>OW569338.1:5068400-6333001 GCA_937595015.1 Polyommatus icarus | reverse complement strand
GGTGCGGAACTTTACTTACTCTGCATTAAAATGTACGGCAAAATTTTTTCCTAATTTATTTATCTTAATACTATTTAAGACGACGGAAAAATGTAGAAAATTGCTTTATTTTATTAATCTATGAATAGTTAAAATTTCAGATTTTGTATTTCTGTTTATTTTTTTTAGAACAGTTTCTTTTGAACGGCAATACTCTATAACAATTGTATTTTACAATATCATATTAAAAATAAAGTCACCGTACAGAATCAAATAATTTTACAGCTCAAAAAATCAAGTATACCATATATACCATATATTAAGATTATTATTAAAATGAACAAAATTTTTTTGACGTCATTATTTTTAATTGTACTTTTGAGTGCTAAAATAATGTTTGGAACCGAAGCCGTACTATTTCAGATGACCTCCCGGACCCCTGAAAAATAGGGGTTTGTAACCCTCGATTTTTTTCTATTATCGCATTATTTTTGTACGGCTTTGCGGAATAATTGATTCGATGCTGTATCCAAACAGTATGAAACTATTTTTGTACGGCTTTTGCGGAATAATTGATTCGACGCTGTATCCAAACAGTATGAAACCTATGCCGTACGTAACACTAGTATTTTGTGTGATAATAACAATTAGGTTCTAATTTTAAGCTGTGATATTAGAATAGTCTCCGTTCTTTTTGTTTTATAATATTTGTGCCGTTGTTTTACTATTTTGACATTTTAATTGTAGGTATTTTATTTGTTTATTTTAGTGGAATCATTTTATTGTATATTGGAATTTAGTGTTAATTACATCGTATATTTTATATTGGACATCATAAATATTGTAAAAATATTATTGAACATAATTATTGGGCTAATTAGACAAATTGTGTTTATAGACAAATAGAAAATAAATAGCCCTGATAATGTTAGGGGGACGATATATAAAAAGACCCTAGCCGTATTGAATGAAATGACGAAATTTACCATGGAAATTGGCTGAAAATAAAATAAAAATACCGACTTGTTGGCGCATTATTTTTGTACGGGACTGCGGGCTTTCTTATTATTTTTCATGTCTATCGATGGTAAAAATGCCGTACAGGATCATATGACCAAAATGTACTCACCCTACATGCACTTTTGAATTCTCACCAGCACTCAGTTGGACAGCTTAGAAGTGACGGATAGTGCAAAATATTATTTTATGCTCTAATATCGTCCTATATACGTCCCCAGGTGGTTCATTTGACCCATCCATTTTCGACGTGGCCTGGGCCTGTAGTCTATAAGGGCTGGTTTACACATATTAAGTAGATAAGTAGTAACTAAATTTTAACTTAATTTGAAGTGCCTGCCGGAAATGTGTCAAGCCCCGCCTGCCAACCTTACAGAAAATAGTCAAAATTCTAATTTTGTTGTTTAGTACTTAACTTAAAATTAAGTTAAAAGAAGACTGGTCACGGACCATACAAAATTCACCCATTCCCGACACGCAAGAAACGGATCCCATCGTTTTCGTTATATTATGGGTATCCAAGATATACCTAGTACGAGACCCATTTGCAAGAAAGTCTTCATATAACGATTTTTGTTTAACTCATCTCCGTCCTACGAATCATTGGTATGTACTTATTGGGCATATTTTCCTGAACACGAAAAGCGCTGTTGTCACTTCCTAAGTGTATGGAGGGGGTAGCTATTACGTCACAAAGATGGCTGCCGGGCCTATTCTATTCTGCAGATTATTTCATATAATTATACTGAACCGATTTACTTAAATAGGGTGTCAAACAAAAGGTTATTAAATAAGCATCATTTTATTATGAAGAACTATCAATGTGAATTAAGTATCAAGGGAAATTCGCTTTTCTGACATTTCACTAGATTTAGTTTAGTGAAATGACATATCACTAGATATTTTTAGTAAGAAG
The DNA here is from genome assembly GCA_937595015.1 of Polyommatus icarus. Taxonomy (NCBI): domain Eukaryota; kingdom Metazoa; phylum Arthropoda; class Insecta; order Lepidoptera; family Lycaenidae; genus Polyommatus; species Polyommatus icarus. The sequence continues at coordinate 6,331,089 of OW569338.1, read as the reverse complement.
CCGTAAGAAACAAGAATATTCGGTATCTACCGCGATTTAGTGATATCCCTAGGGATTTCGGGATATCCCTGATATCTTTTCCCTGCGACATAATATACATAAGAAGAAATACTTTTTTTAGAAATTACGTTTTTGGAAATATTTCCCTTGGCACCTCATTTACATGGATGGTTTTAAGGAATAAAATGTTGCTTATTTAAGAACCTTTTGTTTGACACCCTATTTATGTAAATCGGTGCCGTAGATATTTCAATAATCCGCACAATATGTTAGGCCCGTTGGCCATCTTTCTGACGTCATAGGTACCACCTCCATACACTTAGGAAGTGACAACAGCACTTTTCGTGTTCAGGAAAATATTCCCAATAAGTTCATACCAATAATTCGTAGAACGGAGATGAGTTGAACGGAAGTAGGGTAAGAACGGTATTGGGGACCGTACTAATATATAATTTTTATATTCAACTAGCTGTCCCGGCAAACGTTTCTTTGCCATATTATATAAAGTATATCGCCCGAATTATTTTATTGAATTAGTGACTAAATAAGTAGGTATGTCACCATGGCAACGTCCATCGCTATCCCGTGACCCGCGTCGCATAAACAAATAAACAATGGTCGCTCTTAATAGACAAATAATTTGCAATAAAATAAAATTGCGACTATAATAATTAAAGGTCTAAGCTATCCTATCTCTCAAGTTGGGAAAAAGCACACATTAAAAAAAAACATTAACATCGGTTAAGTAGTTTAGGAATCCATCGCGGACAAACATCGTGACAGGAAATTTATATTATATATTAGATATCAGTGGCTAACATGTTATTTTATTGCTTTCTTTTTTCTCCAGGCACAGTATGGAAAGTGCAAATATTAAGCAACTTTATTCAATATCATTGGCTAACATGTAAATACACTTATCTATACTAATATTATAATTCTGTAGAGTTTGTTTGTTTGATTGTTTGTTTTAACGCGCTAATCTCAGGAACTACTGGTCCGATTTGAAAAATTCTTTTACTGTTGGATAGCCCATTTATCAAGGAAGGCTATAGGCTATATTGTATCACGCTAAGACTAATAGGAGCAAAGAAATAGAGGAAAATGTGGAGAAAATGGGGGAAATTATATGAAAGGGCTTATTTAAACTCGCTAATCTCTGGAACTACTGGTCCGATTTGAAAAATACTTTCAGTGTTAGATAGTCCATTTATCTAGGATGGCTATAGGCTATATTTTACCACGCTAAGACTAATAGGAGCAAAGAAATAGATAAAAATGTGGAAAAAACGGGGGAAATTATTATCTTAAGAAATACTATCTGGAGCAATTTTTATGTTATTTGGCGAACATGAAGAATAGACCACGTGAAGGGACATAACCCTAATATGTTAAAATAAAATAAATAAAATAAGTAATTTTTTGCGGAAAAATGTACGGTTGCGTGAAATTCCTAAACTAAGCAAGCGAAGCCACGCGGAGCATATATATAATTATAATAAAATCGTAGGAAAGTCATTTATTCTGTACATTGAATATTTTTGTACAATAAATAATACTTGGGATGTGATCTACTACGCTAACGCGGACGAAGTCGCGGGCAACAGCTAGTTAGATATAAAATGCAATCACGACATGTTTCTTCAAAAACGTATACCTAGTATATAAATATAAAACATAACGTACAATCCCACAATTGATGGAAGATTTTTTATTAATAACTAGCTGTCCCGGCAAATGTTTTGCCCATATCATTTTATTGAAGTGACTAAAACATATAAGTATGGTGCCATCATCGTCCGACCTGGCTCTCTCAGGCATTTTCAAATATTTAAGAAAATAATTCAATGCGCCAATATATATAAATAATAGTTGAATGAAAGAAGATACTGAAAATTGAAGATGAAAGTGTGGAGTGTGGACACTGGACTGTGGCTATAGATCTAAACTCCTCTCTCGCACGCGCACCCCCGCCTTGATGAACTTTGATGAACTTGAACTTTAAAACCAAACGTCCAATTTTAGTCATTCAAAGACCAAATATTATCTACAGAAACTGTTCTTAGTGACGAAATAATTAATTTTGATAAGGACTAATAGCATAAGTAAAATAAACTTGTTTAAATGTAGTCCGAAAAAAATCAAGATTTTTTAGATAAAAAAATGGTTGCTGTGCCTCACTCGACATAGACAGGTATAGTGTGTCGCGGACTTTTTTGTAGATATTTATAATATCTACAACTAATTAGAACATTAATTTATGGTTCTGTCTTAATCTTAACTTTTCTGGTTGATTTTAGTCCGAAAAACTCAAATATCTTACAAAAAAACTTTTTTTTCAAAAATAAAATATAGCCTATGTTACTCGTGGATAATGCAGCTTTCGAATGGTGGAAAGAATTTTTAAAATCGGTCCAGTACTTTTTGAGCCTATTCATTACAATTATACAAACAAAGTTTACCTCTTTATAATATTATATAGTATATATAGTAATATAGAAATTATATAGTAATATAGTATATTGTAGTATATAGTATAGATGAATATTACTGACATATATATTTCGTATCTTAATATGTTATCTTAAGCGCATCACACACGGTGAAGATAATATAATATTTTATCTTAAGATGCCCAAATATAAAATATTATAGTATCTTAAGCTATCACACACGGCTAAGATACGATAATATTAAAAATATGTTCATTTCCTTACGAGTCTGCGTTGGTGCCACACGTATTCCTTGTTAGAGTTCTATATACAGAATGATTGACTATACACACATAGGAGTGATAACTAATAACTGATACTGCCTTACTTCTTGATTTGTTAGACAGCTCCTCAGACGATGATTCTGATATAGAATGTGAAATGCAGATTGCAGTAGCTCATTCCAAAAGGAGAAACATTTGGATAGAGCCTCACATAAAAAAGAGAAAAAGACTTTAGGGTCTACACAGACGGACTGCATTTCAACTGCAATGCAACTGCAAATTGCACTTTGAATGCAGTTGACACGACTGCAATGCGACTGCAATAGAACTGCAAACCAAACACACAGTCGGATTGCAGTTCAGTTGCAGTCGGCGTGCAGTCGTGTGAACTGTTTGGTTTGCAGTTCTATTGCAGTCGTGTCAACTGCATTCAAACTGCACTTGAACTGCAATTTACAGTTGGATTGCAGTTGAAATGCAGTCCGTCTGTGTAGACCTTTATCAATATCTGTCAACGAAGGAGTTTCAGGAGTATTTTAGAAATTCAAGAGAAACATTCATTTCGATTCATGAGCTTTTAAAGCAATAATAATAATAAAGCAATAAATGATAAGTCAATTTTATTTAAAATTATCCGAAATGTTACTTTTTCCCTCAAAATGTTACTTTTCGAATGAGAGTAGGTATGTAACTTTCTAACATACAGCACTGGCAACACTGCATCTACTAGTGCGTCCGATCACCGATGAGCCCACTGCTCGACACAAAAACACCCTGTACCTATTTATAAAGATATATTTCGCATCTTAAAGCGCATCACAGACGGTGAAGATAATATAAAATATATATTATCTTAGAGCATATTTTAGAATATCGCTCACCATACAAATCCTATGAACCATCACACACGACGAAGTTAATTTATATTTTATATTTTGTATCTTAAGATACCGAGCGATACGGAAATATATATTTCGTACCTTAATATTTTAAGGTACGAAATATATATTTCCATAGCGCTTTAAGATGCGAAATATATCTTTATGAATAGGTACAGGGTGTTTTTGTGTCGAGCAGCGGGCTCATCGGTGATCGGACGCACTAGTAGATGCAGTGTTGCCAGTGCTGTATGTTAGAAAGTTACATACCTACTCTCATTCGAAAAGTAACATTTTGAGGGAATAAGTAACATTTCGGATAATTTTAAATAAAATTGACTTATCATTTATTGCTTTATTATTATTATTGCTTTAAAAGCTCATGAATCGAAATGAATGTTTCTCTTGAATTTCTAAAATACTCCTGAAACTCCTTCGTTGACAGATATTGATAAGGGTCTACACAGACGGACTGCATTTCAACTGCAATCCAACTGTAAATTGCAGTTCAAGTGCAGTTTGAATGCAGTTGACACGACTGCAATAGAACTGCAAACCAAACAGTTCACACGACTGCACGCCGACTGCAACTGAACTGCAATCCGACTGTGTGTTTGGTTTGCAGTTCTATTGCAGTCGCATTGCAGTCGTGTCAACTGCATTCAAAGTGCAATTTGCAGTTGCATTGCAGTTGAAATGCAGTCCGTCTGTGTAGACCCTAAAGTCTTTTTCTCTTTTTTATGTGAGGCTCTATCCAAATGTTTCTCCTTTTGGAATGAGCTACTGCAATCTGCATTTCACATTCTATATCAGAATCATCGTCTGAGGAGGTGTCTAACAAATCAAGAAGGCAGTATCAGTTATTAGTTATCACTCCTATGTGTGTGTATAGTCAATCATTCTGTATATAGAACTCTAACAAGGAATACGTGTGGCACCAACGCAGACTCGTAAGGAAATGAACATATTTTTAATATTATCGTATCTTAGCCGTGTGTGATAGCTTAAGATACTATAATATTTTATATTTGGGCATCTTAAGATAAAATATTATATTATCTTCACCGTGTGTGATGCGCTTAAGATAACATATTAAGATACGAAATATATATGTCAGTAATATTCATCTATACTATATACTACAATATACTATATACTATATTACTATATAATTTCTATATTACTATATATACTATATAATATTATAAAGAGGTAAACTTTGTTTGTATAATTGTAATGAATAGGCTCAAAAAGTACTGGACCGATTTTAAAAATTCTTTCCACCATTCGAAAGCTACATTATCCACGAGTAACATAGGCTATATTTTATTTTTGAAAAAAAAGTTTTTTTGTAAGATATTTGAGTTTTTCGGACTAAAATCAACCAGAAAAGTTAAGATTAAGACAGAACCATAAATTAATGTTCTAATTAGTTGTAGATATTATAAATATCTACAAAAAAGTCCGCGACACACTATACCTGTCTATGTCGAGTGCGGCACAGCAACCATTTTTTTATTTAAAAAATCTTGATTTTTTTTTCGGACTACATTTAAACGAGTTTATTTTACTTATGCTATTAGTCCTTATCAAAATTAATTATTTCGTCACTAAGAACAGTTTCTGTAGATAATATTTGGTCTTTGAATGACTAAAATTGGACGTTTGGTTTTAAAGTTCAAGTTTAAGTTCAAGTCCGTCTGTGTAGACCCTAAAGGTTAAATTCGCCGCAGGTTTTTCTCTTTTTATGTGAGGCTCTATCCAAATGTTTCTCCTTTTGGAATGTGCTACTGCAATTCACATTCTATATCAGAATCATCGTCTGAGGAGCTGTCTAACAAATCAAGAAGTAAGACAGTATCAGTTATTAGTTATCACTCATAGTCAATCACCCTGTATATAGAACTCTAACAAGGAATACGTGTGGCACCAAAGCAGACTCGTAAGGAAATTAACATATTTTTAATATTATCGTATCTTGGCCGTGTGTGATAGCTTAAGATACTATAATATTTTATATTTGGGCATCTTAAGATAAAATATTATATTATCTTCACCGTGTGTGATGCGCTTCACATTTTATCATGGAAAGCGAACATTAGGAAGTTGTGCACACGCGATAAGTGCTATTATTTTATAGCTTAGGATAGGCTAGACATCTCGTTTTCATGTTCATTAGCTAAAGAAAATCAATGATCAATTACAGCTGCAGATAGACCTCAAGTCACTAGAAGAATACTGTCGCATCAACAAACTCGATTTAAATGTATCAAAGTGTTTCATCGTAACTTTTACTCGTAAAAGGAATGCATTGTTAAAAAACTATGCTTTAAAAGACCACCCTCTACATCGTTTAGATAAAATACGTGATCTAGGCGTCATACACGACCACAAAATTCTATACGATGCCCATATAGACAACATCACTAACAGGGCTAATAAAATGTTGGGTTTTGTGCTTAGATCTTGTGCAGAATTTAAAAATATTAAAATAATGAAAATATTATATTGTGCATTAGTTCGTAGCATCCTGGAATATAATTCTATGGTGTGGAGCCCGTTGTATAACAAATATGCCGACAGAATTGAATCTATTCAAAAAAGATTTCTTAAGTTCCTAGAATTTAAAACTAAAACTACCGACGTGAGCTACAACATGAGATGTGTTAGACACCACATTTTACCTCTTCATCAGAGACGTAACATAGCAGATGTTGTATACTTATCTAAAATTGCACAGAACAATGTAGATTCTTCTTCTCTATTATCTAAAATACTTATACATGTACCTTCCAGAATATATAGAAAGCATAAGTACCTTCATATTCCTGTTTTTTCAACAAATTACAAGGGTAATTCTTTCTTTATCAGAACTTCTAAACAACTTAACACTTTCAGTGAAATATTAGATATTGACCTATTCAGTGACAAACCAAATAGTATTAAACAAAAACTTTCCAAGCACTGGTTTACTAGCGATGCCCAAGCTATCGCATAGTATTAATAACTTAATATTGTATTGTCAATGCAGACTTTGTGATTGTTTTTCTTTCCCGGCTTATTAATTATTTTTAAATGTTATCGTTATCTTGTGTTGATCTTGTGTCATTTGTCAAAAGCTTTTGTTTTTCTTAGAATCTTATAAGTGGAAACATGTAAATGGTCTATTGTTATATTCCTAGAAATTTTATATGTAATTTTGTACTGTTTGTTTTCCTAAATAAATAAAATAAAATAAAATAAAATAAAAACTGATGTAGGTATCTATACAGATTTATCTCGGACTCAAGTGTTATAATTATCACGCGTGATAAAATATACTTAACATGTTTGAAACATACTAGTAGATAGTGATTTTTTTTTATTGTACCTACCTAGGTAATCAAAATAATATTTTTTATGGTTTTGTGTTTTTCTTAGGCACGGTATAAAAATAATATACTTATTTCTAAGTGTTAGCTACAGATATTGAATATAATTACATACAAATAACGATTTTTACTTTTCGTTTTAGCAATTTTCATACTGCGCCTGAAGAAAAAAAGAAAGCAATAAAATAACATGTTAGCCATTGATTTTGAATATAAAAATTACATATCTTGGATACCCATAATACAACGAAAAAACTGGTAAATGTCTCGTTTCTGTCGGGCCTAGGTCACAAATGACCCGTTGCCTTTATTTAACTACTATCTACTTAATACGTGTAGACCAGCCATAAGGCGCGATCCGGCCGTTATGACATACTGGGTCAAACGTATTATACGAGATCTCTTCTGTGTCTGGCTATAGTAGAGGAGGGGAGGGTGCTATAAGCTATTTTTGTAGTCACTCGAGCGTCATGGAGACCTAGTAGGTTTTGTACACTAGATAAAGCTTATAAAAAATGATAAGAGCGTTTTTTTTATTTTAGCGGTGGGTTCAGAAACTGCAGACATTTTAAAGTTTTGAAAAATAAAATATATTCAGAAAATTGCTTATTTAGGTAAATTATAAATACCTATATTTTAGACAGCAAGGACTAAATCATTTACTTTAGAGCAAAATAAAATATATCTACGAAGCTCAGTTAAGAAAATATGAAGCTTTATTTTTTTATATTTTAAAATGTCCCTACAGGCTTACCTAACCTTTGAATCGTCAGTGCTTTATATAGAAGCTTCTTTGGGGTATACTAAACATAATTGGGGTATTCTTAATCTGACAGATCCGACGACATTTCGATATTAAAAAAAAAATCCCACCACGTGAGAAATCTGATTCTGTACCTGTCGGAAGCCCATGCCATGCCAGCTTAATCTGACACGCTCGAGCTACTCCCGAAATCCCCTCTTCCCCTCCCCAAACTACTACTCGTTAGTTCTGTTTACTCTGCCATTACACTGTCGTAGCCTACAGTACATATTTAGGGAGATCGCAGACGTCACACTTTTTATGTGAACGAGTCTGCGGCACACATTACTCGTAACGCACACGACGCACATTTTCGATCATTCCGTCCGCGTCCGTGAACTGTAGGGATGTAGACACTAGACGCTATGGATATCGTGCAAATATCGCGAAGTATTATTTTGTACTTTATGTACGGTACAGAAAAAGAAGAAAAAACTTATCGGAACGTTGACAATTTAAGAGTCCGTATACGAAATTTTGCCGATGAATACGAAATTGCAAAGGTTCGCTAAAGAAATATTAGTAGGTTTTTTCTCTAATAATATACTATGTTTGTCGTTTACTTTCAACTTTATGTTTGCATTTCTATTAATGTAAGAGCTGATTTTTCAGATAGTTTTTACCTGAATAACAAGTAAGTAACTTTAAAATCTGTATATTATTTACCGTTATAAGAACCTCATGTTATAACATATCCGACGATTGAAAAAAAGACGGGTTGCACTCCGGGAGTGCCGGCAGAAGTGAAAACTTGATTACTTATTAACGTTGTGAATTTTTTTAACCCATTTTTTATGAAAACCGATTATTAAAAAATCGATTTTTTTATTTAATCGAAACCCTCCAACTCTCCAACCGTCTTACGGTTTTTCCAAGGTTTTTCGATCAGCACGAGAATCTGACGCGAGTTTCAGTTTTTAGCCATCCCACAAAAGTGCTCAACGCCGCTAAAGAAGTTTTCACTTCAAAAATCACCCCAACCGAAAATGTGTATCTACTTTTCAATCGTCCCCTTTTTACTGCCAAATAAAATATATGATACCTAATTTGAATTACAAAATCTGTCAAAGTTGCATATTATTTATTTCTCATAGAAACGCAGGTAAAATAACTCGATCGGACAATACTATCGATAGTAAAATATACATCACTAGCACACGCACACATTGACAGATCAAAAATCGTCACGCATTTTCGGGTTGTCAGGTGGTCTATACGACAGTATATATTATAAGTCTATGGTACGTACACATTTTTACACACAGATGTAAACCAATTTCGGTTTCGTTTGACAGCTCGAGATTGTTGCTCTATTCCGTTATTTATCTTTATAATAAAAACTTAAACTTACCGTATCTTGTTTTTTCTTTAGACAGGAGCTGAATATACATTCAGCACACTTTTCCCACAATTTTCTTTTTAAATGTCTATGATAATATTATATTATTCTGCCTTAGAAGTATCATTAATTACTGGTCTGTTTTGTATTTCATGAATTAACATCGTTACATCGATATCTGGCGCCATGGTAATTAAATAGATCGCGTACGTTACGTCACTACAAATGCAGATTGCAGACTAAAAGTGTGTGCCGTCTGCGTTAGCGCGTGTTGACAAACGTTCTATTTTTTTCGCACACTTTTTGTGCGGCGCGGCGCGAAGCGGCGCGATGCAGTCTGCCAAAATTATACGTGTTATTTTGTGTGCGCCGGACTTTTTGCGCGTCGTGTACGTTACTGCCACGTTACTTATATGCAGTATTGCATAGGTTCTATTTTCACAGATTAAAAAGTGCGTCACGGATAATCTGTCGTCTGCGATCTCCCTTAAGCCTACGTAAACGTACCTGTAGACCGGATTGTCGTCTCTATACTCGTTAGGCGGGCACGAGTCGCACGGCATGACCACGTCGCCGCCCACGATGGAAGCGACGCAGTTAGGGTCCCCAACACGGAAGATGAACTCCTGGAAATAAACAAAATATAATTAAAACTAGACTTAGAAAATGATGAAATAGAAAATTATGATGAAGTAAATGAAATCTTTCCAAAAACGGCAAATAAAGACCTAATCATGGACGTACAAAAAAAGGCGGACGGAGTCTCACCATACACAAAACTGTCGTTCAGAGTCGGCCAGCTGGCTGTATATACACGGTCCGCACGCACACATTCTTGCGCTAGTCCGTACCATTTGACAGGCGTCAGAATGTGTGCGTGGCAGACTCAGAAGAAAAATGAAGACACAGTTTTGCATATGACAAGACTCCGTCCGCCTTTTTTTCTACGTTCATGGAATTAATAATATGAAAAATGTAAAATGTAATTTGATGTCCTATGTCAACTATTAGTTCATATTGGTGTCTACTATTAGTGATGTTCATTTTTTGTGATGTCATCTATTAGCTCTTTTGACTTTTGAATAAGTTTACAAAAAGACCAATAATATTTTATATTATTGATTTGTCAGAGAATAATTATAATAGTTTTATTTTGTAAGAGTTACTGAAGATACGGAAGAAGTTATCAATCCTTTATTTTTATAAATATATATTTTATAACATTTAATTGTTTCATGTTTCCTTATAGTGTCTGCCATTAGGTCTTTTCCCTTATGTAACATTTTTGATTTTTATGCCCGCTGTACACTCTCGCCGAGAGTTAATCGCAGTTAAGGTGCAGTGGTTGTTGCAACTACGTACAATGGGTTTTTTAAATAACGTTTTTTGTAAAGTAAATGTCATTATTTAAGTATAAAAAAGTACCGTTTTAAAATTGAGAAAATTTCCTATACGCAAAGGTATATCAGTACACAATTGAAAAATTCTGCTCGATAGAAAAAAATCTCAAAGATGACTATTATAACGCTGTTTTTCTTAATTAAATCATTTTACGGCTAAATTACACACTTTCTATAAAAAACAAAAATTGTAGTACATTTGTCATAACCTAACCGAAACGATTTGATATATTTGATTTGTGTAATACTAAAAACAAAAGGTTTTTTCTCCTATTTTCTATTATCAAGGCACGCGGCGAGCGCGTAACCGCCACTGTACAAGGCGCGCTGATATGAATGTTATTATAATGTCCTTTACGTCGATATTCGTACTGACAGACATCGACCTGCTAATTTTCGGGACTACTGGGCCTTAAGAACTCAGACAAGATGGACGAAAACGACCATTCACCATTCACCATGCATCGAAAGATATCATTGTAATCCAAAGATTTAGGGCCTGTTTCACCGCTTCCTGATAAGGCTATCCACCACTTAATTTGACAGTTGGAGTATGAAAAATCTGTCAAATAACCCTATCGGGCACCTTATCAGAAAGCGGTGAAACAGGCCATTATAATCATATTTAATTTTATTTCTCACAGATAATGACTCATAATGTCGTTTAATATTGTTATTTTTCTGTTCTACACTGTCCAACGGCGGGACTAGTACTGAAAGACGCGAGAGTGTACAGTAGTGCGCTCGTTTTCCTCGCGAGACCCTTTGTCTCGGGCACAAAACGACAACGGACCGAGAGGGTCCGAGACAGGCGAGACGAGGCGAGCGCACCCATTTACGCACACACAGCCGGCTTTAGAATTGTGTTATCGCTATCTCGGTTTTTATTGGGTCGTATTAGTATAATATTAACCATTAAACATGAAAAGTACAGTTACAATTAAAACATGAGATTTCGAAAGTCAATATTCATAAAAATATAAATGAGTCTAGTTTTACATTTGGGATCATAAATTCTTGTCTAGCAAATACTCAATATATCGACCACGTGGAACTTTTACTTGAATTAAAAGAAAACGTCCCAATAGCTTTGTCCACATTGTGCCTTCAACAAGGGCATGCCTTATAGCGCTGTCAACAGTGAACGTGTGGCATGCCCGTGACGCGCGTCATAATCCACCCGCGTTGAAAGAAAAGTGTCATAGTGCGCTCTACGATTTCAACGCATTGACAGCGCTATAAGGCATGCCTTTGATGAACAGAAAAAGGCACAATATGGACAAAGCTTGACATAATTTAATCCAAATTTCATTTAATCCAAATTTCAATCAATCCAAATTTCAATCAATCCAAATTTCAATCAATCCAAATGTCATCCAATCCAAATTTCATCCAATCCAAATTTCATCCAATCCAAATTTCATCCAATCCAAATTTCATCCAATCCAAATTTCATTCAATCCAAATTTCATTCAATCCAAATGTCATTCAATAAAAATTTCATTCAATCCAAATTTCATTCAATCCAAATTTTATTCAATCCAAATTTTATTCAATCCAAATTTCATTTAATCCAAATTTTCATTTAATCCAAATTTCATTTAATCCAAATATCCTGATCCAGATTTAACTTAATACCACTTCATCTCCACCTTTTAAACAAAAAGTAAACTTTAAACTAGGAAACAGTTTCATGTACAGTGATCAATCCCACAGTTACTTAAAGTTCACTTCACAGTTCTCAAAAACTGATACCTACTGTTTAAATTGAGTTTAAAATTTTCAGTGCACATACCTTTAACTTTGATCAATGGTTCCCTCCACAGCAACTTTGATCAATGATTCACTTCACAGCAAAGATGTGGTTCACTCCGCAGCAGTTTCATGAAAACTGAAAATAAAAATGATATTGTTAATTGTTATTGAATCGACACTCTGAAATTAACTATAAACGGGATAAACTGCAATAAAATGAGATCTCATACTATCATTATATTAGAATAAACCATTTCGATTTATTTATAACACTTATTACCTACTGGTTTGGTTATTTTTCCAAGGAAACTATGCTTGATGAATGTCCAACAGGAGGAATTTTATTGAATAAATAATTATTTTAGTTAAGTGCCTAAGTAATTCTATACCAAACATTTACTAACTAACAGGACAAACCCTTGTCGGGTTTAATGGTGCTGCCATTCTGTTTTATAACATTTTGTTATGTATCCTATGCTCAATAAATAAATAATAAAATAAATAAAATAATACATAATACATTAGTTACGAAGTTTGAATAATTTACCGTTTGCACTATAAATATTATGTCAAAAGCTTGCACATCACCAAAACAACTAGGATTATGAAGATTATTTTTGGCGTTTTAAAATCTTGTAATAAAAATACTATTTATCAACTTCCATGTAGGCTCTTTGCTATTTATAAAAATGAAAGTTGTATAATTGGAGTAGTGTAATAATGAATTGTGTGTAACAGCTATAAGCAGTCCAAATGTGAACTACCTACCTACAATGTAGTGTGTGGTGTACACTGTCGAAGAGTAGCCTCGACCAAGTGAAATGTATAATGATGTTAAAATGTAATGTTGAATTCACTGTCGAAGAGTAGCCTCGACCAAGTGAAATGTATAATGATGTTAAAATGTAATGTTGAATTCACTGTCGAAGAGTTGCCTCGACCAAGTGAAATGTATAATGATGTTAAAATGTAATGTTGAATTCACTGTCGAAGAGTTGCCTCGACCAAGTGAAATGTATAATGATGTTAAAATGTAATGTTGAATTCACTGTCGAAGAGTTGCCTCGACCAAGTGAAATGTATAATGATGTTAAAATGTAATGTTGAATTCACTGTCGAAGAGTAGCCTCGACCAAGTGAAATGTATAATGTTAAAATGTAATGTTGAATTCACTATCGAAGAGTTGCCTCGACCAAGTGAAATGTATAATGCTGTTAAAATGTAATGTTGAATCCACTGTCGAAGAGTTGCCTCGACCAAGTGAAATGTATAATGATGTTAAAATGTAATGTTGAATTCACTGTCGAAGAGTAGCCTCGACCAAGTGAAATGTATAATGTTAATATGTAATGTTGAATTCACTGTCGAAGAGTAGCCTCGACCAAGTGAAATGTATAATGATGCTAAAATGTAATGTTGAATCCACTGTCGAAGAGTTGCCTCGACCAAGTGAAATGTATAATGATGTTAAAATGTAATGCTGAATTCACTGTCGAAGAGTAGCCTCGACCAAGTGAAATGTATAATGTTAAAATGTAATGTTGAATTCACTATCGAAGAGTTGCCTCGACCAAGTGAAATGTATAATGATGTTAAAATGTAATGTTGAATCCACTGTCGAAGAGTTGCCTCGACCAAGTGAAATGTATAATGATGTTAAAATGTAATGTTGAATTCACTGTCGAAGAGTAGCCTCGACCAAGTGAAATGTATAATGTTAAAATGTAATGTTGAATTCACTGTCGAAGAGTAGCCTCGACCAAGTGAGAGCTATTATGTGCGTGGAGCGTGATTGTTGAGTGTACTGGAGTTCTTTCTACTCCGCAACGTATTTTTTGAATACCTCTTGTTGAAAAGTAATATAAAATTCTTGTAGAAAGCACAGATACTCTTAGTACTCCATTTTTCTTTTTAATATATTATTTTACAATTAACCATATACGTACAATGTACATCTTCATTATCATTATATTTATAACTCGAATGTACAAAATAATTGTATAATATAAAAATGTCACATTATAAAGACTGCATATCTAGCAAATCTAAAATTATAGACAACAAAGTCTTTCATTAAGGTAAAAATCGTTTCATAATTAATAATTAATTATCGAAACAATTTCAATAAATACACTTTAGATAGAAACATCAACTACACAAAAGATAAACCGGCCAAGTGCATGTCGGGCCACGTGCAATATAGGGTTCCGTAATACCGCTAGTTTTATTTTTAATTTTTTTGTGGTCACTGAATGTACATTTATAACGTGTTTTACACTAGGTAAGTTTACAACATCATCTCAGTTACTTTGAAAGGAATTTGAACGAAAAGTTCCGTTATACTTCGCCGAATACATTTTTTTTAGTTCATCGACTATTACTCAATAACTTATGAAGTCTTCTTAGCCGTGATAATTTTCCTTTTAAAGTCAGCATATTTCCTACTCCCGTGAATTTTTTCACATTTCCAGAATCAACCGTTTAGCTGGTAGAAGGGTTCGACACTAGACTAACGATTTTTTCCACTTTAAAACTTAATATTTCACAAACGGATCCCTAAATCGGAAAATGATCTATGGATACTCATAACAGTTTTAAAAAACCTATCCAACGACACGACGTGTATGGATAGTTGATAGTGATTAGTAATTAGGTACTATTTAAAAAGAAGTTTGTTGTACGAAGAAGCTGCACTTCGAAACGGTTTACCACAAACATAATTATTATGGGCAACATAGTCTAAGATCCGGCCATAGAATGACCTTCACCCATCGTATTACGGGATGAAAATGATTTTTTTATAAAATTAAATATGTTAAAAAAATTATTTACAGGAGGTTGTCTGAAAAATTTGGTGCAAAGTGTAATTAATTAATAATTAAAAAATGTTTTTTTTTTTTAAACATTACATTCATTCCCTTACGCAAAAAACTGTATACTAATCGAAAGTATGTAGCTCATAGAATATGCAAACGCTGGGTTGACTTTTTTTTTCCGGTGCAATTATCAGGTAGGCAGCTATATACAGGTAAATCGATACTAGTACAACCCAGCGTTTGCATATTCTATGAGCTACATACTTTCGATTAGTATACAGTTTTTTGCGTAAGGGAATGAATGTAATGTTTAAAAAAAAAAACATTTTTTAATTATTAATTAATTACACTTTGCACCAAATTTTTCAGACAACCTCCTGTAAATAATTTTTTTAACATATTTAATTTTATAAAAAAATCATTTTCATCCCGTAATACGATGGGTGAAGGTCATTCTATGGCCGGATCTCCTACTAACATCTACATCAACTTTCAAAACAGCTAATATTATTACATATTTAATCTTTGTATGACGATTGCACCTTAATTCACGATACTTTCAACTGTAAACATACTTTTGAAAAATATTTTAAAATTACCCTACATTCTTTTCATATTTTTTTTATGTGAATTTTAAAATCGTTATTGTATGCTGTCGTTAGAATACTGATAACTCGTTTGTACGATTACTTTTCAGATTTCTTAGAAATAAAGATATTTTATATAATCTCACTTAATAATTTAATAATGAGTAATATACACTGAGCGTACCTGGATTTTTCTTCCTCTACTGAGATGATAAACTCCATAATATTATTATGTAACAATTTGTACACTTTCGGGCAGAGATCCCTCTTACAATTGTTCCTCCGTCAAAATCCACACCATACTAAGCTCTTGGGGTATTTATACCCAATTTTTACCCGTCAACCCCCACTCCAAATCAGGTGATCAGAAAAAATCAGTTACAGGAAGCAGGGAGTAAAGATGGCGCAAAATGGTAGCGGAAGCAGCGACATCTATAGCGACCGATCGGAAAAGGAAACGATGTACTCTCATAATGGACTTCGGACGTCAAACGGAACGCATAATAATTAATTTATAATAATTTATATATTGTAATACATATAAATTATTATTTATTATTTTATATTAATAATAAGGTGTTTTTGTTTAAGTTCAGCTTTTTACATTATTTTCTGTTATCATAATATATTACGGTTGTCTGGAAGAAACCGCTGAAAGCGGTAAGGCCGCCTATTTGCTATTCCCTGACTTTATAATTATTGTTTTGTTATTTTATATTGTTAATTCTTTTAAGCAAATAAAGAATTTATAAATAAAATAAATAAATAATTTAGTATTCTAAAAACAATAAACTAGGTTCTAAATTACATAAATTATAACAGTAGCTACATTTTAATAAAACGAACAACATTTTTTTTTATTGAATAAGGGGGCAAACGAGCAAGCGGGTCACCTGATGGTAAGCAACTACCGTCGCCCATGGACACTCGCAACATCAGAAGAGCTGCAGGTGCGTTGCCGGCCTTTTAAGAGGGAATACGCTCTTTTCTTGAAGGTTTGCAGGTCGTATAGGTCCGGAAAAACTGCTGGTAACAGTTCGTTCCAGAGATCGACAGTTCGTTCCAGAGTTATCATCATTATATTTTCGAAAAATCTCGTAAGTGGTAGCTGACATAGATAGAAATTATTTCATACTTTGACTTGATGGTCCTAAAATATGTGTTGTTTTATTTGTAGTACAAGGTTACTCTTAATTATATAACTATTAACCAACCATTTACCAATACCTATATACAAAAAATTTGCTGGTTAGGGTTCCGTTAACAAAACTTGGTTGACTATAACAGTCTCCTTTCTTTTCTTTCACTGTCTTGAATTTTCTATTTTTGTTGTTTACTTATTATACTTACTCATGATATTATTAGCTTTCAAAGTAATACCAATTTATTAAAATTGAAGGATACTTTCAGCATCTCCCTAGTATTTTCATCCCCTTCCCCTCTGGATGCGAAAGAATACGGTCGTGTGTTTTGTTGCCAAAATTCTCAAAAATTAAATGCAAAAATAATAAATAAAATCGAATAAATTCAAGCCGCGATACCAGGAACGCATAAGGTGAGCGGTAGTTTGTGTGCTGTGCTGTGTACCTGTGACGCGTTGAAGATCTGCTACGAGTGCTACGAACGTAAGCAGTGCTACGCGCTGTCTGCTACGCCGAGTGTCAGTGCTACGAGTCGCATTCACTACGCTGTACAATCTCTTGCGTTTGTCTGCGCTCCTGGTACCTCAGCCTACAAATTGTGATACTACGCGACGCGTCACGCTTGCGCGACATTGTACTCTCCAGTCTGGTTGCAATCTAAATCGTCTTATAAGAAGTTTTTAAAATGCCCCTTAACAGAACCCCACCGAAAGGGTCTTCTCCTCACCACCACCATAGTGATTCGGATATTGCAGCCTTGGCCTTCGCTGATGCAGATCCGCAAAGGGAAGATAAAGTAACTGATAGACCACGTCCACGAAAACGCGCCCATGATGAAGATATTTCGGCCTCTCTACTTGAACTCAAGAAATCAATGGATATACTCAGCTCTCAACAGTCCGCTCTCCAAACCAGTATAAAAGAAATACAAACTCAAAACCTTGAGATTATTAAGTCTGTGGACTTTATTTCTGCTCAATATGATGAAATGAAGAACAAAATTACTAAGCTGGAGTCTGAGAGAAAAGATCACCTAGCATACATACAAACGCTACAAATAAAGGTAGAAAATTTGGAAAGATCTCAAAAGCAGGCTAGCATTGAGATTCGCAACTTACCGCCGCAGAATAATGAAAAGAAGGATGATCTTTGTGGTATCGTGCAAAAAATTGGTGAGACCTTAAAAGTAAATTTGGAAAAGACTCAAATATACGACATCTTTAGAATGCCTACCAAAAACCCCAGCCGTCCCATCATTGTAGAATTCTCTTCGGTACTGCTAAAAGAAAAAATTATTTCTTCACTTAAATCTTTCAATAAAAGCAATGATATCAAACTAAACACTAGTCATCTCAAACTCGGTGGTGATATTAAGCCAATTTTTATAGGAGAAAGACTGACTGAAACAGCGAGAAGAATGTATTATCTGAGCCGCGAGTTTGGTAAAGAAAATGATTACATGTTCTGTTGGACGGCTCACGGTAAAGTTTATCTCCGCAAGCGTGAAGGAGCTCCAGCAATACGTATCGACACAAAAGAGGATCTCTTAAAACTGCTACCGCATATTGAAAAGTGACTATGTTCTAACTATGGTAATTTAACTTGCATGCTTATTTTTAATTCTTTTAATTTCTCGTACTTTTGCCCTGATCTTGTGATTTCGCAATTACAAGTTATCATAATAAACTATTCTACACATTGCTTAGCTAGCTATAAATGTAAACAGACACAATTATTTACCCTGTACTTGCTTGTGTGTTACTATTACTGTTTTACCTTTTATTTGCTTTTGCTGTTGGCTGATGATACGTGCTTTTATACAACTTGGTGTGAATACATGTCACTGCTTAGTGTGGTTTACACCATATTTAGATGCCATTTCTGTATTTATATTATGAATAATAGTATTATGTTTTTATGTAATTGATAGTGGAATAGTCTTTATTAATATAATAATTATGCTAAATTTTGAAGATATTACAAATAATATTGATCAAATTGTTATTTCTGAAGCAAAGGAGTGCAGCCCTGAGGACATTACACATACTCTTAAAAATACTAAAACGCACTTATCAGTATTTCACACTAATATACGTAGCATCTCATGTAATTTTAATGCATTGCAGGTTCTGCTCAATAGGATCCATACAAAGATAGACATAATTATTCTGACTGAATGTTGGTTAAGTAAAGCCTCTGTGATACCTCAAATTAATGGTTACACTTCATATCGTTCTGATTTTATAAGACAAAATGATGGGGTGGTGATTTATGTGCGCTCAAATTTAAGTAACGTATCTATAACAAAGCCTACTATTGCTGATGCTAATTGTTTATGTTTGAATTATGGTAATGACTGTTCTATTTTGGGTATTTATCGTTCTCCTTCGAATCCTAACATAGATAATTTTTGTGAAAGTCTCGATACGTTTTTTACCGGTATGAATTCTAAAAAAACTGTAGCTGTAATTGGAGATATTAATATAAATATTTCTCCAAATAACAGAGACCCCAACAGCTGTAAATATCTTGAGTGCATGGCTCATTATGGACTCTTAGCAGCTCATACATTACCTACTCGCGGAGAAAACTGTATTGATCATGTTATGCTTAAAACAGACAAAAAAACGTACACCACAGTCTTGGACTCGCTCGTGACGGACCATACCCCAATTTTGTTTAGCATTTTAAATTACTATCAACACAATAGAAATGAGACTTGTAAAAAAATTACTAGAGTGGATTATTCTGGGCTAATTGTATCCCTCCAAGAATCAAACTTTGACCATATTTACAACTCTAAAGATGCTAACAAGGCGATGGAGGAATTTATCTCGGTAATGTCATCCGCCATCAAATATAACTCTCGAGAGGTCACAATTCCACATCGTTTTCGTTTTGTTAAGCCATGGATGACTCCTGGTCTTGTGCGCTGTGTTAAAAATAGGGACAAACTACATAAAAAAGCTAAATGTAATCCAAATAACGCCATACTCCAAATGACTTATCATAGATATCGCAACTATTGCAATAACCTAATAAAAAAATTAAAAATTGAATATGAAAAAGAAGAACTTTTGAAGAACAAGAGTAATCCGAAATGTATGTGGAACACGATAAAAAAAATAACTCATCTAAAAGAACCATCCCAACCATGTAGTGAACTGTTGAACATTAGTGAGAGTCCTGACGAATCAGTCAATTTGGTGAATAATTACTTCGCAGAGATAGGGCCTAAGCTAGCAAACCAAATACTCGATAAAAACGGTCAAACTAATGTAGCAACACTACCTAACACTGACACTACTTCCCAAGCTAATTCTATGGTGTTACTTGAAACTACTTGTATGGAGGTTGATGGCATTATTTCGGGTCTTAAAAATAGTTCCGCTGCAGGTTATGACGAAATACAGACAAAAATCTTTAAATTAACTAGAAATGAAATCGTCCCTCATCTGACTCACGTCTTTAACCTTTGTCTTGGTTCTGGCATTTTTCCCGATGTTCTGAAAAAGGCCTTAGTTCATCCGATTTTTAAATCTGGAAATCCTCATGTAATCGGAAACTACAGACCTATATCTGTACTTACAGTAACATCCAAAATTTTAGAAAAAATCTTAAATCGACGCTTAAAGAGTTTCTTAACTCGAAATAATATTATTGCACCTAATCAATTCGGTTTTATGAACACTAAATCAACAGAAGACGCTACTCTTTCATTAACTGAAACAATAACTAGGCATTTAGATAGCAAGAAAAAAGTCATAGGTGTATTTCTTGACTTGTCAAAAGCGTTCGACACTGTTCCTATTTCTCTACTTCTAAAAAGAATGGAATCAGTTGGTATACGTGGATTAGCTTTAGATATCTTTACAAGCTATCTCTCTAAAAGAACACAACAAGTCAAGCTGGGAAATTTTGTGAGTAAGGAAGCAAAACTTACCTTTGGTGTTCCACAGGGCAGCGTATTGGGACCCACGCTTTTCTTACTGTATATAAATAGCTTGTGCAAAACTACTCTACCCTACTGTCAAATAATTACTTATGCCGACGATACCGCTCTCATCATCCATGGGAATAGCTGGGAACAAGTTCGTGACAGAACTGAAGTGGCTATGAGTAATATAATGACATGGCTATCTTCCAGTCTACTAACACTTAATATAGACAAAACGAAATATATTACTTTTTCACTCAGTGCCAAAACTATTCCGTCCTCTGAGTTCAGGATTCAGGCTCATGTTTGTAATCGGTCCACTGATGGTTGTCATTGTCCCTTGCTATCACGTACTAATGAAATTAAATACCTTGGTCTACAGATAGATATGTTACTGAATTGGAAATCTCATATCAAAAAATTAAGTAGCCGAGTAAGGAAACTAATTCCTATTTTTAAGACCCTTAGATCGGTTGCAGATCGACAGACAATTTTGTGTGTTTACTTTGCTCTCGTGCAAAGTATAATACAATACTGCATTGTGTCTTGGGGAGGAATTGGTACCACTCACATCCTTCCGCTTGAGCGTGCTCAGAGGGCTATATTGAAAGTCATGCTAGGCAAACCACGCAGATATAGCACTGATACCTTATACAAAGAAGTTTCCGTGTTAACAGTCCGCCAGCTCTTTATACTGTATTCTGTTTTGCGTAAACATAAAGATCCAGACGTGAGAGAATTTAATTTGCTACAAAAACGACGTAAATCCCGAAATCCATGTCCCAGTATCCAACATTATACTGCCGTAGCCAGGCGGCATTATTATGTTTGTAGCTCTCATATTTATAACGAGGCAAATCGTGCCATAAAAAATATTATTTCCTTAAATAGTTATAAATGTAAAAACGAATTACAGAGATGGCTGCGAAATCTTAATTATAGGGAAACAGAGAAGATCTTGTCTTTTACTCTGTGACATTCTAATACAAGCACGTCCTCTCATATAATACATATTTCATAGCACAGCACAGGTATTTGCAAACTCCACTGCCTCCCTAGTAGTATGTACCTGGTACTGACCCCAAGATTAATATATCGTAGGGCTAGGGAGGATCTATGTACCTAGATCTTAGATGGTTAGTCATACCAATACTTGTAGAACTCTTCTACCAAAATTGTGTCTATAACAATTAATACTTTGTTACATTTTGCATTGTAATAACTCAAACTTGTGTAATTTACATTAATATTGTAAACGATAGTTCCAGAGTGGAAGTCGCTGGGAGCTGTGTCACAGTCTATACTAGTACAGCTCCCAACGCTATATACTGAGTAATGTACTGATTATGTTTTCCATATTGTGTAAAACTCTTGTAAAACTGATTTAAGTTAAATAAACATTTTATTATTATTATTATTATTTATTATTTACAAATCACTTTTATTTGAAACACACGACAATAGATACACAATATTATCATTAACTACATATTCCCCGGATTATTGTGCGATCTCGGCAACGGGTCAAATGTATGCTCAAGGTCGTTTGCCCAGGGGATGGCCTTAATCACAGAAATATATCAAGATAGATACACTGTATGTATAATATTATATACTTCACGTGTCATATCGCGTTCCCAAACGACGAGCAATGATTGTCTTTCGAAAGTCTGTTCTTCAGTCTGCTATCGGAATCGGACGTCAATCGGAATTTTAAAAATGCCTTAATGCTTAAAAGTGCCGTATTGAGCTGTAGAAATTCAAATAGAAACGTTGGCCTTGATAATGGACACGTTTCTTATCATCGGTACGTCACAGTGATAGGAAAAAAGTGACACGCTCGTTTTTCCGATGGATATGAATATCGATTTTCAAATGGAACGACATGCGGTATCTATCTTGCTATGTCTGTGGCCTTAATGCAATAGCTTAAAAATAAATTCGACTTGACTATCCAACTTTGAAGGCTCATAACAAAAATAAATCGCCTGAGTCGGACTCACGCACGAAGGGTTCCGTACAGTTATAGAGCAAAAATATGCCAAAAATCGCGTTTGTTGTATGGGAGCCCCCCACAAATGTTAATATTATTTTGTTTTTAGTATTTGTTGTTATAGCGGCAACAGATATACACAATCTGTGAAAATTTCAGAAGTCTAGCTATAGCGGTTCTTGAGATACAGCCTGACGACACACAGACAGACAGACGGACAGACAGGTTTTGTAAATATTCTAACTGCATTATTTGATAATTTATTCCACTGGATCCAAAATTTAGGCCCTCATAAAATATCGAAGTAGGGGAAAATAAAAGACATTTTTCACAAAAATATTGTTTTTAACAAAGCGCCTCGCATAAATAAATAAATAAATACCAAAATATTTAAGATAATATAATGTTCCCATACAAGTATATACTTTATGCTTTGCACATAACACTTATAGCGACGACACGTGTTTATTATTATGTACTTACATCAGAGAAATTGAATCTGAACAGGCAGACCACAGAAGAGACATCTACATTATTTGGTGGATGGGGTAAGTCTATACTCCATACTGCAAGGCTTGACCATAGCTTGGCTAGACGTAGCCCGTCCAAATTAAGTAGGTTCGCCGTCTGCCTAAAAATCTATTCTTTGGTAGTACAATACAATATAATATATAAGTTCTACACTAACATACGATAATTATTAAGTCAACTTCAAAACACAGTGGCCTAGAGTAAAATGCGCAAAGATGGTCCGAAGTTTGAAATATCTTACTTCTTAGCTCTTAGGGTATTTTTGTATTGCAATTAATTCTGATATAACATTGAGCTACTTTTACGTTAGAATATGAATATTATAATATTATATTATAGACATATTATGAAATACTAGATCATGTAGATGAGATATTAGAAATATTCCAATATTTCTCATATTAGAATAATTCTAATATCTCTATAGACCCACTATAGTCTTTTTTCAATCGTCAAATATCTATTTACTGTCGATCTTTCATACAATATTCGATAATAGATACGTCACTTGAATATTTTTCGCGCAAAATCTGCAAAAGCAAGATTAAGTTAGCAGTTGTATTTTACTCGTAATTATGTAGCTTCGCCGCAGTCGTGACGCAAACAGCGCTAAAACTTTCGATGGATGTACCGAATGCGTACCCACTAATAATAATCTAAGTATTATTACGGTAGACTGGCTATTTTACCGTTTATTTACCTATTTTGATATGAGTACATAACTACATACACGACGTTAGCCATTTTGTTTAGGGCGATTCCATTATCACGGGTGCAACAGTTTGACACACTTAAAGCTTCCTACAGGCAAAATGAAGCATACTCGTATTTATTAAACAAATATCCCGTGAAGGGATACATTTTAACTAGTTTAACAATGATTTATAAATGAAAACCTTCATCAAATGTTTGAAGGGCCACAAACAGGTTTGAAGTGCCATCGCGGGTGCAACTAATTTGAACCTCCATTAAGAACTGTGATGAGTTCATATGTGAGTACTGGTTATTGCGAAACTTTTACAAAATAACTTGCCTATATTTCAAAAGAGCATAAAACAAAGAAACTATGTAACAAGATAAAAGTAATTGTAGTAATAAGTACTAGAAATTATTAACCATTTCTACGATCGCGGGTGCAACATCAAAATTTTCAAATCTTTTAAAGGTGAATTAAATCGTAATTCTCTAACAAAATTTAAAATTTTCGATATGGAATATATAATTATACTAGTAATTTGTAATAAAACTGCACCAAATTGTAGTTTTTTTTTAATTTTCAGTTGTTTATTGGCCTGACAAAATTAATCACTAAAAACGGTTGAATAGTATAATTTGTACAAAAGATTTCGACGTGTTGTTGTATAACTATACCACAACTAAACATTAATTTGAAATATATGCTATTTTTATTGCTTGAAAACGCTCTAAATTATTGGAATTTCATTTTTTACCGATAAAAGTTGTTTTGTTAGTAAATACACATCGTCTTATGTATATTCCAATTGAAAAATGTAACTAATAACACATTTAAAAAATTCTCGTTAATTCTCTCTGTAGCGAAATGGCATGGCCCTTTAAGACCTAACATTTACCATTTTGATTCGCAACAACGAAACCTAAAGTTTAAACAGCAAGATGACCGTCTAAGTGCCAAATTGCAGAGGCCAGGTCAAGTACACAAAATAATAGGAATACCTACAACATCTAATACAATAACGACAATACAATCTATACAACAAGATTTTATACTATACGCAAATGCACTTTATCATAATCACAAAATTATTATTGCAAGCTTACATACTTCTAAATAGGGAATATCCCGCAAAGGTCGGAGCAGAGGGCGCCACTAGCACATACAGTAAACAATCCGACCAAAACCCGACATGTTGCTGCACTCGTTATATCAGGCTAACGACAGAAACGTTGTCAACCGTCGAACAAAACTTTTTGTTTACTGTCTGTGATGGTGCTGCTTTTAGCGTGAAAACATTGCAGTGATATTATTATAATATCCTATTTTTTTTGCGAACGTAGTGATTCATTTTCGGCGAAAGGACCTAGTGAATCATGTACATTTTGTCAAAATTGGCCAATGACACATTTAAAGTGGCATGCCCTACCTTGAGTCAGTTCCGAAATTTAACCCTGTATACTGGCCAGTGTTCATGATGCGGACGTCTAGAATCGACGTCATACTTTTGATATATTCCGAAGTATACGTCAGTGAATTGAGGTATTATCATGACTTTTTTGGGATACCATCATAATACGCCACACTTGTCTCATCAGTGGCATAGGTACTAGCAGTACAACGCGCGTCGGATTACGACGTTTCGAGCACTGGCCACTATACCGGGTTTTATTTCAGAACTTACACATTTTATTCAAATTAACGTTAATTTTATTAAATGCATAAAGGCTACTTAAAAATAGATTACAATACATAATAATATTATTATAACCGGCCATACCTACTATTAATTAGTCTGCAGAGTCTTGCATTGTTAATATGCTAGACAAAGACTTTGAGACTAGATACTTTGTATGACTATACGCTGCGTAAATCTTTAATTAGTAAGGAGATAATAATTATTATGTCTATATTAGGTAAATATTACTATTAACATCGCAGATTAGGTTCCATTTTTCAATAAATTCAATGGTGTTCACTGTTCAGTGATATTTTATGATGAATTTTCAGATAGCCCGATATTCGTTCTTCAATGTGAGTTAGCAATTAATAGTTGTCTGAAAGGGGTCTAAAAATGTTAACAGGTTTCTTTTAGCCTCTTCTCGAGATCTCGTACCATATTCAACAATGAGGAAAACCAATGTTAATAGCTACTTTTTCCTGAAAATTTTCCATAAGTGGAGAAGTTATAGGGGACAAGCGTGTATAGACCACTTCAGTTTTTATTCTGAATTCTGATAAAAGTTTAGCTTATTCAAAGGTAATATGAAACATTCTATCTGCACTACAAACTGCTAGGTAAACATTGAACACAACTGGCATTTCATTTTAATGCACAATCTTATACGAGTATTATCTACAGCAGTAAATAACAAAAGCCTGATTATAGTCATAGTAAATGCACTTATTTTAATGAAAACGGCTCTTGGATATGTTTTACATTAGCTGATATATGATTATAACATATTACATAGAATATAGCGTTTAATTTAACGGGATGTTTAAGATTATTTTAGTACCTACTTGTCCATTTTAAAATTTAAAAAAATCTCCTATTTTTTGCTATTCAACTGCTAAAAATAGGGAGTAGGTATGCAGATTAACATGATTATAATATTATGTTTCACAGTAATTTATGAACCAAAACACAACAAAATGATGTTCTTATTATTTAAATCTTATATTAAGCCACGACTATATTGTTTCTAATTTTTAACGTTTTGGCGTTATTAATTCCTACTAAGAATAATATATTTTTAATTATAACGTGGATCAGGTAATACATCTTAAACCAAGTTTTTCTTTACAACACATTGCCTAGTATTTAACAATTAATTAAGTATTATTATTTAAATTATCTTAAATTATACATAAAATATATTGTATAACAGGTTAATAGTGATATGGGTGGAATAGTAGAAGGATTAATATAATCATAAATTACAATATTTGTTAGGTACCTATTTGTAAAATGCAAGCCGCCAAAAGGAAATATTGGCAAGTTTTCCATGTCTCCTCCTCACATTAATTTAAAACTTGCGTAGAAGAGAGACAGAAAATATCCATATACTTTTGCACAACCATAAGCTAAATGTTCCTCTTTAGATGTGAAGTTTTGGTCTTAAATAAAATCACAGAAACAATCTTGAATCACAGAAATGATCTTTGGGACGAGTACCTACAACTTAAAACTACACTTACACTAGAAAAGTCCAATAAAATTCCAATGAATTTAGCGAAAATAAACGATGTACTCCCCACAATCGTCGCTACACTAACGTACTGCTCCTCTACTAACGCAAAATTGCTAGAAGCAAATAAACTCCTTCCTAAGTACTGAAATATTAATTAAATTTCATAATCCAGTCAAGTATAATTATTAAATAATGGCTATTGCAGAGGTGCTATAAGAGAAGGAATCATTATCACACCTATATTTGTATATTTTAGGACCTAAGAAAAGCTAGTGGTTCGTTGGATAGAAAATTACAGTTGAAAATTATGTTTTTTGTCTACCCAGTAGTTAGAAAGAAATAAAAAGCAGAGTTTTTACATTTTACTTTCTTAAATACATGACTGGATTATGAATTTAGCTACAGCTAATACTGAACTATAGATCCCTTCTGTTGTCGCTTAATCCCAAATCCCAAGGCCATTTCTTGATTGTCAGCCTTCTGTTTTGCCTTCTTTTGGGCCTAGTGTCACCATGCTTTTACACCAGCATTTTCCCCATTTCAGCATTCCCTCTTTCTATTTTGTAATTTCATTTCTAACTTCACTTCCAAGTTGTTCATTTCATAACTGTTGTTCTTTTAGTGTGGTTCGTTTTCTAACAGTCGTTATTCCTCTATATTACCAAAAGATACATTTCTAAATATTTGTTCTTCCCCATTCCAAGTTCATTTTTAAAAGGTGTTCTTTTGCTTTATCTGTTCCAAGCTTATCATATCCTTACAGTTGTTCTTCCTTCATTCCAAGTGGTTCATTTCCTAATAGTTGTTGTTTTGCGTTTTCTTCTTTGAGTGGTTCTAGCGACGCCTGAACGAGGCCCTCGTCTAGTTGCGCACTCCTCGCTAGGGGCACTAGGGGGACTTCGTGGCAGACCTCCATATAGTCAGGGTCGTGCATGATGTCCTTTATCATGTTCAGCATCGTATACCTCGGGAACATCGGGTATATCTTCGAAGACACGTACTCGGACTGAAATGAAAATATCTTTATTATTATTTACGTCTTCTCATTGACCGCAAAGTCTTCAGTGAGGAGAATTAGACTAAAAATTAAAAAGTAAAATTTTCTGTTTACTTTTCCTTCTTACTGCATGTTATATCATATTATTTTAGTTTAAATACTTATTAAAAACAATAGAGTGGGCAGTGGCTAATAATAACAGTGTGATTCAGTGGCCTATATTTATTATTATTATTTGTAAAAAAATATTAAAACACGAATGATACAATTTTTCATTCATCAAATCAAGCTCGCCATTGCGTATAGTTTTTGATTTCATGCAGCATACCCATTTACTTATCAAAATTGATTACAACATCCGATTCTTACTACCACTTCAATGACGTAATTATTTTAAGGACATAGCTTCGTGATTCATTGTCGTGATCAAAATCATAATAAATATTAGAAGTACCTATCTTAGCATCAGAAGCTCTTTAATTACACACGAAATCGCTTATTTCCTAGATTTTTATCTCGCCTGATAATGTTGACATAATATATGCTATAAACATGGAATAAATAAATGCTAATGCTTTCTTCAGCACGACAATTTTCTTTGTCCTTGTGTCGAGTGCGGGTTGTTAAATTTAATCGATATTTAAGGCAGTAAAACCAAATTAGACGGAACGAGTGGAAACCACGAACATTGGGAATCTAATTAGAGGAAGTCGGGAAGCGGGAAGTTAGGAGGTGAGAAGTCGGGAAGTCGAGAAGTGAGAACTATCCTCTGGGACCTGGCTTTGAGCCAAGATCAAAGCGCACGGAAGTGCGCAGGCCTAGTTCCAGCAGGCCGCGCACATGCCGTGCACTATTTACACGAACCGTTTCGATGCACTTTTGACCCCCCTGAAGCTCAGTGCCTATTGCAAGTGCAAAGATAAAATTATACCTAAAATAGCTAATTTTGGCACTCACTCACTCATTCACTCACTCACTGACCGGTAATAAAACCTCTAGGCCACTTCCAATTGTCCTAGCGTTATGAAATTTGGCACACAGGTCGTTTGTTATATGTAGATTAACAAAGAATTAAGAAATTTTAGAAATCGGTCAAGCGTGAGTCGGTACATCTACAAACTTTAGAGGCTACTTTTAAATGTCCTAGTGTTATGAAATTTGGCACACAGGTCGTGTGTTTAAATATTATATTTTGATGTAGATTAACAAAAAAATAAGAAAATTTAGAAATCGGTCAAGCGTGAGTCGGTACATCTACGAACTTTAGAGGCTACTTTTAAATGTCCTAGTGCTATGAAATTTGGCATACAGGTCGTGTGTTATATTATTTGATATAGATTAACAAAAAAATAAGAAAATTTAGAAATCGGTCAAGCGTGAGTCGGTACATCTACGAACTTTAGAGGCTACTTTTAAATGTCCTAGTGCTATGAAATTTGGCATACAGGTCGTGTGTTATATTATTTGATGTAGATTAACAAAAAAATAAGAAAATTTAGAAATAGGTCAAATGTGAGTCGGTACATCTATGAAGCTTAGAGACTACTTTTAAATGTCCTAGTGCTATGAAATTTGGCATACAGGTCGTGTGTTATATTATTTGATATAGATTAACAAAAAAATAAGAAAATTTAGAAATCGGTCAAGCGTGAGTCGGTACATCTACGAACTTTAGAGGCTACTTTTAAATGTCCTAGTGCTATGAAATTTGGCATACAGGTCGTGTGTTATATTATTTGATGTAGATTAACAAAAAAATAAGAAAATTTAGAAATAGGTCAAATGTGAGTCGGTACATCTACGAATCTTAGAGACTACTTTCAAATGTCCTATTTTTTTTTTTGATATCGCAGGGGAAACCCATCATGGGTGCCCCGGGTTGGGTACCCCGGGGGTATGTGAGACTCTTACTCACTAAAACCACCTGCGGTTCGCCTTCAGCCGTATAACGGAGGGAAACCCGGATTCTTTTTTTTCGGATTCGGACTTTCAAATGTCCTAGCCTAGTGTTATGAAACATGGCACACAGGTCGTGTCTTAAGTATATTATTTGATGTAGATTAACAAAAAATTAGAAAATTTAGAAATCGGTCAAGCGTGAGACGGCTCATCTACGAACTTTAGAGGCTACTTCTAAATGTCCTAGCGTTATGTAATTTTGCACACAGGTCGTGTGTTATAATATGTATATTAACAAAAATGTTGTGAATAGCCTATTCGGCACTTTATCAGAAAGTAGTGAAACAGGCTCTAAAACTTATGTTCGTGGAAATAACAGGAAATTAGTGTTTATTTCGTAGCATGATTTTTTTCGAGCTTTTTGATAGATAGTTTCTGTATTATTCTCGTATCGCAATTTGAGTGGCCAAACTCTTTAATAATTTTGTTGGTCTCGCTGAAACTCGAAAACGGCTGTACCGATTTGCCAAATTTTTGTCTTGAAATTTGGCAATATTTAAATATTGTTTATACAGTGAGAAAATTTTGTAGTTAAAGTAAAACAAATTTTAAGGATCATCTAGATTCTAGTCTTATAGGTTTAATTACGTTACATAATAATATTGTTATATTGGATGGTTTTTATAATAATTTTAAGTGCAGCCATTTTTTCATATTTCCTGGTCAAGCTATTTTATTTGATTTATTTTCATTTATTAGGAAAACTGCATACACTGCTAAAGTGACAGAAAAAATGTCTATTACCATGTTTTCGCAATTAGGTAGTAATTATAATTTTCGTAACATAGGTACATACATTGAGTTTTACCTTCAGTTCTCTGATGAGGTTCCTCAGGCGGGTATACTTCTTCAGCAGTCAGTACAGGTCATTCGTCATCTGCGTGTTTTCTGCTTCTATCTGCGATGTGGTCTTATCTGAAATTTATTGGCCAAAAAATTACTATACAGTATACTGTATACAACATATTATGCTGAAATAATAATATTTATATGATGTACTACTTCACCAAACATTTCACTTAGTATTAACTTAGTGACCACTAACCTATGAGTAAGATTTAGATTTAAATCTTACTCATAGGTAATTTAACTATGATTTCAGTTATTACGCCGAAACTAATCACTATTTGCTTTACATGGCTGACATAACCAATTTTTAACCGACTTCCAAAAAACGAGGAGGTTATATGTTCGGCTGTGGATATTTTTTTTTTTTTGTATGTTCAACGATAACTCCGCCGTTTGTGAACGGATTTTCGAAATTTTTGTTTTGTTGCATTAGGTTTCACTCCAATTTGGTACCATGTTCACAAAAGTGGTGACCTGATGATGGGATCCAGGAGTAATCGAGGGAACTCCTCGAAATTTATATGGAAACATATGGTAATTTTAGTTTTATGTGAAGTGTACTAAGAATATGC
Source organism: Polyommatus icarus (assembly GCA_937595015.1). Taxonomy (NCBI): domain Eukaryota; kingdom Metazoa; phylum Arthropoda; class Insecta; order Lepidoptera; family Lycaenidae; genus Polyommatus; species Polyommatus icarus. The sequence goes on along the minus strand of OW569338.1, from coordinate 6,299,556 downwards.
TACCAAAAAGTCAAATATTGGGTCAAGGTATACCATGGTTTCGAAGATGCTGAGAGAACTCCTGACTCCTTATAGATACACGTTTGGGAGTTTCGGCGTTGTTTTAAGAACAGAAAGCATATTATACTACCACGCAATTAAAATTCATCATCATCATCATCATCATCATCATCATCATCATCATCATTACCACGTCGTGTGAAGGTCACCAATGTCTCATGGCACAAAATAGGTAATAGTACAACTTACAAGGCATAGGTATGGATACAATAATAATAATTATGTACATAACAACACCAATTATTAATATAGGCTGTTTATACACGGCGGTCGGTGCGGCGTGTGCGTAAACATCGCGGCATTGCGTCGTAACTCGTACCTATTCAAGTTCTAATGTCAGGTAATGCCGCGCTGCGAGCATTTTGAGTGTCATAATATGATTTTAAACTTTATCTTCATTAATGTAGTACAATATAGTATCGCTTGAGAAAGGCGCAGGCGGCCGCGAGGCCGACTTTCCAAGTTTCTCATGCAATAGTACTATGTATTACAATAATGAAGGTAAAGATTAATATCATAATATTATTATGACACTGAAAATATACTCGCCGCGCCGCTGGGTGTGATTCGGCTCATCCTTCGATCGCGGATTCTTGGAAATCCATTGTTCTGGCGGCCGCTTTGGAGTTGAAGCGTTAAATTGTTAAATTACCTAGCACGCATAGGGTTGTGTTCACTTAGATTTTTTTAAATGTATTATTTAAATTTATCTACCTGATATTTGGGCCTTGGGGTATTACAAATTGTAATAAGATACGTAGAATAAACGCAGTAATTCGACGCGTAGGGTGGTATGGTCACTAAGTCACTACTCACTAGTTCACTACCACCGACGACCACTTATAAACTCGCGGACTATGACGGAGGTCATCTTGGAGGGTTAATTAATATTTCTAATAACAATACGAGATCAATAATTACCACTCAAAATGTTGACAATTCAAATTTCAATGCTCACTGCTCACACCAATGGTGACACATTTCTGATTTCACACAGCCAATACAACTATATAAAACTCCTACGTACAAGCGATACTGCGATTCAGGAGCACCTCAGCGAAACCTAATGAATACATCGTGTAACTAAAACTATATGAACAACAATCGGAGTTCGGACAAGCGATAGCGCCGACAGAGCGCCTCAATGACATATAGTGAAGACAATATAAAATTATTTTTTATAAGTACAATGTAAATTGGCACTAATTATAGTTTATCTACTAGGTAACTAAAAAGAGTGAAATTATTATTTTTAACAAAAAATTAAAACCGACTTCCAAGGTAAAAACAATAATAACATTCTTATAATATGAACTAAGAACTAAAAAGTATTAAATAATTTTCCTCTCTAAATGTGCCTTTTTCCGAATTCAGCTAAACCTCAACTATTTCTGTACTCAACCTTCATAATTTTGAAGTCGGTGCCAGTTCCATAAGTTTCAAATTTTATGTCAAAGAAAATATAAAGATTCCGCTATATCTGGTACCGACTTCAAAATGATGAAGGTTGAGTACAGAAATAGTTGAGGTTTAGCTGAATTCGGAAAAAGGCACATTTAGAGAGGAAAATTATTTAATACTTTTTAGTTTTTAGTTCATATTATAAGAATGTTATTATGTCTGTAATAATATAACGCAGACAAGGACTATAACGAGAGCGAAGTCTGATTTTCTTGACTCTAACGTAAAACTATTTAAACTGTATCCTGCTTTCTTCAGCACGACAATTTTCTTTGTCTTTGTGTCGAGTACGGGTTGTTAAATTTAATCGATATTTAAGGCAGTAAAACCAAATTAAACGGAACGAGTGGAAACCACGAACATTGGGAATCTAATTAGAGGAAGTCGGGAAGCGGGAAGTTAGGAGGTGAGAAGTCGGGAAGTCGAGAAGTGAGAACTATCCTCTGGGACCTGGCTTTTAGCCAAGATCAAAGCGCACGGAAGTGCGCAGGCCTAGTTCCAGCAGGCCGCGCACATGCCGTGCACTATTTACACGAACCGTTTCGATACACTTTTGACCCCCCTGAAGCTCAGTGTCTATTGCAAGTGTAAGGATAAAATTATACCTACGTAATTATATAGTAGTACTTACGCAGTATACCAAATTTCATATATATAGCTTTGGTAGATCCTGAAATATACCCCTTTAAAAATAGCTAATTTTGGCACTCACTCACTCATTCACTCATTCACTCACTCACTGACCGGTAATCAAAACCTCTAGGCCACTTCCAATTATCCTAGCGTTATGAAATTTGGCACACAGGTCGTTTGTTATATGTAGATTAACAAAAAATTAAGAAATTTTAGAAATCGGTCAAGCGTGAGTCGGTACATCTACAAACTTTAGAGGCTACTTTTAAATGTCCTAGTGTTATGAAATTTGGCACACAGGTCGTGTGTTTAAATATTATATTTTGATGTAGATTAACAAAAAAATAAGAAAATTTAGAAATCGGTCAAGCGTGAGTCGGTACATCTACGAACTTTAGAGGCTACTTTTAAATGTCATAGTGCTATGAAATTTGGCATACAGGTCGTGTGTTATATTATTTGATGTAGATTAACAACAAAATAATAAAAATTTAGAAATCGGTCAAGCGTGAGTCGGTACATCTACGAATTTTAGAGGCTACTTTTAAATGTCCTAGTGCTATAAAATTTGGCATACAGATCGTGTTTTATATTATTTGATGTAGATTAACAAAAAAATAAGAAAATTTAGAAATCGGTCAAGCGTGAGTCGCTACATCTACGAAGCTTAGAGACAACTTTCAAATGTCCTAGCCTAGTGTTATGAAACATGGCACACAGGTCGTGTCTTAAGTATATTATTTGATGTAGATTAACAAAAAATTAGAAAATTTAGAAATCGGTCAAGCGTGAGACGGCTCATCTACGAACTTTAGAGGCTACTTCCAAATGTCCTAGCGTTATGTAATTTGGCACACAGGTCGTGTGTTATAATGTGTATATTAACAAAAAAATTAAGAATATTAAGAAATCGGTCAAGCGTAAGTCGGCTCATCTACGAACTTGAGATAAAAATAACAATTATGTTGCTAAATAAAATTTACAGAATTTAATTAACCTGCCAAGTATAAATTAGAAGTATTATGGATCAGGCTGTTGATGAAGATGATTATGATCGGTGAAGTGTATCTGAACTGGGTATTGGATTAGATTTCAACTCTTTTTTAGGCCAATAATTATTAGCCTATAGTGCCCTATGGGAACTAGGCCCTATTTTAACAGGTATGTTTTTGGTGGGATATAATATTACTACAATGTAATGGAGCTGTCCTAATTAAACGTAGATATAAAATATGTAATGTAAGTACGTGTAATGTCGGTGTGATGTGAGAAACTACACTTTGTTTTTAGTGTCTAAAGTCTAAACACACCATGCCGAAGTTCCGCTGCGGAAGTTCGGCATGATAACGTCAACAATGTCAAACGCATACAATATAACGCGACGTAATTTCGACATGGTATGTCATCGGTAATTTAAAATACATTGCAGGCGGGATCATGCTGAAGTTGTGTTTAGACATTGAAGTGTCTAAACAGACATTGCCGAAGTTCCGCGTCGGAAATTCGCATGTTTACGTCAGCAATGTCAAACGCATACAATATGACGCGACGGAATTTCGGCATAGGATGTCATTGGTAATTTAAAATACATTGCAGGCGGAATCATGCGGAAATTCCGCCGCGGAACTTCGGCATAGTGTGTTTAGACACTAAGGGCCTGTTTCACCACTTCCTGATAAGTGACGAATAGGCTATCCACCAATCAACTTAACAGATCAAGTATGGTGAATCTGTCAAAAAAGTTGTGAATAGCCTATTCGGCACTTTATCAGAAAGTAGTGAAACAGGCTCTAAAAGTTATGTTCGTGGAAATAACAGGAAATTAGTGTTTATTTCGTAGAAATCGGTCAAGCGTGAGTCGGTACATCTACGAAGCTTGGAGACAACTTTCAAATGTCCTAGCCTAGTGTTATGAAACATGGCACACAGGTCGTGTCTTAAGTATATATTATTTGATGTAGATTAACAAAAAATTAGAAAATTTAGAAATCGGTCAAGCGTGAGACGGCTCATCTACGAACTTTAGAGGCTACTTCCAAATGTCCTAGCGTTATGTAATTTGGCACACAGGTCGTGTGTTATAATATGTATATTAACAAAAAATTAAGAATATTAAGAAATCGGTCAAGCGTGAGTCGGCTCATCTACGAACTTGAGATAAAAATTCTTATTTGAACTTGGCAGGATTTGAACTTGGCAGATTTTTGTGCTATACATAACAATTATGTTGCTAGATAAAATTTACAGAATTTAATTCACCTGCCAAGTATAAATTAGAAGTATCATGGATCAGGCTGTTGATGAAGATGATTATGATCGGTGAAGTGTATCTGAACTGGGTATTGGATTAGATTTTAACTCCTTTTTAGGCCAATAATTATTAGCCTATAGTGCCCTAGGGTGCTTTAGGGAAAACGGATACACTTAAAAATATTTGTAATAAATTTTCAGAAACATTTACCAAAGAAATTAAAGATATAAAACATAAATGTAATAATGTGTTCCTAAATGGAAGCTCCTATGTAGTACCAAGTGATAAATCTTTCCACTTCAAGAATGTTAAAGCAAAGACAATAGAAAAATATATAAATAGATTAAATAATAGTAAAGCACCAGGAATTGATAAAATTAGAGTACAGGATATCAAAGCAGTGAAAAAAGATATAAGTGTAGTTTTAGCAAAATTTATAAATTTATGTGTACGAAAAGGAGTGTACCCTGAGCTATTAAAAAAATCTATAATTCGACCAATATATAAACAGGGCAGCCACCTAGATTACAGCAACTATAGACCAGTTGCGATTTTATCCGTGATAAATAAAATAGTTGAAAAGGTAATCGTTAATCAAATTAGCAGTTATCTCGAACAATATGGTATTATATCCGACGCGCAGCACGGATTCCGGCGGGGACGAAGCACCGCCACCGCTCTCGCAGAGTTCACAGAATACATTAACAGCAAGCTCAATGACGGTCACTTTGTAGCAGCACTATTTGTTGATTACAAAAAGGCATTCGACACCTTAGATCACGATGTGCTGCTGAGAGCGATGGATGAATGCGGGATCAGAGGACCCGTCAGTAGCTGGTTTAAATGTTACCTTGAAAACAGGTCCCTGCGTACCTTAATAAAAACAGTAATTGGAGACGAGGTGGATGTTACTCTGGGTGTTCCCACTGGGTCAGTGTATGCTCCAGTCGGATATTTAATGCATGTAAATAGTGTATTAAATGTTATAAGGAATTGTAAAACCTTTATGTATGCAGATGACATGTGCTTGTTATATTCATCTAAAAACCCAACGGATGCAAAACGCTACATTCAATCTGATTTTGAAAACATAACCAAATGGGCACATGACAACGGCATTATCATAAATTTTAATAAAACTAAAGCTATGCAAATTACATCACCTTATAGTAAATATAATAAGCAGGATAATATTAATATAGAAATAATTGGACATACATACGAATGCCTACATGATAACAAAAATAATTGCAAATGTGCACCGATTGAAATAGTAGACGAATACAAATACCTAGGACTGACAGTTGATAACAATTTTAACTGGAAACCGCATGTCCATGCAGTGTGTAGTAGATTACGATCAATATTAGGATTTTTTTTTCATCTTAATAAATATGTCAATAAAAAACTGCTGTATGTCATATACTACGCACTTGCAGATTCCATAATAAGCTATGGATTGAGTTGTTATGGTCTTACATTTAAAACCGAACTAGATAAAATAAAACAAATACAGACTAGACTTATTAAATATTTGGTAAATAAAAACGTGAAAGCACAGTGTAAGGAAAATTATGAACAATTGTATAACATTTGTGAAATAATACCGGTGAATGCAAAAGTCTCGTATTTAATTGTATTAGAGCAATATAATATTAATATATGTATATAAAGAAAAAACTGATCATCATAAATATCAGACTAGAAATGTTACACAAGGAAAAAATGTAATACCAGCTGTAAGAAATTACTATGGTAAAAGAACCAGGAAATACTTGACTCCTACATTATTTAATACAATTGAATTTATAAGAGATGATAGCAATAAAACCAGTATGTTAACTTTAAGGAAAGATTTAAAAAAATACTTTTTGAAAAGTTATACTAGCAGTTGATAGTGATGGTATAATGAATGATAATGATTTAAATATAATAATTAAATTATAAAATAATATGTAATAAAATATATAATACAGGTATAATTGTAAAGATATAATATCTCAAATGGTAATAATGACATGTAAGACTTGTTATGGTATTGTGTAAGTAATTTCAGTTTGATAGAAATATCACCTAATATGTTTAAAAAAATAACAATGTTTTATTTTAGATGTTTTTATGCTTGAATCTGGATATAAGTTACAAGTTATTAATATAAAGTTAATTAATAATTATTATGTAAAAATGTCATACAATTTTGAGTTATGTTGTATCCGGTGAAATTCGCCAACAAACTGTTATGCAGTTTGGCGATTTGTATTGTATAAGATAAATTGTACATTTATTGTGAATAAACGAAGAAAAAAAAAAAAAAAAACTAGGCCCTATTTTAACAGGTATGTTTTTGGTGGGATATAATATTACTACAATGTAATGGAGCTGTCCTAATTAAACGTAGATATAAAATATGTAATGTAAGTACGTGTAATGTCGGTGTGATGTGAGAAACTACACTTTGTTTTTAGTGTCTAAAGTCTAAACACACCATGCCGAAGTTCCGCTGCGGAAGTTCGGCATGATAACGTCAACAATGTCAAACGCATACAATATAACGCGACGTAATTTCGACATGGTATGTCATCGGTAATTTAAAATACATTGCAGGCGGGATCATGCTGAAGTTGTGTTTAGACACTGAAGTGTCTAAACACACATTGCCGAAGTTCCGCGTCGGAAATTCCGCATGTTTACGTCAGCAATGTCAAACGCATACAATATGACGCGACGGAATTTCGGCATAGGGTGTCATTGGTAATTTAAAATACATTGCAGGCGGAATCATGCGGAAATTCCGCCACGGAACTTCGGCATAGTGTGTTTAGACACTAAGGGCCTGTTTCACCACTTCCTGATAAGTGACGAATAGGCTATCCACCAATCAACTTAACAGATCAAGTATGGTGAATCTTTTAAAAAAAGTTGTGACTAGCCTATTCGGCACTTTATCAGAAAGTAGTGAAACAGGCTCTAAAAGTTATGTTAGTGGAAATAACAGGAAATTAGTGTTTATTTCGTAGCATGATTTTTTTCGAGCTTTTTGATAGATAGTTTCTGTATTATTCTCGTATCGCAATTTGAGTGGCCAAACTCTTTAATAATTTTGTTGGTCTCGTTGAAACTCGAAAACGGCTGTACCGATTTGCCAAATTTTTGTCTTGAAATTTGGCAATATTTAAATATTGTTTATACAGTGAGAAAATTTTGTAGTTAAAGTAAAACAAAGTATAAGGATCATCTAGATTCTAGTCTAATAGGTTTAATTACGTTACATAATAATATTGTTATATTGGATGGTTTTTATAATTTTAAGTGCAGCCTTTCATATTTCCTGGTCAAGCTATTTTATTTGATTCATTTTCATTTATTAGGAAAACTGCATACACTGCTAAAGTGACAGAAAAAATGTCTATTACCATGTTTTCGCAATTAGGTAGTAATTATAATTTTCGTAACATAGGTACATACATTGAGTTTTACCTTCAGTTCTCTGATGAGGTTCCTCAGGCCGGTATACTTCTTCAGCAGTCAGTACAGGTCATTCGTCATCTGCGTGTTTTCTGCTTCTATCTGCGATGTGGTCATATCTGAAATTTATTGGCCAAAAAATTACTATACAGTATACTGTATACAACATATTATGCTGAAATAATAATATTTATATGATGTACTACTTCACCAAACATTTCACTTAGTATTAACTTAGTGACCACTAACCTATGAGTAAGATTTAGATTTAAATCTTACTCATAGGTAATTTAACTATGATTTCAATTATTATGCCGAAACTAATCACTATTTGCTTTACATGGCTGACATAACCAATTTTGTCTGTAATAATATAACGCAGACAAGGACAATAACGAGAGCGAAGTCTGATTTTCTTGACTAACGTAAAACTATTTAAACTGTATCCTGCTTTCTTCAGCACGACAATTTTCTTTGTCTTTGTGTCGAGTGCGGGTTGTTAAATTTAATCGATATTTAAGGCAGTAAAACCAAATTAAACGGAACGAGTGGAAACCACGAACATTGGGAATCTAATTAGAGGAAGTCGGGAAGCGGGAAGTTAGGAGGTGAGAAGTCGGGAAGTCGAGAAGTGAGAACTATCCTCTGGGACCTGGCTTTGAGCCAAGATCAAAGCGCACGGAAGTGCGCAGGCCTAGTTCCAGCAGGCCGCGCACATGCCGTGCACTATTTACACGAACCGTTTCGATGCACTTTTGACCCCCTGAAGCCCAGTGTCTATTGCAAGTGTAAGGATAAAATTATACCTACGTAATTATATAGTAGTACTTACGCAGTATACCAAATTTCATATATATAGCTTTGGTAGATCCTGAAATATACCCCTTTAAAAATAGCTAATTTTGGCACTCACTCACTCATTCACTCATTCACTCACTCACTGACCGGTAATCAAAACCTCTAGGCCACTTCCAATGGGCATTGTCCAAAAAAAATCACATGTACTTTTTATATTTTTTTTCGTTAAAATAGGGTATTTTAAGAATATAAATTAAATAATTTTGAAATTCATTGGCTAGTTTTTTCTCAATAAATTTTTAAAGTTTCGCTCTGACGTCATCATCGGCGGCCAATTGACCTCTGCAGTATGTTTAAATTTCCTTTCAATCTTATTATAATGGCTGGTTCGTCAAATGCAAGTTCTCATTATGTGAAAACTGGTACAAGAAGCTTACCAAAAGTTCGAAACGTAATGTTGGTCGAATTTATTGCTAATTTAACGCCATTGAAGGTCAAACTAAGGTTAAACATATTTGTTCAAAAATATAAGTAACTAATGGGTATTTTTTTGGTTTATATACAGAAAAACGATCACTGACCTTATTCCTCGAAATGTTTTTGTAATGAGCAAAATTAAAAAAAAATGGACAATCCCCATTGTCCTAGCGTTATGAAATTTGGCACACAGGTCGTTTGTTATATGTAGATTAACAAAAATTAAGAAATTTTAGAAATCGGTCAAGCGTGAGTCGGTACATCTACAAACTTTAGAGGCTACTTTTAAATGTCCTAGTGTTATGAAATTTGGCACACAGGTCGTGTGTTTAAATATTATATTTTGATGTAGATTAACAAAAAAATAAGAAAATTTAGAAATCGGTCAAGCGTGAGTCGGTACATCTACGAACTTTAGAGGCTACTTTTAAATGTCATAGTGCTATGAAATTTGGCATACAGGTCGTGTGTTATATTATTTGATGTAGATTAACAACAAAATAAGAAAATTTAGAAATCGGTCAAGCGTGAGTCGGTACATCTACGAACTTTAGAGGCTACTTTTAAATGTCCTAGTGCTATAAAATTTGGCATACAGGTCGTGTGTTATATTATTTGATGTAGATTAACGAAAAAATAAGAAAATTTAGAAATCGGTCAAGCGTGAGTCGGTACATCTACGAAGCTTAGAGACAACTTTCAAATGTCCTAGCCTAGTGTTATGAAACATGGCACACAGGTCGTGTCTTAAGTATATATTATTTGATGTAGATTAACAAAAAATTAGAAAATTTAGAAATCGGTCAAGCGTGAGACGGCTCATCTACGAACTTTAGAGGTTACTTCCAAATGTCCTAGCGTTATGTAATTTGGCACACAGGTCGTGTGTTATAATGTGTATATTAACAAAAAAATTAAGAATATTAAGAAATCGGTCAAGCGTAAGTCGGCTCATCTACGAACTTGAGATAAAAATAACAATTATGTTGCTAGACAAAATTTACAGAATTTAATTACCTGCCAAGTATAAATTAGAAGTATTATGGATCAGGTTGTTGATGAAGATGATTATGATCGGTGAAGTGTATCTGAACTGGGTATTGGATTAGATTTCAACTCTTTTTTAGGCCAATAATTATTAGCCTATAGTGCCCTATGGGAACTAGGCCCTATTTTAACAGGTATGTTTTTGGTGGGATATAATATTACTACAATGTAATGGAGCTGTCCTAATTAAACGTAGATATAAAATATGTAATGTAAGTACGTGTAATGTCGGTGTGATGTGAGAAACTACACTTTGTTTTTAGTGTCTAAAGTCTAAACACACCATGCCGAAGTTCCGCTGCGGAAGTTCGGCATGATAACGTCAACAATGTCAAACGCATACAATATAACGCGACGTAATTTCGACATGGTATGTCATCGGTAATTTAAAATACATTGCAGGCGGGATCATGCTGAAGTTGTGTTTAGACACTGAAGTGTCTAAACACACATTGCCGAAGTTCCGCGTCGGAAATTCCGCATGTTTACGTCAGCAATGTCAAACGCATACAATATGACGCGACGGAATTTCGGCATAGGGTGTCATTGGTAATTTAAAATACATTGCAGGCGGAATCATGCGGAAATTCCGCCACGGAACTTCGGCATAGTGTGTTTAGACACTAAGGGCCTGTTTCACCACTTCCTGATAAGTGACGAATAGGCTATCCACCAATCAACTTAACAGATCAAGTATGGTGAATCTTTTAAAAAAAGTTGTGACTAGCCTATTCGGCACTTTATCAGAAAGTAGTGAAACAGGCTCTAAAAGTTATGTTAGTGGAAATAACAGGAAATTAGTGTTTATTTCGTAGCATGATTTTTTTCGAGCTTTTTGATAGATAGTTTCTGTATTATTCTCGTATCGCAATTTGAGTGGCCAAACTCTTTAATAATTTTGTTGGTCTCGTTGAAACTCGAAAACGGCTGTACCGATTTGCCAAATTTTTGTCTTGAAATTTGGCAATATTTAAATATTGTTTATACAGTGAGAAAATTTTGTAGTTAAAGTAAAACAAAGTTTAAGGATCATCTAGATTCTAGTCTAATAGGTTTAATTACGTTACATATTAATATTGTTATATTGGATGGTTTTTATAATTTTAAGTGCAGCCTTTCATATTTCCTGGTCAAGCTATTTTATTTGATTTATTTTCATTTATTAGGAAAACTGCATACACTGCTAAAGTGACAGAAAAAATGTCTATTACCATGTTTTCGCAATTAGGTAGTAATTATAATTTTCGTAACATAGGTACATACATTGAGTTTTACCTTCAGTTCTCTGATGAGGTTCCTCAGGCCGGTATACTTCTTCAGCAGTCAGTACAGGTCATTCGTCATCTGCGTGTTTTCTGCTTCTATCTGCGATGTGGTCATATCTGAAATTTATTGGCCAAAAAATTACTATACAGTATACTGTATACAACATATTATGCTGAAATAATAATATTTATATGATGTACTACTTCACCAAACATTTCACTTAGTATTAACTTAGTGACCACTAACCCTCATAGGTTAGTGACCACTATCCTATGAGTAAGATTTAGATTTAAATCTTACTCATAGGTAATTTAACTATGATTTCAGTTATTACGCCGAAACTAATGACTATTTGCTTTACATGGCTGACATAACCAATTTTGTCTGTAATAATATAACGCAGACAAGGACAATAACGAGGGCGAAGTCTGATTTTCTTGACTCTAACGTAAAACTATTAAAACTTTATCCTGCTTTCTTCAGCACGACAATTTTCTTTGTCTTTGTGTCGAGTGCGGGTTGTTAAATTTAATCAATATTTAAGGCAGTAAAACCAAATTAGACGGAACGAGTGGAAACCACGAACATTGGGAATCTAATTAGAGGAAGTCGGGAAGCGGGAAGTTAGGAGGTGAGAAGTCGGGAAGTCGAGAAGTGAGAACTATCCTCTGGGACCTGGCTTTGAGCCAAGATCAAAGCGCACGGAAGTGCGCAGGCCTAGTTCCAGCAGGCCGCGCACATGCCATGCACTATTTACACGAACTTATTACATATTTTTTTCATACGGGCCACAAAATATTTACGGTCTTACTACAAAAGATTTAAACACCTGTTGAACAGTCGATTAGAGAAAAATACAGTACAAAATGGTCTCAAAACGACTGTTCAATAGATGTTTAATCTTTTGTGGTAAGATCGATTATGTTTTGATCTTGACGTGTCGCGGGCCGCAACAAAAAATTTTTAGAGTTAAAAAGTAACGTTTTTCAAAATTAACGATTTAAAAGTGGAAAGAAATTCACGACTTTAATGGCGACTTTACATTATTTAGCCGTAGCTTAGGCGTGAATTTAAAAATGGTTTCACATCACGCGGGCCACATATTATTATTATAAAGTCCCGGCGAGCCGCATGCGGCCCGCGGGCCGCGGATTGGCGATAGCTAATTTATTATATTGACTTTTGTGTAGGTACAGGCGAGTACCTGCATAAAAGCTAATCACAACAATAATACAACAGAATTGATCAGAAAGTCCCAGATGCCATATTATCTTAGAAGCAGGATGTTTAAATGCACCTAGCGACCTTGAAGAACACTACTCAGAATCATACATTCGGAATAAAGTAGGTCATTAAAATGATTTAATTATCATGAGAATGAAGTTTAATTTACCTGGCTAATGCTTCTTTGGTTCTCTACATTTTTGTAAAATACATTGTCTGTTTATGATTTGAAATGAATCAGAAGGTCCACATAATCGTTTATATAACTCCTGGCTGTCCTGTAAACAAAAAAATATATTAAAGTTATTAACACATAAACACCCTAATTTTCCAAAATATATAATATTTTTAATGGTTTATACTTACAGGAAATCCAGAGCTAGTACTAGACATGGATAAGGTCAAATTCTCAGATGGTTTCATTTGTGATGTTGCTAAAGGCATTTCAAGTGTGTCACTTGAAACATAATATTCATTGTGAATGCTACAGCTAGGCGAAGACATTGCTAAGGCAGATGTATTATTTATTTCATCTTGCTCCTGAAAATGTCACATTCAACATTTAAGGGGCCGGGTACCCTTGGAATTTCTCATACAAACGTAATACCAAAATCATTTTCACATACGAAAATATTTAACATGTTTGAGTTCAAACATGTTAAATATTTTTAACCGACTTCCAAAAAACGAGGAGGTTATATGTTCGGCTGTGGATATTTTTTTTATTTTTTTTTTGTATGTTCAACGATTACTCCGCCGTTTGTGAACCGATTTTCGAAATTTTTGCTTTGTTGTATTTGGTTTTACTCCAATTTGGTACCATGTTCACAAAAGTGGTGACCTGATGATGGGATCCAGGAGTAATCGAGGGAACTCCTCGAAATTTATATGGAAATATATGGTGATTTTGGTTTTATGTGAAGTGTACTAAGAATATGCTACCAAAAAGTCAAATATTGGGTCAAGGTATACCATGGTTTCGAAGATGCTGAGAGAACTCCTGAATCCTTATAGATACACGTTTGGGAGTTTCGGCGTTGTTTTAAGAACAGAAAGCATATGCTACTATGCAACTCATATTCATCATCATAATCATCATCATCATCATCGTCTTCACCATTACCTCGTCGTGTTAAGGTGTCTCATGGCACAGAATAGATAATAGTACAAGGCATAGGTGTGGATATACTAATAATAATAATAATTTTATACTGTATAACAACACTTTGTTTAAATATACACGGCGGTCAGCACCGCGGAGGCGACGGTATCGCGGCGCCGCCGCGCGGCGCGTGGCGGAAGACGACAGATCGAATATACTTTACTACTTTATATACAGATCGAATACTTTACTAACTACTTTATAAAATTTTAATACACAAAATATAGAATTAAAATAAAGTTATTTTAAAAAGAGCATTTAAACAAAACAAAGTCAATAAGTGTCTTTTTAATTAGTTATACTTATTAATCGATAGATGGCGCACTAAGTATCGATTTGAATGGATTTGAAATTGTATTCTCGATTATAAGAACAGCTGTCAATAATTATGATAATATTATATTATATTACTAGCTGTCCCGGCAAACGTTGTTTTGCCATATAAATAATTTTTGGTATGAAAAATAGATGTTGGCCGATTCTCAGACCAATATCCTCACAATATGCTCACATAATTTCATGAGAATCGGTCAAGCCTGTGACCAAGACGAAAACTGTGACACGAGAATTTTATATATTCGATGAGTAGCTACTCTACATCCTATGCAAGTTTATACAATTTTTATCTGATAGATCCTTCGATCGTGGAAAAACGAGACACAATAGCCTTTCTATTGTTATCGCAATCGCCGGTGACCGCTTGGGGTTTGAAGTATTAAAATTGTTAAATTACTTAGCACAATATGTTCACTTCACTGATAATATATTATTTTGTGAGTGTGAACTGTGACTCTTAACAAATTGTAATAAGATACGTAAAATATACGCGAAGGTTTACCTACTAGTGTAACTAAAAAGAGTGAAATTATTATTATTTTTAACAAAAAATTAAAACCGACTTCCAAGGTAAAAACAATATTAACATTAATATGAACTAAAAAGTATTAAATAATTTTTGCTATCTAATAGTGCCTTTTTCCGAATTCGGCTAAACCTCATCTATTTCTGTACTCAATCTTCATTATTTTGAAGTCGATGCCAGTTCCAAAAGTTTCAAATATTCTGTCAGAGGACTGAAGATTCAGCTATCTGGTACCGACTTCAAAATAATGAAGATTGAGTACAGAAATAGTTGAGGTTTAGCCGAATTCGGAAAAAGGCACTATTAGATAGCAAAAATTATTTAATACTTTTTAGTTCATATTAATGTTAATATTGTTTTTACCTTGGAAGTCGGTTTTAATTTTTTGTTAAAAATAATAATAATCGTAAGTGAAAATGATTTTGGTATTACGTTTGTATGAGAAATTCCAAGGGTACCCGGCCTCTTAAATACCTACTTTGACTATGCAATACAACATAATATTATGTGCATATAACTCTAGAAAAATTTAAAATTGGTAATGCACAATTATTAATATTATGCATGTCTCATGATCTCATCACATCATTGCATTGAAGTCTACAGCTGGATGTATGCCACAAGATATTATTTGCCATTTCATTAGTAGCTGTGAGTTATTAGTAATTAGTTAATCTGATAAGAGATTATCAAGAACAGTAAACCTCGTTCCACTTGCTCTTTAAGTGTCAGTATAAAATGTATAAATTCATGCATATTCACTTACCATCACCAAACTTCACTTACCATCACCAAACTTTTGTCTTCAAAAAAAGGTAAGTTTGATGTAAGCGTCTGCCAGTGTGGTCATAATCACTTGTTTTTAAATGTAGACTGCAAATTTTTGCCTTTTCCTGAAATTGACTGTTCAAAGGCATGATGGACAACCACATGTTTCTACGTGTTATTTCTTTCGGAAATCTAAAACAATAAAGTTCTAAACTGGATTTAATGTTCATAAAACTTTCTACAGTCGATAATTTCTTATGTATGTATAAAAGCCATCGATATGTCCTACCTTTTGCAAACATTATGGTTACCCTAGCACTTTTCACAATAATAAGTAATGATGGAAATAAATTTAAATTATTCATATTTATCACCACTTTATCATATTAATAGCTTACGGAACATAAAACCAGTGAATTATTTCTGGTATTTACATAGCAAAACTTACAATATTAATTAAAGAAGTGACCGAAAACATTGAAAATAAGCAAATGTAGAATCAACAACAATAAGTATAGACCTCCACAAGCTTTTTTGATATTTTTTTGGATATGCTTTTCAAATTTTAACTTATTGTCAAGATATATCCCCAAAAACTTTTTTTCGCAGACCCATTTGAGACTGTTGTGAAGTTTAACGTTAAATAAACTTCCTGGATCTGATTTAGAGAAAATCATGGCTGTACTTTTTTCCAAACTTATCCATAGCTTTAATTTTCTTGTATAGTAATTATATACTTGTTCTAATGCCTTATTTAATATATTTACAGCAATATTTACATCCTTTTGACTACTATACACAACAATATCATCCGCATACTGTAGAAATTTTACATTACAACTTAAAAGATATTTACACAGTTGACTTGTGTATATGCTATATAACAGTGGCGAAATAGTGGCACCTTGCATTGTTCCTTTATATATATGTCTAGGTCCATGTAAATTGTTATTAAATTTGACATACATTGTTCTCTTAAATAAAAATTTAAAAATCCATTCACTGACTTTTCCGGGGACACCTATATCTATCAAGACTTCAACAAGGATAGTTGGATCAACATTATCAAACGCCCCCTGAACATCGAGAAAGGCACAAACAGTGGAAGAAAATGAGTGGAATGAATCTTTAATATCCCTTAATAATGCAACATAGCTTTCTACACAACTTTTACCTTTACGAAAGCCATACTTCTCCCTTGGTAAGATATTATTTGATTCAACATACCAGTCTAGTCTCACCTAACGTTGCCACGAAACGGGAAATAAAATAAAAATAAAATATTGTGCTTGTAATGTTATCATATAATATATAATCTGTATAAATTTGACGACCTTCGTGGCTCAATGGTTAGAGTGTGTGGCAACTCAAGCCGGGGGTTGCGGGTTCGAATCCCGCCGACGCAACAAAAAAGTTTTTCAATTTTCCTGGGTCATGGATGTGTATTAAATATGTGTATGATATAATAAAAAATCTTAAATACATGTATATTGTATAGTATAAAAGTATTAAGTAAATATATTTCCTTTGTCTGGTACCTGTAGCACAAGTCCTTCAGGTACTTAGCACGGGGCCAGACTGACGTGGTGTGAAGCGTCCATAGATATTATTATAATCAGCGTGTTATATTTACATAAGTCGTACTGCCAGATATTTACGTGAAACTTTATTTTTAGATGATTTAGTTCTCTATTTAAAAATTTAATTCACCCATCAAGCCCCATAAGCTCACCGGTGAGCGAGACCACAGTATAGCAATATTATCCCTACAGTAACGAAACGCCTTTGATGTCGCACGATGCCGTCACCGGTATAGATACCGAGCAGATATGCCAGGGTTGCCACGAAACGGGAAATAAAATAAAAATAAAATATTGTGCTTGTTATGTTATCATTTAATCTGTTTAATCTATATTTACGTGAAACTTTATTTTTAGATGATTTCAATTCTCTACGAGATGATGCCCGCAACTTCGTTGTGCCAAAACTCGTTTATCGTGCGAGAACCGTACATTTTTCCAGAACAAAAAGTGTCCTATGTCCTTTCCCGGGATTCAAAGTATCTCCATGCCAAATTTCAGCAAAATCGGTCCAGCGGTTTAGGCGTGAAGAGGTAACATACAGATAGACACACTTTCGTATTTATAATATTAGTATGGATTTAAAAATTTTATTACCCATCAAGCCCCAAAAGCTCACCGGTGAGCAAGATACAATAAAATAACAATAGATTTCCAAGAATCCACTATCGAAGGATTAAAATAATGAAGACGCATTCGAATATATTATCTACGAATAATAAAGTAGGAATATATAAAGTATCCAACAATTAATCATATAACAATTGGTAGGTACGGTAGGCCACACGACAGGTGTAACAGAAGCCATTCAAAACTCGCTCTTATAACATGCGCGGTAAGGGCGGTCCAAAGGTCAAAATGTTACACTAAGTGTAACATTTTTTGATGTATGGCCCTGTGTACCTAGCTAGGTAGGTACTAATTAGTATGTAACAGGGTATTTGACAGATTTTTAATTTATTCTTTATTGTTTCTCTCCATGTTACACTTCTTACAACGTAAACAATAAAACAGATATGCAAATAAATGCCGCCAAGGCCAACACAATATTAGTGTGAACTGTGAGCCGATATTTATGAAAATTTAAATCCATTTTGTTTTATTGAATCAGATTTACATCCGGACACTGAACACATATTACATCCCAATTTTATAATAATTTATAAGATAAGTTATCGTTTTACAACACAAAACTCGTAGACAACGCGCCAACATCACCCCTGCGCGGGCAGGTACACAAACTCCGCGAGTTTGTGTACGCGGATCCGCGCCGCCCGCTTCCCCGCGGGTACCCCTCCGTTGCTCTGCGCAAGTACATTAGTTTCACTACTGTAGGGATATTGCTATACTGTGGCGAGACACAATATAATAACAATAGATTTTCAAGACTCCACGATCGAAGGATTAAAATAATGAAGACGCATTCTATAAAATATCCAATAATTATTTATAAATCACATAATTGGTAGGTACGGTAGGCCACCCGCCAGGCCGCCACACATCAGGTGTAACAGAACTCAGAAACGCTTCAAAACTCGCTCATATTACGTGCGCGGTAAGGGCGGTCCAAAGGTCAACATGTTACACTTGATGTGTGGCCCTGTGTACCTCGCTAGGTAGGTACTAATTAGTAATATGTAAGTTGTAACAGGGTATTTGACAAATTTTTGATGTATTCTATATTGTTTCTCTTCAAGTTACACTTTTTACAACGTGAGTTACAATTAAACAGAGATGCAAATAAATGCCGCCAAGATCAACACAATATTAGTGTTAACAGCTGTGAGCCGATATTTATAAAAATTTAAACCCTTTTTGTTTTTTAATCAGATTTACATCCATACACTGAAGTCTGAAACCTTATAATATCCCATGTTTATAAGATAAGTTATCGTTTTACAATAATTACAACACAAAATTCGTAGACAACGCGCCAACGTCACCCCTGCGCGGCAGGTACACAAACTCCGCGAGTTTGTATATGCGGGCCCTCGCCGCCCGCTTCCCCGCGGGTACCCCTCCGTTGCTCTGCGCAAGTACATTCGTTTCACTACTGTAGGGATATATTGCTATACTGTGCCATAAGCATGTATTCAAATTATATTTTACCAACACAAGATGACAAAGATATAGGTCTATATGAGTTACAGTCATTTTCCGGTTTTTCTGGTTTAAGGATTGGTACAATACATTGTGTTTTCCATGAGTCTGGTATAAGATTGTTTGTCCATAATAGATTATAAATATCTAATAATATTTTTTGGGCATCTTCATGCATGTAGCCTAATATTTTGTAAGGGATATCGTCTAAGCCTGGAATAGTGTCTTTTCTAGATTTCAAAGCAAATTGGAATTCTTGCCATGTAAAAGTATTACTCAAAAATATGCTACTTGAATTGCCTTCCTGGATAAAATATGAATTTAATAAATTACTGTCTATATATTTTTCAGATCATTGGGTGCATACTTATCAAGAAAAGATGGAATCCATTCACTGTTTTTTTGTTTACTAACAGAAGAAGCTCTTTCAAATCTGCGGATATCAGTAACAGGTGTTTGTCTGTTGAATCACAAATTCAAGGAAAATCTCAAAATTCTTCTTCTTCTTCTTCTTTAAAAATGGCCTCCCTTGAGGAATAGCCAATGTCAGTAAATTCGTGACGTAGGTATAAAAGAGAGACTATATTATATCATTATACTGTCGATGGTGA
Source organism: Polyommatus icarus (assembly GCA_937595015.1). Classification (NCBI taxonomy): domain Eukaryota; kingdom Metazoa; phylum Arthropoda; class Insecta; order Lepidoptera; family Lycaenidae; genus Polyommatus; species Polyommatus icarus. The sequence continues at coordinate 6,279,791 of OW569338.1, read as the reverse complement.
AAACTTTGCACTATAGGTAGTGGCGTTTGTGAAAGTACAAGGTAAAAAAAAAACATTCAAAAACCGGATACTCGTGGTTCGTGAATTTTCCTTATTAAAATAAATCTGAAACAATACAAAACATGCAAAAATTAGTTTATTAGTATAACACACACAATTCTACAATTTAATATTGTTATTGTTAATAAAATTACATAGAATATCTACAAAAGGAGTATGAACTAAGGATAAAAGGGAACGAAAATCAGAAGGACGAGGGACATTAGGGGGTAGTGAATCGTATAGTGAAGACAGACGGTTTGGACAGCTAAAGAAAATATGTTCAGTAGAGCCTTCGTCAAGTCCGCACTCACATAGCGACGAATCTCTAACCCTAATTTTGTTGAGGAAGACAGGAGTACAGGAGTGGCCTAAACGTAATCGACAAACTGTGGAGGTTACAGACTTTTTAGCCTTCCTGTATTTAAAAAACCAAGGTTTTACTGGTACCTCACTTTGTAATGAAAAATAAAATTTACCCTTAATCCTTCCTGATGCAGTCCAATATGCATTCCAATCAGTTAGCAAATGTTCTTTAGCTAATGGGATAAGATCGTTACAGTAAATTTTTGAGTAGCCCGGACCACCCGTGTGAATAGCCTGTTTTGCATAAAAGTCAGCGCTTTCATTGCCAACTATACCGCTGTGCCCGGGGATCCAAACCATCTCAACCCGTATATTTTGCGAGTGGCATTTAAAGAGAATATGTCTAATTTTTACAATAAAAGGGTATTTAAATTTAGATCGAAAAGGGTTGGCCAAAATAGCTTGAAGGCAACTTTGTGAGTCAGAAAAAATGACAGAATTATTAAGGCGGTGAGATTCTATAAACGATAGAGCTTCAAGGATTGCCACAGCTTCCCCAGAAAACACAGAAGATGTAGCAGGCAGTTTGAAATTTAAGATAACATTGACTTTTGGTATCCACACTGCTGAACCCACACAACCTTGATTATCAAGTTTAGACGCATCAGTGTAGATGTGATACCAGTTTTTATATACTGAATTAACAATATCTTTAAATAGACTGTTGGCTGATGGAGAGTTTTTAGGGATACCAGAGTTAAGGGAAATACAAGGAGGATTAACAAGGGATTTATAAGGAACTTCGTAAATAGGGAGTAATTTATTTTGGAACACGGGACAGGGTAAACTAGTGAATTTTTGGTAACTTTTAAGTAAACAGGGAGGGTCTTTATGAGTCCAATAAGATGAAGAGTGGAACAGTTGAGATAGAGAATGTAACTTAGGAATGAGAGGGTGATGGGCAAATTGAAGGGCCTTGAAGAGGAATCTATCCGATAGATATTGACGTCGCAAGCTCAGGGGAGGGTCTGCACACTCAACCTGTAGGGCATTATTTGCAGTTGACTTCATCGCCCCAACTATCAGGCGGAGGCACTTAGATTGGATTTTGTCCAATTCATTCAGAGCAGACTTGTTACAAGGCTCTAGAATTATAGATCCGTAATCTAAGTGACTTCTAATTAACGCGTTATAAATTAATTTCTGAGTGTAAGGGTGAGAGCCCCACCAGACACCAGAGAGACATCTGATGATGTTAATGTTTTTTTCACATTTTTTGATGATATGGTTTACATGATGAGCCCCTGTCATTCTGGAATCCAAGTAGACCCCAAGGAATTTGATGTTATTAGAAACTGGGAAAACCATACCATCAAAAGATATGCAAACGTCAGGGATAGACCTACGCCTAGAAAAAACGACAACGTTGCTCTTCTCTACGGAAATGCTAAGACCATGATCAGTCAGCCACTCGCAAAGGTAAAAAAGGGCAGAATTAAGACGTCCCTCCGCCTCTGAAACAACTTTGGAAGAAGCATAAATGGTTATGTCGTCCGCATATTGGGAGATATTGCAAAAGGACAAGACGGATAAATGTAAATTATAGGAGTAAAGGTTATATAGGGAGGGACTAAGGACCCAACCTTGGGGGAGACCTTTCCAAACCATTCTAGTGATGGGAGGAGAATTTTCATGGGAAATAACAATGGACCTACCGGAGAGGGAATTGCAAACGTAGTTAGCTATCTTTACAGGAATACTCAGCTGTAACATGGTCTGCCTGAGTACCGTAAGTAGGACGTTATCATATGCGGACGACACATCCAAAAATACCCCCACCAGAGTCTCTTCATTCGAGAAAGCAATTCGAATGTCTGAAACTAATGTACACACATTATCCATGGTACAAAAGCCTTTACGAAACCCGAATTGATTTCCAGAAAGAATACCTTTACTCTCTAGGAACCAATCAAGTCTGTTTTTAATTAGATGCTCCAATATTTTTGAGAGAGTGGAAGAAAGAGCTATGGGACGGTAACTGGTTGGATTATTTACAGACTTGCCCGGCTTTAAAATGGGGAGAATAATTTGGCATTTCCATTCATCTGGCGGGCATTCTGATTCAAATATGGAATTGAGAAAATCTAGAATTAATTTTTGTGTAGTAAGACTGCTATTAACAACAAAAGAGTATGGAATACCGTCAGCTCCAGGAGCAGAATCTTTAAGAGAATTAATGACTAATTTAAACTCTTCAAAGGAAAATGGGGTATCAAATTCGGTGGAAGGAGATGAAGGAGATGACATAAATTTTTGGGACTCTTCATATGTCGGAACCCAAGGAGGGGCAAGTTTTTGGGAAAAATCATGTAACCAAGGAGAAGGATCATTGGATAGAGGACTTGAGTTGGAGGAAAAGGAACCACGAAACTTTTTTAAATTGTTCCAAACCAAGGACGGGAGAGACTGGGGAGATAAGCTCTCACAGAAATTATGCCAACCCAGACGCTTCTTATGAGAGAGAAGACGTTTTGTTTCTGCTGCTATTCTTTTGTAATCATTATAATTTTCCAGGGTCATGTTGGATGAGAAAGTTCTCTCTGCCTCTTTGCGTTTTTTACATGCAGAGGTACACTCATGATCCCACCATGGAGGAGACGAGATACGGTCACAATGAGAATTACGCGTAGGAATAGCAGCATGCGCGCTTTCAAGAAGCGCCTGCGTTAATCGGGGATATAGGTCATGTACATTATTGCTGTTAACAGGGGGAAAAGAGGCAGTAAGGTCTTCAGAATGGATTCTAAATAAAGGCCAATCAGCGTCGGAAATTTTAAATTTAAGTCTAGGAGGATTCTTAACTATATTGGGAATGGAGGAAAGATACCAAGTAATGATAATGGGAAAGTGATCACTGCCACAAGAATTTGGTTCAATAGACCATGAGACCTGGGAAGATAAGGAAGGGGAACAGATAGATAAATCTACTACTGATCTGGGATCAATTTTGACATTTTGACATAGATGACGTACCTAATTGACGTTCCTTACTTTTTTTTTCTTTTTCTTCTTTTTTGGCAACTTGACACAAAGGATGTGTATGTTGTGCCACAGACAAGGTAAAAAGGTAAGGAATATGGCGGGAAAACCATATTCCTCCTATTATAATTTTCATCATCGTTTTCATGTATCGTCAGGTCTAAAGTCTAGTCAAAGTCTAAGTAAAGGTCAATACAGTCAAGGAGTCAAGTCGGTCGATTCAGTAAAGTGGTAGACGCTTTACTGAAACTTTCGATGGAGTTTTGGAGGGAACACAAATTAGCACGTTTCTGGATATTACATCACTTTCCTACACTTGTGCATGAACACGAATATCTAATGGTTAATATTCTACCAATATTACACATTAAAAACCCAGCTAACACAATTTTAGGAAAATAATATAAAAACACAACAGCACTCTTTAACATGCCCGCCGAAACTCCCTGACGTTCCTTATTTATTGACAGTGTCACTTGACGTCGAATTTTTTTTTTTTGGAATATGTGATTTTAAGCATTGACCTAACCCAGTTGGGCTAACTTCTCAGTTCGCTGTTAATGGAATTTTCGGTTTTCCAAATAAAAACTAGAAAATATGCTAAAAATAACATCAAGTTAGTTTAAATAAAAATAACCTATATTACATTTTAAAAAATTCTAAGTCTAGACAAGAAAAATACTAAAATAGAAATTTCATAGCACTAAACTTACAAAGCAAGGCAACGTATCCGATCGCAAATGACACGACATTAGAAAGCTTGACTTTTGTAATTTGACGTATTCAGTAAAGTTCATTTGTGTTGTAAGTGTGCGTTTACATTTGATTTTTATGGCTAGTGCTCCTTTTTTTAGGTTTAATAATATAAATAGACTAGAAATTAACAAGTCATAAGCGATAAGGCCTCAGTTTTATGATTTTTGGGTAAGTCGATATCCGAAATATTTCACGTAAAACGAGTGAACAATCGTAATTTATTATGATGACGGTTTTACACAGAATCCGGGAACCTACTTCGGCAATTCTTTGTGAAACATAAAGTTAAGACTATCCAATGAAAAATACATGTGTCTTTGAGATTTTATTTTAACAGTGAGTTTAAAATGTGAAATGTAAGTGCTGTACCTTTACTCGGGAATCATGTAAATTAAGTTTAAATTTTTGTTCCTTAGGTCTTGTTAGAAGTGGTTTGACATGTGGCATTAAAAGAAGATAGCCGACCGCTTATATTTTCACACAACAAACATGTTCAGAACAAAGATTAGAATACATACATGTCGAATAATTTTGCTCACATCACTCGTATGGCTACTTGTTGATGTCGCGCTCTTGGCACTCTATTCGGACTGCATAGGAGACGGATGGAATTGCAGTAAGAAACCATCCAGTGAAATTGCCATAAAGGTATGTTCATTCACAATTTAAAGTTCCTAAGTTAATAGTTGGAGTATAGATGTAGTACATTAAGATATTATATTAACATTCTTTCTTATGAATCATTCTATGTAGAATCACATTCTTTTACTAAGTCAAATGTGTGACAAGATTCAAGAATCAAGATCTTTTAATGAACAGATAATATGTAGTGAAAAGGGTGACAAAGGTTATAATAGTTCTTACATATCCTACCATAACAATAGTGTCATAATAATTTTAAAACTCCTAAGTTTAATCCTGGAAATCCTGGGAACAGAATGCAAGCAATAAAACACTGTAATACTTTGTGATAAGATTTATTTTAAATTAAGCCCCATAAGAGCACCGGTGATTGTGACAACAATAGAATAACAATAGATTTCCAAAAATTCGCGATCGAAGGATTAAACTATTACAAGATAAATATATTGTAATGTGTTAAATTTGTTAAATGTAAATATATTTAAAGCCTCTTAAAATAAACCATTTCTGTAGCATAATGAAGAATTTGGAGGGAAAAGGGCAGCCATTGCAGCTGCTCTTAAAAATGATATAGATGATGATGACACTAATCTAGAAGAAAATGAAGTGGAGCAAGACATAGGTGATGATGGACTGATGCTACCCCCATATCCAAAGTCCAGGCTGAAGAGGTGGGCCCCAGCTCCAACGATTCTACCTCGTGGTGATGGCCCGGGTGAATTGGGTGAGTGGATTAAGTATTTTTCAGGCCATATCTAAGGCCTACTTGCACAGATATTGGTTAAATTTAACCCTGGGCTAAAATCATGATAATATCTATCGTATATCTTTCTCCATGTGCTGTAATATTATATGAATGTCATAAGTCCTAAGTCCATATGAATAACATTAAATGATAGCAGCATAAAGTATAGTAGGAAAGTCTTAAATAAATATCTGTTATCTGGTATCTGTGACATAATGCACCAGCTACACTGTGGTGTGAAGGGCCCATAAATAAAATAATTTAAAAAATATCACAAAACTTTAATTTCCTAACAGGTAAAGCGGTGAATATTCCAATTGAGGATGAGAAAATTATGTTGGAGAAGTTCCAAGAGAATCAGTTCAACCTGATGGCCAGCGACATGATATCACTGAACAGATCTCTCACTGATGTCAGAGTTGAGAAGTAAGTTTTATGTTTATAGCTTACATCAGTTCACCACATCTGCTTATATCAATGGATTGATTGCAGATAATACTCAAAAGAAAAAAATGTAGGTAAAAAAAGTATGTCCAAGATTTTCCACTGTCTACCATTTATTTAGAATGGCACACTGAAGAAAATCTGACTTCTGCATTACCTATTCCATGAGTCACTAGCAGTTGAATTAAATAAAATAAGTGTATAGATATGTCCACATTATGCAATTTCATCTTCAGTTTATTAAACTTTCGTTTGGCATATTCGATAATTGAATCAAAATCCACCCGCGTTGAAAGAAAAGTGTCATAGCGAGCGCTACGATTTCAACGTGCGTCACGGGCATGCCTCACGTCACACGTTAGCTGTTGACTGCGCTAACAAAGTTTTTTAATTTTATTACATTTTGTCAAATCTGGCATCAAAACAGTCAATAATATAATTAATATTGTTATCTTGATAAAATCCCCAAATAATTCTTCCGTTTTTAGGGTTCCGTAGTAAATATATATAAATATAAAATGAAAGAATATATATTATTTTCTGTTTCTCTATTTTTAATAACCTTTTCTTTGTAATTTGTTCATTGTGTATTACCTAAACTAATATTGTTAACAGATGCAAAGACAAGAGGTATCCGAAGCTCTTGCCTACTACAAGTGTTGTTATTGTGTTCCACAACGAAGCTTGGACAACACTACTAAGAACAATATGGAGTACAATCAATCGTTCACCGAGACCGCTGTTGAGGGAAATTATACTTGTTGATGATGCCAGTGAAAAAGGTAAGAGTTGTTAATAACTATCCCCTTTTTTTAAAAAAAATAGACAGGTTGCACTCCGGGAGTGCCGGCAGAAGTGAAAACTTGATTATTAACGTTGTGCATTTTTTTAAACCCATTTTTTATTAAAAAACGATTATTAAAAAAATCGTTTTTTTTAGTTAATCTAAACCCTTACAATCGGTTAAATTTTTAACCCATTTTTTATGGAAATAGATTTTTAAAAAATCAATTTTTTTTAATTAATCGAAACCCTTACAATTCGAGTTCGAGTTCGAGTTTTCGAGTTTTCGAGTTCGATTTCGACACAAAACACTACTCTCCAACCGTCTTACGGTTATTCTATGGTTTTTCGATCAACAGGAAAATCTGACGCAAATTTCACAGTTTTTACCCATCCCACAAAAGTACTCAACGCCGCTAAAGAAGTTTTCACTTCAAAAATAAGTCTGGCACTCGGGACTGCCTCAGCCAAATCTACTGAATAGCATTTTTTATCAACTTATGCAATCATAATTCGCTTATGTTTAGTCACACGCACACAAACACGGTGCCGAAGTTTGCCGAACTGAAACGACGTTAGACGATGCACCGCTATGCCGGTCGGAGTGGGGTTAGGTTTATTTTCGTTACAGAATTACTTTATTCGGTCGCCGCGCTCAAAGTCCGAGATAAAAGCTATGCAATAACTTAAAAAAATATTCCGTACTGTTGCTGCTATTGTTTTGTCAAGAAGATGAAAAGTTTCCAATGAAGAACAATAAGTACTTAGCCTGGTATTTTATTTTATTTTATTTTATTTCTACAGAAAAACTTACAGCTATGCAATAAAGACAATTAAAACTAATAAAATTAACTATGAGCCATTAATAAGTTTTTACAAATAAACTGAAAATTAAATAATTATTATACTCAACACAATACATTGAATTATGTAGTAAGAGAGTGCTTTTTTTAAAAAATAATAAATGAAAACTGAGTTAAAAAGGTAAAGAAAGAAAGTACTAGAAATGATAATAATAACTTTCATATTCGAGAACCACTATCCATTGTTGGAGTGGAAATAATCCAATGTTGCAAGCCGTCTAATAGAGGAGGGTCTAATTGAGAAGGCATCCACATCAGGGTGAGCACGCAGAAAAATATTAAATTGAAAAGTAGATCGACATATAAAAGAGTTACGTCGATAATTTGTGTTAGCGAATGGCACATAAAACGGAGCATAAGAGCGAAAGTACCTGGTGGGTATATTAATTTTGATTAAATTGTGTAAGTCCGTGTTGTCTATTGCATTCCCGTAAATCTTGTTTAGGTAGACTAAATCGGAAATGTTTCGTCGGGCTCTTAGAGGCAGAAAATGATATTTATGACATCTGCTCTCATAATCTGGTAGGTTATCCCCGCATTTATATTGCAAATATCTGAGAAACCTTTTTTGTATAGATTCTAACCTATTTATATACGTATTGTAAGCTGGATTCCAGAGTTCTGAGCAGTACTCAAGAATGCTACGCACATAAGAGCAATACAATACCTTAATAGGCTTTAATGCTCTGAAATCCTTGCAAGATCTAATAACGAACCCCAGCGCCTTTGAGGCTTTCCTAATAACATAGTCAACATGATCGTTGAACAATAGTTTGTTGTCCACAGTAACGCCAAGGTCTTTAATTTTATTTTGAAGTGCCAAGGTTTGTTTGTTCAGCTCATAACTGTACTTCAGTGGGTTTCGCTTACGAGTAAAGTTTATCACGAAGCATTTAGATACGTTAAGGTCAAGTTTATGATCTCGGCAGAATTCGCAAAACCTATTTAAATCATCCTGTAACAGGTGACAATCGTCAATCGAAGCAATATTTTTAAAAATTTTTGCATCATCCGCATATATTGAGCATCGAGCGTAACGTATAAATATTTTAATTTTAAAAGCATATTTTTTTTCTGCTCTATTTCATGTAGAAATGCAACATTACAGAAGTCACTTGTTATTACTGTCAAGTGTTAAATGGTTTCAGTAAAGAATACTTTGTGTTTAAGGGCATTCCGTCCGGAGAGTCCGTAATTGACCGTATTTAAAACCTTATAAACTCATAATCTGAAAGCTACAAAGTTATAATAAAAATACAGCAATAATCTTCAGTATATCAACATTCCTTTTGTCGTTTTAAATTTTCTATTTTTGTTTCTTATACTCATGATATCAGCTTCCAAAGTAATACCAATTTGTAAAAATTCAAGCATACATTCAGCATCTCCTTAGGATTTACAAATTACTTTTATTTGAAACTCACGCCAATAGATCGACAATATCATAAACTACATATTCGCCGTTTTAAATTTTTTTTAGGACAATTTTGAACTAAGTTAAGTAAAAATAATAGGGTTTTGGCGCGATCTCGGCAACGCGGCAAATGTATGGCCAAGGTCGTTTGCTCGGGGGACGACCTTAATGTAAAACAAATACCAAAAGTTATCTACTTATATCTAAAATTACGTACGATAATAAAATTTAAAAGAAACATAAAAACAAAAAATGATACTAAAGTATAGTAATAAACTAAAACTGAAAACAACATTATATGAAAGTATTAATTTTCATACTTTACAATTTGTAGAGTAGCAGTTTTAAATAGCGATAATTTAGTACATTCCTTGCTAATGAAATTAAGTATAACGATTACGTTTAATATTAATAACCATTTAGTAATAAGCGTTTAATGAATGCCTGCCTGCCTTGCCTTGAAGACATTATAAGCAAGGCAAGTCAATAGTAGAAAAGAGTGAATATTTTTTTCCTCATTATTGACCCTAGTTTCGCAATTTAAAAACATTTTATGTATGCAAATTATTGTTTTTTACCCTTATAACTTGGTAAGGCCAAAATATACGGCAATGATTTCGCGCGGTCGAAATAATTTATGTAAGTATATAACTATGTATTTATTAAGCTTTGTCCACACTGGGCCTTTTTGTTCTTCAAGGGCATGCGTTATAGCGCAGTCAACAGCGAACGTGAGGCATGCCCGTGACGCGCGTTGAAATCGTAGCGTTCGCTATGACACTTTTCTTTCAACGCGGGTGGATTTTGACGCATTCAATTATTGAATATGCCAAACGAAAGTTGAATAAAAAGAAGATGACGAAAACTGAAGATGAAATTGCATAGTGTGGACATAGCTTTAGGCTATGTTTCCACTGACATGACGCGGAGCGGAGCGGAGCTTAGCGGTACCAAATTGACCAATCATTATGCTCGAAATCTTCGCTGTCATTCCGCTGGAATAGCACGATTGGTCAATTCGGACACCGCTAAGCTCCGCTCCGCTCCGCTTCAGTGGAAACACAGCCTTATGAATAGGTAATTTAGTTATAAAAATGTCTAGACTCTAGCGATTCCTGGTACTCTTTCATGAATGAACTATGGCTTAATTTCTGAGGTTTTCTGATGGCAGGCGAACTTATCAATTCATCAGCGGTTTGATGTTAGCCAAACGAAAAAAACAACAACACAACATAACAATTATATTGCATTGTCAGTGGCTTTTAATACGTATGCAAAGTTTCGAATTAATTAGACTACTGGAGAGTGGAGATAGGTAAAAATCGTGTTCAAAGATACCATTACATACTGCAGCCCAAGCTTATAAAAGCGTGTAAAGAAATCGGGCACTAGACTTTTAATGAGCCATTTAACTAGATTATTAAAGTATTCTGTACTCGTGTTGCTAATAGCTATAGTGTTTATTTGAGAAAGTTCACGACATCCGCGGTTCGCGGTGAGCGTTATGTCCTTGACATTACGAGCGAGGTGCCCCGACTACTAAATGCTCATCTCGTCCGCAGACCGCACGAGGCTAATCGGAATTCTTTTGAGGTATATCGTACACGGTACAGTCGTAAACAATGTAGTATTCCATGACTTACAGTAACATTCAGATCTCTGAATGTTACTGTAAGACATGGAATACTATTATTGATTTTGATGATTACTTTACTTTAATTTAATGAAGAGTGTATGACGTCCGCAACTTCGTTGCGCCAAAATTCGTTTATCGCGCGGGAACCGTACGTTAAATGAACGTACGGGATAAAAAGTATCCTATGTCCTTTCCCGGGACTCGAATCTCAATACCAATTTAGCAAAATCTGTTCAGCGCTTTGGGCGCGTTGAGGTAACAGACAGACATACTGACACACTTTCGCGTTTATTATTATGGATGGAAGTATCACATTGATGCACTTACATTCGATATCAAAAAGACAAAAACCAAAATCGGCACTATTCGATATTGTTCTACGAGCGTCGAGCACAGCTGTTTATGTCACATTATGCATACTTAATTAAATTAAGTACCTAATACATAATAAAAAACCGGTTCTTTATTCCAATGAAACTCGAAATCGTTGCTTTCTTGATTCAATATTATGTAAAATAAAATGTACATCTCTAATGTTTAGGATTTCCTTGCAATAAAGCTGGTATTATATCAACAATAACGTTTTTAGAGTTATTTTTCTTTGGAGGTGTTAAGAAGTTTTCACCAAGAACCAGTTCTAACGTTAAGTTTCCCATCTAAGCGGTCTTTTATTGTTAAAAAAGTCGTTTTGATGAAATCTTGAAAGATGGTTATACTTAATGGATAGAAGGCATATAATATATTATATAGTTTTGTAAAAACGCATTACGTTGATCTCATAACAGTTGGGTTAGGGTTTAATAAAAATCGAACGACCAGTTGCTAGCTTTTGATAGGATTTTTATCAAAAGACAAGTTCGGGAGCTAGAGCTAGTCAATACAACGAATTCGCTACACACATTACGATGAAATTTTGATAAGAAATACTCCATTCATCTTTATTCCTATGGACGGATAATTGCGCTATATTTTATTCTTTTCGATTGATGCTTATTTATTACTGCCGTAAACACACGCAACACCGATGGAGTAATACAGTGCGTTTCCGATTTTCTAAAATAAAATAAGGGGGCATACGAGCAAACGGATCACCCCATGGAAAGCAGTTGCTTTTCTAATCCTGCAGCTCTTCTAATCGCGACGGTAGGTAGTTACCTACCGTCGCGATTAGAAGAGCTGCAGGTGCGTTGCCGGCCTTTTAGAGCAAAAAAACTCTTGAACCTAGGCCTCTTATGTAGGCCACAGATTACTAAATAGTTACTACGTAAGTCATAATCATAACTCATAACCGAGGCTTGGCTTTCTTACTAAAACCCGGTTTTGTTTTTCTGATTGAAGTTTGTATATTCACTAAGCCCTTTTTTTTCCCCGGAGGGGGAAATGCATTACGCATACCACCCGGGCACAGGGGGCGACCAGAGCGGTGATGTGGGACTTCCGTAGCTAATGAGACCACGGTATACACCCACTAAAACATATTCACTAAGGCCTTAATTTTATTGACTCAACGTCAATTATTGTCGAAATATAAACGAATCAACAACCCTGTTGAATAGATAAATTTATGTCGAAAAATATTAGAAACTTAGGCATAAATTCGAGGAAGTACAGCACAAGTGTTATTTAATATTTTACGTCGGTTTTCTATGAGGCTGCTATGTTGCTCCACAAAGTAGAGTCTGTGAAATTCGACACATGCGTTATTTTACATCGGTTTTCTGTGAGGCCAATAAGTTGCTATACAAAGTAGTCTTTAAATAGGAATTTTCATTATTGGCATCATTAGAATGCTAACAGCATTCCGACATGCCGAATACATCATTTAGACACACTTTAAAAATATCTTAACGGTTATTGATTGTTCTGTATCGATTTCAACGATGGAGTCTATAATTAAAGTCTCTCAAAACATATCTGTCGATTGACAACTTTATATAAATAATTGAAAAAAAAATATCCTTACCTTACCACAGAATATATATATTAGTAGTACCAAACCTTACTAATATAATGGTAAAGTGTGTATGTCTTTCAGTCTGTTACCTTTTCACGTTTAAACGGCTGAACCGAATTAAATGTACGGTTTCCGCGCAATGAACGAATTTTGACGCAACGGAGTTGCGGGCGTCATCTAGTTACGCAATATTAAGGACCTGTTTCATTACTTCCTGATAAGTGCCGGATAGGCTATCCACCACTTAACTTGACAGATGAGTATGGAGAATCTGTCAAAGAAGTTGTGGATAGCCTATCCGACACTTTGTCAGGAAGTGGTGAAACAGGCCCTTAGTATCCTTAGGAAAATCATTATGCCAACCTCCCTTATAATTAAACAGACAAATAACAATACGTAAGTACGTAATCCGTAACAATATAATAATATAGACAAAGGCCTCTCAAGTAGAGCCTTCGCTACAGCAAGATAGTTGTAAAGTATAGGTACCGGAGGTACGGATTTTAGAACACAATATTGAAATAACTGTAAAATGTATGAAAAACAATACGATATGCATGAATAAATGAAATTATCGAGTTTGTTACGGCTTATAGTGGGTCAGGTTTGGAACGGTACAGCTAGGTGGATTTTGAATAAATTTTACGGATTAATACAAACTACAGTCAACACTTGCAAACTCGGGCCAGTGGCGTAGCCTCATCCGTATCAAAATTATTTTCGGGTCCCGGCCAAATATAAAGTAGTTTGCTCTCTGAAGAGTGGGCGAAGCGAGCCTACCACAGTCAACAGAAACTGCACATAATAATAATAATAAAAACTCGACCCAGTGCGGTAGCCTTATCGAAACCAAATATATATTTATGTATTTGAGGCACATAAACAATTTTTTAATAAAATAATAAAAATTCGCTCGCATTTTAACACATTTTATATTGACAACAATAGAGTGAGCACTGAGCATAGCGAGCGAGATCATTTTTACTTGTTTTGTTAGGTGTCAAAAATAGGCTGATGCTAGCTGAGCGAAACGAGCGAGCCGATTTTTGACATTTAATTTTTTTTCTATTTTTAATTTTTTTTATTGTCAACAGAACACCTGGGCAAGAAATTGGAGGAGTACATCAAGACTCTGCCGGTGGAGACGCGACTGTTCCGCACGGAGAACAGGAGCGGATTGATACGCGCGAGGCTGTTAGGCGCCAAACACGTGAAGGGGGATGTCATCACTTTCCTGGACGCCCATTGTGAATGCACAGGTGAATGATTTTTTTTTGTGTGGAGTGGAGATGTGCTAAGTATAAATACTAGTTCATGCCCAAATGCTCGGGTATGTTCAAATATAATATGGATAAACGCCATGGGCACCGGCAGGGGCGTGCCAGATGGTGCACTTGCACCCCTTGGGAATCTCGGGATCAACAGGAACATGGCACATTTTGTAACCCTATTACCATGCCCGTACAAAAATAGTTCGTAATGTTTCGGCACTAATATATGTATTCTGTTGACGTAAATAGACAGTCACTGTTGTTCGTAAAAAGTAAAAAGAAAAGAAAGAAAACTAAAATCTGCACCTCTTGTAAATTATTTCTGTCGGCGCCTATGAAAAACGCCCATAAACTCCCAAAAATGCTTGGATCTAAAATTCTCATCTATAATTAAGATTGATTGAATAGCGATAGCATATGTGCTGTATAAAAAATGAATTATTTTAGTTTTTCGTTAACCCATACGCGTTTTGCAATTTCATTTAATTTTTATTTTTTTTCCATTTTTGCAAGCTTAGGTCTCTAAAAACTTTCCAAAGTTCTTCTTCTCTCAGTCTCTAAAAACTTCAAAGTTTTTATGCAGTGTGAACTAAAAGCTCTTGCGATTTCTAAAACACTGAATACATTTGAATATTTATTTGTAACATATTTTATGCCGTTGCAATTCTGTTTATTAACTGGAAAATCTCAGATTACATTTGATTAAAGATGTCTAAAAATGACGTTCGCGTCCGCCTTAAATTCGTAACCAACGCATTTTTCAAGAATATTTTTATCTTTTTTTTTTCAACAGAGGGCTGGTTGGAGCCCCTCCTAGCGAGGATTGTAGAAGACAGGACAATAGTGGTGTGCCCCATTATTGATGTTATATCCGACACTACCTTCGAATACATACAGGCTTCAGACATGACCTGGGGCGGTTTCAACTGGAAACTCAACTTTAGGTGGTGAGTACAAGACCCAAAATTGAATAAAACGTTCCACATAGTAACATTTCACCAAAAGCGATAAGATAAGAAAATAGGTTTTTCTTTTATGATAAAAGTCGAATGTAAATTTTCTTTGACTATGTTAGGATGTTAATGTAAACAATGAATAATTGCTTTGTTTATTAATGTGTTCCGTGACTGTAGTCACAGTATATTTATCATACAGTAGTATTAGTACTAATACTACTGTATGATAATTATACTGTGCTGAAATAACTAATAACAATCCCACCAAAAACATACCTGTTAAAATAGGGCCTAGTTCCTATAGGCTAACTGTTGGTCTAAAAAAAGAGTTGAAATCCAATCCAATGCCAAGTTCAGATGCACTTCATCGATCATAATCATCTTTATCAACAGCCTGATCCATAATACTTCTAATTTGAACTTGGCAGGTTATTTAAATTCTATTAATATTATCTAATTATATAATTAATCAAGTGTAACGCATAGCACAAAAACCTGCCAAGTTCAAATTTAGAAGTATTATGGATCAGGCTGTTGATAAAGATGATTATGATCGATGAAGTGCATCTGAACTTGGCATTGGATTGGATTTCAACTCTTTTTTAAGACCAACAGTTAGCCTATAGGAACTAGGCCCTATTTTAACAGGTATGTTTTTGGTGGGATTTCAATACTTTTTTTCAAGAAATCCTACCTATGTTTTCTTTTTGTGCTACGCCCGATATAAACAATACTTTCAATAGATGCCTCATTATATCACTGGTACATAAGAATTTTTATCTAAAGTTCATAGATGAACTGACTCACGCTTGACGATTTCTTAAATTTCTTAATTTATCGTTAATCTACATAATAATATAACACACGACCTGTGTGCTAAATTTCATAACGCTAGGACATTTGGAAGTAGCCTCTAAAGTTCGTAGATCGGCCGACTCACGCTTGACCGATTTCTAAAATTTCTTAATTTTTTGTTAATCTACATTTAACACATGACCTGTGTGCCAAATTTCATAACGCTATGACATTAAAGTTTGTATGGGCTGTAGATAGGCCGACTCACGCTTGACCGATTTCTAAAATTTCTTATTTTTTTTTATCTACATATAACACACGACCTGTGTGCCAAATTTCATAACGCTAGGACAATTGGAAGTGGCCTCTGAAGTTCGTAGATGAACCGACTCACGCTTGACCATTTTCTACAATTTCTTAATTTTTCGTTAATCTACATATAACACACGACCTGTGTGCCAAATTTCATAACGCTAGGACAATTGGAAGTGGCCTAGAGGTTTTGATTACCGGTCAGTGAGTGAGTGAGTGAGTGAGTCAGTGCCAAAATAAGCTATTTTTACAAGGACATATCTCAGGATCTACTGAAGGTATATCTATGAAATTGGGTATACTGCTTAAGTACTCGTAAATAATTACGTAGGTATAATTTTATCTTTGCACTCGCAATAGACACTGAGCTACAGGGGGGTCAAAAGTACGTCGAAACGGTTCGTGTAAATAGTGCACGGCATGCGCGCGGCCTGCTGGAACTAGGCTTGCGCACTTCCGTGCGCTTTGATAATGAATAAAACTGTTGAACTGTTCAGCATTGTTATTAAAATCAAACTCGTTCAACAAATATAAATCAGTTTAGACTAAAAAAACGCATAATTTTATGTACTTAGGGCCGGGACACAAAAACACGGCACGACGTCGCACGACGTCGCGCGTCGTACCGTGTTTTTGTGTCCCGGCCCTTACTCTCCATATTATGCACTTTTTTCATACATTCGATTATCCGGATTTTCAAATATTCGATTGCCAAACGACAACAATAAATAATTAATTAGTCCGTTTAATCCATAAAGTTAATATACCTAGCGGAATAGAGAAATAAAGGCCTGAGCAAGCGAGATGCCACTATCAGTAACACCGCGTGGTAAAAAGAGACGTGTGATATATGACAGCAGCACTCTTTTTTTGACGTCCAGTCGGCACGTGTCGCACGTTGTCAATATAATCTCATAGAATTCATGTTCAATCATGCTTGTGTAAGTGTATACGTACACATATTTTTCACACAGATGAAAACCAATTTTGGTTACGTTTGACAGCTCGAGATTGTTGCTCTATTCCGATAAGTATATTAACTTTATGGTTTAATCGAGTTCGTAATGAATCTTTAATCATGCTTTTTATGTGCGAGCAAGAATATGGGCTACTGTATATTATGTATATTAGGCTTCTGCTAGTACACAAGTTCTTATCCTATGAAGATACATTAATTAAATATACTATGCCTACTAATTAAAATGCAATAAAGTAGTTTCTAAGTCGTAAATCGCGCAATAAACATACGCACTGTGAATACAGCCTATTTGTGCATTCATTATTACAATGCTACAATTGTTCTATCCTTGTCTGTGAGGCGACTTTTCTAACGTACTAGACAAAGACAAAACGTTTTAACTAAATACATAATATGTATATTACATATATCATAATATGTTTGTGTGTGGATTTTTTAATAAGAAAGAGGCTTAAATTGTCCCTACCTCTGGGTTTCATTCACTTTAAAAAATTTTTTTACAAGTAGTCCTCTCTTTGGAAGTTGGCTAAAATCCAATGACGTCATCAGTCTAGTGACTAGACTCTAGTCAGTAACTCAGTACCCTAATTATTAGTAATCACTAATTTCTAAGCTTTCTTAAACAGCCATATAAACCGTAAAAAACCTCACTCTTTGGAAATCGGTTAAAAATCAAATGACGTCATGTA
Organism: Polyommatus icarus; assembly: GCA_937595015.1. Lineage (NCBI taxonomy): Eukaryota > Metazoa > Arthropoda > Insecta > Lepidoptera > Lycaenidae > Polyommatus > Polyommatus icarus. The sequence goes on along the minus strand of OW569338.1, from coordinate 6,262,168 downwards.
GTGATTCCCCTAATGAATAATTAGGAAGTAGACTTTCTAGTAGGTGCAGTCAAGGTGATTGTGTGAGCGTTGGCACCACTTGCCATTGTTTCATGTAGTTCAAGTACACCGCTAGTGTTTTCATACAGAATCCGTTGTTTTGTTTCGTTTTTGGCTTGTTTTCATCGTGTTTACTTTTTTACACTTTCAAATAAATTGCTTATGAAGTTGTGAGCATTCGAAATGCGTTGTTCTCTCACGCTCGAAAATTTTGTTATCGCGCTAATTTTAACCGATTCATTGGGGCGCACATTTTTTAAAACTTAGTGGTTGGCGGCGTACAATTTTCTCATGACACGTTAGCCATGTCATACGCCATAGAAGTTGGATATGTCTCGCCATAGATGTTGCAAACCTTTTGTAAATTTTAAAGTTAGAAAAAATGAGAACCCTGTACATTTTTCAATTCACAGAATATTCAGAAACGAAGCGTATAGGCTTGTTTTACGTGGAAAATTAAGATGGTTTTGTTCAGAGTAGAACCTTCTGAGTTCAAACGTGTAATTTGAGGGAGATACAATCATTTTCTAAATGACACGGCTCCCGTGTCAAACGCCACACGTTAAAAAATATGACACGGCTGCCGTGTCATCCGCACTAAATCTATGAAAACTAGATGAAACCTGCAACTCGGTTGCGCATAAGTTCGTTTATCATGCGGGAATCGTACATATTTCCAGAACAAAAAGTATGCTTTTTTTCCCGGGACTTTACATGTACCTCCATAACAAATGTAAGCAGTTCGGTTAAGCGTTTTGGGTGTTCAGAGACAGACATACAGACAGGCAGACAGACACTTAATTTATAATATTAGTGTATTAACACGATGTGATTTTTAAATGCTCTGCAGTGAGACTAGGCTCTACTGTACAGTAGAGTCCGAGACTATGAAATGTCATAGTACGAAATTGTTAAAGTCGCTAGCAACAAACTCTACATTTACAATAATTGATACAAAAATTGGTATAATATTATGTTAAAAATACTACTAAAAATCAGTAACTTTTCCTAAAAGCTGGTCAGTCAGGGTATCGAAAAAGTCTACAAGAACACTGCCGAAGTCTTTAAAAAGTTGTCGAACCCAACTTGTACGGAATACGGACTGTAAAACACGTTTTAAATTGATAAAATCTAACGTAAACATCGATTATGTCAATTTATCGGATTACAATTGAAACATAGTGATTTATATGCGATAAGTTTATCAACAGTAACGGCGCGGCGGGCGAAGTGATTTCCAAAACAAACGCGTTCGCCGATAGTCCTAGCTGTTATCTACGATATTTTACATTTCCTTTGATAAATGCCCGGTTTATAAGGTTATACTTTTGAAGGAGTTTATCGATTCACTAACGTTTTTATAGGCAGATGTCTAAAAATTAACCCATCATCATTGACGCTGCAGAATATATCTATTCTTATTTTATTATTATATTTCAGTCCGAAAACCTCAGAAAACTGATTTTTAAAGATTCTTTAGGGCACATTTTCATTAGTCGTTAACTCGTGCGGTATACAGCATGCGGGGAGTCTATGACAACAAATTGACAACAAATGGCGCATTTTGATTGGTCTTAGCATGCATTTTAGAAATCTCCCGCACCCCGCATGCGGGCCCTATCGACCAGTGAAAATGCGCCATTAGCCAACCTATCATCGCAAATTTACCGGCTTTAAAAAAAACAAAATAGGATTCGAATAGGCATTGTTAAGTGACATGGTGCACCAATTACATTTTCATGGGGTATGAATGCTAAGCTGCTATCACTCAAAGCCAAAGTGATATTTTACAATGTGGCGGCGTAAGTCCCATTTTTGTATGTTTGAGTTTACACTTATAATAAATCGCTATGTCACAGTTGACACGACTGCAATACGACTGCAATAGAACTGCAAACCAAACAGTTCACACAACTGCACGCCGACTGCAACTGAACTGCAATCCGACTGCGCATTTGGTTTGCAGTTCCATTGCAGTTGTATTGCAGTCGTGTCAACTGCATTCAAACTGCAATTTGCGGTTGGATTGCAGTTGAAATGCGGTCCGTCTGTGAAGACCCTTAGGCATGGGCAATAAGTTTTATATCGTCCATGTCAAATCGCAAAAAGAACACGGCTATAAAAGTAATTCCAATGTCATTAAATCGTGTACCGCGGTCGTCACGACCCCAGCGCCAATTTGGATAAACGCCGTACATCTATCATTAGACCGTGTCGTGATGAGGTGCATAGGATCCATGACCCGAAAACCACGTGTGAATTAAATTATTGTGATTTTTTCCTGTCCTTTCCATGGCTGATGGCTTCGTTCCCTCCAACATAATATTAGGCTCCGCGTTTCCACTGAAGCGGAGCGGAGCGGAGAGGACCTTCAAAATTATGAAGATTGAGTACAGAAATAGTTGAGGTTTAGCCGAATTCGGAAAAAGGCACTATTAGATAGTAAAAATTATTTAATACTTTTTAGTTCATATTAATGTTATTATTGTTTTTACCTTGGAAGTCGGTTTTAATTTTTTGTTAAAAATAATAATTAGTTACACTAGTACTAGTGTAACTAAAAAGAGGGAAATTATTATTATTTTTAACAAAAAATTAAAACCGACTTCCAAGGTAAAAACAATAATAACATTAATATGAACTAAAAAGCATTAAATAATTTTTACTATCTAATAGTGCCTTTTTCCGAATTCGGCTAAACCTCAACTATTTCTGTACTCAATCTTCATAATTTTGAAGTCGGTGCCAGTTCCAAAAGTTTCAAATATACTGTCAGAGGACTGAACATTCAGCTATCTGGTACCGACTTCAGAATAATGAAGATTGAGTAAAGAAATAGTTGAGGATTAGCCGAATTCGGAAAAAGGCACTATTAGATAGTAAAAATTATTTAATACTTTTTAACCGACTTCCAAAAAACGAGGAGGTTATATGTTCGGCTGTGGATATTTTTTATTTTTTTATTTTTTTTTTTATTTTTGTATGTTCAACGATTACTCCGCCGTTTGTGAACCGATTTTCGAAATTTTTGCTTTGTTGTATTTGGTTTTACTCCAACTTGGTACCATGTTCACAAAGTGGTGACCTGATGATGGGATCCAGGAGTAATCGAGGGAACTCCTCGAAATTTATATGGAAACATATGGTGATTTTGGTTTTATGTGAAGTGTACTAAGAATATGCTACCAAAAAGTCAAATATTGGGTCAAGGTATACCATGGTTTCGAAGATGCTGAGAGAACTCCTGACTCCTTATAGATACACGTTTGGGTGTTTCGGCGTTGTTTTAAGAACAGAAAGCATATGCTACTATGCAACTCATATTCATCATCATAATCATCATCATCATCATCATCATCATCATCGTCTTCATCATTACCACGTCGTGTTAAGGTCACCAATGTCTCATGGCACAGAATAGATAATAGTACAAGGCATAGGTGTGGATATACTAATAATAATAATAATTGTATACTGTATAACAACACTTTGTTTAAATATACACGGCGGTCAGCGCCGAATACGCCGAATACGCCGAATCGAATATACTTTACTACTTTATATACAGATCGAATACTATACTAACTACTTTATAAAATTTTAATAGACAAAATATAGAATTAAAATAAAGTTATTTTAAAAAGAGCATTTAAACAAAACAAAGTCAATAAGTGTCTTTTTAATTAGTTATACTTATTAATCGATAGATGGCGCACTAAGTATCGATTTGAATGGATTTGAAATTGAATTCTTGATTACAAGAACAGCTGTCAATAATTATGATAATATTATATTATATTACTAGCTGTCCCGGCAAACGTCGTTTTGCCATATAAATAATTTTTGGTATGAAAAATAGATGTTGGCCGATTCTCAGACCAATATCCTCACAATATGCTCACATAATTTCATGAGAATCGGTCAAGCCGTTTCCGAGGAGTATGGCAACGAAAACTGTGACATGAGAATTTTATATATTAGATGATCTATGCAAGATTATACAATTTTTTCTCTGATAGATCCTTGGATCGTGGAAAAACGAGACACAATAGCCTTTCTATTGTTATCGCAATCGCCGGTGACCGCTTGGGGTTTGAAGTATTAAAATTGTTAAATTACTTAGCACAATATTATGTTCACTTCACTGATAATATATTATTTCTGTGAGTGTGAACTGTGTAATAAGATACGTAAAATATACGCGAAGGTTTACCTACTAGTGTAACTAAAAAGAGTGAAATTATTATTATTTTTAACAAAAAATTAAAACCGACTTCCAAGGTAAAAACAATATTAACATTAATATGAACTAAAAAGTATTAAATAATTTTTGCTATCTAAAAGTGCCTTTTTCCGAATTCGGCTAAACCTTGACTATTTCTGTACTCAATCTTCATAATTTTGAAGTCGGTGCCAGTTCCAAAAGTTTCAAATATTCTGTCAGAGGACTGAAGATTCAGCTATCTGGTACCGACTTCAAAATAATGAAGATTGAGTACAGAAATAGTCAAGGTTTAGCCGAATTCGGAAAAAGGCACTTTTAGATAGCAAAAATTATTTAATACTTTTTAGTTCATATTAATGTTAATATTGTTTTTACCTTGGAAGTCGGTTTTAATTTTTTGTTAAAAATAATAATAATTAGTTCATATTAATGTTATTATTGTTTTTACCTTGGAAGTCGGTTTTAATTTTTTGTTATTGATAATTATGTTCCCATGGCTGCTTGTATCTTTCACTCCCGCAGCAAAGTTTATTTAATTTTGATTCCCAGCAACGTTGTGATTTGTGAAGCTTTTAATAGAGTTTTGCTGAACAAACAAAAAACTAACATGAAAAACGAGAGTTTTGTTTAATTTAACTTGAGTTTCTCTAGAAACTCAAGTTAAATTAACGTCAATATAAGGTTATAGTCCTCTAGGACTATAACCTTATGTTGACGGTATGTATTGTATATTTATTAAAACAAGGTCGATTCGACTTATAGAGTTTAAAATTGGTTAACCTAAACTCTAATTAAAATTACAAAGAAATTAGGAAACAATGAATATTCATGTTTAGCTAAGTGTAGGTGCCTAATATACATATTGACTCAAGTTTCGGAAAAGTTACGAAACTAAATAAGGGCCACGCCACTACGCGTAATATCTGAGAAATGCTTATTCAATTTCTGATTGAATCTAACCAAATGTAGCAATAATAAGAATCGAGTAACATTTTACAACACAATTTAAAAACTTGAAGTGCGAATATTATCCAGAAGTATACTCTATGTTTTGCAATAGAAATTAACCACACTAATTAAACCCGGCAAACGTTGTTTTGCCATATAAATTATAGCAGTGCCCGCGACTTTGTTCGTGTGGTTGTCGAAAACACTGTCGCGATTGCAATAATAAGTATATAGCGGGTCAATATCTTAAGGCGATATATCGAAAATAAATTATACCGCAAGGGCAATTTTATACTTAATAATACGATGATGATGATGAGCGAAATTTGCATAGTAGCATCTGCTTTCCGTTCTTAAAACAACATCGAAACTTCCTAACTTGTATCATAAAGAATCAGGAGTTCCCTCAGCACCTTCCGAACCATGATATACTTCGGTGCAAAATCTTACTTGCTTCGCTTACTAATGCTTCGAATACTTCTCACGAAACCGAAGTCATCAAATGTTTCCATATAAATTTTGCGTAGTTCTCTCGATTTCTTAGGGATCCCTTCATCAGGTCACCACTTTTATGAATGTGGTAGCAAATAGAGATGGTAACCTATACACCAAAAGAAAAATTTTGAAAATCGGTTCACAAACGGCGGAGTAATCGTTGAACGAACATAACACCTCCTCCATTTTGAAAGTCGGTTAAAATTATAGCCTATGTGTTATTCTGATGTATAAGCTATATTATTGTAAAGTTTCATTAAAATCCGTTCAGTAGTTTTTGCGTGAAAGAGTAACAAACATCCATACATACATCCTCACAAACTTTCGCCTTTATAATATTAAGTAGGAAGTAGGATATACTATTATCTCATACATATTATTATATCTTATGCATATTAATATGATAAAATTGCCACCTTGGTAAATATAATAATTAATATCTATAATTTTTATATCGCTTGACAAACTCTAGTCTCGATCTAAAAGACTATAAAAAGTAACAATAAAACGGTCATAATGGGACGATGCATGGTACTTATAATGGTTTTAAATGGTAGTGATGATGATAATGATGATTGTAATTTGCATAGTAATAGCAGTAGTAGTTGCTTTCAGTTCTTAAAATAACGTCGAAACTCCCAAACTTGTATCTATAAAGAGATAGGAGTTCTCTCAGCACCTTCCGAACCATGGTATGTATTTGCACCAAGATGGTGCAAAATCTTACTTGTTGGTAGCATATGCTTAGAATACTGCTAACGAAACCGAAGTCACCACATGTTTCCATATAAATTTTGCGTAGTTCTCTTGATTTCTTAGGGATCTCTTCATCAGGTCACCACTTTTATGAATGTGGTAGCAAATAGAGATGGTAACCTATACACCAAAAGAAAAATTTTGAAAATCGGTTCACAAACGGCGGAGTAATCGTTGAACGAACATAACACCTCCTCCATTTTGAAAGTCGGTTAAAATTATAGCCTATGTGTTATTCTGATATATAAGCTATATTATTGTAAAGTTTCATTAAAATCCGTTCAATAGTTTTTGCGTGAAAGAGTAACAAACATCCATACATCCAAACTTTCGCCTTTATAATATTAGTAGGAAGTTTTGATGAGTTTGTATGTTTGTACTTCTTCTCGTCTAAACTCTAAACGGCTAGAGCGATTATATAATAAAGATATAATCGCTCAATAATGTCAAACAATATCAAACACCGTAGAAACACCAAGTCCGCGTTTTGTGAACACACACTGGATCAACCTCGCCATTACATAAGATTTGATAAGCCACAAGTACTGGCAAAAGAAGCACGATACCGCCCAAGAATGATACGCGAGGCCATAGAAATTAAAAAACACCCTAATTTTAACCGCGAAGATGGTTGGGTGCTACCATCTAGTTGGGATCCAGTAATAAACAAACTAAAGCACAAATCCATGACACCTCGGCTTCAAGACACTGTGAGTTCGTTCTGCGTAGATCGGAACGCAAACAAAAATGATGAATCGTAGGGTAGTTGAATAACTTCAAGAGATTGGACACCTGTCACCTCAATCCGCCCGTGACCATGGCAGCTGTAAGGCAGCCGAAACGTCGGGATTAATATAAGTGCTCCGCGACAAAATCCGTAAGTGTTTAAACTTATAATATCATGAGTGATACTCGCGAAAACTTAAGAAGTCATTAAAGATAGAGTTACTTGATATCCTGGAATCCAGGAAAATAATATAACAATTTCTTTTCCCTAGTAAACCGCGAGTAACATCGGGGGGCACAGCTAGTTATTAATAAGTTAAATATGCAAATAAACTATAACCATTTTAGCTAACGGATTTGATGGAAAACTTTTGCTCTCTTATTTTTATAAGCGAATGAATTTTGAAGTTTCTCCGCTCGAGTTTACTGAATTTATTTTTCTCTCAATAAAATGTTGTGGAAAATTGAAAAGCCATTTCAATTTATTTATTCGGCCAATAACATACATGAACAACATTCAGGAATGCACACCATAGCACACACATATACAAAACAACTCAACATTTTAATTTATTTACTAGACCGTTCAAATCGGCGTACGTTCTCATAATTTTACAAGTGTCTTTTACACTTATAAAGTGTGTAAAATAGTAAGAACTTTTTCGACAGAATAGTGCAGTTCGCTGTTACGACAGTTCCCTTACATTTTACATTTAGGGCCTGTTTCAATCCTTAGTACTTACTGATAAGTATCGGATAGGCTATCCACTACTTATCTGACAGATACTCTATACCAGGTTCCCAATCTTTTTCAGCCTGCGGCGCGGCGCACTTACAAGTCAATATTTATTATTTTGTCACGGCGCCCTACACTACCTAGCTACTAAGTACCAGGGAGAGTATATTTTCCTTAGTCTATGCTATTATAAAAATATACATAAACTAGCTGTTGCCCGCGACTTCGTCCGCGTTAACATGGTATAATAACAAAGATGGATAGTTTTCCCGTTTTGTGGTTCCTTATACAAAGTAAAAACGGGACCCTATTTAAGCAAACGTCAAACGCAAACGTCCATAAACTTTTATGTTTCTAACTCAAAAAATGACGGACTTTCATTCAAACTTTCAACCCCTATTTCACCACCTTAGGAGTAGAATTTTCATAAACGCTTAAACACGCATCTATTCATTTTTAATCAGTAACCCAAAAATAAAGTTTCATGTTTCTAACTCAAGAAATGACCGTGGAAATTAAGGACTTTCATTCAAACTTTCAACCCCTATTTCACCCCCTTCGGGGTAGAATTTTCAAAATTCCTTAGTGGATGTCTACTCAATAAAACAACCCTACTCACCAAATTTCGTGGCTGTAGCTTTAACAGTTTTTGCTCAGCGATGATGAATCAGTCAGTCAGTCAGTCAGGACATGTAATTTTATTAGTAAAGATTAGGAGAACATATTTCTACTGGGGTGCCAGTCCAAATGTGGCCGCAAGTATTTTTCATTTTTTTTTAATTGAGTTTGCGGGATAAAATGTTTTCATCAGGTATTGAAAGCAAACATGGTTCATTTCACGGCAATGACTATAGAGATTTAGAAAAATCCGGTGTGCCGTTGGGCACCCGGCCGCAACTCTATTGTAACCAGGTGTGAACAGGTACCTTTCCGATACATTTTGCATCCATAACGTATATTGATCTTTTATATATCAAATGGAAGCTTATTTTCCTCTTGTTATTACAATATAGGTGTGCCTAATTAAATCTGGCCGCAAATAAGGGGTGCCGGCTGTCAAAGATGGCAAACCATCGAAGTTTGAGGGAAAGGGAGATAGCGCGTAACATTACGGGTCTAACGAGGATAGTGATTGTACATCATGTTAGTGTACTTAAACATCTGTTCAAACAATAGTAATAATCGGCCAAGTGCGAGTCGGATTCGCGTACGAAGGGTTCCGTACTATTATAGAGCAAAATTAGGCCAAAATTTGTGTTTATATGGGGGCCGCCCTTTATTTTAATTTTATTAGTAATAGCTGTTTCCCGCGACTTCGTCCGCGTTATCATGGTATACCTATATAGACTTTCATTTAAACTTTCAACCCCTATTTTACCCCCTTGGGGGTGATATTTTCAAAAATGCTTAAACACGTATCCAATCATTTTTAATCAGTAGCCCAAACATAAAATTTCATGCTTCTAACTCAAGAAATAACGGACTTCCATTGAAACTTTCAACCCCAATTTCACCCCCCTTGGGGGAAGAATTTCCAAAAACGCTTAAATACGTATCCATTTATTTTTAATCAGTAACCCAAAGATAAAGTTTCATGTTCCTAACTTAAGAAATGACGGACTTTCATTCAGACTTGCAAGCCCTATTTCACCCTCTTCGGGGTAAAATTTTCAAAATTCCTTCCTTACTGTCTACTTAATAAAACAACCCTACTCACCAAATTTCATGGCTGTAACTTTAACAGTTTTTGCTCAGCGATGATGAATCAGTCAGTCAGTCAGGACATGTAATTTTATAAGTGCTGGCTGCAATTTATGTATCCGGAATTAAAAAAAGAAACAAACATATATCATTTAATATGGTTTTATTGCTTTTCAAAATATTCGCCGCGATGATCGACACACTTTTGCATACGCTGGAACCAATTTTCATAACACTTTTTCCATTCTGATTGAAGTATCTCCAAAACGTGCATTTTGAACGCATCAACAGCCTCTTCGCGGCTCGAAAAACGTTGACCACGTAATTTGTTCTTCGCGTATGGAAATAAAAAGAAATCGTTAGGTGCCAAATCAGGGCTGTACGGCGGATGACCAGTCAATTCGATCTTTTGACCCTCCAAAAACTGAGTTGTTTCAGCTGAGGTGTGACAGCTAGCATTGTCGTGATGTAATATGATTCTGCGTTGTCGGTTGTCCTTTCTTATTTCTTCAAAGACTTCTGGTAAACAAATGGTCGTATACCATTCAGAATTAACCATTTTACGATTCTCTAATGGCACTGTAGCCACATGTCCATTAATTCCAAAAAAACAGGCGACCATTTGCTTCAAAGTACTTTTTGCACGAGTAACTTTTGTTGGTTTCGGCTCATCTTGGAACACCCACACCGTTGACTTGTTTAGTTTCGGAGTCATATGCATAGATCCAAGATTCATCACCTGTGTAGATATTATAAACGGCTTTTGACGTACCACGGTTGTATTTTTTTATCATTTTTTTGCACCAATCGACACGAGCCCGTTTTTGATCGATTGTCAAGTTGTGCGGAATCCAACGCGACTATATTTTTTTTACAGCCAAATGTTCGTGTAATATCTTATGTATGCTCGTCATACTTATGCCTAAGGACGCCTCTATCTCGCGATATGTAACATGACGATCACGCATTATTAGTTCCCGCACAGCATCTATATTTTTTGGGACAACAGCTGTTTTTGGGCGACCTTCTTTATTTTCATCCGTGAGCATAGACCGCCCACGATTAAACTCACTGTACCAGTGATAAACAGTGGTTTTTGATGGTGCTTCATCTCCAAAAGTTGCGGTGAGTTGAATAAAGCACTGTTGTTGATTTAGCCCACGCCGAAAATCGTAGTAAATCATTGCACGAAAATGTTCACGCGTTAAATCCATGGCAAATGAAGACACGCAATTTTCAAAATGACGCCACAATGGAAAAATTATTGACAGTCACATGAAACAAAATGTATTCTTCAACCAAAGAGTTCTATTTTCAAATGTTGTAATTACTTTTTAAATATTTAAATATTGTTCTTGTAAGTGGCCAGTTCCGGATACATAAATAGCAGCCCTCGTATAGATAACCACCTTTCATAATAATTATAGTTAGGTTAAGCAAGTAAAAAATAATAAACAAATATTTAATCTGCCTGCTTTGTATAATAATTCATATTATAATTTTATTTTATAATATTTGTGGCTATGGATAATGATGGAGAATCGACTCACGGCGCACCAGGGCGCCCGCGCCGCGGCGCACAGTTTGGGAACCCCTGCTTTATACTCTATCTGTCACAATAGTTATGTATAGCCTATTCAACACTTATCAGGGAAGTGGTAAAACAGTAATCTATTCGATATCTTTTCAATTATGTAGCTGTCAAAATATGTAAACTTTATCCTTCTGAAGTATGACAAGTATCTAAGTTATCACATTGTTCCCAGGTACCGAGTACCGGAACGCGAGATGTCGCGACGCGGTGGGGACCGCACGGCTCCGCTCCGGACCCCTACAATGGCCGGGGGTCTTTTCGCCATAGACAAGGAGTACTTCTACAAGATCGGCTCCTACGACCAGGGCATGGACATCTGGGGCGGAGAGAACTTGGAGATGAGCTTCCGGGTATAGAGAATTTTTTTTTCTTAAACGGTCGTTTGCGTACCAGGGTGTAGCTGAAACGCATCCAACCTTTAAAAATGAGGATGTCCGGTTTCTGAGGTTTTTTAACCGTAGATGTAAGCTTTATTTAATAGAGATATTAAATGGAGCTTAAGATTGACTATTCGACAACGCTGTGGATAAATTGCAGTCAAAAACTTCAGAAACAAAGAATTTTTCAGGCAGTATATTGCCTGAAATTTTTTTACGCAATTTTACTTCTTCCTACAAGAAAGAAGAACATTTTGCCATCTGCTTATGGATCAATTTTTTCGATGGTACATTTCCAAAAATTTTACCTTAATTCAGAAAAGTTGAATAATATTAGAAGCGCTTTTGTGACACCCGACCTCGAACTCTTTAGTGACACTAATTTTATTTGTCATCAGTTACGTATTCGAAACTTTTACGTAATTCACCATCTGTTCGATATTACGCATAGCGAATTGTTAAATAAACTGTTAGCAGGGTATAATGAACTGAAAGGTATGACGCATGAAACATTTTTTCTGTCATAAGCTCCATAAAATTATATTTTACAACGAAGCCTTATAGACTATCATATTGAAATAGTACATACACCGAGAAAATTGCCTTTTGAATTTAGTCTCAGTCATACCATTAGGGTTTTTAGAGTAAAAAAATAAAGTTAAATTCAAAAAGTTTTCTGAGATGTAGAGGATTAATAGGAACAATACAACAGATTTGGCAGTGCGGCGGTCAGTTGGAGATAGTGCCGTGTTCTCACGTGGGCCATGTGTTCCGGGACAAGTCCCCCTACTCGTTCCCCGGTGGGGTCCAAAACGTGGTGCTCCATAACGCCGCGCGCGTCGCCGAAGTGTGGATGGACGAGTGGGGAGAGTTCTATTACGCCATGAATCCAGGTTCGAAAAAAAAACGCGTTGCTAACGTTTTGACAGCTGCGTTTAAAAATGGAATTTGTCTTTGGTATTGCGATTTTTTTGCCGCCAATGTAAATTGTACAGGGAATATTATGTAACATCCTGTATGCTTTAGGCGCTGAAAACTACACCGCGGTAAATTACATAGAAGCTGTTATCGCTACCGTAGTAAATACCTTATCTACGTTAATGAGTATGTATATATACTAAGAAAATGCTGCTTATATTTTTCGCGTATCTCAGAAAATTACTTAGTATTTAAAAGATTATCTCACACAAAGTTATTTTTATGAAATAAAATTATTGAAATCCATAACCGTTTTGAATCAGGTAGTGCAATAAAATAATAAGTAAGTATCGTGTCGCTGGCAGACAAAACGGTTTTTCCCAACGAGATAAAATATAGCTTGTCTTAGTTCATTATAAACACTTGCGTAACCATTGAAATCACACGATAGTTTACATAAACTAAATCTTCTTCATATGCATGTTTATTAATAGTACGATTGTGGACAAGATAATAAAGCAATGGCTTCATATTGACTATTATTTTTAAAGAATTGTCAGTTTGATGAAGGTACCATAAATTATAGAGTTCAGGTCATGTAAGTCACGCATAAAATAGGTCACTTTCACACGTTCAAATTAAAACGTATGTAACTGGTCAATTAGATAAATACAATAGGTGCTAATAAATCTCGCGCCACGATTTGTCCATAATATAATGGAGTATAGACCAATGAGTCACCAGAGGTCGCGCGAACCGGCTTCGCGCGTTCGGGACCTTTTCACTTTCCGAAATAGAGGCCAAACGCTCATTAGAATGCTTACACTGTAAAGCATCGAATGCTGTGTGCAAGTATTCCGTAAAAAAGAAATTGAGGTCTGTGTTCTGTATTTGAAATGTTCTTGGTTTGTCGTTGATCAAATACTTTAAAACAAAAATATTTTTAACTTAAAGTTCAAATTCTTATATGCCATATATAGAGAAGTGTATCGAAGATGTTTCTTACATAATATCACCGTGACCTATAATATTGTGATGCAAATATTTATTAACATAAAACTTTAATCCAAAACCCGTTTTATAAGGCTTGAACTATGAATAATTTAGTTCGTATTTGGTAGTTAGAGCGATAAAATGTTTTCGATTTCGTTCGGGTGCAACCTTAGTTTAATCGTGTTACCAAAGACAATTTATTTTTTTCATTTGCAAAATATTAGCAATGCCGCACAAAAAGTTTTGTTGTGGTTTGGAATAATTTTAAATTTAACCTGAAATTGTCGAGCTTCCTAACAACATTAACCATTGCAGCTGCATTCATCTTTCCCGTCGCCTATTTATCCAGTGCGCGTATCCGATCGCCATTTTTTTTTAAATCGGATACACGTAACGGAGTTTTTTGCATGCACATTTTGCTATTTTTTATTGTCTATGTTTCCTTGTGTTTTTTCAGCTTATGTTTTACATGTTGTTTACTTTATTCACTCCTATTTTTTATTCTTTTCACTTAGCTTCTTCTATGCAGAAGCAATGTTTTGTGATTGTGTATTGGGTTATGTATACGAATGCCACAGCAATTCTTGTTCCTGGAAAGTTGGGGCAGATATTAAAAAAGGCTTAATAACATTATTAACAATTTTGATTGATTAAATAAGGTCTATTAACAACAATAAGTAAATTACAATAACAAATAACCTATCAGTAACATAATTGAAACATTTCAGGCACCTGAGTAAATTGTTTTACGTTTGCTCAAGTGCCGTTGATTTTGTATGGCCTTGGATATTTAATATATTTACTAATCTACTTTAAACAATAAACATTCGTCACAAATTAAATATAGAAATATGTTATATTTTATGTTTGTATCTGCTGCAACTAACACTCATGGCTTAATAGAATACTAATTGAAATTTAAATTTAGCTAACCGTCACTCCTTCTTTTAAATTTTACGTTATACGCCATACGTTTATCTTTTGCCATAAGATTTTTGACTTTGGCTTATAATAATAATAATTTAAATTAATCAAAATTTTCAATAATTTAACACAGGCATACCAAAAAAACTTTGTTCGCAGACTCTCCCAAATAGGCCAATTAAAGTCTCGCATTTATACAGTCGAATAATTAAATATTGGCAGCTTTATAGAGTTCAGACTCTGTGACCTACATCCGTATTGGTCCTTCGAGCGCTCTTTGAATTAGGTGAAGCAGAAAATTTAAAGCTTAAACTTTATTAAGTTTTTTGGACGGTATTTTTATATAAATGATTCTATTTTTCCTGGAATAACTTTTCGTGCTTTTGTATTGATACTACTTCATATAGTGGATGTTTGTTAGTGATATAAATTGTCGTAAAAGTATTTTTAATGTTACGTCCTTCTGACGTAAATAATATAATATGTTGGTTTTATGTAGGTATCACTTTTAATTTTATTTATTATGTAACAAATATTTCAGTGCAATATGCACAGCTTAAGTTACAGGTAGAGATCATAATATTGTCGCAATGCACCCAAAATTATGTTTAATCTTATATATAAAATTCTCGTGTCACAATGTTAGTCCACGAACTCCTCCGAAACGGCTTTACTGATTTTTACCAAATTTTATATCCATATTCAGTAGGTCTGAGAATCGGCTACTCGGTACTTAATATATTGATAAGTAAGATTTGTTGTATAAGATAAGATTTGTTGAATAAATAATAGTAAATTATTACAACCTGAGACTGACGGCGACCATTGTTTGTGCGACGGGATAGCGATCGACGTTGCCATGGTGACATACTTATTTAGTCACTTCAATAAATTAATAATATATATGGCAAATATATTATGGCAAAGCAACGTTTGCCGGGACAGCTAGTATTCTTATAACTTTTAAAAATTATCTTTAAATTTAAAAAATAATTTCATTTTGTATTTTAAAAATATATAAGTTTGCCAGGTATCTTCGACATATAAAGTCTTTCGCTGTCAAAGACATTCCTGTTTACGTCGCTTTGTAAGCCCAATTCTTAGAAATCTGTACATACCCGAAATTTTTGCTCAGTGTTAATCCATAATTCTATACTTCCATACTAATATTATAATTGCGAAAGTGTGTCTGTCTGTCTGTTACCTCATCACGCCCAAACCGCTGAACCGATTTTGTTGGGTATGGAGATACTTTGAGTCCCAGGAAAGGACATAGGCTACTTTTTATCCCGGAAAAATGTACGGTTCCCGCGCGATAAACGAGTTTTGGCGCAACGGAGTTGCGGACGTCATCTATTTTAATCTATACTAATATTATAATTCTGAAAAGTTTGTTTGTTTGTTTGTTTGAACGCGCTAATCTCAGGAACTACTGGTCCGATTTGAAAAATTATTTCAGTCCATTTATTGAGGAAGGCTATAGGCTATATTTTATCACGCTAAGACTAATAGGAGCGAAGAAATAGAGGAAAATGTGGAAAAAATGGGGGAAATTATTTGAAAGGGCTTATTTGAATGCGCTAATCTCAGGAAATACTGGTTCGATTTGAAAAATTCTTTCAGTGTTAGATAGCCTATTCATCGAGGAAGGCTATAGGTTATATTTTATCAAGCTAAGAATAATAGGAGCGAAGAAATACAGGAAAATGTGGAAAAAACGGGGGAAATTATTTGAAAGGGCATATTTCACGAACTACTGGAGTAATTTTTCTGTTATTACTTATTTGGCACAGATAAGTAGACCAAGTGAAGTATCATAGGCTATTTTTTGTGGACTAATTAAATTAGTCCACAAAAATAGCCTGACATATTTTGTGTGTGAAATATCGAATTTACGCTGGCGAAGCCGCGCGGAACGTCTAGTATATTATATTAACTTTAATGATGATTGATGACCAACATTTAAGTAAGTCTTACACCTACAGATAGATTCTCGGACAAATATACTAACTACTAAAGAGAAAGTTAGCACAATCTGCTCTGATGTCTGGGCCATATTGATAAACCTAGCCTTACACCTACATATGGATTCAGTTACAAATTATATTAAAAATATCTTGATCCAGCGAAAGTTATACGTGCGTGGGTGTAGGGGACAGATTTCATGCTAACGAGCTTGTTTTATGTTTGCTTAGCTCCCGATTTAGACGAGCGAAACTACACCAGAATAGATGTGGGGTTCCATAATCATGGGATATTTTTAACCGCAAAAGGAAGTATTAATTGGCCTGGGATCTTGAATGGACAGATTTTATAAGGCAATCAATTAATGTGACATAAAAGTCGTCAACATAAAATGTTTGATTTAAATATAAATCAGTGTTTTTCAATCTTTTTGATTTCGCGACCCCTTTACAGATTGAAATAATATACTAGCGACCCCCTCGTGTCATAGAAAGCCAAATAAATAATTATATTAAAAGGCTACCTACGTTAGGTAAGTAATGATTTTTTTCCAGTTTGGTATAATATTATTAATTATCTATTGTACGTTTGGTAGGTATATTTAACTTTTTCTTTCTGTCAGCGACCCCCCCGAGTAAGGCATCGCGACCCCCGTAGGGGTCGCGACCCACAGATTGAAAAACACTGTTATAAATGAATGTTATCATCATCCCTAAATTGCTTCTCACTGCTAGGTCTTCTGTCTCTTATGTTAATGTAACGAACAGTTCTCGTGAGAATATCTCATATATTAACCTGGACTAAAGCTATGTTACTGAACTTTAGGTCAGGTTAATGAGACATGAGATATATTTTTCCTTATAAGAACAATCAGCACGAGCAATACAATATTTGTGAAAAGAATTAAAACATTTCCTACAACATCTTTTTGTATTTCCTGTCATTAAAATAACGTTAATGTGGTCAATAGTTTATCCAAATCCATTAAAAATTTAATGTATCGATTTCGGCATTCTTAAAAGATATTATCAGTAATAGATTATTTGTTTTACGTTAATGCATTTTGTTTGTATCACTGATAGCTTCAGGTATTTAATAAACACCGTCCAAAAGACTTAAAAATATTTGATTCTAAATCTTTTAGCTGATAAATATCATAATAATTGAGCTTCTGAGAGGCGACTAATATTACTAACATAAAAATAGCAATTAATAGGAGCAAAATTATTTTCGTCCACGCTTCTGTGTTGCTGACAAAGTTTGAAAAAGGTTGTAACATTTAACATGGTTTCTGCTGTGTGTGATTTAACTAACTGTTGTTTTGTTTTAATATTATATAAGCTTGTTATGGCAATTATAAAAAGAAGCACTTACAATGCTTCTTTTTTGTGTTATCATAGCAAGTAATTAAGCAGCTCTGAGGAGTCTACCAGTACGGTTTTTAGTCCATACTGAATTTTTAGATTCATTACAAATTTTCATCATCAAAACATGCATTTTGTTTGTGGCTGGGTTTCGTTAGAGCTGTTAACCGAACTTGTCTGGCATGGAAATCCTGTGATTTCATGTTATGTTGCTACCGGTTATTTCTGTCACCTCTGGCGCGCAGGTTTTGTCACCCACATTTGGTGAAATTGTTTCTGCCGAGCTTTCGCCATCCGTTGGTGTTACGTTGTTACAACTTTGCGCCTATGACTCTCGCGCCAGACAAGTATATGGGCACAGTATAGAACGGTAGAATATCTTCATACAAACGCCACTATAACGCACGGAACAGCGTTTGCTTTAACGTTCGTTAGATGACGTATGTGCGTGCAGATTTCCCGCACGCACGCTCACATTCAAGCCGTTGACTGCCTGCGCGCCGCTCACACATTTAAACCGACCATTTGCGTGCGCGACGGGTTGCCGCACGCACACATACAAACCCACCAAATACGCGTGTGCGACAAGCGGGTCGAGTGCGGTAAGTCGTGCGGTAAATCGATTGCACGCACACACTCAAACCTTCCCGCGTTTGTATGAAGACATTCCTCTATTCTACACTGTAACGGTCAGGTGTGGATGTGCGGCGGCACGCTGGAGATAGCGCCGTGCTCGCACGTCGGCCACGTGTTCCGCAAGACCACTCCCTACTCGTTCCCCGGCGGCACGGGGCGGGTCGTCAACCACAACAACGCGCGGCTCGCAGAAGTGTGGCTTGACGACTGGAAGCATTTCTACTACAATATTAACCCAGGTCAATTAACAACCAGTTTGCGTGTTTGATGCTGTTTGATTTCGCATGTTTTGAGGTGTGACATTGCATATAGGTCGTTTAGTGTCATCCTGAATCCTGATGTATGCCAGATTTCTGAGGTTTTTACAGGAGTGTATATTTTGATAGCGTTGTTGATGGTTAATGTTTTGACGTTAGCCAGTAAAAAGCGCCAGTGAAAAGTAAATAAAAAATACTTTTGCTAGTCTATCAATAGTGTTAGTGAGAAGTTAAACTCCAGTTAAGAGCCTGCTGTCAAAACGCTAGCCCCGCCTACACACACGGCTATCGTCCAATCACGATACAATAATTCCATGAATCGTGCCCGCATGAAATGTATTTTACGCTGTAGCTAATAGTGAACAATATCGCGTAGCAACGGTCCAGCGCATTATAGCACGAAAGTAAATTTCGCTAGTCCCAAAAATGTTTTTGATGACTACTTAAAAATTAAATACAATACTAATATTTCCTTTAGCTAGTACTTTATAAAGTGTGTGATTGTAGTAGTGCAAGTTATTTAATGATAGTAACCCAATAAGTGTAACAGATATTTGTTGAAAAGCCTAGAAAAATCATAATTTCGAAAAATAAAACTATCGAGTCAAAATAAGTGAATCGTGTTTTCCGTTAGGCAAGTATCAGATAAATATACAATGATTAAATAAACCTCAATTTCATTTGTGTCAGTCGTCTTCCGGGATCGTAATACTTATTAGAAAACACAGCAAAAAAAGGGAGCTCGGTCTTAAAATCCCATAGAAGCAGAGCATTTACGCATTGACTGGTATAGTTTACAAATTGCGATGGATAACGCCGGTTTCTAATTTTTTCAGAAGTTGATCTATTGACTAACATGCCATAACATTGACCACTCGACAACACTGTTGAATAGATAAACTACAGTTAAACCTCAGATATCTGGTAATGGAATGGTTAATCGTTTAAAAGCTAATCAACCCCACGGGGTAAAAAACTTGACACACTTAATATGACTAGATTACTAGACCATGCAGCGAATCAAACAGTTTTCAATACGTGAATTGAGCTTCTGATTTGTATCTGGATGGCTGCGTTAAATGCTTTACATCTATTTAAATAGTATATTCCCTCGTTGGATTCACTAAACTCGTGTTGCGACAATTTAAATCGAGATTTTTATAGACAATTTTATCAGCGTCTCAATTGACTGCTGAAGCCTGAAATTACATTGAATGCGTATCAGCCATCCATTTATACTAGCGAGCTTTCGCATACATTGATGACAAAAAAAATGCCTGTCGTTGCAACTTGTTAACATAAAAATTTAATAGAGCTAAAATTAACCCAATGCATAGAATGTAAAGATAAAGTTGACCTTTTATAAAATTCTAATTCACTTATAAGTGGAACAAAAACATTTTTATCCATGACTGTACTTTTATCAATGTCCTCAGTCTTGCCTCGATATAGAATAAACACAATTTCTTACAATGTCTATTTGAGTGCAAAATTGATTCTGTATCACTTGTCCACAATACAATCGTGAGAGAAATAACTATTACGGTTTTCTTGGCAACAGTTTTCGTGAAACTTCGCCTATTGTTCTCCTAACAGCCCCAAAACTCGGTTTTGTCGCTTATCGCACTTTGGCATTTGGCTGTTATTACTTGAATCGGCTTCAACGCAATGCCTTCATATATTTGTAACTTTATTTATAGTATGTTATTGGATTAAATTTGGCCTTCTCTATGTCATAGTGTAGATAGATTTTTTAAGAAAATATGTTACTTAACGCATAAAATACCCTTGCATTTTCGAATGTTTTATGTTTTGTTTGGAAATTATTATGTTAACGATGGGCATTTTCAAATGTTTCATTAGCTTTATAATTAACTCTTATTGGGATATTATTAATGCATATTTATTTCATTTTCATTATCTATTGGGTCCTATATTTTTCTGGATAAATTGTATTAAAGAAGCAAATATTGCATATTGGGCTTACTTTTACATCAAGTAAGTCAATTAAGTACACCAGTCTCTCAAAATTGACATACTTTTATATTATGATCTATTAAAACAGACATTTTTAGGACACAATAATTTATCATTAATTTTACTCTTATCTGTTTGAAAATGTATTTAGCATATTTTAAATTAATAGACTTCATATATTTTTTTAAATCTGCTGATTAATATTGTTCAACAAATGTGCATGCATATTTAACTAACATTTTTTAACTTGTAACATTTAGTTGCTGATTTGTTTTTATGACCGATAGGCTGTATTCTTCTATTCTTGCCTTCTCTGTTTGTCTTAATTCTACTACACTTATCATTTTGCTAATGGTTTTGATACCCTAGTTTTGTATAGAAATTGACAGAGATGTACAGCTTGTCAGAAAACATTAGACACCATCTGCATCATTTTTAAACGTCATAAAAAATACGAAATAAAACAAAGAATGTATCAGGGTCATAATATTTAAAGTGTACAAACATTATCTGTGAAAATACGAGACGTAAAAACCACCATTTAATCTTGATTACGCTTACAATATTTTGCTGTACGTCTACTTTTTCTTGGCAGACTGTTCAAAATGTCGTCTAGTATAACCATTAGTGACATGGTGGCATGTAGTTTTCTTGTACTATCAGAGAAGTTGATTCATACGCAGATGGCGGACCTAAAATGTAAATTGGTCGTCTTGTGTCAAATCCATCCGACAGATCACAGCTCTATCGTTGAATTGACATAATGCGACCAATTGACATAGTTCCGTCAACTGCCTATGAATCAATTTCTTCGATGGTACTTACTTTTACTTTTTATACTAATGTGTGTATGTCTGAGCAGGTGCGTTGAATGTGCCCGTGGGTGATGTGAGTGAGAGGAAGGCTCTTCGGGAGCGACTCAAGTGCAAGAGCTTCAGATGGTACTTGGAGAACATATACCCTGAGAGCCAGATGCCCCTCGATTACTATTACTTGGGAGAGGTCAGTATGACAGTTGTTTTGTGTATAACTTTGTCGCCAAGAAATATACAGTACATTTCATATAACTTACACACAGAAAAAAATATACAACGATATCTTGAAATGATTAAGCACAATATATTTTGAGACAACAAAAATAATTATACTTACTTAAAAAAAGTTACTAAGTAAAATCACACGATGCTTTTTACGAAGTTATAAAATGCAGGTCATAGACCACACATTAGCTGATTGAATTGATTACAAAATTGTGTAACTTCTGTTGTATAATATAAGGGCGACTTCTTTCGCTCATGATCAGGCAATCTGTCGTTCATTGTCTTGGTCGTTTTCAAAGGATAACGAAATTCATTTACCTACAGTACCTTAACAACTGTATGCGAAGTGCAGCGTTCTAATAAAACTATTATACGGATTTTATCGAGAGACGATAAGTCCGTGAAACGAGTTCATAACAACGACCGATACTTGCGAATACAAAGAAATCAATTAACTAAAGTAGAGCCGGCTCATCGAACCACCAGGGTAGTCATAAAATTGCATACAAATTTATAAAATTTAATATGGCATGGTTTGCAAATATGTATAAGTTGTTTATAACATTATCAATTTTTTGGTCTTTTAATGTCAGCAATTATTAGCAGTGGCGGGGCAAGACCTAAATTTTATGTGGGCAAGATATCTTGCGAGGCCCCCTAAAATATATTATGCCCCCTAAAATATATTATGGATGACGCTATAGAACGGATTTATTGAGAGAAATAATTTTTTGATAAGTACTTAAAGTTTTATTTATAAAACTTTTTATTTATGAATATTTGAGTATCACGTACAACTCGTAAAACCTTTAAAAAAACCTAGTGGTCCAAGGGGCGCGAGGCCCCTAGGACCGCGAGGCCGTGGGCGGTCGCCCACACCGCCCACGCCTTGCACCGCCTCTGGTTGGCGGTGTTACAAGATGGCGTTGTCACAAGTTGGCAGCATTATGACAAGATGGCGGTGTTATGAGATGGCATTGTTATAAGATGACAGCTGGCACCTTCCGGTAGAAAGTGCTATATTTTATTAACAACCGGCTAGAAGGAGGTCCCGCGCAGCTGTCACAAGACGGTGTTCGATCTACCGGGGAACATGATGGTGGTGTTGCAAGATGGCGGTGACGCAAGATAGCGGTGACGCAAGATAGCGGTGACGCAAGATAGCGGTGACGCAAGATGGCGGTGACGCAAGATGGCGGTGACGCAAGATGGCGGTGACGCAAGATAGCGGTGATGCACTATGGCGGTGACGCAAGATGGCGGTGATGCAAGATAGCGGTGACGCAAGATAGCGGTGATGCAAGATGGCGGTGACGCAAGATGGTGGTGATGCAAGATAGCGGTGACGCAAGATGGCGTTTGATAAGTACTTAAAGTTTTATTTATAAAACTTTTTATTTAAAAGAAGCAAGATGGCGGTGACGCAAGATAGCGGTGACGCAAGATGGCGGTAATGCAAGATAGCGGTGACGCAAGATGGTGGTGACGCAAGATGGCGGTGACGCAAGATAGCGGTGACGCAAGATGGCGCAGACGCAAGATGGCGGTGACGCAAGATGGCGGTGATGCAAGATGGCGGTGACGTAAAATGGCGGTGACGCAAGATGGCGGCGATGCAAGATGGCGGTAATGCAAGATAGCGGTGACGCAAGATGGCGGTGACGCAAGATAGCGGTGACGCAAGATGGCGGTGATGCAAGATAGCGGTGATGCAAGATAGCGGTAACGCAAGATGGCGGTGATGCAAGATAGCGGTGACGCAAGATAGCGGTGACGCAAGATAGCGGTGACGCAAGATAGCGGTGATGCAAGATAGCGGTAACGCAAGATGGCGGTGATGCAAGATAGCGGTGACGCAAGATGGCGGTGACGCAAGATAGCGGTGACGCAAGATGGCGGTGACGCAAGATAGCGGTGACGCAAGATGGCGGTGACGCAAGATGGCGGTGATGCAAGATGGCGGTGACGCAAAATGGCGGTGACGCAAGATGGCGGCGATGCAAGATGGCGGTAATGCAAGATAGCAGTGACGCAAGATGGCGGTGATGCAAAAAAGCGGTGACGCAAGATGGCGGTGACGCAAGATGGCAGCGTTGTAGCGGTGTAACAAGATGTCGTCCTTCACAAGATGGCTACATTACAAAGATAGCGGTGATGCAAGATAGCGGTGACGCAAGATGGCGGTGACGTAAGATAGCGGTAACGCAAGATGGCGGTGACGCAAGATGGCGGTGATGCAAGATAGCGGTAACGCAAGATGGCGGTGATGCAAGATAGCGGTGACGCAAGATAGCGGTGACGCAAGATAGCGGTGGCGCAAGATAGCGGTGACGCAAGATAGCGGTGATGCAAAATAGCGGTGATGCAAGATGGCGGTGATGCAAGATATCGGTGACGCAAGATGGCGTTTGATAAGTACTTAAAGTTTTATTTATAAAACTTTTTATTTAAAAGAAAGATAGAAGAAGAAGAAGAAACTTGAATTAAAGATAGGGAAAAAGCATTAGGAAGAACAATAAGATCACATACATATAATAAAAAAATATTTGATAAAGGCAGAAGACAAAGTGAATTTAATATAGGAGAACTAGTATACAGCTTGCAATTAAACCTTCCTGCCAAATTTTAATATATTGATTCTTGATAAGAATAAAAATACACGTATTTTTTCTTTTATAATGTTGAGAAATAGCCTCCGAAAGTTATCCTAAAAACACTACAATTAATGGACACTACGCGTCGCCTGCACGTGACATGCCCCCGCGCGCGCGCCTCGCCTCGCGTCACCCCCGATCATACCCACACCCGCGAGTGAGCATTCCGCAACAATTTTAAATGGGATAAAATATGTCGTTAACAAAAAAATAACACCCAATTTTTTTTGGTTAAATGCTTTCTCCTAATGATACATAAGCCCTGGAAAAAATTTGGCAGGAAGGTTTAATTGCACCCTGTATATTGAAAACGGAAATAAATTAAATAGAAGAAAATTGGATAATTAAAGAATCGGCCCATTTGAAATAATAGACAAAATATCAAATACAATATACAAAATAAACACAAGTAGAACTAAAAAGGAAACAAGCTTCTGTCATGTGACAAAACTTATCCGGATGGAAGACAAAATAGATGCTAAAGATGATATGTAATAGATGTACTTATAATGAGAATTACACGAGTAATTCTCATCCTGAAGGAGGGAGATGTAAAGAAAATGCTTTCTTTAATAATAATTTGAATTTACGCGCGCGATGTTGCTTCAGACTTCAGGGAGTTCGTCGTGATTCCTGGTGGCGCCTCAATCGGGCTGCCATTATCAACGTCAAATGTCCGTCGTCAACGTCATTTATAGAAGGATGTACAAAAAGCTCTAAACAACGTCATTTTTACTTCTAACGAGCATCTTGCAAACTTCCTGACAACCATGTTTGCCCTAACCGCCAGCGCCCTTCGCTCCCTTTCGATATCAGTGTCGTCTTTTAAAGTGGACGTCACAATGTGTCCTAGATATTTAAACTCCTCTACTCTAACCAAAGGAACACCATTTAGTAAAATAGTCGGTACTGTATCCACCTTTCTGGTTCCACTGTGAAAGACCATGTACTGACTCTTTTTACTATTGTATATCAGCCCATACTCCGCTGCGTAACGCTCACAAAATATATCAAGTAGCTTTTTGAGACCACAGACTGAGGCACTCAGCAAGACCATGTCGTCTGCATAATTTATGTTATTGAAACATACTCCATCTACATGGCAACCAATATGCTGCTTGCTGAGCTCCTCAATCAGTATCAGTAGTAAACTATCGCGTACCTACTATGTACGTAGAATAATACACCTATATAATATTATTCTACGTATCTTGTTACAAGCTCATCGGTGAGCGAGGCACAATAGAATAACAATAGATCTCCAAGAATCCACGATCGAAGGATACAAACTAGGTATTAGCAACAAATTATAAGTATCGTGCAGGAAACCGGTCTCGAACGCTTCAACTCCCAAGCGGCCACATTGTGGTGTTATATTATATAAATTCGGACATCTATTAATAACTATTAGATAGGAATAATTATTTAATACTTTTTAGTTCATATTATAAGGATGCTATTATTGTTTTTACCTTGGAAGTCGGCTTTAATTTTTTGTTAAAAATAATAATTTCACTCTTTTTAGTTACCTACTAAGCCATCGCGTACTATACGTAGAATAATACACAATATTATTCTACGTAGGTATCTTATTACAGTCACACATACAAAATATAATATCAGCTGCAGCCTGCAGATAATTTTAAACAATACATTTAAAAAAATGTTTCCATATAAATTTCGAGGAGTTCCCTCGATTACTCCCATCATCAGGTCACCACTTTTGTGAACATGGTACCAAATTGGAGTGAAACCAATACAACAAAACAAAAATTTCAAAAATCGGTTCACAAACGGCGAAGTAATCGTTGAACATACAATATATATATATATATATATATATATATATATATATATATATATATATATATATATATATATATATATATATATATATATATATATATATATATATATATATATTTTGTATATATATATATATATATATATATATATATATTATATTTTTTTATATTTTTTTTTGTATGTTCAACGGAATTTTTGGAAGTCGGTTAAAAATGCTTTCTTTGTTTACAGAGAAACACATTGAAGTTTTATTTCGTCTCTTAGGATTGAGTTACGATTAATTATCTTATATGAATATTTGAGTATCACGTTACAACTCGTAAAACCTTTAAAAAAACCTAGTGGTCCAAGGGGCGCGAGGCCGCTAGGACCGCGAGGTCGTGGGCGGTCGCCCACACCGCCCACGCTTTGCACCGCCTCTGATTATTAGGTACCATGCAGACAAGTATATAAATATCGAACTATAACAATTTACTGACTAATCAGGCTATTGAACCAATATCTTCATATCATCTTCATTTCTCCCTCTTATAATAATAAAAAACTGAAAGAATATTAGACAGCCTTATATCGCAGCAATTTACGTATTGGTATTACTTTACTAGACTAAAATAAATTGATGTTGTATTCCAGATTCGCAACGCCGAAACGTCGAACTGTCTGGACACACTCGGGGGGAAGGCCGGCCAGCCCCTGGGCATGGGATACTGCCACGGCATGGGCGGTAACCAGGTGAGGATGTGTCTTCAAGTCTAGCAAATATAAAAATTAATTGTACAGAACAAAAAGATTTAAAAAGATTACTTGAAAGTTGACAATGGACAGGAGGTTCGTTTATCATTTTACAATTTAAAAGCTGAATTGTAAAATAACTCTTAGGTGACGTTTATTTAAAATAAAACAATCTTTTATGCGATTCATCCGTCAAACCGGTGTTGTTGGTGAAAACGGGCATAAGAAATATATTTTTTTCCTTGATAAGTGATAACTTTGATTATTGTCAACGTAGTTCAAAGAAATCTAAATATCATATTGGTTTAAGACTTAAGACATTATAAAATATTACAAAAGCAGAGATATAAACGTGAATCATTATATTTGGCGCAACATCTTTAATATTATCCTTTACAGCACTACCTGTATCTAAATTCTAATGTCCTATTTTCTCAATTTCCAGGTGTTCGCGTACACAAAGCGCAAGCAGATAATGTCGGACGACAACTGTTTAGACGCGGCCAACCCGCGCGGGCCCATCAAGCTCATACGGTGCCACGGCATGCACGGTAACCAGGAATGGACGTATGATACCAAGGTGAGTAAACGAAAGAGAGAGACAGCTCTAACAGATTATAAAGAGACTAGATGACGCCCGCAACTCCGTGTATCGCGCGGGAACTGTACATTTTTCCAGGACAAAAAGTATCCTATACCCTTTCCCGGGACTGAAAGTATCTCCATGCCAAATTTCAGCAAAATTGGTTCAGCGGTTTGGACATGAAGAGGTAACAGACAGACAGACACACTTTTCCATTTATAATATTAGTACGGCTTGGAAGACCGTACTATATCAGGTATAGCGAACCTTTTCCTTATCGACATGTACTTTTCTGAAGAATCCTTTATGATGTCATAGATGTCCCTTTGAAGGCACATAATCCTGACGCATATTTAAAAATATTATAATGCCCCAAGCCTAACTTTGCGCTTTAGTAGAATAATCACTATAATAATTTTGTAATTAGTAGCGACTAGCGTGCTCAAAATTTTATGTCTTGTGCCACTTCTGGCACGCGTGCCATTGGTTCGCCATACCTGTACTATACTCTACCTGAAAGTTCAAATATTTTGGACCTTTAAAAGTTATAAGTAAGAAATTATAGCGCGATTCTTTTTTGTTTAGTGCTTGTGACACATAGAATTTTCGTATTTAGAAAAACTCATGAGAATTGTTATGTATTATTAATTATTATTATTTATAAATAATATTTTGTATATTTTGTATAACTCGTATTTGTAAAAACTTCCGTTAATTTGTTGACTTCCATAATGGGCAACTTTCTCTCCGTATATTTTAATCATATTTTTTTATATTTAAGGATTGTTAAAGTATTTAAATGTTTAATTTTTGTAACATTATTATTGACTTCAAACTGTACTTTTTCAGACTCGCACGATAAAGCATACGAACACGGGCATGTGTCTCGACAAGCCGGCGGCGGCGGACGTGTGGAAGCCGGTGCTCCGCGCGTGCGACCGCTCGCGCGGACAGCAGTGGCTCATGGCGCTCGACTTCAAGTGGCAGGCGCGCCGGCACAGCTAGTGACCGCCATGGTGAGTACCACATACGGCACACCGACACCGACATGTGCCCGGACAGCCGGCGGCGGCGGACGTGTGGAAGCCGGTGCTCCGCGCGTGCGACCGCTCGCGCGGACAGCAGTGGCTCATGGCTCTCGACTTCAAGTGGCAGGCGCGCCGGCACAGCTAGTGACCGCCATGGTGAGTACCACATACGGCACACCGACACCAACATGTGCCCGGACAGCCGGCGGCGGCGGACGTGTGGAAGCCGGTGCTCCGCGCGTGCGACCGCTCGCTCGGACAGCAGTGGCTCATGGCTCTCGACTTCAAGTGGCAGGCGCGCCGGCACAGCTAGTGACCGCCATGGTGAGTACCACATACGGCACACCGACACCGACATGTGCCCGGACAGCCGGCGGCGGCGGTCGTGTGGAAGCCGGTGCTCCGCGCGTGTGACCGCTCGCGCGGACAGCAGTGGCTCATGGCTCTCGACTTCAAGTGGCAGGCGCGCCGGCACAGCTAGTGACCGCCATGGTGAGTATCACATACGGCACACTGACAGCGACATGTGCCCGGACAGCCGGCGGCGGCGGACGTGTGGAAGCCGGTGCTCCGCGCGTGCGACCGCTCGCGCGGACAGCAGTGGCTCATGGCTCTCGACTTCAAGTGGCAGGCGCGCCGGCACAGCTAGTGACCGCCATGGTGAGTACCACATACGGCACACCGACACCGACATGTGCCCGGACAGCCGGCGGCGGCGGACGTGTGGAAGCCGGTGCTCCGCGCGTGTGACCGCTCGCGCGGACAGCAGTGGCTCATGGCTCTCGACTTCAAGTGGCAGGCGCGCCGGCACAGCTAGTGACCGCCATGGTGAGTATCACATACGGCACACCGACACCGACATGTGCCCGGACAGCCGGCGGCGGCGGACGTGTGGAAGCCGGTGCTCCGCGCGTGTGACCGCTCGCGCGGACAGCAGTGGCTCATGGCTCTCGACTTCAAGTGGCAGGCGCGCCGGCACAGCTAGTGACCGCCATGGTGAGTATCACATACGGCACACTGACAGCGACATGTGCCCGGACAGCCGGCGGCGGCGGACGTGTGGAAGCCGGTGCTCCGCGCGTGCGACCGCTGGCGCGGACAGCAGTGGCTCATGGCTCTCGACTTCAAGTGGCAGGCGCGCCGGCACAGCTAGTGACCGCCATGGTGAGTACCACATACGGCACACTGACAGCGACATGTGCCCGGACAGCCGGCGTCGGCGGATTTTGTGGACCGAGACGCATTTTATGGCATTTGCGAGCGTTTGACTGTCTAGAAATGTTTGTGTCAAAACGCATTAAATGCGAGATTACATAACACCGTTGCGTTTCGGTGAGCCGGATGGATGACGGATAAGAAATGAAGAAAGAGAAAAGAGGCGTTATTGAGTCGCGTGTCGCCGCAACAGAGACATAGCTCAAATAGCGTTAAGTTCGTTCCATTTCTACGACGCCCTACAACGCAACGGAGAATTGTCACTATTCATAAAACTTAATATTTATTGATAGTGGATTGACGCAACGTTTTACATTAAAATATTATCATTACAAAAAAATATTATATAAACTATAACTGTTTAGGAAAACTTAAATAATATAAGTTTATAAGAAAGGCTAGCTATACGGAAAATCATATTCTTTTTCTCTATTTTCAGGTTCGACAACGATAGACCATAACAGTCTTCCCCTGTCGTTATTAAAAATTTAAATCCTTTACTGTATCTAAAGTTTTATATCTACTAGACTATATAATTGTGAGATTCACACATAAAGTGGGAGAGACGTGCCAATAGCAAAGATACACATACTTGCTCATTTAAACTAGCTCACTTGACCCTTCCGATTTTAATAATTAAAGAACTAATTTTATTATAAAATAACTTGGTATCTCTCTCTCGTTTTGTGTGTGAAATGTGAAGTCTACTTTCATATTTTCGTTAAGACGCATTATGATACATAATAGTTTATTGTGCCTAAGCAGTCTTGGTATTATAAAATAACAAAATTGCTTTCTGATTGGCCTCTAAAATCGGCCGTTGGACGTATATGTATAAGAACATTATTTTGATATGTGATAGGATCTCTCAGAATTATGCTTTATAGATAAAAGTGGTATAACTTTAGTAGAATTTGAAATTACATAACCCAATCATAATGGCGTCATAATGATTATGTCGTTAGTAGACTGACCCCCAGGTGAATCGTTGACAATACAAGCGCTGTAATGTTTTATTTCCTAAAATTTGCTCAAACTTAGGTGTTTGGTGTGACGTAGAGTGAGCTTTATTTGCGATTTGGGAATTTGCGTAGTTATAAATCGTAGACGGGTAGAGCCAAAGTGATGTAAGTAACGTTTTACAATTTTTTTTCTTAAAAATCACTTTTTGATTTCAGATAATTTTGTTAGATGATAATATTATTTATGTATTCTTTGGTTTTCGTTCTCAATAATATTAACTTAAAGAACATGTCACACAATGGCTCTACCATATTTATGAAATTTGCTAGATTTTATTGAAATGTGTTGATGGCGTTTATTTTCGAGATTATAATATTTGTTGTTGAGATGAAACACGAGCATTAATCAAAGTCACAAACATACAGTAGGGAAATAGAGTGAGTTTAAGTTTCTTACATTTTAATAGAACCAATGTAGCTGTAGTACTCTACAAGAGATTAAAACATCGAAACAGATATTTAATAGTAATTTTATAATTTATCTTATTTGCAACTGTATTAATTTTGTTTAAACTTAGAAATGAGTTCTCATTTTGGTGGTCACCTTTGTAACTTTGTTGGGCCAGTGTTTCATATTGTTTGTAAATACTGCGTTCGTGAGTTTAGACATAAATTGAGATTATAAAATATGTATGAGCTTGCAAATCTCAAGACACGATTATTCTATTCCAACTTAGTTTTCCATCTGAAGTTGGCAACGTGACTAACTTCAGACTGTAGATTTTTTAAAGTGACAGTTTCTAACAGTTTGTGTTATCTTAGTTAACACGAACCGTTAGAAATTTTCAGTGCTCGAACTAGAATAAACATTATTCAGTTGTGTTAGACGTCCAATTCTGTAGAATTATTAGTAATTGATTAGTTAGAAACATTTTATTGATAATTTATATGCCTTCTATAGAGTTTTCTTTGAATGAGCTAGGATATCTCTTAAATTTTATCAAGACTCCTAGTGGCTTATGTCTTCTAGTGTAATTTATTATTATTATTCTTTTTACTACTCGAACCACATTACTAATGAGTAGTGAAAATAGCGGCACACTAGTGCCATATAGACCAACTGCCTAACATTTGCCTCAAATATTTATTAGTTTCGTAGTTTTATTCACTGTATTGTATCGAGCAATAAATTTTTTGAATATTGAATATCCCAAGTTATATATTTTATACTTTGTCGTCTAGACTCTAGAGTAAGGTATATATTGTATATAAATATTTAAAAGTTGTTTCTCTAAAGATTGTAAATTTATAGTGTGAAGTTTTGGGTCGCATATAAGGCACGACCTTTCAAATTTCACATAAGTTCCATTTATCAGGCCGTTAGTGCAAAATTATTCCTATATTATCCATCAAGTATAAAATATGATAACTGCAAAAATATTATAAAATACAGGTGCTCAAAAAATTGATTTTGGTGGGTTACACCACTTTTGCGCCAACGGCCTCGACCATAGACAATGTTGAATATTCTATATTCTAATTTTGCGATTTTATTGTACGAATTTTAATGCATTATAATAGTACTGTCACGAATGTTATGTTTTTGATATTAACTATATTTACTATTTAGGCAAGTAAAAGGCATATCTTATACGTAGAGGCACATCTATGGCCATAATATAACTTCCAAACACTATTTCACAATACAACCACAATAGTTCAACCGAGGTGTAATCTTATATTTGATTTGAAACTGTATTTGATGTTATTTAAAGTTTTTAAAGATTGCAATACTGAACATTTATGTTTTAGGTGAAATGCTTGCATTTTGTATAATTCCTATATTATTTACATTGAATTGAATTGAAACATGAATGCTATCATTTAACTTTAATTTAAGCGCTGCACATTTTATGAACCTTATAAGTGATTTGACACAACAAGAAATAAGAATACTTTCACTATTTTTAGAAGTTTTTAAAACGTTTGAAGTGGACAGAGGTAAATGTGCAGCTAACTAATTAATAATCAATTTCTTAAAAGATTGCTTTTAAGAAATTGATTATTAATTTGTGTTAAATATTCTTAAGTAACTGTCTGATGATTTTTATTTTAAAATATTTATTTAAAGATAGAGATCTATCGTATAATTATATATTTAAGAAAGAAGACATCGGCATTTATTTAACATCACAAATACTGATATTAGTTTATTATACATATTATTATATTATGTTACAGATAATGCGATTTATTTTGTAAAATAGTTTTATTGCATAATGTTTTATGTAAATACATTGTTGATTGACTATTTCATGAGGCCGGTTGTGTTGTCTCTTTCATCTAAAGTAGTGTGAAAGAGACAAGTTATGGCGCATGAAGGAACCTAAACATTCGTCAACGTGATGATGAAAATATTATATTTATTTATGAATCTCTGGGTATTGTTTGATGTTATGTAAAGGTGCCAAATTGGATAATTTTATTGTTAAAGCACATTCATTCCAATAGACAAGGTTGAGAATTAAAACTGACAGATATTCCGACTGAATGTTTTGTTTCATTTACAGTTATCTATTCTAAAGGTCAGATAACAGGCCCTTAGACGATCAATTTCATTGTGCAATATAATTGACTGTCTAGTGTTAATATTGAACGCGCCCGCTTCTCATCAAAGAAGTTGTTCAATATTATTGTAGGTCTAGACTCTAGGCCAGTGGTCCCCAACCTTTTTTCCACACGTACCACAAACATGCCATCAATATCAAAATCTTGGTGTCGCGGGCCGCAACAAAAAAAATTAGGGTTACAAAATAACGTTCTTCAAAATATGACGGTTTAAAAGTGGAAAGAAATTCACGACTTTAAACCTTATTTTGCCCGGTGGGCGTGAATTTCAAAATTGTTAAACATCACGCGGGCCACAAATAAAGTCCCGGCGGGCCGCGGGTTGGGGATAGCGGCTCTAGGCCCTAGGGACCCGATTAGACATAATATTATGCAAAATCAATGTCAGTTGCAGCGCCGCGCGAATAGTTCTTTTTATAAATTTAATCTTTTAGCCTGAGAAAATTAAGGAATTCAAACCGAATAATTCGTGTAGTTTTGAAAGTTGGTACAGTTGTTCCTAAAGGTGTCCAGATGAATATGCTAAAAGTCCCCGTGGGTGGGACAAGAGCCGGCGGTGGGGGAGGGGGGGAAAGGTCTCTTTTCCAAGGTTTTTGCTTGTGACTCGAAAAGTATTTATAATATCTCTTTAGTGAGTTCTACATTAATTATCTACATTAAATTTCCTATAAATTACGTCCAAACATTTTACTGTACGATCATTACTTTAGAAAATACGGAGTATTAAAAGGGTACGCTCGCACTGTTTTTCCATACAAACGTAATCCCCAATTTACTCCCTGGTCAATGCGTTTAGACAAATGATTTTTATACAATATCATGATCTGTTAAAGCTACGTTCGTTTTTATCTAAATTTACTAATAAATAAAAAATATGTCCCTTAAAAATCACAAAAAATGAGTGCCCCGTACCCCGCCAATCGACCGACTATAAAATAAATTTGAAAGATCTTTAAGATAAAATAAAAACGTAGAGGTATAGTCTCACTCTTCCTGAAAATATTAAAAATAAATAAAATTAGATAGACTCTATTTTGAAGGAGGAATCAAGGGACTACGTTACGCCGATTTACTGTATCTGTCTCTAGATACAGTAAATCGAGGTATTCCCGTGATTCCTCCTTCAAAGTTGATCCTATCTAAATTTATTCTTTTATTTATATATATTATTATTTATTATATATATATATATATATATATATATATATATATATATATATATATATATATATATATATATATATATATGATACACGAAGTTCACCGGGACAGCTAGTATTGTATAAAAATCATTTGTCTAAACGCATTGTCTTGAGGAATACGTTTGTATGGAAAAACAGTGCGAGCATACCCTTTTAATACTCTGTATTTCCTAAAGTAATGATCGTACAGTAAAAATGTTAGGACGTCATAAATTTAATGTTAATAATTAATGTAGAACTCACTAAAGAGATATTATAAATAATTTTCGAGTCACAAGCAAAAACCTTGAAAAAGAGACTTTTCCCCCCTCTCCCACTGCCGGCTCTTGTCCCACCCTCGGGGGCTTTTAGTATATTCATCTGGACACCTTTAGGAACAACTGTACCAACTTTCAAAACTACACGAATTATTAGGTCTGATCGACGGTTTCGAAACTAATTTTCTTAGACTATTTGTGTCGTATTTAGAAATGAATAGTGGGTTGGCTTTTTTACTAATTTATCTAGATTCTAACTAAGTATATTTGAATATAAATAAAACACTCAAGTATTTTAATATTAAATATAATAAACTTAACGACTTTACAATACTTTATCTTATATTACATTCATACAATATTTTAAAACTTTACATTTGAAAGTTTATAGCACAAACATAAGGTTTTCAATTTTCATAAACACTTCCGACCTTACTAATGAAAATCACTGTATGCAGACATAGGAAAAGGTTTTTTGTCCTTGTCGATTCATTGCAAAACTTCGCTAGATAGAAAATGACAAAACATACAATTTTATACATCTCAAGTTTGAATTTTTATCAGTAAGGGGGTAAAACTTTAATCTTAAACACAGAGCACTAAAACGTGCTTATAAAACCGAATAGTTTCCGCCTATAGCGACATCTATAGGAATAGTGTCTCTAGTTAAAACAACTGAAAGTTTGAAACCTTTCAAAATTACATTTCTATAAAAAAATCATTTCTATAATGTAATGTTTGATAAATAATTCATAATCGATCTTATTCATTCATTTTCTTTCAACCTTATTTTTAAAGGTGTCGTTAAAACGCCCATTTGGCCAGTTAATATAAAACAAGAGCGACGTTACCATGGCTACGTTTAGCGTCTTTACGTCGCAGCAAAGCGGTGTTTTCTTAAATTTCAAATTATTAACCATACAATAATATACAATAGTTCTATGAAGATTAAAGAATTTTCTTTAATCTTCATATAACATTTTTTCAGGGTATTTACCCTGAAAAAATGTTAAATTATATGAGGATATCATTAAAATCAGCGACTGATTGAGCGACGGATCATACAAAGACGTGCAAACAACTGGCAACGTCGCCAGTCGCCGCATGCGGATCGGTCGACTCTGGCTACTTGGCAACGTCGTCAGTTGGTCGCCAGGTGAGTTACCCGTCATACATATTGATTCTTGATAAAACTAGTTGGCGACGTCGCTGGCCACGCCGCCATGGCGTCCCGGTAAGGTATGGCCCGTAGGGCCAACGCTAAAACTCGCGCGGGCGCACGCTCACGTGTGTATGATGAAAAATAGTATGGGCAGCGCAGGCGCGTGCGACGGAGCGCGGACGCGGGCGACGGACTGTCACACGCTCGACGGACGGGCGGGCGCATGCTTTTCGCAATCGACGTTGTTTCCGTTGACGTCTTTTTGTCAAATAATAAATTAGTAAATAATCCATGGTAATCTACTGGACACAACTGTACACGATCGAGATAAAAATTATACTAGCAGCGCTAAATGAGATGGGCGCACGCGACGGGTGTCCGCTCGCGGATTCGTGTCCCGCGGCGGTCTTCCGACGCGTCCGCCCGCGCCTGCATCCGCCCGTGTTTTAGCGTTGGCCCTAGCTACGCACAGATTACGGTGACAAAATGCACGTTGTCTTTAAATAAATTAATAATATTTTTACTAGAGACGCTATTTTATACCCACGTTAATTACATAATTTATATCTAAGATTAGTAACAAATTACAACAAAATCATATGAATTCGGTAAATGACTAAATATGGTTAGGCAAAAGGTTAGATAGGGCAAGTACATTCTCCTTTTGATATTCTTTTGCAAATTAAGAAATTTATTGCATAGACTATCTTGCCTTATCTGACATTTTTCAATGTCTCTTTCGCAACAATAATTGAATTTATCAAGGAATAAATAATGTACACACAAAATAATAACCTGTATGGGCAAGTAACTAGAAGACTTATTTGGACTTGAGATCAAACTTATTTTATCTCCTTTTTGCACTGCACTTTTACAAGCAAGGTAAGTACATAATTATTGTCTACGTATGGACAATGGACATAATACTCTTTGGTTAAGTTGATGGCTATTATGTAACTGAAATCCCCTTAGTGGTCCCTAATATATTAGGTTTATGAAATGACATGCTTAGAATTTATTGTTTACTGAATAATATTTTAATCACCTTGTGTCTAGAACGAAACGAACGAACGAAGTCATTTGGTGTTGTCCTTTTCCAACCGTTGGCCGAACAATACGCCATATCTTTTAATGGAGGCACTTCACATAGCTATTTGTTGCATTTGGCAAAATTATTGACGTACACAAACAAGCAAATAAAGGCAAATACGGCCTTCCACACATGAACGTCAAATATCAAACTTTTACTTGATTTTGTTTACTTGCCTATTTGACTCTTTTGATGTGCGTCAAAACCGGCAAAGGTACGGATACGTGTATTTGGTATCAAATTGGTCATATTTGTCAAATAGGCAAATAAGGCCAATACTTTGC
This sequence comes from Polyommatus icarus, assembly GCA_937595015.1. Classification (NCBI taxonomy): domain Eukaryota; kingdom Metazoa; phylum Arthropoda; class Insecta; order Lepidoptera; family Lycaenidae; genus Polyommatus; species Polyommatus icarus. The sequence continues at coordinate 6,224,894 of OW569338.1, read as the reverse complement.
CAAACATACCGTCTACACATTGTGATTGTTTGGCGAATACATCAAGTACGCAAATACAAATAGCCATGTGAAGTGCCTCCATAATACATTTATCAAATCCGTAAATATAGGTAGGTAGTCGGTTTACTTATTGAATAAATGGTACATTCAGTACACAACACAAATGACGTGTTTCATGAAGGGAACTCATAGCCATCCTCAACTTCTTCAGAATTATTTCACCTAATTGGAAGTGTCTTTGTCAGAATTGTGCACACTACGCACGTTGTACATACACGACACCATATTGAAGGTGCGAGCACATTAAGGTACGTGCACACTGCGCCCCGTAAAGAGTCGTGCACACTCGCAGCGTCACTCGTGCGGCAACTCCTCCGGTAGTAGCCAACTCTCGTTGTCCGTTCTCGCCAGTTGTTTCTTAAGTGTGCTATATAATTTTATTAGTGAGTCCTGAAATGAGAAATACACAAGGTTTTAAAAATATCATCTTGAACACATGTAAGTTTTATTTTAGAGCAGTTTTTGTGCTATTATTATTCCAGCTCTAAAACCTTAAATAACATAATACACAAAATTGTGCAAAAAGGCGGTCTTACTGCTTTAAGCAGTTTCTTCCAGACAACCGATAATAAAATTAAAAATATAAATATTAAATATACTAATTACATACAATTATTAAATATTATTATCTTTTAAGTCCATAAATTTCAAACTCGCTATTTTATTTATAAATTTGACAATCAATATTTGCAGTCGTTACCACTGTTGACGATGGCCAGAATTGAAAATACGTATGGATGAAGTGGGTAACTAACAATCTGAAAATTGTTCTCTTGCATAAGGCTGCGTTTCCACTGAAGCGGAGCGGAGCTTAGCGGTGCCCGAATTGACCAATCGTGCTATTGACAGCTAAGCGGAGCGAAGATTTCGAGCATGGTGATTAATCAATTTGGGCACCGCTAAGCTCCGCTTCGTTTCAGTGGAAAAGCAGCCTAAATGGAGGCTTCAGAGCCCTTAGCCAAGATATTTTCTTTATCGCTTCTTTATAGAGTCACCGATTAAAATACTAAGCATACATACGCATAAACGCATAACGCGACCAGTGCTTACTCTCTCTGTTAACAATAAAATATATGTTTTACCTTCTCATTCTCGAGCTGTATAATCTCTCTCTTCTGTCTCAACTCCTCATCGTCCATATGTTCCTCCAACTCCGACTTGTGCTTGTTCAGGTAAGCCAACTCCGTCTGAATCTGTTAACAATAATACAACATATTTTATTTCGTTAATCGATACTTATATGTAAGTACATCTATACAATATTATAAAACAAAGTAGCTTTTTTCCCTCATGTCCCTTTGTTCCCTTTAATCTTTAAAACTACGCAACGGATTTTGATGATTCTTTCAGTGTTAGATAGCCCATTTATCGAGGAAGGCTATAGGCTATATTTTATCACGTTAAGACTAATAGGGAGCGAAGAAATAGAGGAAAATGTGGAAAAACGGTGAAAATTATTTAACCTTTTTAAATAATTTTCCCCGTTTTTTCCACATTTTCCTCTATTTCTTCGCTCCCTATTAGTCTTAACTTGAACGCGCTAATCTCAGGAACTACTGTTCCGATTTGAAAAATTCTTTCAGTGTTAGATAGCCCATTTATTGAGGAAGGCTATAGGCTATATTTTATCACGCTAAGACTAAAATTATATGTTGAAACGGGGGAAATTATTTGAAAGGACTTATCTTGAGAACTACTGGAGCAATTTTTATGTTATTTGGCACAGATAAGAAGTAGACCACGTGAAGAATAACAGGCTATCGATTTTAAGAATTTTTCAGTGGCTATATATTTTATACCCGTCCGACGCCGGGGCGGGTCGCTAGTATATTATAAATGCGAAAGTGTGTCTGCCTATTACCTCTTCAAGCTCAAACCGCTGAACCGATTTCGCCGAAATTTGGCATGGAGATACTTTGAGTCCCGGGAAGGGACGCAGGATACTTTTTATCCCGGAAAAGGGTACGGTTCCCGCGCGATAGACGAATTCTCTCTCAACGAAATCGCAGGCGTCATCTACGGGAAAGTACCTAATGGTAGACACTGAACTAATAGATGACACTTATGACAAAAATACCATAAAAATAAGAATTACTCTAATTATTTCTCACCACTGTAAATTTTATAAGCTTCTTAAGCTATGTTGAATTGAAAAAATATATTAGAGACGCCTTCGGGAACAAAATTTTAAAATGGGATCAGTTTTCGTAAATAATATGATCGCGTCAACACGCGCTCGGCAATTTCTTAGCAAATAGGTTAAGGAAGGCGAAATTTTGCAAGTAAGTTTTGAATACATTTATTTGATTTTTTGTAATTTCTATTGATTTCATTGGATTAATGGTCATGTTGTATACACTAATTAATGTTTATTTAAGATTTTTTATCAATTTTCCCTAACAATATAAAGGGTGTCTACTATTAGTTCTTGAAAATGTAAAAAACCTAATAGATGACATGGATCTCATCTTTGAGTTTTGCAATACATACTAAAGTTATTTTGTGCTTTATTCTACTGCAAAAATCATCAATTTTCTCTGAAAATACAATTCTATTAACAATCTAAGAACTTAGAACTACTGTACCTAAAAATGGACATGGTATCTAATATTAGACCTTGTACTGATCTAAAAATCGATTGCTTTAGTTTTTTAGCAGTAAAAAAAAGAAAAAGGAGAGCAGAGAAAAGAAAGAAGAAAAAAGAAGAGGCAAAAGAAGCATGGAGACTAAAGACTGAAAATAAATTTGCTAGGAAAAAAAGTCGGGTTGCACTCCGGGAGTGCCGGCAGAAGTGAAACCTTGATTATTAACGTTGTGCAATTTTTTTAACCCATTTTTTATGAAAATCAATTATTAAAAAAAAACGATTTTTTAAATTAATTGAAATCCTTACAATCGATTAAATTTTTAACTATTTTTATGAAAATCGATTATTAAAAAATCGATTTTTTTAATTAATCGAAACCCTTACAATCGATTAAATTTTTAACCCATTTTTATGAAAATAGATTATTAAAAAATCGTTTTTTTTTAATTAATCGAAACCCTTATAATCGATTAAATTTTTAACCCATTTTTTATGAAAATCGATTTTTAAAAAATCGTTTTTATTAATTTATCGAAACCCTTACAATCAATTCGAGTTCGAATTCGACACAAAACACTACTCTCCATCTCCAAACTCTTACGGTTTTTCCAAGGATTTTCGATCAGCACGAGAATCTGACGTGAGTTTCACAGTTTTTACCCATCCCACAAATTAAGTGCTCAACGCCGCTAAAGAAGTTTTCACTTTAAAAATATGAAAAATAAAAGGAAAGATAGTTTCAGCATGGAAGAATAATGAATATAATCTGGAGACAACGTGGATAATATTTCTGATGGATGTAGTTACTATGATAAAGTAAATGAAATCTTTTGAAAAATGGCAAATAAAGACCAAATAATAGGAAAAATGTAAAATGTAATGTAAAGTTCTATGTCTACTATTAGTTCATATTGGTGTCTACTATTAGTGATGTTCGTTTTTTGTGATGTCATCTATTAGTACTTATGACTAAGTTTACAAAAAGACAAATAATATATTTTTTAATTGATTTGTCAGAGAATAATTATAATAGTTTTATTTTGTAAGAGTTACTGAAGACATGGAAGAAGTTATCAATCATTTATATTCATAAATATATATTTTATAGCATTCAAATGTTTCATGTTTCCTTATAGTGTCTGCCATTAGGTCCCTTCCCTTAGTTTCCTATAAATATTATCATATCGTCGGACGTCATATTCATTAAATAGTTGAGACGACGTGAAACGTGGTCTCTGCCAAACTGTATTAATCTGTCAGGATTATCGATGCTCGGCCCGCTACAATGTCTCGATAACTCCCAATGTCTCCTGATTCATATGAATACTTGTACAACTCCAAAATACGTAGTTGGTGCGGCCTCGAATGTGGGCCCAGCATCATGTGCATATCCAGCTACGAATAATAAAAACTAAGGAAGAGTAACTGTGTCAAAAATTTGTTCCGATCCTACAAAATGTGACCCGAATACATGCATACATTATGCAAAAAGAGACCCGAATACATTGCAAGAATTTTGTATAAGTAATAATTATAGAAGTGACAATCATTGTCAACGGCTTTATTTTGTCAATTATTTGAATGTAATGTTTCGTAGCTATTGCCATGTTATTATAGTGTGCGAAAAGAAACTTGAGAACCAAATTGAAAACGATTGAAGTATGGGAGTTACGTTTCCTTAGTTTTTATTATTCGTAGATACCCAGCAAGGAGGCGGCACCGCACCTTGAGATACTCCTGCGAAAGCTGCTTGTACTCATCAAAGATGCGTTTGGTCTCGTCGTTGGTGAGGTCAGGCGAGATCGGCCTCAAGTGTGGGTCCACATCATGTGCATATCCAGCAAGGAGGCTGCGCTTACCTTGAGGTACTCCTGCGCGAGCTGCTTGTGCTCGTCGAAGATGCGTTTGCTCTCGTCGTTGGTGAGGTCAGGCGAGATCGGCCTCAAGTGTGGGTCCACATCATATGCATATCCAGCAAGGAGGCTGCGCTTACCTTGAGGTACTCCTGCGCGAGCTGCTTGTGCTCGTCGAAGATGCGTTTGCTCTCGTCGTTGGTGAGGTCAGGTGAGATCGGCCTCAAGTGTGGGTCCAGCATCATGTGCATGGAGTCAAGGTCGGGGTCCGGTTCCGGCGCGGGTGCTGTACCCTCGCCGGCTGACGCACTGCTGTTACCTGAAAGATGAGAGGATTTGGTTAGTTAATGTTGTGCTTACACGTGAACGTAGCATCGAAGAAATTAATTCGTAAGTCTTTCAACTGTTGACAGACCTACGATGTGGTTGAATAATGTCAATTCAATGTAATTCGTGATCTGTCGGCTGGGTTTGGCAAATAACGTCAGTACGCCATCTGATTATGAATCTATTTCTGCGATGGTACATAGAAAACATAATTGCGTTTTCCGCACGTATTATGAACTTGAACCATAAGGGGCCGGGTACCCTCGAAATTCTCATACATACGTAATACCAAAATCATTTTCTCATACGAAAATATTTAACATGTTTGAGTTATTTTTCAGCTTAAAATAGTAATTATCTAGGTTCCTGCACAAAAATATACTTCAAAATATTTAAACACAAAAAATTTTTTTTTTGTTTAAAATTTTGTTTTTGTAAATTTACTACTTAATATTTAAACACTAAAAAATAGAGTAAAACACTAAAAAATATATAAATAAATAGTAAAATTACTACAAAATATTTAAACTCTAAAAAATATTTCTTAGTATTTAAATATTTTATAGTAAATTTAATATTTATTTATATTTTTTTAGTGTTTTACTCTATTTTTTAGTGTTTAAACATTTAGTAGTAAATTTACTAAAAAATATTTTTAAACAACAAAAATTTTTTTGTGTTTAAATATTTTTAAGTAAATTTTTGTGCAGGAACCTAGGTAATTACTATTTTAAACTGAAAAACAACTCAAACATGTTAAATATTTTCGTATGAGAAAATGATTTTGGTATTACGTATGTATTATATATTATATATAATTCCAAGGTTAAAAAGAGTTTGTTTTTTTTGGTTTTTTCGTCGTTTAAAGAGTGGCTTAGCAAACATTTCAATTTAGATGGCGTTTGCTATCGACCAGCAAAAATATTGACAACATAAATTAGAGTTACTCCTTAGCACAAGCAAGTCTTTTAATTAAGTTTATTGCAGGTAATTACTAATAAGCGATTAAGGACTTGCACTAATCAGTCGCTGTCCACACGTCTTGCTTTCTCCTGATTAGTAATCACCTGCACTTATCACTAATCAAAGTGAACACGGGCCATTAGAATAAGTCTCAAGGTATTGAAGTGCCGCCTAAAATTAGTTCTTCAGGTCCTAACCAAAAAGTGAGCTAGCAATATTATTGCCCTTTTATAAGCCATAATATTATTTCGTCTTGAAGATATTGGTTTCATATTTTACATGAGACTGTTATGTGATAAATATTTGGTAAATTCATGAATTTATATTTGCACAAGTATCAAGAAATAAATATATTCAATGAATCAAAGAATAATTATTAAAATGTTTGTAAACTTTTAAATAGTTCTGGTAAATAATAAAAGAGGTCAGGACCATCGCTTCAATTGAAGCACACGTCACAAACACAAGTCACAAACACGCACTTACAAATTGTTTTTTTTTTTATTTCAGTCATTTTAAAAGGTAGTATTTGTGCTTTTTGTTTCTTAAACTCACGAATGCCTGGTGTGGTTTGGCCTTGGATCAAAACTCCACGTTTGTAGGTTAAATGTAATTTTTTCTGTGTAGGAACACGTCATCGACAAAACGAACCGTGTGCTGCTGAAAACTGAAATCACGCGGAACTGTGCTCTCTTTGTCAGTCATACTGAAGTGCTCTAAGTGGTAGACTCAAGGACGATTTAATTTATAGTAGATATTTGTATAATTTTTCATGGTTTTATCAAAAAAGGCTTAATGCTTAATGCATCTAATACGGTACTTATTAGCTCTATTGTTAAGATTTAAGACTTAAGTCTAAGAATGGGTTTTAAATTTGTAGGCAAATGTTTAAACAACTGTTTAAAGTGGATCAACAATTTTGGAAAATTTAACAATTTTTAATAAATTACACTTTAAGGATGTTTTAAAGAAAACGTCAAAAACAGAATTTTCCGTATCATTGTAAGAATATAAAAATAAAATATAATTTTAAAGATGATTCAGCCCGTTATATGCGCGTTACAAAACATGTAGAGCACTCCGAAGACGCAAACCATTTGTTCGAATCAAAATCACTTTCATCCCAAAATTGGGGTCAACTATTCCGAAACGGCACAATTACAAAAGAAATCTCACGTAGTAACTCAAATTTGGATTAACTCAAAACTCCTCGGTTTTGTATACAAAACGTAAATACACGGCAATCCCAGGAACCGACGTATATCGCACGGGGTGCGCTGACGCAGAACGTGACCTACGTCTTGGGCACTTCCGCGTCCGCGCCCCCGCCCCCTGGCGACACTCACTGTAAAATATCCAACTACAGCTGACCGTGTCCCTGATGGTGAGCAGCGAGGCGGAGTCGCGCGCGCGCGGCCGCGGCGGTGCGGGGCGGGGCGGCATGGTGCGTGCGAGCGGCGGGAGCGCGCGGCCGGCACTGCGCGCGGACCGAAATACGCGGCCGGGCGGGAGCGGACTGCGGAGCGGGCGGTGCAACAAACAAACCGCCGCTATTCGTAGCGCGGTGAGTCAGCAGCGCGAGCGCGGGCTAAATGCGGACGCCGCGCGCTGCCGCCCTTCGTGAGGTTTTCTGCCGTTTTCACTGGCAGGGTGCGCATCGCGGCGGGTCGACGACCCCCGCCCACGCGCTCCTGCCTGCTGCACTCTCGGCCGTCGTCCCATAGGACCCATTGGACGACGGCCGGCTCGTTCCATTTAGATCCCGAAGGAAACTGCCGTCCGGTCGTTAAAATATTCATCGCACTCGAAAACTGTCGGAAGCGATATGATGGAGCTCCGTCAAATATTTTTTCATAGAGCGAGCCTCGTGCATCGTTTGCGTCATACTCTCGGCTTTATAGTATTGGACGGGAGCCGGCGACGGCATGTTCGCGAGCGCGTGCCCGTTGCGCAGGCCGCAGGGATAATTTAGTGTACGGACGATTGCAGCTCCGCAGGCGGCCCTAATTCATACACCAATTACGCTGTACATGAGCCAAAGGTGCAGTGCGCAAAAACAAAACGTAGATTAGACGTAAACAAAATACCTGTCATATGTGAATAGACTGACTGAGGGAGTTTCCACTTAGTCGGAAGAAATTCCAATGCTTCCGGTTCCAAAATTACATTTAAAGCTGACGAATGCCAGGATGAGATCAGGGAAAATTTACAAAACGCAACTCCTATATGTAGCCGATTAAAAAGGCCGTCTAAGACGAACGGAAAATAGCAAATTGGGTTGCGTCTAACCGTCTAACCCAGAAATTCTTCGAGAGGGGGAACAACTAATCCGAACCCAATTTTTAGCGCTAACGAATACCGATCGGTGCCGATACGGGGTGTGATAATTAGCGCGCTGGGCGCTGACAGATCGGTATAAACTGGCGTTGATGGATCATCTCTGGACACTATGACTCACGCCTCGACCGATACCTCGGAGAAATGTTTAAGCACCCCTTCTTTTTTTTATTAAATAAAGGGGCAAACGAGCAAACGGGTCACCTGATGGAAAGCGACTTCCGTTGCCCATAGACACTCGCAGCATCAGAAGAGCTGCAAGTGCGTTGCCGGCCTTTTAAGAGGGAATAGGGTAATAGGGGAGGCTAGAGAAGGGAAGGGAAGGTAATAGGGGAGGGTAGGGAAGATATCACTCACTCGGTGAAACACAGCGCAAGTGCTGTATCACGCCGGTTTTCTGTGAGAACGTGCAGGTATTTCTCCGGTCGAGCCGGCCCATTCGTGTCATCGGCACGAATGGCTCTCCCACGTCTATATTTAACGTCGTGTTATAAAGAGACATAACTCTTGTTTATTACTGTTGATATCGTCCGCAACATTAATTCAGCGTCGCCGTTTAATAATGTCACGTGTGATAAATATTAGAAGACTTGTAAATATTTATAAAGGCTCCATAACATTAAATCATTTGGGGCTATTTTCAGTTATTTTCGATAGACAACTTTATATGAAAAAACGATTCGAATAAAACAAGACAAAATGCGTGAAATATAACGGATCTTTTGCTTCAATGGGTACATTTGATTTAGAAATTAATCAATAGATATTTGTCTCCAGAACGATTTCAGGAAAGGAGGAAAGTTTATGTTTACTATGGCCGAATCCTTTTTTTGGATGCGGAACATTATAAATTATAATACAGAAATAAATATTTTAATAATGATCTGCTGGCTTCATCTAAAAATACTTTTTGAAATGGGCAAATTAGTAACAAAACCTTCCCTTGCGACACCTTTGGAACTATAGTCAAGAAATTACTATTGTGATTTATCTTGGCAGTAGAAATATGAACAATTGCAACCTGTACTTTGGTGATGTTATTTATAGCCGTGCAATAAATTCCTTGTCTATTATTATCATTGTCTACAATCTACATCATAAGAGTTAAGACCGAGACCTTACATCATGGAAATTGTCATCATTTTCAGTATTTTTTATCCCTGTTAGTACTACATTAGCTCAATAGTACATTACGCACCTAGGGCATGAAAATAAGAAATGTCTCAGATCACATGTCAACAAACATGTTTGTTGACATGTGATCTGAGGCTTTCTTATGTACTGCTCATGGTGCGTATACTATTTTTCCTATCGACGGAGGCGGAAAACGGCAACATCGGTAAGCGCAGCGGGAAGAAAGTTGACGTTTTCCGCCCGGAGGTGAGAAAAATCTTTTTCTCAGATCGAAATTTGGTATACTTAAAACATCAATTTGGTATACTTCTTTGTTAACATACCATTCCTTCTCTTTCAGTAATATTGAAGCATGAGGGAAATAACAGAAAACGTATTTAATCTAAGTTGAACTTTGACACAGACTAGCGATATAATAGATTAACTTCGGCAATATCTCATTCTGTTTTCAGTGTTATGACAAAAATTAATCAAATATTCCAGATTTATAGTATTCAGCAGGTATTTTAATTTTATAATCAACTGAAGCCAATTTTTTTCAGTTGCGAGAAAAACCGGCGTAAGAAACTCGCACGGTGCATTTATATCAACATAGAAAGAACTTTTTATACCGATATTTTATTTTTTTAAATTTATATGCTTTATCGCCCAAAATACTAACACAAGATTCAGACCTGACTAACATCTCAAGAGGACTCAGTAGTTTGATGTGACAGAATCCGTGCGCACCGTATCCAACCGTAAATCTATTAAGCTCCCTTTGATTTCCATGGCATTAATATGTTTTCGATTTAGAATCGAGACAGAACGTAGACCGTCCTACGTCACCCCACTTGTCACGGAATCAAGACGGAGTGACAGTTTTCGGTTCAGAATTATCCATTGGATATTCCGGATAATATCTGGCTAATTGATTCGGACACTGACATGTAGCAGAGCGGCGTGTTTTCAAAAGATCTAACATTTTTATTGCTCTCGGACTCGAGTGCCGTCACTTAGGCCGTGTTTTCACCTGCAAACAAACTCGCGGAAGTCTTGCGTGAGTTTCTTGCAATATTGTTTACATTTCATACTAATTCCTGCAATTGATTGTTGCAATAAATGTCGTTCGAAAAGCTCGCGGATAATACCGACCGTACGCGACCGACGCGGATAGACCGTATATCTGCGAGCGAGCAAGCAGTGAGCAGCGAGATCTGTCGCGAATCCTCGCAGACATGTTTAGAGTATGCTGTCGTAATTACTCGCAGGAAGCGCTTGACAAATTGTCGCGATATAACTTGCTACGGGGTTTACACTTGCAAGCTGCTGTCAGACAGACTGTCAGACACTTCTCGCGACAGTTGTCTTGCAGGTGGGAACACGGCCTTACCTACAAGGCGCGTGCCAAAAATTTGCACAACGTCTGAAACTTACGGTCCGAGCAAGTTTGGCGAGTGACAGGAAATTAAAACGCGCACACCGAATTAAAAAAAAAGCGAGTGATTCATCGCACTCTCTTCGATTCGGAAATATCTGGTGGACGAATTTAGTTGTCCTTGCGCGTAATTATACAAGGGGCAGAAATAAATACAAAAAGAAACAACAATTTATTTGTGAGGACGTGAGTAAGACCGCGGCAATAAAACCGGAGTTTTACAAGTTCCCGAATCCACGCTCCGAATGTAACACACTTTTTAAGACGTACCTAATTGTGTATTTTGATCAGCCATTGTAATGAGGGCAGTTTACAATTTCGTGCCAAATTCAACGCAAAGTTGGATCTGGGGCAGTTCTCGCTATCGTTTTCAGATAGATTACGTCCCGATTAAAAATATTTAATCGTGTCAGAAAATCTTGTACCAAAAATAAGATATGAGTGTGTCGTAAACAACTTTGTAGATGTAAGAAATAACATATCACAAGTTGAGAATAAGAACAAAAGGGCAAAAAATGTTGTAAGTTGTAACACACTTTAGATTATATTTTACTGATTCGTATTTTTAAAAAGAAAATAAGAATTTTCTTTTTAAAAATATGAAAGGAAATAGTGTCAATGAAACTATCGAGGATAATAATAGTAATTTTAGGGTTCCGTACCCAAAGGGTAAAAACGGGACGCTATTACTAAGACTTCGATGTCTGTCCGTCTGTCCGTCTGTCTGTCACCAGGCTGTAACTCAAGAACCGCTATAGCTAGACTTCTGAAATTTTCACAGGTTGTGTATATTTGTTGCTGCTATAACAACAAATACTAAAAACAAAATAAATTATATATTTAAGGGGGACTCCCATACAACAAACGTGATTTTTTTGCTATTTTTTGCTCTTAATCAATAACGGCAGCACATAGGCAATTGAAATGTTCACAAAATACTTTAATGTATTTGTACTTTAATAATTAATAATAAAATTTAAATAAATTAAATAATTAAGGGGGCTCCCAAACAAAAACTACAATTTTAGCCTATTTTTGCTCTGTAGTGGTACGGAACCCTTCGTGAGCGAGTTCGACTCGCATTTGGCCGATTATTTTGCTTGGCGAAGATAATAGCAGTTTTCCAACGAGTACCGTTTTGAGAAAAGTATGTTTAGGTACTAACAGTACCTAAACTAGCCTATGAGTTACTTGAGTACCATTAACTCTTATCCAGAAGTTTTTACATGTAAGCGTTAATGACAATACCTACACATTGTCCAATGTCCATACACTCAGCTTCATTCCTTCAAAATTTCAAATTAAATAAAAATTAGATGACGGCCGCAACTTCGTTGCACCAAAATTAGTTTACCGCGCGGGAACCGTACATTCTTCCGGAATAAATATTCTACGTCCTTTCCCGGGACTCAAAGTATCTTAATACCCAGCAATATCGGTTCAGCGATTTGGGCGTGAAGAACTAACAAACAGAAAGACAGACAGACAGGCAAATTTTTTAGTATTAAAATTAATAAAATTTATTATCATTTATTAGTATAGAATTAATAAAAATCGTGATGCAGGAAGCAATAGAGTAGCGATTGGCAGAGACGTGGTCGGGCTGAGTCACGCGGGTATTCTGAGGCGCTCCTGAGCCGATACGTTTAAATATATACTTTTAATTAAAACTATTATAGTAACACTTGTACTTAACGTTAATATAGACGCGCTTTATAGAGCTACTGATGCAATGTTTGGAAGTGCGTCGATTGATGCAACTGCTGTCACTAAGATTGTTAATATAAATTCAATAGAATCGCCTAAGTGGGTTCAAAATATAATGTAAAGGGTTCATGCTAATTTTTACAGCGAATGCAAACGGTTTAAAAGATATTTTTTTTTAATATAGAATAGGTACCTACCTAATGCAAGATGTTGAAAATTGTCAAGCATGTATTTGATAAGCTATCCCAAACAGTAAAAAATTAATAACTATGAAATGAAAGTAATCAAATAAAACTATTTATCCTTAGTTATCAGCTCAATAAAAATACAAAATAATATCTATCTACGCATCAACAGAAAAATGAAAAGAGTAAAACCACATACCTAGAACTCGAATTGCTGAACGGGTAAAAACTCAACAACGTTACATAAACGCGAGAATCCAGTAAGCAACTACACAATTGATCAGAGAATCGGCGGTATTACAGCGAGCCGAGGTCAAAGAAGAGTAACGATTCTGCGTAAACGTAAACGACGGGTAGGCGGCCCGTGACGCGGGAGCGAGCCCCGACCTAGTTACGTCGGTGAAAAAATCAGCAGATGTTCTCCGAGGGGGGATATATCGAGAATGTGTTGTTCCGAATAGAAATAAACTTGTCACATATTTTGATAGTATCTAGAGCGGCCAACGGTTAGTCACGTCTCCTCGATGCCAACGGCCCGATTGCGCACCATCAAAACTATAAAGGCAATCGTTTAGCGGTCTGATTCACGCTAAGCGCCGTCTGCAAAATGTCTCACCGCACTGTTTATTTTCAAATACTCCATTGTTTCGCTGATGGCTAGAGAATTACGAGCTCCGGTCTTATGTGTTTTTGAAGAAATCAAAGGAGTCATGCTATGCTAAGGGTTCGAACACCTGATAAACGTTGCCATCCGAACATCAAAGTGGACGGAGTCGTCTCGCTTATGATACGGCACTAAAACAGATCACAAACAGCTCGAGATACGCACGCGAGCATCTGTCATACGCATGTCGCACTAGGAGGGCTCTCGTAATAAACTATAGACACGAAGTCTTTCATCTCCTGACGTACCGTGTGGTCATTGATAAACTTGAGGATCCAATACATAAAATTATTTTGTGTGGTGTAAAATTTATAAAACTTGTGCGGTCGGGACCCGAGTGCAACTTATTGAAAAGATTCTTGAATTCCTTTAGAATAGGTCTGAAACGGCGTAGAGAAAGCACTTCAAATGATTCATAAATTTGCTGCTGTATATAATTTGACAAACTCGAACCGTTTTATAAAAAGGTAGATTCGCAGGGACACTAATCGCTTTGGAAACCCTCATAGATGCTCATGATCATTAATTGATGACTGGCAAAAGTATTGATATGTAAGAGGAATGCAGTGATCGAAATTGAATGAAACTATCAAATAAAACAGCTATCCCTACATTCTCGAGATCACCCAGTGTTTATTTCATGTTCGGGCTCCGAGCGCGGAACGGCGCCCCTGGATCGAATTCAAATATACCAATACCCGTAGCATTGGGGATAGATTTAGTGCCGTCGGGCATTTGGACGGTGGCCCAGTACTACTGATACCTGGTCATTGTTTACTATAAGCTATCGCATCATAAAATAATTAGCAGTGATTCATCGGCGCGCCGAAAGCGTCACTCGACGCTCCCCAGCGCTTGGCAGTGTCACTTGACAGCCGATTATTTCACAGCCAGATCTTTAGTGGCGATATTAGTGGCCACGTTAGAGCGAAAGCACACAAAACTAGTTAAATGATAGTGGGACTAGTAAATGTATAGTGATTGAAGTGGACATCTCAAAAATGACAAAGAGAGCTGCAGGCTGTGTTTCCAACAGAGATGTGTTGCGAGGAATGTGCTTGTAAGATCCAATAATAACACATATCTGGTGGAAAGCCTTAGTGGCGATATTAGTGGCCATGTTAGAGCGAGAGCACACAAAAGTAGTTAAATGAAAGGAATGAAGTGATCGAAGTGGACATTTCAAAAATGACATACCTAGATGGTATTAAAGGACAAGACAGAGAATACAATTTGTGTCCAGATATCATTTAGGTAATTATTTAGGTTCATCTTTATTCAAATTTGATTACACTAATAAAAAAAGTAAAGGATTATTATAACACGTCCAATGCTTTAGTGAGACCTTAGATGCGACCAAGAGAGAAAAAAACGTGAAGGGAAACGTGCCACTGAGAACTCGTAGAGAGTTTTCAACGGCAATCTCTACTTTATACAATCATGTTCATACTTATGTATTAATCTCTATAAACTATCCAGGGCCCCCTCAAGGGCAAGTGGCGCCCGTGTGCAAAAAGGATTTTGGCGCCCCTTTGGGCATTTTTAATGACTAAAAAAGTGCTTGAAATTAAGCAAAGAACTAAACTTAAAAAATTATTTTAAACATGATAACAATTAATTATAATATCAAAATGAATTAACAATGAAACAATGATCAATTATTGTTCACACTTATTCTATTAGCATTTTTAAAAAAACTATATATCAAGAAAGTCATATTGTGATGACAGACGGGAATATTTTCTAAACGTAATCACGCTTATAAGGTGTATTTTTTTCTTTGTATTTTCACAGAGAACGCTTATTACAATTTAAATATTGTCACCTTGAACATTTTTATCTCGAATTAATAAAGTTCTCATATTTTTTATTTAATTTTTAAAACTTCCCGCCTCTCATGACTTTCTTCACAGACTGTATATATAGCAATTGAACACGACATTTTTGATGGTATGGTCATGTGGGTCAAGTGTGCGCAGCGTCTAAGTGTACGCATTGTAAATATCTCGAAAAATATATGACGCTGAGGAACGGCAACCCCCCTCTTCGATAACCCACAATATGCCCTGCGAAGCGCTCGTGTCCCAGCGGCTGCGCGCGCGCCGTTTTGGACTGACAGATAAATGAAGATTTTTGCTCAAATATTTACGATATTTTGTAAATTTTGATGCGTAATATTAAATATTATTTATGTTCTAAAATATATATAATTTGTTGTAGCGTACACTTACCCAAAGTGCTGCGTACACATACCCCGATACTGGGGTAAAAGTGCGCAAATGGAAGGGTTATTGTTTTCTAAAGTTTCTTAAAATATTATAAGCTATTGAAAATTACTATTGTTGTGTTTAAGTTGGAGACCAATAAACAGTCTTACAAATGAACACAGTTTTGTTTCATTGTACTAATAATATTTGAGTTTTTTAAAGCATCAAAGGTTAAATGCGCACACTTGACCCACATGACTCTGTATACATTTTGGTACAAATAACTAGGTAACATCAATATAAGATCAATGGGACAATAGGAAAATTAAATAAGATATTGTAAATTGTAATAGCGTCGCTAGTCGCGACTACAACAGTCTCGCTACTGTAACGATATTTTTCGTGACTTTGCTGTTGCAAATTCGTTAATTACGTCGCCAAAATGTATGCCATCAAAAATTTCGTGTTCGATTGCTAATATAGCTAGCCCGGACAATCTTTCTTGCAGCATAGTCGATCTTAAATAATCTATACTTATAAAATTACATGTCCTGACTGACTGATTGATTCATCATCGCTGAGCAAAAATTGTTAAAAGTTACAGCCACGAAATTTGGTGAATAGGGTTGTTTTATTAAGTAGACACCTCCTAAGGAAGGAATTTTGAAAATTTTACCCCGAAGGGGGTGAAATAGGTGTTGAAAGTTTGAATGAAAGTCCGTCATTCTTGAGTTAGAAACATGAAACTTTATTTTTGGGTTACTGATTAAAAATGAATAGATATGTATTTAAGCGTTTTTGGAAATTCTACCCCCAACGGGGTAAAATTGGGGTTGAAAGTTTGAGTCCGTTATTTCTTAAGTTAAAAATTTGAAATTTTATGTTTGGGCTACTGATTAAACATTTTTGGATTTTAAATGGGATAAAATTTGTCATTGAAAAAATAACACCCATTTTTTTTTTTGTTAAATGGACTCTCCTAATGATACCTAAGCCCTGGAAAAAAATTGGCAAGAAGGTTTAATTGCACCCTGTATTATCATACTCATTTAATAAGTCAAATCGGTTTTTAAGGAGCTTAAAGTTTGATCTACAATAATTTTTAAGAAAAAATTAATTTTTAAGACGGTTTTTGGATCATGAGGGGTCTCATCACGGTGTTCATAGTCAAACAGTTTTTGGTTTTTATTTCCTCCTAACCGTAAGACTTTCCACCGTTACCAATAACGGTGGAAAGTCTTCTTCAATTTCGAGAGAGGATCTTGTTCTTGAGAATGGTTTTGGCGCCTCTAGAAATGGCATTTTGGCGCCCCTAAAGGGTAGCGCCCGTGTGCATTGCACACATTACACATATGGTAGCGGGGGCCCTGAAACTATCATCCGAACGTTAGTCGGTATGTGTGAAGGAACTCTAATGTAGCAGTTAATTGATTTCATCGTTGTCACATTTATTGTGAAATTTTCAAAACGCTTCAATCATTTCGGCATAGAGTTATTACGCTTGAAACTGCACGTGCGTTGATGATTGATATCAGCTAAGTAGTTAAACTCCACTCTCTGGAGATACAAACTTAACGCTATCAATAATTTAAAAAAAAATCTAAAAGTTATTCATTAAAATCCCTGAACTCTATATTATATCGAAGCTCTTAAACAATTTTGTTTTTATTCATGTTTTAATGTTTTACGATCCCCATTAATATAAACGATAAGGCCGATTAAAAATAATTTATACAATTTGATATTTTGTAAGTGTACCGATATATCATACGCGTTTGAGTGTACCATTAGTCAAATAACATTCTTAAAAATATTTTTCACGTCGTACACAATGCCTTCACATAAAAACCATTCGCTTCACACAAAAAAAAAACTTACTCATGAAAACGTCTAAATACACTTGTAATTTGTTGCGAGTCGGTTGCACTGTTATAGAAACTTGGACCGAACAGTCCTTTTGCGGCATCTCACTAGAGTCTGACGGTCATCGGATTCGCCGTATATGGAGGTAGTTTAAAAACTGTCGCGCGATTGTTGTTATTGTGCATTCGGTTGCAACGATGCGCCGGCGCACGACGGCGGCGCGAGACTGTGCGTCGTCGCCGAGATCCCGTCCCATGCCTTCCCAATAACCTTATTTTAGATTAATTGTATCGAGCTGATTCATGCGTGCACGCTCGATGCGTTACTGTTGACACGCGACAAATGACTCGGCTCAATTTAAACAATACCGTTTGTTGTGCCGTATCATGTAATTGCTTGAATTATTTCATTTTAATCAGCGCGGAAGCGTCTTCTAGTCGAGAACCAGGAAGACTCGAGAGAGTATGACTCAAAATCTAGGAATAAGCTCTATTGTAAATAGAAAAAGAGATCAGATAATGATAAAGGTTGACGTGCTATATGAGAAGGAAAGGACTATCCGTGATCACAACAGATGGATTGCAATTTGCAACACTGCTAAAATAAGAGTTGTGATATAATATAGAATTAGGACGAAATTACTTAAATGATAGAGACATATTCTATTAACCAGCGTCACCATCAACCATACCAACCACATCAACCACATCAACCAGCACTCATCAGCTAGAAGGCAATTGTCCAAACAGTAATGGCAAAACAATTTCACTTAATGTGACTAATAGAGCAACAGGTACCGAAAATAATTAGCAAAATACCGACATCGCTCGACCTATGACGCCTCTCAACCATTTTGTGGAAGAAAATCAGTTTGTTTATTTGAGCCACATGCCCAGACCAGATATTCCCATGAAAATATTACGACTTATTTACTTTACTGCGGCTCATATTGACGTCGGTCTGACTCAGCCCGGCACGCGCTATCCGTTAAAAATCTCCAAAATATATTACAGATAACAGAAACTCGTAAAAGTCATAGCTTCCTCACAAAATTTTAATGGTGGAGTGACTGGGGTTAAATGTTGTTTGAAGTTGCAAATAAATAAACAGCCATGTCTAGAATCTAGGTTGAAGAAAGATAAAAATAAAAATTGCCAAAACAAAAACCATGACAACGGTGATGATAATCTTAATACGAATAAAAACAGCAGTAAGTAGAGAAAATCTTGTTAACCATTTTTTTAAAACAAGGGATATGGCCATATTTAATACAGTTTCGACTGATGCAACTCCCGAATACGCAAGACGATATTTTCGTTTCTAAATCCTTTCGAAGACATGCAAATCAACAAATACAATTAGCAAACGAAAAAAATTAGCAAATTCTTCTCCGGAAGCAATATGTAAACAGTGTCAAGGGAACATGTTTACATTAGGAGATACGTACTGCTTTTAATGACTACAAATAACGCGAATATCGGACACAAAAACAAAGAAACGAGAACAGCGAAAAAATAAATTCATGTTCATAACGGTGCAAAGCAAATCCCTAAATGTTCAAGTAATCCTTTAATGACTTTTTGAAAGAAATTTGTTTTTGCTGTAAGGATTTAAATGTCGAATAAAAATACTAATGTATGAAATCGTAAAAACTTACTTAGCCGCAGTGGATTGTGTCACTGACGAATCTCAAATAAAAAGATGATAACGACTAATTTGATGTAACAGTTGATCGACGAGAAATTGCTGATGACAACAGAATGAGTACAGCTAAGAAAGAATTTAGAGGGAAGTGTGTAGAAATAAATGAAGATATGGACCAGCTAAATATAAGAATATGACGAGGGTGCCCGCCCAACAAATTACGTGCCGGAAGCCACACATCCACGACGTTAGAGTCTTAAAAATGAAGAATCTCAATACAATTATCCGACGACGGATCGTCTCACGGCTAACATAAGGAACCCCTGCATTCGCGATCTAACAATACTTCAGTGTTGCGCTCGGTCGTTGGTCCCGCGGTTCCTAGAAGGTAAGCGGACACAGTCTAAAATAGTACGCCCCCTTCCGAGAACCGTGACTCACTCTGGGACCGTCCCAAAACGCATCTGGACCGAACCAGCGTATATATTTTATTAGAATTCTAATAAAATAAAACCAGATTTACGGTTTAATGCCGCCGTAACTCTCTCTAGGCGGAGACGTGGCTAATTAAAACATAACCTATAAATTGTTGGGGATAGCTGAACAGAAATTTCTGTAGTGTGAAATAGGAGAATTAAAAATTGGAGGTATCGGAAAAATTATAGAAAACAATATATTATCAAGAGAACTTAGAAGAAGTATGCGAGAATTACAACTTGAAAATAATATACTGAAGACAGTGATTGATAAATTGGTTTTGGTATAAATTATAAGTGGAGTTGGATGTCTGAAGAAGATTTTGCAGAAATAGAGAAAGCCTACCTTAGCTTGCCATACATTACAATTTGATACTTCATGTTAAAGTTTTAACCGTACAAAATGTATAACAAGGATGGGTAAGTTTACGCAACAAGTACAAAACCAAAGAAAAGCAGTAACAGCTACCAACAGACCAATTGCGTGAAAAATTTATGGATCCATTCCCCGTCCTAATTTTAGCGCAACTTTAAGGGGGCGACTAATCAAAAATTTTCGATTTTATAATTCATTTTTATACTTGAAAATAAGCCCCGAATTGCTTCATTTTCTAAAACTAGATACTACATTATATTTCCGAGAATTCAATCTGAGCAAAAACACGATATCTTAAAATTTTCAAAAAAAACTTTTATTGCCATAACCGTGCATTGAACTAAGTTAAATTTTTTAACACATTGTATAAAATTCTATCATTTAGAAACCAACCTAGAGAATTTTTAAAATGTTGTTTAAAAGGGGTGACACACACGCGAGTAAGTACGCGGACTTACGGCTCGACGATTTTACTCGCCTGTCTGTCACCTAAAGTTCGCGTACTTAAAGATTGCCGCGCTAGTTCGCGGTCTTGGAATTTTACTCGTAGCTCGTACGTCTGGCAGCACTGCGAGCCGCGAGTCGCCAGCCGTCAGGCAGTGTTGCCAACACGACTAATACAAAATTTGCTAAACTACTGTTAAAATTTACTGTAATTAATGCTAAAAATTATGCCAACATTTTTCAGTCAAATAAACGTTTTTTTTAATTTTAAATCTTTAATAATCAACAATATCTCAATTTATTTTATGTTTCATCTCTCTTGCTCAGGCCTTTGTTTCTCTATTCCGCTAGGTATATTAACTTTATGCTTGGTACCTTTAAGCTATGTCCACACTCCACACTGTGCCTGTGCCTGTGCTGTGTGTACTTAAGCGTTCATGTGGTGAAATAGCTTCTCTCATGCAAGTATCTTGCTTAGCTATAATTGGCGTAACTAAGTGCAAAAGTTCTTCATACACCTGTTCTGGCATTCTAAAATAATTATGGAAGTCTTCCTTCTCACCACGTAACTCTCTTACTAAATTTACGTGTGATAAACGTTCCCTTTTTGTAAGCCAGTTTTTCACCCAAACTTTTCTATTTCGTTTTTTCTTATTATTTAACGTAATATCCATACTAATATTATAAATGCGAAAGTATGTCTGTCTGTCTGTTACCTCTTCACGCTCCAACCGCTGAACCGATTTTGCTGAAATTCGGCATGGAGATACTTTGAGTCCCGGGAAAGGACATAGGATACTTTTTATCCCGAAAAAATGTACGGTTCCCGCGCGATAAATGAATTTTGGCGCAACGGAGTTGCGGGCGTCATCTAGTTATGATATAATTCTTAAATAAGACAAAGCTTCTTCCGTCGACGACATGGTAACCCAGTGTACTCGTGTGTCACCGACGGCGAGCCGAGTCCGTGCGTTCAGCACCGACGCGAGCCGAGTAAGTTCGCGGACTTAAAACCCGCGTACTTAAAGGTTGTGCGTCTGTCACCGACGTGAGCTTAAAACTCGCGTACTTTAAATGCGTACGTCTATCAGGCACTTAATTATCGAGTTACTGAGAAAAACTAATTTGGCGATGAATCCGCGTCGTCCTTTTTCGCCTGGCATATGAAAGACGGGCAAGTGTGAAGAGAGAAGGACGATGTTTGATTTTTTGGGTTAGTCGCCCTCTTAAGGGAGGCCGAAAATAGCTTGCTTACTTTTGATGAAGAGGATGACGTGAGGTTACAGGAAAGTGATTTTCCATTATTTTCACCAAAACGTCTGAGTGTATTTGAGTGCGTCGTAAATACTGGCTCTTATTCATCGGTAATAAAGTTATTTATAGCTCAAATAATAACTTGTGACCATGCGCTTTCAGCGGTATACATGAATATTACAATTTGAGTGCAGGGACATAATAATATTTTGGATTATGACGATACACTGGTATATGCGTAGGACACGTGATAAGCATAGTAATTTCAAAATAAATAATTACTGTTCTAACAACAAACGCCTCTAGTACACCGACGCTGAGAAACGCGAAAAATCTGCGAAAATTTTACGAAACAGTGATAGTGTCTAATCACACTAGGCTGAATTACGGCGGCGTAAATTCCGCCGCAAATGTCAAACGCATACAAATACGCGACGGAATAGTGTGTCGTCTCTCGCGTTCCGCCCTTTTTTTGTATGAGTTTGAAAAGCGGGGTAAACGCGGCGGAACAGCCTAGTGTGTTTAGACAGTAGACACATAGAGATGCAATATAACGCGGTGTCGTTTGGCGGATGAGACAGTAAATCGGTTCACCGCTGTTTCGCAGTTCGCAGCGTCGGTGTACTAGAGGCGTAAAGGCTGTCCTGGCTCCTAATGTTATGAATTCGATACTGTTTTTTGTTTGTGGGAAACTTTTCTTTTGTGGTTTGCGGGAACTGTTTTTCCAAAATTGTTTTTCTAAGGCAATCTTTTTGTGAATACTACCTTGGTGTTTCTTTTAGTTGTGGTAAATAATTCATATCAGGCAAATTAATGACTAAAATAAAATTGTTACAAAAATTTAAATACTGAGTATTGAGTAGTTATTACAGATTATAATATTGTATTCTATATCCATTATCCAATATAGTGTTTTTATGTTTGAGCTGATTCATTAACTTACCTATTACCTAATCTTTAAGGTCATCATCACTCATCTCATTACTGGTAGGCACTAGGCACTAATCGACCAAAAATCATCGCAACTCGCACGGGTTCCTGGCAAACGCATAGCGGAAGTAAGGAGCAATTAAGTTAAATGCAGACGAACACGGATGAGTAACGGTTGATATTTGCGAGTTGAGCGTTGTCAGGCGGCAGCGCTTCGCAGAACTAGCGCGTGTCTTAGCCGCGTTTAAATAAATCCACATCAGCGGATCCGAGAAATAGATGAGCAATCTTATTGTTGCTTAGACTACAATACACACTACAATATCAGAGTATAGCTATGTTCACATTATGCAATTTCATCTTCAATTTTCGTCATCTTCTTTTTATTCAACTTTCGTTTAGCATATTTAATAATTGAATGCGTCAAAATCCACCCGCGTTGAAAGAAAAGTGTTATAGAGAGCGCTACGATTTCAACGCGCGTCACGGGCATGCCTCACGTTCGCTGTTAACTGCGCTATAACGCATGCCCTTGATGAACAAAAAAAGGCCCAGTGTGGACAAAGCTTATAAGCCGCGCACAACTTTGAGAGCGGTTTGAAAAAAGAAAGGAGATACGCACTGTTAATTTTTTTGTTTATGGAATGAGCAATCTTATTGTTGCATAGACACTGTAGTACCAGAGTATAGGTCACGCACAACTTTGAGATCGGTCTGTAAAAACGAAAGGGAAGACACAATCTTTAATTTCTGGGAATGGAAGGGAAGCGGTGATCGATTTAAAGGTCTCTTTGGTGGGGTGAGGAATGCGCGGGGCGGGTGCGCGCATCGGGGTTGCGTAATTGGTGGCTCATTGTTAAGACTGGACGTTATTGGTAGATTTTGTACATGTTAGAATTAAAACAGAGAATTAATAAAAAAATAGATTAAACTCTCAGGATTATACAAAAAGCTAAGATTATAGATACTGACTTGAAAATCCCCAAAAAAAAAATATTAGAAAATATAAATTAAAAGATGATGATATGATGAAAGAAGATAAAAACTTCAAAAATTCTAATATTTCGAAAGGGCACAAAACAAGCCAAAACAGCCATTGCACCGTAATGCCAAAAGAAGAACCTGTAACATTGTTTGCACGACGAGCTTGCCAAGCTATGAGATAATATCTTAAAATTATTTATAACTGTCTGCACAATTTTATGCAATCTAACTGAAAGCCCTTTAGAGAATTGTCTAATAATAGGCACTCCTGAGACTTTGTAGTACAAACTCTATATTGTTTTCGTTGTTCAAAAAATTTAAATTTAATTTTTTACCAAGCGCAAAATGGCTATAATAAATTGTGGCATGTGCAATAATTAGACTCTGATTAAATCTAAATTCTGCTTCAGCATATCTGCTGAAAATAGATTTAAAAAATAAATACATTTTATTTTTGCCAACTATTTTTGTTACTTAGCACTTAGTTCATAGCTAGACTATTAGTCACTTCATAAACAAGTGTAGAATGGAATGTGAAAAATGCATTTGGTAAAAAATTTAAAACTAACGTGGGAGATTCGCCACGAATGTGTCGGCTCGATCGCATCAATACGATCTTAAAAGTAAAGGCACATCAAACCCAAATCCTAAACTAAAGCAAGACATTTGTTTTAAATTCTGTGTGAATAACGAAGAGCCATAGTGGCAAACGAAAGTAAAACTTGCAAAGCACTTGAAACTCCAAAGATATTGCGTCAATCGCTTACTATATCAGACGACCAAATTTTTTTTCTCTGACAGATATGTCAGTCAATAAGACACAATAAGAAGAATCACTCTTTCAAGCAAAAACTACAAAACGGTACTCGTAATGAAGTTATAGTCTCTGCATAAACTATAACTATTATATTAAAAAAAAATACATGGTTCTTGCACAATAGACATAAACTACCAGTAGTTCGACTGCAAAGAAATGGACAGGTTATAATATCTGTCAAATTCGTTGGGTTTGGGGGTGATAAGTTAGAGGCTGGCGCGCTGGCTGGTATAATTTATTTTTAAAAATATGATTTTGAAATTGAATTCTGACAGTTTTCTTTGCATGTGCCAAAATATAAACAACAACTAAATTTGTAGGTAACGACGCTAGCGACGACTTTTGTCATAATACGTCAAACTTAAATTTTTTTACATCAGTTCTAAGTCGGCATACTCTATCATTCTGTCTACTCTGGTTCTTGTATCCCAATATGGGCAGGGCTACGGGCAAGCACTACTTCTGTAAATACCGATGAGTATCTGGTGAGTCACCATGTCCTGGCAGGACTATTTTCTGCCGTTGCTCATAACATGATGCATTAGTACAAGTTTAGACTCAACTATCTGTCCTGTTCAGGATTAATTTACCTTTTACAGAACTTTATGACAACTACGTAAGGACCACTTTGATAGTCCCCTAGTTGAAGTAGCATCCATACTAATATTATAAATACATAGGAATATCTGTCAGTTAACAACCTCATCACACTTAAACCACTAAAACGATTTTACTAACACACAAATTCGAAAATCTGTCAGTCTGTTACCTCTTTATGTTTAAAGCAACTAAACCGATTAGAGGAACTTTGGTATGGAGATACTTGCAGCTCTGGGAAAGGATGTATAGGATAGTTTCATTCCCGGAATCCGTCCGTCAAAAACGATTTCCCCACGAACAAAGTTGTGTGCAACATATTATAGCATAGTTTAATTTTATTGCCGCGCTCAAGTTGATTTACAATCGAATTTTAATTAGAAACTTTAAGTGTTTTTAAAGCGAACGCGTAGGTGTAAAATCTTTTTGAAGTAGATTGAATCACAAAGACCTAAAATTAAATCGCTATACACTTTTAAAAGCACTAATATGCAGCAGTGGTTTTTTTTATTACTTTGGGGATATTAAAAATAAGTTTATATGATTTAAATACAATAATTTGATTATTTTATTATTTGATGAGTAGATATGATTTAATTAATGTACCTATAGATCTATCCATAGTTAATATATTTTTTTAAATCTTTATTGAAGGGAACTAATCTATGCAACATGTTATAAAATAAAGTCGCTTTTTACCCTCATGTCCCTTTGTTCCCTTTAATATTTAAAACTACGCAACGGATTTTGATGATTCTTTCAGTGTTAGATAGCCCATTTATCGAGGAAGGCTATAGGCTATATTTTATCACGCTAAGACTAATAAGAGCGAAGAAATAGAGGAAAACGTGAAAAAAATAATCGGCCAAGTGCGAGTCGAACTCGCGCACGAAGGGTTCCGTACCGTTATAGAGCAAAAATAGGCCAAAAATTGTATTTTTTGTATGGGAGCCCCCCTTAATTTTTTATTTTATTTAAATATTATTATTAATTATTAAAGAACACATATAATCAAGGCTTTTGTGAAAATTTCAAGTGCGTACCTGTTGTCATGATAGATACCGAGCAAAAAATGATCGAAAAATCACGTTTCTTGTATGGAAGCCCCCCTTAAATATTTAATTTATTTTGTTTTTAGTATTTGTTGTTATAGCGGCAACAGAAATACATAATCTGTTAAAATTTCAACTCTCTAGCTATTACCGTTCTTGAGTTACAACCTGGAGACAGACGGACAGACATCGAAATCTCAGTAAAGGGTCCCGTTTTTACCCTTTGGGTACGGAACCCCAAAAACGGGGAAAATTATTTGAAAGAGCTAAATTGAACGCGCTAATCTCAGGAACTACTGGTCCGATTTGAAAAATACTTTCGTGTTAGATAGCCCATTTATTGAGGAAGGCTATAAGGCTATAATATTTAATTAGTTTATTACGCTAAGACTAATAGGAGAATGTGGAAAAAACGGAGGAATTTATTTGAAACGGCTTATCTCGCGAAGTACTGGAGCAATTTTTATGTTATTTGGCACAGATAAGAAGTAGACCACGTGAAGGATAGGCTATCGATTTTAATAATTTTTTCAGTGGCTATATGTTTTATACCCGTGCGACGCCGGGGCGGGTCGCTAGTATTTTATATAATGTGAAAGTGAGTCTGTCTATCTGTCGGTCTGTCTGTATGTCGGTCTGTCTGTATGTCGGTCTGTCTGTCTGTCGGTCTGTCTGTCTGTCGGTCTGTCTGTCTGTCGGTCTGTCTGTCTGTCGGTCTGTCTGTCTGTCGGTCTGTCTGTCTGTCGGTCTGTCTGTCTGTCGGTCTGTTTGTTACCTCTTCATGCTCAAACCGCTGATCCGAGTTTGCTGACATTTGGCATGAAGATCCTTTAGGAAGATATAATCATATGACACTGAAAGTGCTCGCCTCGCCGCTGCCATTCCGGTGTGTCGCGGCCCTTAGAGTCCCGGGAAAGGACATAGGATAATTTTTATTCCGGAAAAATATACGGTACTCTCGCGATTAACAAATTTTGGCACAACGGAGTTGCGGGCGTCATCTAGTACTTAATATTATACAATGTGTCCCGACACCGGTGTCCGAGCCTTTAATGTCATGATCTATGGCATATTTTATCGACAGATTAGCTCTAAAATTTTTCTCTCTCTCACGGTTGTAAAATGGCAGCCATTTTAATTTTTCTCGGCCTTTCATACTAATCTGACCACCTCGTCATAAGAAAACCGTTATAACTTCTAAACTATCTGACTTAGAGCATTGAAGTAAAAGAATTTTAGAAGATGAAATCTTCCTCTATCTTTTAAAAATAAAAAAGAACCAGTTTGATGTGCTAGATTTCTCACAAAAAGCCATTAATAAAAAATACACATTTTTTTTTCTTTAACTTGGGTTTTTCTATGTTTAATTCCACGAAATTTATAACATACTGCCTGTGTAAGCGTAGTCCACAAATTAATCTATCAAATGAGACCTTTTTTATCTAGATAGGATATTTACAAGAGCAGTTCTGGTCAGATTAGTGTGAAAGCCTAAGAAAAACTAAAATGGCTGCCATTTTACAACCTTGAAAGAAAAAAAAAATTTGAGGGCCAATTTGTCGATAAAATATGCCATAGATCATGACATTAAAGGATCGGACACTGGACAGGTGTCGGGACACATTGTATAATACATCTAAATCATATTTTAATTTTAAGATATCAGACTAGATTTTGTTATTGAATACTAGGTATGCATTTACTGTTTTTCATAATAACATCTATACTTACAATGAAATAGTATTTGTGCATTTTATTCTGATACCAACAGCGCCATCTCTGAACGCAACGTTACAAACATCTGGCCAGTGTCACTGGACAGGTGTCGGGACACATTGTATAATACATCTAAATCATATTTTAATTTTAAGATATCAGACTAGATTTTGTTATTGAATACTAGGTATGCATTTACTGTTTTTCATAATAACATCTATACTTACAATGAAATAGTATTTGTGCATTTTATTCTGATACCAACAGCGCCATCTCTGAACGCAACGTTACAAACATCTGGCCAGTGTCATTTTGAAACAAAAATAGCTACGAGACTATAATCAATATACTTGCAGAGTCGTATATTGATTATAACATCATATGGGTATGATATTGTTCTTATCGATACCTTGGAAAGTCGGCCTTCTAATACTAGACAGAATATAATACACACACTGGCAAAATTAGCGGAACATAGGTAAAAAGGGCCACAACTTGAATTTAAGTGGGTCGGGTTGTGATATCCTTTTTTATAGTTTCTAAGCTCATTTAAGAAATAAAATATTGAACAAATCTGGGAAGTAGACAGATTTTTATTGCAATTATTCCCTACTAAGTGTTTTTCGATGATTGACGTTGTAAGTGTTTCTGATAAGAAAGGCGTTTTTAGCGGGGTGCAAGGTACGCTAGCTCATTTGATTGTTTGGTTTTTAGAAGAACACATTGCTTAGATACAAAATTAGTGATTTTCCAGCATCTACGACAGCTAGAGCTGTAACCACGATAGAGAAAGGTCACACCTACCGTTCGGTCAGTCAGGCCTTAGGTGTGCCGGCTTTCGTGGTCCATCGTAACTTTCAACGCTACAGAGAGACTGGATCTTACGTTCGGAGACGAGAACAAGGCAGATATCGGGTGGCAATGGTTCAGGATGACCGTTTTGTAAGGGTACAAGCCCTAAGAAATCGACCTCAAACTGCTTTGCAGAGACGAATCCTGTCGGAACAGGTCCGAGATGTTCGTGTAAATGATTGTATAGTAAGAAGAAGACTCAAAGAAGTTAAATTAAACTCAAAGGTGCCAGCAAAGGCACCAAAACTTGAGACAGGACAGCAAAGAGCCAGGCTAAGATTTGCGCGTGAACATCAAAATTTGACAAGTGAGTGAAATCGTGTGCTGTACAGTGATGGGAGCAAATTCTGTGTAAATTTTGTTGACAGGCGATAAAGAATGTGGATAAATCATAAGGAACGCTATAGACCATCAAACTTAACGGAAACAGTGGCCTATCATGCAGGCTTCATAATGGTTTGGGGTGGCATATGATTTGGAGCCCGCACAGAGCTGATGATTGTTAATGATGGTACTTTGACAGTACAGGGCTATAGTAAAGACATCCTAGAACTGCATGTTGTGCCTTTTACACAGTTTTAGGCAGTAACTTCAATTTTATGCGCTTCCATAGAGTAAAAAAATTGGGCATTATTACCTAAATAATGCCCAATTTTTTTACCGTAGGCGTAGCCCAGGTGGAGAGGTCAGCACGGTTTACGGATGTGGATCCGATTGAGGACGTGTGGCACATCAATGGGTGAACGGTACGAGTTAAAACTCCAGCTCCAAAATGTGTTCAGGAGCTCGAGTTGGCGCTACTGGAGGAGTAGAAGAATATCCCACAGAAAATGATTGACAATCATAATGCAAGCATGGAATGGCGTATCCAGACTCTCTTGAGATCCATAGAAGGCACTACACGCTTTTAACATGACATTTCTTAAGTAAAAATGAAGAATTTAACTTAAAAACTTACTACTGAAACTTCAAAGATTTTTCTTGATTATTGATTTTTGCAGATTTTTTCTATTTTACACGTTTTTATGCCCTAAATTAGTATAAGTTTTATTTTTTAATCATCAATTATTAAATTAATAAATAAATAAGTTTTATTTTTTAATCATCAATTATTAAATTAATAAATAAATATATAAAAACAGCGAATAATTTTCAAAAAAAAAAATTTTGTTATGTTCCGCTAATTTTGCCGGTGTGTTTATTTTGCGATTGTGTTTCCTATAGTATATCCTTCTATTCATAGTCCTATAGCCGATTCCGAATCTCGGAATCGGCTCCAACGATTTTTATGAAATTTAGTATATTAGGGGGTTTCGGGGGCGATAAATCGATCTAGCTAGGAATCATTTTCATAAAATGTCATTTTATGTGTGTTTTTTTGAATTTTTTGAATACTAGCTAGTTACAGTTAACTGTTAAGTAATTATCGTGGGTATCGCAGACATAATAGATTTTCAATTGTCATGCGGCAGCCGGCTGCCGCTTGGGGATTGATGGGTTAATGTTCGTCTCTGAGTGCAGCTGTAAGACTTTTTTATTCGGTTTATTCTGATTGATAATGGATTCATCACACACATAATATTATCAAATATAAAACCGTTTCATCTCTCTTATCTTTATAAAAGTAAGCTCAATGGACTCACCGCCAGTGATAAACTTGTCGAAGCCTTGTGTGTTTCTCACTTCCAAGTAGCCATCGTAGTTCATTGGGTCATTGAGGTCTTTGAGCTCCCACGCGTTCTAAAAAAATGTGGACATGATTTACTTGCAAAATTCTCGCGCAAATTAAATAAGATGTGCTAATAATTATTTTCCATGAAACTTCTTCTTAACCGGTTATATTTTTTTAGGGAAAGTAGGCAATGAAAGTGCTGCGAACTGGTGTGGCCAACCCGAAACGTGTGCCTTAAAATTTATAACTGATATGTATGTGATGCTACCTATTATTTCTGTATGTGAAAATCTCTCAGAGTTATTTGACTTTTTTATACAAAGAAAGTACTGCCTACCTGAGATTCTAGACTAGCGGCAAGCAATTATCGTAAACTTTATTTGACATTAGTATTCGCTAGCGAAGCGATGACTTACGAGGGCTGTTTGAACAGTTCTCGGCCTTACATACCTACTTCTGCGTGTCTCACAAGCGTATAACTTATACCATGTATAGGGCCATTATTAACTAGATTAAAACC
This sequence comes from Polyommatus icarus, assembly GCA_937595015.1. Taxonomy (NCBI): domain Eukaryota; kingdom Metazoa; phylum Arthropoda; class Insecta; order Lepidoptera; family Lycaenidae; genus Polyommatus; species Polyommatus icarus. The sequence goes on along the minus strand of OW569338.1, from coordinate 6,194,256 downwards.
CATGCCTTTTGTAAATTGCTTCATTAGAAAAAAATTTTTTGAACAACCATTTGCGCCAAGTAAGCAGAAATGTGAAGGCGCGCGTATTCACACAGTTGCGCTATTATTGCAAAGTCTAATAAAATTGAATTTTGAACACGGAATTAGTCCTTGTTATTTTTAACAAGTTTTGTGTATCTTTACAGACATATGCAATGATTTAAAAAATATACAACAGTTAAAATAGAAAATATAGGTCTGTAAAGACGAGTCTACCCCAGTTGCTAAAAATTGTTAATTTTCAAAGAAAACGCCTAAAATTAAAAAAAAAGTGTTCTAATCTCGGAACAAATAAATTGATAAAAGAATGAAAGATAAACAAGCTTTTAAAAAGTAGCATTACATTTGTTTTGTAATATCGTAATGATGAAAATAAATGTCTTTGAAAAACCGGTGCCGCGTTTTCCGACAAAATTCGAAGTATCAGGCAGCTCGGAAATTAAATTGATTTTTTGAAAATATTTTGTACGAAAGAGATTCAAATTATATTCATTTTATAATATTAATTTAAACATTAGTTTATTTTATTAAAATCACGCCAAATAATAGCCTAATCTTTTAATGAGCGTGGAAAATCGAGCTATAAAGAAATCTTCTAGAAAAAGCGGGTGTTACAGATTAAGGCCATATTTTTTTATTTTATTTTATAAAGTCTATGAACTTACTCTTATATTCTAAAATAACAGTATATTTTGAATGGGAAATAGTATTTTATTAGGTATTTACCATAAAAAAAAATGTGCAGTAGGGCCCTACGAACACGATGATCGGATTGTTGTTAATTGGGACAACACAGATGCTCACACACCCGCCTTGCAAGACATTATATGAAATTATATAAATACGTAAAATAAATTTCACTATCAAAAAATTTTGGCTTGGTTTTCAGTATTACAATACATTTTTCAAATCTAAATTAGAGTTACCAGGAACGGAGATATTCACATTACAACGAGACGTAGTCGATCTCGGTGATCATTTTGTAAGACTTTTTTTTCATCAACTTTTTTAGTCATTAAAATTTATTGTAATTTGAATTTTTAGAGCCATATCTTCTAGTTAAAGACTGAATTTAAAATTGAAAAAATCATCTTAAATCATTTCATTGGAAAAATCATCAAAGCTGAGAACTTCTCAAACAGCACTAGTATGTCAGATCGCATACATTTTGTGGCGTTACGGCTACAAATAATAAAACCTAAGGAAACGTAACTTACTAATACAGTTTTAAATTTGGTTCCATTCGAACTGTCATGTAACGTCAGCCTTTATACCGCTCAAGGTCACCTAAATATTGCAAATGTATGAAAAGTGAAAAGACGTTTTTTGACGGAGTTACTCTTCCTTAGTTTTTATTATTCGTAGCGTTACGACCAGTCCACACGGCATGTTGCGTCAGCGTTTGCGTTTCTCAATTTGTATAGATTTGACAGATTTGCAAGACGTCTCACGCAATTGAAATCTGTCAGTTCAGTACAAATTTAACGACGCAACGCTGACGCAACGCGCCGTATGGACAGGCCCTTAGCGTTTACGATAATCGCTTGCCACTAATTGTCTACTAGGGCTGGAATCACAAATCCGAAACTTGCACCATATTTTTTAATTGACATGCGCTACAGCCCTACAGTCTACAGTTCTTGCATGTTCTCTATAGTTAAAGCAAACTAGTGTTGTTTAAAAAATTGTCGATTGTGGATTAGCAACATTGGTAGTTGGTGTTACAATTCTATTTATACAAATAATTTTACTAATAGGGATATAAGTCTAACTACAAAGCCATGTACTCACTGGATCAACTTGAATTTGCAACGGCGTTTGATACCGAGCATCCACAGGCATCCCATGCGGCGAGTTTCCATTATACTCCTGCATCATAGGACTATTCGCGCTGCTTAGTCTATCACAGTAGTTTTGGTTAAAATCTTCCTTCCTAGTAGAGTTTGTATTGCTCAGAGCTGACGGAGTCCTTGACGGAGATAGCTTACCGTTATCTCGGTTTAGGAAATCTATATCTATATGACGAGGATTCATGTTACCGATGTTATAGTTGACTATTGGTGATAGCCTCGGTGAGGAACTTTCAGTGAACACCACCGGGCTTCGGAATACTCTCAACGTGTCTTGAGGAGTGCTACCCTCGCTTGGCATGTAATGATTCTCGGATGGTGCTGGTGAGCTCGAAGTCCTATTTATAATTGGTGACCTGCCAGCTTCTAAATGCATATCAGGCTTTTTGAATGGTTGCGGAATTTTCACAGCACCTATTCTTTGGATATCGGCTTCCTCCTTCGCTACCATCAATTTTGGTTGGCTCTCACCAGCTAATAAATTCTGTAGTTTGCTAACTTGAGTCTCAACAAAACTCTGTGGTCTAGGTGAGACTGGTTTCCCTGTATTCCTGTAAGTCACATTGGATGAAGTATCATCTGTATAGTGTAACGGGTTGTTACTATGCGGGATACTCTCTGCGTCGGTATCCTCAAAGCTGTCCCGAGTTTCGTACATCATGTAGTTGTCTTCTATGCTCTCATCGTCCTCCTCAAGGTCATCAAAGTTTATTGGAGTGTCAGCACCAGGAAAAAATTGACATAAAGCTACCATGATTTCCACCACCTGTAAATAACGATGAAACCGTATTTAATAACAATAAAAATTTAATAAAAGCCATTATAAAAGCCATATTTTCAAAAGTATAAAATTGAAGACAAGAAACAAAATTTTACATAATATTATGCATTAAAAAACCGGCCACGTACGTGTCGGGCCACGCGCAATATAGGGTTCCGTAGTACCGCTAGGTTTTTAAAATTTTTGTATGGTCATTGAATCTACATTTATAACGTGTTATACACTACTAACAACATCATCTCAGTTACTTTCAAAGAAATTTGAACGAAAAGTTTTCCTATACTTCGCCGAATACATTTTTTTAGTTGATCAACTATAACTCATAAACTTATGAAGTCTTTGTAGCTGTGATAGTTTTCCTTTTAAATTCAGCATATTTCCTACTCCCGTGAATTTTTTCACATTTCCAGAAGCAACCGTTTAGCTGGTAGAAGGGGGGGACACTGGACTCTAACGATTTTTTCCACTTTAAAACTTAATATTTTACAAACGGATCCATAAATCGGAAAATGATCTATGAATACTCATAATATTTTTAAAAACCCTATCCAACGACACCCCACATTATGGGCTGGACGCGAAAAAAATTTTCATCCCCACTTGATGTGTATGGAAGGGTACCATAAAATTTTTTTTTTTAAGATTTCATGTACCATTTTTTTGCCATTATTAATATGTGCATTCATGCCAAATTACAGCTTTGTAGGTCCTATAGTCTCTGAGTAAAACCGCGGACAGATAGACAGACGGACAGACAGACAGACGGACAGACAGACGGACGAACAGACCGAAACTATAAGGGTTCCTTGTTGACTACGGAACCCTAAAAACACAGCATGTAAGAAAGGTAAGTATCTCATAGACTTTCTCTACTTTTTGTGAATTTTCTATGCCACTTTTTAATACAAATAATTTTGGATTGACGACCTGAGTTGGACTAAACAATACATAATATTCGTTTAATTGTTTGAATGACTTAAAAGTTATTAAATGTAAAATTTCCTAGCTATTAATAATATTATTAATTAAGTATAGAAATTATGTTTTGTAAAATTTTTATCCAATAAGATTTTTGTATTATAATTTATAATTGACATAACATGAACATAACCTTTGCCATGCTGGGTCTCTCTGCCGGCACCTTGTCCCAGCACTGAGTCATTAGCTGCTCTATTGGCTCCGGACATCCCTCTATTAAATTCGGTCTCTGACCTGGAATACACCAACAAAAGACTTTACAACACAATAGTGATTCAAGAGAGTTTAAATGTTGATAAACAAATAAAAAAAAATAACAGAGGTTTAATATTGTCCTATTTTACTAAAACTGATTGTCTTCTATTTTAAATAATTATTTTGTGCTTGAAATTAACACTGTTGGGAAGTCACTTACCATCGATATATGACCTCCCATTATCTTGATAGTAGCTATAGTATAAGAATCAGCTGATAAAATAAAGGGTCGTCAGTGCGTCAAACTTAACGCCTATACAATGAAATCCCAGAAACCGTCCAAAACCTCTCAGACCAAATAAAAACTCAAGACAGAGCGCTGCGAACAACAAGGTGAAGCCGATCGATAAAGTACGCCAGCTGTGTATATACGCAAAACGAAAGTACACCATTTTTCGTCAGTACCTATATTATATCGCGACTCGTGAAAGCAGCACGCGTTTAGAAAATTATTTGTAAACACTTCAAACTGCCGAGCTGTGTCGTGAAAGGGTGTAAATATTATATCATATATTTTATTACATTGATTTTGGGGTATTTGAATAGCATCTTAACACTAGCCTAGCGCACACATGCTTAAAAAACCTGCTACACGCGCGTTGTTCGCAGCGCTCTGTCTTGAGTTTTTATTTGGTCTGAGTTAATAAATTTGAAAATTTGTTAAAGAATGTTTGTGTACTAGGGCTTATTATAAGGTAACTGATTTTCTAAATGATAGCATACCTTGGAATAAATAAGCTGACAGATGATAGGCTAATTGTAATAATAAATGTAACACATTTTTATATAGGTACTTTGTGTAAGTTGTTTTAAGTCAATATTCTTTTTAGTTCTTAGTGGTCCCGCGCGAGGTTCTTTCGCCGGTTGTTCTCGCCTGGTTAGTTCTCGAACCAGTGGTAGGCTTCATGTGCATATTCTTAAAGTGTTAATTTTTAAATGATTTAGAAATAAAGCATTTCCATTCCATGACAAAAATGCTTTTTTTACCCAACATCAAGGAAGAACCAATTCACTCACAAAATATTAATCCATGTTTAAAGGAGTCATTGTGCCAGCCACATATTTAAACCAGTTTGTTGAAATGTTTTCGAAATGTGTCCTAATGAACACACAATTATTATTGGTGTTTACTGAAAAGATCTTATCTCAATAGCTGAACAATGGAAGTGTGAAATGTCATTGTTATTGCAGCCTGATCAGGCCGCTGTTGCAAGTGTTAAGAAATGATTAATATACATTTTCCAATGCTAATCTGGATAATCGAGTTAGTACTGTACCTGTATGCACAGCCCACATTATTCTAAATGCTGATCCTCCCTCCTCAAATGGTTTCCTTCTTGACAGCACCTCCCACAAGATTATGCCCCATGAAAACACATCACATTTCTCAGTATATGAAGACCCTTCAAAAACCTGAAAAATAACACAATATAATGTCAAATACTTAAGAAAAAGAATTAATACCTACTAACCTATGTTGGTTTTAGTACTAACAGGAACCTGGGCCTGTACCATGAAACTGTTTTGAGACTCAAACAATCGGACGAGAATGCCGCGTCCTGCTCTAACAAACGTGAAATGACGTTTGTTAGAGCAGGACGCGTCATTCTCGTCCGATTGTTTGAGTCTCAAAACAGTTTCGTAGTAGGCCTACTGGTTCAAAGTTAAAGTTTGGTTGGTTGCATAAAGGTTGATTTAAATACAACTTTATTTTCTACTAGAATCTAGATACCCGTTGCACCAATATTCGATTATCGCGCGAAAACCGTTAATTTTTTCAGGATGATAATAATTATCCTATGTCCTCAACTCAAAGTATCTTCATACCAAATTTCAGCAAAATCGGTTCAGTAGTTTGGTGAAGATTACCTCTTCAGTCTTCACACAGACAGACAGACAAACATACTTTCACATTTATAATATTGGTATAGATGTAACAAGAAGATACACAATATAATTACATAGTGCAATGCTACACTGCTATATTTGCAGCAATAAACTGAAATTCTTGTGAGACATGTTATATGCTTATTAAGACGCTGACAACTGCCAATGACCTTGATCTCGACACTCTCGCACCACTGTCGATTTTCATGCCAGAGAGACAGAGATGTGAAATGTTCACTCGGAAGCGTGGATACATTTTTCGTTTGTTAGAGAAAAAAATAAATATTATCGGAAATCTAGATGTCAGAACCGAAAATTAAATCTTATAAGCTTTGGATTTTTGAAAAAGGCATCAAATAAACAACTTTTTAAAAGCATAGCTTGTATATTATTTTAGTTAGAACTGTTTAAAGTTCCTGGAAGATGTGACTTTGGTATTTTTTTTCATCCAGTAGGAATACATCATTTTATTATTTAAAATATAGGAGCTTTTTCAAATATAATCAAAAATCACATGCGGTATATTATTTTGTGCTAATCAATGAAATATATACGTCTAGAAAACTGCACAAAGATGTCGAATTAGCAGCTGTCTTCGTCTTAATGAAAATGTCAGTTCTATTTGTAAAATAAGTAAAATTTACTTATTTTACAATTAGAACCATGCTTCATGAAGTAAAGTTTATATTTAATATAAACTTTAAACTGTGATCTAAGTAAAGGTTATGTTACTAATGCTGTCAGTACACCAATGCTGCGAACTGTGTAACAGCGGCAAACCATTTCTTGTTTCACATGCCATTTGACAACATAATATTATATTGCTCTATTCCTGTTTCTCAGATTTTTCGTGTTTTGCACCGTCAGTGTACTAAAGGCATTAATGTGTAGAATAATAATATCTGGGTAGAAATCAAAATTCGAAATCGCGAAATCGTCGCGTCGTTCGGGGTGAACAATATTCAGACAAATACGACCTGCAAACCTTGAAGAAGAAAGCGTAATTTTGTTGCGAGTATCCATGGGCGACGGTAGTTGCTTTCCATCAGCTGACCCGTTTGCTCGTTTGCCCCATCTATAGATTACATGTCCTGACTGACTGATTCATCATCGCTGAGCAAAAACTGTTAAAGTTACAGCCACAAAATTTGGTGAGTATGGTTGTTTTATTAAGTAGACACCCACTAAGGAAGGAATTTTGAAAATTTTACCCCGAAGGGCGTGAATAGGGGTTGAAAGTTTGAATGAAAGTCCGGCATTTCTTTAGTTAGAAACATGAAACTTTATTTTTCGTTTACTGATTAAAAATGATTGGATACATGTTAAAGCGTTTTTGGAAATTCTACCCCCAAGTTGAAATTTTAAATAAAAGTCCGTCATTTCTTAAGTTAGAAACACGAAAGTTTATTGACTTTTGCGTTTGACGTTTGCTTGATTATTAGGGTCCCGTTTTTACCCTTTGTATAAGGAACCACAAAAAGGGGAAAACTATCCATCTTTGTTATTATACTATGTTAATGTGGACGAAGTCGCGGCCAACAGCTAGTTATTTTATAAAAAACTATTTATTAATTGCAGGTACATTTATTATACCAACTTATTCAATTTACACAATAACAATAATGCTATCAATATGAACTAGCCCTAAGTCGTGTTACGTTATCTACAGGGAGGAAAAATATGAATTTTAACATCTAAAATGTATCATCATATGAACAAATATCTTACCTTCAAAACAATTTCTCTGTGTTTAAGATCACCAAAACATACTATTTCATACGTATCCAGACTCGCATAATTTACTTTAGAATTTATCTACACTCACCGTTATTCACAGGAATATTTTAGGATTTTTTTTTTGTGCGTGCACTTTTTCCACCAAAACTAAACGAAGTGATATGATGGTATTCTAAAAGTTACGTGATGTGATCCAACAATTTTGTTGGAATAAAATATATTTTGCGACATGGCAGAATTCCTTTTCTGGAGCGCCTAAAACACCGTTATCTACCGGAGTTACTCACAGGAACGATATTTGGGATTTTATTATGAAACGTAATTTTATAATAAAAGGCATGATAAATTATGGTTATAATAAATGAAAACAAAGGTGTAGACACCGTTTTTTAATTGATAGTCTATAATATTGCAAAATAGTACCTAGTTTTGAATATTTTATAATGTTTAAATTTTCATTACGCAAGAGGACACTTTCATTTTGTATGGAACTGAAATTACTGACTTTAGTTTGATGATATTTTTTTCGGTATAGTTATGTTCTTAGCATTACAAAAATATCTTGGTGTACTGAAAATGAATTGTTCTTTAAACTTAATAGGTTTATCACTTGTTGTAACCCAACTAAATTTCTAAATAAGCTAAAAACAGCCGAGGACACATATTTTTTTAAGTCATGTACGATTATTTTGACTTCTACCCATCTATTAGAATATAACCTATCAACTCCCGAGTGGTCAAATTCAACCGCAATAACAATAGATTTCCAAGAATCCGCAATCAAGGGATTAATATATGTAGTACACTTGCCTCTGGAGCCATCCAAGCAGCACTTCCCTTGTTATTTGTCATGTAAGTAGCTTTATCCGCGGCAGTACCAAAATCACATATTTTTAGCTTCTGACCTCCAGCAACGAGCAACAAATTTGGTGGTTTAAGATCCCTATGTATCAAGGGCTTTGGTTTCATTGCGTGAAGATAAGCTACACCCTGTAATATAATTAGTATAGCTGTTAAATTGACTTTGGACTAAATCCTAACACATTATTTGATAAACTAACATTACAAACTGTTGTTTGAATATAAGTTAAACTCATTCAGACATACAAATACTTTGGCAAATCAATTCATAAGTAATCAATATAATACAAAAAAACTTACCTCAGCACATTGTCTAGCCCAGCTCATTGCGTGAGCTGCTGTGTATTTAGGTTTTGGACGAACATGTAGAACGTTGTACAATGAGCCCCCTTCCGCATATTCCATAACAAGGCATACATGAGCACCTTTTGTACACGCACCGTACAGCCTCACGATATTAGGGTGTGATACTCGCGACAGCTGCCTCACTTCGATAGCGAACTCCCGTTTTTCAGCCTCCGAATTGATATGTTTAACAGCCACGAATGTGTTTCGCCAAAGACCTTTCCAAACCACGCCGAATGCTCCTTTCCCGACCACCTATACGATAAACATACGATGTTACGACGTTCGTACATTGTCACGGAACTGAAGAACGATTATTTACCTGCAACTCCTGAATTTCATTGTAATCTATTTCCTCTACGAAAGTCTGTTGGGTGACGGAAGAATCCTGCACATTGGAAGCCATGGGTTCACTTAATTAAATATCACATTATCAGAATAGACTACCCTGTATATAATTTATGTTAATATTAACTTAGGCAATAATTTCTAAGAAAAAAGATAAAAATAGTTGGTTATATCAATTTTCTGATTATTGTTTAGCACTGCGACAAGGCCGCCATCTTTGCAACTGAAGAATTAATGTCAAATTGTGACATTTCTTCTTCTTCCTTATTAGCTCACCATTTTCTAGCAAAAATTTCGCAGCCCATTCGCGTTAAAAAAAATCGGCCAGGGCCGGAGTCTAACATGAGATTTTGGGATCCGGAACAATAAAAAACTGCAATATTATGATATTATTATAAAATTTACGCCACGGAGAAGCAAAATATTTTGAGTTGCAGTTCTTTTCATTGGATGGTTTTGTTTCACGTAGTCTATCGTCCATCTATTTTCTTTTGTTTTTTACAAACTCTGGCTGTGCTTTGTTCCTTGTTTGTATAAATAGAAGATATTTTTATTTGTTAGTCTAGGCAACATTCTATTTACTTGCGTAATTATAATAAATTTAATAATGGATGCAAGAATATTGTATTTTATTTTTATGTTCCTAGCTAGGGTATCGCAGATTGTAAAACATATTTAATAAGTAATAACATTAGGTACTTCGTAAAAGAAACACTAATAATTATTATTAGATAATGCTAATTTAATACATAGCAAGTAATATTATAACATACACACTAGTTCTAGTTTACATTTTTTTCTTAATTCCATGTAATACGATGACAATATAATATAAAATGCTATGATTGTGTGAGATATGCTGACAAATGAGGTAGGGGACAACAATGATATTATTACTATACATATATACGTATTGATATTATAAATACAATATTTTATGAATTTGAATACAAACTAGTGTCGTTGAAACAAGATTGTCGCACTTATAGGCCATTAAAATACTTTATTTCCTAATAAAAGACATACATTTTCTATAATAATATTATCCATAGCTACGTGTATCCTTACACAGCGAATATTTTATAATAGATTACGTTTCACGTGTTTAAAATATGCAACCTGGGGTTGGAGAAAATTCATTACAGTAGTACAAGTACTAATCGCAACAAAATAATAAAATAATTCTAACAAAAATTTACAAAAATAGTATCAAAGTAATATAATAAAAAATAAACGCAGCTTGTGCTAAAGTACTTAATACCTATAGAAAACAAATAAAACACATATTTTGGTCTAAGTATAAAATATAGAATGTGCGTCGCTTATAATATATTCCGTAAGTAAAGTTACATACGTAGGTCAATAAATTATCGTCATTGATGTCTATAAAGGAAACTCAGAAATTGTAATAATTTACATTTTGAATGGACATCAAGCTTTAAGTTTATAGAATCAGTCGTCGATATACGGGTATGTCTTGCTCCTGTACGCGAGGAGCAGATCGGAGGAGCTCAGCAAGTGTGTAAAGGTCATCTCGGGGACGATAGGCGTTCTGGTGCATCATTCCATCGGAGCGTTTCCTAGCAACCATAAAGCGCTTCATTTTGTTGGCATACATGCGCTTGCGACGTGATTCCTCGTATTTCTGTGCAAGCTCATTGGGATCAATCTGGTAAATATCAGGCATACCATGGGCTAGAGCCATGCGATTTTGTTCCGAGAAGTAGGAGTGACGAGGGTATTCTCGCTCACGCGGGCCCAGAACGACCGGTTCGTTGTACCAAATATCACCATTTTCGTCTACTTCAGGTTGATCATCTTCCATTGAATTCATTCGGTTGTAATAATTTTCGGCAGCCCATTGGTTTGCATTCCATTCTTGCTTCCTACGCTCTTGAGCTTCCCACAAGCTTAGAAGCGCTCTCACATCAGCTGCACTCAGTCCGGAGTCTCGTTTACGCCTATCAGAAATTGGCCTGTAAAATGAGTTATTATAAAATATACAAACAGAACTTTAATTAAATCGGTAGAATAAAATAAGTATATAATTATTAGTATTGTGTCAAAGTCAATTTCACCTGAAGTTCTTTTTATTTCCGCCTGAGTTTTTAGTCGCTGTTTTTGCAGAGGCAGCAGCACCACCAACCTTAGTTCCACTTCCTCGTTTTTTACGGTTAGAGTCATGTTCTTGGTGTGCTACATCTACTGGCGAAGGAGCCTCGTTGGATCTGTAATTTTAACATGTTATTGAAATTATCTGAAAATATAAATAAAGGAATTATCTTAGGTGTACAAATAATTTTATTTAGGATAGGTTACTATAATAAATATAAACATGCATGTCTTTGGATATAACTCACTTGAGGTTCTTCTTTCCTGATCCAGATTTGGTCGCAACTTTGGTTGCGGCTCCGGCACCACCGACCTTAGTTCCGCTGCCTCGCTTTCTACGACGACTTTCGTAATTTTGCGAAAGTCCTTCCATAGCTGGTGGCTCGCCATACAATTCCGGCCTCATAATTAAGTTGTCCAGTTCTCCAGTAGACTGAGGGTTATCATATCGCTGGTCAACTGCCTGTTCAAAGCCTTCCGCATTACCTATTAAAGAAAGTTTAAATTAGTTTCCAATTCACTAGGTTACTAATAAAAGTAACTTGTACCTAATTTATATTGGTTCTTGTTTAATTTTCAAATATTTACTTATATAAAGTATTGAAGACGTCAAAGAATGTGGCACAAAATTTTCTGCTAATGCCTTTTCTTTGCTATCCACTCTATTTACCTTCTTCAGCAAGTGCAAGAGGATAGGGTTCCAAGTCATTCTTATCACTCTTGTTCAGGAATAGCGATTGGGTTTCCTTTGTTTGGTCCCAATTTTCGGGCAATTCTGCAATTGGGGATCCATCTATAAGGCAATACGAGTTGTGTCAAACGATAATTCCAATGTTCATTAATTTAAAAATACGTACAAAGGTTTTAAATAATACGTACAAAACTATTGACTTCTGACTTCTGCTTCATGTTTTATTCGTATGTTATTAGTTATTACTTTTTAAATTACAACATAAGTATTTTTTTGTAAATAGATAAGTATGTACGTATAATATTATGATCTCTATAGCAACTTCATTAAATTGTTATAAAAGTTCATTTACCCAGTCTAGAAGGCTGGAAGCTGCGCGCGCAAATATAGATTTATTTAGGGTTTCATTTTTAGTAAAAATAGGAAAAAAGTTTCTGAGTCGTGACTTCACTTAGAAGCCATATTGAATAATGGTCTGATTTTGGATCATTGTAAGTATTGCTAGAGAAAAAGCTTTTAAGTAAGTATGAAAGTAATTACGCATAACGCAGATTACAGATAGCCCGGCACCTGTTGCTAAAAATAGAATGTTTGCCCTCGCGACAGAAATCAATAAAATCCAAAATATTTATGTTTTTATACAAAATATCTTAAGTACAGACACAATTAAGTTAAATAAAATCTAATTCTCTCGCATTAAGACGAGTGACAAAGAAACATTTTTAAATTCTTTATTAAATACCTACCTTTATTATTAGACGGGGTTGGCGAAGCATCACTGACGATAAATACCGCGACGAACGCGGCAAGCGAGATGACCAACATTTTTAAAATTTCTATTTATTTTGAGAAATAATTGTTTTTTACGTAATGAAAAGATGTCCACTCTCTGAGGTCGAGTGTCGAACACCGGGGCGTACTGAGAAGAAAATTATGGCATCCGTCGATACAGGCCGGACATGCGCAATGTACACTCCAGGGCTGCACTCAGAGGTTGTGGATACCTGCTACTTGACAAGGAACTTTTACTGTATAAATCATAAAATATCTATTTACCTAATAACATTCACAGACAAAAAAACCAATAGCTAAATTATGATAAATTGTAATAACCCAAGAACGATATTAAGTAAAATATTATAAAGGTCCACCGTCTAATGTTCCGAATTCTGACGCCCGTACACAAAGTTCTGGACACCTCAATTTCATTAATCATTATAATTTTTAACCGACTTCCAAAAAGAAGGAGGTATGGATATTTTTTTTATTTTTGTATTGAATATTAAGTATCTAGGTAATTATGCGAATAAGCAGGTACTAGGTAGGTATTGTCAGAGAAGTCTGCAGTTGTTTTTATGATTTTATTTTCCGGAATATTTAAAAAAAAGACGGGTTGCACTCCGGGAGTGCCGGCAGAAGTGAAAACTTGATTATTAACGTTGTGCATTTTTTAATGAAAATCGATTATTAAAAAAATCGATTTTTTTAATTAATCGAAACCCTTACAAATCAATTCGAGTTCGAGTTCGACACAAAACACTACTCTCCAACCGTCTTACGGTTTTTTGATCAGCACGAGAATCTGACGCGAGTTTCACAGTTTTTACCCATCCCACAAAAGTGCTCAACGCCACTAAAGAAGTTTTCACTTCAATTATTGGTCTCTAAAAACAATATTTTAACGATGCTTATAAGGATTTCTAATATAAAATAAAATATAAATTCGGGATTTTTGTACTTACTAGCAAGTCCGGCCCTGTTTGCATCGCGTTAATATTTTTGCTTCATGAAAATATCTTATCGCTTTTAAATGGGAAAAGTCAGATGTTGGCGACGGCATTTATTAATCGCGTCACATTAAACACCATCATTAATTATTAATGCTTTTGTATCTAGGTACATAAAGCCTATCTGCGTTCAGAGACTTCAGACTCAAGACTTTTATAAAGAGTTGGCCAAGTGGGAACTTCCCTTAAAATTAAATTCGCTTTCGAAAAACGCTTTGAACACAAACTACCACAAACCAATAAGCTTTAATTTAACTACCTAATAACATTGAGATGTACCTAATAAGTAATAAGATAATAGGTATACAATTATCATATTGCATCGCGGTCATTATTAGTGGCGTTAAACTATAGGGTGGCAGGGCTGGCAATACGTATGCCAAGGGCCCCCGACCCAAAAGGGCCCCGGGCCCCGGCCCAAGAGGCCGTGAGGTCAGATTTTTTTACTTTAAATACATACCTATAAGTTATAGACGATTTATACCTACTGATAGGGCTCCACTATCTAGCCTCCATCAATTAGCCACGGGCCCCGGATGTTATAGTCACGCCACTGGTCATCATGTTTGTTGACAAAGTCCTCCAGAACGGCTCACAGTTGAACCGTTTTTTAATAAAATTTTGTGTGGTTCCGGGCAGACATAATATTTAGATTAGCTGATCCGGCAACATTTACCGGATCTCATATTTGTATGGTCGCCAATCGCCAAGAGAGATTTACTACCTACCTAGTACCTACAAACACCACCTTTCACGATTTCCAGAGGTGACATTTCGCATATTTCGTAGTCGGTAAAATTGGCCCCATACAATGGTCTAAAATGAGCTGTTATTCAGACACTTTAGCAACACAAAAGGCGAGTCGGGCTCGGAGCTAACAACATCCTGTTATCAGGTGATAGGTTTCATTGTGATAATTTTATTGCAACTATTCCTGCCGGCTTCGTTCGATCGGACGACAGTATCATCATCTCTGAAAATAAAATAAAAAAATCTCATGAAATTGCTGTTCCTTTTAATATAATTGTAAATAATAGCTTAAGTTTTATTCCCTTTGTTTAACAATTTTATATTTCAAGTAATTTCTTATTAGAATAAGTTATACTGTTGTCTCAATTTTATGTTATTGCTGTCCTTTTCACACAGAAGTAAAGTGCATCTCACGCAAATGTTGTTGCTATCTCTTTCATTTTACAATTCTATTTACGTTTTTTATTGTTAATTAGTCTTATAAGAATGTTTATTTACCATTGTATTAGCTTATAAGACTGTCCTTTAATGTTATTGTATAAATTTGTATTTCTTGAATAAACGAACTGCGTATGCCCGGCAACAAACTGATAGAACCCTACAGGTTCTAACAGTACAAATTTCACATATAAACACGCACTTTCTCAGTGCACACACACTCGACTTACGACCTCAGCAGACGCAAGGCGAATCCCTGCCTCACCAACACTCCACCGTGACCGCAGTACAACTTTCACCTGGTGTTTCTCTTCTCTCCGACCTGCATCCTACCTTCTCAGGACTGAACCCTCAACAAGATACAGTCCACCCTGCCAGCCTACTCTGTGACGACTACAGCCCTGCTGAATTGCTGTGTCGTCAACAATAATAATACAGTGTACTAGGTATTGTAATTTGTAGGACTCACAAAATATCTAGTATTTTCATGGTATTTTCTCTTTTGTAAGTCTGGCGAGGGCCCTCGCCCCACCCGGGCGGCCGCGGCACCCTCCCTCGGATGTCGGAGCTCACACCACAAGAAGTCGGTAAAAAAAGCTATCAACTATTGACAAATGAACGACAAGCGTGAAGCATCGCGAAACGAGCATACAGATCACCTGGTGGGTGGTGCAAGTGTCAGCCACCAGTTCACCACCTATGTCTATGGCCAACTGCAACATAACACTGCTTTAATCGCCTTGATCATACCATATTAACCATATCATGTAACTTGTATTCTGTGCATATCATAATCTGCTGAACATAATTTATCAAGTTACCTCCTAAGGCCGTGTTCAGACCAAACTGATTATACGCCGCTGAATGTGAGCAGGCTCACTGTGAGCCCCAGTGTGAACGTAAAAATCATACAAAATATACGGTATCGAATGTCCGCGCCTATGCCTAGCGTAAAGCCAGCTTTAGAGTCTCGCTGACTGCGCGCGTACCGTCGGCGCTTATGGCCCGAGATGAATGAAATTGTAGGAAGCGTTTTTGAATAACGCGTAGCGGTCAGCGCTGATATTTCATACATTTCGATGTCGGCGCCGACGGCCAGCGAGCGGTCAGCGTGACTCTAAAACCAGCCTAATGGCGTATTGTCCGTTAGGTGTGGACGAAAAAGTGAATATGTATGGAAATACAATAAACTGCGTAACGCTCGCTCACATTCAGCGGCGTATAGTCAGTTTGGTGTGAACACGGCCTAAGTCATAGCTAATAAATTAATTATCTAAAAAAGTCTCGTCCGTTACTACTACGTTAGAAAAAGTTGCCTAACTGACGAGGACAAAAATATTTTCCATCTTATATTGTAGCTTTGTTACTCTAAAATGGAAGTTATAGAAACAAAAATATTACAAATCATATTTTCCATTTTATTATATACTTATATTCATTTTCATTCACAACATTCAACTTAAGTCCTAACTAAGAATATATCTTGCTTACAGGAGTTTTGTTTGTAATAATAATTAATAATGAAATGGAATACATAATAATATAATATTTTAATTTTAAGTACTTAAATCAAAGTAAATGTATAATTAAGTAGTTAGTAGAATATAATGCCCATGGGCACTAAGAAAAGTTGTTTACTGTGGTATACCAGCCTTTTTCCATTTAATTTTAAGGTAAGTATTAAAAATTATTAATAATGCAATAGGCTACTTGACCTACTTTTTTTCTTCATGCTAATCATTTTCATTTTAATTCATTTTCACAAAGAAAGAAGTAATATTCTAATATTTTACACAGTAGAAACCCATAAAAATGTTTATTGAAAAATATGCCTCATAAATGGCGCCGAAAACACTGTCCGCCATAGTGTGACGTCATACGCTTTGTATTTTAAACTCTCTTTATTGAACATTTTTTTATGTGCTAAATGTACGAGTCTAAAAGTGCCCAAAAATTAAAAAAGAATTAAATAAGAAATTACAAATCATTTGTAATGTTGAAAACTTTTGGAGAAAAGTTTTGGCCATTTCATTTCCCGTCTACAATAAATGGAGATAATATATAAAACTGATGTTTTAAGTAAATTATTCAAGAAAATAAATTTTACAAATCTTTCTAGCCTTATTCTTATTATTTATGTACAAATAAAGTTACTTATAACGAGCGCGATAAATAAAATATATTAAATTACTATGAGAATGACGTCACATCCAAATCGGAAGTACCGCAAAAGCGTTTTCGTCAGTACAATTCCTATTTTCATAAAATCATATTTTCAAATCGACTTTATTTATCAATCATAAGCTTATATTTGATGATAAGGGTGAAATACGGTTTCCTATGCCAAGTTCTACTAGAAATATGCATTTGTTCAATGAAATTGAATATAGGTCAAGTAGCCTATTTAAAATAGACATTAAGTACATAATATTCTGCATTACAAAAATAATGTGCTTCCTATTTTATTATCCCTCAACTAGTACAACCCACTCAAAATAATATCATCAATCATGAGACTTGATTTGATGATATATTGTGATGACAATTATAATTATGCATGCAGCATGACTGTCATTATATCAAGTCAAATAATTACTTACATACACTGACATAGTATGCACTACGTACTAGACTCGACAACGCAACGCAGTGCTCGGTCACATTCAACGTAATCTATATAGCAGCAGTGTACTTAGTCGCCCGCGAGCTCTTGTGCGCGCCAGACGTACAACAATTAAAAACGAAACCAAAAAAAGTCGCAAAAATGCCTAGTTGTGGGTTAAGATACTGCAAAAATTATTCCAGTAACACTTCCAAATGCAACGAAATAACATTTCATCGGTATTAGCATTCTTATTTAATTATTTTCAATTAAAATACGAACATTCAATTACTAGGCGAAGACGCGCGCCATTTTGCATTATCATAGAGTAGTAGAGTCAGAGGGGAATGTAGGCAGAATACAGATCTATGATAAGACGACGATGAATGAAGTACTTACTCACGTAGACGAGTTTGTATTTTGGTAATATTTAAAATATTACGTACATTATACATGCGTACATTATAATAATTTTATTATGGTACATATTTGAAAATATTTAAGTAATTTAAATAAGGTGATTAGCTATAGTGGACTATGGATCCATACTTAATTATAAATTTTATAAAAAAGTTAATTTTTATTTTTATATTATCCACTTACTCAAATAGATTCTGCATTAATTCGAGTGTAGGCACAAAACTGTGTCACTTCTGCGGTACTGATCCATAGCAATCACCGCCCCGCCTCCCACCCCGCCCATGCCTCAAGTGCGATGTTTTTTGTTCGCAGTAGCTGCTCTAGTACGTAGTACTTACTACCTCAGTGCTTACATACAAATACAACCAAGTCAAACAAGTTTTTTTTTTTTATGTCGCAGGGGAAACCCATCATGGGTGCCCCAGGTTGGGTACCCCTGGGGGTAACCCACAAAATTACATTAAATAATAATTAATGACTAACTTAACAATAATTATTATACAGTCAAACTGAACAGCTAAACTTTCAATCAATAAAAATCAGCATGTCTTTTTACAGATCTCAATAATAAATTGATGTAAAATTACACATAAGGGATTTTAACACACTAAACCTGACATAGTCCATTGGAAACATAATAGGTATGTAACATATTATTCTTCAATATAATATTATGTTTCTTGTTTCTCATTATAAAACTACCTAGTGATACATAAGGTCATTTTTTACTATTTTTACTGGATTTGTTTTTATTCTTTTTAACTCTTTTTTTCCTAGGTTCACTATCTGAACTAGAGCTTGAGCTATCACTAGAAGAGTCTGAGCTAGAAGAATTTGAAGAACTTGAGTCGCTACTACTAGAAGAAGAGTGTTTCCTTTTCCTTCTCCTAGTTTTACTCTTCTTCCTGTCACTATCACTAGATGAACTAGAGTCGCTGCTAGAAGAGCTTGAGTCAGAATCACTATCGGATGATGTGGATTTTTTATGTTTCCTTTTGGAAACATTTTTTTTACTACTTGCTTTGCTTTTATTTTTTCTATTGGACTTTTTCTTGTCATCTGGTGATGGTGTTCTTGAGTCTTTGTGTTTTTCTTTTCTGTTATTTTCATTTCTATCTTTACTCTTATGTTCATTTTGTTTTACTTTCTTTCTTTCTTCTTTCTCAGATGCTTTATATTTTTTTTCAATACTGCATTTTCTGCTTCCTTTTATTCTATCCTCTGAAACTGCTTTTTCTTGTTGTTTTGGAGTCCTCTCGTGTCTATCTCTTCTAGGAGAAATTTCCCTTTTTTTGGTAGGCTGTTTATGATTCCTATCATGTCTCTCTATTTCAACATTTCTTCTGTCTCTCGAATCACCATTTTTAGGCAATCTTTCTGTGGAATGATTTCTGGAACGGCTTCTGCTTCGTGATTCATTCTTTTTCTTATCTCTGTCATGTCTATGATCTCTTTCATTTTTACTACTTTTTACATCACTACGTTCTCTTCTGCTATTTCTTTCTCGATCTAGCCTTTGGTCATGGTTATTTCTTCTTGATGAATCATCCTTTTCTCTATCATTGTGCCTTCTCGATAATTGTTCTCTTTCTCTATCATTCTGATGCTTTTTTGACCTATCATTTTCTTCCTCATTCTTTCTTCTATAATTTTTTCTATTCCTATTATCCTCATCCCTTTCCTGGTCATATTGTCTACGGTCATCACGCCTACTTTTTATGTCCTTTTCATCTTCATAATTTCTTTTATCTTGGTTAGGCCTTCTTGATGTATCATCCCTTTCCTCCTTGTCATATTTTTTTCTATCATTATAGTTCTGTCTTGATGTGTCCCCTCTTTTCCTTATTTCAGGATTTGTAATAACTTCATTATTTAGGTATTGAACACCTCTTCCTTTTCCTAAGTATCTCATCTTAGAAACAGACTGTGAGAAATCAACATGAATTCTTCTGTCATCGATCAGAACATTATCCATTTTAAAATAAGCATCTTCACATGATTTTTTGTTGTCAAACTCTATGAATGCATATTGCAAGGAATTTCCAGTTTTTTTGTCTTTTATTACTTCACAACTAACAATTTTGCCAAAACGACTGAAAATTATTTCTAGATCATCATCAGTTGTTACAGGATTGAGTTTACAGACAAATAGCACATTTTCAGGAGGAGCTATATCGGCATCGGGTAAATCTCCAACAATTTCCAAGATTGTAGCCCGAGCTTTTGCTTCTTTCTCCTCTATCATTTCTTGTACCTCTTCCATGCTCTTACCTTGAGTTTCATCTATTTCCTCATCGGGTGCAATTCTGCCGCCCTTTAGTCTCTCTGGATTTGGAGATGGCGATCTTGAAGGAACTCTCAATCCGGGAGGATCGTTGAACGGGTCCTCAAGAACCACAGTATGAGTGATTCTGACATCTCTGTATGGCCGATTGGTTTCATCGCATATAACTTCATTCAGTTTGGTCAAAACCTCTTGTCCTTCGGTCACCTCCCCTATAACACAATGCACTCCGTCTAAAGAATCTAAGTCAGGAGCAAGAGTAAAGAAAAATTGTGAGCCCACCATCATTTCATCGGTACATACCATAGAAAGTAATCCGGCGCCGGTATGCCGAATTTTTGGCATTTTTTCTCCCGAGAAGAATCTTTTCTGAGGTCCCTCAAGGACTCCCCATATGGATTCACCGCCAGTACCTTCCCCTGTCGGGTCGCCAGTTTGTGCTATAAAGTCACTTCGTATCGTATGAAATAAATTGTAATTGTAGTATTTCATTTTGCATAGTTTGAGGAAGTTTAAGCACGTAACAGGTCGCTGGTCCAAATAAAGATCGACGGTGATATCGCCCAGAGTTGTTTCGATTACGACGGACATGGTGCTGCTTTTGCACGCCAAAGTATAAGCTTCTTGAAATTTATACAACTTTTTCCACTTGTTTTAACATCAATTTCTTTTATTTCGTAGCTTTAATATGAGTATTTAATAGAACTTGACACATCACAAAATAAATATTTTTGAGGTTATTATCAAAAACAAGCCAAACTGGAACCTGTCATTTGTCAAACGCATTGTCAAATGTCATTGAGTTTTGTAGGGAATGTTAAAGTGGGCTGTTGTGTTTTATATTATTTTTCTAAAATTGTGTTAGCTGGGTTTTTAATGTGTAATATTGGTAGAATATTAACCATTAGATATTCGTGTTCATGCACAAGTGTAGGAAAGTGATGTAATATCCAGAAACGTGCTATTTTGTGGTCCCTCCAAAACTCCATGGAAAGTTTCAGTAAAGCGTCTACCACTTTACTGAATCGACCGACTTGACTCCTTGACTGTATTGACTTTTACCTAGACTTTGACTAGACTTTAGACCTGACGATACATGAAAACGATGATGAAAAATATAATCATCACACATCCTTTGTGTCAAGTTGCCAAAAAAGAAGAAAAAGAAAAAAAGCAGTCAAATGTCATTAAAACTTGTCAACTGTCGCTTGCAAGCACAATAAGGCTGGCCTCACACACTACACAGCCGGAATTTCATAATTGGAAATTCATATTATTCAATTCATAATTCAATTCAAAGGGACGCCATCTGCGTGGACACGCTGGCGGCGTCGCACTTGACGGCCACCTCGAAAAAGGCGGGAGCGGCCGCCGCTCACGCGGAGACCAGCAAGAGGCGGAAATATGAGTGTCTGGGCGAATACTTCATATTTCTGCCTTTTGCTGTTGAAACCTTGGGTCCGTGGGGGCCTGACGCAAAAGCCCTCTATAAAGATGTGTCCAAAAGACTGGTCGACAAATCAAATGACCCCAGGGCTGGCGCTTACCTCGGCCAACGTATTAGTTTGACCATTCAGCGAGGTAATGCCGCCAGCCTAATTGGTACTTTGCCCGCAGCCTCCGATTTAGATTTAATTTTTTACTTATAAATATTGTTTATATATTAATTATTTATAGATGTTGTATTTTCTTATAGGTGTAATTCAATGATATAATAAATTCATATTAATTATTATTAATTCAGAAAGACCGGAATACCATACAATATCAGTACGCTCCACACACATTCTGATTTTTTCAGATTATGAATTTCTTAGATCGATCTGTAAGAATATGAATTTTCGATTATGAAATTCCGACTGTGTGAGGCCGGCCTAATACTTTATGGCAAGCCACAGATTATGACAAGCACACTGCACGGCAACCTTGGATGAAGGATCAATCTTGGTTTTAGATGGCAACAAAGTGGGTTATAAATGGTTATAAGATTTTATAAAAACGCATTACGCATTATTTGCATTGAAATATTCATATAATAATATTATTTATTAAATAAAAATATAAAATAAGTAATAACAAAGGTAAGTTACAAGTTTATATGCAACGCCATCTACATTCATTCAATAGAAACCGCATCTCGAGCTGTTGTTGTAGTCATTGTTAATTGATTCAGCAAGAAAAAATTAGAGGGCGCTAAACGCAGTCACCATAACAGGCTCTACGACGAGCTACGACTGCTACGAGCCTATCTAGCTACGGCCGCGGCCCGCGCGTAGTATATTAATTATTATTTATTTCCTTTTTAACCGACTTCCAAAAAACGAAACATATTATTTTCGGCTGTGGATATATATATTTTTTTATTTTTTTTGTTGCAATAAACTTTAATAATATAATTTAAATCTATAAACTTTTGAATATTAAAATAATTTAAGTATATTAAGTATGTAAATAAGTTTTAGATCGAACATTTTAAATTAGGCATTATAGTTTAGCTTTGTGTTGACTGTTGAAAGAATAATTTCTAAGCATTATTTGTCGCACTTTTGTTTTTGTCCTTGCTAGTTTCTTAGGCCTTTATATTACAGGGTATAGTGAGCACACGTTTCGACAAAATCTAATAAAGGCCGTTTCGTTCACCCTCCTTCCGCTACCCTTAATAAAGTGAGTATTGAAAATTTACCAACCATTCTTCGTGAGATATAAGGTTATCACTATGAATAGATACCTCAACGATACCGTGCGAGGGAATTTCATTCTTACGGCGTTGCAATAAGATGGGATCGTATATTTTGGTCGGGTGGTTTAAATTGCCTTCCCTGGTTGACAACAAGGTTTCGTAGCAACGTTTTCTATTAAGTGCGTCCCGTCGTGTGGAAAATGCGAGCCGTCTTAAACAGTGGCTCTTGTTTTGCTCTTTTACACATTTTCCGTATATTTCTCACTTGCGTCAGAACTCAGAATACTTTAAGTTTTTGGATGAAATAACACGTCTGCATTTTGGCAGGTCGAGATGGCGTACTGTTTGGGATTCTACTTCTTTTGTTATATAATCCAGGATCATTTTAATGAAATCACACTGATATATAAATAGAAGTTACCAAGGAGTAAGTAGCCTAAGTTTATTTAAAATGCTAAGCACTAAGCAAAAAACATTAACTAGTTACAACTAACAACGCGTCACTTTTCTTTACATAACATGTGCTTTAGGTCCACTACATCACGTTATAAATTGTAATTAATGTTTTGTTTACATTGTATTATTATTTATTACCGAACTGATATTATGCCACCAATTTAAATTTCACATAATATCAACGGTACAATAAGCAAACATTCTATGGTGTAGTCACGGAC
This sequence comes from Polyommatus icarus, assembly GCA_937595015.1. Lineage (NCBI taxonomy): Eukaryota > Metazoa > Arthropoda > Insecta > Lepidoptera > Lycaenidae > Polyommatus > Polyommatus icarus. The sequence goes on along the minus strand of OW569338.1, from coordinate 6,170,734 downwards.
GTAAAAAAAGATGTAGTACTTAATAAGTATTAATCTAGTACTTAGTTTAACCTATTAAGCCCCATAAGATCACCGGTGATCACAACAATATTAGAATAGGTAAGTAACAATAGATTTCCAAGAATCTACGATCAAAGGAATAATCTGTAAGTGTTGTGAATACTTAATATTATAAGTATATCTGTAATCAAATGTAGCATCCTAAACTAGATGAACTTGTAATGGGGTTTTAGGGGAAGGTTTATTTTTTGTATAGAGGTATAACAGAACGGAATAGAATATGAGATGGGAGTTGTTTGTCGATCAAACACTTGTCTCAACAATAATTCGTTTTTACCACGTCAACCGAGATTCGAGTTTTTTAAATGACTCTATCAAAACGAGTATTGGGTTTTGCAAGTGTAAGCATGAGACAATATCTTTTTTGTTTTAGGTGTTATTGTATTTTAAAAGCTTTTATTTTTAGTTATAATATTTGACTTATGTTACAAAATTTCGTGTATTATAATGATACAGTAATACTTATTCAGAGACAACCAATTAGCATTCACTAGCCACTACACATTTACTACTGCTGCTATCTCAAAAGAACTGAGTTTAGCCTTCAGTTAAAAAAGAAACACAATATCGATAATCGAGACAGGTATAATATCAAATTGCTTATCTTTTCTGGGATTCATTTATGTATCACTATGAGCTATGACTAAACATTAATTATTATTATTTTTAACAAAAAATTAAAACCGACTTCCAAGGTAAAAACAATAATAATATTACTATGAACTAAAAAGTATTAAATAATTTTTACTATCTAATAGTGCCTTTTTCCGAATTCGGCTAAACCTCAACTATTTCTGTACTCAATCTTCATTATTTTGAAGTCGGTTTCATTATTTTGATGATGACGATGATGATGATGATGATGATTATGATGATGAATATGAATTGCATAGTAGTTTATGCTTTCTGTTCTTAAAACAACGCCGAAACTCCCAAACGTGGATCTATAAGGAGTCAGTAGTTCTCTCAGCATCTTCGAAAAAATGGTATACCTTGACCCAATATTTGACTTTTTTGTAGCGTATTCTTAGTACACTTCACATAAAACTAAAATCACCATATGCTTCCATATAAATTTCGAGGAGTTTCCTCGATTACTCATGGATCCCATCATCAGGTCACCACTTTTGAGAACATGGTACCAAATTGGAGTAAAACCTAATACAACAAAACAAAAATTTCGAAAATCGGTTCACAAACGGCGGAGTAATCGTTGAACATACAAAAAAAATTACAATGATTTTTATATTTTACCGGGTGGAAAAGTGACAATACTTTTAGGTCTATGATGATAATAAGTGTATGAGTCTCATGTGTAGAGTTCATTGTTAAAGTAGTGGCGCTGAAAGATCAGTAACTTTTTGTAACTTGTATATGGATTACGGACAAATACATTACGCTCGGGCGCTTGCCTATACAAATCACGAAAAAATACTCTTTCAGTGCTGCTACTTTCACAGCGAAATACCTATATTTGATAAAAATAATATACACAATACACATCCTAAAATATAGTTTTGTTACACCTTGTAAGATTACAGCATCGACAATACCAGTATACAAAGTCAAGGAATACACAAGAATGCCCCCAGTATGATCTACATGAAAAAGCAATCAAATCTCGAGAGCGTCAAACCGACGCAACAAATAACTGATGTATTTTTAAACAGCGCCTGGTGTGGGGAGACTTATTTCCATGCAAATGTATACCCCGACTTTATGTTGGACGCTAACTTTTATTTTATACAGTAATATTTGATGACTTCGAAACAGGATGGCTGAGTGCACTCATTAATTCAAACACTGATTCGTTAACATAACAAAAACAATTATGCATCGTCTAATCCCATGCAAAGTTATTACTTACGAGGGCTGCTATTTATGTATCCGGAATTAAAAAAAGAAACAAACATATATCATTTAATATGGTTTTATTGCTTTTCAAAATATTCGCCGCGATGATCGCTTCACTTTTGCATACGCTGGAACTAATTTTCATAGCACTTTTTCCATTCTGATTGAGGTATCTCCAAAACGTGCATTTTGAACGCATCAACAGCCTCTTCGCGGCTCGAAAAACGTTGACCACGTAATTTGTTCTTCGCGTATGGAAATAAAAAGAAATCGTTAGGTGCCAAATCAGGGCTGTACGGCGGATGACCAGTCAATTCGATCTTTTGACCCTCCAAAAACTGAGTTGTTTCAGCTGAGGTGTGACAGCTAGCATTGTCGTGATGTAATATGATTCTGCGTTGTCGGTTGTCCTTTCTTATTTCTTCAAAGACTTCTGGTAAACAAATGGTCGTATACCATTCAGAATTAACCGTTTTACGATTCTCTAATGGCACTGTAGCCTCATGTCCATTAATTCCAAAAAAACAGGCGACCATTTGCTTCAAAGTACTTTTTGCACGAGTAACTTTTGTTGGTTTCGGCTCATCTTGGAACACCCACACCGTTGACTGTTGTTTAGTTTCGGGGTCATATGCATAGATCCAAAATTCATCACCAGCTGTGTAGATATTATAAACGGCTTTTGACGTACCACGGTTGTATTTTTTTATCATTTTTTTGTACCAATCGACACGAGCCCGTTTTTGATCGATTGTCAAGTTGTGCGGAATCCAACGCGAACATATTTTTTTTTCACAGCCAAATGTTCGTGTAATATCTTATGTATGCTCGTCATACTTATGCCTAAGGACGCCTCTATCTCGCGATATGTAACATGACGATCACGCATTATTAGTTCCCGCACAGCATCTATATTTTGTGGGACAACAGCTGTTTTTGGGCGACCTTCTTTATTTTCATCCGTGAGCATAGACCGCCCACGATTAAACTCACTGTACCAGTGATAAACAGTGGTTTTTGATGGTGTTTCATCTCCAAAAGTTGCGGTGAGTTGAATAAAGCACTGTTGTTGATTTAGCCCACGCCGAAAATCGTAGTAAATCATTGCACGAAAATGTTCACGCGTTAAGTCCATGGCAAATGAAGACACGCAATTTTCAAAATGACGCCACAATGGAAAAATAATTGACAGTCACATGAAACAAAATGTATTCTTCAACCAAAGAGTTCTATTTTCAAATGTTGTAATTACTTTTTAAATATTGTTCTTGTAAGTGGCCAGTTCCAGATACATAAATAGCAGCCCTGTGATATTGCAATCATACAACCGATGTACTTACACACAATAGTAATTTAATTAATAAAATATTAACTACCTGTCCCGGTGAACTTCGTGTCACATTTCACTTTAAAACCTTCCCTGGACTTCTACGAATATTTTAAGACTAAAATGAGCCCAATTCGTTCAGCCGTTTTCGAGTTTTAGCGCGACTAACACATTTGAAAATCCATTTTTATATATTAGATTACTTAATAACAAAACTCTGTAGGTACCTACCTAGGTAGGGCCATGATTTGTTTTCCAATAGTGTTTTATTGATAGGTTTTGCTAGGTGGGCAAAAAAATTAGTTACTATAACCAAAATATGTTGATGGGTTAATCTCAAAATCTATTACAAAAAGTACCTACCTAGTTTCCTAAAAAACAGATTTTTTTTCATCACTGAAAAATGTAAGCTTGACATTTTTTTTTCAAATGTGGCTCTATTCGTGGTTAATCTTGCCATAGATTTAATTTCTAAAGGTAATAAAAGTGGATATAAAATAAAGCGAGCAGCGCAAAAATCCTTGTCTCATCGCCACCGAGCAAGATTACACATAAAAATGTTAAATGACCCCGAACGCGTATTGAAAAAATTGGGGGGAAATGGCGGGAGAAATTGGCCACGCTCGGCGCGCCATTTTATGGCCATTCGTAATATAATGACAGCGCGTTCTAATCTAAATCGAAGTTTTTTGTTTTGATAAGTGTTGTACTTTGTTTAACCAGTGCTTAGAAAATTTGGTGAAAGTGGCGTCAATTCTAAAATGAGCAATATTAATGACTAGTCGTTCTGCGAAGTTGCGTTTGCGTACATAAGAAATTTCCTAGGAACCAAGCATTTTCCGTGCAAAAAAGTAGCTTATTTCCTTTCCCTTACAGAGTACACTAGTACTCTGTAGTCTATGTAGTCACCTACCATCTATTTCTATTGTTACTTTATAGTTTTATAATAATGGTTGTCTGGAAGAAATCGCTTGTTGCGATAAGGCCGCCTTTTGTACTTTTTACTCTTGGTTACTAAGTTTTGTATATCATGTTTGTATTGGTGCGATAAATTGTTTTCATTCATTCATTCATTCATAATCTATGCCTATGCCAAAACATAAAAATCGATCAAGTAGTTCGTGTTATTTGTGCATTGAAACAAATTCTTCAGCTTTAAAATATTATTAGTCTAAATTATTATACCTCAACAGTGCTGGTAAAAGTATATTATGTTCGTAGGCAATGTCCTATTATTTTTTTTATATACTTTTGTATACCTATACTATTGTATACCTTTCGATCGTTTGCATGTATCATACTTTTAATTACATTTTTAAATAGAAATTAAGCATGAGTCACAAGCAAATAGTATACAGTAAGTGTCGAAAGAGTTTCATTAAATCTCCGCACAATATTTGAAATCTGTGGGGAGACTGTTCATGACACCGTCGCCTTGCCTTTCGAAATCTAATCTTGATTGTAATTTGGTATTTGTGCTATGACACCCTGGTGTTTGTTTCTATTATAAAATTCTTTGTCCCTTTTGTTTTTAGCTAAACGACTGCTACCTAAGTCTTATGAAGATCGCAATCTACTCATGTATCTATCACACTGATATTATAAAGGTGAAAGTTTGTAAGTATGCGTGTTAGAGTATATTGTCAAGAAGTTGTATGAGTGTAGTATTCCCGTGGAATAAGGTAAGCGAGTAGTTCTCATTTAATTTTTGTCTAGAAAATTGTTGGTGCATCTGAATACCTAATTCCTTACCAAACTGATTAAATTTTCAGTTTTTGGAATGCATAGTAAAAAATTAAATATAGTTTGCGCTTATTCTGTAAAACTTTAATCCGTTACGACGCGTGAAAAAATAATCGGCCAAGTGCGAGTCGGACTCGCGCACGAAGGGTTCCGTACCGTTATAGAGCAAAAATAGGCCAAAAATTGTGTTTTTTGTATGGGAGCCCCCTATAATTATTAATTTTATTAAAATTTTACTCTAAATCATTAAAATATAAATAAAACAGAGTATTTTGTGAATATTTCAGGTGCCTACCTGTTTTCATTATTGATACCGAGCAAAAATTGTTAAAAAAATTAGGTTTGTTGTATGGGAGCCCCCCTTAAATATGAAATTTATTTTGTTTTTAGTATTTGTTGTTATAGCGGCAACAAAAATACATAATCTGTGAAAATTTCAACTCTCTAGCTATTACCGTTCTTGAGTTACAGCCTGGTGACAGACAGACGGACAGACGGGCAGACATCGAAGTCCCGTTTTTACACTTTGGGTATGGAACCCTAAAAACACCGTCTCAACTACCTGCTGTCAAAATTAGCTTCGTGTTCGAAATATAAAATCTTATAAAAAAGGAATATTTATTGTATGGGCCGCGTAATAAAAATCGTCGTAGGTACAGCGGGCCGATTGGCTTCGATTATGGGCCCGCGGAGACTAATATCTCCGTTCGTTTTAGAGGGAGTTTGTCGCAGATGGCACAAACGCCAGTGTCTTGAGGGTCACTCAAGTTAAGTACACCGTTACACAGGTGCGACTACGAATAACGATTAGGATTGTGATTGAAATTGCCCGAGATCAGGGGTCAGTTTCGGCTTACTGTCCTTTTTATTGGAAGTGTATTTCCTTTTTATCTGTCGTCCGGTACGTGAGTTTTTTGTCTGGATAGGCTTCTTTTTGTTTATAAAATCAAAAATTGAATAAAAGCTATAGAAAAATCATGACACCAATATGATTATATGCCAATTGCCATGGCATATTATTTTCGGCACATTACGGCCCAAAATGACCCCCAAAAAGAACTGAAGTGGGAAACATTATTTAACCATATTTTTGCTTCGACATGACATTTATATACACGTCTATGCACTACTGGAGCATTTTTACATACTATACAAGAAAATGTTAACATTTTCATAATTACAACGCAGAATCTAATATTATCAGTGCGATATCTAATATAAGGACGGTAAAAAATAAACAAGGCGAGCAGTTTCAGGCAGATATTAAAGGCATATCTCTCTATTATGAGCGGGAAGTTGTGTAATTTAAGGGCGGGCGCCGACGCGGCATATGGTGAACAGCAAGGGTTGGGCGAGGAGACGAGGTGGGATGTCGATATCAATATCAAATACGAAGGCGAATCATAGAAATTATATTTTAATATAATGAGATTTTTTTCATTTGTGATTTGTCTTGAGGTTTCAGCCATAGATGCATTTAAAGTGGAAGGGAAAACTTAAAAGGTATAGAAGAAGTGTTAAAGCTTGGAAGACTGAAAAAATAAGATATGACGTTTAAATTTACATAATATTATTTATGTTGCAATGTTTGCCTTTTGCTTAGTCAAGGGCCTGTTTTGCCACTTCCTGATAAAGTGCCGGACAGGCTATCAGGAAGTGGTGAAACGGGCCTTTAGTCTTGTTATCAAATATTATTCATGTCAATAAACATTTCAAAATCTCCATCGACTGTGTACAGCTGCAGTGGTATGTATGTACTGTGACCGAACATTTTAAATGATTTATAAATCTTATCGTTTTCTAGTTATGAGGTATATATTTTTATCCATGACTTTGTATGTGTTACAGTAATAAATAGAATAATACTTTCGACTCGCCCCGGCATCGCACGGGTATAAAATATATAGCCACTGAAAAAATTATTAAAATTGATAGCCTATGATCTCATTCACGTGGTATACTTAATCTTATCTGTGCCAAATAACATAAAAATTGCTCCAGTAGTTCGCGAGAAAGAAGCCCTTTCAAATAATTTCCCCCGTTTTTTCCACATTCTCCTGTTCGTCTTAGCGTAATAAAATATAGCCTATAGCCTTCCTTGATAAATGGCTATCTAACACTGAAAGAATCATGAAAATCCGTTGCGTAGTTTTAAAGATTAAAGGGAACAAAGGGACATGAGGGAAAAAAGCGACTCTGTGCCGTGGTAATACACCTGAGTGGAGATCCGTTTCGGCATTATGCAATGCACTGCTTAATGCTGCCATTTTTTTTTGTAGATTTATTTTGTATGCTTTTACTTATTGTTGTTCTCTCCGATGTTGTTTGTGTATTTTAGTTAAGCAGTTTTTTTTTCTTTTGGTTTATTGCTTGATTGTTGTTTAGTGAGTGCTGTGCAGCATTGTTTTAATGTCTGAAAAAAGCATTTTATTATTATTATTATTACTTTGTTTTATAATATGTAATTATGTATAGATATATAGAATAGAAAAGAAGGAAAGTTTTTTATTCTGGTACAGGGGCGAATGTTCCTTTGTTATAATTTTCCCGTCGACCAACGCCGCACATCACTATGTATTCATTTCTCAGACACAGCTGTACCGGCAGCGCTCGATTATAACCGACTAAGTGAGGGAGAGTACCCACTTACTTACTGAATATACCACTACTGGAAATAAAAGTATTTAATGTAATGGCTAAATACACTTTTACTGTCGAAACAAAAACATATCATGGAGCAGGCTTGGCATGGCCAACACAGAAAGATTCTTACGGTAAAGAAGACAAAGTGATGGATTAACAAAGGAAATCTGTCAGTCTGTCCACAAAGTCTATCAGCGTTTCTATTCTTTCGCATTTCTACTGTGGCCATGCTAAGCCTGCTACAGGCGAGCGAGCCTGCTATAGGTGCATGAAATAGAATGAATAAAAAATAATTACGTTTTTTGTCCGTTAAAAAGCTTGACGGTTTTAAAAAAAACAAGTTTTAACTGTGCAATTATGTTATTAGATATTTAGAATAAACTTAAATTAAAAATAACTTATTTGTAATTTTCTGTACAGCTCCAAAAACCATAATATTATAGACATCTGAAAATGTGTTATTTCCTAAATGTCTGAAATAAAGTTATCCTTAAATTCACATTAATTATTATTAATTCTTGATTCATTATATTAGAGCTGTTATATCATTATGAGCTATTCCTATTCACGATTTTTTACTGTTAAGCATTTATATCTAACGGGCTTTTGCCCGCAGCTTCGCTCGCGTTAAGAAGTATAAAAACTTGCACTCCCTATTTCAACCCCTTGGGGTTGGAATTTATCAAAATCCTTTCTTAGCGGATGCCTACGACATAACATCTACCTGCATGCCAAATTTTAACCAGATCCGTTCAGTGGTTTGGGCTGTGCGTTGATAGATCACCATGTCAGTCACATTTGAGTTTTATGTATATAGATTTTCTGGTGAGATCTCGCGAACTGGTGTGGGAGTTATTATTATTATTAATTTTCTGGTTTTTAAAATAAGAAATTCTGGACGTAAATGTTCCTTTTTACGTTGTATAGAAAATTAAAATTAAAATAACGTAGTATAGTCGCGCAATATTTGAATACTCTTGCCTGTCACGAAAAAGGTTGCGAAACACTCCACAATACAGTGAACAACTGTGTACACACGAGCACACGTTCGGAGCACGGAAGGCAAATATCTCAAAATTGGTTGTCAGAAAACATAATGTCAGACACGGGAAGGGTTGGGTCGCCCTTGCCCTATTCTTGACATTTTAAATTGTTTATTTACGAACAAGTGTCAAGTGATTTATTCAGCGAGATTTTGTTAAGGTTTAAATGATTTTTGGTTGGAAGGTTTTGTGTGAGAGAGTTCAGTTATTATAATTTTTTTTTTGTAATTTATTCTAAAAAATCTTAGAGAGAGAAGCTACAAACTTATTTATTACACTCATAACATAATAATTTGAACAGTATTTGAGATTTCACAAATAATATTTAGCATATAAAATCTTATGAATTACTTACTGGAAAACATTCTAGAGCAGGATGATATAAGAATATGAGTTAGTATTAAAATATTATTAATCACTATCTGTCATAGGGAAAGAGACGTTGGTGAGAATCAATATTAGTATAATATACGTAGTTGACTTGAATATTTTGCTTAACTCAACAACAAAGCTTTAAATGAAAAATGTATGGGAAAACGCGTCACCAAGTATGTTGACACTTGCGAGGCCTCATGTACTCATACATTTTTAATTTCTAACTTCCATATCGAAATTAAGGAATTTTAGTTGTCTAAGTTGTCTAAGTATGTCCGTATCGAATGTGCTTTCAGATGAATTATAAATAAAATAAATAAATAAAATGTCTTTATTTCAGGCATAATAATTGTACCCATACAGATTATATAAAATATTATGTAAAATTAAAATTAAAATAAAATAATGTTGACACTGTAAAGGGGTGTCCAGTCATAAAATCACTTCTTGTTCTGGTTCATGTGAACAGAGATCCACCGCACGTACATTATATTATTGTAGTAGTCGTCAGAGATAGCCGCGAGTATCCTATTACCAGAGCTGCGCAGTCTGTGCCAAAATGCAGCGACCCGAGATCTAATGATCGCAAAAAAGTCAGGGACTCCCGCCTCCGCAAACATACCCGAAGCACTGCAGCTTCGCGGGAGCCGCATAAGAGTTCCAATTATGCACCAAAAACATTCTGCCAGTAAGCTTTACAAGCTTATATTCATTTAGAATAAGTAATAGTTAAAAAACACTCTCATTGCATTATTATCATTGGCTCTTAATACGTATGCAAAGTTTCAAATTAATTAGACTACTGGATATAGGTAAACATCATGCTTAAATATTCTGTTACATACATACAGCCCAAGCTAATAAGATCATGTTTTAAAATACAGTCGATGTTTAAAATTAATTCCAAAGATTCATTAGAAGATTTTTATAAGAAGTGTTAAAACATAGTTATTCAATGCAGACACTAACAACAATACTTCATAATATCAACTGCCTCACGTTCAAGCAATTCACAAAATCCACAATAGCAAATAAACTTGAGGCGACCTCAAGCCGAACTTATGTGGCCACAGGGTCTGCTATCGCTACTGTGGCAACTTGGTTACAGGGTTGCCACTTTTAATGACTTTTGTGGCTCAGTGGTTGAGAGCGCAGTGCTTAAGCTGGAGGTCACGGGTTTGAATCGCGCCGACGGAACAAAAATTAAAGGTTCTCAGCTGTTCGCACTCTGTAACTCTGACTTGGACAATTGATATCTATGGATATCTATGGATCCTTTAAGTATTAAAAACACTATACTTTACCTAATATATAAGATTTTTATTATATTACTAAATGACGCCCGTAACTCCATTGCGCCAAAATTAATTTATCGCACGATTACCGTACATTTTTCCGGGATAAAAATTATCCTATGTCCTCTCCTGGGATTAAAAGTATACCTATACCAAACAGAACAATCGGTTCAGTGGGTCAGGCGTGAAGAGGTAACAGACAGACACACGTTACTTTTGCATTTAATCCTTCGATCGCGGATTCTTGGAAATCTATTGTTATTCTATTGTTGTTACGGTCACCGCAACTGTCCTTATGGGGCTTCATGGGTTAAAATATTAGTGTGGATACACACAATAACCTTGCAACATTGAAAGTATTTTATCCCGTCAGAGGTCTTCGAACCCGCGACCTCCTTTAGTGTCGACGCGCTACCGAGCCACAGCGGTTTTTGGGCCACAGAGTTGGGGCAACTTATGTGGCCACAGGGTCGGCGCGGGCAACTCAGCCGCAGGTTGGCAACTTATGTGGCCACAGGGTCTGCGGGGCTAATCGGTGGTCGCACCCGCTGACAATTTGCAGGTTAGCCGCGACCGCCGCGACCGACACCGCGCCTGCGGTCCGTCAGGCCTATCCTTGGCCTATCACCCGTCAAAATTTAGGTACCATCTACGAGTATACTTATTATAAAACAAAGTCGCTTTTTTCCCTCATGTCCCTTTGTTCCCTTTAATCTTTAAAACTATGCAACGGATTTTGATGATTCTTTCAGTGTTATATAGCCCATTTATCATATATATACCCATCAAGGAAGGTTATAGGCTAGATTTTATCACGCTAATATTAATAAAATCGAAGAAATAGAGGAAAATGTGAAAAAAACGGGGGAAATTATTTGAAAGGGCTAAATTGAACGCGCTAATCTCAGGAATTACTGGTTCGATTTGAAAAATTCTTTCAGTCTTAGATAGCCCATTTATTGAGGAAGGCTATAGGCTATATTTTATTACGCTAAGACTAATAGGAGAATGTGAAAAAAAAACGGGGGAAATTATTTGAAAGGGTTTATTTCGCGAACTACTGGAGCAATTTTTATGTTATTTGGCACAGATAAGAAGTAGACCACATGAAGGATCGTGATAGGTTATCGATTTTAATCATTTTTTCAGTGGCTATATATTTTATACCTGTGCGACGCCGGGGCGGGTCGCTAGTTATTTCTATAAAATGTTTACGTGACGGGAAAAAAAAGGAAAAAAATACTGTTGTCCCTAACATCGCTAGTGTAAAGAATAACTTAGCCGATATCTTGTGTATATTCTGCTTCATACTCCCTTTTTTCTATTTAATTTAGAAAATCTATTTCTACAAAACTCTTAAAACAAAATGACATTCAACAATTGCAACTATACTGTAACTTATTAAAATTATTGGACAACACAGTTTTAATTTCAAAAATCGATAAAGTTATGAAATATCACGCTACGTTCATTCCGTAGCGTCGCGTAGCAACGCGTCTACAAGGGCGTAGAGGCTACGTAGCGTTTCGTAGCTTCAGTTTTTAAGGGGCCGGGTACCCTTGGAATTTCTCATACAAACGTAATACCAAAATCATTTTCACATACGAAAATATTTAACATGTTTGAGCTATTTTTCAGTTTAGAATAGTAATTACCTAGGTTCCTACACAAAAATTTACTTCAAAATATTTAAACACAAAAAAAATATTTTTTGTTTTAATTTTTTTTAGTAAATTTACTACTAAACATAGAAACACTAAAAAATAAAGTAAAACACTAAAAAATATATAAATAAATATATAAAATCCTCTATTTCTTCGTGTTTCAATGTTTAGTAGTAAATTTACGAAAAAAAAAAATTAAAACAAAAAAAAAATCGTGTTTAAATATTTTGAAGTAAATTTTTGTGCAGGAACCTAGGTAATTACTATTCTAAACTGAAAAATAACTCAAACATGTTAAATATTTTCGTATGTGAAAATGATTTTGGTATTACGTTTGTATGAGAAATTCCAAGTGTACCCGGCCTCTTAACAGAGCAACGCATCTTATTTTTTATCTTTTGTCGTTATCTAATATTTTACTAAGCCCTCGGCATTCTCTTGTTAAAAAGAGGTAATTGCAGTTTTATAATCGTGTGGAATAAACTGTCAATGTAGGTTTTATGAATTACTACTAATAAGTAATGTTTGTAGAATAACGTTTTTAAGCATTCAGTGGGACATGTCTTGGAATAGACACTATCTATCCCCAGATCTCAGACGTCTTCCCCGCTCCAGACCTTAGACAGACTGTCAGATTTGGCGCGCTTTTCGCACGCATGCGCGGTGCTACACTTATTTCCATCTCGCTCTGGTGGCTCTGTCTCTCTCTGTCTGCGGGCCGCGGCTAACCTTCGGCGCGAGGTTTGCGGCGGCAAAAATGTGTGTTTCGGTGTGCCGTAGCGGAGCGCCACAGGCCACGCCCAGTAACGCGTCTTGAGCCACTTAGTCGATAAGACGGAGAACATATTGGGAGCGAATTTTCATACTTTCAAAGGTTCTTTCTGAGGAATGTCTTTATGATGAGATGTGTCGTAGTGTAGATTAGTAAGGTATGGTTAATGTGTTTTGTTATGAATGATCATGGGGTTAAGCGAGTGATACATTGTTGTCAAGCTGTGATCTTCTTTCTAGATTGAATGTGTTGCCTTATTCTTTATTCTTATTTTAAATATAACGCGATGAAAGAACAATTTTGTAGGCGATTACAAAAATTATGTTTGTAGGTAATAACTAAAAATGTTTTCTTTGGGATTTAACTTCGTTTTGTTTAATCTATTCCTGTTTATAGACTTTTCATTAAAGTTTTGCAGGATAAGTCTAAGCACGTAAAATTGATTGAAATCGTAAACTTGTTTTATGTGAACGCTTAAACTTTAAAACACTCGACTATAAAGACTTATATAAAAGTAATAAAGACTGTGAACACCGTCTTAGTTTCCGGCCAGATATGGAGCCACGAGCTGTCAAAATGGAGTGGGAAAAAAGGCGGGAATGTGGCGTCGTTTATGTGGAGCTCGTCATTGGGAGCGAGCGAGAGGGAGCTATTCTCCAACTATGATAGAGCGGGACGGCGAACGCAACGTGGTTTATAAGAAAACCCAAGACGCTGGGCGTGTTTGGTGGGCGTGTGGTTACGATGGTGTGCGCTGCACCTGTGTGCGTGATGTGCACCTGTGTGCGTCACGTCTTTTGTCCACTATACGGCGCTATGTTGGCTGTTTATTTATTGATGCGCCTCGAAATTCTAAGATTCCTTTCATCTCTATTTTTAATTTAAGACTATAAGTATTTCTATAAACTACTTTGAGCTTCATCACACGAGCTATTCAAATTAATTATTCTATAATGAAGGCTTTTCAGTATGTAAAGTTAATTACATTCAAATAAGACCATTTCAAATCTTCTAAAAATCTAGTTCATTGTTTTGTAGGATTGTAACGACTGTGCATAGTATATTGGCAAAAGTTTACTAAAATATGTCTTTTAACCTCCACAGTCCACACACATTCACACAGTTTGAACATTTATAATATAAAGATATTAAAAATAGCATTAGTAAGTTAGATATATTATCTCAAGTCCTTAAATCTTATTCACAGATACCCGGTGTAAGACTGGGAATTACGGAATCCAAAAAGCCGTAGACAATTCCGGGAACAAACTATAGAACCAAAAATCGAAACTGACATTTTGAATAGTCAGATTTTGCATCTAATATTATATTAATCCAAGATAATACAGGTCTTCCAGACGTCATGAAAAAGTATATATCTTCGATAAAAGTTAGTATAGTTTTTATAATTGCGTATAATATCTTCAACACATTCTTTTTTATTTTAAACAAAAAGCGCATTTCTTTTTTTACAAACCAGTAAATAATGCATTTTATTCGCTTTTTAGTGGCTATATTTAATTGATCAACAAATGGTCGTAAGTACTTATATCACTAACTTCGACTCATTCTTAAAACAAAGTAAAATAAATTCTAAAACATTATAAGAGAGCATATTTTCCACTGTCGCGTGAGTTTCTCAAAGAAGGCTGCGGTTACAATGCTGGCGAACCGTGATGATGTGGTGAGAATTAACGCTTACTTCTTTGGTCTATATATTTTGTACTTTGGTGCTCATATTTTGTACTTTGTACGTGTTCTTTTATGAGCAAAGTATTTTAACTTTTTATTTTTTTATTTTGCTCTAAGGATTATTAGCAATAAAGTTACGTTGTTTCGAGTAGGCTTTTAGGTTTAATATAAATTTATATTAATTAGCACAGTTGTAGACGGATTTTTCTACGGAGAAAAACAATGCGGCAAAATGTGGGTAGCCGCAGAATCTCTTTGAACTTTCAGACACACGAAGTCAAAAGTAGGAAATTTTCTAGAAAACCTTATCTAGGGTATTTTTCAATCAACTACACTGTGAGAAATTTAAACAATGCCAGTTTTTTTTATTGTAAGCAGTGCCAAGTTAAAAAGTTGTGACCTTAATTCTAAATATTATAAAGCAAGACAAGATTCAGAAATAAATTAATAAAATCGATAAATTATGTATTTCCATGCTCCAAATTATGGTGGCACTCCGCCAAACACAGATTAGTAACTTTTTGGGAAACTTTACTAACATTGGCTAGCCATAATGTATAACTGGTGGGATAAATGGTAACTACGATAATTTAGTATGAGTTTATAGTTAGTAGTTACTTAGCATCCAAACGAAAGAATATTATGAATTATTTTAATTTAAGTTTGAATACAGTAGCCATTTTAGGTTATTTGACAATTTTTCAAAGTGACCAAAGCAATAGTAAGTTGTGCAGTTACTGATGGTAATTCGAATATTAATTGCAACATTGATTGTGTTCCAAAGTTTATTATATAATACCAATTTTTTTAGCAAGTTAAATGATTTGGCGAGTTTAGACTTATATAAATATATGTACTTTAAGTTACGGCCCTTATTTTTTTATATGTATTTATTGTTATTTATAAAGCTGGTCCTACATCTCACGGTATCCAGTATGACCACTTAGCTAAGCGTTAAAAGCGTTTAAGGAATTCTAATGTGTCGTCGTCGTCTTCACTATCTACGCACACTGCCCCGTCTCCCCTACACTGCGTCTGTGTGAGTGACTTCTTTCGCCGCGTCGCTGTGTGCGATTTCTTTCGAGACGTAATAAGGGGACCGTTTCTTTCCCGCTAAGGTTTTAATGCCGACCACGTTTCGGTCGCGAGCGCGCGCCTCTAGCGGTTTCTTGGAAACTTTGTGCGGACTTCAGTGTGTGATTGTGAACTTTTTTTTATGTCCAAGTAAGTTTTTTTTTAAATTTCGAAAAGAGAATGTTTATTTTTTTTTATTGAAAGTTTGCGAGCGCTCGGGTTGAAACCGCAGGCTCATTAGGCTGGGCGCACACTACGTTTAAACTTGGGAGATAACGGCACATATTGTGATACGGGAGGCGGCTTTAACTTGTATCTGATTAATTAAAGTTGTGATTACGTTGAGGGCGTGCCTTTTGTTTACAAAGTGTCGACACTTGTTAGTTTGCACATGTTTCAGATCTTATCTTTGTCTTACGTGAAGTGACGGGTGAAGATGATCAATGATATTTTGTTGAATGTTAAAAGTTTTTGTTCAAATTATATTAATAAGTGAACAGGAACGGGGCAGTATAAAATTAAAAACTTTTTAATATTGAATCTTATTGAAAAACGTTTATGTATGAAACTTATTAACAGCTGAGAAATACTTTTGATTTTGTACTTGTTTGCATGTAACGACGGGATTAAAAAGAGTGTTTTGAATTAAAAAATATTCTACCCTTCCATTCCTTTGTAAATACAAGCTAATTAACAGGAAAAAAAATTCCGCCAAATCTTAGGATATTTCGTAAAATGAATTCATATAAATGCGAAAAAGAAACCTTTGGACCGATTTTGCTAAAATTTGGTACGGAGGTACTTTGAGTCCCGGGAAAGGACATAATAATACTTTTTATTCCGGAAAAATGTACGATTCCTGCGCGATAAATGAACGTTGGCGCAACGGTTGCAGGCGTCATCTATTAAAAAATTGGGTTCTAAGAATTAATACTATTTATTACGATAATATTTGCCTTGAGAAAGCAGCGAATCATACGTACGTACTATCAAAAAGAATAAACCTTGTTTGTAAATACTTTGGCATCGACATGCATAGCTCACTGCTTTCTTAACTCACGGATATATCGATTATAACCTCTACCTCGTTATACTAAGAAGGAAAGTGTGAATCTATTAAGGAAACAAATTCGTCAAGTACCTGTAATTATTTCCCGGCAAGGGGCTGTTAAAAAGTAAGTGCGAACTCCCATTAGAAGGGGAGACTCACTGACAATGTGTATTGTTTAAATATACTTCAAGGTGATAATTTAAATGTTGGAATAATGATGTTTTAAATAAGTTCTGATAAAAGTACTTTTCTTTGTCAAGACATCATATAAATAAATGTATTTTTGTGTTATTTGATTAATATTTTATTTGCCTGCGCTCATTTTTTCTTGTTGATTTCACAGGCGGACTGTATATCTGTCCAATGGCTTTAATTTTCATAAAATAATATGATAATTATTATGTTATTATTCATAATAAAGTAAACGTAAAACAACCATGCTTTAAGACAAATGAAAATCGCTAAGACTATATCGATCGTTCTGAGAGAAGATTTTGAGATAAGCTCCAACAATATCTATCAAACTGTACAATAAATTAACGTTAAGTAATCATTAAATGACTCTTAGAGTAACCGTAAAACTCTGTTTGTACTTTAATACCATTAATTTTTCATGTACTTTTCTATTTATTAAAATTCACACACAGCTTTTAAATATCGAACCAATATTAACATTTTCAGTAATTCTTTGACCCACTTTGCATAGGTTCCGAAACAAAACTCAGTATACTGACAAGTCTCTCAGAGACATGACGTTTTGAGCACAAAACAAGTGTTACGTATTATAACGACATCCCAACAAAGACATATACATCAATGCACTCGCGTATATTTCGGAACAAATCAGCAATATGGCGTCGATTCTAGACGTCATAGGCACTGACCAGAAAACTGAGTAATATTTTGGAACATACCCTTCGTGTGGTATTTTAATAAATGACGTCACTTGTCGCTGCATTCCAGTTTGATGGTTGATCGCTCGTTGTTTACGTCTCAGAGGGTCGAGGCTCGAGGCCAATTTAAATATATTAGACATTCGGATTTTCTATATAAATATATCCGGTTTTAATTAAAAAAGTTTTTTTTATGGTTTTGAGGGTCAAAAGCAATATTATGACGATCTGAAACATATAAGTAAAAAAAGAACACGGTCGAATTGAGAAAACTCGTCCTTTTTGGAAGTAGGTTAAAAACTAAAAACAAAGAATTTGTAGTTGAGGTCATGGGTTTGATTCCCGTGTTGGGACTACTAGGAATGTTTCAAGTTCCGTACGGACAATTTAGGCTTATCACCTGATTGTTTAATAAGAAAGATGATCCATGTGGCAGATATATCAACAGTCGATCCTGCGCCTGATCTGTGGCCGTTTCACAGTGTGATAAAAACCTCGATTTTGTTTCACCGCGTTTTTCTTTCAAAATACTAGAGTTGATAGTTATATAAACATTAGAGTAGAACTCTGAGATCGATATTCTTTGTAGTTATTTTTTTAAAGAGTGTTAAAGTTGGCGTTTTTCCGGGTCAAAAATTTGCATAAAAATTAATAAAAAAAAACTAATCAAGTAACATTAATTTTGTTTATACCAATTGAACAAGCACTTAATACTTTACTTTTTCTCCAAATTTGGTTAACCTACTGTGATCAAGTAGGGAGATATTTATTTATTTAATAATTTTATTTTTTCATTTTTAATTTCGCGATTAGATCGAGTTAGAAAAAGTTTTAAGCATGAAACGATAGTGTGAGTAATCTTTTATCAATGTTATTAAAAATCACACTCTAATAACCTATATGTCAGAAGTTACATCCAATTTAAATTTTTTAATTTTAATTTCTTTCAAAATACTAGAGTTGATAGTTATATAAACATTAGAGTAGAACTCTGAGATCGATATTCTTTGTAGTTATTTTTTTAAAGAGTGTTAAAGTTGGCGTTTTTCCGGGTCAAAAATTTGCATAAAAATTAATAAAAAAAAACTAATCAAGTAACATTAATTTTGTTTATACCAATTGAACAAGCACTTAATACTTTACTTTTTCTCCAAATTAGGTTAACCTACTGTGATCAAGTAGGGAGATATTTATTTATTTAATAATTTTATTTTTTCATTTTTAATTTCGCGATTAGATCGAGTTAGAAAAAGTTTTAAGCATGAAACGATAGTGTGAGTAATCTTTTATCAATGTTATTAAAAATCACACTCTAATAACCTATATGTCAGAAGTTATATCCAATTCAATTTTTTTTTTATAAAAATTCGGTTTTTTTAATACCTAAACTGTTTGTCACTAAAGTTGATATTTTTTTTTCCCCCGACTACATCAAAAGGTGATTACTGATTAGATACTGTTTGGGCATATAAAATCATTAGTTAACGTTATATTTTTTCACTTTTTAGATTTTTTATTATTACACCTACCTAAACGTTATCTTGATATTTTTCGTATAGGATATCGATTGCGAATTTGCGTATCAACCGGATAAACCAAACAAGAGACCTTTAGTGACAACCCTAGGTACATTAAACCCTACATTAAACCCTAGGTACAAAAAAATCCGAATTTTTATTTAAAAAATTTAAATTGGATGTAACTTCTGACATAGAGGTTATTAGAGTGTGATTTTTAATAACATTGATAAAGGATTACTAACACTATCGTTTCATGCTTAAAACTTTTTCTAACTCGATCTAATCGCGAAATTAAAAATGAAAAACTAAAATTATTAAATAAATAAATATCTCCCTACTTGATCACAGTAGGTTAACCAAATTTGAAGAAAAAGTAAAGTACTAAGTGCTTGTTCAATTGGTATAAACAAAATTAATGTTACTTGATTAGTTTTTTTTTAAATTAATTTTTATGCAAAGTTTTGACCCGGAAAAACGCCAACTTTGACACTCTTTAAAAAAATAACTACAAAGAATATCGATATCGGAGTTCTACTCTAATGTTTATATAGCTATCAACTGTAGTATTTTGAAAGAAAAACGCGGTGAAACAAAATTGGATGTGTTTTAAATATATAATAAAAGACAAAAGTCTTAATATATGTACAGTATAAAAGTATTAAATGTATTTCCGTTGTCTGGTACCGGTAACACACGTCCTTCAGGTACTTAGCACGGGGCCAGATTGACGTGGTGTGAAGCGTCCATAGATATTATAAGATATTATAAGTGATTACTTATTAGTATTAGTAACAACTAACACACAAAACTTGGACAGTATGAAAATAACTTCTGTGAAGTCTTGATTTCTATGAGATCCAAATACACCATAAGCAATGCTCTTAGGTTAGGTTCACACGGCATTGTCCTCCACGTTTCCTGCACTTTTTATGCAGTATACATCTTAACAAATAAACCTAGTGGCGCATACAATCTATATAGAACCATTCACGCGTCGT
Organism: Polyommatus icarus; assembly: GCA_937595015.1. Lineage (NCBI taxonomy): Eukaryota > Metazoa > Arthropoda > Insecta > Lepidoptera > Lycaenidae > Polyommatus > Polyommatus icarus. Next base: position 6,150,730 of record OW569338.1, on the reverse strand, counting down.
TTGTACTGCACGATTTGCTGCAGTACAATCGATGTATGAATTTTAAGACGTATACTGCAAAAAAACGTGCAGGATTGTGCCATGTGAAACCTAGTCTGTCTTGAACGTAGTCTATAATGCCAACACTCCAACATACCGCTTCAGTAACACGTACGTCTTAACCTGCCCAAGATTCGTCCATTAGAATATCCAGGGGTCCGACGGATATTGCATTAGCTAACCTATTTGTAACCGTCGCTGACACGATCATTATCCCCGACCCTTCGACCCTTCTGGGGACAAAGAATACCCAATTGGTAAGTGTAAGTTCGAGTCTTATGGGAGAACGTAAGTTATAGTTTCTATGGTATCAAAGATCCAATAGAATATTAGGAAGGGCAAGAAGAAAAAGAAGATTTTTAAAGCACATAAAAAGTTACGAAATATACGTATTTTTTTTGGACTGAGAAAATATACCAAAAAGAACCGTTTTTTGTAGATAAGTAAAAATTGTTTTTCTCAATAAATTATTTTGGAAGGGTGATTAATAATTTTGATACTTATTAAAGTAAAGTAAAGTAAAGTAAATGTACTTTTTACTAATGAAAAGGTAACGAAATTTTAATCCTGAAACAAATTTTTGAAAGCAAAATAACAACATACTATTTTAATTAATGATAAAGTGTCGGATTTTGTCATAGATTGTGTGCTTTTATAATTCAGGACGTCACGTTATCGTGGACGCCAACTTCCACAGTAAAATGTTGGGTACGTTAAATGATCTTTTGATTTTACGCACCGCGGACGTTTTGTGCGGTACAGAAGAGTGTAGACGTCGTGATGTCCTCTAACGTGCACGTTAAAAAGTTATCGTCGGCGGAAATTAAAAGCGTCTTCATAATATATTTCCATACATTTTACTTCCCCATGTTATCGTTTTACCGCGAACGTTCACGATATTACCGCCAAGTCCAAAATGATTTTCATAATCATTGTGATTTCGTAGCATGCTTCGTAGACCTGCTACGCCGTGCTACGCAGAGTGGCTTTTGAGATGCGGAAGAGTTTTTGACTCTTGCGCTTATAATTTTTGTACTAAAATGTCTTTAATAAAATGTAATGTAGATGTTTCAGATGCCAATGTATGTATTTATCGTATTTTATAGCCGTAAAAAACCTAGAAATACAATCAATAAACTAATCAAGAAATCAATTTAACATTTTAGTATATTTATTAAATTTTCCACTCTAAAGATAACAGCATACCAGTTAATAGTCAGAAGTGGTAGTAATTGGTAAGTGATTAGGGCTGAGGTGTGCTAACTAAATAACCCGATGTAATTGTGAGCTGGAATTGGACGCGACTGTCCGGAGATTGATCGGAGATGATTGATGATTGTGACTGTACTGACCAGAGTCATGAACAGTCATCAGGAAAATCAATGACTACTGACTTTATGTATGAATTTAGACACATTTCATATTCATAAAAAAATCTGTACATTTTAAATCTCAAAGTATCTTCATATCAATTGTCATCAGTTTACTAGTTAAGCGTGAACACTGAAGAACTAACAGAAACACAAACAGACGAACACACTTCTGCATTTTAACATTAGTAAGAAAGTGCAGGATTCATGTATGTACAATACTAATTCATGTTCCATTTAGTGATTAAAAAAAAGTTAAAATTACCTCGCATTATTGACTTATTCCTTACCTTAGATTCGAAAACCTTAAATAGAATTAAATTAAAAAGTGACTTTGCGAGCGGATTTCGAAATATTATGAAATTGGAATAGGAAACTTGTCGTTAAGTAAAGTACAATTTTGTATCACTATCTCGCAATTATCACATAAAAGAAAGGGCATTTCATCATTACTGGATACAAAACCATAGCGGTATCTCTACACTACAAAACACAAAGATACAGTGGCCCTTAGACCGTAGGGCGCAGTAACAAGCGCGCCCTTGCGTTTTATTATTTACCGTCCTCTGTGTTGGGCCTAAGATTTTATTGTTATGCTATTCATGAGCTAAATCCACTGGAAATGTGAATGCGTGTTTTTAAATGTACTGTGTGATGTTGATATAGCTTTAGGGCTTCAGTGGTAAATATGTATAGTTATGTTTTATACTTGACTAACGCCTCCGTGGTTCAGTAGTTTAGAGCGTGGCTCTTGTCTAGGAGGTCGTGGGCTCGATGGCATGTAATGTAGTCGTTCCTGCGTCTTCCGTCCCACTGGGTTATGAGAGTAAAGGAACAGAGAGTGATCTTGTGTACTGCGCACATACTTGTGCACTATAAAATTACTCTTGCGTAACTGGCCTGGTTTCAATACAACCGGCCACCGTCACCGAAACCAGTGTGGGAGTTATTAGTGACTGAAACAACGCTAAAAGAAAGGATATGATTTTGAAGCGTATATAGTAAGTAGGAGTTACTATGTTTATTTCTCAGGTAGGATCAAGGGCCCAAACAGAGGGTAGCATAAGAATGTTTCCGTATACCAAGCGAAATAGAAATAAAAGAAAATGATACTACTTTATGGCGTATATGTGTGTCTTTATAAAATGTTTATTGTAAAAGTAGCAGCACTGAATGACATACTTTTGAGTTCTATGTTCTAATGCTTAAACGTCATGACGTTGAAGAATAATTCATCAATTACTATCTCATACGATAATTTAAAAAAGTTATTATTTTAAGCGCGGCTACTGTTACAGTGAAATATATACAAATGACATATATATGCACCAAAAAGTATTTAGTACCATTTTATAGTATCGCTTTATTTTGTTCTACATATTTTTCAGTTACCTATTTTTATAAAAAGATTTCGATAGTATCAGTCCCAAAGGGTACATTCTCTGTTCCAAAGTAAAATCTGTCACGATCGGATTTAAAATTAGATCTCTCAACAACCCTATCTCATACCGTATCTCGGTTCAGAATTACACAAAAATTAATATATATCCGCCTCAGGAATCAAAGCAAACAACACGAAGGCAGTAAAAGGGGGAGAATTAAGTGTAACATCCCGACATATCGCGTATCGCAAACACCGGCTTACGTCCCGTCAATATTTGATGCGACTGTAATTCGTGTATTGTGATTTGTGAATATGTATGGATTATAAAAATAAAATAGTTGTGTATAATACTATCATTATAAACATACCAATATAAACATCACTTAGCTGATTGATGTCACAATACCTACTGACACTACTGACTACAATTATACTGGCGTCAAAGAAATCGAAAAACTAACAAAGTATCACCTACTGAAAAAAGAAATAACCAGACTCAGGAAAACCAAAGCCATCATCATACCAACATCAACAACAACAGGAATGGTCGCCAAGAGCATTCGTAGATACTGTGACATACTGGACGCTAAATTAGATCTAACCATAATGCAATAGCAAACAGCTATCTACACAAGTACAATAGTTTCAAAAGTTTTGGGAAGCAATGTGCTAACAGGCGAAAGCGAATCTGCAGTACCCTCTCCCTGAAGGCTTCGGGGCTGGACTGTAATGACTGCCGGCGGGAGCTGAGAGAAGCCAAATTTCACTTCATAATACCAAAATATTACGAGTATACTTGTTACTTGTGTATCCAAACTAATATTATAAATGCGAAGGTTCAATCCCTGAAAAATGCACAGTTCCCGCGCAATAACTTTCTGGCGCAACGGTGTCGCGGACGTCATACAGTGATGCTATATTTTTGTGTACTAGTAAGTAGATCAAAGATGCAAAGGTTTAGCAGTACATTTGTTTGAACTGTGGATGACGGATTTTATTTCTAGTGGGATGTCCACAAATCTATCGGCTGAAAAACATTGAAATCGCCCATGACTATTAACAATGTCGGATGTGAAAAACAGTAACTTTACAGGAGAGCGATTCAAAGTCTAAATTGTGAATAACTTTCTACTTATTTCAAGTAGAGTCATGAAATTTCAGGGTTGTGCTCTATAAGTTATTTTCGTTTAGTATATTAATAGGAGTATCCCGTATTTTATGAATAAATATAAGAGAAAAGTCACTTCTGACCTTTTTAACGGAGTACGAGTAATGCTGATTTGTCGGAAGTGCCAGAACCGACATTGTTGCTTGTTCAAAATCAATGACTACTTGTCGGAAGTGACTCTTGCGCCATTGTTAAGTGATAAATTTATATTTAAAATATGTCGCATGTAGACATTACCAACAAAAATGACAACAATTTAAAGAAAGTATATATTTTTTAAGGACTTCTGTCAAATAAAACGTAAAAACAATGTATGTATGAGAATACAAAATATTTCTTATGACGTAAATAGTTCAGAAAATCAAATTTTCATCCGAAATGTAAATTAACTTAAAACATTGAAATTAAAAATTATTGCCATCACTATTTTGTTAACTTTTTGATACTACAACTTAAATTAACTTAACAAAATTAATCCTTTTTTTTATCAATGATTAAGAGGAAAAGTTTGTTTCGTGTTTGGAAAAGTCTTTATATTATTGTTTGTATTGAATAGGTTCAATAACTACTGAACTAATTTTAAAAATTATTTTACCCTTGGTAAGCTACATTGTTTTCAAATGACATAGATAGTGTATTATTCAGAAAAATATTAGGAATCATACCGAAAATCGCAAAAATATAACCCAAAGTGGTAAAAATTTGCAATAAATTACATTATTTCGCTTGCGCTGCGAAAAATACAGCTGATTCATAGAAAAAATATTAAAAATACTTATAGTATTCATCATTATCTACAAAAATCCAGGACAGCATATTTGTATCTTTTATGGTTAACGAATAAAAAACATTTCCTTCATTAAAAAATTAACTTCAAATCATCTCCTACTAGCGTGGCTTGTTTTGCATATTAACAATTGATCCTTACCTAAATAAATATCAAATTATTAATTGTGATTCTGTGAAGAATAGAATTGTCTTTTAAATTATTACAATGGGGCAAATATTTTAGTAGTTAGGGCAGTTTGATTAAAGCTCAAAACAAGGCGCTGACGCGGCAATGGCGGTGGCAGCCATGAATTTGTAATGCAAAATATTATATTTTCCAAGTGGAACAACTTGCTATAGATCTTATCGACATCTGCCAAATACGCTGGAGAGATGAATTTGCCCAAATATGTGGGAAATACAGGAAATACTGACGAAGGACTGAATGTTTTGCAGGTCCATTAATTTGTCAGCGAAACGAAGCTTGCGTAATCAGGTAGTTCTTAAAAATCTCTACATTTTTAGGGCACTTACGTACTACTACAGCTTTAATTTTCATGAAAAACATAGATGAATATTTATTAGATTAATTAATCAAAAGCAGTCTTCTTCATCCGAGATTCTCTATTTATTCTATGGTATTTTTGAGAATAATTTCACTTTTACATAATCTGAGTAAATCTATATGTTTGTTAAGACAAATTGCAAGCTCTGAATTTACAATGTCTACAAGATCAACAAGGATAATCAAACCAGCTACTCAACGAATTTGAGAAAATTATAATAATAGTATAGGAAAAAAATGCTCATGGAAATTTTGTGACTGAAGTTAAACCGAGTGTGAAAAAAGGTCCTTTTAATACCTTTTTTACGATTTTTAACAGTATAGCTTATGTTTTATTGCTATTATGTATTTAAAAAATGCCGAAAAAATCAGCTATTAGCTATACCAGATCGTCAAAACACGATTATTGACCTAAGAAATTATATTCATTCTTTGTGTATGTGTGCCAACAAAAACTTAATTTTCTTACAAAAATGACCTATTTTGAAGCCTTTTGAAAATTGTTTAAAGTCGGTAAGCACCGACAGATATGAAACAAACTCCAAATGGCATTAAACCAATTAAAAAAATAAGTGAAATGATTATGCTGTAATACTACCGACATTTTGCCAATTTATAAATCCCCATATCAATGTCGGAAGTGGTACTACCGACAATTTAACCATATATAAAACCGATTAAAAATGTCGTATGTGGTACAACCGACATTTAACACATTTGAAAAACCGGTTAAGAACGTTGGATGTGGCACATCCGACAATTTTAAATAACCTACGATAAAATGTTAATGAAGATAAATGTTTTTCTTATAATCAAATCTAAAGCAATAAAACATAAGCTGTACTGTTCAAAATCTTTAAAGAATATAATAAAGAATAGTTAAATACAATTTTCCGCACTAGCATTAGCTTCGATCATAATATTTCCATCAGCATTTTTTCCCTATTACTATATATTTTTTAATTTCGTTGAGTACCTAGTTTGATAAGCCGTGCTGATCTTGTAGATATTAAAAATGGCGTCGAAAAGTAAAAAAATATAACTAAGGTTGCAAAAAGAACAAGTGACAGCGCGACGTCCATTTTCTCCGTTAACATAGTCGGAAGTGGCACATCGAGCGCTCTCATTCGCCTCCGGCCGCGTCCCGTTAACAACGTAGGTAGTGACTATCCGACATTGTTAGCGGACTATCTTAGTAATATACGACATTTTTAATGTAGCTATTTCAGAAACTATGGATAATATAGATTTTATCTTTTCAGTTAATGATAGCCTTGGTTATAAGGACATTTTTTATGGAATAAAATAAAAATGACGATTTTGCACATCCGACATTGTTAATAGTCATGGGCGAAATGTCGTTCAATTTTTTAAGAATTTTTTAAAATTAAGGTTCAATTTTTAGTATTCCAAGTCCCATTTCTTTATCTAATATATATAAATCTCCTGTCACGATGTTTGTCCGCGATGGATTCTTAAACTACTTAACCGATTTTAATGTTGTTTTTTTAAATGTGTGCTTTTTTCCAACTTAAGAGATAGGATAGCTTAGATCTTTTATTATAATCGCAATTTTATTTTATTGCAAATTATTTGTCTAACAACCTGAGACTGACGGCGACCATTGTTTGTGCGACGGGATAGCGATCGACGTTGCTATGGTAACATACAATATATTTAGTCACTTCAATAAAATAATATGGCAAATACATAATGTATTATGGAAAAGCGACGTTTGCCGGGACAGCTAGTACATATTATATTTATGCTTCAATGTTCAAGATTTTTATCTGTTTGCTGATACTTCATAAAAATAGCAATCAAAATAATATATTGAAAGATCGGTTACATATCAATTTTTCAAGAAATTTAAATCACTATACTGGTATTGTTAACTCGTTTTGGTGGCTTCTCATTTTTTCTTTTCCTCCAAGAAACTCCACATAATAAGTCAAAAGTCAATGTGGAATATTTTTTCGTTCGCCCGACTACACTCCCTTCTCGCTGATTGTGTGACATCCTTTGATGTACCCATTCTATCCATCTATCCATCCGTTTGACAAATCTCTATTTTTCGTTTTATATTTTTCGACTAAAAAGACCTAGTAACATACAATATCATTGAAAAAGACCAATAAACTATTAAAGTCGTCTTTTTCGTTATTAAATTATCTTATTGTGATAATATGACCATGTAATAAACATACCGGCAAAATTAAAAAAATGAAAATTTTGTAAATTTATATAAATTTACAAAATAAATTTATGTAAATTTAGGGCATAAAAACGTGAAAAATAGAAAAAAATCAGCAAAAATCAAAAATTAAGAAAATCTTTGAAATTTCCGTAGTAAATTTTTAAGTTAAATTCTCCATTTTTATTAAAGAAATGCCATGTTAAAAGCGTGTAATGCCTTCTATGGATCTCAAGAGGGCCTGGATACGCCATTCCATGCTTGCATTTTAATTGTCAATCATTTCCTGTGGGATATTCTCCTACTCCAGTAGCGCCAACTCCTGGACACATTTTGGAGCTGGAGTTTTAACTCGTACCGTTCACCTATTGATGTGCCACACGTCTTCAATCGGATCCACATCCGTAGACCACGCTGGCCTCTCCACCTGGGCTACGCCAGCATCGTTTAGGTAATAATGCCCGATTTTCTTACTCTATGGGCGCACATAAAATTGAAATTACTACCTAAAACTTTGTAAAAGGCACACCATGCAGATCCAGGATGTCTTTTTTTTTTGATGTCGCAGGGGAAACCCATCATGGGTGCCCCGGGTTGGGTACCCCGGGGGTATGTGAGACTCCTACTCACTAAAACCACCTGCGGTTCGCCTTCAGCCATATAAGGAGGGATATCCTAGATCTAACAAGCACGGGACTCCCTCCACGACCAGCCGGTCTACCTAGGACCGGACTTCCACCAAAGGTTACCAAAGGTAAGGGAACGCTTAGGCAAACTAAAGCGTTCCCCTCGGCGCCGGGGCTGGCTAAGCCGGGGAGGTTCCCATCGTCTCCCGGAGCCCCGTTAGACAAGAGTTAGGAGGTTCGCATAGCGACGCCTCCGCACTCCCGTCCTACGCCGGCGGAGCGGCAGAGAGGTGGGATCGATCTCTCTGTCCCGCTCCGTGGCCTCTTTCTGCGATATGACAAATTCGCAGAAAGAGACCGCCGCCTGCCAGGCCTCGTCGCTCTCGAGCATGCAGCGCACCATGCTCGGGAGCGACAGGTCCCCGCCCAGCACTGATCGTGGCGCTGCACGGCCCAACGATCGCACACCTCGAGCGTATGCTGGGCCGTGTCCTCCGCAGTGCCACAGTCGTGGCAGGCTGGCGTTGACTCTCTCCTGGCGATCTTACACAGGTACGCACCGAAACAACCGTGTCCAGTGAGTAGTTCCAGGATGTCTGTGCTATAGCCCTGTACTGTCAAAGTATCATCATCAATAATCATCAGCTCCATGCGGGCTCCAAATCAAATGCCACTCCAAACCATTACGAAGCCTGCACCATAGGCCACTGTTTTCGTTAAGTTTAATGGCCTGTAGCTTTCATTACGATTTATCCACATTCTTTATCGCCTGTCAACAAAATGTACACAGAATTTGATCCCTACACTGTACAGCACAAGATTTCACTCACTTGTCAAATTTTGATGTTCACGCGCAAATCTTAGCCTGGCTCTTCGGTGTCCTGTCTCAAGTTTTGGTGCCCTTGCTGGCATTTTTGAGTTTAATTTAACTTCTTTGAGTCTTTTTATTACTGTACAATCATTTACACGTACATCTCGGATCTGTTCCGATAGGTTTCGTGTCTGCATAGCAGTTTGAGGTCGATTTCTTAAGGTTTGTTTCCTTACAAAACGGTCATCCTGAACCATTGTCACCCGATATCTGTCTTGTTCTTGTCTCCTAACGTAAGATCCAGTCTCTCTGAAGCGTTAAAAGTTACAATGGACCACGGAAGCCGACACACCTAAGGTCTGACTGACCGAACGGTAGGTGTGACCTTTCTCTATCGTGGTTACAGCTCTAGCTATTGCAGATGCTGGAAAATCACGAATTTTGTATCTAAGCAATGTGTTCTTCCAAAAACCAAACAATCAAATGAGCTGAGCATACCTTGCACCCCGCTAAAACGCCATTCTTATCAGGAACACTTACAACGTCAATCATCGAAAAACACTTATTGGGGTATAATTTCTATAAAAACTGTCAACTTGCCAGTTTTGTTCAATATTTGATTTCTTAAATGAGCTTAGAAACTATAAAAAGGATTTCACACAGCCCGACCTACTTGAGTTCAAGTTGTGGCCCTTTTTACCTATGTTCCGCTAATTTTGCCAGTGTGTGTTTGTTGTCTTAGTCATTGACACAACTTTTTGAAAATTAATTTTAAGTTCTTCTGCAACTGATAATATAATTTGTGAAGCAAATAAATAAGATCAGTCTAACTATGGTTGCTGTACATTCTAAGAAACTTCACTTTTATAAAGCCCGGTGTGTCCACATATTTTGTATCATTTGCGCGATCAGATCATACGGCGCGATGATCGCGACGGAGATCATAGTGTGGACGCCTATTAGATCATTCTGCCGATCATGCGTGTATTTGATATGACAAGTATCAGATCACGGTTAATAGCGATCGGGGCGTATCATGATACGCGTATCATTTTGATAGGCTTCGATGACACGCGACGGAGATCTGATCGCGCAAATGATACAAATGTGGACGCACCGTAAATGTTCATGGATCATTTACAGGCGGATGGTTTAACCTTAGTCATTTGGCCGAGCTATGTCAAGTTAGTTATTATAAATAATATGCGAAAGTGTATCTGTCTGTCCGTCTGCCTGTCACCTCTTCATGCCCAAACCGCCGAACCGATTTTGCTGAAATTTGGTATGGAGATACTTTGAGTTTCGAGAAAAGACCAAAGATACTTTTTATCTCGAAAAATGTAAGGTTCCCGGGCGATAAACGAATTTTAACGCGATAGAGTTGCGGGTGTCATCTAGTAGTCCCATTTTTTTTCGTATGTAGTTTTCAAGACTACCCTCTGTTTCAGGTAACTAAAATGGCGCCATATTTCAAGATCACGTTTCTGGGTGAATACGGATTGATGTCGATAATATCGGCGCCGGATCGAGAAGGCATGTGACGGACTGAGTGATGTTCAAGTGTTAAGTTTCGGACTAAAATATCGGACGATGCATCTATCGAGTGAAGTGAGCTCAACTACGAATGGTTTGGGGCACGAGGCCCCGTCGTCCAGCTACGGGAGTCTGCCGAGCCAGCCACTCACGGCTGAGCTCTTGGCGGAGAGAACTCTGGAGGGGCTGCTGGCTGATCACCCCGGGGAGCTGGTCAAGACGGGCAGCCCACATGTTGTGAGTATTTTCTCTCTCTTTACTTCTTTACTTTGCCTGGAAGAAATTGCTTCAAAGTAATAAGGCCGCCTTTGTGTACATGTCTTATTTATCAATAATTGTTGTTTATATTTAAGTATTTTTGTGCACAATAAAGTATATTTGTTTGTTTGTTTGTACTTTCTCTTTTCTTAATTATTAATATGAGTGGTGTTTCATATTGTATTATCTTATTACATTTAACATATTTTTGCAAATACGGCGGTGCGGTAATGGGGCACGGTACGTTGTCGACGTGAAAATTTAGGTCAACGTAACGTAAAAATCCACGTCACGATGTAGCATCATTGTATGTTACATATGCTTTGTAAAACTGCTATATTCTTCACAACTTATCTAGATATGGACCGCAAAATACATATTCTGCTTCTACTATTGTTAAGAAGACGGAGAGATTTAAGAAAAAAAATACGAAAGACGTAAAATGTTACTACACCGTGAATTGCATTTTCACGTTACCTTAACGTACCGTGCCACGCTACCGCACCGTTCCACGTTGACGACGTCGTGACGTGGAAATGTGGGCAGGCCGTTATTAATGGTGCTTTAGTATGTCTGCATGTAAACATAGTGTTGTAACTTTAATAAATTATAAATAATTGCTTTGTCAAAACTATAATTTGTTTGACATCTGATTCTCTACTATTCTGATTCTGATTGGTTACTACAGTTTTACAGTGCTGCGAAGTCATATAAATATTTATGTTTCCTCATAATGATAATTAATAACAAAAACTTGCACATGAATCTTAAATCCGTTGTTTATATCTTCGATGCTACACACTGTTGTACTTGTATGTATCATTTATATTTATATATATCATATAAATATAAATATATATATTTATATATATTATATTTATCATTTATATATACTTATAACGAAAATACATAAAATACTACAACCGTTCTCTTGTATCAGGTATGCACCGTCCTACCTCCGCATTGGCGGTCGAACAAGACGCTACCAGTCGCCTTCAAGGTGGTGGCGCTGGGGGAAGTCGGAGATGGCACCCTGGTGACAGTCCGAGCCGGCAACGACGAGAACTGCTCCGCCGAGTTGAGGAACTGCACCGCGGTGATGAAGAACCAGGTGGCCAAGTTCAACGACCTGCGGTTCGTGGGGAGAAGCGGAAGAGGTGAGTTGACTTGAGACCAATTATCGTTAGAGAAGTTGATTCAAAGGCCTATGAAATTTGGTCGCGTTAGTGTCAGTACTCACATACGGTTTTGCTCGATCGAGCAATCATACGTAGAGTAAAACCCACGGCTCGGGCTTTCGTCTACACATTCAGCATAGCTCGATAGTTTTACTCCAGTTCGAAGGAAATTAGCTACGAATACTAAAAACTAATGTCAAAAAATTTGTCAAACCGGCTCGATTCGAGCCTTCAAACTGGCTTGATGCGAGCTATCGAGCTGTGAGTTTTGCGGTCCACACGGTGGTTTTTGCTCGACTTCGAGTAAAACTATCGAGCAAAACCGTATGTGAGTACTTAGCATTACGTTAAAACCCAGCCGGGAGACCACAACTTACAATGAATAGACATAATTCGGCGAAATGCCATAGGTCCACTGCATATTATTATGTCTCAATTTCTTCGATGGTACTATCAGAGAAGTTGATTCATATTATAATATAGGCATCTGCCTATGAATCGGACCTAAGTAATTTGGTCGCGTTAAGTCAAACCCATCCGAGCGATCACAGCTAACATTGAATAGACATAATTCGACGTAATACTGTAGGTTCGTTAATTACCTATTAATCAATTTCTTCGATGGTACATCGACGACAATTAAGTATATTTAGTAATGAGGTTTTTAAGTTCGTGATGTAACAACTGTTTGATAAGATAATTGATAGAAAAGCCACGCAACTCCATCTTACGCCTATTGGCGGGTGGTGGTGGTAGGTAGGAAAGTGTCAAAAAAGTTCTTTTATACAGAAACTTTAGAGCTACTACCCTTCCTTTAATAATGTGGATGTAGACAGTGAACAAATACCTTTATTTGTAATGCATTCAAAGCCAAGCTATTAATGTTCAAGAGTGAAGGTACTAAAAAGTTTGCAAACTTCCTATGTCACTACTACGTAAATTATGCTGCATCTTGTTTATTACAATGCCTTCTCAAAAAATTATAATTTAACGCCATAAAAATCTAAGCACACCCTCGCAAAAACCATAAAATATTTCATGTTTTTCTCAGACGTAGGGTGACTTTATAGCGAATTGCCCATTTTAAATCAAAGATTTTGAAACGTCGAAACATATTTAATATTTGATGCGTCTGTACGGCTGTATATCTGTGTGTTTACGATAATGTACACTCATAAAAACCCCGCCCCGGGGTTCACAAAACAAAGCTCGCCCTACTGCTGAATATTTGAACAGGCTCTCTTGTATTAAGTCAATGGAGGTAATTGATCTGTTAAGATCGGGAATTAGAATATACAGGATACGAAAATGCTACGATGCTAAAGCAATAATGAATATTAACGATGGGTTTTAAAGTAGAAAATTGGATGGAACTAGATGAGTTTCAAAGCAATAATGATAAGGAAATTAGCAAAGTGTTCTGTTAAAAATATTAAAAATGAGATATCTCTGTTATTTTATTACACCAAAATTTGTTTATCTCACGGGCACCTCAAATTTTTTAGGAATAAAAACTCAAACTGCTTCGATACTATATGACAGAAAAAGGTATAAAGATTTAAGCGTAAAAAGACGTGCAGACAACAATAACTCTATTATTACTACTACAATATCATTAAATATAATTATTATATCATTGAGCATATGTTACAGTTTTTCGTCAGCATGTTACAATTATTACGGTTAAAGTTGAAGCAGATCCGATATTATTAATATTAAACTCAGAAGCTTTAACATAAAATTAATTCCAACCATAAAGGATCAACAACATAAAACCGTATCAAGGAATAGTGTTTCTCGCAATTAGAAAGTAATCGTTCGTTTAACTTAATCCTCGGTTAGAGCGGGTTAAACCCTTAAACCGTGTTTAAACCAGTCTAGTGCTTGCGACGCACTTATAGCACTTCGCAATTACGGATCCACTTACCAGCCTGGACACGATACGTCTTCCGATATCTATACAGTATGCCTATAGTATACTTATTTTAAATTGGTAAGTACTCATTTTCTTCCATTCCTTGGTGTCGAATTTTGAGTAAGAAAATTTAATTGAATAAGTTAAGTGAGTTTTTGATCTAATATTTATCATGGATCTAGTTCAATCATGTAATGGCGTTTTGGTAAAGATAATGGAATTTTAAACATCTTATAGAAATAGACAGATACCTAGGTACTAGGTCATAAAATTATAAATATCTAAGTTTGGTACCAAAAGGAGTCTGCCCTCTTGTATATTATTATCTTAGGTACAAAGAATAGACACAAACTTTTTAAATGCTTTTTTTAATCATTAAAAACTGGACGGTTCTTGCACAAAGTTCGTTGCAGGGAACATTTAGTAATATTTTACAGTGAACAATATATTATGTAGATGTATGATTAGAATACGAATCACTAATTTACTGCCACGAGACTCATATCATATCTTATTTACAACATACGATAACAATCCAATTATGTAAAACTTGGCAGCGGACATAACTATAGTGATTTGTTTACATGCGGGGGAAGGGGATCCCAACTATTTCCATTCGGCATCAAACAAGAACATGTAAAACTTAAATGTTTAGGGTGAAGCAGCGAAGTGTAAAGTCACCGTGTATTCAAATAGTGGGGGAACTAACGAAGGGGGGAGACGCAATATTAGCGGATTTATAGTGTAGAAATATTAGCGAATTTACAGTTCGCCATTCCGAAAGTTTACAGAGAATTTAGGAGAAATTGCTCGAACGCCAAGTTTTTTTCGATTGGGTAGTGACGGTACGAATAAGTGAATCGTCGGATAGAAGCTATATCTAAATGCTGCAATTTATACTGCATCTTAAGATACATTCTTTTCTAGAATAACTACTTACATCAAGGACAAAAAAGTCTTGTATATTACGCATAATACTGTTAAGGCAGGGATCAATCGCCATCCAAAACGATAACCTTGCACACAACCAAAGACCAAGCGTATACGCATCGCAATAAGATTCATTTTAGCTTAGCATAAAACTGTAGTTACTAGGGGCGGATCTTCTCTATTTTTCATGTTTTTTTTTAAATATCTTTGGAAATAAATATTAAGAAACAAAATTGTTCGGTTAAAGATATTTTAATATAGATTTACTAACAATTTATTCAAATAAAATGTATAATTATCCTAGTTAATACCTATATTTCGATGAATTAGATTTTTTTCGGAGGTGAGTTTGTAAATTAATTACAGCCAAAGTATTACGTTTTATAAAAATGTTTATGGTTAAACGTCTTTTAAATATTGTGCTTTATATCTCATATTTTTTTTACATTTCGTTATTATATTGGAACTAGGTAAACTGGGAGTCACGGAATAACAAATTGGCGTTGATCCTCGCCTTAAGTACCATTCAGAGAAAAATTTATTGAAAGGCAGACTCTGACTTGCCATTTAAATAAACTAAATAATGTAGCTTACGTTATTTGGTTTGTTTATGGCAAATCAGCGTAAGTTGTGATCTGTTGACTGAGATTGTCATAATTCTAATAAGAAATTAAGTAGCTCTACCAACAATTTTAATCAAGCAATTTCTTTGTTGGTACTGTATAAGATTTTAAATACAAAAAAAAAGAAACTTCTCTCTCAATATATTTAAAAAACGAAGCCAGCATCGGAAACCGAGTCGTCCGTTTCCCTAATTCCAACTGACCGAGGCCATTAACATTTTCTTAAACAAACAAAAGCCCCGGCCATACAAAAACCAATATAGCGACGGGAGAGTGGAAAAGAAGTTAAGAGGTGTCTATTTGTCACGTTCCTTCCTGAATAACGCTCTGCTTTCCAATTAAGGGTAAGCGCTCGCTTTGTTTATCTTAAATTGCGAGAGAATCTCACTCAAATTATCGGGCTAAGGACGAGGGGGGACGCGGCAACTTTTGTTTCATCCGTAAAAAGTTGCCCGATGTTGACGGACAGGGCGGGGAATTTTTAATAAGCGAAAAATTTAATGAGGGTCCAATTCTCGCCGTTTGTGTGTCAGCTTTAGTTGAAATCACTGACGCACCGATTGCGAACGTAATTGTCTCGTTTGGCGGATCAATTACAATTTTGTTGTCAAACTTGGAAGGTTAAATGTTCAAAGATAATTTAGATATAGATTCCTAAGAAAAAATGATATGACATGAAAACACATATAACACACAGTGTCACGGTAGCTATATATTTTATGATACATATATTTTGTGCCAGCTGTAATTTTAAAGTTACTTGACTACACATAATTTAAAAGTTATAAAACTAGCTTTCCCCAGACCTATCACCTAACTACCATATCTATTTGCTGTAATCACTATTATTTAATTCCAATCAACTGACACAAATATCTGCTTTAAAACGTTTCAATTGATCAGATATATATCTCATTATAGAACCAATAAGGGGCCAATTTACCGCATCAGTAGTCAAGAAGCGACATCTGCTAATCGATTGATTGACCCCCCACTTTAGGCCCGACGATAAAAAATACCCCTGGGTCGTATGTCCCCCGTTCCTCGCTTAGTCTTTGAAACATTTCGGCTAAATAAATTTTTAAGATGAATCTTGAAAGTAATTATATGTATTTCTGGCAATACATTTTTTAAATCGTTGGTTTATGTTTTTGCTGAATAATTTTGATGTGAATAATAATTGTTGGTAATTTTTAACGTTGTACAAACTATGGTTTCAATTTATACAAGTTTCTTCCGATTGTTATTTCTAAATTATTATTATTATTTTATACTTATAAAGATTTGATAATGAAATAAGTATACTTTCTTTTGTATAAAATTAATGTTTCCATACCAACTTACCTGAATAATAAAATTAATTCTAACATTCTGCTCTAAAAATAGCCCAAATTTTTCAACATTCTACACTACAAAGTCCACACACGCACTTTCTGGCTAATAAGGCGAGGCTTGTTACTCACAGCCGGTAACACGATACAAAAGGGCCCGGCTCCCCTCGCAGGTGGAAAATTATTTCTATAAGATTCACCGTGAAAAACATCTCCATCTTTTATTATTAACTCCCTTTGATGCAGTGCCTTGGCATAAAATCTAATGGTTTTAAATTATACTTGTTATTTAGAATTCTTTTCGTGGCTTTAATATTTGCAAAGGGTTACAATATTATTACATATTTTAATATTACTCAGGATGTAATTTTCGTTCTTTTGTGTCTAGAAAGGCTACTTAAGGTTTCCCTTTGAAAATGCATCGAGTGAACATTTTTACCAAGATTAGCGTTTTTCTCATTTTCCTCCGACATATTTTATTCAAAGTATTTAAAAACAGTTAAAACATAATAATATACAACAATTTTAAAGCTGTTAAGATATTAGAGATTGAAGAATGAAACGCAATTATAATTTCAAAATAATTATTACTGTGCTTTTCAGGATTGTTAATATGTATTTCTTTTTAAAACATTTCTTTATGTTTATTCAATATGTCTGCAATTTCAAATTACCCTATTTAAAAATTTACATAGTATAAGCAACCTTAATAATAACCATTAGTGTCCGTAGATAGCTCTCAGAATAAATTTTAGGTGGCCATCCGACGCCGAATATAATAGGTATAATATCTTTTATAAAAAACCCGGCGAAGTAGCGTTAACATAAATTTTTATTAATTTAAACGAGCCGAGGTGTATTCATTAGAGGGCGTCTTTTGCGAGTCTTTTCCGTTTTTAATTATTGAACCACTCATTCCTAATTATTGTTATTAGGGGAGTGGTGAAAATTGAGGGACTTTGTACAGTCTGTTCGGAAATATTTTACCTCGTATTTGAACCTTACATCAATGGCATAAAGGTTAGATTATAGGTTAGATTATTTTGGACACACCGTAACATTGACCTGCGGTGCGTCTCTCGGGAGATTTTTAATTGTGCATGCCTTTGACTTTTGTTCTTTTAAGACTTCAATAAACTTGAGTTTCACGTCTTCGGTTTTATTACTTTGTTTATTACATTTTATGTCATTATATTTTGCGTTGTGTTTTGGGTGTTTGCGGGCTTATGTTTTTAGCGGGGTGCGTCAAAATTAGCGTATCGTGAAACATTCACGACTGACCACATGCTCAGAAATTGTATGAGATATAATAAGATGATTACATCTATAGTAAGTACCTACACACTTAACTAACATGTCACGTTAATTTAGTAACATCACATTTACATACACAGTTAGGTACTGAATTTCTAATTTCTTCTTTTAATAACGTTGATCGTTGGACTTAGTAGTCGTACGCAATCAAAATATGACGACCAGAATATAAAAACGGTAATAATGCCCTCATAACAACGAGGCTGCAAGCGATGTTACCCAAACACCATACAAATTTCTAAAGCAATACAGTAATTCCACAATATAGTCAATCGGCTAATGTCCCACCGCTAGGTATATCCCAATTGGCGACTAAGCCGAATAAGCCGAAAAGCCGCCGTAAGCCGCACAACCGAGATCAAAGGCGCTACTATGCGGCTCATTTTTTATTTAGCCCCGCAACTCTTATCTTAACGCCCCCTTCTTTATGAGGTTATAAAGCTGATTTTTAATCTGAATCCGAATGGGACGCCATTTCTGTCTGACGGCGAAGTGTGCGAATAATTTGATTCCGCTGTTTGGGGAAAAACGAGCTCGTAATCATTTTTCTTTGGCACTCGGGTGGTGATCTAAAAACGTTTAAGATTATACTCTGGAGCAGTCTAATGATAAACCTTAATGTGACATATAAAAGACAAGCAGACCATATGTATTATAGTTATTAGCTGCGTATTATAGTATTTTTATTAGTAAAAGAAGATAGTCATAATGTCAACTTTTCAGCATATAAGATCTTGTCATTCATTGATCATGTACCTATGTAAAACAGCGTTTGTTGAACACTATCAGATGGATGGATGGCTGTGCTGTATAACTTTATAAGTATACATTATACATACATAGATGTTTATAGTCTGACTGCTGACATGCTTTAGAATACTAAAGCATGTCAGACTAGCATCCAAATGATACTGTAACTGATTTTAAATAGCTTTTATCGTTAAGGTGTGTTTATTGTACAAAAGATTTTATCTGTAACCTTTTGTCCTCGTCAGCTGAAGCTCGCCTAATTGCTCCTTGAAAGCCTAATCGTCTTTAAGGCTTAAGGAGTAAGGGAGACACAGGAAAGTCTGGAGAAGGTTTTATCCAAGCTATTTACTATTTTGTGACTTTTACAAAAACAAAATGAAGAAACTCCATCGTTAACTATATATTTATTATTATATTGTTACAAAAACACGCACCCAAAGATTAAAATTGACGAATACTATCAAATATGCATACCTATTTGGATAAAAGTTTGCTTTGTTTTGCAGATATTGTTACGTGGAGTGAACATAATTTCATCTAGGTATCATGTAAAAATCTAAAAAAAGCCAATATTACCAAGCTTTGACAAAAAGGAACTATAATATTAACATGGTAATATTAGATCACCCTATATCGGGGACGGTGTTATGCGATGCAAACATTTTACCCCCCTCTCCCCCCTACCCCACCGCTCGGGGGGAGCCACTTATGAAGTGCGGCACGTGCAGCCTGCAATATGTGAGACGAAAGTCTTTTTATGAATAACTTCAATGATTTATGAAGTTTACGGGATCCGGTATTGGTATGCGAGATTCAGAATTCTGATGTTCTTATAAATTTAAGTTGTATTACTGTTGTATATTATGTTGTGTTTGTTAAAGATTTTTAACAACATAACATCAGTCGTTCAAAATTGTTTCCCTAAATCTTTTGCCGTTCTTAAAAATGTATAGTTATTTGGTTCTACGTATTCATCAAGTAGTAGTAGTAGTAAAAAATCTGTAGGTGTCGGCGCATTGTCACACTCACACACGCAATGTCAAACTCAATGAGCAAAGTCTATGAATAATCTACGTTTTAACTATTGCCTCACGAAAAAAAATTGCCACAGATCTGTCTCTTGTTATTACTACATACATATATTAATTAAACATTTACTACAATTAAACCAAAACGTTATAGTACCATGAAATAGCAGAAGTTCTATACACAACTAGCTGTTTCCCGCGACTTCGTCCGCGTTAACATAGTATACCTATATAATATAGACTAATTTCATTTAAACTTTCAACCCCTATTTCACCCCCTCGGGGGTAGAATTTTCAAAAACGCTTAAACACGTATCCAATCATTTTTAATCAGTAGCCCAAACATAAATTTTCATGCTACTAACTCAAGTCGAAATAACGGACTTCCATTGAAACTTTCAACCCCAATTTCACCCCCTTGGGGGAAGAATTTCCAAAAACGCTTAAATACGTATCCATTCATTTTTATTAGTAACCCAAAGATGAAGTTTCATGTTCCTAACTTAAGAAATGACGGACTTTCATTCAAACTTTCAACCCCTATTTCACCCCCTTCGGGGTAAAATTTTCAAAATTGCTTCATTAGTGGATGTCTACTTAATAAAACAAACCTACTCACCAAATTTCGTGGCTGTAACTTTGACGGTTTTTGCTCAGCGATGATGAATCAGTCAGTCAGTCAGGACATGTAATTTTATAATACACAATATACATTACAACTACCATAAAACGTCTCAACTCTCAAGCCTATACCTTGAAATAACCACACTGGTGTGTTGTTTCCTGGCCGTATTTTGGCGAGACGCCAGTAGGAGCCATTACGTTGGCCGGCCGACTGCGTTGGAAGTAATTGTGAAGATTAGGCTCTTTGCACGTGTGTTCAATTGCTTATAGGAAGATAATATCCATATATAATATTATAAATGCAAAAGTGTTGTCTGTCTGTATGTCTGTTGCCTCTTCACGTCCAAACCGCTGAACGGATTTTACTGAAATTTGGCATGGAGATAGTTTGAGTCCCGGGAAAGGACATATGATACTTTTTATCCCGAAAAAATGTGCCGTGCCAGCGCGATAAACGAGTTTTGGCGCAACGGAGTTGCGGGCGTAATCTAATGTGAAAATAATTTAGAAATTCGCCCACTATAATATTATTATGTGTCTATAATAGTTACTCTCTATCATACACAAGCAAGTGTGTGTGAAGCTTATCGATAAAGATCTCTTTTCCTTTTAAAGTGTTCTTACGCGAATGAACAACACAAGTGGCGATATGTCAATGAATTCCTACATGTTCACTGACCAGGCTATAATACCCGTCCTAATAACTACACTCTTATTTACAATAATGTGAACATGAAAATAATTGTACATCTGAAGAATTCTTAACTATAATATCATTGTGCTTTTACGTACTGTATGTTAAATGATGTATTAGAATAGTTAACATTAGTATGTGAGTAAATTGTGTTTTAAGCATTTATTTCACTTATTGTTTCATGATAATTAAACCTACTTATATGAGAGATAGGTAACTTTCACATATTCTAAAACACACAGATGGGATCTTATGGCGAATTGCCAAAATAGCAGGTCCTCTGTCTTACCGACTAAGACAGTATGTACCAGCATTGGACGTTGGAAATACATTCTGAATAATTGGTAATTGACCATTTACGATGTAGAAACGTAACTAGCAACTCTAATAGTCTGACCAAAATAAACAGTATTATAACTTCTTTGAAACTTCCTACGAAAATTTGTGTCCTAAAAACGTCAAGTGTTCCACGAAGACCCGCTGACCCGATAAATTATATGTTTAGGTAAAGGAGATAGAATTATAATTATTATTTTGGTTATCTTTCTTCAAAGGATTTTCTACTTTATTGAAGTTGTGGACATCAATACTTTACTAAATAAAATGTTATTTCTGCTATATGTAATTTTAGTCCGCAAAAAGATAAAAGAGAAACACTATGCATAATATGTAACTTATCCGGTTTTAATTGGCAACTAAGATGATTAACAGGTAGTATTACTTATCTGACTAAATGTAGTATTGGCTCGTGTCAATATCTGAGCGATTATTCCAACGTTTAGCGACGTATATGCGGCTGCATTGTGGTTGATATGTTACGAAGGCAATCCCACCGCATCATCGATATTCTACATAATTACCTAAATATCGCGGTCATATTCCGCGTGTGCTATCCATTAGTGGTTTTGTATGAAGTGGAAATGTTAGGCGTGAGCGTAAATAGCAATGGATATGGTGCTTTTTGTTTGAATCGCAGCTCTTACGCAAATTGTTCGATCAAAACACTTGTTAAGTCAGTTTCAGTTATCCATCGGTGGTTTTATTTGAAGTAGGAATGACACGCGTGAATGTAAAAGGCAATGGAAATGTTGCGCTTTGATTGAATCGCAGCTCTTACGTTAATTGTTCGGTCTAAACACTTGTTAAGTGATCGTTGATGGTGGTTTTGTGTTTTATGGATGGGTCGCGTGTCGGACATGACTTGAGCAAATAATTTATGGTTTTATATCGTAACCGGTTGTGGCTGTAGGTTTGCCAAATTATTTACTCAAAGTCATTTGTACGTTTACGCTACGAGAGGTTTTCGTAATTCGTACGTTAAACGATATAATATCTGGATTTGTAACAATCGTTATGAAATTGGAATTGAATTATGATGATCTAGAACAGTGGTTATTAACAGTGGTTAAAAACAATAATTGGTAAAATGGTCATGACTAAAAAGTCATGACCATTTTACCAATTATTGTTTGTCTAGCCGGGGACCACCCAGTTGGTTTACCTAAACCAAGTGGTCTGATAAAGAAAACAAGCACAACTTAATAATTAGCACTCATTATTTTTATGTGGCAAAAATCTAAAAGTGACAGATTTTAATAATCAATCCTTGAAGCCCCAGAGCACCGGTGATCACGACAACAATAGAATAACAATAGATTTCCGAGAATCCGCGATCGAAGGATTTAAATGTGATTTTTGTGACTGCATACTCTTTAGTCTTTACCAACTTATAAACTCTCACATATTATTAAGATGGCTTCGCGGTCCACTTGAAATGCCTCCACTCTCCAGGGATCACGAGTGGTCCGCGGACCACCGGTAAAGAACCGCTAAGATTAGCTCATGGCCAACTAATACAAGCAATTACAAACGTGTAGAGGGCATATTCGTCCATGATTGATGTCGCTTGGGATTTGGGTATGCTGTAGCAAAGCAATCATGGTGGCAAATGGCAATTATAAAGGGTGTAACAAAATTATGTCATAATAATTTAGGGTGTGTAGGTGTTCCTTGTAGAGAGTTCACTGTGAAAGTAGCAGCTCTTTTTGAGGGGGGGGAAATACGTTACGTATCCCCCGCCGCGCACGGGGGTGGACGACGGGGGTATGTCGGACTCCCTCCGGCTTGGCGCGCCGGAGGTTTACCGACTAAAACCCCCCCCATGCCCTTCTTCCAGCCGTGGGAAACGGGCCCTATATTATCTCACTCCGCTTAACACGTACACACCCAAAAGTATTATCACTTATTTTTGTTACACCCTGTATAATTTTCATCTATTCTTATAGTGCAGAGAGCGGAGAGCCCATGTTTATATAAAAACATACAAAATATGTAATCATATTTCAGCCTTACATAATTTAAATTGAAAAATTAATCTGTAGTTTATATTCCTAATAGTCTTCTTAAAGATTGTATAAAGATCTTAAAGATTTTCTTAAGGAAGGTATTAAAAAACTATTTAAAGAAACAATTCAAGCTTTACCGTAATCCTATTCGTGGAGCAGTCCAGAATGTAACGCGACGTGACGGTATGGCGCGCCGCATGGGCATTCCGCCGCGTCTTCCCCCGCCGCCGCCTGAGATGTCGAACGCTCTAGAATGTTCGAATTCATTAAATACTACTTAACTTATTTAGATGACTACAGTGTTATGGTTAGATGATATAAGAGAGATAAATAGAAAGGCAAAGAAATGGATAGCAATTTTGTTAGAAAGTCACAAGGTACCTATCGACATTGTAAACATACATATAAAGTTTTGCAAGAAAATGCATTAGAACCGCAGTACTTATAAATAAAATAGGCAATGGACTCTTAAGTTACTAAAAAAATTAACTGTCTACACTCTACAAGTCTACACTCTATAATTTCATAAACTATAAAACAAGTATAATCACAGCTGATTACTTAATGTGCGGTTCCCATAAGATATATTTTGTTCTATTACATATTATAAAACAAAGTCGCTTTTTTCCCTCATGTCCCTTTGTTCCCTTTAATCTATAAAACTTCGCAACGGATTTTGATGATTCTTTCAGTGTTAGATAGCCCATTTATCGAGGAAGGTTATAGGCTATATTTTATCACGCTAAGACTAATAGGAGAATGTGGAAAAAAAACGGGGGAAATTATTTGAAAGGGCTTATCTCGCAAACTACTTGAGCAATTTTTAAGTTATTTGGCACAGATAATATAAGTAGACCACGTGAAGGATCATAGGCTATCGATTTTAATCATTTTTTCAGTGGCTATATATTTTATACCCGTGCGACGCCGGGGCGGGTCGCTAGTTATACTAATAGAAACACAAAATTGCGTTTTATTTAGCAACATAATTAAGAATCCAACATCAGAAATTTAACTCATATAATATTAGCTTTACCTTTATTTCAGATTTAACTAAACTCCTACACATTTTCGCAGGCAAATCGTTCAGTCTGACGATAATGCTGGCGACGTCACCTCCTCAAGTGGCGACGTATCAGAAGGCGATCAAGGTGACGGTGGACGGCCCCCGGGAACCGCGCTCCAAGACCAGGCACCACGGCTTCCATCCGTTCCACTTTGGTCCACGATTCGCGCCGGATCCACTGATGGGATCGCTACCTTTTAAGTTGTCAGGTAAGGAATGTAAGAAGTTTAGTAAAGGGCGCCGAGCGCGCAGCATTTTAGAATTCGTTGTATGAAATAATGTGAAACGCGTACGGCGCGTAAGGTACAAATGTGCGATCAGCTTGAAGCGTTTATTATTTTTGGAATCTTTAAATAAATATGTAGTACATACCGTTACCGTTACGTTTTATTGTATCAAGATTTAAGAGTAAGAAAGTTAGGTTCTCCTGTTGGGTTTATTATGAACCACATAATACCAGGCACTGTGGTTTACGTCACGGTGAGGTCACGCCTGAGTCACCCTGAGTAGTGTCCTTTTTGGTAGTAGACATGACAGTGCACTACTTGTCCCGTTCCTCATGCTATTGTTATGCTATTATTTTTATAATTATTTAATGTGTATTGTCTTATTGTAGTGTAATGTGATGTGTTATTGTTAAATAAACGTTATTATTATTATTATCAATTTTAGTAGTTTATGATATTAGCGCTTGAAATCTGTAACATACAATTTTACTGCATGAAAAAACACTAAGTTGACTGAGATAATGTGCAATAAAGTACGCGATTCATATTGTGATTGTATCATTATGCTATTTTCATTCGTACATCCGGAAAATACCATCCATTTATCCAAAAAACAAAGGCGAAATATAAATCGTAGTCACGCGTCTCAGGCAGAATATTAAATTGTCACCGGCCGCGCCGCCATGATGGGGGATTTAATTTGGTCGAAAAGTTCTCCGCTACAATTAATTACCAATTCCCCTGACCCTCGCTGACACCTGTAAGAAGCAGGCGAACTATAGCTACACTGGTTTAAGGTTTCGTACGCTTAAATAGATAGAAATTTTAAAATGATGAACTACTGCGACATCAAATTTTAACAAAAGTACAGCAAATTTTAACAAAGGTACAGCTGTAGTTTTTATGTGAGAATATTAGTCACATACGCATGTTACTAACTCAACGTTTTTTATAAATTCTCGTGTTTATTATTCACTAGATGACGCCCGCAACTCCGTTGCACCAAGACTCGTTTATCACGCGGGAACCTTACATTTTTTCGTAACAAAAAGTATCCTATGTCCGTTCCCGGGACTCAAAGTATTTCCATCCCAAATTTCAGCAAAACCGGTTCAGCGGTTTGGGCGTGAAGAGGTAACAGACAGACAGACAGACACACTTTCGCATTTACAATATTTAGTATGGATATTGGATAGTATGGATAAGAGCAGGATGTAGAAAATATAGTTTAAGAATTAACACACATAATATCTAGCCTGTATTTTTGAACTTTTAAAACTTGTTCAACATGATTCATTTTTATCTGTACCAATCAAAACAGCACATGTAACACAATATGCCATGTCTTCATCAAATCCGACAAGTGTGACGTCATCGAACCAGTCATCAGCGCAATAACGCGTTTTGCAAACAATAATTACGTCGGTGTATTGTAGTGTACGGCGTACGGCAGGGGAGTACGCAAGTGCCGGCCAAACCTAGTTACGTGGGTGTCAAAGGCCCCTAACTGGATTACACACCTCGCACAAGACACCCGGTTGCATCTTAATTAGTGATGGGATGAGAAGGGCATGGTATTAGGTTATCAGACTTATCAGGGAATAAGGAGTTTTCGTAGTATTTAAGTAATATAGGTATGTAGAACAGATTTAAAGTAGGAAAAACTTTTATTGAAATAGCGTTTGTTAAAAAACTGGGGTCAACCTATAGGACCATCAGTCTATAGACAAAGAACTGGAGTTGTTCATAATTTTGTTAACCTTCTCTGCAGTCTTCTCATTTTAAAATTTGAAGTAACTGCGTGCGCGTATATTAATCCATCGATCGCAGATTCTTGGAAATCTATTATTATTCTATTCAAATCAAATCAAATTAAATCATTTATTTCGGGCATCAGAGGCCCATATAACAAATACCTTAAAACTAACATACATATTTTTTATATATACTTAAAAAACTAACACTGTCACGTTTTGCCGGCGACGTGACTCGCTTCGTTCCGGAGTCTCCCCCGGAACCTCCGATAGACTACATCCATCGGCCAGAACTCCGGCGCCTCGAAAGTCGACAGAAGATTCGTCGGTACTCTCACCACAAAGGAGCTAAAGTTAACCTCGTGGCGAGACTGCAGACGCTCTTTTTCGCATTCTATTGTTGTCGCGGTTGCCGGTGTCCTTATTGCCGGCCGTGTTGATAGGTTAATTTAGTTTACGTATCCGATATGGTCTATAAGAATCAACGGCAAGGTTGATTCTTATAGACCATACGGGGGTGGGTTTTTCATCTGAATTAAAAAAACTCGAAAACGTGGTTCCCGAATCCCGATCCCTTATGCGAAGCCTAAAGCTATAGATTCTATACGCAGTGACAAAGTAAAGGTATTACGCGCTCATCGAAGCCAAAGGAAACTAATTAGCGAAGTAGCGAAATGTGTCTTTGTTTAAAACGATTTGCCGTCGAATATGCAAACGAGATCCGCCGTCATACGTCTCTGCCCTAACCCTTCTACAATCATGATAAATTATCAACACTCACGTTCACGCCTCTAACTTTCTTGGTGTGATCGACAAATTTTGGATGTGACACCGAGTTGGGCGGTAAATTTTGAGTTGTTACGATCAGGAATTTAGCCTTTAGGGCGCATTTTCCCGTTACATAGCTAGCTAATTAAGTTAGGGACTCTATTGAGCCTAAATATTTAGGTTGTTACTAGTAGTAGAGTCTATAAATTCATGATTAAGCTGTTATGTGTTATTCGTATGTGATAGTGTTCTGTGGTAGGCATCATGTAGACTTTCAGAAAATATTTGTAAAAATTTATTCTGAATAAAAAAATTTGAGTTTGAGTTTAATTCAAGCATACTTATTACTTACTACATTTGATTATTTGGGTACTGTTTTATTTAGTTATGCATTACATTATTTACAATAAATGTTTAGTATCTTACAACTAATCACCTGCAACACACCTAAACCCGGTGAATGTATTATTAAACTCACTATATTATTCACTTTCAAAGTTTACGATACATTCTGCTCATCCCCGTGTCTTCGTGTGAGCGCCACTTTAAGTCGCAGCTCTCACATTATTAATGAGGGAGCCTTAGAGAAAATTAAATATAGCATTAGGCCCGGAAGCCGGGGGGAGAGGGGCTGGGGAGGGGGGTTAAGGAGGGGGAAGTAACCCTTCCGCCGCACGACAATGCGGGTGCATAATTACGCATTTGTAAATTTTAAATGTTCCACCCATACAGCCTTTTGTACGTGATTCGCGCTTTTAACACTTTAAACGCCCAAATGAATTCGCATGACGCGATTAACGCTAAATGTGCAATTTCGACATAAAACGTCATTATACATCATTGTATAATTCGTCAATTTGCGCTGATTTTCTTTTGTCGATGTGATTGATTATTTCGTGGTTCACGAAACAATGTCTAATGTAATTAGTTTTTGATTTATAACCACTAGATAAAATATATGAAAGCTTTAATATAATCCGTCGTGAATACTCTTCATTTTGTTATTTATTGTTTACATAAAGTTGTCTAGACAAACTGAATGAATTGAAGAAAATGTCCTATACGATATTTTCTTATACGCTGTTTCAATTTATTTAATTTAATTGTTAACAAAAACTGAAACTACATGGATATGAAAACGCATTGAACTGGACTACTATTTTAAGTCACAAAAAACTTCTTGAGCCACTAACCATGTGCCATTTTGACAGTAAACTAATCTATTGGCTTTCAATTCGGGAGGATAATGTGATTTCCCTCAGCATTATCGCAGCGCCACCGACGCGGAATTCTGAAATTAGTTTTGTCCTGGGACCCTAACGACCCGCGCCCTTTAATGAGAGTGTGTTATTTTGACGTTTATACGTTACTTTAAATGCACGTTAAAATGTCGCTGTTTTCCCATAAAGTGTGGATTGAAATGCGAGACATGCTTTTGGTTTTAATGAACAAGATGTAATGGTTTTATTAACCCATCAAGCCTCATAAGCTCACCGGTGAGCGAGACACAATAGAATAACAATAGATTTCCAAGAATTTACGATAGAAGGATCAAATTAGAAAAAAAACCAGGCCTTCTGTATAAATCAGTATTTTCAGAGCGAAGTAACCACTCCTCAAATACTGTTGTACCTGGGACAAGATTTTAAAATGTCCGTATGGTTGCCCTAGGGCCTAGCACATACGGCATTCTCGCAACATGGCCAGTCCAGGGGAAAAAACTAGTCAATACGCCTGGTACCAACTATGTGCGGGTTTCCACACGATGTTTTCTTTCACCGTATGAGTGTCCGTATTATGTACTTGAGATCAGAAAATGTCTCATTGGTACACGCCTCCACCCGGGATCAAACCTGCACCCTCTACGAGTGCGAACCAAAGGTCTAGCCTTTGGGCCACGGACGCTCAAATTAGAAGACTGATTGTAACAAAAAAGTTTTACACTAATGCCTCTTCTCGTCACTTCTAAGTCTTAACGCCCAAGGTCTAGAGCGTTAAAGGCTATTATTATAATTTGTAAGATAAAACATAGTAACTTCCAAAATGTTTAGAAACTTTATGCGGTAAACGTATTATTTTGTAAAATGCTACGACGGCCTTTTAGCGGTAACGACATTAACGAACTTCCAATCTCTTATTTGTCTAAGGTACCAAAGGTTAATTAAGCTAAACAAAAAGGGGTTAAACAAAATCAATAGATGCGAATTCATTAAGTGTTAAGCAGATTGAAAACCAAGATGGCGTCCAACATGGCGCCTGTTAAGCGTTGACAAAGAGCCATCGTTAGTTCGGGAGCCCTGTTATTAACCTTATGATGTACGGCCGGCATCCATCTTTT
Organism: Polyommatus icarus; assembly: GCA_937595015.1. Classification (NCBI taxonomy): domain Eukaryota; kingdom Metazoa; phylum Arthropoda; class Insecta; order Lepidoptera; family Lycaenidae; genus Polyommatus; species Polyommatus icarus. The sequence continues at coordinate 6,121,129 of OW569338.1, read as the reverse complement.
GTTAGAGGGGGTGTCAATTGATATTTATAATATCAATTAATATTTGGCAAATTGATCCAATATTTCAGAGAGACGGGTTGAAATGGTTTAAACTATTCAGCAAACTAAATTGGTTTATATAAGTATTTGGAACGGAAGAATCCTTAAAAAAATATGTATAAGAAAATATGTATGTAATTGTTATCTAGGTGTATGTAATATAAATAACAAGTATAAGTTTAATCAAAATTCTGGAATAATAAGGTGATAGTTTCAACATAAATTGAATTAAAAAGTTTTAGTTTTACTGTCCGCAATTTAACATGTGAGCTTGCTTAAAAAAAAGACTATCTACACTGAAAATTGAGGATAAGTATAATTAATTATCTTTATATTTTATAACATTTACTAGATGACGCCCGCAACTTCGTTGCGCCAAAACTCGTTTATCGCGCGGGAACCGTACATTTTTCCGGGACAAAAAGTATCCTATGTCCTTTCCCGGGACTCAAAGTATATTCATGCCAAATTTCAGCGAAATCGGTTCAGGGGTTTGGGCGTGAAGAGGTAACAGACAAACAGACAGACAGACACACTTTCGCATTTATAATATTGGTATGGATATATATTTAAATAGTCTCAAGATCAAAAGTAATGCCAAGTTAAGCCGGGCCTCCAAGTCGGTCCGCAGGGAATTGAATACAACTTTTATTTTGTACAAGTTTGACCCAGATTGAGTAATTTTGATACAGAGATGGTGAAACATAATGTCTATTTACCCGACTACTAAAGAAGGATATTGATTTGTTAGGAAACCTATTAAAATTTTAGCTAGCTTCATAAAAGCAAGTTAGCGTGATATTAGAAATAAATAGTTCCTATGTTACTGAGCTAACCTTCAAATTTATCGCTTGGGAACCAAACATCCTTTGTTTGTAAAGAACTAGCTGTGGCCCGTGGTGTTCCCTGCGGTTTATTAGAGAAAAGAAATGATGATATTTTCCTGCAGTAAAAGTAGCTTGTGTGTTAATTCAGGGTATCCACTAACTCCATACCAAATTTTATTTAAATCGCTCCAGCCGTTTGGACGTGAAGAACATACAAACTTTCACCTTTATAGTATTGTGATGTAAGTAATATGTTTAAGAGCATGGGTGTAATAACTCTAGTCATAACGCGTCTGAAAAACAAGCTTTTAAACAAATCAATCCGTGTTAACAGATTACTTCTTTAGGTGATTAACGCTAATGTTTTCGGCGACATTTCCCCATTCCTTGACGACTTCTCAGAAAGGGTTAAAAGAATCCCCAACACAGTGAATACTTTCATCCAATAATCCCCGGTTCCTCGCGGATTAGCGGGACTGAAGGCAGGAAAAATGCAAGACGTAATCTAGCAAATGGCATTAAAATGTTTCGGTTCAACCACGGACATAGAACAAGATAGATACCGCATGTCGCTCCATTTGTATGAAAACGAGTGTGCCACTTTTTTCCTACCTACTGTGACGTATCGATGATAAGAAACGTGTCCATTATTTAGGCCAACGCCTGTTCTTTTTGAATTGTATTTGAATTTATATATTCTATTTGAATTTATACAGCTCAATACGGCCCTTTTAGGCAATTAGGCATTTTTAAAATTCCGATTAACGTCCGATTCCGATAGCAGACTAAAGAACAGACTTTTGAAAGACGAGCATTGCGCGTCATTTGGGAACGCGATATGGCACGCTAAGTACAGTACACGCGGTATCTATCTCGATCTATGTCTGTGGTTCAACCCTCTCGCGGCGAAGCTATTTTTCAAACGCAAAAAATCTCCCGGAACTTGGAAGCAATGTAGCGGACGGCACGTCTTGTGCTCGTGTTTACTGCGCCCGAACTGTTTAGATACTTTGCCTAATTGCGAATATTTCTTTGATTCTTTTTCTATTGAATTATATTTTACGCGAACTTGTTTTGATATTTTTTGTAAGTTGACAAGAAGTGCCTGTTTTATAATAACTAGATCGGATTAGGAAAAATGTTAACTTGATTTTAAAAAATGACGTGCAAATAGATTTGCAAGCTTATTTCTTGATAAACAGGATTTTACATTATGGGCATTCATTCAACAATCAATATCAACATAATGTCTAGCCACTGATCCCAATTATAACCTAAAAAATTAAAAAAAAAGAAAGTGACAGTATTTTTCAAGCAAACTAGTTCAGGGCTGAAAGTGCGTCGCCGTACACAACTACACAACACAAAGAATCCCAGCATTTTTAACGAATGCAAATGGTCTGAACCCCTTTCTTTTGAACAAGGAAACGAAACAAAGCGTTTTGTTTTCGCATCACTGATTGTATGTGATAATTGCAAATAGTTCGCAAGCGGATTTTTTGCGCAAGAAAATGTTCTTGTGGGGGTTAGAATGGTTTTAAATATTATACCATACTTTATACTTAGTTTAAACTATGGTATAATACATATTTACTCAACAATTTTGTGTATTTGTTAAATTATTAATAAATGTTTTTGAGCAAATAAATATGATTATGATTAGATTGAATTTTGAAATGTATTTCTTGCATTTTTTAAATTACTGTATTTTCAGAAGAATAAGATTTCCATTTATTTAATAACGGTTAATGTGTGATTTATTGTTATAATTTCCTGTGGGGGAAAGGTTCAAATAATTCAGTTAACTAAAAGGATGAAACAAGACATTACGATTTAAAATTTTTTAAGTAAGTAAACGATAGAAATCGCCATTTTGCCGATCCAAAAAATATTCAACGTCACTAATAACATAAATACATTAATGTAAATCCGATAACATTTTTATAAATAATAAAATAATCATCTTAATCTGAGCTATAAGCGGGTTTATGACTAATATTATGAGCAGTAAAGCAGATGGCGCTTAATCCTAAAAAGCGGCTTTCGTCTAATTGCCGCACTACACCTATAAAGGCTAAGCGACGGGATTCCGTATAATGTGTTTTACATTTTCGCAGCGACGGTATCAGCGGCATAAAACGCCCTGTAATTTATTCTATTGCTGAAAGGGTCGGGTGGGGTGGGAATTACCCAAGGTGGGTGCTAAAGGGTTAAGCCAAATATACGGGGTCGCGGCCGACAAACTTTGTTAATTTATGCGCTTAAAAATGTCAACTGGAAATTATGACGCCATAACACGTTTCCTATCATTAATAGCTTATGGGATTGTGATGATGAGCGGGGGAAAATGAGCTGTATTGAAATGAGATAGGTGCTATAATTCTAGCTAGGTCCAGCCCTAGGCTATAATTTTTAAATAATGATAGTTTGCCCAAGTATTTTCAGATTGCACTACAAAAATATCTATTGCGTTGTTTGCCTAGTATTCTAGAGCTTACTTCTACACAAATTTTATTGTTTCTGTTATTTCTAAGACAAGACACATTACTTTTACTCCAAACCTAAACATGTAACTCTGGCTTATATTTAGACAATGACACCATACAATTAAAGCAATTACGGGCAAAAATTTTCCACTGGCAACCCTGGATGAGCGAGGAGTGCCACGGACGAGATAAGGCGCGAATTGAAACAACCTTTGTGGGGGAGAGACTCATTATTTAAATATTGTGATCTGTCGTAAGTGGAGCGTGTCTTCAGATAATTCTTAGCGTTATTGTTCTGTTGATTGCGTTAGGCCAGATGCTCTTAAACTTTGAGAGAGTACTTGCAGGTTAGGTTACAACATATTATTTTGATTATTTTTTCTTATTTTTATATTATTTCATAGTTAAGGCCGTCCCCCGAGCAAACGACCTTGGCCATACATTTGCCGCGTTGCCAAGATCGCGCCAAAACGCTATTATTTTTACTTATCTTAGTTCAAAAGTGTCCTAAAATAAATTTAAAACGGCGAATATGTAGTTTATGATATTGCCGATCTATTGGCGTGAGTTTCAAATAAAAGTAATTTGTAAATGCTAAGGAGATGCTGAATGTATGCTCGAATTTTAACAAATTGGTATTAATTGGAAGCTGAAATCATGAGTATAATAAACAAAAATAGAAAATTTAAAACGGCGAAAGGAATGTTGATATACTGAAGATTATTGCTGTATTTTTATTATAACTTTGTAGCTTTCAGATTATGAGTTTATAAGGTTTTAAATACGGTCAATTACGGAATCTCCGGACGGAACGCCCTTAACTGCAGTGGGCAATGCATAAATATATTATAAGTCTATGGGGCAATGCATAGTAAGCATTCAATCCTTGCGATCATCATGAGCGGTTTAGGCAATCGTAGGCATTCTTTTAATTTACTCAATAAATAGGAGTTGTAGTGATTCACATTCAGACCATAACCATAAAAAAACACACAAAATTGCCGTATACAAGATGTTTGTATAAACACCGTTGTCCTTGACACCATCAAATGAGCCCGTCAAAATGAACAACTTTTTCTATGAGAACAATGATGGAAATTAAAAAAAATCTGTCTTCATACCCATACAAATTGCCGATCCAGGCATCCGTATGGGTATGAAGACGGATTTTTTTTTGCGTTCCCAGCATTGTCATCATAGAAAAAGTTGTTCATTTTGACGAGCTCATTTGATGGTTTCAAGGACAACGGTGTTTACACAAACACACTGTATACTAATATTTTACAAAATTCCATCATTTACATTAACCCATCAAGCGAGCATTACGAGCACCGGGGATCGCGACAACAATAGAATACGATAACTTACCGAGAATCCCCGGTGGAAAAATTTGTATTCTTTATAAATCAACGCAATTAATAACCAACTCAACATAGTATTATTTTGAAGCACACGCCTCTACGCCGTAGGGGCGTAGATGGCATCACAGTTTGAGAAACCCATCGCCAAGCTAACGAGTTCGTCAAAATCATTTAAGGCTTTATTTAAGCTTCTGATGTGGTTGTGACAGTCTATTTTCCCTTAAGTTAAATTTTACTTGGTTTATATTCTGATACGATTGGTGCTCAAAGTCGGCCTAAGCTTTAACTGATATTATTCCTTCGATCGGAGGTTATAGGAATTCCCATTGTATTCTTTTGTTCTCGCGATCACCGGTGCTCGCGCGGGGCCTGAAGGATTATAAGGAATTAGGCAGAGTTCCAGCCTCTCTCTTTTAAAGAGAGTTTGGTCACAGATCGTGATAGGCACCATACATATTATGTCGAAATAAAAACTCACTATGATTACCTAGATTTTGGGGACTTGTCCTTGATTAGACATTGTGCATGTTTCGGCATCATATTGTCTATGACACGTTAGCGCATGTTTGGACAACAAGTCTAACTGGATAGTTTTCTTCAGCTGAATAGTATCAAAAGTGAAACTAGTTGGCTACCTCTGAATTAGTATACAATTACCTCAAAATTAGTATAAAATGTTCTCTTTGCTCCAGGTATAGCGCACCAGCTAGCCGGTCTACCAGGTGGGGAGTGGGGTGCGCTGCGCTACCCGCCGCCCCTATTGCCGTCTCACTCGCACTTCACGCCGCATGTGCTGCCGCCCGCGCCGCCCCCACCGCCGCAGCCTGACACAGGTATTGCCTAGGAAGTGTCTAGAAAGAAAGACTCTTATTGCTCGTACAAGCTATGACGACGACGGACGATCCGCGCTCATATTTGCATTTAACTAAGGCCGAATTCATCCCGAAGTTATTGACTAAACATTAAACAAGCATGACAGAAAAATAACGATATCCAACAAAAACTATAACTAACTTTTTGTCGACAGAAGTGACGTCAGAGAACACGACGACGATGCGCGCGCACAGCACGACGAGCCCGGCGACATCACGACCTTCCTCCCCCCAGGACGACGACATATCCGTCACCGCCTCCGACTCCCCTCCGCCCGACGACCGCCCCGGGGCATTCACATCCGTCAGGCGAAAGTCCTTACATCCCTTACCTCCCCCCTCCTCGTTATTCCACAGCGCGCTCGCTGCACAACTCTTTCTAAACTCCCCTCTACTCCCTACTCCCCCCGCGTGGCTCTACTCTCAACTCTACGGCGGCTACGACTGGTGGCTCAGACCTCCCCCCGTCAAAGAAGACTCCAACTCCAGTCCAGACAGGGAGGAGGAAGCTGGCTCGACTAGCTCGACCAAGAAGAGACCAGCCTCGCCGGAATGGACCAATCAGGGTGTGAGGACCAGAAGCAAGTCTTTGATCACGTCCGAGCGAAGACCAGTTGACGTCTGGCGTCCATATTGAATTTATTAACGAGAAAATTGTTGTGAATATAATATCGTAAGAGAAAAATTCTATGTGGTGAAAAAGTAAAATAAGAATTTAATGAAATGTCCAATAAAAAAATCATTGATGAAAAAAATGTTTGGACAACCACTTTAAAACCTTGAAGTTGGTCTTAGCAAAGTTTGATTTGAATACTTCCAGTATATTCAAATCATTTGTTGCAGTTCCAAAATATGGAGAATTCTTAAAGATTTTTCTTGACATATTACATAAAAACAAGCCAACAATTATTATTATTTACCTTCTCTTCTAGAAACTTTTATGTATCTTTGTCCCTTCACAGTGAAATTAGCAATCTGAAGTTCACTAGTAATTACCTTCAAAATCTAAAATGTTTTATGTATTTTTGTTCGTATAGCGTGCAAAAAATCATTTTTTAAGTTTTTCAGTCTGTAGAAACGTATTTCGCAGAAAAATAGCTGTTGGTAGCTAATGAAAAGAAAATTAAATATTATTTATTGTACATATTAAAGTTATGTTGACTTATGTAAAAAATATCAATAATATTTGTAAATTATTTTGATTAATTATGCTACCTTATGTTATTTTAATTGATTTAAATATTATCTAATGGAAAATGAGTCCTATATTGGGTTTTATAAAAAATTTAAGTATATAAAGAGTTTTAAAAAATGCTCAAAAACTAAAGTAAACGGTGATTTCTAAAATTTCTTAATTATTAGATTAGATTAAAAACCTTGATTATTTATTAATCATAATTTATCATTTATCTCAAATTTTCTTAAGCGTTTTCTAAATTTTAGTAAGATAACAAAACAACTTTGTCTAGTTTAAATATTATTTTAATAATCTCCAATTTGCAGTCTACTTTTAACTTCAGCTCACTTGCATAATAAGGGCGTTCCGTCCGGAGATTCCGTAATTGACCGTATTTAAAACCTTATAAACTCATAATCTGAAAGCTACAAAGTTATAATAAAAATACAGCAATAATCTTCAGTATATCAACATTCCTTTTGTCGTTTTAAATTTTCTATTTTTGTTTCGTATACTCATGATATCAGCTTCCAAAGTAATACCAATTTGTTAAAATTCAAGCATACATTCAGCATCTCCTTAGGATTTACAAATTACTTTTATTTGAAACTCACGCCAATAGATCGACAATATCATAAACTACATATTCGCCGTTTTAAATTTTTTTTAGGACAATTTTGAACTAAGATAAGTAAAACGCGGCAAATGTATGGCCAAGGTCGTTTGCTCGGGGGACGGCCTTAAAGTTGATCATGGATCAAAATCATGTCATCTCTCTCGTATTTATGAAACAGATGAAATTTTGCCAAACAATCATCAGCCCACATTGGCACAAAAAGGCTTTAGTAGTCAATTAAACAGCAAAAGAACGAAAGAAATACATACTCGTAGCATTTTCGTGACAAGTAAGAAAAAAAGAAAACGTTGCATTTTCGTGACAAAACGTGACTTTGCATCGTTTTAACGAGGAAATTATCTTTATAAGCTGTAAATTAACGGCATTAAAACGTAGAACAATAAGCATTGATACGAATTCGATTAGTGATGTCGATAGATGTTTATACGTTAGATAAATAAATGTGTATTTGAATTTGTTTAAAAATATTTGTTGATTGTAAAATGGAGTAATGCTAGGTTGTAAATAAAGTTATCGGAAATTTTTAGACTGTTTATTTTTTGTCCTTTTTAATTAAATTATTATTATATTTAATACTTTATTTAGTTCTAACCATAATAACGATTAATTAAGGTTTTTAAGACTAATATTGATGAAGATACATTAGCGATATCTATACTAATATTATAAATATGAATTTGTGTCGTTTCTTTATCACGACCAAACCACTAAACAGATTTTCCTGAAATTTGGTATGGAGCTACTTTGAGCCCCAGGAAAGAATACTTTTTATTCCGGAATAATGCACAGTTCCTGTGCGACAAACAAATTTTGGCACAGCGTTATTTGCTAGGAATAACTTTAAGGTCGGACTAATAGCGTTATAGAAGAGACAAACTTCCGTAAAAAGTCCTAAGATATCGGGCATTTGTAAGTAACTATTATTTCAGTTAAACAGATAAGCCTACTAATGATTAAAATGAGACTTGGCAAGTGTGTGTATAAAACAATAAACAAGCATATTGGCGCCGGTGGTGTGGGCTCACATTTTTGGATTGCATCCATATTACACTCATACATATTACATACACACCATCCACACTTATTTTAACCCTAATATGATACAAAACTGAACCTTATCTCATCGTTATAAAGGTCCTGATAAAGGTAAAATGGCACCAAACAGTCTGCATAAACTGTCGACCGCAAGCGTTCATTACCAAACTGTTTTTATACTTTATATGTTTCGACGCTACAAATAGATAAAATATTTTCAATAGATAGCATTATTTGTCGCTAAAAATGATTGTCGGTTCCATTTGATAATTAAAAGTTGATTGAACAAAACATACAACGAATAATTATTACTTGAAATAAATATTTAGTTTCGAATTAATAGTATTCTATTGTTGAATGTTTATGCCCGTTATGGTTTATGTTATGAAATATTAAGTGCCAATGTGGGATTTTCATTCATAGTATAAACAGCCTATTTATTATCTAGAACTTAACTTCCATAACAATAAATATAATCTCATCAAATACTTAGAGTAATTACTGCATAAAAGAGTGACGAATAAACACATTTAATACTTCGATCGCGGATTCTTGGAAATGCTATTGTATTCTATTGTTGTCACGATCACCGGTGCTCTTATGGGGCATGGAGGATTAAATATTAGGAATGAATAAAAATCTAAAGACCCTAGATTATTACGATTACATAACTCAAATTTCTAACAAAATGTCTGAGAGCGGCAGTAAAAGTTAAAATCTAGCTATATACGATCGTCCCCAGGTCTATTGTTAAGCAAATATAGTTTGACACGCCTAATCCTCGTTTATGCTAAGTATGCTCTGTCCAGGGTTAACAATTACTGCTCTGAGCTAGCTATAGACTGGATTTAGATTTTAAGCTTTAGCTTTTATATTGATTTTTATTCGTTTTAATTTAAGGTTAAAATCTATTCTTAACGTATGAGATCATTAAGAGTGGTTTGCATCAGAGGCGTTTTTATAGTTACAGTTATGGTCAAAGTTATGGTTATAGTTAAGACTAACTTTAACCTTAACTTTGACCACAGTATTTGACAGGTGTCTGTTGAGTTTATTTTTTTGTTAAAGCGGCAGTTATTTGGATTACGAGTTTAAATAATCGGCCAAGTGCGAGTCGGACTCGCGCACGAAGGGTTCCGTACCGTTATAGAGCAAAAAGAGGCCAAAAATTGTGGTTTTTGTATGGGAGCCCCCCTTAATTTTTTATTTTATTTAAATATTATTATTTATTATTAAAGTACAATTACATTTAAGGCATCCGTGAAAATTACAAGTGCCTACCTCTTATCATTATTGATTACGAGCAAAAAAGGCCAAAAAAATCACGTTTGTTGTATGGGAGCCCCCTTTAAATATTAATTTTATTTTTATTTTAGTGTTTGTTGTTATAGCATCACCGGAAATACACAATCTGTGAAAATTTCAGAACTCTAGCTATAGCGGTTCTTGAGATACAGCCTGGAGACAGACTGACGGACAGACAGACGGACAGACAGACATCGAAGTCTCATGAATAGGGTCCCGTTTTTTACCCTTTGGATACGGAACCCTAAAAATGAATTAAGTGTCCACAAAATTGACAGGAAATATATTTGTTATAACAACACTTTGAGCCATAGTAATTTTTTTTACAAAAAAAATATCGATATTTAAGTATGAGCGGTTATGGTTATCGTTAATTAATATGGCGTCCTTAACCAAAGATTTGAGATATTATTTTACTATAGTTAAAGTTACAGTTATAGTTAAAGTAAGTTGGTGCAACCCACCCTAAAATGTTAGTTGCACACTTTTATGTTTAGTTCGATAGATATTTTAGTGTTTATCGTAAGATTCATCCCAGGCTCCTAGGCACTCGGTAAAACACAATAATGAACGCTGTCAGTTTTTTACTAGTTTATTCTGCGTATTTAGAGTAAGACTTACAAAGCGAACACTCCGAACTGCTGCGCGCGTCAATGTAATCTAAGAGTCGAAAAACACCGTTCATACTCTCCTCTGCTGTTGGCAGTATTTGTTCCTTGGGTAGGAGGAATCTGTGCTCCTTACTCCTCAGTTCTATCATGTAGGAGTAAAGGATGTTAGCATCGCCGTAGCTCCAGTCAACGCTGGTACCGGAAGAATAGTACATCAGGTCCTTTGTAGATCCCACCTTGTATGTGTAACCGTTGGTAGCGAATATACCCTAAAATAAATCGAATATTTTATACTACAAGATAGTAAATCCCATCACAAACTTAGCTATAATATATATTAATATATTTATAGCAAGGCATATTAATCTATACTAAATCCACATGTCACAGAAATATATATTATAGCTGAGTGTGTGGTCACGCGAAAATTAGTATAGAAAATATATATTAATATGCCTAGCTATAAACATATGAATATATATTATAGCTAGGTCTGTGACGGGCTTAAGGGAAAATTCAAAATGTCTTTCCCTTACGGATAAAAACATATTTGCACTACTGTGTAAATGGTTTTATCTATATAATAACATTGGCGTTGATGTCAAATGTCTTTTTCAACGTACAACAGATAAAAACAGAAATCTCATGGTTCTTGACTGCTATGATTTCCATTACTTATGAGGGAAGCTAGTACGTCAGAAATTTCAGTGAGAGGTTAGAATTAAAATTTTAGAACAAACCGCACTTTATACCGCACCAAATATATTACTTATTTGAATATTTCTTGCGAGATAATAAAACCGCGGTATCTTAATGATTAAACGACAAGTAAGTTGAAGAAAGTACAGATGAATTGTAACGTAATTAAAATTCATCTCTATTTTCATACATAACATCAACCCAATATTTTAAAATAAATGTACTGGAAGGAAACAGGGTAGGCCTTTGCTCAGAAATTGGACACCATCCGCTATTAATCTTATATATAAAATTCTCGTGTCACAATGCTAGTCCACGAACTCCTCCGAAACGGCTTTACTGATTTTTACCAAATTTTATATGCATATTCAGTAGGTCTGAGAATCGGCTACTCGGTACTTATTATATTGATAAGAGCATTTGTTGAATAAATAATAGTAAATTATTACAACTCGAGAAAAACGACGACCTTGATAGCGATGGACGTTGCCATGGTGACATTCTTTATTTAGTCACTTCAATAAAATAATACGGGCGATATACTTTATAATATTATGGCAAAGAAACGTTTGCCGGGACAGCTAGTAAATATCTAAAATGTACTACATAACTATTTATGAATCTCGGAAAACTTGTTTTCTGATTTTTGTTTCAACAGAATTATTCACCTTGGCTATAGCAGCACCACCTTCGAGCAGCTCGACATAGTCAGGACAGGCATCTTCCGTGTAGCCCCACGGGAATATGATCGCCTCCCCGTAGCTGTGGAACGATATGAACACCTTGAATGACGTGTCCGGACACAGTATGAAGTCCTGTCAACAAAACATGCAGTTTGATCATTGATGAACCACTTTTCAAACCACAAAGTCACAAAACTCTCTTTAGATGTCTCATGATTTGTCGACCTTCATTTTTACTGTAGAAATGACAGAAGATGTGTGAAAAATTATAGTACGGGAGCCCTAGAACAATTTTTTTGTGATTACTAACAAGCTTTTTTGTGAGTAGCCTCATTTTGATAACACAAAGTACAACTTTTTAATCTTTTTTAACAAAACCAACTTATATATATTCTGTGACAAAACTTGGTTGACATGTGTCAACCAAGTTCTGTTGATTACAGAACCCTAAAACGGAACCCTAACCAGCAGTTTATTTAAGAGTAACCTTGTCCTACAAATAAAATTATCCATATTTTAGGACCATCAAGTCAAAGTATGAAATCCTTTCTATCTCTGTTAGCTACCACTTTCAAGATTTTTCGAAAATAAAAATGTTATTCGTCTTATCAATATGTAGCTACTCACAAAAAAATTGCTTGTTAATAATCACAAAAAAAAAATTGTTCTAGGGCTCCTCACTATTATGTATGCTGAAAATTATTACAGTTAATTACAGTTAAGAGTTTTGGTAAAATATAATAAGAAATAAATTTATATAACGCTGTAAATAACATTGTAAACACAAAAGTAGAATCTATGGACTATTATTATTTTTAACAAAAAATTAAAACCGACTTCCAAGGTAAAAACAATAATAACATTCTTATAATATGAACTAAAAACTAAAAAGTATTAAATAATTTTCCTCTCTAAATGTGCCTTTTTCCGAATTCAGCTAAACCTCAACTATTTCTGTACTCAACCTTCATCATTTTGAAGTCGGTACCAGATATAGCGGAATCTTTATATTTTCTTTGACATAAAATTTGAAACTTATGGAACTGGCACCGACTTCAAAATTATGAAGGTTGAGTACAGAAATAGTTGAGGTTTAGCTGAATTCGGAAAAAGGCACATTTAGAGAGGAAAATTATTTAATACTTTTTAGTTTTTAGTTCATAATAAGAATGTTATTATTGTTTTTACCTTGGAAGTCGGTTTTAATTTTTTGTTAAAAATAATAATTTCACTCTTTTTAGTTACCTAGTAGATAAACTATAATTAGTGCCAATTTACATTGTATAAAAAATAATTTTATATTGTCTTCACTATATGTCATTGAGGCGCTCTGTCGGCGCTATCGCTTGTCCGAACTCCGATTGTTGTTCATATAGTTTTAGTTACACGATGTATTCATTAGGTTTCGCTGAGGTGCTCCTGAATCGCAGTATCGCTTGTACGTAGGAGTTTTATATAGTTGTATTGGCTGTGTGAAATCAGAAATGTGTCACCATTGGTGTGAGCAGTGAGCATTGAAATTTGAATTGTCAGCATTTTGAGTGGTAATTATTGATCTCGTATTGTTATTAGAAATATTAATTAACCCTCCAAGATGACCTCCGTCAAAGTCCGCGAGTTTATAAGTGGTCGTCCGTGGTAGTGAATTACTAGTGAGTAGTGACTTAGTGACCATACCACCCTACGCGTCGAATTACTGCGTTTATTCTACGTATCTTATTACAATTTGTAATACCCCAAGGCCCAAATATCAGGTAGATAAATTTAAATAATACATTTTAAAAAATCTAAGTGATCACAACCCTATGCGTGCTAGGTAATTTAACAATTTAACGCTTCAACTCCAAAGCGGCCGCCAGAACAATGGATTTCCAAGAATCCGCGATCGAAGGATGAGCCGAATCACACCCAGCGGCGCTGCGAGTATATTTTCAGTGTCATAATAATATTATGATATTAATCTTTACCTTCATTATTGTAATACATAGTACTATCGCATGAGAAACTTGGAAAGCCGGCCTCGCGGCCGCCTGCGCCTTTCTCAAGCGATACTATGTTGTACTACATTAAATGAAGATAAAGTTTAAAATCATATTATGACACTCAAAATGCTCGCAGCGCGGCATTACCTGACATTAGAACTTGAATAGGTACGACGCAATGCCGCGATGTTTACGCACACGCCGCGCGGCGCGCGGCGGCGTGCGGCGAAGCCGCACCGACCGCCGTGTATAAACAGCCTATATTAATAATTGGTGTTGTTATGTACATAATTATTATTATTGTATCCATACCTATGCCTTGTAAGTTGTACTATTACCTATTTTGTGCCATGAGACATTGGCGACCTTAACACGACGTGGTAATGATGATGATGACGATGATGATGATGATGATGATGATGACGATGATGAATTTTAATTGCGTGGTAGTATAATATGCTTTCTGTTCTTAAAACAACGCCGAAATTCCCAAACGTGTATCTATAAGGAGTCAGGAGTTCTCTCAGCATCTTCGATACCATGGTATACCTTGACCCAATATTTGACTTTTTGGTAGCATATTCTTAGTACACTTCACATAAAACTAAAATTACCATATGTTTCCATATACATTTCGAGGAGTTCCCTCGATTACTCCTGGATCCCATCATCAGGTCACCACTTTTGTTAACATGGTACCAAATTGGAGTGAAACCTAATACAACAAAACAAAAATTTCGAAAATCGGTTCACAAACGGCGGAGTAAAAAAAAAAAAAAAAAAAAAAAAAAAAAAAAAAAAAAAAAAAAAAAAAAATCCCCACAGCCGAACATATAACCTCCTCGTTTTTTGGAAGTCGGTTAAAAAGTAACAGTTATATTCTATTTTTAACGATAACAAATGTATTCAATCTTTTGAACATTTTTAACCTTCCAATCCTTCGATCGCGGATTCTTGGAATTGCTATTGTATTCTATTGTTGTCGCGATCACCGGTGCTCGTACGGGGCTTGATAGGTTAACGGAATAATTTTTTGACATGTACTTTGCTAATGAAACCACAGATACCACAAAATCTAAAATCTGTGTTAACATAATTAATTGAAGCTGGCACTTACTCTCACTGCTCTGGTTTCCGGTTCTGAGAAGGGTTCCGGTCCTCTGTAGAAGATACTTCCGGGGTCATCTGACGAACCGTCTTCGCCCTTCTCACCCCAACCGTGACTAAAAAAGAGAACTTATTTAACATGCGATAAAATACTTTACTTGAAGTACAGCAAATGAGCAGACAGATTGGTTCAACTAAACATTTGCATGTGTCTATGAAGGTGCTTCCTTAAATCGTGAAAATATGATCTTTTGTATTTTGAACTATTCCAAAGTTCCTAACATTGCACTTACATCTATTTTCTCTTAAAAACACTTTTTTTTATAAGATCTTCTGGTTTGAAGACCGTGATATTATAATTTACTAGCTGTTGCCCGCGACTTCGTCCGCGTGGACTTCAGTTTATAGCGCGCGGTTCCAACAAAATTTGTTTAAAATTTAAAAGCTTTTTAAAACCCTGGTACCCCTTAAATCAAAATACCCAAAAACAGCTGTGCAGTGCGCACATAGTATTTCATTTTTTTAAATTAAACTTAAAGCTTATTTAGCCCCCCATAACACAACTTTAGCTTTACCTATAAACTATCTAGCATTGGTAGGTTTAAGGTTTCGTCACTTATCACTGCGCAGATAAAGTACTTCGTGAGTTATTCATTATCGACGTGCATAATAACTGCAAGAATCGATAAACGCTGCCTAACATGGTACCACCTTTTATAGAAAGATGCATGAGCAAGCGATAGCGCGATGTAAGAGACGCACAGGGCCATCTATTACGGATTTTTGAAACTAACTTAATTTGAACAAATTTACGCATTTTTACCCCCTTATAACCCCTTTTTCCGGTTAAAAGCGGTAGCCTATGTCCGTTCTCAGGCTTTAGACTATCTGTGTACAAAATTTCATTACAATCGGTTCAGTAGTTTTGGCGTGAAAGCGAGACAGACAGACAGACAGAGATACTTTCGCATTTATAATATTAGTATAGATAACTGAATAGATAATTATTTATTTTTACGAATGTATAGACAATCTATTGATTGACAAAACAAATCTATCATTTGGATTAAGAATCTGTGTTTATTTTTATCTTTAGTCAAACTGTACAGACGTAATCGAAAGTGGAAGAACTATGTTCCCAATCAAACCTAAATCAAGATTTTAGTATTTACCCGAAATTCCTGTTCAAATCCACACCGACGCACTCGCCATATCTCGCTCTGTTCTTGCGCCACATACGATCATGGGTGTGTGTGTATTCGTAGCCATCTGGGTTTAGTACAGGAAGAAAATACCTGGAAAATGTATTCACAGTTTAATATTGTGCTGATATACTAAACTGTAACAGACATACCCTTTTGCATTTATTTATATTATTAGTATGGATATAATATTCCATCCAATTTAATTCTTATAAATCATCGGGAATTGTTCAAAGTGGCCAATGATAATGATGATGTGGAATACTGGAAAATGATCAGGCCTTGAGCCTTTACAGTGGTGATAGAGTTTAGCTATATGCCCATTAAAAACGAAACATAATTTTGCAAATCTTTAGGCTCTCATTCCCGCGCGTGGATGGATCCTATCCCTCTCTAACATCATCTGTCTCTGTTACTCACCAGACTCTGCATATTGTGATGCATCTTTAGGCTCTATATTCTGTTCCACTCTCTTCATCTCTTTCGCTCACTAACATCCACCCTACATCCTACATAATATCCTACATCTGTCTCTCTCACTCACCAGTCTCTACACGTGACACTATCGTCAAGTTTGTGGAAGTTCCTCACGAGCTGGTCGGCGATGTATGTGACAACCGCCGCACTTATCCACTCCCGCGCGTGGATGGAGCCATCTATCCACACTCCTTCGTTGCTGCTGTGGCCGTTGGAGACTTTTAGGACCTGCGAAGTAAAGAAATAAAATGCCTTCAGGACCGCTTTCAATGACGGTGGCTAGTTTTATAGAAGCCAAGAGTAATTTTATGGCGCCCAACTTTTGTGCTCTTGTATAGTGACACATTATACAAGAGCACTTTCGTCGTCTTTCTTTACTTTCTTCATATCTGCAACATCTATTTTGTCAGAGGTTGAAGCAATATTTTCAACATAAACCCACTACCTATCACACCTAAGAGACAGTCCACACGGCGCGTTGCGTCAGCGTCGCGTCGACGCAGCGCTGCCGTTGCGTTGTTTTACATACAATTATATTATAACCAAGGTAACACGGCAACACACACATGACGGACATCAGCCTCCGAGACGAAGTGGGTTGACGTTAAGACTGCTTCGTAATACCGACGCTCGACGCAACGCTGACGCAACGCGCAGTGTGGATTGGCTCTAAGACAGAACTCAGAGTTACGCTATAAACAACCTGAACACGGAGGTCATCAGTACAATGACACAAATGTTAATTAGTTTTACTTTTCAACAAAAATATATATTTGGTGGTTTCGTAAAAACTTACCCGTAAATCTCTGCCTTCCACGGACTTGCCAATACTACTGACCGAACATAAGTACGGGTACTGCGCTGCCAAGTCATCCATAAAACTATTTATCGTCCCGAGTCTGTGGTAGCTCGTCCAATTCATTCTACTTTCTACAAAAAAACACACGTAATCATTTTATAATAATCGTATATGGAAAATTGCAATATATTTACACAACTAGATAACGCCCGCAACTTCGTTGCGCCCAAAATTAGTTTATCGCGCGGGAACCGTACATTTTTCCGGGATAAAATCTATCCTATGTCCTTTCCCGGGACTCAAAGTATCTCCGTGCCGAATTTCAGCAAAATCGGTTCAGCGGTTTGAGCGTGAAGAGGTAACAGACAGACAGACCGACAGACACACTTTCGCATTTATAATATTAGTATGGATATTTATGACTCTGTTTCTTAAATTCATAGCTTATGTCACAAATTGCGAAAGCTACTGATAAAACTGATAATAATGCACACAATTTTGTTATTCGAATGGCAGTTATTGCAACAAAAAATTCTCACTACACTTACGTATCTGTTTCAATCGAAGGTTTTTTGTTAACTAACAATTGTCATTAATTTATTTTACTATCCTATTACTAAATTAGTAAAACTATGTAGTTCTATCGTTAATATAACCTTGAATTTATTTAAATACCCTATTACTAAAGTAGCAAATTAGTAATTATAGTAAACTAGTTCTATCGAAATATCGTAACAAGTTTAATGATTTTTAAACTGTTCCTAATTTCCATTAGTACGTACCTATTAGATGACGTCATTTCTTAGAGCGGAGTGCTTAGTCAGAATGCATTTGCCAGTTTCGAAAGCGAGGATAGACGTCAAAGATGTGAGATTTGATATAATGCATCGCATGCGCATGTAATATAATATAACACATTTTTAACATCTAACTTCACTATCGAATTCATTCATGATGTACATGTAGGTACTGTAATACTAGCAAAATATCAATTGTAAGGAATCTAATTGTTGTGAGCTAAATCTGCCTACAAACTGTTGTACAGTTTGGCAGATAAAAAAATGTGTGAAAGCTGTATTTGTTTATTGAATAAACATTTTTTTATTTTCATTTCATTTACGAATTATGGACCAAGAGCCTGCGACGGCCAGACCTTCCTCAGTTTAGGAAAGCTGAGTTTATTTGTTTGCGACCATTACATACGTAAGAACGACCCGCAACCATGGAGTTCCGGTTGCGGTTACTTTAGGAAGTGTCCAGTTCTGAAGGTCTACCTGACCTTCGAGAAAGAATAAAGCTCAATTCATAGCTCCTTCGCGGTAAGTGGAGGAATCCTGTTATCCAGTATCGGACATTTTTGACAGTGCACGTGGCTTCACACTGCTAGACACTCTTAGGCCGTGTTCCACTGACGCAGAGTGGAGCGAAGAGGAGCTTAGCGGTGCCGAATTGACCAATCACCATGCTCGAAATCTTCGCACCGCTTCGCTGTCATTCCGCTGGAACGGCACGATTGGTCAATTCGGGCACCGCTAAGCTCCTCTCCGCTCCGCTCCGCGTCAGTGGAAACGCGGCCTAAATCTTACTTAAAGACTTTCAGGGTGTCTAGCAGTGGGCTGTGGGAAGCAACCGTCAAAAATGTCCGGCACTGGAAAACAAAATTACTCCATTTACCGCGAAGAATGTAAGCTATGAAATTAAGCTTTATTATTTCTTGAAGGTCAGGTAGACCTTCAGAACTGGATACCTCCAACTAAGAGTTACCAAGAGGTTTTCTAAAGAATCTATAGTAGTCTGTGACTTTAAATGAGAATTTTTTTCTTAAGTGAACAGAATACAGTGCGATGTATATTTCACATAGCTCCTAGACTAGAAAGATCAATGACCGCTGGTGCCACCTTAAATTATTATAATGATTATAAGCACTCCGAGCTTCCCAATGATTGGAGTTATTTTAAAGTATACTACCTACTAATATTATAAGGGCGAAAGTTTGTTAGTTTGTATGTTTGTTAGTTCTTCATGTCTAAACAGCTGAAGCAATTTTAATAAAATTTGGTGTGTTACCCTGGATTAACGCATAGGCTACTTTTTACTGCGGGAAAATATTACAATTCATTTTCCTAATAAGTCGAGGGTAACACCGCGGATCACAGCTAGTACGTAGATAAATATAACTTACTTGAAGTAGTTTTCTTAGTTGTTTTATTATAGCTTTGCTCTAGCCGTATGACATTATTCAAATCGTTGATGGCTACAACATAAGGGATGTTCCTCTCGATGAACATAGCTTCTAGTATTTGACTTCGTTCTCCATCTACCATCACGTCCATGCCGCTTTGGTCTTCCTTCCAAATGTTAATTGCTGTATTTCATGGTATATTTATTGATAGGTCAGTCAAGAGTAAAAAGGTGTTAATTGTAACAAAATATCTACTCTTTTGGAATATTATTTATTAATATCTTAATTGAAGAACAAGGCCTTTATTTAAAAGGACAGAAGATATTATATAAATCTACTAGATGACGCCCGCAACTCCGTTGCACCAAAATTCGTTTATCGCGCGGATACCGTACATTTTTTCGGCATAAAACTATCCTATGTCCTTTCCCGGGAGTCAAAGTATCTCCATGCCAAATTTCAGCAAAATCGGTTCAGTGGTTTGAGCGTGAAGAGGTAACAGACAGACAGACACACTTTCGCATTTATAATATTAGTATCTATGATATAATATTATAATCTTTTTTTTTTATTGATAGGCATCTTCTTCTTATATATAAAAATGGATTTTCAAATGTGTTAGTCGCGCTAGAATTCGAAAACGGCTGAACGGATTGGGCTGATTTTAGCAATTCTGCACACACAGATTCAAAATTCACTGTATCAAAATAAAACATTGCAAGGCCTAGATGCTTTACAAGTTTACATCATCACCTCCTTCAGTATCCAGTTGTTTCAAGAAGTGCCTCTGCGTTTCATTGCTCACTTTAATTTCCCATACTTGTGATTTTTTTGGCAGAACCATTTTAATTTAACGATACGTATAGTTATTAAATCACTTCTTTGTTACAAAATTACATTTTATTTTAGATAAGAAAAAACCAAAAAAATACTCCCCTACACAAAATTTTGATTTCTTCAAAATGTCATAAACAAAGAGAATATAATCACTACGTGTTCATAAAACCAGAAAAACTTTTTTTAACTAACGTTGCATATTGCGATGGTCCTTGCATGTGAAGTTGGAAGAAGATTTTTCTATTAATTTTTATGAACATTTCTAAAAATATTCTAATAACTAAACTACCTACGTGTACAGTGTACATCACGAATGATCGACCATCGTTCCTAAATAATAATATAATTTATGTTTGTTAAATAAAGTTAGATAACACCGTCTACCAAGAGATGGTGAAGTTCATAAGGACGCCCGATATAAACCTAACATTTATCAATATACAAAAAATTTAGCTGGTTAGGGTTCCGTAGCCAACCAAGTTTTGTTGATTACAGAACCCTTAACGGAACCCGAACCAGCTGATTTTTGTATACTGATTTTAGACTGATTTAAGAGTTTTACTGATTTAAGAGTAACATTGTCCTAATCCTAAAAAAAAAACAATGTATATTTTAGGACTATCTAATCAAAGTATCCTAATCGTAATCTTTTCTATCTCTATTAGCTACCAACTTCGAGTATTTTTCGCAAATAAAATTATTGTTGCTCATCTTAAAAAAATAGCTTGATAGTAATCAAAATAAAATTATTATGCGGAACCCGGACTAAGTATATAAGTCCTCGGGACTCCAAGTATCTCATACCAATTACCATATCATACGAATTTCAGAAAATTCGGTTCAGCGGTTACGGCGTTAGAAGGTAACACACAGACAGACACTTTCGCGTTTACAATATTAGTATGCACGAGATGCCGCTACTCATTAGCATCATAGTTCCACTGTTTTCGCATCTTTGAGTACATTAATTGAATGCACAAAACCGGCGCAGTGAAATTGATTTACGCGAGCTGTTTGTGCCGTAATCCCGCGCGGGGCGGCGGCGACACGCGCCTACATTACACGGATTACATTTACCTGGATATTATATCTGGCGATTTGGACGTAAACAGTGATGAGGCTGGGCCTTTATAAACGTTTCGGTGATGAGTGATTTCATTGAAAGCCAGCTAGTCTGTTTTTATAGGGACCAAGTTCTTGAGCGGTATTTCGGAGCACTCCCTATTCCTATATTTATATAACCCAGTGGGACTAATATAACCAGCACAAATGGCGGTCCCGTTTTTACCCTTTGGGTACGGAACCCTAAAAAAGGTCTTTCACCGCCATGGACGTAAAAAAAGTCGGATGGAGTCCCGCCATACACAAAACTGTGTCGTTCAGAGTCGGCCAGCTGGCTGTATGTACACGGTCCGCACGCACACATTCTTGCGCTAGTCCATACCATTTGACAGGCGTCAGAATGTGTGCGTGGCCGACTCTGAAGAAAAGTGAAGACACAGTTTTGTATATAACAAGACTCCGTCCGCCTTTTTTTCTACGTTCATGTTCACCGCTGCTACTTTCACAGTGCTACTATACAAGGAACACATACACACCCTAAAGTATTATCACTTAGTTTTTTACCACCTTGTATATAGAAATAATTATGTTTTTCTACACGTTCGTATTATTCTACTCGTATCATTGGCCATTAGAGAAACCGCAATAGATCTGTAATCGCTTAATCGCTATTCAAAATGAGCACTACATTATACGACGATGTGACATATAAAATTATCTTGCTACAGCTTTTTGGTGGTGCGCAGCCTTAATGTACGCCATATTTTAATGGCTTTACTTAAACCTTTTTTAAAGTCTGCACCAGGGCTCCCAGGAATAGCCAGACTCCGCTAATAATATAGGCTATCATTACGAATCTATTGACACCTTATTCAATAAATCTAATTAGTAGACTAAGCGCTAAGGTTAAAAAACATAAAATATAACATGGATAAAACACACTTAAATAAAAAAAAGTGCAAGTTCTACACAACAAAAACATTTCTGACGAAATCACATCCACAAAACTTTCACTTGCCCAATCCCAATCACTATAATAAATAAGAGGACGCCGATAAATCTAACAAGCGAGTAACAAGCAGTAGGGGGCGCAATTAAAAAGATAAACGCGTGTAAGACGAAATAGAGGCGACATTTGGGTGGCGGGCGCTGGGGTAGCCGTCTGGTTAGCGGGTTACCATGAGAGCGGCCCTACTATGAGTTCTCGTTGTCACTAAATTCTCGATTTAAAAAAAAAAGGAATTTTAGATTTTTAATGGAGTTCCATTAAAATCTAAATAGTAAACGGATAGCCTGATGGAAAGAAATAATTATACTCCCACTACATTATATTTTATAGGAAATAGATTTCTGCCACTGCTAAATAATACCTCACTCTCGCTCACAAAAAACTTAATGTTTTGGAAAAAATAAAATGGTCCATTTTGGGCTAACTAATAACTTTTTAACTACATATAAATAATACCAGATGTTGCCCGCAACATTATTGCATCAAACACTTTTAAATGGCTTATAGTTACAATTTAGTTAAGTTAATTTGTTATTTAATAGCTGTAAGTTTTCCGAAGAAATAAAAATAAACAAATAAAATAAAATTAGTTTATCCCGCGGCAACCGTACACTTTTCCGTTAAAAAAGTGTCGTTAGGGTTTACACAGATGGACCGCATTTCAACTGCAATCCAACCGCAAATTGCAGTTCAAGTGCAGTTTGAATGCAGTTGACACGACTGCAATACGACTGCAATAGAACTGCAAACCAAATGCGCAGTCGGATTGCAGTTCAGTTGAAGTTGGCGTGTAGTCGTGTGAACTGTCTGGTTTGCATTTTGTGAATATAATATTTCAATCGGAAATACTGTCAAGCATGTATAGGATGATAAAATTAATATCGTTAGTAGTCACGATGTTCACGTGCATTTAGCCAAAACTTATATTCATAATACTATGAGCTGCTGGTGCAGACCAGCCTTGCGTAACAAGATTGAATTAAAGACCTTTAAAGTTTAAACCTATATCTTATGTCTATGGGTTGAATTTAAACGTGTAAAATAAAAATCACGAAATTGGTAAATCCGATAATGACAACACTGAAAGAAAGATCATGCATTGTTTTCACCTTATGTAACTGTTCTGAGGTTCTCACAATCAGGTGCCATGAAATTATCGACTCTCTGTAATATTATAGTAATAAATTTGTCTCGACGAATTAATTAGCATCGTAACTTTCACGATTATACTGACGACGTAACTTCGAACTAGGAAAACTATGTCGAATACTGACGAAAACATTTCGAGAACGACAAATCGAGATCGAGAACTCGTAGTAGCGCTATTTCATTAAAGGGGAGTGCATGCGAGGGTGGCGGGTTTACTGAAAATATCTGATTACATCTAATTATCGAGCGCCGCGACGCTTAGCGCCTTGCCGGCTCCTTCATTACGAGACCTTTGTTTGTCTTCTTTATATCTATTGGAAATCTTTATAAGTGATATTATAAAAGAAAAGGGATAAGGTGTTTAGGGGTTGCACGAAATAAATGGATTTCTATTAAATTAGTTTTAA
Source organism: Polyommatus icarus (assembly GCA_937595015.1). Taxonomy (NCBI): domain Eukaryota; kingdom Metazoa; phylum Arthropoda; class Insecta; order Lepidoptera; family Lycaenidae; genus Polyommatus; species Polyommatus icarus. The sequence goes on along the minus strand of OW569338.1, from coordinate 6,097,184 downwards.
AATGAGAAAATCAAACATGCGTAAGATGAAACTTTATTTCGAAGCAACTGTTTACCGAAATTTTAAAAAGTATGCCTGAAAATTTCATTGACAATGCCTTGACACCACATTGACACTATTACACGCTTTCGAAAAACATACCTACTCAAAATCTTTCGTGATATTTTTTAAGTTATTTTCGAAATTAAATGTGAACATAATCAGGCAACGTGGCGCACTCCCAAATACGTTTTCAAACATGGAAGATCACAAGTCTCAAAGACGGCCAGAAAAGTTTTCTAAAGAACCTAAATACAAAAGGAGGTAAGGGATCTTTTAAACTTCTGTTTCATCCTAAGTACGAGGGATTGATAGGTTTTTAAGTCGCATAAAGGAATACCTAAAATATAGTAATCCAAATTTCGTCATAAACTTGTGTATTTCGGCGAAACGGGCTTAGGGTCAGTTTACATTGCAATGTGACGAGTCGATGCTATGGATTTTTGAGGAGCCATTTAAAAATTGCAGCTCAATGGTAGGTAAGTCCGTTTAGAATGCATCGTTTGAATTACGAACAAGTCTCAAGACTTAAGTCAACTTACATTGCAATAACGTGACGAACGAACGTGATGCGTAGTGCCTAGAATAGTCATTGGATTTGCCAATGCAACAAAAAAGTGGTTCCAAGTTTGGTCAGGCTGAACATCTGATTGTCTGACAAGAGTCAGATAACCATGTAAAAGTTAAAATTTTGTAAAGTAAACAAGAAATTCCTTGATATAGACCGCTACAAATACGTTTCTTGTATTCGTTAAGACGTATCTGCATGGTCCTGAAAAGTCGTTGACTTACAGCCATACACATCAACAAGGAGAGCTCCTCATCTATGGATGTGAGCATCCCAGGAGAGAGGATCACCAACATTGACAAGCTGCTCCGAGATAGAGATATCCAGTACCACGTCACTGGTGAACAGAACAAGAAGATACGATGTCCCACGCCAGTGCTTCGTCCCACCAAGATGTTTACCTCAAGTAAGTTGACAAAGAGATTATTCCAGTAAGTTACTAGTTTAGAAAGAAAGAGAAAGAGTATCGATAAGCTGCTCCGAGATAGAAACGTCCGGTGCCATGACACTGGTGAGCAGAGCAAGAGAGTACGATGTCCTACGCCAGTGTTTCGTCTCATCAAGATGTTTACGTCAAATAAGTGGAATTCGTTGAGAAAGAGATACGAGCGTGAGAGAGATAGAACATCGATGAAATACTTCTAAATCCGGATCCCTACTTTAATAATTCTGCTATTTTTATGCTAAGTACTCACATACGGTTTTGCTCGATCGAGCAATAACGTCGAGCAAATCCCGCGGCTCGGGATTTCGTCCACACATTTAGCATATTTCATTCCATCAATCCGGCTCGATCCGGTTTCATCAATCCTTCGAGCGGTTCGAAGCGAGCCTTCGAGCCTTCAGTTTTGCGGTCTACACAGTAATTATTACTCGATTTGGACTAAAACTATCGAGCAAAACCGTATGTGAGTACTTAACATTACTGGTTTGATCTGGTCTGTTTCATATCGAATACACGATGGTGTAATGTCAATATTAACGATTCTTATGTTTTTTAAACCAACATTATAACAATGTTATTATTTTATCTATAAAATAAAATTTGTTTTACCTTTTAGATCGAGCTATGGACTGGAAAGACTTCCATCCACTGACCGTGATATACAATGCGTTGGAAACCCTGGAGGAGAAGTACCCGTCCATTTGCACGGTGTCGAATATCGGCACGAGCGTCGAAGGTAGAGATATAAAGGTAGTGCTATCGTGTTAGTATTTCATTTACGTAAGCAGCTCCCTAGATCTATATAATATCTTATATATAAAAATGGATTTTCAAATGTGTTAGTCGCGCTAAAACTCGAAAATGGCTGAACGGATTGGGCTGATTTTAGTCTTAAAGTATTCGTAGAAGTCCAGGGAAGGTTTTAAAGTGACACGAAGTTCACCGGGACAGCTAGTAACAAGGCGGGTGCGTTCAATATTAATCCTATAACATTGCACAATACGTGATATTGCACAATAAAATTATTGATCGTGTAGGGGTCCGCTTAGATATTATTAATTAACACGCAATATTTGTTTTATTGTCATGTTGCCCCTCTTAAACTTGTACGGCTGGCCCTAGAAATGTGAAAAACTATTAATACATTGAAAACCTTAAAAGAAAAACTATAACAGCTAAGATAAACTTTATTAAAATCGCTTAGTGCATTATCAAATGAAAAATTAAAATCTAAATCGATAATATTATCGTGGATCACTACGGAAATCTTTTTTATATGTTACCTATGTATGACATATTAAGCGGCCTTATACTCTTTTATGGGACGAGTGAAAAATGTACCTGGATACCTTATCGGATAACGAAGTAATATTCCATTTTCTATCGACCGCGCGGCAAATATGTAGCCCGCTGCTGTAGCGTTATCACACACCGAGTGCAAGTCATCTTTTCCAGATGTTGAAGATCTACCGTTGTATTTCCAGATGTTGAGAATATCTAACAGTGACGCTCGGAACAAAGCGGCGTGGCTGGACGGCGGTATACACGCTCGGGAGTGGATCGCGGTGTCTGTGGTCGCGTACATAGCTCATCAGTTCGCCACCAACTATAGCACGCTGCCGGAGTATATTACTAACAAGGACTGGTGGGTCTGAGTTGTATAGACTTAGGGCCTGTTTCACCGCTTCCTGATAAGACTATCCACCTCTTTACTTGACAGATAATGTATAGAGAATCTGTCAAATAAGCCTACCCGGCACCTTATCAGGAAGCGGTGAAACAGGCCCTTATTGTTTGAATTGTTATAGAAAGTATGATAGTTTGTGACATTGTGTACAAAGTCTGAAACTTGATAATATGCTACACTGTACAATACGACAGGATGATTACGTAGGTATCTTGAAATAGATAGGTAGGTAATGTCAGAAATGTTGTATACTTACTACATTTTTGGACAGACAGCAGATATTGTGTACCATCTGCTATCAAACGCCTGTTGCTTGTCGCAATATATTTTGCAGTCAGTAAGGTTCAAAAGTGGTAGATACTTACAATATGCACTTGAATATGTAGCTATCAGTTTATTCGAATCTACACCGGCTTGAAAATATAACAAAATCGAATAAAATACAGAATACTGTTTTAATCATATTACTTATTTAGTTTTCTCATCATAAACATAATATGAATCAATATGAAATTACCTACTACGTATCTTTACTCCATGACTACTACTAAATAATAATTTCATTCATATGTCATTTCGTTGCTTAAAGCCCGTCACAGACCTAGCTATAATATATAATATTAATATATTTTTAGCTAGGCATATTACTATATATTTTCTATACTAATTTTCGCGTGACCGCACACTCATCTATAATATATATTTCTGTGACATGCGGATTTAGTATAGAAAATGTGCCTATCTATAAATATATCAATATATATTATAGCTAAGTCTGTGACGGGCTTAACTGAACATCTTGGGTACTTATCAAACAGGTACTTTGTCCCCGTGGTAAATCCAGACGGCTACCACTACACGCACACCAGCGACCGGCTGTGGCGCAAGAACAGAGCAAGAGTTGAAAATACTCCGTGTGGGGTGGACCTTAATAGAAATTTTGGGTAAGGCTCTTTCCTGGGAGTAGAAATTCTTACAATACTAGACCTTGTGGTAATCAACTTTGTGGTATTAATTGATCTTAAGATGCTTTTCCTTTAAGGCCGTGTTTCCAACTGCAAGACAACTGTCGCGAGAAGTGTCTGACAGCTTGCAAGTGTAAATCAAGTAGCAAGTGCTGTCGCGACAATTTGTCAAGCGCTTCCTGCGAATAGTTGCGACAGCATGTCTAATCATGTCTGCGAGGACTCGCGACAGATCTCGCTGCGGGTCACCGCAGATATACTTACGGTCTAGTTTCGTATAGCGCTTCCTCGCGCTTCTCGCAAGACATTTATTGCAGCAATAAATTGCAGGAATTAGTACGAAATGTAAACAATATTGCAAGAAACTCACGCAAGACTTCCGCTAGTTGCTTGCAGGTGGAAACACGAAAGAAAATACGTTGGAGTTGAATAGAGAGGATCATTGATCAGATGACGTTGGGCTACGCTCTTTCAGGGTTAACGAAATACAGCATAGGCACTGTATTTCGTAATCTTGTTCACGTACGCAAACATAACTAAGTATGTATAGTTTGACCATGTCTGTAGATTTTGATTTCTTGAACAAGCTTAACGGTTGGGAAGGAACGATTTCAATATTATATAGAGCAACATAACTCCGTTACGACTTTTTAATTTCTTTTTGTAGATATTGTTGGGGTAAAACCAAGAACGACGCGTACGAAGACCCGAACCATATAAACTATCAAGGCAGTGAAGCTTTCTCAGAACCGGAGACAAAGGCTTTAAGGGTAAGGTTTTTTTCATAACGTGTATTATATTATGTGGGTATTGTTGTTTTAAAATCTCACCTCATCTCACAATTAGAAATCCAATTTTCGAATCAAGAATTTTTCCTTTTGGAAGATTATATTAAATCTTAAAATGTCATATAGCATGTGAAAACAATCTAGTATTTAGCGACAAAACGGTTCGGTGGCATAACTATGAACCACGAACATGATATTCTAGTGCAGCTTATCACACGAGACCGCACGCCGCAAAAACAGGCTCTAGTCGGGGCTTAGCGGTCGGCGAGTCAATTATTTGCCCGCAACCGTTCATGATGACGATTTCATTTACAATGTACGTGCGAAGTGGTTGCGCCCGCGAATTTGATACGACTAATGCTAGGTCAACCGCTATTGTTTCCACGGCCCGCGAGATCTGGCACGGCTATTTTGAAATGAAGTATCGTGCCTTTTGGTTTGGTTTTTACTACAACTTTGACTAAAGTATTCGCATTTTGCAGTTCCTCTAAAATCAATTCAGAAACTGAATCGTCAAAACAGTCAAACTGACGAATGTCAAATTAGTACGAATTATAGACATGAATTATTGCACTATATTACACACACTATTTTGTGATTTTAAAAAAATAATATTATTATGGTAAATAATATGATTTACCAAAGCAACCATTTTAGCACCGAACTTAGGACCATAACTGCACACTGCACAGCTAATTTTATACGCGTAGGGAATCAGACTTGGAAAACATTTCTAGTCGACAGGTTCACGACTAATGTTGACTTGACATAACGCGATCAAATTACGCAGGTCCGCCGCTTGTCTATGAATCAATCATCATCACACTTTCAGGACAAGATCCTCAACTCGAACATCCGCTTCAAGATATTCCTGACGTTCCACGCGTACAGCGAAGTGATATCGTTCCCGTGGTGTAACTCCACCGAGCCCTGCCCAGACTATGTCGACCTGTTGGAGGGCGCTACTGTTATGGCCAAGGTTTGTGTTTATATTAATATACCTAGCGGAATAGAGAAACAAAGAGCTGAGCAAGCGAGATGTCACTATAGCTTTGTCCACATTGTGCCGTTTTCCTTTCATCAAGAGCATGCCTTATAGCGCTGTCAACAGCGAACGTGAGGCATGCCCGTAACGCGCGTTGAAATCGTAGCGCGCGCTATGACACTTTTCTTTCAACGCGGGTGGATTTTGACGCGCGTCACGGGCATGCCACACCTTCGCTGTTGACTGCGCTATAACGCATGCCCTTGTTGAACAAAAAAAGGCACAATGTGGACAAAGCTTATAAGTAACATCTCGCTCGTAGACCGCGTGATATGAGGTGGCAGAACTCTATTTTCATCTGTTTGAGAATTTGAGCTCTCAGAAAAATGTATGTAGGAACATCATTTACACGCACACGTAAACATGGCTTCGTTTGACAGCTCGGGATTGTTCGTGTATTCCGCTAGGTATATTAACTTTATGGTTTATAGTTTTTAAACATTTTATTATATCATCAGTATAATAATAATATATACTGTATATTATTATACTGATGATATGTATGATGATGTATGATGATATGATAGTATGAAGATGATCTACTAGATCATCTTCATACTAGACCTCTCAAAGCGGTCGTACATAAATATGAGCGTAGTTACAAGTAACTTAAAAGTATAAAGTATAATACGTTTGTGTTCAGCGAGTTTGATTTCAAGGACTCAGCTGAGTTGCCTTGTCATTGTTATTTTTATTCAGTTTCGAGGCTTTGCAGATGAGTTTAAACATTTTTTTGTACAGTAGTAATTTTTCTAATGGAAAAAATCATGCAAAAGCGCCACAGTCTCTTAGCACTTTTAAACGAAACATTTGGAGAAGAATCTCTCGATCTATTTAACCCATCAAGCTCCGTAAGGACACCGGTGACCGCGACAACAATAGGATATAAAAGCATTTCCAAGAATCTCCGATCGAAGGATTAATTTAGAAAAATAAACTTTTCAGGCTGTCTACGAAACACACAAGCGGGTATACAAAGTCGGTAACTTCAGGAACATAATGTACTACGCCACAGGCACCAGTATAGACTGGAGCTACGGGTCCGCCAAGATTCCCTTCTCCTACCTCTTCGAGTTGAGGAGCAAGCACCACAAGTTCCTCCTGCCCAAGGAGGAGATACTTCCCTGCTGTGAAGAAGCCCTGAACGGGGTAAAAGCCCTGGCCAAGTTTGTAGAACAGAAGAAGCAGTATTTCAGCCATAGTAGTTTGAAAATGCCGTAGCATTTGAAAAGAAATAGATTAATATATTTTTTGTAAATCAGTATGAAAATAAAATAAGTGCCTAATGTATAAAGATTACGAAAATATTGTGGTAAATTGTTACTTTTAAAGCTTTCAGCAGACGATTTAAAAAGATATATCAATAAAGAAAATATAGTGTAACGTCACTCCTTTTCTTGTTTTATTCATATTTATGATTTTGTAGTAGCCAAAGAAGAAAAAAAAACTGGATACAAAAGTATATTCTAAACGATTTTTTATTACAAATTTTACACGGTCATAAAAAAAACAGTATGTACACTGTACACATTTTCCACAAATTTTCACCATTTGGAGTTACACTAAATTTTAAACGTTCAGAGAAAAAAGTAGTATATTACCTAATAAGATAATAATAAATTCTCACCAAAGAGTAACAGTACATAAAATAAAAAATAAACAATCTCACTTTTCACCTTTATTCTTGTCGACAAAATCCATGAGACTTTTCACGGCATTCCATATCTCCTTACAGTTATCTTCTATTTGGTCGTTGGGTAGTTTGAACCGGTACTTCTTGCTGCGTAGTTCTATCATATAGGAGTAGGGTATCTTGGCCATAGCGTAGCTCCAGTCGATGCTGGTCCCGCAAGCATCATAGGTCAGGTCCTTGGTGGTCCCCACTTTGTATATCATCCCGGTTGTATCGTATATGGCCTGAAAATTGGTACCTTGGTTGTTTTACGGTGTGACATGGTAGCATGAATAAAATTTTGTTAAATAATTTGGCCCTATAGTTCTTGCAATCTACGAGTGCGCGTCGCCCTTAGTTCTGTGAGTGACCATATCTATGCACGCGTACATGGCTCGCTCGCTACTGACTGCTCCGTCGGGTACGCACACTAACGAAAATGTCTATTCGCATTTCCAACTACAAATAAAAGCTACGCGCACTCGTAGATAGCAAGAACAGTACCAACAATATATTGTATATAGATTTTGTTACTAGAAGTTACTTTACGTACAAAACTACTCAACGCACAGTCCTCATGCTAAAAATCAAAACTGCCCCAGTAGTTTAGTACCGTACTCGGATAACATTAATTATTGTAGAATTAAAACATAAGAATGATAATTCAGTTGCATAAAAATTTGAGCCTGTCTCTTATGTTTGACTGACTTTCAAAAAGAAGGAGGTTTGTTAAATGTGTGTTTTGTATTGACGCTGCTGCTTCGCAGTCGCGTGGTCGCGTAGGTTTGTGCTAAGCATAAACTTCTTGGCAACTGGCGTACATTCTGTCAAAATCTGTCTGGCGTACATAAAACTCAACTACTACAAAACCGGGGAAGCTTACGTGGTTACCCTAGCCATGACCGCTCCGCCCTCCAGCAGCCGCAGGTAGTGGGGGCACGGCTCCCGGCGGTGGCCCCAGGGGAAGAGAATCAGCTCGTAGTAGCTGTGGAACGACAGGAACACCTGGAACCTGGTTTGGGATAGGAAGATCGCGTCCTGAAACACATTTAGTCACAAGTTTGGAAAAGCAAGAAAAAAATCACTTGATCGTTAAATCCTAACGCTAACCGTACACCTATAGTTAGCGTTAGTATTTTTTTCACTACAGTTACAATGCAAGGAATATGTTTTTGAGAACCAATAGAATCGCTACATTTGCCTGAATGGCGAGTAGTAATTTACACGTATTAGGGCTGGTTTACATGTATTAAGTTGATAAGCAGTTAACTAAATTTTAACTTCATTTTAAGTTGTTTATTGCATATACCATCGAGGAAGTTGATTCCTATGCAGTTGAGAGACCAACGTCATTTGGTCGATTATGTCAATTCAATATTAATTGTGATCTGTCGGCTGAGTTTGACGTAATGCGACCAAACTACGTAGATCCCCCATTTGCATAGGAATCAACTTCCCCGAGTGTACAAAATTTAGAAGCAAGTAACAAGTTAAAATTTAGTTACTCGTAGTACTAAACTAGATGACAATTAGAATCTAGTTATTACTTATCTACTTAATACGTGTAAACCGGCCAGCGCCGGCCAGATTCAATAATCTTAAAAGCACATTTCCACAGCTCTGGTAGAAACGCAGCCTTAGTAGTAACGACAAAGGGTTTACACCTCGAATTACCTAAATTAGAAGGTGTATTTTTGCATTTTTAAACATTTTTAATGCACTCGCAATAAGCTCTGGAAAATTCTATGAGTCATTAATCATGATCTAAACGTACTTTAAACATCCTTAAGATTTTTATTTGTAGCAAATAGACCAATATACAATTGCCTTACTCTTACTGCATTCGACTCTGACTCAGAGAATGCCGCCGGTCCTCTGTAGAACACGCTGTAAGGACACTCCGAAGATCCTTCTTCACCGTTGTTACCCCAAGCAAAACTAAGAGGAAATTGGCTTTCATAGTAATTCAATTCGTCATTCATAGACAAAATTTGCTACTTATTTTAACTACTATCCTTTAAGTCATCTAGGGGGCGCTATATCTACCCATTTTAACGTAACACCAAAAAGCCTACAACTAGCGGACTATAAGAGGCTTCCAAAGATACCTTATTTGCCTAACTATAATAACTCGTATATTATGTTAATTAAAGGAAATAGATATAAACATTCATAGCCACACATACCGATAATGATAACGCTCCTTTTTACTTCGCCATAGTCGAGTAAAAGCCTTATAAAAGTAATGTAGTAAATTGAATGACGAACCTGAAATTTCTATTCAAATCCACGCCGACTCGATGTCCGTCGTGTCTGGCGCGATTCTTCCTCCACATGCGATCTTTCCTGTGCGAGTGTTCGTAGCCGTCCGGGTTTAGCACAGGCACTATGTACCTAAAAACGTCATAACTGAGGTTATGAAGTACTAAATTTTGGAGGGTCACTTATTTACAATCATTTTGATCCATAACAAATGAACTAGTGAATTAGTTTCTTAGAATATAAAAACCACCAATAGAAAGTTTCTACCAAATCGTTTTTTCCCATACAAACTTATTTTATAAATGCGATAGTGCCTCTCTTTATGTCTATTTGTTACGAATTTCGGCGCTACGAAGTTGCGGGTTAGTCATCAAGTTTCTCATAAAATTACATTCGTTGTCATATTCTAACCAGTCCTTATTAGTCAAGGAGGACGGCAGTATGCTGAAGTTCCTGGCCACGGCATCAGCAAGATACGTGACCACAGCAGTACTGATCCATTCCCGCGCGTGTATACCGCCATCCAGCCATACACCTGAGTTGCTTGTATCACTGTTAGATATCTTCAACATCTGTAACATTAAAAGTAACTGTACCTGGCTAAGGGGGCGTCTGCAAATTATGTGAGGTGTTTATGGGGATTAATGGACTGGCGTTGTTCAGTCAAAGGGCTAGCTGTTTGATTGAACGGCTATTTTAACCAGTCGGCTGCGACATATACAAACCGTGACTGCCAATAAAGTGACGAATGTTTCTAGTCTAAGAGCCTTATCAATTATCACACTGGCGAGCGATTTGAAAGCGACGCGACTGCGCAGCGCACACGCCGCGATTGCGTGGCGTGACGTGGACGCCATTTTGTACACTCGTCTAGGGATGTGACATTGTAGATAGATAGTACTGAGTGTCCAAAACGCGGAAGGCAAGCTGCGTGCACGCCGCGCAATCGCGACTAGGAACATTTGTCACTTTATTGTCAGTCATGGTTTGTATATGTCGCAGCTGACTGGTTCAAATACCTTTTTTTGCGCAGGGGAAACCCTTTATGGGTGCCCCGGGTTGGGGATGTGCCTCAGTTAAGCTGAAGCACCCCGGGGGTATGTGGGACTCCCGACTCCGGGTTTACCCACTAAAACCACCTGTGGTTTGTCTTCAGCCGTATACGGAGGGATATCCTGGATTTGTCTAACACAGGACTCCCTCCACGACCGGCCGGTCTACCTCGAGGGACCGGACTTCCAATAAGTTAGGGAACGCTTAGGCAAACTAAAGCGTTCCCATCGGCGCCGGGACTTGCTAAGCCGGACAGGTTCCCATCCTGACCCGGAGCCCCGTGGGACGGAAGTTATTGGAGGTTCGCATAGCGACGCCTCCGAACTCCTGTCCTACGCCGGCCGAGTGGAACAGAGTCCATAACTCCTGGACTAGAAAGGTCAATGACCGCTGGTTATTTTGACTTTAGTAACAACAACAACTTTTTAAAAGAGTACCTTTATATCTCTGCCGTTTACAGATTTACCGATGCTGTATACGGAGCAGATAGACGGAAAATCTCTCTCCAGGTTATCCATGAAAGAATAGATCACATGCAGCTTGTGAAATCTCTTCCAATTCATCAAGGTAACTGTTGAATATAATAATTAAAAAAAAACACTATAAAGCAGACAAATTATACTAAATTTCAAAAGCCAGAAGGCTTTTGAAATTTAGTATAATTTGTTTGCTTTGTAGTTTTTTTTAAACGGATCTAATGTTTGCAAATCCAGAGGAATAGTTATATTATTGAAATTATTGACGATTTTGATCCGTCTTTTAATTTGGACAACAGCTCTAGAGTCTAGACTATGATTTTTTCATGCAATACAGAAAAAACCAGATACCTAAATGGAAAAAATTAATAACAACTCACTTTTTCTTTTATGTACCTTTGGATTTGGAATAATAACTTTTAAATATTTTGTATCTGCATAACTTTGCCGGGTAGTATCATAAATTTCACCTGAAAACAATTTAGATGCTGTAAGAACTCAGCACAGGGTATTTTATAAGAACTAATCGAGATTTTGCGATATGCTCATTTTGGGTAACTTTCAATTGCGGTTTAACTTTGAACAATACAAAAATGTATTGTTTAAAGTTAAACCGCAATTCAAAGTTACCCAAAATGACTGTACCTTTTTTGGTAGACTTTTTCTTTTGTGTCTGAGAAGAGTCACCTATTAAAACTGATGCACTCATTTTGATTATGTTCTGTACACTTTCAGTCATTATTTCATCATATTTTTAATTTAACAAGAGATTAAATTAAATTACTTTTAACTTTGAACAAAAATTTTACATAAACATGTTTTTGAAATTGACACAAAAATCAAACTGACACACGCGACACTTTATTTTTTTTTTGTTGACTTATTATAAGTTTTAAAAGTTTTCGAAGTAGGGTAAATGACTAGTAGATTTGATAGTACTAGTCTTTGGAAAAAGCACAAAAACACCATATTTAATTAATGTTGCTTGGTTGGTTTCAAGTTAAATGCTTAAGTGTGTTTGTATATCTGTTACCTCTTCACGTCCAATCCGCTGAACCGATTTTGCTAAAATTTGATATACTTTGAGTCCCGAGAAAGGACATAATATTACGATACTTTGCTCAGGAAATATGTACGATTTCCGCGCTATAAACAAATTTTGGCGCAACGAATTTGCGGGCGTAATTTGGGCGTAATCTATAGTTATTTATACGCTAGGACAATATATTTTCCAAAATGGCAGCCATGTCCACCAGCTTAAGAGGAAGTTAAATTTGATTCGTTAAATGTACAATCGTGTCGCAGTCGAGATAACGAAATAAACTAGGAGCGGAGTTAAATGTGAACAAATTTCGATCCGCCAAGGTTTAGGGAACCACAGCCAGAAAACTGCGCGTCGAACGCGTATCATCACATGGAAGTAGTATTCTGGGATGTTGTAAAAAAGTCGAATGAGTTACATCATAACGATTTAGCTAATGGTGTAATATGGGTGTAACAATGTTTATTTTTTTAATAGAGATTATAGACGACGTTTGAAACAATGTAGTCCATTGAAATGTTACAATATTGCATTTATTAGAGGACGCAATTTTATTTTTGGAACATGTTGGGGGGGTCAATAGAAGCTTAACCTCAAGTTTGTGGGGTCGCCGCTCTTGTCCCACGGCCGACATCTTGAAAAAAAGGGGCGACAACACTATTTTCGTGATATTTCGGAAACTATACGTCTTACAAAAAATTTGTGGAAATATAATTTGTTGCAAATTATTTTGCCTACAAATATGTCTATATAACTTTTTACCCAAAATGAAAAATTTAAAAAGTTATAAGCAAAATAAGTAAGAATTTTAGAAAGGTTTATTATCACTTTTGAGCTTTGATTAATATATTTTACAATAAAATTACCTTAAGCCAACCTTGTAGATGATCTTTTGAAAAAAAAATCCCCCAATCCCCCCCGATTTCATGAAATTATTTTTCTGCAGATGCAAAGGAAACTGTGAAAGTATGTGTGGCTGCAAAAAAGCAGGCCTAAAATGCTCTACAATATGCCTACTATTCTGTACAGCATTTCAGGCTTACTTTTCTGCAGCCACAGTCTACAGTATGCCTACTGCACTACATAAATATGTGCAAACTATATTATAGTATGCCTACTATACTAGTCTGCACATGCCAACTATTCTATAAAGCATTTCAGGCCTGCTTTTCTGCCGCCACACACGGTTCCACAGTTTCCTTTGCATCTGCAGAAAAATAATTTCATGAAATCGGGGGGATTGGGGGATTTTGTCTCAAAAGATCATCTACAAGGTTGGCTCAAGGTAATTTTATTGTAAAATGTATTAAACAAAGCTAAAAAGTGATAATAAACGTTTTAAAAAAAATGTCACTTTTTTGCTTATAACTTTTTAAATTTTTAATTTAGGGTAAAAAGTTATAAAAACATATTTGTAGGCAAAATAATTTGCAACAAATTAAATGCTTACAAAATTTTTGTAAGACGTATAGTTTCTGAAATCACGAAAATAGTGTTGTCCCCCCCTTTTTCAAGATGGCGGCCGGGGGACAAGAGTGGCGACCCCACAAACTTGAGGTTAAGCTTCTATTGACCCCCCCAACATATTTCAAAAATAAAAGTGCGTCCTCTAATAAAGGCAAAGCAAATGTAATATTTCAATGGACTAATGATACTTTCTATAAATTAATCCCGTGGCCCTACTGAGATTTAATAGTATATGTTTAGTGTTTTAAGAAGTGTTAGAAGCATCTGATATACACAATAAACATGAAAATTATTACAATGAATATTTTGTTGTATATTGTATAAAAGTTTATGTGTGTATCGTTCACAGTTAATTTTAATTCTCTATTATATATTTTTCCTGCGTTATGTTCATTGAAAATATGTAATTATCGTCTACTTTACATTCTATTGCCCTATACTTATAGATACGATCTCGTTACATCATTGCTTTTAATAACGTAATAAGGTCTCTCCGGCTTTCATCGCTCAACTCCGTACATTTCAGCGGACGCATAGCTTTAATTTTGTACACAAATGAGATAAATTGAAATGGTTACATTGTTCCGGCTTTCACTAATCACGTGACAGGTGGAGAGGCAACGGAAAATATTCCCGGTAAAGAATTAAAAAAGAAATTCGAGGAAGGGCAATGTTTATAAACCCAAACTTACCTAATTATACATTGGCGTTCTTTGAAAGAGGGGATCTTTTTTCATTACATTTGGGTGGAGAAGGAATAAAAAAGTAGTTACTTAGCTGTCGTTATGGGCATCTTAAAAACAAAGTTTTGAGTCTAGATCTAGACTATAAGGGTCCGGTGACACAGAAATAAGACGAGACGAGGTGTGATTTTGCGATGCATAAATCGATTCAATATTGACATGCTAATAGCGTGACAACGCACATATTTGAATTTTTTTATGATAGTGACAAAAATATGTAATAAAAACATCTCAATGTAATAAAATTAATATATTCACAATACGCATCAGTCATCACTATGCACCTCGCGTCGTCACCCTTTTAGCTCAAAACTGACCTCAAAGACATGGCTCGCTCCTTGAATACAAAAGGGACACAAATCGAAATCCATAAATTTTACAGGACAGCCAAAACAAATTTTTGAAACTGTTTTTTTATAATATTTCATATATTTATTAATTAAACATAAGATGTTAATATATCATTAGATGCGTATTTATTAGCTCTATCTATCTAAAATATAAACTTTGTAATAGATGTTACCTATTAAGAAAAAAAAGCATAAAAGTCCCTTTTGCATTCAAAATTTGAACCAATATAATAAAAAATATGTCAAAAATTAAACACACTTTTACAAATAAAAATGGTTTATTGTACCTTTTTGGTAAAAAACCGTATCAAAAAGTTTAATCTTATTACTAGGTAAAAACATAAGTGAATGGACACCAAGAGAACATTGTATTAAAAAATCTAAACCAAAAAACCTTAACTTATTATTAAGTAATATAATTGAGATCAACTTTGTACGTAACTATTATTCAGCAAAATTAAACATCTCTCTAAAACAATTATATTTGTAAGAATTATAGAAAAAACAAGAGATAAAACTGTAATAATCATTATCAAAATATACATAAAATAACCATATTCATTAATAAATTCTCTAAATAACTCAAAATAATCAACTGACGACACTAATTTGTCTCTATTTAACATTAATAATTTAAACAAAACAAAATACAAGATCAGTTCTAAAGGCACATAATTCAGTAGCAAAATATTATAGCTTATTATGTAATAATACTAATGCACAGTAACAATCTAAGTAGAATCACAGATAAACACTTTAAGGCACTTTTTACGTAAACTATTTTAAGTTACAAATTATAATCGATATTTATTATTGTTATGTAAATGTTTGTATAAAATTTATAAGGGCCTGTTTCACCGCTTCCTGATAAGGCTATCCACCACTTAATTTGACAGATGGAGTATGGAAAATCTGTCAAATAACCCTATCGGGCACCTTATCAGGAAGCGGTGAAACAGGCCATTAGTCTTTATTATCAAAAGGAACTTTTAAAATTAACTATTCTAAATATTATCACAATTAGGTATCTAATAAGAAAATTACAAATGTTCGTAAAAGCTTTGGTAATACTTAGGAATTATATTTTTCTCAATAAGTTTAAGAATACCCTGTTTTTTAGTTTCGGTTATTTTAAGTTTTTGTTTGTACAGTTTTTTTGGCACTATAGGATTAGCAGACCTTCTTTTTGTCAGCGTGGCTACCGAGGTAAACTCTTCAGTTTCGTAAGAAGTCTTGAAGAAAAATTTGTTCTCATAATCTCGATGGACTTTAATAGTTTTTATATCAGCCCATTTGACTTTTTGTCCATCTTCTGTAGTAGTGTAATTGCCGACAGCCAGAGATTTTAAATCTAAAAAACTCTCATGCGTAAGTTCGTGAACAACGAAGGGTCTTCCTTTCTTCTTTGCAGTTTTAATAAGGGTTATGTACTGATCCGGCACATAAATGGGAGAAGATTTTAAAGCATTCGAAATGTTGCGTTGAATTAGAGAGTGAGCAGCATCTCCTTCATTTTGAGTGTGCCCTTTGATTAAAAAATTATGAGTAACACTCCTCAACTTCGATAACTACTCACAACCTCAACTAACAACTCGAGTCACTCTGTTCAACAACTATTTTTGGCCTATTTGTGTCTTTGGTATTCGTTACACAGCTTACTTCACTGTCTTCATCCTCTAATATTGATAGGTTAAGATCAGGTTGACTGTCTGCTATAGAATTTGTATCTGAAGAATCAATGGGTAACGTGTCGGGTAGACTGAGTGCAGCTGGAGTATTAAAGAAAGTTTTATTTTGCACATTATTATTGTGGCCAGGTAATGTTTGAACTTTTTCCGATTCTTGAACGGAGGTTGCCATATTCAACATTTTTCGTGCTCTATTCATTTTGTCAATCTGTAAAAAAAAAACATCTTTAACGTTTTATAACTAAAAAACATAAAATACACACAGTTATATTATACGTATATTATACAATCCTTAGTACATACACACAATACATACATACACTAAAACATACACAATGAAACATAATCCTTAATATGACATTTTCAATACTAATTTGACAGGAATAACACCTTCATTATATTTAACAAATTTAAGCTACCACCTCATATTTAACATTCAAATTCACAGAAAATATTATGAGGCAATGCATTTTAATCACATATTTTTCAACATTTACGAATATCTACCCATATTATTATAGGTCGCTATAAACACTCACTGATATTATTTAAAAAACTTTAAATTAGTGACGAAAGCTACAGGGACAGGGCTTCAATTTAGTTTATATTATTAATTTACAAACAAATAAATACATTTGTATGATTTTTAAGTTAAAAATCACTGAAGTAATAAGAATAAAACAAAATTAACATCAAAATGGTCATTTTTATTTTAAAAATTGTAACGAAAACTAAAATTATTATCATGCAAAACGGCTATATTTCTGGCCTTCCCATTCTAGCACGCTAAAAATAATTATTTATTTCACTATAATTTAATGCAAAAGGGACGTATTTCAAAATATGCTACTGTTGTATTATAAAATATAATTATACTTAACTAATATTGTATTACAAAAAGGACGCATTTTAAATATGGCAATTTTGTGTTACAAAATATAATAAAAAATACTAATGTTAGAATGCAAAACAGACGTTTTCCAAAATATGGCACTTTTGTATTATATATTATGGTTACAAATACTAATGTTAGAATGCAAAACGGACGTTTTCCAAAATATGGCACTTTTGTATTGTAAAATATAATCACACTTACCTGAAATTTTGAATCCAACACAGACGTATTTTGGATTGTGGCACTTTTTCACGCAACCGACGTGTGTTAGCGTTGAATCTCCGGGCGCAACTAACAAAATGGCGGTTTAGCACTGACATTACCTGTCAAAGTGAGCTAATGCAAAAATAGCGGTAAGTCAGTGTAGCCATAATATAAGCAAAAATGATGGGAGTTTTTTTTTCACTATAAAATATAGTCGGTTCAGGTGTAATTTTTGCAATAAAACGATTTTCATTTTTTTTTTAATTGTGGCCCTTTTGTATTCAAGGAGCGACGCTCCTTGAATACAAAAGGGACACAAATCGAAATCCATAAATTTTACAGGACAGCCAAAACAAATTTTTGAAACTGTTTTTTTATAATATTTCATATATTTATTAATTAAACATAAGATGTTAATATATCATTAGATGCGTATTTATTAGCTCTATCTATCTACGATATAAACTTTGTAATAGATGTTACCTATTAAGAAAAAAAAGCATAAAAGTCCCTTTTGAATTCAAAATTTGAACCAATATAATAAAAAATATGTCAAAAATTAAACACACTTTTACAAATAAAAATGCTTTATTGTACCTTTTTGGTAAAAAACCGTATCAAAAAGTTTAATCTTATTACTAGGTAAAAACATAAGTGAATGGACACCAGGAGAACATTGTATTAAAAAATCTAAACTAAAAAACCTTAACTTATTATTAAGTAATATAATTGAGATCAACTTTGTACGTAACTATTATTCAGCAAAATTAAACATCTCTCTAAAACAATTATATTTGTAAGAATTATAGAAAAAACAAGAGATAAAACTGTAATAATCATTATCAAAATATACATAAAATAACCATATTCATTAATAAGTTCTCTAAATAACTCAAAAAATAATCAACTGACGACACTAATTTGTCTCTATTTAACATTAATAATTTAAACAAAACAAAATACAAGATCAGTTCTAAAGGCACATAATTCAGTAGCAAAATATCATAGCTTATTATGTAATAATACTAATGCACAGTTACAATCTAAGTAGAATCACAGATAAACACCTTAAGGCACTTTTTACGTAAACTATTTTAAGTTACAAATTATAATCGTTATTTATTATTGTTATGTAAATGTTTGTATAAAATTTATAAGTCTTTATTATCAAAAGGAACTTTTAAAATTAACTATTCTAAATATTATCACAATTAGGTATCTAATAATAAAATTACAAATTTTCGTAAAAGCTTTGGTAATACTTAGGAATTATATTTTTCTCAATAAGTTTAAGAATACCCTGTTTTTTAGTTTCGGTTATTTTAAGTTTTTGTTTGTACAGTTTTTTTGGCACTATAGGATTAGCAGACCTTCTTTTTGTCAGCGTGGCTACCGAGGTAAACTCTTCAGTTTCGTAAGAAGTCTTGAAGAAAAATTTGTTCTCATAATCTCGATGGACTTTAATAGTTTTTATATCAGCCCATTTGACTTTTTGTCCATCTTCTGTAGTAGTGTAATTGCCGACAGCCAGAGATTTTAAATCTAAAAAACTCTCATGCGTAAGTTCGTGAACAACGAAGGGTCTTCCTTTCTTGTTTGCAGTTTTAATAAGGGTTATGTACTGATCCGGCACATAAATGGGAGAAGATTTTAAAGCATTCGAAATGTTGCATTGAATCAGTCAGAATCATTATCAGAGTCGCTTGAACTGGTAATCGAGTCACTCTGTTCAACAACTATTTTTGGCCTATTTGTGTCTTTGGTATTCGTTACACAGCTTACTTCACTGTCTTCATCCTCTAATATTGATAGGTTAAGATCAGGTTGACTGTCTGCTATAGAATTTGTATCTGAAGAATCAATGGGTAACGTGTCGGGTAGACTGAGTGCATCTGGAGTATTAAAGAAAGTTTTATTTTGCACATTATTATTGTGGCCAGGTAATGTTTGAACTTTTTCCGATTCTTGAACGGAGGTTGCCATATTCAACATTTTTCGTGCTCTATTCATTTTGTCAATCTGTAAAAAAAAAACATCTTTAACGTTTTATAAATAAAAAACATAAAATACACACAGTTATATTATACGTATATTATACAGTCCTTAGTACATACACACAATGTATTGTGTGTATGTACTAAGGACTGTATGTATGTATACATACACTAAAACATACACAATCAAACATAATCCTAAATATGACATTTTCAATACTAATTTGACAGGAATAACACCTTAATTATATTTAACAAATTTAAGCTACCACCTCATATTTAACATTCAAATTCACAGAAAATATTATGAGGCAATGCATTTTAATCACATATTTTTCAACATTTACGAATATCTACCCATATTATTATAGGTCGCTATAAACACTCACTGATATTATTTAAAAAACTTTAAATTAGTGACGAAAGCGGGACAGGGCTTCAATTTAGTTTATATTATTAATTTACAAACAAATAAATACATTTGTATGATTTTTAAGTTAAAAATCACTGAAGAAATAAGAATAAAACAAAATTAACATCAAAATGGTCATTTTTATTTTTAAAATTGTAACGAAAACTAAAATTATTATCATGCAAAACGGCCATATTTCTGGCCTTCCCATTCTAGCACGCTAAAAATAATTATTTATTTCACTATAATTTAATGCAAAAGGGACGTATTTCAAAATATGCTACTGTTGTATTATAAAATATAATTATACTTAACTAATATTGGATAACAAAAAGGACGCATTTCAAATATGGCAATTTTGTATTACAAAATATAATAAAAAATACTAATGTTAGAATGCAAAACAGACGTTTTCCAAAATATGGCACTTTTGTATTATATATTATGGTTACAAATACTAATGTTAGAATGCAAAACGGACGTTTTCCAAAATATGGCACTTTTGTATTATATATTATGGTTACAAATACTAATGTTAGAATGCAAAACGGACGTTTTCCAAAATATGGCACTTTTGTATTGTAAAATATAATCACACTTACCTGAAATTTTGAATCCAACACAGACGTATTTTGGATTGTGGCACTTTTTCACGCAACCGACGTGCGTTAGCGTTGAATCTCCGGGCGCAACTAACAAAATGGCGGTTTAGCACTGACATTACCTGTCAAAGTGAGCTAATGCAAAAATGGCGGTAAGTCAGTGTAGCCATAATATAAGCAAAAATGATGGGAGTTTTTTTTTCACTATAAAATATAGTCGGTTCAGGTGTAATTTTTGCAATAAAACGATTTTCATTTTTTTTTAATTGTGGCCCTTTTGTATTCAAGGAGCGTCGCTCCTTGAATACAAAAGGGACACAAATCGAAATCCATAAATTTTACAGGACAGCCAAAACAAATTTTTGAAACTGTCATCAAAAATTTGTTTTGGCTGTCCGGTTGAAACATCCGCTTCAAGATATTCCTGACGTTCCACGCGTACAGCGAAGTGATATCGTTCCCGTGGTGTAACTCCACCGAGCCCTGCCCAGACTATGTCGACCTGTTGGAGGGCGCTACTGTTATGGCCAAGGTTTGTGTTTATATTAATATACCTAGCGGAATAGAGAAACAAAGAGCTGAGCAAGCGAGATGTCACTATAGCTTTGTCCACATTGTGCCGTTTTCCTTTCATCAAGAGCATGCCTTATAGCGCTGTCAACAGCGAACGTGAGGCATGCCCGTAACGCGCGTTGAAATCGTAGCGCGCGCTATGACACTTTTCTTTCAACGCGGGTGGATTTTGACGCGCGTCACGGGCATGCCACACCTTCGCTGTTGACTGCGCTATAACGCATGCCCTTGTTGAACAAAAAAAGGCACAATGTGGACAAAGCTTATAAGTAACATCTCGCTCGTAGACCGCGTGATATGAGGTGGCAGAACTCTATTTTCATCTGTTTGAGAATTTGAGCTCTCAGAAAAATGTATGTAGGAACATCATTTACACGCACACGTAAACATGGCTTCGTTTGACAGCTCGGGATTGTTCGTGTATTCCGCTAGGTATATTAACTTTATGGTTTATAGTTTTTAAACATTTTATTATATCATCAGTATAATAATAATATATACTGTATATTATTATACTGATGATATGTATGATGATGTATGATGATATGATAGTATGAAGATGATCTACTAGATCATCTTCATACTAGACCTCTCAAAGCGGTCGTACATAAATATGAGCGTAGTTACAAGTAACTTAAAAGTATAAAGTATAATACGTTTGTGTTCAGCGAGTTTGATTTCAAGGACTCAGCTGAGTTGCCTTGTCATTGTTATTTTTATTCAGTTTCGAGGCTTTGCAGATGAGTTTAAACATTTTTTTGTACAGTAGTAATTTTTCTAATGGAAAAAATCATGCAAAAGCGCCACAGTCTCTTAGCACTTTTAAACGAAACATTTGGAGAAGAATCTCTCGATCTATTTAACCCATCAAGCTCCGTAAGGACACCGGTGACCGCGACAACAATAGGATATAAAAGCATTTCCAAGAATCTCCGATCGAAGGATTAATTTAGAAAAATAAACTTTTCAGGCTGTCTACGAAACACACAAGCGGGTATACAAAGTCGGTAACTTCAGGAACATAATGTACTACGCCACAGGCACCAGTATAGACTGGAGCTACGGGTCCGCCAAGATTCCCTTCTCCTACCTCTTCGAGTTGAGGAGCAAGCACCACAAGTTCCTCCTGCCCAAGGAGGAGATACTTCCCTGCTGTGAAGAAGCCCTGAACGGGGTAAAAGCCCTGGCCAAGTTTGTAGAACAGAAGAAGCAGTATTTCAGCCATAGTAGTTTGAAAATGCCGTAGCATTTGAAAAGAAATAGATTAATATATTTTTTGTAAATCAGTATGAAAATAAAATAAGTGCCTAATGTATAAAGATTACGAAAATATTGTGGTAAATTGTTACTTTTAAAGCTTTCAGCAGACGATTTAAAAAGATATATCAATAAAGAAAATATAGTGTAACGTCACTCCTTTTCTTGTTTTATTCATATTTATGATTTTGTAGTAGCCAAAGAAGAAAAAAAAACTGGATACAAAAGTATATTCTAAACGATTTTTTATTACAAATTTTACACGGTCATAAAAAAAACAGTATGTACACTGTACACATTTTCCACAAATTTTCACCATTTGGAGTTACACTAAATTTTAAACGTTCAGAGAAAAAAGTAGTATATTACCTAATAAGATAATAATAAATTCTCACCAAAGAGTAACAGTACATAAAATAAAAAATAAACAATCTCACTTTTCACCTTTATTCTTGTCGACAAAATCCATGAGACTTTTCACGGCATTCCATATCTCCTTACAGTTATCTTCTATTTGGTCGTTGGGTAGTTTGAACCGGTACTTCTTGCTGCGTAGTTCTATCATATAGGAGTAGGGTATCTTGGCCATAGCGTAGCTCCAGTCGATGCTGGTCCCGCAAGCATCATAGGTCAGGTCCTTGGTGGTCCCCACTTTGTATATCATCCCGGTTGTATCGTATATGGCCTGAAAATTGGTACCTTGGTTGTTTTACGGTGTGACATGGTAGCATGAATAAAATTTTGTTAAATAATTTGGCCCTATAGTTCTTGCAATCTACGAGTGCGCGTCGCCCTTAGTTCTGTGAGTGACCATATCTATGCACGCGTACATGGCTCGCTCGCTACTGACTGCTCCGTCGGGTACGCACACTAACGAAAATGTCTATTCGCATTTCCAACTACAAATAAAAGCTACGCGCACTCGTAGATAGCAAGAACAGTACCAACAATATATTGTATATAGATTTTGTTACTAGAAGTTACTTTACGTACAAAACTACTCAACGCACAGTCCTCATGCTAAAAATCAAAACTGCCCCAGTAGTTTAGTACCGTACTCGGATAACATTAATTATTGTAGAATTAAAACATAAGAATGATAATTCAGTTGCATAAAAATTTGAGCCTGTCTCTTATGTTTGACTGACTTTCAAAAAGAAGGAGGTTTGTTAAATGTGTGTTTTGTATTGACGCTGCTGCTTCGCAGTCGCGTGGTCGCGTAGGTTTGTGCTAAGCATAAACTTCTTGGCAACTGGCGTACATTCTGTCAAAATCTGTCTGGCGTACATAAAACTCAACTACTACAAAACCGGGGAAGCTTACGTGGTTACCCTAGCCATGACCGCTCCGCCCTCCAGCAGCCGCAGGTAGTGGGGGCACGGCTCCCGGCGGTGGCCCCAGGGGAAGAGAATCAGCTCGTAGTAGCTGTGGAACGACAGGAACACCTGGAACCTGGTTTGGGATAGGAAGATCGCGTCCTGAAACACATTTAGTCACAAGTTTGGAAAAGCAAGAAAAAAATCACTTGATCGTTAAATCCTAACGCTAACCGTACACCTATAGTTAGCGTTAGTATTTTTTTCACTACAGTTACAATGCAAGGAATATGTTTTTGAGAACCAATAGAATCGCTACATTTGCCTGAATGGCGAGTAGTAATTTACACGTATTAGGGCTGGTTTACATGTATTAAGTTGATAAGCAGTTAACTAAATTTTAACTTCATTTTAAGTTGTTTATTGCATATACCATCGAGGAAGTTGATTCCTATGCAGTTGAGAGACCAACGTCATTTGGTCGATTATGTCAATTCAATATTAATTGTGATCTGTCGGCTGAGTTTGACGTAATGCGACCAAACTACGTAGATCCCCCATTTGCATAGGAATCAACTTCCCCGAGTGTACAAAATTTAGAAGCAAGTAACAAGTTAAAATTTAGTTACTCGTAGTACTAAACTAGATGACAATTAGAATCTAGTTATTACTTATCTACTTAATACGTGTAAACCGGCCAGCGCCGGCCAGATTCAATAATCTTAAAAGCACATTTCCACAGCTCTGGTAGAAACGCAGCCTTAGTAGTAACGACAAAGGGTTTACACCTCGAATTACCTAAATTAGAAGGTGTATTTTTGCATTTTTAAACATTTTTAATGCACTCGCAATAAGCTCTGGAAAATTCTATGAGTCATTAATCATGATCTAAACGTACTTTAAACATCCTTAAGATTTTTATTTGTAGCAAATAGACCAATATACAATTGCCTTACTCTTACTGCATTCGACTCTGACTCAGAGAATGCCGCCGGTCCTCTGTAGAACACGCTGTAAGGACACTCCGAAGATCCTTCTTCACCGTTGTTACCCCAAGCAAAACTAAGAGGAAATTGGCTTTCATAGTAATTCAATTCGTCATTCATAGACAAAATTTGCTACTTATTTTAACTACTATCCTTTAAGTCATCTAGGGGGCGCTATATCTACCCATTTTAACGTAACACCAAAAAGCCTACAACTAGCGGACTATAAGAGGCTTCCAAAGATACCTTATTTGCCTAACTATAATAACTCGTATATTATGTTAATTAAAGGAAATAGATATAAACATTCATAGCCACACATACCGATAATGATAACGCTCCTTTTTACTTCGCCATAGTCGAGTAAAAGCCTTATAAAAGTAATGTAGTAAATTGAATGACGAACCTGAAATTTCTATTCAAATCCACGCCGACTCGATGTCCGTCGTGTCTGGCGCGATTCTTCCTCCACATGCGATCTTTCCTGTGCGAGTGTTCGTAGCCGTCCGGGTTTAGCACAGGCACTATGTACCTAAAAACGTCATAACTGAGGTTATGAAGTACTAAATTTTGGAGGGTCACTTATTTACAATCATTTTGATCCATAACAAATGAACTAGTGAATTAGTTTCTTAGAATATAAAAACCACCAATAGAAAGTTTCTACCAAATCGTTTTTTCCCATACAAACTTATTTTATAAATGCGATAGTGCCTCTCTTTATGTCTATTTGTTACGAATTTCGGCGCTACGAAGTTGCGGGTTAGTCATCAAGTTTCTCATAAAATTACATTCGTTGTCATATTCTAACCAGTCCTTATTAGTCAAGGAGGACGGCAGTATGCTGAAGTTCCTGGCCACGGCATCAGCAAGATACGTGACCACAGCAGTACTGATCCATTCCCGCGCGTGTATACCGCCATCCAGCCATACACCTGAGTTGCTTGTATCACTGTTAGATATCTTCAACATCTGTAACATTAAAAGTAACTGTACCTGGCTAAGGGGGCGTCTGCAAATTATGTGAGGTGTTTATGGGGATTAATGGACTGGCGTTGTTCAGTCAAAGGGCTAGCTGTTTGATTGAACGGCTATTTTAACCAGTCGGCTGCGACATATACAAACCGTGACTGCCAATAAAGTGACGAATGTTTCTAGTCTAAGAGCCTTATCAATTATCACACTGGCGAGCGATTTGAAAGCGACGCGACTGCGCAGCGCACACGCCGCGATTGCGTGGCGTGACGTGGACGCCATTTTGTACACTCGTCTAGGGATGTGACATTGTAGATAGATAGTACTGAGTGTCCAAAACGCGGAAGGCAAGCTGCGTGCACGCCGCGCAATCGCGACTAGGAACATTTGTCACTTTATTGTCAGTCATGGTTTGTATATGTCGCAGCTGACTGGTTCAAATACCTTTTTTTGCGCAGGGGAAACCCTTTATGGGTGCCCCGGGTTGGGGATGTGCCTCAGTTAAGCTGAAGCACCCCGGGGGTATGTGGGACTCCCGACTCCGGGTTTACCCACTAAAACCACCTGTGGTTTGTCTTCAGCCGTATACGGAGGGATATCCTGGATTTGTCTAACACAGGACTCCCTCCACGACCGGCCGGTCTACCTCGAGGGACCGGACTTCCAATAAGTTAGGGAACGCTTAGGCAAACTAAAGCGTTCCCATCGGCGCCGGGACTTGCTAAGCCGGACAGGTTCCCATCCTGACCCGGAGCCCCGTGGGACGGAAGTTATTGGAGGTTCGCATAGCGACGCCTCCGAACTCCTGTCCTACGCCGGCCGAGTGGAACAGAGTCCATAACTCCTGGACTAGAAAGGTCAATGACCGCTGGTTATTTTGACTTTAGTAACAACAACAACTTTTTAAAAGAGTACCTTTATATCTCTGCCGTTTACAGATTTACCGATGCTGTATACGGAGCAGATAGACGGAAAATCTCTCTCCAGGTTATCCATGAAAGAATAGATCACATGCAGCTTGTGAAATCTCTTCCAATTCATCAAGGTAACTGTTGAATATAATAATTAAAAAAAAACACTATAAAGCAGACAAATTATACTAAATTTCAAAAGCCAGAAGGCTTTTGAAATTTAGTATAATTTGTTTGCTTTGTAGTTTTTTTTAAACGGATCTAATGTTTGCAAATCCAGAGGAATAGTTATATTATTGAAATTATTGACGATTTTGATCCGTCTTTTAATTTGGACAACAGCTCTAGAGTCTAGACTATGATTTTTTCATGCAATACAGAAAAAACCAGATACCTAAATGGAAAAAATTAATAACAACTCACTTTTTCTTTTATGTACCTTTGGATTTGGAATAATAACTTTTAAATATTTTGTATCTGCATAACTTTGCCGGGTAGTATCATAAATTTCACCTGAAAACAATTTAGATGCTGTAAGAACTCAGCACAGGGTATTTTATAAGAACTAATCGAGATTTTGCGATATGCTCATTTTGGGTAACTTTCAATTGCGGTTTAACTTTGAACAATACAAAAATGTATTGTTTAAAGTTAAACCGCAATTCAAAGTTACCCAAAATGACTGTACCTTTTTTGGTAGACTTTTTCTTTTGTGTCTGAGAAGAGTCACCTATTAAAACTGATGCACTCATTTTGATTATGTTCTGTACACTTTCAGTCATTATTTCATCATATTTTTAATTTAACAAGAGATTAAATTAAATTACTTTTAACTTTGAACAAAAATTTTACATAAACATGTTTTTGAAATTGACACAAAAATCAAACTGACACACGCGACACTTTATTTTTTTTTTGTTGACTTATTATAAGTTTTAAAAGTTTTCGAAGTAGGGTAAATGACTAGTAGATTTGATAGTACTAGTCTTTGGAAAAAGCACAAAAACACCATATTTAATTAATGTTGCTTGGTTGGTTTCAAGTTAAATGCTTAAGTGTGTTTGTATATCTGTTACCTCTTCACGTCCAATCCGCTGAACCGATTTTGCTAAAATTTGATATACTTTGAGTCCCGAGAAAGGACATAATATTACGATACTTTGCTCAGGAAATATGTACGATTTCCGCGCTATAAACAAATTTTGGCGCAACGAATTTGCGGGCGTAATTTGGGCGTAATCTATAGTTATTTATACGCTAGGACAATATATTTTCCAAAATGGCAGCCATGTCCACCAGCTTAAGAGGAAGTTAAATTTGATTCGTTAAATGTACAATCGTGTCGCAGTCGAGATAACGAAATAAACTAGGAGCGGAGTTAAATGTGAACAAATTTCGATCCGCCAAGGTTTAGGGAACCACAGCCAGAAAACTGCGCGTCGAACGCGTATCATCACATGGAAGTAGTATTCTGGGATGTTGTAAAAAAGTCGAATGAGTTACATCATAACGATTTAGCTAATGGTGTAATATGGGTGTAACAATGTTTATTTTTTTAATAGAGATTATAGACGACGTTTGAAACAATGTAGTCCATTGAAATGTTACAATATTGCATTTATTAGAGGACGCAATTTTATTTTTGGAACATGTTGGGGGGGTCAATAGAAGCTTAACCTCAAGTTTGTGGGGTCGCCGCTCTTGTCCCACGGCCGACATCTTGAAAAAAAGGGGCGACAACACTATTTTCGTGATATTTCGGAAACTATACGTCTTACAAAAAATTTGTGGAAATATAATTTGTTGCAAATTATTTTGCCTACAAATATGTCTATATAACTTTTTACCCAAAATGAAAAATTTAAAAAGTTATAAGCAAAATAAGTAAGAATTTTAGAAAGGTTTATTATCACTTTTGAGCTTTGATTAATATATTTTACAATAAAATTACCTTAAGCCAACCTTGTAGATGATCTTTTGAAAAAAAAATCCCCCAATCCCCCCCGATTTCATGAAATTATTTTTCTGCAGATGCAAAGGAAACTGTGAAAGTATGTGTGGCTGCAAAAAAGCAGGCCTAAAATGCTCTACAATATGCCTACTATTCTGTACAGCATTTCAGGCTTACTTTTCTGCAGCCACAGTCTACAGTATGCCTACTGCACTACATAAATATGTGCAAACTATATTATAGTATGCCTACTATACTAGTCTGCACATGCCAACTATTCTATAAAGCATTTCAGGCCTGCTTTTCTGCCGCCACACACGGTTCCACAGTTTCCTTTGCATCTGCAGAAAAATAATTTCATGAAATCGGGGGGATTGGGGGATTTTGTCTCAAAAGATCATCTACAAGGTTGGCTCAAGGTAATTTTATTGTAAAATGTATTAAACAAAGCTAAAAAGTGATAATAAACGTTTTAAAAAAAATGTCACTTTTTTGCTTATAACTTTTTAAATTTTTAATTTAGGGTAAAAAGTTATAAAAACATATTTGTAGGCAAAATAATTTGCAACAAATTAAATGCTTACAAAATTTTTGTAAGACGTATAGTTTCTGAAATCACGAAAATAGTGTTGTCCCCCCCTTTTTCAAGATGGCGGCCGGGGGACAAGAGTGGCGACCCCACAAACTTGAGGTTAAGCTTCTATTGACCCCCCCAACATATTTCAAAAATAAAAGTGCGTCCTCTAATAAAGGCAAAGCAAATGTAATATTTCAATGGACTAATGATACTTTCTATAAATTAATCCCGTGGCCCTACTGAGATTTAATAGTATATCGCTCCTTGAATACAAAAGGGCCACAATTAAAAAAAAAATGAAAATCGTTTTATTGCAAAAATTACACCTGAACCGACTATATTTTATAGTGAAAAAAAAACTCCCATCATTTTTGCTTATATTATGGCTACACTGACTTACCGCCATTTTTGCATTAGCTCACTTTGACAGGTAATGTCAGTGCTAAACCGCCATTTTGTTAGTTGCGCCCGGAGATTCAACGCGAACGCACGTCGGTTGCGTGAAAAAGTGCCACAATCCAAAATACGTCTGTGTTGGATTCAAAATTTCAGGTAAGTGTGATTATATTTTACAATACAAAAGTGCCATATTTTGGAAAACGTCCGTTTTGCATTCTAACATTAGTATTTGTAACCATAATATATAATACAAAAGTGCCATATTTTGGAAAACGTCCGTTTTGCATTCTAACATTAGTATTTGTAACCATAATATATAATACAAAAGTGCCATATTTTGGAAAACGTCTGTTTTGCATTCTAACATTAGTATTTTTTATTATATTTTGTAATACAAAATTGCCATATTTGAAATGCGTCCTTTTTGTAATCCAATATTAGTTAAGTATAATTATATTTTATAATACAACAGTAGCATATTTTGAAATACGTCCCTTTTGCATTAAATTATAGTGAAATAAATAATTATTTTTAGTGTGCTAGAATGGGAAGGCCAGAAATATGGCCGTTTTGCATGATAATAATTTTAGTTTTCGTTACAATTTTAAAAATAAAAATGATCATTTTGATGTTAATTTTGTTTTATTCTTATTACTTCAGTGATTTTTAACTTAAAAATCATACAAATGTATTTATTTGTTTGTAAATTAATAATATAAACTAAATTGAAGCCCTGTCCCTGTAGCTTTCGTCACTAATTTAAAGTTTTTTAAATAATAATATCAGTGAGTGTTTATAGCGACCTATAATAATATGGGTAGATATTCGTAAATGTTGAAAAATATGTGATTAAAATGCATTGCCTCATAATATTTTCTGTGAATTTGAATGTTAAATATGAGGTGGTAGCTTAAATTTGTTAAATATAATTAAGGTGTTATTCCTGTCAAATTAGTATTGAAAATGTCATATTAAGGATTATGTTTGATTGTGTATGTTTTAGTGTATGTATGTATTGTGTGTATGTACTAAGGACTGTATAATATACGTATAATATAACTGTGTGTATTTTATGTTTTTTAGTTATAAAACGTTAAAGATGTTTTTTTTTTACAGATTGACAAAATGAATAGAGCACGAAAAATGTTGAATATGGCAACCTCCGTTCAAGAATCGGAAAAAGTTCAAACATTACCTGCCCACAATAATAATGTGCAAAATAAAACTTTCTTTAATACTCCAGCTGCACTCAGTCTACCCGACACGTTACCCATTGATTCTTCAGATACAAATTCTATAGCAGACAGTCAACCTGATCTTAACCTATCAATATTAGAGGATGAAGACAGTGAAGTAAGCTGTGTAACGAATACCAAAGACACAAATAGGCCAAAAATAGTTGTTGAACAGAGTGACTCGAGTAGCAGTTCAAACGACTCTGATAATGATTCTGATACCAATTCCAGATCCAGCAGTTCATCAATTGCAGATTTTTCTTCTGATGACAGTGTTTTAGATCCCAACTTTCTACCTAGTCATGAAAAATCTTCTGATTCCGAAGGAGATATACAGTCAAAAGTAATTGCCAAACCATTTTGTATTTCACCCCAACCGGGCCCTTCTCGTGTAGAACCTCACTTACTCATCAATGATAATCTGCCAGTCAATTTGGATACTCAGTCGCCTAATATAGAAACACAGCCATCCATCAGTCATAATCAGTCACCCAGCGTGAATATTCAGTCACCCAGCATTGGCAGTGAACCAGCTAGCGTGGATACTCAGCGTCTTAGTCGGAAAAGAAAAGCTAATCCAGAATCATGGAAAAGAAACAAAACCAAGACTCTGATCAATAGCGGGAAGGCACACACAACTATGTCTAAATCGAAAAAAAATATTGCTGCCAAAAATATGGGACCTGTTTGTTCAGATAAGTGTAAATTTAAATGTCAAAATGTGTTTTCATTTGCGGAACGATTAGCCATATTTAATGCCTATTGGGACACTGGTGATTTAAACGTTCAGAGGCAATTTATATACAACCATATAACAAACATTGAGCCAAAGTATCGGTACATCCGTGTTGGTAGTACCCGCCAAAACTTAAACCACGCCTATTACTTAACGAAAATCGATCAACGCATTCGAGTATGCAAGTTATTCTTTATGAATACACTTGCTATATCAGATAAAAGCATTCGGACTGTTGTAAAGAAATTTTCTGGATCAATTACTGGAATACAAATGCAAGATAACCGAGGAAAACATGGCAATCAATTTAAATTGGATGCTGCTTTGAAGGATAGGGCAAAGGAACACATTAACTCCATACCCAGGATTGAGAGCCACTACTGTCGCGCTCGCTCTAAGCGTGAGTATATTGAAGGAAGCCGATCTATTGCTACTTTGCACCGTGATTACGTCGATAAATGTAAAGCTGAAGGTAAAGGTTATCTTTCTTATAAACTGTACTATAATATCTTCGTGAATGACTTCAACATTTCTTTTTGGAAACCGAAAAAAGACCAGTGTGAAGACTGCACAGCTTTCGCAAATGTTGAAGATAAAACGCTTTTACAAGTACAATATGATCTGCATTTGAAAGAAAAAAATTTAGCCAGAGCTCAAAAGGAAAATGATAAAAAAAATATAAGTGATAATTTTATAGTATGTGTATATGACTTACAGGCTGTGATGCCTTGTCCGCAAGGCGAAGTCTCTAGTTTTTATTATATTTCAAAATTGAATGTGTTGAATTTTACTGTTACTGAACTGGGTTCAAATAATACGACCTGCTACGTTTGGCATGAAGGTGCAGGAGCTCGTGGTGCTAACGAAATAGGATCGTGTGTGCTCGCGTACTTGAAAAATTTGAATGAGAAAGCTTCTGACTATTTTGATGTAGTATTTTACAGCGACAACTGTTGTGGCCAACATAAAAATAAATTTATGTTAGCAACGTACCAATACGCCATAAATGAGTTATCGAAGTTGAGGAGTGTTACTCATAATTTTTTAATCAAAGGGCACACTCAAAATGAAGGAGATGCTGCTCACTCTCTAATTCAACGCAACATTTCGAATGCTTTAAAATCTTCTCCCATTTATGTGCCGGATCAGTACATAACCCTTATTAAAACTGCAAAGAAGAAAGGAAGACCCTTCGTTGTTCACGAACTTACGCATGAGAGTTTTTTAGATTTAAAATCTCTGGCTGTCGGCAATTACACTACTACAGAAGATGGACAAAAAGTCAAATGGGCTGATATAAAAACTATTAAAGTCCATCGAGATTATGAGAACAAATTTTTCTTCAAGACTTCTTACGAAACTGAAGAGTTTACCTCGGTAGCCACGCTGACAAAAAGAAGGTCTGCTAATCCTATAGTGCCAAAAAAACTGTACAAACAAAAACTTAAAATAACCGAAACTAAAAAACAGGGTATTCTTAAACTTATTGAGAAAAATATAATTCCTAAGTATTACCAAAGCTTTTACGAAAATTTGTAATTTTATTATTAGATACCTAATTGTGATAATATTTAGAATAGTTAATTTTAAAAGTTCCTTTTGATAATAAAGACTTATAAATTTTATAAAAACATTTACATAACAATAATAAATAACGATTATAATTTGTAACTTAAAATAGCTTACGTAAAAAGTGCCTTAAAGTGTTTATCTGTGATTCTACTTAGATTGTAACTGTGCATTAGTATTATTACATAATAAGCTATAATATTTTGCTACTGAATAATGTGCCTTTAGAACTGATCTTGTATTTTGTTTTGTTTAAATTATTAATGTTAAATAGAGACAAATTAGTGTCGTGAGTTGATTATTTTTTGAGTTATTTAGAGAATTTATTAATGAATATGGTTATTTTATGTATATTTTGATAATGATTATTACAGTTTTATCTCTTGTTTTTTCTATAATTCTTACAAATATAATTGTTTTAGAGAGATGTTTAATTTTGCTGAATAATAGTTACGTACAAAGTTGATCTCAATTATATTACTTAATAATAAGTTAAGGTTTTTTAGTTTAGATTTTTTAATACAATGTTCTCCTGGTGTCCATTCACTTATGTTTTTACCTAGTAATAAGATTAAACTTTTTGATACGGTTTTTTACCAAAAAGGTACAATAAACCATTTTTATTTGTAAAAGTGTGTTTAATTTTTGACATATTTTTTATTCTATTGGTTCAAATTTTGAATGCAAAAGGGACTTTTATGCTTTTTTTTCTTAATAGGTAACATCTATTACAAAGTTTATATTGTAGATAGATAGAGCTAATAAATACGCATCTAATGATATATTAATATCTTATGTTTAATTAATAAATATATGAAATATTATAAAAAAACAGTTTCAAAAATTTGTTTTGGCTGTCCTGTAAAATTTATGGATTTCGATTTGTGTCCCTTTTGTATTCAAGGAGCGATATGTTTAGTGTTTTAAGAAGTGTTAGAAGCATCTGATATACACAATAAACATGAAAATTATTACAATGAATATTTTGTTGTATATTGTATAAAAGTTTATGTGTGTATCGTTCACAGTTAATTTTAATTCTCTATTATATATTTTTCCTGCGTTATGTTCATTGAAAATATGTAATTATCGTCTACTTTACATTCTATTGCCCTATACTTATAGATACGATCTCGTTACATCATTGCTTTTAATAACGTAATAAGGTCTCTCCGGCTTTCATCGCTCAACTCCGTACATTTCAGCGGACGCATAGCTTTAATTTTGTACACAAATGAGATAAATTGAAATGGTTACATTGTTCCGGCTTTCACTAATCACGTGACAGGTGGAGAGGCAACGGAAAATATTCCCGGTAAAGAATTAAAAAAGAAATTCGAGGAAGGGCAATGTTTATAAACCCAAACTTACCTAATTATACATTGGCGTTCTTTGAAAGAGGGGATCTTTTTTCATTACATTTGGGTGGAGAAGGAATAAAAAAGTAGTTACTTAGCTGTCGTTATGGGCATCTTAAAAACAAAGTTTTGAGTCTAGATCTAGACTATAAGGGTCCGGTGACACAGAAATAAGACGAGACGAGGTGTGATTTTGCGATGCATAAATCGATTCAATATTGACATGCTAATAGCGTGACAACGCACATATTTGAATTTTTTTATGATAGTGACAAAAATATGTAATAAAAACATCTCAATGTAATAAAATTAATATATTCACAATACGCATCAGTCATCACTATGCACCTCGCGTCGTCACCCTTTTAGCTCAAAACTGACCTCAAAGACATGGCTGAGGAACGTAATAATATGCTAACCATGTAAAAACAGCATTCTTATTTCAAAAATATTTACAATAATAAACTGTGAGACATAGAGGGAGTGTGAAATCAAAAAATTTAGCTTCCAATAAGGGGCATCATTAATTCTCGGGCGAGAGAGACGTGCGGGGGAGGCGAGGCGAGGGGGGGGGGGGATTGGCCGTATTACTGTAATAGCTTCTGAGAAAAATAACGGATCGATATCCGGCGTTTGTTGTGGCCGTTTGTCTGCTTTGATTGCGATTATTGGGTATTTTTTGTACGGGAGGTGTCGAAGATTGTTGAACGATGTTTTGGGTGTTAAGATTTTTAAACAAACTTACCTTTTTATCGCTTCGCAATTTTTTGGTTTTAATATTGGCTATGAAAACTTTGGTTTTAACACCTCCATCGTGGGTATCGCAGCCACAATAGATTTTCAATTACTATGCGGCAGCCGGCTGCCGCTTGGCGATAGATGGGTTAGTGATCTAAATGAACAAATGAAAAGCATAACTTAAGAAATACGAAGATCTCTTGCCTGTCTACTGTTCCCTTTTCACGCCGAACCGATTTGTCTCAGAAAAATGTTGGTTAATGTGAAGTTACAAATTTCAATGCAATAAAATTTGCGAGTAAGACAGCAATTTATACTAAAAAAATTCAGTTACAGACAGTATAAGGCCGGCAAGGCACCTGTGACTTTTCTAATGTTGCTAGTGTCTATGGACGACGGTAGTTGCTTTCCATCAGGTGGGTCACCTGCTTGTTTGCTCATTTGACCCTATTTTTATAAAAAAAATATCAAATTTTTTACATCCCTACCATAACAATCAAATATGTTATTGCACTGGGTTAGATTTCGGAATATATCCCACATAAATCGTCACAAACTTCATATTAATTCGCGCTACCCCAAGGAACACGGAATAAGCTGTCTTGTTAAAAAGTTCCGGGAATTCTTTCCGATAATTATCCGCAAAACATCCGGAATGTTGCGGACTTCGTTAGTAGCCCCCCTCCCCCCACGCTCATCGCCCCTAAATAGAATTAATGATACTCTTTATTGAAAGTTCAATTTTTTGATTAGGGGAACACCGGATTACAAGGTATTTGCGTTCGGTCAATACTGCGCTCGTCTTGGTATCCCTCATCTTATTGACCATCTTTTAAGACTTGCGTCTTAAATTTTAGATTTACTTTGATTTGTTTTTTATATTAAGGCACGGTGATCTAATCTTTATTTGCCTGAAATTGTTTATGAATTTTAATTGCCCTCAGAATAGATTATAATTATAAATATGCACCTTTAATCAAGTTTTAAATAAAAATATTCAAAATATGTGTAAAAATAATGATTTCAAAGAAAACTTAATATTAATAGTCACAATCAATGATGAATTGATGAGAGATGACAAATGAATTTCGTGATGATATTATGGAAATAAAAATGTTATTGATTGTGTGTAAGTAGCGTACTTCATAGAGATTCGTAGCTGCTTCGTAGCAATCTCACTACGAAAAAGATGCAATTAAAAAATAATGTTCTGATTACGAAGAAATAGTATAAAAATTTATAAATAATACTAGGGACAACCATTGAGATGTACAATTGTACAACTTTTTTCTTTTAAGGGCTGATTTCTAATCGCCAGATAACTTTTAAGTTTTACGGTTTACCTAAATAATAAATATGACATTTTGTCATTTTTTCCATATAAAATCTGTCAAAACGCCAAATTTGTTCCATTGGTCTGGGGGCACGGTGCCAGTGCCCCAGCCAAGCTTTTTAGCAAAGGCACGGCCGTACCATACTTTTTTCGAAGCGGTTCGCGGATATTTCACACCCCCTTTATCTTTGATGTTAACAAAGCTAGGGATTTAAAATTTCGATCACTAGGAGCAAGTATTAAAACTAGCTTAACCTCCTAATTACATGAAATTTCAATAAATGGTTTAGGAGTTACGGATGGTCTAAGTTACTACATTTTGTCACTCACTGACATATAGATCATCAAAATTCTAAGGTACTTCTAGCAGACAGACAGAAACCTTGAAGTTTGGTTCTAGGATAGGTCTTTATGCACAATGAAAGGCAAAATTATGAAACCAAGTACGAGTCGGACTGGCGTACATAGGGTTCCGTACCGTAAATTTGTATCAGAGCCCCCCTTAAATAATAAGTTTATTTAATTTTTATTATTAATTATTAAAGTTAACATACAAATGAGCGTTTTCTGAAATTTTTAAAAACCTTAGTGTTTTATGGATATAGAGAAAAAATGGGAAAAAATCGTGTTTGTTGTATGAGGCCCCCCTTTAATAATTTATTTTATTTCGATTGGACTATTAGCTTTTATAACGACCCCAGAAATACATAATTAGTGAAAATCGCAACTATCTAGCTATTGCGGTTCTCGAGATCCAGCCTGGTGAGTGGTGACATACGGATGTACGACGGACAGACAGCGAAGACTTATTAAATAACTAGATGACCAAAATTCGTTTATCGCGCGGGAACCGTACATTTTTCCGGGATAAAAAGTATCCTATGTCCTTTCCCGGGACTCAAAGTATCGCCATGCCAAATTTTAGCAAAATCGGTTCAGCGGTTGGGGCGTGAAAAGATAACAGACAGACACACTTTCGCATTTATAATATTAGTATGGATAGGGCCCCGTTTTCATCCTTTGGACAGGGAAACCTAAAAACTGAAATTGAAAAATAATATAATAGGTAATAATTATATAATAATTTATTACATAAAATAAAATATTTTTATGTTTGTAACTTTGCAAGAACAATAATTATGAGTATCGACTGCATATTTGTTTGACGTACAAAAGGCTTTAAGTTGATTATGAACTTAATGAAATGGCATTAATTAAATAAAAATAGTATTAACAACGTTAATAATGAAACAATAATTGAATTCCATTTAAATATAAATGTAATCACTAATCAGTACTGAGACACTCCTTACTTGCTCGATACAATTATTATGGGAGTTTTAAGTCATCACATGAAATAAGGTGTGATCCTTTCCTGCGAAGAACGTCGAGACGCTTACAACAGTGCTGCTATGTATTCAACGGTAAAGATAAAAAATGACCACATTCAAGTATTAGCATAAGAGTCATTTATATAATACGATTATAATAATCGACTCAGAACTCAGAAGTATTTACGTTACGTTGCCCACCTATAGAACTAACGAAGCCTCAAAGAAAATATATAAAGGGGATAGGGAATGGGTGCTAAGCTCAGTACAGAAAAGTTATTACGTGTCCTGAAAAGAAAAGAAAAAAAACCTTCAAAAAAGAAATGAAATCCCACCAAAACATGAAATTATGTAAAAGGAGCCAAGCATAGCTATTCAATACTTCTGTCGTAAAAAGTTTTCAGATCACATTCAAGCCAAGCCTTCAACTTATTTTGTAATTTAAATCAACATTCAGTAAATGTATCAATAGATTTCTTTATTTTATAATTATTATAGTGGCTTGGCAATAAGCACAATAGAAACAAAATATTATATAAAACTGCATATTGGGAGGAGTTCATACTTACACAGACGGCAAGCGTAAAGTGTTTTAGTATGTAACGACGTATGTGGCCGATGGTACCCAATAAATTCAATTAGTAGCTGATTATTTCTCTAGTGCTTATTGCCAAGCCACTATAATAATTATAAAATAAAGAAATCTATTGAAACATTTACTGAATGTTGATTTAAATTACAAAATAAGTTGAAGACTTGGCTTGAATGTGATCTGAAAACTTTTTACGACAGAAGTATTGAATAGCTATGCAATATTTTGCTTGGCTCATTTTACATATTTTCATGTTTTGGTGGGATAAAATTTATCTGACGATTGAAAAATCAGCCCGTAATATTATAAATAGTCGAGGCAAAGTAGACAGAATTACTCGTATGTCTTTTGTGGTCGAGGTACGTAGTATTTCGTAGCACGTAGCTACGAATCGGCTACGAAGTTTCTAAAAACAACATGCCACTACAGCTACTGAAAAACATCAATTATGCATCAAGTAATCATTACAAAATATTCCATTGCATGTATAAATAGTCTCACACAGTACAATACAAACATGTATAATAACATAAACTTTGCATAATTCTTAAAATCAAGTTTTTGCTACACTGAGAGTCTGAGACAAGTCTTACGAGCCGACGTGTTAAATTTAATTTTATCCTATCTAAAGTTGCTTGAAATCAAACCTACGTGTAGATGTGCTCCAATTCGATGTAGTACTTGGTCTACTGTATATTACTTAAACTGTGCAGATAGGGTCCGGTCGAGAATCTAATTTCGTCCGCACCGCTCGGTCATTTGTTCAAATTACGGACGATTCCCGAGACTTTTGTATAATACTATGTATGTGGTATATATTGTGATGGTGTATTGAAATGACCTAAAACCAGCAGACAACCGCAAGCGACGTGTCGTAGCGACACTACTGGCTTGTATGTATTTCAATGCAATACCATCCGCAGCTAGCGACACGACGCTAGCGACACTTACATACAAAACAGTAGGTCGCTGCGACACGTCGTCTGCGGTTGCTCACTGACCTCCATTATACAAATACGCTGGACATATGATACCCAGCTGTTTTTTGTGCCTATTTGAAGCGGAAGCGCCCCCAATGCGGGGGAAGAGAACTAAATATGACGTAACTTGCAAATGGCCGCTCAATCGCTATTGGTTGTAGAAACCAAAGAGAATATAATCACTACGGTGGTAGAAACTAGTATTAGTTCCAAGTACTCCCACTACTGCTATCAGCGCCAATATGACTTTTAAACGTCATGTTTACGTCAGATTTAGTTTTATTCCCTCGCATTGGGGCGCTGATTCCGCTTCAAACGGGCACAAAAAAAAACGGCTGTCATTTCAAAGGGTACTTGTACTTGTATAATGGAGGTCAGTGGCGGTTACTTCATGTCGCCCGCTGTCAACCGGTAACTTAAGACAGTTAATTGATGACAAACTGTTATATTCGGTTAACATATTATTTTAAAGACAAATATAAATTAAGAATCAGATCACACTAAACGTGTTATATTTCACGTTCGTTTTGGAGTAAGAAAGTCTTTACATTTCAATTTTGTTTCTATGGATAGCTAAAGGTGCTCCAAGACAGAAGTTATATAACGTTAGATAATATTTTTGTCTAACATTTTTTAACAAATTATAACAAAAGACACATTTGAACTTTAAAACTTTCGCGTTGCATTATATTCGACACTTATTATTAGGGACTTAACGCGACTTATATTCTAGAAACGTCGCGAAAAGTATGTAGTAGCATTACTACTAGAATATAAATCGCGTTAAGTCTCGAATAATAAGTGTCGAAAAGACACGTTAATTTTTTGACATGTCATAGTGTATGTTACACGATGTTATAATAAAATGTTATCGCGTTACACAATGCTTTATAACGTTATATAACTTCTGTCTGGGAGCGCCTTAAGTCTTCCTTCGTCTTGCACGTTTTGTTATAATCTGACCTTAAGTAGTCCACAATATAGATAACATATTTGTATCAAAAATTATTTATATCATGTAAGCATTGATATCCATATCGCTATAACATATGAAAGAAAAATCATAAAATGACCCAATACTCATACGATAAACAAAGCTATAGTTATCTTCTGTCCTATTTATAGTCGAGGGCATCTTCACAAAAACTAGTGAAGTGTCCACTCGTGACATCCGTGACCCATTTCTGTAACAACTGTGGCCCATCCGTGCCCCAACACTTATATACCCCATACTATAAGGTAATACAGTAATACAGTATTGTAACTCTGACATATTTTTTAAATAAGTACCTAGAGCCGTGAGTGCCCGCGAGGTACGTTAACGTCATGTCATAATAGGGTTGACAACTTAGAGCAATTATTTTATTTGGTATCTATGTAATTTTGTGATTGTAAACATTTTTAATAATAAAATACTTTGTGTGACATGTATGTTTTGTTGTAGTGAAGTATTTTAATTTATTCATTCATAGGGTGTTTTCACACTGCGACGGTAACGACACGACACGATACCACAGAATAGATAAGGGCCACCGCATATATAATACAATTTCAAGTTGGCCGACTATCGTACAAACTAAATTGCGTAGTGTCACAATTTAATTGGACAACTTAATCGTGTACGCTGCCAGCCGCAGACTTTTAGATTTAGTTGGTAACGGTGTTGCTAGCCTAGCGACGTGCGTGTTAAAATGCGTAAAAAGCACGCTTTTATTGTGGCACTAATAAAACGAAGGCAAAAAGAAAGGAGAATATTTTGGGTGCATTCAATATTAAGTGACAGAATATTGGAATTAGTACGATAGTTACTTTGTACGATAGTCGGCCAACTTGAAATTGTATAATATGTGCGGTGGCCCTCTATTCTGTGGTATCGTGTCGTGTCGTTATCGTGCAATGTGCAAACGCCCATACGATGCCCGTATTTGATAAGTTTGGTTTTATTAGTAATAGACAATAGTTTTAATAAAAAAAACTTTTTTTAATGTTTAAACCATCAAACATAATTATTATGTTTGCGGCGCCGATCGCCACATTTACGACTACGGAATCTGAGACGCGGTGCTATAGATAATATCTTCGTCCGATTCTATAAAGTCAAAATACTGTTTACCGTTACCGTGTACCCCATACCCTATGCCCGGAAAACTGAAACTGAGGCCCCGGGGTATTTCTTTGTTACACGATCCCTCATTGTCAGTGGGGCTCTTTGATGCGGCGCAGTCATATCTGAATTGCAACGCGGTTTAAACGTTTGATATTTCGGCGAAAAATCTCGTCTCTGTTTTAACGACTCGTTACTATTTCTTTTTAACTACATATGTTTAGTTGTTAAAAAAGTTTAACAATTCATATTTATACTATTCATATTCATACTTAATAATAATAATAATAGCTCCCACACCGGTTTCGGTGACGGTGGCCGGTTTCATTGAAACCAGGCCAGCTACACAGGAGTAATTTTATAGTGCCCAAGTGTGTGCGCAGTACACAAGAGCACTCTCTATTCCTTTACTCTCATAACCCAGTGGGACGGCACACCGGCACGACCGGCGAGAGATCAGGCGCAGGACCGACTTTTTACATGCCCATCCGACGCATGGATCATCTTGCTTGTCAGACAATCAGGTGATCAGCCTGCATTGTCCTAACAAAACTTGGAAATATCATGTTTCCAACGCGGGAATCGAACCCACGACCTCCGAGTCAAGAGCCGTGCTCTATACCACTAGACCACGGAGGCGTTACTTATTTATTTATTTAAACATTTATTGCACACAAAACACTGTTTACATAAAAATTGACATAGAAAGACGACACAAAGGACTGCTTATTTCTAAAGAAATTTCTTACAGCAGCCCTACGGAGAGAGATGTGATATAAGACATCAGATAGAGCGTGCACAATAACAAAATTAAACTTTAAATCTACATTATACACAAAACTAATAATAACAATAATAATAATGAAACATGCATGTATTAAGTTAACCAAAATAAATAATAGTACAAAATTAATAATAAATTATAAATACTATACAATATGTCTATAATACATAAATACTATATGTATATTTAATAACGTTATTTATATGGATTGAGATTCTTGAAGATGCTCTTTCAAGCGTTTCTTGAACACACCGATGGTACTCGTAGAGCTATCACGAACAGTGTGGGGAAGCGAGTTCCACAATCTGACTGCATGAACGGTAAAGGAGTAGGAGTAAAAATTGGAGCGATGGGATGGGAGTGAAAGATTCATTCTTATATTGGACCTGCATGGATTATGGAGTGGTCGGGAAAAATTGAAACGTTCAACAAGGTAGGAGGGGGAATGGGAAAGGTATACACTACTATATATATATATATATATATATATATATATATATATATACTATATTACTTACTTCTAATAATATTACATACTTAATACTAATAATATTATAAATGCGGAAGTATGTCTGTCTGTCAGTTACCTCTTCATCCCCAAACCACTGAACCGATGTTGCTGGGTGTGGAGATACTTTGAGTCCCAGGAAAGGATATTTAAATATACTTCTTATCCCGGGCAAATGTACGGTTTGTGATTAACGATTTTTAGTCCGTTGCGCGCGTCATTTCGTTTCATAGACTGTCCATACTTATACATAAATATGTCATTTACTTGTGACAATTCTGAAAGTCGTCTGTTACCGCCGCACTCAGAGACGTCAATTAAGACTTAATGCTCATTTAACATGAAATGTCCCTCTCAGAGATGACAATTAAAAATAGCTAATAGCAGAGTTTGATGTTCAAGTTTGAGGTTATTCTTGAAATTTTTTCAGTTTTAATTTTTCAAAAGATAAAATTAAGATAAAAATAAAATTTATTTGAAGTGTTAATAATAAATAATAATAATATTAGATAATGCCACAGTAAATATAAAACTTCATAACTGTGATAGTACTAAAGCATTTTTGTGCAATACATGCCTAGTTACTTAGTACAGCTGTTTTTAGGGTTCCGTACCCAAAGGGTAAAAACGGGACCCTATTACTAAGACTTCGATGTCTGTAACTCAAGAACCGCTATAGCTAGACTTCTGAAATTTTCACAGATTGTGTATATTTGTTGCCGCTATAACAACAAATACTAAAAACAAAATAAAATAAATATTTAAGGGGGGCTCCCATACAACAAACGTAACTTTTTTCTATTTTTTGCTCTTAATCAATAACGGCAACACATAGGCAATTGAAATGTTCACAAAATACTTAATTGTATTTATACTTTAATAATTAATAATAAAATTTAAATAAATTAAATAATTAAGGGGGGCTCCCATACAAAAAATACCATTTTTAGCCTATTTTTGCTCTTTAGTGGTATGGAACCCTTCGTGCACGAGTACAACTCGTACTTGGCCGATTTTTACCTTTTCTTGCTAATAAATAGAAGTATTTTACATGAAGTGTACCTATAGTCACTTCCATACAAACTAGATATACCTACAAAGAAGTATGAACATTGTTACCAAATTATGTCTTACGGTATATTCATACATATACGGTATATATATATACGGTATATTTC
This sequence comes from Polyommatus icarus, assembly GCA_937595015.1. Lineage (NCBI taxonomy): Eukaryota > Metazoa > Arthropoda > Insecta > Lepidoptera > Lycaenidae > Polyommatus > Polyommatus icarus. The sequence goes on along the minus strand of OW569338.1, from coordinate 6,053,396 downwards.
AAAGTATGTTTACTATATAGTTACAATATTATTATGATTTATGAATAAATCTTAATAGCAAACGGTTTTCTTATATTAAAATGGTAGTTAATAGTAGACATAAGACAGGTTATTCACACAATCCAAATTGTAAAACATAGAAACTTCAAATGTTGCAATTTGACGACCTCCGTGGCGCAGTGGTGAGCGCGTTGGTAGCTCAAGCCGGAGGTCGCGGGTTCGAATCCCGCCGACGGAACAAAAAGTTTATTAAGTTCCTGGGTCATGGATGTGTATTAAATATGTGTATCATATAATAAAAATCTTAAATATATGTATAGTATAAAAAGTATTAAATATATTTCCGTTGTCTGGTACCTGTAACACAAGTCCTTCAGGTACTTACCACGGGGCCAGACTGACGTGGTGTGTAAAAAAAAAAAAAAAAAAAAAAAAAAAAAAAAAAAAAAAAAATAAATACTTTTAAATACCTAGTATTATAAAAACAATATAAAACATGTTTTTTTTTTCTAACACCTTTTGTTACATAACTGTAGTAGGGAGGTACGGTGAAAGATAGGAAAGAATGAAATTATTTTAGTAGTATATATTTTATTATTCCTTTGATCGCGGCAAAACGAGACACAATAGCCTTTCAATTGTTATCGCGGCCCACTTGGGCCAAACTGTACGGGAGTTGAAGCGAGCTGCATCAGTTAATTTGATTTCTTGTTATTTCTTTTCTATATTCATTATTCTGCCTAGCAATGCAAACTTTGTAAATTTTTACTTCTTCTTGTCTTCTTGCATTGTTAACTAAAATAAAAGTATGACGTGATAAGAATTGAAACTGGTACAAAACATTATAAGTAGGTAAGTACTTTATAGTTTATTTATTTAAAGTATATACTGACCAATGAAATCCTGTTGAAATGTATTAAGTATGTTAAAATATATTATTATGTTAAATTCGCCAACCAAAAACAAAATAAAAATTACTAGATACCTACTACTACTACTTCTCGTCATAGTACGAATGATTTATAGGGGACAGAAATTAATCAGTCAATTAATTTTGTCTCTGAGAGGTATCTCTAATGAAAGCATTAAATTTCAATTTGTTAAATGATGTTCAGCGCTATTTTTTAAATGACCGACTGACGGCCGCAGTCACGACTCACGCCCAATAAAAAAAAATGAAACGAACACGGCTTGACTTTCTAAGACTAGAAAGCCGTGTTCGTTTCATTTTTCAACTACGCATGCGCGGCTTTTTTCGTAGTTTGGCAGCTGACTGTCTACTTCATAATAATTGAGTGTCATGTTCTAAAATATTAACAATTTCTGTCAGGTTTTAGAACATGACACTGACACTAATTTTTAACTTTGCGCATGCGTAATGTGCATTGAAAAACGAAACGAACACGACTACAGTTTGTAAAAAAGAGTAGACACAGAACAAAAAATTTTCTAAACGTAATCACGCTCAAAAGGTGGTTTTTTCTCTTTGTGTTTCCATAGAGAACGCTAGTATACACATTAAATATTATTTGCCTTGCACATTAATTTTAACTCGATTGAATAAGGTTCTCGTATATTTTGTTACAATATGATTAAAAATTGCGTAGAGTGTGTACGGTACTCTTTTTTGACAAGCTATAAATAAAATCATATAAAAAAGAAGAAGATCATGCCCCCCGTGTATTATATTTCTCTATGTCCTAGAATTGGCTTCGGCCTTCACTATCATTCATTAAATAGAGAAAACATAGAAATGGCTGTATGGGCAACGCTCCCTTTGCCTGTCCCGACCGGGACAAATTAAAAAAAAATCTCTATGTCATACCCCTTTGACAGCAAAATCCACGATTAGCGACTCAATCGAGTTAAATGGTGCTTCTTCTGTATTTAAATTTAATCGCCATTTTGAGGTGTTAATTTATCTTTAACTGACTCTGAGAGGGAATTTCATGTTTAATGAGCATTTAGTGTTGCGGTTTGTATGGGCAGCGGATAATTTTGATTTTTTAAATGATGATTTAATAAACGACTCTGAGTGCGGCCGTTAGTCTATTAACTTTTCACGCCTAAACGGCAGAAGGGATTCAGATGAAATTTGAAAATTTAAGGCATGGGAAAGAACAGGATTTTTTCGTGGCAAAATGTATTATTTTTATTTATTTATTTATTTAAATCAGGCATCTTGGCCCATATTATATATACCTTATAGACTAACGTCATACATCTATACTTATAAAATTACATGTCCTGACTGACTGACTGATTCATCATCGCTGAGCAAAAACTGTTAAAGTTACAGCCACGAAATTTGGTGAGTAGGGTTGTTTTATTGAGTAGACACCCACTGAGGAAGGAATTTTGAAAATTTTACCCCGAAAGGGCTGAAATAGGGGTTGAAAGTTTGAATGAAAGTCCGTGATTTCCACGGTCATTTCTTGAGTTAGAAACATGAAACTTTATTTTTGGGTTACTGATTAAAAATAAATGGATATGTGTTTAAGCGTTTTTGGAAATTCTACCCCCAGGGGGGTGAAATTGGGGTTGAAAGTTTTAATGAAAGTCCGTTATTTCTTGAGTTAGAAACATGAAATTCTATGTTTAGGCTACTCATTAAAAATGATTGGATACGTATTTAAGCGTTTTTGGAAATTCTACCCCCAGGGGGGTGAAATTGGGGTTGAAAGTTTCAATGAAAGTCCGTTATTTCTTGAGTTAGAAACATGAAATTTTATGTTTAGGCTACAGATTAAAAATGATTGTATACGTTTTTAAGCGTTTCTGGAAATTCTACCTCCAGGGGGGTGAAATTGGGGTTGAAAGTTTTCAATGAAAGTCCGTTATTTCTTGAGTTAGAAACATGAAATTTTATGTTTAGGCTACTGATTAAAAATGATTAGATACGTGTTTAAGCGTTTTTGGAAATTCTACCCCCAGGGGGGTGAAATTAGAGTTGAAAGTTTTAATGAAAATCCGTTATTTCTTGAGCTAGAAACATGAAATTTTATGTTTAGGCTACTAATTGAAAATGATTGGATACGTGTTTAAGCGTTTTTGGAAATTCTACCCCCAAGGGGGTGAAATAGGGGTTGAAATTTTGAATTAAAGTCCGTCATTTCTTGAGTTAGAAACATCAAACTTTATTTTTGTGCTACTGATTAAAACGAATGGATACGTATATTTAAGCGTTTCTGGTAATTCCACCCCCAAGGGAGTGAAATTGGGGTAGAAAGTTTCAATGAAAGTGCATCATTTTTAGAGTTAGAAACATGAAAGTTTATGGACTTTTGCGTTTGACGTTTGCTTAAATAGGGTCCCGCTTTTACCCTTTGTTTAAGGAACCACAAAAAGGGGAAAACTATCCATCTTTGTTATTAAACTATGTTAACGCGAACGAAGTCGTGGGCAACAGCTAGTAACATATAAACTAAAACTAACACTAAGCACTAAACAAGTATTGTCTGCGACATGGGGCGCGACGTGTTCGGAAGTCGTTCTCGGAACCTCCTGTAGACGACTACAATCGGCCAGAACTCCTCCTCGAAGGTCGATAAATAATGCCTGTGCGATATGCAACATCTCGCCGTACATAAATCTAATACAAGTCAAACTACATCTACATAGTTTAACCTGTAGCTTAATAATCTCTGTATTATGATGCAGTATAGGCATGTAATCGACAGACACAACGCCGTGAGGCGTAGTGCGTTGATTGGCTCGTCTAATGAGAACGGCCTAGCGCCTTTGGACTAGTGTTACCACGTCGGCTTTGTCGTTTAGGTATTATGTATCAGAGTTTGTAGATTATTGTCAAAATTAATAAACAATTTTGGTGTTGGTGGACTAGTGTTATCACAAATACATAAATGAATGGGCTCTGGTTGTGTCTCTTCATTAAGATGATGACTATCTTAATCTGTCGATCGTAGACATAATGGTTTAAAAAATGTCTATTTTGTAGTAGCAAGTCAAGGTTCTTTGTCGTCTGCCATTTCCAAAAAGCTGACGAAATGGCGAGTCAGGATTATAGCCAATCGTTGTGCCAATATTATATTTAAATATGGTGTTGCTAATATTATTTTATTGGTCAAGTAACATTAGAAGAAATAGTTTTATTGTACACAACTCCAACTTACATTGACCCTATTTTACTACTCATCTTCAGCAACAGCAACAGAAGGAACAGGTGTAGTGTCTAAACAGTAGTTCTTATAAGGTTATTACTTTATAATTAGTGTTAATCTTAACACTAATTATAAAGTAATAACCTTATAAGAACTACTGTTTAGACACTAGATAGACTAGAGACTTAGACAAAGTATAAGTATCTACTTATACTTTGTATTCTATAACGTAATTATAATAATTACACTTACGTACTGATTCTGAGAGCTGACGTAAAAACTCTATATATAATAATTATTATTCTGTATTTACCGTATCTACTACATATACAACATACAAAACTACATCACAGTTTATTTATCGTACAAGTACATTCGGTTATGACGCGAACTGGCGCGACGCCGCGACGATAAAATTTCACGGAACATAAAGCAAAAACATACCCCAGCGCATTACCGGCCACCGCGCCAGACCCCTGACTCCCACCTAGTGACAGTACACACTCAAACTACTGTTTTATATTATGCCCTCGTGAGTGGGTTTATTAATAACGCTTTTATTTTCAACCTCTCAAATCTCAATGCTGTCTAGGGTTTACTAGGGTAGAGCCAAGACTTGGTATAAGAATTTAATGATCTACTAGCTAACGTTAAGTTCTAGTTAATTCAGTATCCCAACATAAGTTTTTTCATGATAAAAATAGCCTATGTTTGAATTAAATTCTATTCCATACCGTTCAATAGTTTTTATGTCAAGACAAACATACACAATATTCGCTCGCTTTTATAATTTGGGTGAAGTCCGTATTACAGAACATTCTACACTTTCTAGTTTATTATAATAATAATTTAAAATATTACACGATGAAGAAAGGCAAATAGCGAAAACCAAACAAGGAACATTTTAAAAATATTTTACATTCAATCAACAAAATAACATTTCATCACAGGCTACAATAATAAACTAGTCTAATTCTTATTGGTGGTGTTAGGACATAACGTTTCAACATATTATTATCACGTCGCCAAGTACAAGCTCAACCCAAACCCACCCAGATCACCTCAAATATGGACCGCGCGAAGTGTCTTCCTATTTGGTTCATAAAATACATTTTGTTTGGAAGTTCTCGCGGATGTCGAACTATCCGAACAAACGTTTCAGGTTTGATGGCGACGTATAAAACGGATTCATTAGGGGAATAACCCACGAATATTTAATACTATGGAAGAGTAACTGAGTCAAAAAAGTGGTTCCACGATAATATGTACACCTATCTTATATTTTTTGTAGGTACTTTTGGGTCAAAGAAAATTATTTATTCAAGATATTATGTATTTATATCAGTATAAATAAGAGCCATATTTGAGCCGTCGAACTTACGAGAGTTACTGTTCTATATTGTAATATATTTCGATGGGAACAACCTTATGACCCGCGGTAGTAATTATGATTAGATTTGACGACTACTAAGTTGGCTAACGCGTGACACAATGTGCCACTGACTAGTTTCGCCGAAATATTAGAAGACATTAATGTAAAAAATATCAAAGGGGATAAAAGTCCTATTAATTCGTTTGCCATACTATGATCGTATGTACTATGTGAAAATAATATGATAATATGATTTGTTTATAGATTGGATTGATTCTTTGGAAATAATTAAAATTTAATGATGTCCTACACTATAAAAAATGTAATTTAAAGTTATCGCTGGTATAATAGTGACAATAAAAAAATGTTTCCACCCTGTTTTAACAGGGGCTCAAAAACTTTTTACATAGGACTTTTTAAGGCAGTTGGCCGGACCAATCAATAAAATGTAACATCAATAATATTTGTGTGACAGAGGCGGCACCTCATCGACTAACGAGCTCCTCGGAGATCCAAATATTATATTCCAAGAAACGAACTTGCTCCTTTACATAATTTAGGTAGGTACGGTAATGCTTTGCACAAACTTACGCGACCAAGCGTCTGCGAAGCGGCAGCGTCAATACACACACACAACACACATTTGACAACTTATCAAATGTGTGTTTTGTATTGACGCTCCCGCTTCGCAGTCGCGTGGTCGCGTAGGTTTGTGCTAAGCATAAAACCTACAAGACGATCTTTGTATACTTCACTAGTAACCAAACACAGAGTAGACAATATATTACAGCAAAATGTTACAGCAAAATGTGTTTTAATGCCAAATTTTATTAAAAATAAATTATAATATAATTTTAAACTAACATTTTAAAAACGTCCAACAAAGAACGATGCGTCAAGTTGGCCGGTATATCCAATAAAAACCACTTGCCTATGAAAAGAAACCTTATATCATAAGCTTCAATTTTTATTATGGACAGAACACGGTAAACAACCGGAGAAAAAAGATATTACACCTGACATCATAGGACTGCCTATGGACTTAAACCACTTCAGTACGAAAGCTATTCTCAAAAAATGTCTTCGCTGACGTCATAGACCGTACTCATAGACTCATAGACCGTCAACAACAAGGGAATCCTTCCTTTTTAGTTCATCATTATTGTACGTCTGTACGTGTTTGGTAGGGCGGCGCACAATCGGTGCGTATGCCTATATTATTTCAATAATATGGTATTTAGACGTTGGTCGCCACGGTGTATTTATTCACCCGGCACTATATTTGGAAGACATCATTTTTGACGATGAATGTGTAAATGTCGCAGTCATCTGGTTCAATCTGCGATTCGATTGAATGACTAGCAAACAAAAATATAACTTTCAATGTTCCAGACTGTACATTTTCGGTCCATTCATAACATAAACTGTTTCATTTCAGTAACTTTAGGTTATAAGCAATAGGCTAACAGACATTAGAACTTTATTGGCTATGCCGGCCAGGGTCCATACAAAAATGCCCATCATTCTTTTCGACATATGGTATCATGATGGGACTCGTCGGTATTACATTCTATAAGTCACTTACAAAATAGTAAGTCTACCGTCTATAAAGTTACTATTTCAGAGTTGTTTGCAGTTTTTAAAGCAAGTACCCTTCTTACTTTAAACATGAACATCAACAAAAAAAAAACTCAAAATATAAACACAGACTATATTAAAAATGGACGTTGTACAAAAAGCGAGGGTTCTATTTGCTTAGCATTATCCAAATTGGAGGCTCTGGGCTTAACTTGGTAAATGAGAGCTTTGTTGAGTCAACAGAAGACCGAGTGAGCAAACAGGTCCAGGTATCCGGATCCGGATAAATAGGGTAATGCCGGACATTACCGGCTTCCTTTCCGGATTATTTCGCGGCCGTGAGTGAATAAGTAAGGGGCTGGATAAGTTTATGCACGTCAAATTAATTAGAGGATGATGGAATGTTTGGGGTGAACTCAAACTTAACTTGAGTCTAGATTTATAATAATACTATGTTGAATTCTTTGAACCATGATGTTCTATAATAGAATTTGAATATATCAATGTTGTAGTAATGAAATAATAAATTATCTTAAACGGATGAGATGATTTTGTATAATATTTTTTATACAATCGGCTTATAAGCAATGACCGAAAGTCTATCTAGGACTTAAGGGAAACCGCGCCCTTCTGATTTTTTTGTTTTTATTTCATTCAACTCCAAGCAAACCTGTCGCAGGTTTACAGGTATCTTCTAATTACTAATTAGCACGTTATAATATAATATTACATTCTAAAATATAAAAGGAATGCTTATAAGTTATAAAATATTGCTTACTTATAAAATAATTTAAAAAGTACCGTATTGCTTATAAGTACGATATAGTATTGATTTCTAGGAAGAGCTTTAATATTATAATAGAAGTAAGTGTAATAATATAACGATCCCCGGTGAAGAGGAAAAGAGTCCTTCATGTTGTTTCTTAGAAAAACACGGAGCTTAAAAGGAAATCGTTGATGTTATACTAATTAAATATTACCATCTTTATTTTAGTAACATTAAATGTTATGAAATGACCACCTATCTTGTGGGCTGTTAAGACGTACGGTACGTAATAAAAACATGGTGACATGAAAAATCGATATAAGCTTTCAGTCACATCGATAATTTGTTTACCATATTCTGTGTTCTATGTCGTAACTGCTTGGATTTATTAATATGCTTTCCCTACTAAGTACTTTATAAATTGACTTTAACTGTATAATACGTCTTTATAAAAAAAAACTACTAAATAAAAAATAGCACAAGAAGAAAAACATCGTAATAATAATCGGTCACGAATCTATTTTGGTCTGTCACACTTGTACCTGGTTTAAAAAAACCCAGTGTTTTCTGCTGACGTCATCAATCTGTGTTATCGCGATATTTGTGTCGGGGAACCCCCGGGACGGCTCCGTCTCTGCCAGTTCGTTTGTTGGTGGAATTAAACGCCAAGTGACTCGGAGATTTTCAATCAAATCCTCAATAAGGTGTTTAACCGATGACGAAGAAATCTTTTGATGAAGGGTATTTGTTATTTAAGGTTTTTTAGAATTCGCCCCCTAAATAGTATATTATGATGTTGCAAATTTTTTGTTATTGTAAAGCTTATTATGCGTGGCGCGTTTAAGAGCGACCTTTATATTTTAGAAATACATGTGTACTCTCTACCATTATAAATTAGTTACATTTTTATGCAGAATTAATTAAATTTTTATTTATATTTTTTGTTTTATATTACAAAAGATATATTTATAGATCCATCTAGATTTTAGCGACACCTATGAATAGCCGCGTATACCATCCTGGTTTGATAAAGTTTAACATAAAACGTTGTTTCACCTACAACTATACATCTATTACATAAACATTTTGATTTCTAAAACTTACATTTGGAGACAAAATGTATTTTTTTAGAAATACTTTTATATTCTTAAAACAAATAGGCGGCTGACAATCGATGATAGTTGGTCCGGCGATATCTTGGCAATGCAGCAGACGTCGGCAAAGTTTAGACTCGCCCGCCCACGTGTCAACGTCGTGATCAGACCAATAACGATGACAACCTTACACAAACACATCACCAAGCGATATTAAACCTTATTGCCAAAGCGTAAGGGAGGGGGAAGCTGCACAAAGAAACCGGTCTAGTATTAAACGCGTCACATTGCCAGGGATGGACATTCAATTTCGTCCGATATAATATTATTTCGTACGCTAGGCGTTTTATTTTCATATTTGCGTCTCCTTATCCATTTAATGGTGGTAGTATTGTTGAATTTATTCATCACCGTTCCAAAAAAAGCAGGTTGTTGACTTATAACTATCGTCGCTTCTATTAAAGTAGCCACTATATTAACCTATTATATTCTACAATCTACATGCCCACCACAATCGACTTAGAGTTTTAAGCGTTAAGAGGTAACAGACAGACAGACATGCAAACAGACAGACAGACAATGAAATACTATCACATCTACAATACTAATAGATATCTAACTCATAGCCGACTTAACCCAAACAATCGTCCAATTTCGTTAAGTGCTACAAGTTATCATCTTATTTGTTCCTATTAAATTAGCCGGCTGTCTGAGCAGAGGAGGTCGGGGGATGAAAGAACACGAATTAATACCCGACACTACAATATGCGATGACGCAAGGGCCCCTGATTTCCCTCACCCCCCGCCCCTCACCCCCGCGCGTCTCGCTGACCCGTCTTCACGGGTGAAATATTGTAGTCGAGGAGCTTGGGTTGTATTAGATTAGATTTTTTGTAACATATGATACAGCTCAAAATAATAATAACTAGACTGGATATGTAATATGGTAATACAAACTAATATCTTCTCTAATTAATAATTATTATTTTAACAAAACATTAAAACCGACTTCCAGAGTAAAAACAATAAAGTTTATTATTATAATGAACAAAAAAGTATGAAATAATTCTTACTATTAATAGTGCCTTATGCAGAATACTCCTAAGCCTCTACTATTTCTGTACACAATCTTCATTATTTTGAAGTCGATACCAGCTAAGAATGGTGAGTTCTTAGACAAAATATTTTTAATTAATAAAAGACTGGTACCTACTTCAAAATTATGAAGATTGTGTACAGAAATAGTAGAGGCTTAGGAGTATTCTGCATAAGGATTAATAGTAAGAATTATTTCATACTTTTTTGTTCATTATAATAATAAATTTTATTGTTTTTACTCTGGAAGTCGGTTTTAATTTTTTGTTAAATAATAATTTCACTCTTTTTAGTAATTCAAGTAATTTATAAGATTTTCTGTAAATACTAATGTGTTCTACTAAGTGACTTTGGAGCCAGGATACACATTTATGATATGAGAACTATAAAGTTAATATACCTAGCGCCCTCTCAGAATAGAGAATTGCATAAGCAACTCCAAGAATATATCGTATCACTGTATAATTAATAATATAAGATAAAATTAATGTTCATGCGCCTATCTCTAACATTCAGTGACTTTCTTTCTATCACAACACTCCTAGGAAGTCATTAGCTCACTATAATTATTGTTCATATAATATTATGCTTAAACTACTTAGAACTACGTTAATATAACTATTTATTTTGTCCCAATAACAAGAAGTTTCCTATATCCGGACATACCTCATAATTTATAGATATCATTATCAAATTGCTAACTTGGTAACCTGATCACCAAGTTTGAACCCTTTACTTTGATATAACAATATAACACCAATATAATTTTTGAAATAGTTCGACAAATTATCGAGTTATGATTTAATGATTCATGGTGTGGTGGTAGTGGTGATGATGATGTTGAATGTAACTTACATGGTAGCATATTATGCTTTGAGTTCTTAAACCAAAGCCGAAACCCCCAAACTTGTATCTATAAGGAATCCGGAGTTCTCTTAGCACCTTCGGAACCAAGGTATATCTTAGTGCAAAATTTTGCTTTTTGGTAGCATATGCTTAGGATACTTCTCATAAAATCGAAATCACCATATGTTTCCATATAAATTTTGAGGAGTTCCCTCGATCACTCATGGACCTTATCATCAGGTCGAAATAATATAATAAAATAATTTTCAAAATAGCTTAACTTTCTACAAAACAATGTTTAAAGACATCCGTGATCTGTTTTGATCTAAAAATACTATGAAAAATACCTACCAATTATAATACGGTCATAATGTGAAGGTGTATATTGGAATAATGGTGATGATGATGATGATGATTAATGTAGCTTAGTAGTATATGCTTACAGTTCTTTAAACAACGCCGGAACCCCCAAACATGTATCTATAAGGAGTAAGGAGTTCTGTTCACCACCTTCGAACCATGGTATATCCTGGTGCAAAATCTTACTTTTTGGTAACATACGCCTGGAATACTTCATATGAAACCAAAAAAACCATATGTTTCCATTTGAATTTTGAGGAGTTCCCTCGATTACTCATGAATCCCATCATCAGGCCACCACTTTTGTGAAAATGGGACCAAGTTGGAGTGAAACCTAATACAACAAAACAAAAATTTTGAAAATCGGTTAATAAACGGCGGAGTAATCGTTGAACATACATAAAAAAAAAATATCCACAGCCGAACATATAACCTCCTCGTTTTTTTGGAAGTCGGTTAAAAATAATATGTACTTCAAACTATAGAATGTTTTAAGTAATTACAATGTGTTGGCTTGTATTTTATTAAAGACAATACTGGAACACTTACAAATGATACTATAACTTACTTCATTAAGGTCAGAAAATAATAGAAAAAAATAATCAAAGCATCATGTGAAAAAGATTGAGATGCTACGTCGTAGAGCCACTACGGCGTAGCTCTCTACGATCTACGCCGTAGACGTTAGCTCTTGGACTATAAGATATCGTTTTTATTTTTTCTGTCTCTGGCATACAATTTGAGTGTCCACTTTCCATAAATAATAAGATATCGCCTGCAATCTCCCAAAACGTATATTTCGCCCTTGGTCATTTTCGTGTATATCTTTATGTAATTGTGTTTTTGTTATTCCCAAAATGGTGACATTTACTGAATATATTTAATATTTATCTTATCTCCAATATAATAAAGCAAAATTATTTCTTCTGATCGTGTCCTTTGCGTTGTTTAAAAATATGTATATATCTGAAAAAAAATATTACTAAATAACGCAGAGCTTCTAGTCTATCAATAACACAATAACTATATTTACAAACAACATATTTTGTAAATATAGTTATTGTAATATTTTTATAATTACTATGTTTACAAATGTTGTTTTTAAAAATTAAAATATGTTTAAAATTAAGAAAAATCCTGTAAAGTGTCCACTTGCATAGTGAAGGATCCAAAACCCTCGTATCACAATTTCAAATTCCCGATCTGAAACCCTTTTTAAAGTATTGCAAGAAAGTTTCTTAACTGAATGGCGATTCCCATGGGGGCCGATGTACAGGACGTATGGGTCATGTCTTAAGGGCAAAGGGATATTTAAACTCCGGTATAAATGATTGAATACACAGTAGACCACCTTCTGTAGTAATAGCCTGAACTAGAAACTCGCATTGCCTTTACAATCGACTCGTATTGGAACATGATGCATTGATGTAATGGGAAGCATTTTTAAATACATAAGCCATACAATAAATAATAAATAGATTAAGCCATTAAAACTAAACTTAATTTACTACGCAAACAGGACATTCTGAAGTGATAGACTTTTTGCAGTGTTAGGCTACCTGTTTAAAATTTAAATGGTAGATCAAAAATGTATTTCAACGCTTAGCAACGTTGCAATGTGAATTGACCCTGATCGTAATTTACAATAACATTAGACAGAATAGTGAGGTATCATGTCGTGCATGCCTAGTCTTTTAAAACCATTCTTATCTTTAAAATAATAATGATTTTATCTTTTCATGTCACAATAATGAATACTATCTGTAGAAAAAAAAATGTAAAAAATATCATAATATAATATAATCTATAGTAATTTCAAAATGATTACGCTACCGTATGTACGTGTATTATGTTTACATCCCTAATGCATCCGAGAGGCTTTCGATTGTTAGTTGAAGGGTTATGTCCCAACTTAATTGATACTTGAGAGTTGAGATACTAATATTGATACTTGATACTGCTCACTTTTATCGAAGAAGCTACGTCATACTTTGAATGTAACAGTCTTCAAAAGTTGGCAACAAAACATCTACTGGAGTAGCTTGACGTTTTGTAGCTTACTTTAAAAAAAGTCTTTTCTAGTTGTTTACCTATACAATAGTGCCTAATTTGTTATTCTATTAAAGTCCTGAAGTAGCAACTACATGCAAAGATTTAACATACATTTTGACAGATGCATAATCGTAAACGTAATCGAAACAACTTATACAAGTTGTTTACGATTAGGTACTCAGTTATCAGCATGCCTCAGCTTTTACAGGCTACACTGCACCTTTACCAGTCATATTTATTTTTAATGTTATAAATGATATTTTCTCATTACAACTTTGATGAATCTTGGTACAGAGACACTTTGACTTCCGAAAAAGAGCGTGGGATGGATTCTATACCGAAAGTGTACGGTTATTGCGCCAAAAACAAAGAATTAAAGAGCAATTCAACACCTAGCCTAATATATATATATAAATCTCCTGTCACGATGTTTGTCCGCGATGGATTCCTAAACTACTTAACCGATTTTAATGTTTATTTTTTTAAATGTGTACTTTTTGCCAACTTGAGAGATAGGATAGCTTAGATCTTTAATTATAGTCGCAATTTTATTTTATTGCAAATTATTTGTCTATATAGAGCGACCATTGTTTATGCGACGCGGGTCACGGTATAGCGATGGACGTTGCCATGGTGACATACTTATTTAGTCCCTTATTCAATAAAATAATACGGGCGATATACTTTATATAATATGGCAAAGAAACGTTTGCCGGGACAGCTAGTACATTATAATTATAGCAGGCGTATGGAGTGATCGGTATGGGCGCGGTATTCGGCACGGCGCTACACTACATATTTGTGTCACACCTGTCCGCGTGAATGATGGTGTCATTACACCGCCACCCTGTACTGAGTACGACATCGAAATCTAATATATAAAATTCTCGTGTCACAGTTTTCGTTGCCATACTCCTCCAAAACGGCTTGACCGATTCTCATGAAATTTTGTGAGCATATTGAGTAGGCCTGAGAATCGGCCAACATCTATATTTCATACCAAAAATTATTTATATGGCAAAACAACGTTTGCCGGGACAGCTAGTAATCTATAGACAATAATAAAGGCCAGCAACGCACTTGCAGCCCATCTGATGTTGTGTGTGTCCATGGACGTAGTTATTTTCCATCAGGTAACCCATTGGCTCATTTACCCCCTTTTTTATTTAAAAAAAGACAAAGCTGTATATAAAACAACGTCATTTATAAGAAATCATAATATATCAATATGTCCCTGCTCGTTATCGTAACTACTTATATTGGACCATCTTCGAATCTGAACTAATACGAAGAATAATGCGAATGCGAATACGAATATGAATGCGAATTCGGATGCAGATGCAGATACGGTTACGGATATAGATGTGTAATGTGTACATATTATCACTAACAAACAGTATATTTTTTCTTATTTTAAAAACATTAGGTTAATAGTTTGGAACACAATCTTAAATGCGCATATTTTAAAAATATGCTATGGATATATTTGTAAAATAATATATCGGTATATATACCTATAGCTATCACGCGACTTTGCCTCTTAATGATGTAGCAATAAGTCATTATCTATCGTCAAATACCTGATATATCGCCGTAATCCGATGTTAGTGGAGATCTGAGTATTTGCGACATCCGAATTCGGTGCTAAGTACAATTAATGCGGCACTGTCAACACGTCGCCTGCTGAACGGATTAATTTGTATACAAACGTCTTAGTCCCATATTAGTTCTACCTTCATTATTGGTTGTTAGGAATCCGACAAGTTGACTATCTAAATTCTAAACTAGTGTATATCGATGAAGGTTTGATAGGAAAGTGTATGCTGATTGGTTGTAAAATCTTCAAAGAAAGCATAGAGCAATGTATTAGTATCTATACTTAATATTATAAAGCGGAAGATTTTCTTGTTTATTTGAACGCGCTAAATGAAAATACACCAATAAAAAATACACCGGACCACCGGTTTGAAAAATTGTTTCAGTACATATTAGAGAGAGCGCACATTAGAGACACGACAGTTTTTAGACAATCTTGTTTCACATAGACGAGTCAGCTTTAAGATTAAAGAGAAACAGTTGTGTCTACTATGCGGCGCATATCAAGACGAAACTGTTTTGTCTACGACGTCGCAACGCATACATCAGACTAGGTACACCGCTAGACAGTTTTGTCGTTGATGTGCGCGCTCGCATACATTTCAAAGGGAAGCCGACAGTCGTTAGTCAGACTTGTCGCGGTGCAGTTCTTGTACGCATTAGACAATTTTGTCTATGAGACGTATTGTTTCAAATGTGCGCATCTTATTATGCGATAGTCTGTATAAAAACTGTCCTGTCTCCAATGTGCGGTCGCCCTTAGATAGCTTATTTATCGAGGAAGGCTATAGGATATAATAATATATTATCACGCTAAGACTATAGCGTGTAATGTGTATAATATTATTATTTTCTGTCTTTGTAATCTTGTAATTTAACTGACGGTCGCATATTTAATAATTTCTTAATTTAAAATTTATGAAGTCAATAAAACAGTAAAACCTTAAACCAATAATAAGACACTATGAAATCATTTCACAAAAACATTTTGTTTTTCCATTTTCGGTTGTCAAAATTGATCCTCTGACGATCTGTGGTCGGCATATTACGAGTATAAGCTATCAGATATCTGTTTGTATCCACGCAGGACTCAGTGGGGTACTTACTAGAAAAACGGAGAGAGATAGAAGAGGAAAAAAATACTTATATCTCAATGAAAAAAAGATACATTTTATTATTGTCAAAGTATAACCACAGAAAGGATGATAATAGCAAGATACACATGATGAATGGATTTGTTTTGTGTCTAAAAATTATGTATTTCCTATTATCTTTTACTTTTGTTTTACGAACATATATATGATGTAATATATAATAGTTAGGTGACAGTTAGGTAACATTCGACAATTTGTAGTTTTTGAGGTGACATCGACCATGTCAAAACCTATACATTTCTGGTGCTGTCGATGACACTTTGATGTTGAATTATCGAACACAACTGGCTAAACTGGCTAAACCCCTGATAATGCTTGCGACTGTACATTAAATATCTTATCAGTGATTGAATGCAAGCAATTCATTACATCGGCATCTGTTATTACAGTTATGACGTGTCCGGCAGGCCGGCGGGCCGGCGGGTCGACGGGCCGACGGGTCGGCGGGCCGGAGACGGCTTGACCTATTTCAGATATGCGACGGACGGAATGTGTCAATCAATATACATAACTATATAGACACGGTATTCCAAGAATTCTGGATATTTCTTGCTAGTTGTTATACTGTGGTTTCTGTGGATATATTTAAAGGCTAGCTCGTCATGTTACTTATATACGATTCTAGAAAAATGTATGGTCTATTTAGTATTTTACAGGTCGAACTACACTAGTTATAAGTAGACTACAGCGAAGCGACGCAACACTTGAAATGCTCCAAACTTTCCATTCAGAACTACTAGTTCTACTGCCGCTTATTGCAGTCTAGCTCATATAGTTTTTAACAAAGAATATATTTTATCGTGTCGTTTACTTATTGAGTAAAAAATTAATTTGGCGCTGATTCCGCGTCATATTTTTTCACCTGGCATATGAAACACGGGTGTGAGTTTAAAGAGAAAGGGACGACGTTAGATTTTTTGATTTATTCATACTCTTAAGCCTTATGCGGTAACCTTTAAATTAAACAATTGGCCAAAAGTTTTCTTAATACATTATAATATACGCAGTATAAAACAAATCATTATTTTTCGTAGAATCAACACCTATTTACGAAACTGTCTCGCCAAAAACAATAATTATAATGCTCCCTGTTAAAAAAATTAAATTATGTTAAAAATCTTTGATATATTTTACTTTTATATTGTTCAAAAGGTAGTCACTACCTAATTTTACGAACTGGCTTTAAGCCAACTTAAAGTGAGAGCTAAGGGATAAGAAACTCCATATTAAAACCAGACACGATTACTTTTCATTTGAGTAGTTTTAAATAAAACATGTACTAATTTAATGTTTTATCATGGCTTCACAATTCAATTACTAAATTTTACCAAGTAATCTGAAGTTTTACTAGATGGAAAAGAAAAACATACGTTTTAGGCAAAATAATCGTAACTAAGTAATAGTTGTCCACAATATGAGTATTAGTTTTTTTACCAAAAGAAATAAAAATGCTTTGGCAAACGGAATTTTCCTATCTGGTCAGACCGAAACAATCTATAAACACAGACGTGATCGACGACTTTAAAAGGAAATCTATCCTTTATCCTTTAAGACCTTGGAGAAAAAAAACTTAGATTCTTTAAAGCTATGCAAATGTACAAAGGTCTTGAGGGTGCCTTAGGCTGGGGGTGGGCCCCAGATACCCCAGCCCTGGGCCCCGGCCGCTGGGGCCCTGTGCCCCGACTGGACAAGGGGCAACAAAATGCCATCGCTTTGTGCCGACGTTAATCCTTTAATAGCAATCGGGCGGCCCGCTAATAGTACATCGAGAACCTACCCTTATAATCCTTTGTCTTATAAGCCACGTTAAATATTCAAGAAATACTTACTCTAAATAATTAGCGGCATTCGCAAGATAAATTTCGAGACAAAATATTAGGAATATTTCATGGAAACTAGGTTAAAATAATTATGAACGCTGAGGTGGAAAATATTTTTTATGTTTCTACATTCAAAACTTTATATTATGGCGAGAAAAAAATTCTTAGTCAATATGATGAGACACAAACCTCGTTTTACAGTTCTGACTATAAATTTCAAAATACGTAATACTGCCTACGCGCCGCTATGACCGACGCGCGACGTGGCGTCTTAAAGTCGTTATAAGGTGCTACGGTGCGGCAAATCTTAGCATGCTAAATGCTAAGCAGCCGTAGTAGACGTAGTAGCTGCTACGTCATGCTATGTAGAGGTTTAGTAGTCAACGTCTTGCTAAGAAGTGCTTAAAAACTATGGATATAATAAATATTTTAAAATTATTATAAGATGAATCTTATAATAATTTTAAAATATTTATACATTATTATACTAATTGAAATTAGGGAGAGCTATGATTGAACCGTAGGACTATTGGAAGAAATTTATTTTAGAGGTAAGCTGTACCTCTTACACCGTCTTTCTTTCTTTGTCGCTTGTTACGTTGCAATATTAACTGACCCTTAGAGATTAATATTTTCATTCTCGCTATATGTTATCGCGATTTGTACGATCGCTAGGGTCCACCGCGCATATATCATTAGCCTCCCATAACTCACACACACACTTCTGTATTTATTATTTCTTTGTCAGCCCTAGTGATTTATGCGAGAGGCAGCCCTGAGCCCTCGGGCCCTCCGAGACGGACTTATAACTCAACAAGCGTATTATTTATATCCCCTCCTCGCACTATCGTTTTGACAGATAGTTTTTTTATTGTGTTGAAGTGGGTCAAAGAGTGCGCGTCGCCTTTATTTGTAGTTGGAAATGTGAATAGACATTTTCGTTAGTGTGCATACCCGACGGAGCAGTCAGTAGCGAGCGAGCCATGTACGCGTGTATAGATATGGTCACTCACACAACTAAGGGCGACGCGCACTCCTAGATTGCAAGAACTATACAGATAAAAAATATACAATAACTTTTAATTATACACAACATTATATACCTTCATCTTGAATAATTCTGTTTATTACAAAAAACACACACACACGCACACAAATCCGTTGCGTGGTTTAAAAATCTAAGCATAATTTATATAGTGACAGACAGGGGTTACTTGGTATACAATATACATAGTATGTAATGGTCTAATAAACTTTTTTAAACAGTCTACCTTATATTAATTGTAGTTCATCAACTTAATTTAATTAAAATCCAGACATTGAATTTTGTACTTTGTTTATATTTGTTACTGATTAATTAGTAGGGAATGATATGAAAAGCTCCCTTGAAGTTTTCAGTCTAATAAAGAAAGTTCGGTGCCGTCTTGGAAGTTTGTTCTTTGATGAGCCGGATCTCAACACGATTAAGGTCTCCTGGTATTTAACAAGACTTTTTTCGTAAATTTTCAACAGTATTATAAATCATTAAAAATATACTTGGCCTACTTTTTTTTAATAATAGCAATATTATTATGGTATTACTATAGATAAAAAAAAACATTAAAAAAGTATTTATTCCTTTGTCTTTTCTTTGTTTACATGTGGATCATAGCATAGAGCATAGACTTATAATATTATATACTGTCGTATAAACCACCTGACAACCCGAAAATACGTGACGATTTTTGATCTGTAAATGTGTGCGTGTGCTAGTGATGTATATTTTACTATCGATAGCATTGTCCGTTCAAGTTATTTTACCTGCGTTTCTATGAGAAATAAATAATATGCAACTTTGAAAGATTTTGTAATTCAAATTAGGTACTTATCATATATTTTATTTGACAGAAAAAAGGTGACGATTGAAAAGTAGATACACATTTTCGTTTGGGGTGATTTTTCAATCGTCAGATGTGTTATAACATGAGGTTCTTAAAAGGGTAAATAATATACCCATTTTAAAGTTACTTACTTATTATTCAGGTAAAAGCTATCTGACAAATCAGACAAATTCAAATATAAAGTTGAAAGTAAACGACAAACATAGTATATTATTTATTTTTAAATTAAATACATATCACCACCCCAATTACATTTTTAGATTAGTTTTATGTTCTTGTTAAATACATCGGTATTTAACAAGAACATAAAACTAATCTATCCTATCGAGGCATATCGATAAATTTGATTCAAGCCCTAGCGTATATGTAAAAAAATTTGATGAAAATTTTTTCTTCAAAAATTGTGTGATTTAAGAACAATAGTACCTTTAGTTATGCAAAATTTGAAAGCAAAGGGGAGGATTAACAATATTTTATTTGAAATAGAGAACTAAAGACAGAATATAGCGAAAATAAACACATCGTAGCAATTAGGACATGAAGATTAATATTACCTTTGAAATGTATATTTTTCAGGATTACTCCTATGATTTACACTGCAATCACTCACAGAACAAGTTACCATTGTTATATGTAATAGTATTTGTCGAAAATAATAAAGGATTTAAACAATAAATTGCAAATACCGAAAGGGCATAAAAACGATTGACGACTTTTGGCCGACCTGTCAAATGAAAGTGGTTACAGTTTTCATTAGACTGCCTCTCTCTTTCATCTTGTTATAATTCCATAAAGGATTTTCTTCTCTCTCGCACTCTTTGTTGGTCTTTTGCATCTTAAGTTTATGGCATAGAGTGTGAGAATTATCATTTAACAGCTCTTCTAAGGACTTATATCCTATATTATATTATACTACTATAGTAGACTGTAAAGTAGAAAATATCAAAACTTCTATTATGCTAAGTACTCACATACGGTTTTGCTCGATAGTTTTACTCTAAATCGAGTAATAATTACTGTGTGGACCGCAAAACTGAAAGCTCGAAGGCTCGAATCGAGCCGCTCGAAGTATTGATGGAACCGGATCGAGCCGGACTGATGAAATATATCGATTTAGAGTAAAACTATCGAGCAATGCTGAATATGTGGACCAAAGTCCGAGTCGCGGGTTTTTCTCGACATGATTGCTCGATCGAGCAAAACCTTCCTTTATAGAAACTTTTTCATTCTATTCACTTATTTATTTTTAAAACAAAATTTTCCATAAAAACTTTTGACCGGTCAAGACTCGAAAATGTTACCAAATTGTGAAAAATCGAGGAACGGCAAGAATAAATCATCGCCCTACGGGTTAGGGATGAAGTTATCCCGTCTTAATACAGTGGGAAAAAGTATCCCGAGCCGGACAAGGAAACTCACTTAGCACTGACGGGTTAGCTGGGGCCAATATTGTACATGGTAATATTCGTAAAGGGTTAAGAGTTATACGTGTAACGTGGGTAACGGAAGGTATTGATACAAGTGATGTTGTAATGTTGTAATAATGATACAGAAGCTGAAGGAATGATTAGCTGATGTTTGCGACTTCAATCAATCTTCCAATCAATCAATTCAATCTTCCGAAGAATGTAAGATAGACAGATAGACGACAGAAACACGGATAGCTTAGTATCTACTTCATAACCTAGCTCACATATCTGGCTATACATAAAAAGTAACGTTTTTAGGGTTCCGTACCCAAAGGGTTAAAACGGGACCCTATTGCTGAGACTTCGATGTATGTCCGTCTGTCTCCAGGCTGTAACTCAAGAATGGTAATAACTAGAGAGTTGAAATTTTCACAAATTATTTATTTCTGTTGCCGCTACAATAACAAATACTAAAAACAAAATAAATTAAATATTTAAGGGGGGCTCTCATACAACAAAACATATTTTGGCCTATTTTTGCTCTATAACGGTACGGAACCCTTCGTGCGCGAGTCCGACTCGCACTTGGCCGATTATTTAATTTTAAATCATTTTTCGGGCCCTATAAAAGCCTCCATTTATGCAAGCAGTTTTCTTACTGGTACAGTCTTCTTGTTTCACCACTTCCTAATAAGGTGCCGGATAGGCTTATATGACAGATTCTCCATACTCTACCTGTCAAGTTAAGTGGTGGATATATAGTCTTATCAGGAAGTGGTGAAGCAGGCCCTTAGTCTACTAATATGATTATTCTGTTCTGTTACTTATCGTGTTCATCCACTCACACCTTCGAATATGTTCAAGCATCTTAATTCTACATGCAGCCAAAATCCCCGTATCAAAAAGTAAACAATATCCCCAAAATAAATCAAGGCGGGTAAACAATTTGTACGACCAAATTGGGATCATAAGAAAAACTACCCACAATCCTTTACTGGAGGTCGCAGGCGGCACCGCGGCCGGCCTCCGACATAAATCAAGCCCAGAGGAAATTGCCGACGACGAGGGGGATACTTGCCCCCCTCGACCCCCTCCTCACTGCGCCCCCCGAGGGGGGAAACCGATTTAATTAAATCTTGCATCGAACTCCTGAGGCCTGCCGCCTAACGAACGACCATTGTATTTAAATAATGCGTGTGTTGACTTTTTGCGCTACTTAAAATTATCTAATGCGATTAGGGGAGAAAAATTCAAATGAAGTTGTGATGGTGATGGTGTTTTTAAAGATGATGAATGTGATATCTAAAATTAAGCTTCATAAATTGTTTTAGACAACAACTTCTAGCATTGTGGGAATTCAACAAATTAAAATAGCATTTCTAAATCTCAATGATTATAATTTTATTTTTTATGATTTTTATATAATTTTTTTAAAGGTATAAAAGGTTGACTGCTAGCCTAAATATTCACACTTCCAAAGATAGACTGAATTCTACACGTAAAAATATCCACACTATACTAATATTATAAATGTGAAAGTGTCTGTGTCTGTTTGTCTGTCCGCTAACTTTTCACACTCAAACTGCTGAATCTATTTTGCTGAAATGTCGCCTTGAGTCCTGGCAAAGGACATTGGATAATTTAATCCCGGAAAAATGTACGGTTCCCACGCGATAAACGTCATCTAATAGATCATAAGAACACCATTATTTCTTAGGCACTGCTTACCAAAAGTTGTCCACAAATACAGTTATTTCAATAAGCATTGCGAATGTAAAGTCGCTATAACCATAACCTCGGGTTCCGCTAACAAGCCGCGCGCCCTTATATTAATTAGCGAATATTTTGGGGGCTATTTACCTAATAAAGCCTTATTTAGTGCCCCCCAAATGAAATATGAGCAATTGTAGACGATAAGCACTCACTGTGTGGCAATATTTCGGTTACACCGTTTCGTATGTACGATTTAGTATTACAAAATGAAGGTATGAAATATGGTTCGTTATTGTTAAAGAAATTAAAATTTTGGCTCTAGATCAATAATATAGTCAAGTACAAGTTCCGGAAGTAAAGGTCATAATAATAATAATTATGGCCTTTACTTCCGGAAGACTACATTATGATTGAATAGCATTCTTCTGGAGATTTAACATGGGCTTAAGGCCGTCCCCCGAGCAAACGACCTTGGCCATACATTTGCCGCGTTGCCGAGATCGCACCAAAACCCTATTTTTTTACTTATCTTAGTTCAAAATTGTCCTAATGAGTCCAAGATCGAAACAATGGCCGAGGCATAAGAATCGCTTCCTGAGGGACTTATTCTTGTACAACTGATGTTACAGAATGCTTGAAATTTTGAAACCATACTCTGTTAAATTTATATTTATCAAATCTTAGTATGGAAGGCTATAATTTTCTATCATGATTTTTTTTTATGCAATAAGGGGGCAAACGAGCAAATGGGTCACCTGATGGAAAGCAACTTCCGTCGCCCATGGACACTCGCAGCATCAGAAGAGCTGCAGGGTAATAGAGGAGGGTAGGGAAGGAAAAGGGAAGGGTAGGGAACCGAAAAGGGTAGGGGATTGGGCCTCCGGTAAACTGACTCACTCGGCGAAACACAGCGCAAGCGCTGTTTCACGCCGGTTTTCTGTGAGGACGTGGTATTTCTCCGGTCAAGCCGGCCCATTCGTGCCAAAGCATGGCTCTCCCACGTCAAAATGATTCATATATGATGATTGTAAAATTTGTGTTTTGTATTATTGTGGCTTACGGCATAGATTAGTTATTTAATAATCCTTTACTCTTATTTAAATTGACGCATACAGAAAAAGTTATCCATAATAAAACCTTTTTAGTTGAGTACTAAAAAGGTTTATTTTATTCTGGCTTCAGGCCTCCAGGCTTTTCCAGTAAATCTTCTCCCACACGCACCTATCCATTATTGTAAATAAATATTTACCTAGAGCAAGTTTTTACGTGATATATTATTCATGTAAGGCTCACATGCTTAAGACGGGGCCAGTGCGCCATTTACATATGTTTGAAGAGTCCCAGAGGTGACCCAGGGTATTCATTATTCAACGGTTACTTTGCTTGTTTTGCTCTCTATAACATGAATACAGTGCTGTGTACACTCGAGGAAATTAAATGTTTAACTTTGGATAAAAAAGTGTGTAGGTAAAATTTAAAGAAAATAATCATGTTACGATTTCCTCCGAGGCAACTACAATGATTTTGGTTATCTATGTATGTTTACTGTTTATATGTGTTTGCGTTTGTACTTATTACATTCTAGTTAAGTACTTGATAAATCGATAAGCTTAATTTTTTAATGAGCCGTCACTCAAATCTAAGAACATAATATTACATTTTTACATTCATACAGCGTCACAATCCAGTCTGAATGACGTAATTTGAAGTAATGGGGATTGAAAATGTTGACACACATACATAGTACATACCTACTGTATAAACTACTATATAATATGCTTGTGTGTTTACATTTTTTAGCTTCATTGGATTCCACCTATCATAAAGCAAATAAAGTATGAATCATTATACAATATTATTATGTAGAGTACAATGCCTATGAATTCAAAGGATTTTTAAGTCCAAATTTTAACGTTAAGTCAACAATAATGCCTAACACCAATATATTTATTTCATTAATTATCAGAAAAGCTTATTGTCCTTCCATATAAGTTGTTCACTAACTAATTATTTGACCACAAATGTATAACAACTCCTGCACCGAAATTTTATCGAAACCAGGCCGGTTACACAGGAGTAATTTTATAGTGCCCAAGTGTGTGCAACGTGGGAATCGAACCCACGAACTCCAAGTCAAGAGCCACGCTCTAAACCACTGGACTACCGAGACGTAAGCACAACACAGCTATGCATGAACTTAACGCTTGCCTGAGCAAAATTGATTTCAGATAATATATTTGACTTTCAATGCGACCCTGTATCTTATTTCAATAGACATTTGAAGTACTCATGAATATAATGTTAAGTGGAAACCAGTCTCAAGTATTCTAGTTTGAAAATACTTGCTATTTGAATACAAATACATAACACAGTCATGAGGTGTACCCAAAGCTTTGAATGTATAATGGGGTTCTAATTTAATTGTGTGTCATGTATAGTCAGGTATATATTGTATGGGCCTATGTAGCCTGATATAAATAAATGAATAAATAAAAATAACTTCGAACTTATTGAAAGTTGTAACTTCGAGATGAGTATAAGCAACGGATAGAAGAACTCCGTTGAGCAAAATCTCGTAAATCACGCGGGAGCCACACATTTTTCCGGGATAAAAAGAATCCTATGTCCTTTCCCGTGACTAGTATTTCCATACCAAATTACAGCAAAATCGATTCAGAGGTTAGGTTTGGGCATGAAGAGGTAACATACAGACAGACAGGCAGACGGATAGACAGATGCAATCACATTTATAATATTAGCATGGAAGTATCATGGATACGAGTATTAGGTGGTTGTTATAATATTACAGTCTTAATATAAGTCACATCTATACATAATTTATTATATTATATTAAATAAAACAAGGAGATCGGTCATCTTGGCGTTCATTGAGAGAGGCTGAGAGGCCTATGTCCAGCAGTGGACGAATATAGGCTGATATGATGATGATGATGATGAAATAAAACAAAGTCGCCTTTTTCCCTCATGTCCCTTTGTTCCCTTTAATCTTTAAAACTACGCTACGGATTTTGATGATTCTTTCAGTGTTAGATAGCCCATTCATCGAGGAAGGCTATAGGCTATATTTTATCACGCTAAGACTAATAGGAGCGAAGAAATATAGGAAAATATGGAAAAAACGAAGAAAATTATTTGAAAGGGCTAACTTGAACGCGCTAATCTTAGGAACTACTAGTTTGATTTGAAAAATTATTTCAGTGTTAGATAGCCCATTTATTTGAAAGGGCTCATCTCGCGAACTACTGCAGCAATTTTTATGTTATTTGGCACAGATAAGAAGTAGACCACGTGAAGGATCATAGGCTATTTTATACTCGTGCGATGCCGGGGCGTGTCGCTAGTTAATAATAACAACGCTTGCATGGTCCAGTGGATTAAAGCGTGGCTCTATATTCGTAGGTCGTGGGTTTTAATTTTTGCGTCGGAAAAATACTGTTTCTGAGTTTGGTTTAAAACTTAGGATATTGCTCTGTTCTCCTAATTATTGTGTGATAAAAAGGAAGATCCGTGTGAGTGCATTTTGTAGCTGGCCTGTTTTCAGATTTCGATACAACCGACCACCATCTACTAAACCAATGTGAAAATTGTAGTAGGTAACTAACTACAAGATGTTACTATAGTTGATAATAATTAATATATTTTGATATCCATACATAATTTTCTCTATTATTAATTTATCTCTTCTTAGTAGGTACCAGGGTGTTATCTATGTTATTTTTTATGAAAATAACATAGAGAAAAAAATATATAAATTTAGTATGCAATAGGTATAGATATATCAGATACGATTTGATAAATAATAAAATAAAATAAAATAAAAATTGTTTTATTTCCGAATAGATTTGTAGCAAATGCTTTCAGAATGTTGATACTACTGGTGCCTACCACCGGTTCGGGAACTATCCCGACGAGAAGAACCGGCGTAAGAAACTCGCCGGGGTCCCACTTTTTACCAAAAAAGTGAGAAAAAAATTAATCTTTTAAAATAAAATTTACAATTGTAACTTAAAATTATACAATTATACAAATATCCATACATAATTGTAAGTCATATAACATGTAGAAGTGGCCTTGCAAGCAGCCAGCCTACTCCCAAGATGTGCCATCGTTTATGAAATCATTGACTTTATAATAGGCTTTGGCACACAAACGTTCTTTGACTACTTTATAAATTTATTAATCGAAAGATTTTGAATGTTTTTTGGGATTTTATTGTACAGGCGTATACATTGACCTTTAAAAGATTTACTAACTTTACTAAGTCTGATCATCGGCAAATCCAGCTTGTGCTTATTTCTGGTATTCCTACAGTGAATGTCACTTTTAGCTTTAAATTTACTTATATTTTTTCTAACATATATTACATTATCCAAAATGTATTGAGAAGCAACAGTTAGAATACCAATTTCTTTAAATTTATCTCTCAGAGATTCAAAAGAAGACATTTTATAAATAGAACGTATGGCTCGCTTCTGCAGCACAAATATTGTATTAATGTTGGCAGCGTTTCCCCATAAAAGGATTCCATATGTCATTCTACTATGAAAATAACTAAAATATACTAATCGTGCCGTGTCTTCATCAGACATTTCTCTGATTTTTTTACTGCATATGCCGCAGAACTGAGCCTACCAGCAAGATTAACAATATGAGGACCCCACTGTAATTTACTATCAAGTGTTATACCTAAGAATACAGTGGTGTCTACCAAATTCATCTTCTCATCATTCAATAGTACATTGGTTTGGACTTGCCTAACATTGGGCAAAGTGAACTTTACACATTTCGTTTTACTGGAGTTTAAAAGTAAGTTATTAGCATTAAACCAATGTACTATTTTTGAGAGAGCACTGTTTACCTCGTCGTAATTTGACTGTTGTCGGTTCACTTTAATAAAAACAATAATAACATTCTTATAATATGAACTAAAAACTAAAAAGTATTAAATAATTTGCTTCTCTAAATGTGCCTTTTTCCGAATTCAGCTAAACCTCAACTATTTCTGTACTAAACCTTCATCATTTTGAAGTCGGTACCAGATATAGCTGAATCTTTATATTTTCTTTGACAGAAAATTTGAAACTTATGGAACTGGCACCGACTTCAAAATTATGAAGGTTGAGTACAGAAATAGTTGAGGTTTAGCTGAATTCGGAAAAAGGCACATTTAGAGAGGAAAATTATTTAATACTTTTTAATTTTTAGTTCATATTATAAGAATGTTATTATTGTTTTTGCCTTGGAAGTCGGTTTTAATTTTTTGTTAAAAATAATAATTTCACTGTTTTTAGTTACCTAGTAGATAAACTATAATTAGTGCCAATTTAAATTGTATAAAAAATAGTTTTATATTGTCTTCACTATATGTCATTGAGGCGCTCGCGCTCTGTCGGCGCTATCGCTTGTCCGAACTCCGATTGTTGTTCATATAGTTTTAGTTACACGATGTATTCAATAGATTTCGCTGAGGTGCTCCTGAATCGCAGTATTGCTTGTACGTAGGAGTTTTATATAGTTGTATTGGCTGTGTGAAATCAGAAATGTGTCACCATTGGTGTCAGCAGTGAGCATTGAAATTTGAATTTTCAACATTTTGAGTGGTAATTATTGATCTCGTATTGTTATTAGAAATATTAATTAACCCTCCAAGATGACCTCCGTCATAGTCCGCGAGTTTATAAGTGGTCGTCGGTGGTAGTGAACTAGTGAGTAGTGAATGAGCCGAATCACACCCAGCGGCGCGGCGAGTATATTTTCAGTGTCATAATAATATTATGATATTAATCTTTACCTTCATTATTGTAATACATATTACATAGTACTATCGCATGAGAAACTTGGAAAACCGGCCTCGCGGCCGCCTGCGCCTTTCTCAAGCGATACTATATTGTATTACATTAATGAAGATAAAGTTTGAAATCATATTATGACACTCAAAATGCTCGCAGCGCGGCATGCCCTGACATTAGAACTTGAATAGGTACGACGCAATGCCGCGATGTTTACGCACACGCCGCGCGGCGCGTGGCGGCGTGCGGCGACGCCGCACCGACCGCCGTGTATAAACAGCCTATATTAATAATTGGTGTTGTTATGTACATAATTGTTATTATTGTATCCATACCTATGCCTTGTAAGTTGTACTATTATCTATTTTGTGCCATGAGACATTGGTGACCATAACACGACGTGGTAATGATGATGAATTTTAATTGCGTGGTAGCATAATATGCTTTCTGTTCTTAAAACAACGCCGAAACTCCCAAACGTGTATCTATAAGGAGTTCTCTCAGCATCTTCGAAACCATGGTATACCTTGACCCAATATTTGACTTTTTGGTAGCATATTCTTAGTACACTTCACATAAAACCAAAATCACCATATGTTTTCATATAAATTTCGAGGAGTTCCCTCGATTACTCCTGGATCCCATTATCAGGTCACCACTTTTGTGAATATGGTACCAAATTGGAGTGAAACCAAATACAACAAAACAAAAATTTCAAAAATCGGTTCACAAACGGCGGAGTAATCGTTGAACATACAAAAAAAATATATCCACAGCCGAACATATAACCTCCTCGTTTTTTGGAAGTCGGTTAAAAATAAGTAAAGTGTCATCAGCAAAAAGTACTATCTCATTATCATTTTCCTTAACAAGGTAAGGTAAGTCATTTATATAGATGAGAAAAAGAAAATGGGCCTAAAATAGATCCCTGTGGGACACCTAATTCTATTTTGGTTCCATTGGACCTGTTACCGTTTACTTCAACCCTTTGAGTCCTGTTTATAAGGTAAGAAGTCAAGAGGCTAAGAGCTGAGTCCTTTATGCCATAGTGGCGCAATTTTCTGATCAATGTAGCATAATCCACACAATCGAAGGCTTTGGAGAGGTCGCAAAAGACACCTAGAGCGTCCTGCGACTCCTCCCAAGCTTGAAATATACTACAAAGAAGACCTATACCAGCATCCGTTGTGGATCGACCCTTAGTAAATCCGTATTGATTGTCATGTAATAAATTGTTTGAATTAAAATGTACCAATAATTGTTTTAAAATAATTTTTTCAAAAATTTTACTAAGAGTTGGTAAAATCGATATAGGCCTATAATTTGTTGGATCAGATTTAATTCCCGCTTTAAACAATGGTACAATCTTACTGTGCTTCATTAAGTCAGGAAAAACACCACTCTTTATGCAGTCGTTGAAAATTATTGCAAGATGAGGAGCTATGATGTCAATTACAGATTAATAATTTTTGTAGACATTCCCCAGAGATCAGTAGTATTTTTGACATTCAGCAATTTAAATGTATCAATAATGTCACTGGGGTTAATTTCCCTAAACTTAAAATTGACATCACATTCCTTTATATTATCTCTGAGTAGCTTTTCAGCAGCTTCAGGTGAGGAATTTAGATTTTTGGTAGTTGAGACCGGAATGTCAGCAAAGAATTTTTCAAAGACCGTTGCAACTTCTAGATTATTAGAAATCTTTTTATTATCAAGAAATAGTTTAAAATCTGTGTCACGACAGGTGACGTTTCCAGTCTCATCAGCTATAACCTTTCATGTAGTTTTAATTTTAATTTAGAGTTTTTAATTTTATTTTTATATATAGAGCCTTAGCTGCTTTACAATTTTTTCTGAAGGTTTTAGAATAGTTTTTAATATATACTTTAAATGCTTCACTACTGTTGATAGACCTTTCATCATACAATTCATATAATTTTTGCCTGCTTATCTTAATTCCTCGAGTTGCCCATTCAATAAATTAACTTTTTTTAATGCCGTTTCTAACTGTTTTAGAAGTAAATATTGTATTAAATTGAGTTCTTATTACCTTAAATAATTTATTGAAAGCTTCATCAGAGCTATGTGACCTATCCAATAACTCAATATTTGATTTTAATTTACTTCTAAATTGCTCAATACGTTTTGTGGTCACAGGATTATACACAAGATTTTTCTTTGCATTACTATCACATTTGATATTAAAGGAAGCTATTTGTCCACAGTGATCAGAACTTAAATAATTAATTATTTCTTTTTTATCTGGAACAAGATTTGTAAATATATTATCAATACAAGTAGCAGTAGTCTCACAGAATCTTGTAGGTTCATGAAACAAACTAAAAAGGTTATATGATTTGAATAAAGATGTGAATCTAACAGTAGTGGAGTTTAAATCTAATAAATTAATGTTAAAATCACCACATATAATAACTTTTTTGTTAAATGCACAAATTTTTGTTAAAATTTGTTCCATTGTTTGCTCAAAAGAATCATATAACCCTGATGGAGGCCTATATACGCCCACAATTATAAGATGATTCAGCTCTATGCAGGCCACCTCTATTATTTGTTCAGTAGAGAGACTCACAATATCTTTACGTTCCTTAAATTTAAAGTAATTTCTAACTAAAATTAAAGAGCCGCCTCTAATGGCATTTTCTCTACTGAACGAACTTGCTATCTGGTGATCATTGAAATTGAAAATGAGTTCGTGTGATCTGAACCAATGTTCAGATACACACATAATATCAATGTTAAATTCCTTTAAAAATAACTCAATTTCAAGTTCTTTACCTACCATACCTTGTAAATTCTGATGCACCAGATTAATTAAATTACAATTTTTTGGCTTTTTTAAATTGTTAGTAGGAATTTGGACATTTAAACTTAATTCATTACTGCAAGAGACATTCTCCATTGTCTTATTATCTAATTTAAATAAATACTTGGAACATATTCCAATTCGTTCATACTATGACTAGTATTCTGCTCAATAGAAGCAGTAGTCGCTAAAGCCAAACACTTGGCTGGTTTTATAAATAAAAAGTTGAATAGCAACTTGGCTATACGTCTTTTATAAAAGTTAGATAAGTAGTAATTATCTCTATTCATAGTATGTACCTTAAAATCTAAATTATTAATATCTATGACCTGACATTTCTTATATGACTCATTCAATATTATACAATTATTATTTACAGCTGTATATATTAGGCTATTCAGCTGATATCTAGTTAAGTTTTCTTTATTAGGTATATCTTTTTGGCAACATTTGTATGTAGGAAAAAGTAAACAAAATGATATTTGAAACATTTGCAATAATAAATAACTTGTCCAAATATTCAGTCATCTGTTTTTTGTTCAGTTTTCCTTTCCTCCCAACTAAAATTATAAGTGTAGTATTTGGACGATAATTCATAGATAAAGCCCTTTTCAAAATATCTCTGTAAGTAGCTCCAGGCATACAAAAATTTGAAATTGACTGTCCTATACACATTCTATTTAAATAAATACCTAAATCCTTACCTAACTCATCACTGAATAAAGCAATTTGTGGGCTTTCAGTATGTGCCTTCTGGCTGGAGCATATATCAGTTATACTACTTAAAACAGAATGATTTACTTTGTTTGAGGAATCGTTGACTCTCAATAAGGAGTAAACCCGTTCCTCATTATAACGAGTCACTTCAAGCAAATCATTCATTGCTGATATATGCCCCTGTGTTTCTTGTTGTAACAAGGCATATTTTCTGTTTAAATTATCTAAGGAGTCAAGAAGTATTGAAATCTCTTCCTGAAGGTTACATACATCAGCCTCATAATTACATTTTATTTCATCTAAGTCAAGATTGCAGTTCATTAAGTTATTATTCATAAGTTTGTTATGTTTTATAACTTTTGACAAATGATTTAAACACTTTTTATTTTTCTTTGAAAGTTCACAATAATTCCTAATACACTTTTTGATTTCTATATACTTCTATAATTTCCTCTTACTATTCATTGTACATAGTAGTAAGGTATCATCACCGGTTAAATCAATTGTTGAAATGTTTTGACATGGTTTAGTGTTAGAAACTGAGTTGCTTTTGTCACAAATAAGATTATCATACAAGATTTGAGTTTGGGTGGAACTTTGAGCTTGAATCTGTTCTTCTAATTTTAATATGTAGTCTTCGTCGTTACTCAGCTTAATTTTGAGGTTAGCAGAGGTCTTGAGAAAGTCTTCATATTCCTCTCTGCATTTGGTCGAAGCCGTTGACGATGCTCTGTAACTCCATATTTTTCTTAAGGATGTCCTCATAGTCCAAACTTAACTTATTGAGTTCTATCTTTAAATCCTGATTTTTTGTATTACAGATTCCACTTCTTTTTCGTTCTCTCTCCCTTAATAGTATTTGGCATTGGTCCTTATAATTCTTTAATTCAGTGAGGGCTACGCGAAGTTGCTCCTCTGTGCGACGGGCTACGGCGGAGCGAGTCATCATTTTGCTTTCCATTCTCGAGCACTGAAATGTTACATATAAAAGTTAGGGCTTAACCGGCTTTATTCTAAGTAGTTGAAGTCACCTTTTACTTTCAATGCAAAAGCCAGCCTCAATATTGCAGTAATATAAAATAGCATCCAATAATATTATTATCAATAGTTACTAGTTACTACTGCTAGTTCTTATCTTAATTGGGTTTATTGTTAGCCAACTTTCAAGGAAATTATAATATACTAAAATCAAGAGTTTGCTGAAAGTTTTTATTTTTGTAAGTCAAAGGTGAGTTCGAGATTTTTTCAAATGGCCAAGAGCATCGATCCGCTGCGGTCATAGTCGCGCCACTTAATGAAATAGAAATTGGCGACCTCTCGAAGACACGCTCCGACCCTCGCCCGTCCCTCTCCCGCCGGGGGCCCTCGCCTGAAGAGAGAGGGAGACGAAATATATTTATACAAAGTCAAAGACGCCAGGCGAGTGGGATAGCTGTATTCATTATGAATATAATGCGGTCTCGTCTGTGCCAGTGTGGCGCGCCTGTGTGGGTAACTCCTCAACGAGTGAATCAATATTTCATCTTCGCGATGAAGGACTCCGACCAGAGTGGATTCTTATCCACCTCATCTTAACCGAGGTTAGGTCAAAGATAGACCGAGTTCAATTCTTATCGGTCGATCACCGAGATACATACATAGATGGCAGATAGGTACCCCGTAACCGCAAGTAACCAACCGCGGGTCGTAATTCTAAAAAAGTACATCAGCAGAGCGATAATCGATAAGCAGAAGCGAATGTCTCGCGTTGTGGTTGGTTTGCGGTCGGGTGGGCGGGGCCTGCGGTCATATTTACGACCGTCTATTGGCCGCGCACCTGGCCTTTGCGGTTAGTCGTGCGGTTTCTAAGATTTTCACTATACGGAAAAATACATAGAGGGAATTGGGGTCGCGATTGGCGGGCGATCCTGCGGTTGGATTCGTGAAGATAATGGGCTGCGGACGATTGGAAGGATTTGTCACGGGGTTGTTTGGCGCGCGCGGCCGAACTGCTGTTGCGGTCGCCGACGATAACGCGATCGGCTAATCGCTGTTCTAGCTATTTACACTGCAATACACATTCTAATTTCGAATACAGCGCGAAATTCAATTTCAAAATGACGTTTATATTTTTTTATTCGCTCTTATAACAGGCAAAAGCTAAATAAACGAGTACTAAGTTAACTAGAAAGTTTTATTTATAAGCAAAAAAACTACATACTGTTATAGTGTTACAGGAATAAAAATTAAAAAGTCAATTTTTAAAAAGAAGCACGCCCTCTAACGCAATCTTAAGGAACCAGCAGCTATCCATTTTTAACAAAACTCCTTCAAGTGTGAACCTTTTCGTTTTCTTCGGCTTCTTAAGAAAGCGAACGCCTTAAGAAAGTTCACTTTCGAAACCCCTCGGCACTCACACTGACAAATAGAATCACGTTGCCAAGATACACCCCAAGACAAAAGGGTGTAAGTCTTATTCTTACTCAATAGTCTTACGTCATTCCGTTTCTAATAAGAATCCAATGTGAAAACGTCTGAGGAAATGCTTTTAATCTATAAGGATACGACCTTTTTGATCTCCTCCTTAAACGAGGGGTGAACTGTTTGAAATAAACAGGACGTAGCGTAAGCCTATCACCATTTTAACTTAAACTCTGAACTTGTATGGATAGGGTTCAATATTCCTCAACTCCTACAGGGGAGATAATCGAAAGTTTTGTTAAAAATTCAGTGTCTTTTTCCGTTGACTCGTGTTAGTGTTAGTGAGAGTGCATGCTGCACGTTTTTCGAATAGATGGCGCTAGTGAGTTTTAGTTTTGGAAATTTTTAAAAGATGTCGCTACATATAATTCTTAAAGTTCTATTTTTAAAGTCTGCGAGTTATGAACTATTAATTTGGATAGCATTGTTTTTAATTTAATTTTTTATAAGCTAAGCTAAGCTGTTAAGCTTCGTGATAACTAATAAAATAATGTTTTATATTAGGTATATTTATTTAGTACTTAGTAGCCTATTTTAAAATCATGCTATCAGTAGGGTAAAGTGAAAAGCCCCGTGGTACACTTTTCTTAGTTTCGTAGTTTTTATTAAAAATCGAAATATAAGAGAAAACTCTTTTTTACTATCAAAAGTTTGTTTCCTTGTAAAAATAATAATATTAAGAAGAAAATAATGGCTTCAGAAAACAAAGAGATTTACTAATTTCCTCATGGTTACCGACATGCCAAGAAAGAAACAAAATATACTAGACGACAAATACGTCGCAATTTGCAAATCTTTAGAATTTCCACTGACCAAAGGTGGCATCCTCTTAATCAGCATAATAGCTGTAATAATAATACTCCCCACACCGGTTTCGGTGACGGTGGTCGGTTTCATTGAAACCAGGCCAGCTACGCAGGAGTAATTTTATAGTGCCCAGGTGCGTGTGCAGTAAACAAGAGTAATCTCTATTTCTTTACAGTCATAGCCCAGTTGCAGTGGGACAAAAGACCGACACGACTGGCGAGAGATCAGGCACAGGATCATCTTACTTGTCAGACAATCAGTTGATCAGCCTGCGTTGTCCTAACCAAACTTGGAAATACCATGTTATTGTTTCCAACGCGGGAATCGAACCCAAGACCTCCGACTTCCGAGTTAAGAGCGACGCTCTAGAGTCTAGACTCTAGACCACTGGACCACGGAGGCGTCCAATATAGCTGTAACGTGTTAAAGCGTCAGGCTGGTTTTCTTTAAGAACAAGGTGGCCGTCAAGTTTTTTATCTTTTGTAGCATTATAAATTATCTAAAAGAACAGTAAAGTTTCGTCTCGTTAACCCGCGAGCGGGCCAGGGCGGGGGGCGCTGAAGGGTTGAGCTGAATCTGGGCGGTAATCAGCCGGTGACCGCGTAATGGCCCCCGGGGGACCGACGACTTGAGACGTGGTGTAGGGCTGCCACAAAGAAGTTGAGTTTAGTGCGGTACTTGAAAAGTTGTTGTGAAAAAGGATAAAGTGTGTAAAAGCTTTGCTCGGATTTTCTCTAGAATATTAATATTATAGATATCGATTGTTGTTATAATTATTATTACTTAAAAACTTCTTAATAAACTCCGAACCGGTGGTAGGCAATATGTAGCTCAACGTTCTGAAAACATTTGATTCAAATTTATTCAGAAATAAAACGATTTTTTTTAATCAATTATGATGATACCCGTCATTACAATATTTAATGGTAATATGGGACACGCACGATATTTTTTTTTGTTATTTTTTACTAAAATGATTGTTATTTGTTATTTGTTATATGTGTTACAGCTCTGTCTCCCTTAGTTTATTTGATAAAAAAATGAGTGCTTTACTGACAATGCTTTATTTTCCTTTCAAAAGTTTCTGCACAAAAGTTTCGTTCTATTTTCATGAAATGGAAGAGGAAAAACAATTAAAAGTGGACTTCAGTATCAGCTTTAAACTTACGAGTAAGTACATTAATTGTTATATCATACATAACATAATGAATGAAAACAATCTGTCAAATAAATAACTCAGCTTGTGCCAGCCCTGGCAGCAGTAATTCTTAGCGGGGGCTTAAGACAATGGCGATGTTTATTCTTTATCGCAGTCGTGGGAAATTTACTCGCCGGTTTGGTGATAATTAAAATATTTCCCATTCAGTACAGCCATACGCTTAATTAACTGCAACCCTAGTAAACGCCTTGAAGAATTTTTGAGGAAATCATCAATGTTTATACGGTGAAATGTGTGTTTTTTTATTTTGTAAAAAAGGTAGGATAGTAGTGGAATAAAATATTGTACATTGAGTATTACCTTACTATTTGAAAATTAGTGTCATAATACCTGACCTGTTATGACTATGAAATAAGGCACGTTGCCTAAACTTTGACGGGTTTCAAGTTGAAACCCGTCATAAAAATACAAGATAAAAATATTGGTATTGTCTTTTGTTTCGCAAAGTACCTTATGTACGTTTGTTTAATTTTAAATACAAAGTCTTAAATTTCTAAGGAAACGTTCAAAGTAAATGTAAGTGATTAAATTCATTAGAATTTGACAACGGCGCAGACGATGCGTAAACATTATTTCTGTAATTGGCATAGCATAAACAAAAGAACAAAAGGCCATAATGAAAGGGGTCTGAAAGGGTAATTTTAAACAATGTACTAACGCGGATTTTCTATATGGTTTCAGTCTTTGGATCTAAATTAATTACTCAGACGTACGATCCCCTCTTCGAAGTTAAAATGGATGCTTTGCTTATCGTATATTAAAATCTTGTAAAGCGAATGCTCACGAGAGGAAAGTTCCATTGATTTAAACGGGTTATAGGATGCATTAGTGAAAAGTGTTTTCTATTTTATGTTTATTTGTAAGAATATATGATAGAGTTTCAAAAGAAGTTCTTCTTTTCTTGTTTAAGTAATCTTAATTCGTTGGAATTAATATTTTCATGAAATACGATAATAACTAATAACTCTCTAAGACAAAGTAGGTAATAATTTTGAGTATATATACTAGCACCTTATTAAGCCATATTTTGTAGTGAAAACTCTGCACTTTTTTTGCTGACGGACAAGAATGTTATACTGGCACCTGTACCGATAATGGAAGAAAAGTAGAATTAGCTGCGTATGAGAGGAAGTATCGCCTATAGGTAGGAGATGTAAGAGTTCCGAGTGTTTTTCACTTCTGCCAGGCACTCCTAGTACTTATCGCTAGTTATTCCTGACTATTTTCGCTGCTAATGCTGAGCTGGGGTCCATTTTTGGCATCACACAATATAATGTTTTGTGTGTTTAAGTGTTTTGTGTCCTTGTTCTTTCGTCCTTTGTAAAAATTGTGTTGTGTGATGTGTAAAATAAACTTTTCTTATTCTTATTCTATTTTTCCTGATTTCCTGATTATGTAGCTTCAAGGGCTTATAAGCCACCAAAGTACCTGTAAATTAAAATCCCAACTTGATCAATGGCTTACCAATTCCCGAACTACCTCCTGTGACTCGGTACAAATGAAGCTTTACAAATAAGGCGGGTACACACGCCGCATTTGCCGGCGTCACGTGCCGACCGCCTCGCACTTAATTTCGCCGTGGGGGGAGTAGAGGGGGGGAGTGTGGTTTTAAATTACACCCCCCTCGACGATTGCAGCTCCAGTTACGGATAGTTCGAAATTCTTCAGCGAAATATCAAGAAGGTTCGTGTTTTGAATTCCGAATGTAAATAAAATTCTTGAAGTTTTTCGATATCTAGATATTATTTTGAGAAATTGTATAGCGATGTAACTATCCGCAGCCGCCAAGATAATATAGCGCATGACCTACAAAAGCATGGCAATCAGTTTTACGTAGCATTATTGTGCAAAGATAAAGTTTTCTGACCACTAAAAATCTGTTAAGCTGAAGAATATCAATCAATCGTAACTTTAAATAATATTTTTACATTCTACAAATCACTCAATTCTCTAAAGAAGAAGCTAGAATATTGGGTTTTTGAAGCTATCTAGTCACCTAAACATCAAATTTACTATAACTATTTACCTACAGTAAACAAAAGAAAACATTGGCGCTATATAAACGTATGAATTCGCTTCATTAAGTTCGTTAAATGCTATTTAGACGGCATATATTGGATGACATAAATCGAGGCGGCGAGCGAAGCCAAAATGTTCGTGTATTTAATGCTAAAAATCAATAATTAAGCGTTATATGTAATTAATACGCTGCGCCCGCACGACGTGCATGCATTATAGCGTGCATGCATTACAGCGAGCATGCATTACGGCATGCATGCATTATAGACGAGCGAAATGCACGCATTATGAAAATGACGATGATAAGCCGAGTCACGGGTGATTTTATATACTTTTATTACAGGCCTTATTTACTATGTACGGAAACGGAATAAATTACGTTTTAATGTTTCGCTACGTTTCACAATTTTATAGTTTTAAATGGGTTATCATTATGTACGGAAAATCGTTGATACTTTTAACTTTCATTGTATATTGCACAATACTAACGTGTTGGTGGGCAATTGGTATCATACTAGCCAATTTAAGGTTCCCTATATCTTTATAGCACTAATTTCTAGAAAATTGCTAAAATAAAATGAAATTGCTACAGAATATAACATTTTGATTATACATTCTTTTACCTAAATTGGTTAATTTAAGTGTAGCAAATCTCTACTACAGCTTAACTCTAAACACACTTAACATTTTCAATTATTATTGTCCTTAGAAAAATGTAGAGATGGTTTGTGTTATAAAATGTAAAATTTTGTCATTTTCTTTGACTCGTGACTTTTCTCCTCAACTCTGTCACGTGATTATCCGCTCAAATATCTGTTTTCTTCAACTCTAAGTTGATTTTCACAAAAATTGCCTGCTGTGTTTACAACGTCTTGCTCGCTTTCAATTTTGTGTTCCTATATACCCTTATACTCTTTCAAATAGGTGTTAAAACTTAAAAGCTTACGTACAAAAAAAGTACTTATTACTAAACTCCATTACTGAAAAGCTACAAATATAATTCCAGTAAACCAAAGATCCAGTAAACACATACGGTCTTACCACAAAAGATTTAAACACCCGTTGAACAGTTGATTAGAGAAAAATTCAGTACAAAATGGTCTCAAAACAACTGTTCGACAGATGTTTAGTTTTTTGTTCTAAGACCGCTAGAGTTCATTACTAGTATTATTAGAATTCCTATTACTGAGTTAAAATTAGACCTAGTCACTGGTGTATCATATTTGTAGCATATTTCTACTTTGTCCAAAAACTGTACTGCCATTAATTTCGCTACCCTTATTTCATTAAGCTATCTTTTGCAGCTATCGCGGCGCACAGTTGTGTTGTCGCTTCGCCGAGCACGTAATTATTGATTATTGTAATTAATTGCAAACAGACAGATAAATATATTTATACGTTGATAAAAACTTTTGTTTGCATATTGTGGTTTGTGCTGTATGAATGTAGGTTTTCGGTTGAGTATGGATATGATTTGTTTAGTTGTCGAGTTTATCTTACAGGTGCAGGTTGGTTGTTATAGTTTTATGTTGGGTTAAGTTATCAAAAAGATATATTAGGCTAATGGCCTGTTTCACCGCTTCCTGATAAGGTGCCCAATTGGGCTATTTGACAGATTTTCCATACTCCATCTGTCAAATTAAGTGGTGGATAGCCTTATCAGGAAGCGATGCGATAAATAATATGGGTAGTTTTAAATTATATAACTTTTTTGCTATTAGATCACTCTTTTTATGTCTAAATTGACTGAGGTGATTATGGCACAAAAACGTAGTGGATATTGAAAATGCACAGTACTAAGTACAACACACACTACAGTACAAAATAGAAGGGGGGCAGATCAAACACGGTTGTTGCGTTTCAGAGGACGCTTATTTCATGCCTAAGACCAAACCCTATGAGATTTAAAAGATTTTTTCTAATGAATTAAAATCATATTCTCATACTTTTTACAATACCATCTACATGAACAATGATAGCACGGTATTAGTAGTACAGCTCTGTAAAATTTTATTTTACGTACCAATTATTCCACAACAAAACACAAACAGAATCGCAATCGATAGCAAATAGTTTTTCCATTACCCGTCACATCCGTCACCGCTAAGCCACGGTAATTGCTTGGCAGTTTTAAATCTCATTATTGTCCAAATCGGCGGATCGATCCCCCCCTGGATTCCCCACTCCCCTCCCCCCTACATCTCTGACGCCGCGCTCTCGCATATATTATCGTCGGTAGGTAATCAGGTGACACGCTCCGGTGACCACGCGGTGGATAATTATTATTGGCAAGTTTTATAATTAGTTGTGATTTTTTAAGGCTTTGATATTTTCCCTCATTATTTATTTAACACTTGATAAATCACTCGTACATTGTTATAAGCCTTTGAAATTAATTACATAATCAAAATATTTGATTGATTAAAATAATAGGTTTCAGTGACCACACGGACCGGTTTCTGAAAACCAAAAAGTATACTGCACTATAGGTACTTTATGAGTGCTGTGAGTGCAGTACATAAAAAGATCATCCGACGTATGAATTACCATAGATTCTTATCAGACTATGGGCACAGTATACATATTAGTAGTACCAACTATGGGACATTACACATTGTAATAGGACCTAGTGGCAGAAAGAGTCAATGATGTTAGCGTTTTTATAAGAAACAAAAAAGTAAATATAATATATTAAATCTCAAGTTATCTATTTTATTTCCCTTATGTTTACCGGAAACTAAGTAGAAAGTAAATATTGCAAAAACTTACCTTAATCAAAAGTCCCAATACCTCCAACATGATATCCACCCTAGTACTCGCAGGCATGTCCGTCGTATCGCATTGGCGCAAATTAATGAGGGTGGGATATTTATTTCAGCCGTTGTCCGACATATCGGCTCTCGGAGGTGATACGGTAATGAGCTCATTAGGTATACCCATCATGGCGGAACCGGATACAGCATGTGCAAAAACGCCAATTTGTTATTGATCATTGACGTGTGCAAAATTATTTTTGGTAGATTTTTTTATACTACTTGTTTTAGAAAATGTGTAAATTGTTTTTATTGGTTAATTTTTTAAAGTAGTTGTCTGACATATCGGCTCTCGGAGGTGATACGGTAATGAGCTCATTAGGTATACCCATCATGGCGGAACCGGATACAGCATGTGCAAAAACGCCAATATTTTGTGATTGATCATTGATGTGTGCAAAATTATTTTTGGCAGTTTTTTTCGTAAGTGCACTGTGCATCATAATTTGGTGAAGATAATGTAAATTAAATAATTTAGGTTCCGACACAAACTATCATGTTTAACAACAATGTTTTAAATTTTGTTTCTGTGACGAAAACAATTTAATTATCACTTAATAAATAAGCAAATTGGGTTGTCTCTTTTTGCTTTGTTAAAATTTTATAAAAATAGTTTCATAGTTTCAAAATCTAATGTTAAGAACTTAGTAAATCCTTCCTCTTTATCTATTGATATTTTGAGAATTTTATGTTATCACAGGGTTTTTGGCATTCAATGAAAAACATTGGAATTTTGTTTAAAATTTATTCATACAAAATGAATACCACTACTGGTTTCCAACAGAAATGTTAACAATAAGCAAAAATAATTGCTTCGCAAGATAAAGATAGGAAAATCAATAAAAATATATTACCTTAACTTATATTGCACGAATAGGAAAAAAAAATACAAGAAAATTGTTCATCTCATACAAATTTTTAAATTGTAATATACAGGGTATAACAAAATTAAGTGATAAAACGTTAGGGCGTGTACTTTATAGCAAACTCTATGTGTTATGTTATATAGAGTTCGTTATAAAGTAACAGTACTGAAAGAGTAACTTTTTTTACTTTGTATGGGAAAATTCATCACGCTAAGTATACACAATACCTACCCACAAAAAAATACAAATCACAAAAAATATATTATAGTACACACTTTAAAGATTTATCACTTAGTTTTGTTACACACATACCCCCTTACTAATAAACGTTGTATAAGTTTTGAGTAGTTATACAGTGTTTTGTTCCTGTCACACAAGTGACATTTTTAATTGGATTGAAAAAGACAAAACATTGTATAACTATTCCAAGCTTATACAGCGTTTATTGGTAAGGGGGATACAATATACTCTTGCTATTATGTTTACCCAATATTACTGAGTTTTTGTATTAAGTCATCCTGATGAGATAAACAATTTCAATAGTAAAAATATGTTTGTTAAGGAAGACAACGTTTCTATATAACACAATAAAGAAGAAAATTGGAGGACCAGCTGTTTTTTTTTAATAAAAATGTTTCCAGTTATGCATAATTTTCTATAAGTAATTATAAGTTACAAAAAATTTTGAATTTGCCGGTTATCATAAATGATTTTAACATATTCTTCGATTTTGTTGTGTTGACAACCGCGAAGCACTAACATAAGTCTATATCAAAATAGAATAAAGGTTTTTATAATTTCCCAAAAAAGTATATAATTTCATTTTACAGAGTGTAGTTTCAAATAATTTCTCGAAAACAATCGAAATGCAAAATATTTCGGTCATGATTTGTGGCTTATTGGCACAGATCTCCTATCTAAAAACTAGATCATATTTCTGTGCTTATTGGTTATTTCTTATTACTTATTAGCAACATTTTTTTTACGTTTTTGTATAAAAAAAAAACGAAATGCAATACGCATGCTGGTCCTCCCTATAACTATATGGACAGAGCTCACAAGATCAACAGACGTACGTGTACACTACTGTACACTACTGGAGCCCAATTCTCGTTCGTCGAATTCGATTCGATTCTCCAAAGCTTGATGTGTGCGCGAGCGTGTAGGAAATGCAGGCCTAAAAGAAAATATCTAAGTCCGCTCAATCAAGTTTTCAGTTTTCAGGTGTAAAATATTTATTTACAACATTTTAAAGTATTCAAAACTATTTGTTAGCTCAAAATCAAGTATGAAATTCATTAATTTGTTGTATAATAAAAAATATCCTTCGTAAATAATAAGTTGCAGAGCCATGAAATCCTCAAACGCAAGATTCCTGAATATGACTTTAGGTAGTCCGCACATCGAATCGAAATTCTAAGGACGAAAATCGGGTCCCTGTACACTACTGTACAGTATACACTACTCGACTTCAACTGCACAACTATTGCACTTTACAAGATGCATTTACAACAAAATATTCACATTCTTATTTACATTACATATTACATTTATATTTTGTGTAATTGCACATTTTATTAGGTTACAAAATAAGATAAATTATAGTGTATTTAAGTACAATATGTATTTTGTTTTGTCGGTGTGAAAGTCGTTTCAGAAAAGCCACATATTCCGTTAGTGGCAAAAAAACACCATTTACAAACGAAAATCAGTTTTCAGATTCAGAGAGACTTCTTGTAATTAAACTTATCGTATTTTAAAGTAATGATTTAATCGTATAAATATAGGACGGGAGAGTAGTTACTTACTTGGGACGCAGGTGCCAGTATGTTAGTGTCACTTTTCTGATGTAAGTACTTATTTTGGTGCCAGTGTCAGACATTAATTTCTTATGTGATTACAATTTTGTTATTTTGAAACATATAAAAGACAAGTATGATACAATGTGTGGACATAAAATATAGGGAATTAAAAATTTTCAAATTTTGATCAATGGACACCATGTAAGTTAAAACATTCCTTAGCTTACTTTTTACAATAATTTACCTATTTCGTTGCAATCTAATTACACTATAGGTAGACTTTAATCGTAATTTTAGTTTTTTAAAACTTAAAACGTTTTATTTTAACATTTAATCTATACATGAAAACAAATAACATTTATACAATTTCAGTACGGTCGCCAAACGGTGTTGCTGTCTGGTTGCGGGTTTCCCCTTTGGCCGAGGCTGTTGACTCTACCGTCCTCGCCTCTAGCGGCGGCGGCTGCGCAGGAGTTGCCTCCA
This sequence comes from Polyommatus icarus, assembly GCA_937595015.1. Taxonomy (NCBI): domain Eukaryota; kingdom Metazoa; phylum Arthropoda; class Insecta; order Lepidoptera; family Lycaenidae; genus Polyommatus; species Polyommatus icarus. The sequence continues at coordinate 6,008,717 of OW569338.1, read as the reverse complement.
CTAAGCAGCAGGTCATTCTGGCCGTGGCTCCCGTGCTGCCTGTGGCTGTTGGTTGTCGAGGATATCTGGTCCATCATAGTCTGCAACTCGTTGTGATGGTTCTGCGTCGAGTGGATCGAATTCGAGTGCAGTGGATGGAAGTTATGCGTCTGATTCGCCGCTGTGTACAGCTGACTGTATAAAAGACTGGCCGGTAGGACGGGGTACAGAGAATTGTTGCAGTTGCTACTCCCGTACGAGGAATTCTGCGTCCCCATTAGCGATGGGAAGTTAGAGCTGTTTGTGTGGTTATGTCCTATGGGGTTAGTGTTTGAGGTAAGTAGATCGTCCTGTACCGGTGACTCGGGTTGGGAGCTGTTGTCGCTTAATGATCGAGGCCCCGTCGACAGGCTGTAGTCTGTGTTGTTGTTGTACCGTGGCAGGAGGCTGCTGTGGTGCGAGGGCGATGACCCCACGAGGCCCGACAGCTGCTGATCCAAGTCCACGCCGGTCGTGTCAGGTAACACTGTGGACAAATAGATGATACAGTGCTAGGCCGTAAGCAAAATGTTATGGTGTTGTAATGTGAGGATGTTAAACGTTTTCTTTTAGGCGCTCCTATAAGAAGATGAAATTATAAAAATTAAATCAATCCGGGTAGGTTCTAAAACTATAATAAGGGGGGATTTTTCATTTTACCAATCACACTTAAAACATTCTTCTTTTAATCGCGATCGCATCGGATTAATGATCGGATTTCACAATCTTCTTTTAATCGCGAATAATAAATCTAAGTTTAAGTGACGTTACGCGATTATTTTGCATGTTTTCAGCCTTGTTACGAGAAACGATCGTTCTTCTTCTTCTTCTTTTTTTATGGCGGCCTCAGTGAGTTGCCAATGTCAGAGTGATTTTGGGTAGACTTTGCTCTATTATTGCAGGTCTGGTGAAGAAACAAGGTACAGTATCTAATAACTTAAATTCTGTTGAATATATCTAAAACAAACACAAACACATAGAGGTTAGTAAAACATAACAATTTTATATTGTTAGAACGAATATATGTACACAGAATATCAATAAAAGAGGTATTTACATAACATAAAATTGATTTAATTTTTATAGGGCGATGCAAATGCATCTGTCAAAACTGTCATCTTGCCATTTTTTCGTCTGTTTTCAATCCGCCATGACACTACAGTCTACAGTCTACACTGACAGGACTTGAACGGGTTTGATGAATTAAACTTCAAACTTTGGGCGTTTAGAAGATAAAACTCAAATTTGCAGTGAGCGTGTTTAGTTTATGTTGGTGAAATGAAATTCGGTGCTATAAACGAGTTTATACGTTTAGACTTTAGAACTGGTTCAGTGTGCACTAAACACGTTCCATTTCCGTGGTGAAATCGCCCCTAAAAAGCTGTATTGATGACCAAAACAGACTTTGAAACTTAAGTTTTAGCATCTCAGAGACACCTAAACAAGAATCAGTTACAACTGATGTGCTAGTGAAAAATGCCCTACATTGCCTTGCAAAGCCTACATCAATCCACAGAACATCTCTTCATACTTTTCGGGCTAGTCCCAGGGTGTGACGTGGTGTGACATTGCGGCACATTTTTCATGTCGCGTGACGGCTATAAATCTATCGGACGGACATCGCTCTGAATTATAATGAGAGGTATAATGTCCGGTCCACCACTATACCTTATTGTTATTGTAATAAGGTTGTAACTATCTTGTCGCGAGGTTAGTGGTGTCGCGACGTACTAGTATAGTATATTACGTATCACATGGTAGAATGACTTAGCCGTTTCCTTGAAATCAAATTTAAGATTTAAACGCACGACTCGCAATTCAATGTAAAGGAATGTATTTTTCAATGACTAATATTTTAAAACTAAACTTTATTTACCGAAGAAAAACTATATTTTAACAGACTCTTTCTGAGCCTGCGGTCAGGCCGCCTGTTCCAATTCTGAATGCTCTTTTTAAAAGTGCTTTCTATCACCTTGTCACATTGCAATCCTCCCTGGGTTTGCTACTTCAAGTCATATGAGATGGCGCTTATGTGTGCGTGTTCCTGATGGGCGTAGCATAAAAATGGTGTATAACTGTACGATATTGTGACACTAGTGTCGGGGTGGGCAGCGTGGCCATTTTAAGGAGGATGTCGGGCATAAAACGGTACATTTAATTTCCCCATGCTGGTCTGACGAATTATAGCTTAATCGTCATAAATCGACTGACGATGCAGCGTCGTTCAGTTTATAATTACCATGAGGATACGCCTACGATTAATAAAGGATATTTGTTGACATTCTAATTTTGTAACAACGATGAATCTACTACCAAAGATTTCAAAAATCTAACTTCTATCCTTTTTATTTTTTTACTGACATTGGTATTAAGCCAATGTCAGTAAAAATAACGCCAATAACGACCATTTTAGGCTTAGACATAAGTAAGATTATTTTCTTATAATAATTAGGTATATTTTACTCGTGCAATAATAAATTTTAAAACAGTTTTTTCTGTTTTCCTATGTAGGTATGTATAGTTTCTTAACATAATCAACAAGTTTATGATACATTTGTAGGAATATTTCTTGATCGAAAGACCAAATCAATGCGCTAAATGAAATCATTATACCTTTTACAACGCGGGTAATAAATCATTGTATTATAAAGTCTGTATGAAATAATATTCGGCCATCATAGCATTGCTCAGTTTTTAATTAATCGCTAATTAAAAATGCAATAAACAACGCTCATATATTTTGTCCTGTTCGACATTTGAATTAAAATCTGATGAGTATTTCGATATTTCGTGCATTATTACTATTTGCTGTAGACATTTTCTCTATTATTACAAAAATGAAAATGTTGTGTTTGTTTGTTGATTAGTCTCGACGATTGTTTTTTTTTTTTTTTTTTTGGGAAACAGGGTAGATTTGTTTGCTTTAATTTGTTGAATCGTGAAAATATCAAGTTTGTTGCGTTCTCTCTTATTTATAATGAAGGCGTAGCATACCTTAAAGCAATATTGGCTTTTTATGTTGAACTAACGTGAAAATGAAACGCCTCTACTAGACATAATATTATTTAAAACACAACGAATAAGTCATAAGTTTTTAATTTTTATTATTCGTAGTTAAAATATAAAAATATACAAACGAACATCATAGAATACCCGTATCAAGTCTGTAAAGTCTTTACTCAAGTAACTACTAATCAATTTCGATTCAATATAATATAACGTATATTCCTCACAATATTGTTGCTTTTACTTGCCACTATTACCATGATAGGCATTTTCAGCGTTCACGACATAATGTTTAGAAACGCCCGGCTCAATATAATGTAATGGTGGGGCAGATGGGATTAGTGTTGGTTCGGCAGGCTGTTCCCCAAATTAAACTCCTTTCACCGGCCGTCGGCAGATGATTTAATATTTACTGTAGGATGATTTAATATAAACTAGTAAGTTTATGCAATATGCATTCCATGGTGAAACTATAAACGAATACAATAATATTATGGCAATTTGCAACTTACATATTTTGAGTTGAGTTGGATATTTTTCTAATAGATCTAAACCAACATTATTTGGAAACTGTAGGTCTATATTGTTAGCTGTTGCTTAGATTATATCTTTGCCCTGTAATCCCGAATTCTTTTAGTTAGAATTTTTAGTCAAGTCAAATTATTTAAAAAGCCTGTCTATTATACAAGAGGTTAGCTTTTACAATATGTAAGCTTTTTGTGGTTACCCTGTACAACTGAAATGCTTGGCGCTTTGAGTAGCATCAAAATCGAGTTCTATCGCGGCCGGCTCCAATCCCAGAGTCGTTACAAAACTAGTGGAGTCACGGTAGTCATGGCCTCGCGATTCAGCGTAGCACTTATGCTACGTTGAACGGATCCCTAATTAAAACACGACAGTGTTCCTTAGAACAGTGTTTCGCAAAATTTTTGTGTTCAAGGCACATATATCTATGAAAGTAAAATTTTTGGAGGTACACCACAAATTAATCAGTGTGTGCAGGGTGCTCTGAGTTCCCATCCTTTAGTTGATCGTCCTGAGAGATCGTCCCTTTTTGGCTCCCATAAACGATGACCTTTTCTGCGACACTGCCTTCGCCATCTCCATCTTCGCCCGGGAAATACTCCAGTGTGGTATGTGGGACTATCCCAGCGTTACCGGGGATGCATAAATAATTTTCCGATGAAAACAGCCCTCATAAAAGCTGCTTCTGCTTCTCATGTGAGATAATTACCTGTGTTATTAGTGAAGTCCTGCGAAGGTGCCTGTTCAGTGACCGTGCCCGTGAAGCCGAGTGCCGGGGGGTTGAACTGTGACGTGGGCGCCGCGCACGACGGCAGGTACGCCGGGTACGCGCCCGCGCCGCCGTAGCCCCAGTGAGAGTTGCTCGAACTTAACCCGAACTGACTCATATCTGTAAGAAATGGGGTATTATAGACCTTGTGGATTAAAAAAGGAACAAGCGGTGAAGCAGCCATTTTGCTCATTTTCCTAATTTTGTTTTATTTCTTTGTTGTTTCTTTTGTTTTTGTTATTTTATGTGCAAATAAAGGATTTTCTATTTGATTTTCTTCTCTTTCGAAGAGATTCTTTAAATTAACCCAAAATGACTCAAAAGACCGTGCTGGTAGATAAGTATACAATATACAGGGAGTAAATTACCACTTTTCAACTAAAGGATGTTAATTATTACAAGTTGTGTAAACTATTTAACCCATTTTAAGTCACTCATGCGATGCGCCATCACTCTTAAAATGTATAAAAAACTTACGAGCTGTAATGTAATGTAATTTATTTTTTCATTTCCCAGTGGTAGGTGAAAAAGGTACTATCGCACATAACAGACAAAGGACATATTTTGACAAAAATCATCTATGCGTATACCATAAAAAAGTGTAAACTAAACAACGCGTTGTAAACAAGCGCAAAACCGAATATCGGAAGCCCGAACTATCCGGGCTAGAGTCGAGAATCATACGTGCATCAGTTATAAAGATATCGGGCGGACAAACGCGGCGCTCGCTTTATTTTTTCGGCCATTACGGGCTTTTATTTTTCGGTATCACAGCTCCGATTTTGGCCGACGATCGGCGGGCTCGGTTTTTACGATACGCGTCGATTTGCGGATGTTTTTTTCGCTTTTGGCCGAGTTGTTTTCGGCCGTGGATTTCGGCTTGCATGTTCGATTGCAGGTTGTTTTTTCGGCGGCTGATTGAATCCGCGCTAGTGAACGTAGTTTAGTGTATCGGTTTAGACTCATTCACTTTTCAGTTATTTGTAGCGGTTGACGTGACACCGATTGGAGTCGATATTATCGATTTTGTTTAGTGGAAAGGTTTATTCGGTCCGTTCAAAGTTGTGGTAGGTATTGAAGTTGATGAATGGACATTTTAGTAATTTGCATTTAATACAAAGACTATGAAAGTTTATAATTTTCAGAAAAAAAATGACTCTACACTTCCACACACATGAACTACACGTTAACCTAATAATTATCATGCAATTTGTAAATATCAATAAAATCTGTTTCTTAACGTAATCCTAAACATTAATAATCATAAATAGTAGTATTACATTAGTTTATGTATCATTCTTACAATTATTATACATAAACTAATGCCGACTCTCGTATTAACCCTTAAACAGGCCGCGGACGAATTTTCGAAAGATTTTTAAAGATTTTAAGATTTAAAGATTTCGACGAAAGATTTTTCGATGCCGTAGCCAGGTTTTGGTAGCGAAAAGCCCACAATCTGTCACAATTTGAGAATAAATATTTACTCTGTGGTTCCGATTTTGCAAACTAAGTGTATCCGAAAGTACACTGCCAGCCATTTGAGTTTTGACTGTCCGTTACGGCATTGTTTTTGTGTGACAGTGCAAGTTTTATTTAGATTATGGCGAAATAAAAAAAGATAGGTCATGCAATTTTTTTATATATTACATAGTTTGAGTTTTTCTATCAAGATTTACATTATTTCTAGTTGATTTCTTACTAAATTGTCTAAAATAAGGCAAATAATAATGTGGGGAACATGTGACCATAGCCTATTGAGTCGTATTATTTTGTGGGAGCTATATATCCATTGCCTGTTCAAATTACCAACTTTTTATACTAGTCTTTTCACCCGACGGTGTTTGTGATTTTTTTACTGAAAACTTCCCATGATTAAGATTTATTTCACACAAATTATACTAAAATCGGGATTCTATTGCAAAATCTATTCTCTAGAAACCCAGAAATGAGCACCTTTATTATTTTTTCAATATGAAGAAACAAACATTCGACATTTATATATATATACTTATCACATAAACTGAAGTCTATACCAGGCAATGGGATTATGTTTTCCCACATTTTTTTTCAGTAATTTCAGTGTTTTTCAAAGAATTCGTTGATAGGGAATCATACAGGGCGCTATTCAAAGCCTAAATCCATATATGACACTTTATTTCTTGCAGCGGTTTTTCGGGGCCTGTTTAAGGGTTAAATACTATTATTTCGTTGCTAAATATTTATAAAAGAAAAGGCAAGATATTTCTATTCTCAAAATCATCAAATCACCTCTGATTTGTGCAAGTGGGCATTTCAAACAAAAATATGGTGTCGGTATTAAATCAAGCAATAAATACTAATTCTTCCACTTCTTCTTCTTCTTCTTAGCTCATTCCCACTTTACGTAGTGTCGGCTCTCCTAGTACATTTGCGCCAAGAAATTCTATCTTGGGTTGTCGATTTAGGCAATTTAGTGCTTTGGTCATACTGGTTCACCATGTGGCTGGGGGTCTGCCTCTAGCTATCTTAGCTTCTGGGAGACTCAACGCCTTTTTGACAATGTAGTTGTCGTCTCTGCGCATAATGTGGCCATACATCTCATACTAATTCTTCCACTAATTACATAATAATAATTATAATAAAATGAAGCTGACTAATGATATCAAAATGCAACTTACTCTGACACGAGGTGATGGGCGGCATCCGGAACCCGCCGAGCGGGTCGGGCGGGAAGGGGAAGGGTCGCTGGCCGAACGCGAAGTGGAACTGCTGCTGCTGCCCTAGGAGGGACAACACTACATCAGTACGATACAGGCTGCTCTTGTTTATTAGCATTCATTAAAAATATTAGGGTTGTCAAAAATAGGTTTTTAACTACGGCAAAAATACATCTCGGGCCTGTAGTGTAACTCTTGCTACTGCTGCTGCTGCTCTAGCAGGGATAACAGTACATCGGTACCATACAGGCTGCTCTTATATATTAGCATTCATTAATAAATTAGGGTTGTCAAAAATGAGTTATCTTGGGAAGAGGCTGCTCTTATTTATTAGCACTTAATTGAAAAAAAAATAATGTTGCCTACAGTGTTCCATAGGAAAGTCACGGCCCACGGGTCTATTATAACTTTTGCTGCTGCTTCTATCTTAGCAGAGAAAACCCTAAAATAGAACGATACAGGCAACTCTTATTATTTATTATTAGAATTGACAAAAAGGTTAGGGCTGTCTAAAACGAGTACCGCACGGAAGTCAGGTTCTGTGTAAGTCTTGCTGCTGTTGTAGCCCTATCAGGGACAACACTACATCAGTACAATACAAGCTGCTCCTAAATATTAGCATTCATTAAAAAACTGGGGCCTAGGGCTAAAAATGGCTTATGTTCGAAAGAAAGCAATACATATCATTTTAGTAAGAATGATAATAAAGTCTGCTGTTATTCATTAGAATTAAAAAAATAATTATAATGGGTTTTCCAAAGTAGGTTTCATAAAATATAACAGTTATAATATTTCCCTGAGTTACTCAGGGAACATAATATTGTATAACTATTGCTGCTGCTGCTATCCTGAGGGTCAACACTACATCAGTACGGTGTACCGTACTGATGTAGGCTGCTCTTCAATATTAAGCAATATTATGTTTTAAGAAAACTTGTACCTACCCGTAACCAGACTTAATCAAACACAAAAACCACATACAGAATCAAAGACCAAAGTTCAAGATAGCTCTTGTCATCTTTTCGTAGGTATATAGGCTTTTTTAGGGACATATCAAACTTGTTTCATTGTTTCAACCCGAACACAAGTACAGCACATCTAACACAGAAACTACATAAGTAGAATTGAATAAAGTTTAAGACAGCCCTAATTGTACTAATATAATACTCAAATTCCAATAGGCACTCACATATTTTACGTAGGTATAATTATTGTAGTTTTATATATTTTCTAGATTTTATAGGCGTTCAGCGATATGTTTACTTATTTGTAAACATATCGCTGAAGGAGTTTGGTTTTAAATATATATGGGTGCGGCATTCTAAAATCATGGCCAGAAAAAACGACACGTCGCCGGTATTCCAAGTAAAAAACGAGAGGGATCTTGTAAGAATATCTTAAATAATTTTAGTTCAATAACAGTAATTATTTCTAAATTAATTAGCTTTTGTTTCGAAATTATTATTTTTAAGTGTTACGTTACAATTGTCAATACTTCCTTCTATAAATTTAATGTTATAATACTTTCAGTTAACCTTAGTTTAACTATTTTATTCTTTGTCATAGTTTATGTAACCGTGTCTGTAAACAGTTTGAGAACCGCTGGTAATGAACTGGTTTCCTACTACTTGCAAGCCGTACTAATTAGAGGACGAAATTTCATTCAAATAACACCCGTAAGTAAATCTTTTTTCATGCAACTATCGCTCGTCGGTCATTGCCCTCACTCGTTATCGCTAACCAGTTTTGTACGCGCTGTCTTATCGCAACGGGCTAACTGCACTCATGCACTTACGCTATCCCGGCTCATTGCTCGCCCGTCGCTCGGGGCGGCAGTATTGCCTTTCTGCTCCTGTACTTGTAGTTTGGCTTTGATATATTATTGTATTCTAAAATTAACAAATTTTTATGATATGCTTAGCAAAGCACGGCGCACAGTCTGGAATATTTTAACTAACTTAGTGATGGTTGTGATTGCAGTACTAATTAAATCAATAATAATTATGTTAGCTCTTTGTGTGCACGAAATTATTAACGGAGCGAGCAGTGAAATGTGTTCAAAATATTATACGGATGTTCTGATAAACTTTATGTGTTTCAGCATTACAAAACCTCGTTTTAAAAGGTTTGCGCACTCCGTCAACTATACAACAAATAAAAGATGCATTGTCATTGTAATGACAAAAACCCCTGAGACTGTTTTTGTTACACATTATAATCAACACTTTTTACCTAAGGTTAGATATGATATAATATATGATTTGCCTGATGTATTTTTATACAATATAATAGTCTATATAAGTACACGTAATTTACAATTTTATTTTTATAGTTATTTTTATTTTTACATACCTACATGTTCAACAATTACTGATATAGAAATGAATTTTGTTAAAATTTTACATTACGATTTTAAAGAGATTACACAGTTGATAGTATTCAAACATATAATTTTATATTTACACATACACTGTTATACTTTTTCATTATTGAAATTAACTTCAATTATTCTTAAATTACTCTATACAGCACACAAATATAGTTATGATATTCGTATTTTTAGTATTGCAGTGTTTAATAAGTCAGAAGTTTTTAAAACTACAATATTTTTAGTTATACCTGTATATCTTATGTTATATAAGTATTTTATTTTAATCATAATGAAGATAATATACATAGCTTTAATCCTTTTACATTACCTGATATATTTTATTGTTATCATGTCACCCCAAGCATTTGTGGACCCTTATTGTAATATTTTAAACTATATTTTAAAAATATTGTGCGACTTTAATTATTATAACTTACTTTTAATCTATTCAACGTGTTCATTCAACTTTTATTTTGTATTTTGTAATATTTATCCTGAAGTTAAAATCTTCTTGATTTATCCTCTAGCATTTCATACTATATTTTATATTATAATTATAATATTAGTAGGATATTCTCCAATAATATTATGCCGTTCATATTTCTTATTGCCGGAATTTCTCTAAATGGAATCTAAAATAAATATTTTCTATCAGAATGCCCGAGGATTACGTACCAAGACCTCTTGTTTTAAAAGGAACATGTTACTGAATAATTATGACATAATTTCAATCACTGAAACATGGCTACTTGAAGGAATACACGACGAGGAACTGTTTGATGATCGTTATGTGGTGTGGCGTCGTGATCGAAATTATTCACTAACTAATCAACTATTAGGAGGAGGTGTTCTGTTGGGTATACGGCGTGACTTTGCGACGGTTGGGCGACCCGAATGGGCTTCCACTGCGGAGGACCTATGGGTGACCATTATACCTAATTTAACATGTCTCTCAACTATTCATCTGTGTACTATTTATCTCTGTAAACAAAACTTGGGCAACACTGATAATCTTCAATTAGATAACTTTACTATCAACCTTTCTAACATAACCACTTCGTGCCCGGATGATATGTTTATTATTATGGGGGACTTCAATCTACCACATATAGACTGGGATCCTATAGGAAATTATGTCGCGCCCGGCGGATCACCGATAAATGGAACCCAACTTAATTTTATTGACACTCTTGCCCAGTGTGATCTTTTACAACGTAGTCAGGTTCGAAATGACAACGGAAGGTATTTAGATCTAGTCTTCTCGAACTGTGAACTAGACATTTGCGCTTGTGACGACCCATTAGTACCTGACGACGTTCCACACCACAAATCGTTATGCATTACCCTGTCGCATACCCGAAATAACGTCTTAAAAAATAATAAAAGAATTAAATATTTTTATAATTACGGTGATTTTGAAGCAATTTGTACATCTCTTGACAAAATAAACTGGGACGTAAGCCTTAATCATAATGAGACATTGGATGAAGCTGTTAAATTCTTTTATGATACTTTATATACTTTGCGTAACTCTTATATACCTAATAAGCTCGTTCAACCGAATTCTTATCCTCCCTGGTACAGTTCTTCTCTCATAAAGGTTTTAAAAGAAAAACATAAGTTCTTTAAAAAGTTTAAAACTTACGGTAATCAGACCGATTACGCGACATTCTCGCTTCTCAGAAAAAGGGCTAAGTCCCTAGAAAAGCAATGCTATCTGTCCTATATAAACAAAACTCAGGATTCTATAGTTCATAATCCCAAATCTTTCTGGTCTTATATTAATAGCAAGAAAAAATCATCTAATTTTCCTTCCTCTATGTCTCTAGATAATGTTACAGCATCTACTGGTGATTCAATTTGTGATCTCTTTGCGACATACTTTCAAAGTAATTTTCTGGAACCAAGTCCCAATACTCCTTCAACGACTTATGATTCTGATGAAGCTAGTATTTTCAATATAGGAGATATTATTATAAATCACGAAGAACTTTTTAATTTATTAAAAAATGTTAACCTTAACAAAGGCCCAGGCCCCGATGATATTTCAACCATAATTATACAAAAATGTGCCAAAAGCCTGGCTTATCCACTTGGCATATTATTTAGGCGGTCTTTAGATGAAGGATACGTACCAAAAATATGGAAAGCAGCTTTTATTACTCCGGTGCATAAAAATGGTGTCAAAGCTAATATTAAGAATTATAGACCCATTTCAAAATTATGCATTTTTTCCAAAATTTTTGAACGTATAGTATTTAATCAGGTTTACGCAACATTTAAATCTTGGTTTACTCCTGAGCAACATGGATTCCTGAAGGGTCGTTCAACTACGTCTAATCTACTTATTACTTATGACTATGTCAGTTCATCAATGGACTCAGGCGATCAGGTAGACATCATTTACACGGACTTCAGTAAAGCATTTGATCGCATTGATCATACCATGTTACTTAGGAAGCTTCATTTGGCGGGAATACATGGAAACCTTTACCGTTGGTTCTCGTCGTACATAAATAACCGCTCTCAAGCAGTTGCATTAAATGGCTACGTCTCGTCATGGATGTCAGTTCCATCTGGAGTCCCTCAGGGGTCTCTGCTTGGACCTCTTTTGTTTGCCATCTTTCTGAATAATATTTCATCTTGTTTCCGTTACGCTCGATGCTCAATATATGCGGATGAAAATTTATTAAAAATATTGCTTCGATTGACGATTGTCACCTGTTACAGGACGATTTAAATAGGTTTTGCGAATTCTGCCGAGATCATAAACTTGACCTTAACGTATCTAAATGCTTCGTGATAAACTTTACTCGTAAGCGAAACCCACTGAAGTACAGTTATGAGCTGAACAAACAAACCTTGGCACTTCAAAATACAATTAAAGACCTTGGCGTTATTGTGGACAACAAACTATTGTTCAACGATCATGTTGACTATGTTATTAGGAAAGCCTCAAAGGCGCTGGGGTTCGTTATTAGATCTTGCAAGGATTTCAGAGCATTAAAGCCTATTAAGGTATTGTATTGCTCTTATGTGCGTAGCATTCTTGAGTACTGCTCAGAACTCTGGAATCCAGCTTACAATACGTATATAAATAGGTTAGAATCTATACAAAAAAGGTTTCTCAGATATTTGCAATATAAATGCGGGGATAACCTACCAGATTATGAGAGCAGATGTCTTAAATATCATTTTCTGCCTCTAAGAGCCCGACGAAACATTTCCGATTTAGTCTATCTAAACAAGATTTACGGGAATGCAATAGACAACACGGACTTACACAATTTAATCAAAATTAATATACCCACCAGGTACTTTCGCTCTTATGCTCCGTTTTATGTGCCATTCGCTAACACAAATTATCGACGTAACTCTTTTATATGTCGATCTACTTTTCAATTTAATATTTTTCTGCGTGCTCACCCTGATGTGGATGCCTTCTCAATTAGACCCTCCTCTATTAGACGGCTTGCAACATTGGATTATTTCCACTCCAATAATGGATAGTTTTAATTCTGTAGAATTTGTTCCAGTGGTTCTCGAATATGAATGTTATTATTATCATTTCTAGTACTTGTTTTTTTTTTTATCTCTTTACTTACCTTTTTTAACTCAGTTTTCATTTATTATTTTTTAAAAAAAGCACTCTCTTACTACATAATTCAATGTATTGTGTTGAGTATAATAATTATTTAATTTTTAGTTTATTTGTAAAAACTTATTAATGGCTCATAGTTAATTTTATTAGTTTTAATTGTCTTTATTGCATAGCTGTAAGTTTTTCTGTAGAAATAAAATAAAATAAAAAAATAAAATTAAACGATATATTTTCCAGACACTTGTACCCTGTCAAACACACTACTCATACAGAATTACATCTCAATGTACAGAGTCAATCAAGGTTCAAGACACTAAGGGCCTGTTTCACCGCTTCCTGATAAGGCTATCCACCACTTAATTTGACAGATGGAGTATGGAAAATCTGTCAAATAACCCTATCGGGCACCTTATCAGGAAGCGGTGAAACAGGCCATAATACTAATAAAATTCCGACAGGCAGACGACTAATCCTTAGATTTTAGGAAAACTTATTAGTACGGGAGCCTTAGAACAAATTTTTGTTTGATTACTTTGATAGTAATCAATTCAAAATCAAATATTTCTTGTGAGTAGCTTCATTTTGATGAGACGAACAACATTTTTATCTGTGAAAAATCTTGAAAGTGGTAGCCAACAGAAATAGAAAGGATTAATTATTCATAGTCAACCAAGTTTTGTTGATTACTGGGTTCAGTAATCAACAAAACTCGTTAGGGTTCCATTATAGGGTTCTATAATGGAAACCTAACGAGCTGATTATTTTGTATATCGATAGGTTATTAGTTATAATAATAATAATAATTTATTTCAGATTATTCATCCATAGGTGTTAGTAACAATTTATTCTTAACCTATTGTTAGTAAAATTACATAATATAGTTATATAATTTAAGACAAACATTGTCCTACAAATAAAACAGTCCATATTTTAGGACTATCAATTCAAAGTATGAAATCCTTTCTATCTCTGTTAGCTACCACTTTCGAGATTTTTCGCAAATAAAAATATTGTACGTCTTATCAAAATGAAGCTACTCAAAAAAATTAGCTTGATAGTAATAAAAATAATCGGCCAAGTGCGAGTCGAACTCGCGCACGAAGGGTTCCATACCGTTATAGAGCAAAAATAGGACAAAAATTGTGTTTTTTGTATAGGAGCCTACCCTTAATTTTTTATTTTATTTAAACATTATTATTAATTATTAAAGAACACATAATTATAATTAAGGCTTTTGTGAAAATTTCAAGTGCGTACCTGTTGTCATGATTGATACCGAACAAAAAATGTTCGAAAAATCACGTTTGTTGTATGGGAGCCCCCTTAAATATTTAATTTATTTTGTTTTTAGTATTTTTTGTTATAGCGGCAACAGAAATACATAATCTGTGAAAATTTCAACTCTCTAGCTATTACCGTTCTTGAGTTACAACCTGGAGACAGACAGACAGACGGACAGACATCGAAGTCTCAGTAATAGGGTCCCGGTTTTACCCTTTGGGTACGGAACCCTTAAATTGTTCTAGGGCTCCCGTACCATAATATGGTCTTATGTAGGTTCAAACAACCTCTGAAACACAGAAACTAGTTATACAGAATCAACCAAGGTTCAAGACAGCTAATATAATACTTAAATTCCGATAAGCACTCGACAAATCTGAGACTTTACGAAAACTTGCTTATAATAATATGCTCTTAAGTAGGTAAAAATAATCGGCCAAGTGCGAGTAGGTCTCGCGCACTAAGGGTTCCGTACCATTATAGAGCAAAATAATTAGCTCAAAAATTGTGTTTTTTTGTATGGGAGCCCCCCTTAATTTCTTATTTTATTTTAATATTATTATGAAATATTAAAGTGCATACAAAAGGACTTTGAGCAAAATTCAAGTACCTACCTGTTGCCATTATTGATATAGAGCCAAAAACGTCAAAAAAATCCCGTTTGTTGTATGGGAGCCCCCCTTAAATATTAATTTTATTTTGTTTTTAGTATTTGTTGTTATAGCGACAACAGATATATACAATCTGTGAAAATTTCAACTTTCTAGTTCTTGAGTTACAGACAGACAGACGGACAGACATCGAAGTCTCAGTAATAGGGTCCCGTTTTTACCCTTTGGGTACGGAACCCTAACAACCTCTAAAACACAGAAACTAGTTATACAAAATCAACCAATGTTCAAGACAGCTAATATAATACTCGAATTCCGATAGGCACTCGACATATCCGGGCCGTGTTAAAATTGAATAGACAGACCTAATCAGACTCCCCCACACAGGTGTCGCCCTGTCGCGTTCCAATCGTGCGAATTATTCAAGCTACAACCCTATTGTCTATCGATACAAGCTGTCGTGCTTTTATCTTATCGATGTGCAAATACCTATGTTTATATAGATTTAGAGTGATTCGTTCATTAGAATTGTTGTGTTGTGTAGGCTTTCAAATTTGGTGATTTAAAAATGTTGTATAAATCTTCTAGGTGTTGGTTGTAGCATTTTTGCTCGTACGGAAGTTCGTTTCTTGCACTGACTGTATACTTTTCCGTAATAAAAACTACCTTATATCCTGCCGCGGGGCTCTCCGTATCTATTTTCACTCAAATCGATTAGTTGTTACAGCCTAAAAAGGATTTAATAATCGAACGGACACTTTCACGTATAAAACATTACTTATGATTTTTATTTTTCATATCTAAAAAGCAACGACATTTTTCGCTCGACAAAAAAAAAACAATTTTCCCGATTCAAAAACCAATCAAGAAACAAATCATAACCGACTATCAAGTCAATATAAAAAACCCACACATACACAATCCACACATACGTATCTCCGTTCGATAAATCAACGGCAACAATTACACACTTCCATGGCAAGTTGGAATTAGAAACTGTCATTTGCACCGTTCAGGGGGTGGGTCACCCCCTTATGTTACGGGGGGGGTAAAAATAGGGTGCGGCAAGGGCTACCGTGGACCTGATTAAAGGATTACACAGGGGTGGCGTCCAGTCTAGTTAGATTTATAGGCAAGTATTTCAACTAGTTTGTCTTATTTTAATGCCTTTAAATGCTCATTGGGAATTTTATTGCTCAGAGCGTCATTGTCTCAGATTCGATGGCTTTTGTGTAGATTTATGTGATTGTGATGGAAATTGTTGGAATAACCCGTGTTCAAAATGTTGATGAAGTTGGCGATGAAATAAAAAATAGAAATAATGTGAAACTGATTGTCTTCTTAATTTAAAATATACTCTTCAGGTTGAGAATGTATGTTAAAATAGCGTCAAACTATGTGTAAGCCATAATAAGTCTTATTATAATAATGACTATCTTCCATACTATACCATAAATCAAATCAATATAATAAATTATTATGCGCTTAAAATAAAAATTCCACATTATATTATGTGCAATGTGCATGTATAATTCCAATACCCATAATATGTATGGTTGTTTTGTGAAATAATTAAATTGCTAAGGATAAAAATTGGTATCGATATACTTAGGGAGATGGAAAAGGACATACGATTTTTTTTGCAGAAAAGTTGTACGATTTTCGCGCTATAAACATTTGTTTATAGCGCGAAAATCGTACAACTTTTGTGCAAAAAAAAAAATCCTTTGTCCTTTTCCATAATATAATTTTGAGTTGTTGGCTTCATCTAGTACACAATATTGTTATGAACACATTGTTTACTTTACTGCACAATATTCGTTGTTTACGTGAGATATAAACAGTGAAGTTAGTCGCATGCGCACGGGTGGTCCTGCGCAGGCGCACCGAAATAGCCAGGTCTAACAGCGTCGTTAACGGCCGCATACACATAGGCTACTGCATCTATAAACCGAACCACCCACACGGCATATAAAAATAGCTAGTATAGTTCCTTTATAAAATTTGGATCTGGTAAAGGTATCTCGCCTGGCCAAGTATGACTCTATGCAACGTAGTTGAAATATTGAAGAGAGTCACCAATGATTTTCTACTATTGCGTAAACATTTGCTTATTGCGCAGCAGCCGAAAACTGAAAAACTGTTTTTGGAATAAAAACTAAACTATTTCCTTTCTTGGGGTCATCAAAATAGATTAAATAGTTTCAGCGAAAATTATAAAAGTTTATTGTGCAGGAACCATACATTTTCCGAGACAAAAAGTATCCCTATTCCTTTCCCGAAACTCAAAGTATCTCCATGCCAAATTTCATAAAAATAGACTGAATAGTTTAGCCTGTAGGCGAAAACTCATAAAAGTTTATTGTGCGGGAACCGTACATTTTCCAGGACAAAAAGTGTCCCTTGTCCTTTCCCGAGACTCAAAGTATATCCATACCAAAATTCATCAAAATCAATTGAATAGTTTACGCGCAAATCATAAAAGTATTTTGTGCCGTAACCGTACATTTTTCCGGAACCAAAAGTATCCCTTGTCCTTTCCCGAGACTCAAAGTATCTCCATACCAAAATTCATCAAAATCGATTGAATAGTTTACGCGCAAATCATAAAAGTATTTTGTGCCGTAACCGTACATTTTTCCGGGACAAAATGTATCCTATGTCCTATTCCTGGTTCTAAGCTACCTCTCCACCAATTTTCAGCTAAATCGGTTCATTCGTTCTTGAGTTATAAGTGGCGTAACTAACACAACTTTCTTTTATATATATAGATTATGTAACGCAAAATAATATTGTGTCCGCCAGTACTAGCGAAGACTGAAGAAGAAGAAAATATGAAGACCATGACGTATATAAAACACAATTTTGCTAACGCATATTGTATACAATATAAACTCCACAAAAGCAATATAACATACAAAAAGCCAGACGCTCACATGCCGATACGAACTTAGAATTAAATAATTTATCGTCTGAAGCTCGGTGAATCAATATGCAGGACAGGGGAGCCCTTTCTTCGCTAATTAATTAAACAATTCATTACACACACGCCCTTCCAGATAACATATCCTTTAAATTTTTCATTACTAACCCTTTAGTTCCATTAGGGAATCTAGGGTAATGAACGCTATTTTGTAAATGTGTAGTATTCGGAAGTGTGGCTTAGTTAGATCTATTGCAGAAGAACTATTTTTAATTGTTGTTTAAATTAAGAATATTAATAAAGTCATTAAATATATCTATTCCGATAAAAGTGGTTGTACGTTAACTTAATTTGGACATTTGCATTAGTTTGATCCAATAGAATTGATTACAGAGCTGTTTGATATAACGGAGTAGATTCTAGTATGACTTATTTTAAAGCTTATTAGAATTTTGCTTACTCTTCACGAGTATATTATATTTATTTGAAACTAGAGACACCCGGAAATCAAAAATTCGTTTATCACGCGGGAACCGTACATTTTTTCGGGGTAAAAAGTATTCTTTGTCCTTTCCCGGGACTCAAAGTATCTCCATACAAAAAAATCATCAGATTTTGATAAGCGGCGTGAATAGGTAACAGACAGACAGACACACTTTCGCGTAAATTATAATATTAGTATGGATTCGATACATAATTGCCTCTGGAAAACGAAGAACAAACGCAAACATTTCTATTCATTAAGCTAACTTCACACACGCGGATCGATCCCAACTGATCCAACCCTATCGCGTCGCTGCAATTATTTTAATTTCTTCTCTGACGGATGGAGCATTAGATGTGATTCGAAGCGGGCCGCGTACCGCGATTAGTAACTGTCTGTCCGCTACTCCCAACTATTTAAATTGCGCCGCGCTTATACTATTAATGACTATATTATATAGTGTACCCCTCCCATTAGTTATTCTGTCGATAGAAGGGATGGGAGGGAAAGAATCTGTTTTTGAAATAGAGGTGAAACAGTTTGTGTAAAGGTTCGCGGATCAGATTATTGTCAAAAACCCATCCAACGATAATAAATATTAACTTAGTAACGGGTAACCAAGTAGTAAAATTTTCTCTTTATTAAAAACTAGCTGACCCGACAGATGTTGTCCTGTCTTAACGATGATTATTTAATTCGAATTGGCATAATTAATAAAAAAAAGTGTGTTTATTTTTGAGTGCCATCGTTGTCTCATCCCAATTCCCAAACTATCAGTTTGCTCTGCTGCAACACTTTGGCCATCGCACAATGTCTCGGAAGGTTGCAAGTTGGTGTTTCTTTATTTGTGGATTCATTTATATATATATTGATATATAGATATATTATAAAAATTAGTATCTCCATACCAAATTTCATCAAAATAGATTGAATAGTTTAGGCGAAAATCATAAAAGTTTGTTGTGCGGGAACCGTACATTTTCCGGGATAAAAAGTATCCCTTGTCCTTTCCCGAGACTCTAAAGTATCTCTATACCAAATTTCATTAAAATAGATTGAATAGTTTAGGCGAAAATCATAAAAGTTTGTTGTGCGGGAACCGTACATTTTCCGGGATAAAACGTATCCCTTGTCCTTTCCCGAGACTCAAAGTATCTCCATACCAAAATTCATCAAAATCAATTTAATATTTTAGGCTAAAATCATAAAAGTTTATTGTGCGGGAACCGTACATTTCCCGGGACCAAAAGTGTCCCTTATCCTTTCCCGAGACTCAAAGTATCTCCATACCAAAATTCATCAAAATCGATTGAATAGTTTACGAGCATATCATAAAAGTATATTGTGCAGTAACCGTACATTTTTCCGGGACAAAATGTATCCTATGTCCTATTTTTTTTATTAAATAAGGGGGCAAACGAGCATACCGGTCACCTGATGGTAATTGGTAAGCAACTACCGTCGCCCATGGACACTTGCAACATCAGAAGAGCTGCAGGTGCGTTGCCGGCCTTTTAAGAGGGAATACGCTCTTTTCTTGAAGGTTTGCAGGTCGTATAGGTCCGGAAATACTGCTGGTGACAGTTCGTTCCAGAGTTTTACAGTGCGCGGTAGAAAGTTACGCGAAAAACGCACTGTGGAAGACTGCCACTCATCAAGGTGAGCGAAGCTACATCTCGACGTAATTCCAAGGGGTCCAAGCTGTTTGACTATGGCAATCAACAATTCGAGTGGCCCTTCGTTGGATACAATCCAGAGGGAGCAGTTGGTATTTTGGCGCCCCTGCCCAGAGATGGAGAACAATATTCCGTATGAGGCCGAACCTGCGCCTTGTAGAGTTGTAGGCGTTGGTCCGGACTGAACTACTGTCTCGCTCTGTTAAGAACACCAAGCTTCTTCGAGGCTAATTTGGCCTAACCCTCTAGATGATATTGGAACTGGACTTCGCTCGATATGTTGACGCCAAGTATCTCAATGCTAGGGGAGATGGTTAAAGATGTGCCCTCGAAACGAGGATATACGACCATTGGTGACTTTTTAGTGGTGAACGCGCAGACTTGTGTCTTGGCGGGGTTGAAATGGACCAAGTTACGTCTACCCCATTCAGAGACCTTCTCCAATGAATTCTCAACCTTAGACACAAGTTCGTTTCGACTCTCAGTGACATTTTGCCGAGAAATATTGGGGGAGCCGGTATATACAGCATCACCTGTACTGTCATCCGCATAGCAATGAATGCCGCTGGTCTGCAACATGTCATTGATATGCAGTAAGAATAGAGTAGGCGATAGCACACAGCCCTGAGGCACACCAGCAACAACAGACTGAGTTTTCGAGCATTCGCCGTCAACAATTCCTGGTTCTAAGCTACCTCTCCACCAATTTTCAGCCAAATCGGTTCATCCGTTCTTGAGTAATAAGTGGCGTAACTAACACAACTTTCTTTTATATATATAGATTGATTCACAGGCCGTCGGTGGACTTCATTAATTTTTGTTCCGGTTAGATTCAAGTTATAATTATTGATAATTAAACCACTCTTTCCTCATAAGTTAGCTTGACAGTTTGCAATTTAACTGCCATTAGTTATAAATTAATTAATACCTTCATTAGTGGAAACTTTGTTTGTGGATCACAAAAGTTAAAGTTTAAGGAGGAAATAGACCACTTTGTCAAGTGCAATTTATTAAAAGTAAAATTATACTAACTTAAGTATACTATTAGTAATTATACTAACCTCTCATAATAAATATTGTAAAATATCATCAAAGTTCTTTAAAATTAAACACTGCGAGTTTTTTTTAGTTAATCTACCTCGTAGCTCTCATGTTGTTCGATTTGTAACATTCGCAGTTAAGCTTTTTTTAAATTTCAGACATAATATTATAATATAAAAGCCGACACAATAAACTTAAGAAACCAATCCATATCCATACTAATATTATAAATGCGAAAGTGTCCAAAACTTTGAGTCCCGAGAAAGGACATAGGATACTTTTTATCCCGAAAAAATGTACGATTCCCGCGCGACAAACGAGGTTGCGGGCGTCATCTAGTTATAAAAAAAATGTTGTTCCTCAAAAGCCTCAAAACTTTTTTTTGTCAAAAAAATCATAAAAATCTCTTTAGTAGTCGCATTACATCCCCACTCATACAATACTATCTGCTCAGCTGTCCCATGTATATCTACATACATAATATACAGAGGCCGACGGCACTCGCCGCAAGAAGGGACAGACCCATATTTCGCAGGACACTGACCCACTGGATTAATGAACCTTACGATAAGGCAAGTGCTTTGAACCCTGTAATGTTTACTTTGCATAATTCCAGCTGAAATCTCTCGTCAGGTATATTGTTTTTATGAGAAGACTGATACTTATATTGTAGATTGTAGACATAAAAAAATATCTACGCTATAACCGTACAAATAAAAATCGTTACAGAACTATTAGAACTCTAGTAAATGGAAAGAAAATAGACATATCGACACGTCTTTGACTCTAATATTTCTATTATAAATAACACAGTTTTACGAGTTACTGAAAACCCAAAAGCTCCCTTTAAAAAAATTAAAACATACCTTAAAACTTTTATTGACCGCGATAGTCAACTATAATAAATATGTAATAATAACTAATAAGAAATATGAAACTCATTAATTTTCTAACCAAACTGTGAACCTCACATCAATTACGTAATATGATTGTAGCATCCGTGTTTACTGTATAGTGTATAGTCGCCCTTTCTATCGGCATCAAAAAAATCGATTCAGTATTTTAGGGGTGAAGAGGTAACATACAGACAGACAGACATACTTTCGCATTTATAATGATAGTACGGAAGTATGGACATAATATTTCGGACGTCCATCGGAATTTTAAAAATGCCTATTTAGGCATTTTGTCTAAATTTAAGGCATTTGCCTTAAAGTGCCGTATTGAGCTGTAGAAATTCAAATAGAAATGTTGGCCTTGATAATGGACACGTTTCTTATCATCGGTACGTCACAGTGGTAGGAAAAAAGTGACACGCTCGTTTTCATACAAATGGAGCGACATGCGGTATCTATCTTGATCTATATCTGTGGTTAAAGGTTACATTTCACTCTACGCCACTACAAAGCAGCGGCAGCATGGGTTACTTTTCCAATATCAGTAAAAAATGAACCCTAAAGCCTAATTTTTGTCGGTCGCGGTAAGAAGATTGAAAGGTTACTAACTGGTCTTGGAGCGCGGCTCCCGTGGTCCGTCGACGGTGACCTTGATGGCCTTGTTGTAGGTCGTCACCTGCGGCGGACTCGTCGACACCGTGATCGTCAGCGTGAACGATTTACCTGAAATATTACACTATATTTAAATAACTAGCTGTGCCCCGCGGTGTTACCCGCGATTTATGAGGTAAACTAAATTGTGTTTTAATAGGTAAATAGTTATTGGTATTAGTAGAAGACGGGACAAAAGCCTATTTATTAAAGGACATTCGAAATCTGTATCGTTAGTTGAGGTTCGAATAAATTCACATTTATGATAAATAACTTGGTTTGCTCTTTAATAGCAGAATTTAAACTCAGCACTAACGATGCAAAATCATTCCGTAAAATACAATACTACCAAGAGAGGGCGCAGCCCCCCCCAAGTAGAAGACGGGACGAAAGCCTTTTAATCAAATGAAACTTCATTTGCAACACTTTCAGAAACGAATTTTTTTTTCAACAAAACGAAAATAACATATCCTCCATTTTGAAAGTCGGTTAAAAAGTAGCCTATGTGTTAATCCAGGATGTCAGCTACCTCCATGTAAAATTTTGTCGAAATCGCTCCAGCGGTTTAGGCGTGAAGAAGTAACAAACATACAAACTCACAAACTCACATACTTTCGCCTTTATAATATTAGTAGGATTCTTTGAAAACCTCTACACAGTATGAAGAATACGCTTTCTGATATATCAGATTCGCTTTCTTCGCTTCGCTGATAGTACATACCCTATATGTACTATCTGCAGCGAAGTCGATTCCTAGGCAGTTGACAGACCAACATCATTTGGTCGGATGCGGATCATGTATATTCAATGTTATTAATTATTGTGATCTATTGGCTGTGTTTGATATAATTCGACCAAATTACATCTGCCTAGGAATCAACTTCTCTGATAGAAAATGTAAACTCTCTAAAAAAATCTTTCAGTTTCTATCTTTCTATTATTTTAAAAAACCCATATCAAATCAGCTAATGATTTTGATGTGGGTTTTTTAAATAATAGATAAAGTAATTCAAGAGGAAGCTCTATGTGAATATAAATACAACAAAGTTGATATTAAATAAAAAGTAAAACTAGTTGAGAAATAAATTGGCTTTAAGAGGGTGACTAACCCAAAAAATCAAACATCGTCCTTCTCTCTTCACACTCACGCCCTTTTTTCATATACCAGGTGAAAAAAGACGACGCGGAATGATCGCCAAGTTAGTTTTTTCTTAATAACTCGATAAAAATACAACAGTTTAAAAATCCGCTAGGTCAGTTTCTCAATAATAAAATCTTATACAATGTGTTAAAATATTAACTTAGTGTAATGCACGGTTACGGTAATATATGAAAAATTCACGAGAATTAGATGCAACTTTGTGATTTTTTCTATCGAGAAAATTTTAGGATATCATGTTTCCGCTAAGTAGGATCCTCGGAAATATAATGTAGTATCTATGTTTAAAAAATGAAGCAATTCGGGGTTTATTTTCGAGTATAAAAATGAATTATAAAAGCGATAATTTTGGGTTAGTCGCTCTCTTAACTAAGCTATATTCGGTCTCTTTTTCCCAGAAAAATGTTGATTGCGTAAAAAGTAAAACATATAACAATTTTCAATAGAATTATATTGAATTGAATAATTTCTCAGTCATAAGGACGTCATAAAATAGTTTATTATAATTTATAAGTAATCACTTTCCTGATGACGTATTTTCCTTTATAACGATAAATAATTAATAATCACTGTTTGTAATAGTAATATCGTATGTACACTATAAGTAACGTGCAACCTTTTATTTCAATTAAACTCATAACGCAAAATTTTCCGCAATAATAAAACTCTTTAATAAAAAAAATCACGCCCATAAAATCACCGAAATTCAATAAGCAGGGGGATATTTGGATAAAAATTTTATTCGGAAATAGTGCAAGTAATAAATCGAGTCTGCGGTGGCCACTCTTTTCAGCGGCTCACTTTTATACTTCCATTTTGATCACTTGATCGAAAAGTTAAAAATTTATTGCCGGGGAAGTTTTCAATTTTTCGGCGAATCAATTTTCGCAGACAGCGGGCATGCAAGCGAAACAATCTATGAAAACAGTACAGTGTAATTTCATATCGCTATTTTCGGCCAAATCAAATTACGCTTTGAATGGTTTTTACAACGTCAAAGTACCAAATGAGCACTCGATTTAAAACGGCACTCGAAGAGTTCAAAAGAGCGGCTCGTCCGCAACATATCATGCCGCGTCACAAACAACGGCCCGACCACTTCATCACGGCATAACGCCGGTAATAAAAAAAACATTTCCATCTGCGAAAAAACCACAGTTAATATTAAATGACCGTCCGTCAAAGCCGTATTGTAGACCGTTTCGCTGCCCGCTCGCTGCGGGATGCGGCCGATACCGATTTTGTGATTTTTCCACCCGTCACCCCCCCGTCGGGGGGTCGGGGCGAGTGACATGTAAGCTTTAATGGGGCCTGAACCGGCACGCCGCTGGCTACACGCGAAAAAAACTGAAAAAGCCTCATTCATACGTGATTTCATGTGTAGGCTACTTTCTGCGGGCGCGCTGGGCTCGTTAAAAATGGAGGTCCGACACGAGTCGGGCCTGTTGTGGCCCGGCAGAGTTTATTAACGTGGCCCGGGAGGACCGGCGTTAGCGCGCGTGTTACACGACGAATATTAAAAACAAACAGGTATCATTATTATGTTTAAACACCTTTGGAGTGACGGTTTCGGGATAATGTTTTATTTCTTGTACCTAGTGGAATGGAAGTGTTATCGTGATTTCTACTTTCTAGATATTATTATGCGTGGAGTGCGTGGACATTTATTTTTCTTTCGGCTCCAGAGACTTTAATTATTACAGGTACTTTAATTAAATGAGATTTCAACAATAACTCCATACATTTTTTTCAAACTCTCATGATGTTAAGTGGCTTTAAAAGTCTCCAAATACGGCCTTTTATAGTAGCTGTATCCTAATGCTTAGTTAACTACGTAATTAAGTGTCTAATAAATGAACTATATAATAGTGGCAACATTTCCTTGAGTAATGATTTCATTCACGCGTTAGATAACCATTGGGCATGGCGTGAGACTTAGTCAAGCGATTACAGATTCAGTGGCCATTAACTCCTAGAATATAGACTAGTAATGGTTACAATTTACAAATACTTCTGGGTTTAACCTATTATGAGAACTTTTATTAAAAAAAAGTTAAAACTAGTTCAGTAATGTTGCTTTGATTCATATTGATACTGTCACTATCAGAGAAATTACGGATAGCGGGTATACGCTATATTTTGGTCGGGCTATGTCAAGTCAAAGTAAGTTGGCTGGGCTTACAATAACCGGACGTAACGTAACGTAGATCCATATGTATGTGCCTTTGAATCAATTTCTCTGATAGTAATTACGCGGGTCTATTTGGTTATTTGGTTTATTTGGTCGGGTCATGTCAAATCAAAGTAAAGTTACTAGGTACCATTGTTTTTTGTGTAAATACTCTTTTTTGTTTCACAGCGCCTTGCAATTAATCATGCAGCATGCTCAAAAATCGTGAATCCTTAGACAAGAGAGTGATGTACGGTTCCGTGCCAGGCGGGCCCTAGCACTGCGGCGGGCTGGCGGGATCCAACACGGGGCTTCGTCAGGCCCCTCCTGAGGGTGAGTTCCCAAATGTAACCCAGTATACTTGTCATGCTTATGACGTCACGAATCGACGCCGTACTGTTGAATTTACCAATTTGTTGTTGTATGTTAGAATGTCATTATTGCAATTATATGCCATAATATTATAAATATACTACTAAATACAAATACGTCACACTTGTTTCACAATTGGTACACCGTCGAGAGCCGTCGCGTTTGACTCAAGACGTCATTCGCTCTGATCAGTACACTGGTTAATATTTCGGAACTCCCGCTAAATAAATAACCCCTACTTAATGCCCCCCGTACACGACGCCGTTTTTACGAGCTCACAATATCCTACTCCTGCAACACGCTAACTGACAGCAGATTGATTTACACAAGGGTTTATGATGGGTTAAAAACACACCTCCGCCAGTAACCGCTATTATTTTCGCCTTAATGCTTTGTTTCTTTGTTGCGGGTATTGTATTAGGTTTTAGGGTTCAGGTTTTGTGAATTTGTAACCCTTATAATATCATTTATCTGGTTAGCACTTTTGATACGACTGCAAATATTTATCATAATGCTTTAAGTATCTACAAAAGGATGAGAAAGAAGGCATTTGTATACGTTGTGGATAATTTATACAGTGTCTTATTAGTGAAGTAATTACTCTTTAAATATTGAACCTAGGACATAATTTTAAATGCCGTATGGTTGCCCAAGGACCTACGTCATTCTTACAACGCTTTTTCTAATCTAAGGGATGTTGACGTCAGAATTAACCATGTGCAGGTTTCTTCATGACGATATACTGAGCATGCGAATGGCATAATGTGCTGGGGATCTCAAAAGTGTCATGAACCTACACCATTTCGAGTACGATTGACGCTTTAAAAGATAAACATAATAATATTTAAATGTAACAGAAAAAAATAGTCGAATTATTTCCCTTTAAACAAAATAAGGTTACCAACTTTCTAAATCTATATATCTATATATTTATATATAAAACTCAAACTGACTGACATGTTGATCTATCAACGCACAGCCCAAACCACTGGACGGATCAGGCTGAAATTTGGCATGCAGGTAGATGCTATGACGTAGCTTAGGCATCCGCTAAGAAAGGATTTTGATCAATTCTACCTCCAAGGGGTTAAAATACGGGATCAAAGTTTGTATATAATAATATTAATAATACATTTTAACGCGAGCGAAGCCGCGGGCAAAAGCTCGTACATAATATATAATATTGTGAGAACGGTACAACTCTCATTATTTCCCAAATAGTAACCCTCGTACATACGTTCAAGAATTAGATACTAAGTGCAGTATGTCGCGACTGCACTCCGAAGAATCTAAGTCCAATTTATACGGAGACAGCATAGGGTGGATAAGATGATATGACGTCACATAATATACGAATATACTAAGCAGTCCACCTTTATAGTAAACAAATTTTTTTGTGATTACTAACAAGAAAAA
The DNA here is from genome assembly GCA_937595015.1 of Polyommatus icarus. Classification (NCBI taxonomy): domain Eukaryota; kingdom Metazoa; phylum Arthropoda; class Insecta; order Lepidoptera; family Lycaenidae; genus Polyommatus; species Polyommatus icarus. Next base: position 5,981,048 of record OW569338.1, on the reverse strand, counting down.
TTTTTGTGAGTACATTCAATACACAGAGCTACATTTTGATAAGACAAACAACATTTTTTTTTTCGAAAAATCTCGAAAGTGGTAGCTAATAGAGATAGAAAGGATACTTTGACTTGATGGTCCTAAAAATATATTGTTTTATTTGTAGGACAAGGTAACTCTTAAATTATATGATTATTTGTATATTGTTGTGTTGATTGTTTGTATATCTACCAATATACAAACAATCAGCTGGTTTTCCGTTTTAGGGTACAGTAGTCAACCAAGTTTTGATGATTAAAGAAGATGAAAATAATAAAATAAAAGTCTATAAAGGAATGTTTGCTTTATCAACTTTTATTTTTACCGATTTTGATGATTCTTTGTTTATTGGAAAGAAGACATACTTTCAAAGATGGCCCCATGATAAAGAAATACTGTCAGATATTTTTAAAATATATATTATTGTTTACAGGCATTACACATGAAGTGACCTAAGGCCTTCCTTCCTATATTGTTATTCTTTTTCAGATAATTCATTTTAGAATTACCTATTCAAGATTAAAACTTATGTTTATTAATGTTTATTCTTTATTAAAGTAATTTGTGGTATGATTTAGGTTCTAAGGGATTTAGGAACAATTCCCTGCCCGGAAAAATAATGTCTAAGCCTTATTAGGTCATCAAGGTGTCACCGATGTCGAATGCCAGCAAAGTAATTAAACGATATAATATTAATAATTGTTTGACTGTTTTTTTTTAAATTACAATAATTAGGGTCGTCTATAGGCCTGTCGCCCATATCCTTTGTTTGTCTCATTTACATAATTTTGTCGCGTACCAAGATTGCATTTTCTCTTAATCTACAGTGTTTGACTGTTTATATCGATACTAATATTATAAATTCGAAAGGGTGTCTATCTATCTGTCTGTCTGTCTCTTTGTTCGTTTGTGTATCCGTCTGTCTGTCTGTCGGTCTGTTACCTCTTCACGTCCAAACCGCTGAACCAGTTTTGCTGCAATTTGGTATGGAGATAATTTGAGTCCCGTCGGTAAAGGACATACATACTTTTTATACCGGAAAAATGTACGGTTCAAAGCGATAAACAATTTTTGGCGCAATGGAGTTGCAAGCGCCATCTAGTTTGATAATTAATAATAATAACTACCTATTTATATTAGAATACAAGAAATATTAGTAAAAAACGCGCTACTGGTAATCAAAGTTTAAGGGTGTGTTTCCACTGAAGCGGAGCGGAGCGAAGCGGAGCTTAGCGGTGCCCGAAGTGACCAATCGTGCCATTCCGGCGGAATGACAGCGAAGCTGAGCGAAGATTTCGAGCATGGTGATTGGTCAATTCCGAACCGCTAAGCTCCGCTCCGCGTCAATGGAAACACGGCCCTACTCTCGGAAACATGAATAAGATTGCCGTTATTAAGAGCATTAATGTAAATTAAAGCGCATCACACACGGTGAAGATAATATAATATTTTATCTTAAGATGCCCAAATATAAAATATTATAGTATCTTAAGCTATCACACACGGCTAAGATACGATAATATTAAAAATATGTTCATTTCCTTACGAGTCTGCGTTGGTGCCACACGTATTCCTTGTTAGAATTCTATATACAGGGTGATTGACTATGAGTGATAACTGATAACTAATAACTGATACTGTCTTACTTCTTGATTTGTTAGACAGCTTCTCAGACGATGATTCTGATATAGAATGTGAAATGCTGATTGCAGTAGCACATTCCAAAAGGAGAAACATTTGGATAGAGCCTCACATAAAAAAGAGAAAAACCTGCGGCGAATTTAACCTTTAGGGTCTACACAGACGGACTTCATTTCAACTGCAATCCAACTGCAAATTGCAGTTTGAATGCAGTTGACACGACTGCAATGCGACTGCAATAGAACTGCAAACCAAACACGCAGTCGGATTGCAGTTCAGTTGCTGTCGGCGTGCAGTCGTGTGAACTGTTTGGTTTGCAGTTCTATTGTAGTCGCATTGCAGTCGTGTCAACTGCATTCAAACTGCACTTAAACTGCAATTTTCAGTTGGATTGCAGTTGAAATGCAGTCCGTCTGTGTAGACCCTTATCAATATCTGTCAACGAAGAAGTTTCAGGAGTATTTCAGAAATTCAAGAGAAACATTCATTTTGATTCATGAGCTTTTTAAGCAATAATAATAATAAAGCAATAAATTATAAGTCAATTTTATTTAAAATTATCCGAAATGTTACTTTTTCCATCAAAATGTTACTTTTCGAATGAGAGTAGGTATGTAACTTTCTAACATACGCACTGGCAACACTGCATCTACTAGTGCGTCCGATCACCGATGAGCCCGCTGCTCGACACAAAAACACCCTGTACCTATTCATAAAGATATATTTCGCATCTTAAGATACGAAATATATATTTCGTATCTTAAGATAAAATATTAAGGTACGAAATATATATTTCCATATCTTAAGATACAAAATATAAAATATAAATTAACTTCGTCGTGTGTGATGCTTCATAGGATTTGTATGGTGAGCGATATTCTAAAATATGCTCTAAGATAATATATATTTTATATTATCTTCACCGTCCGTGATGCGCTTAAGCCTTGTAAATATCTTTAGAAAAACTTTACCCTGAGAAAATAAATTAATCAGCCCTATATTACGAATGTACTGACACCATTTTAAATAATGCAACGCAAAATATCGCCTTAGAAAAAAAATTATGACTGCCGCAAAAAGAGACGAATTTGAATTACTTGACTGTAATTAAATAAAGATTTTGACATAACATAATAATATATCCTATTCTCCATACATCAAATTCTTCATTAAATTTAATTTTAATCATCATTAAATCCTCCGAGTATGGCCGTTAGTCTTTCTCATAGTATAAAAAATAAAAATTAAGGCACATCCACACTACGCTGTCGGCGACATTGCGCGAGGTGCGATCCAATTTGACAGCTGTCAGAGACACTCCGGCTATTACTCTAACGAGCTGCTAATGTCGCGGGCCGATCGACTGGATTAATACTGTACTATTCATTATGGATCATGGTAATGGTTTCTGAAGCCTAGATTATATAGGGAATCCTAACTAATATTCTAAATGTAAAAGTGTCTGTCTGCTTGTCTATAACCTCTTCACCCTGAAACGGCTAAACTTATTTACATGAAATTTGGTATAAATATAATACTGTAAGTGACGGGAAATAATAATAACTCCCACACTACGGTTTCGGTGACGGTGGCCGCGGTTTCATTGAAACCAGGCCAGTTACGCAGGAGTCATTTTATAGTGCCCAAGTGTGTGCGCAGTATACAAGAGCACTCTCTATTCCTTTACTCTGAAAACTCAATGGGACGGAAGACCGACACAACTGACGAGAGATCAGGCGCAGGACCGACTTTTTACATGCCCACCCGACGCATCATCTTACTTGTCAGACAATCACTTTAAATGATCAGCCTACGAGTACATTGTCCTAACCAAACTTGGAAATATGTAACAAGTTTCCAACGCGGGAATCGAACCCACGTCCTCCGAGTCAAGAGCCGCGTTCTAAACCACTGGATCACGGAGGCGTCAAGGCAAGCCGTCGTGACAGGAAAGGATGTATTATGATAGTTTTTGTTACGGAAAAACAATGTTGGTAAAATAGTCGATAGTTGTGATAAACGAACTTTAGTGCAACCGAGTTGCGGCTATCGTTTTGTTTTCAAATATGTAAGTGCTCGCCGTATTCAGATTTCAGAGGCACTTAGTGATAACTTTAATAATTCTATTAATCTAATCAGATATCTAAATAGTGTTTGTATTATGTAAAAGTGTGAGTTATGTAATAAGAAATTGTTCGATGTACAGTTAGAGAAATTGGTTCATTATTCATAGGCATATAGTGGACCTGCCTAATTCGGTCGGATTATGTCCAATTCATAGATGTCAGTGGTCCAATTTATATTAGTCGTGATATGTCAACCTTTATTTTTTTATATAAAGCTAGCTGTGCCGGCAAACGTTGCTTTGCCATAATATATTTGCCATATTATTTTATTGTAGTGACTAAATATATATGTCACCATGGCAACGTCGATCGCTATCCCGTCGCACAAACAATGGTCGCCGTCAGTCTCAGGTTGTAATAATTTACTATTATTTATTCAACAAATGCACTTATCAATATATAAAGTACCGAGTAGCCGATTCTCAGACCTACTGAATATGCATATAAAATTTGGTAAAAATCAGTAAAGCCGTTTCAGAGGAGTTCGTGGACTAACATTGTGACACGAGAATTTTTTTATATAAAACTAGAATCTATGACGCCCGCAACTCTGTTGCGCCAATACTCGTTTATAACGCGCGGGAACCGTACATTTTTCCGGGATAAAAACTATCCTATGTCCTTTCCCGGGACTCAAGGTATCTCCATGCCAAATTTCAGCAAAATCGGTTCAGCGGTTTAAACGTGAAGAGGTAACAGACAGACAGACAGACAGAAATACTTTCGCATTAATCCTTCGATCGGGGATTCTTGGAAATTATATTGTATTCTATTGTTGCGATCACCGGGTGCTCGTACGGGGCTTGATGGGTTAATAATATTAGTATGGAAGTATGGATAAGTGGCCACACGAGCAAACGGGTCACCTGATGGAAAGCAGTTCTACTAAATTTCTCTGCTACTACCTAAATTCTTTGTTTTATTGGAAGCACAAATACGTAGCATGGGATATAAGACGACGTAAAAAGTATAAAAATTTGACAGAAAACTTAGGGTTTTTGTTCAAAACTTCAATAAATTAAGGTTCAGTAATCATTAAAATATCACTGTATGCTTATGGTTATATAAGGATTTTAAGATTATTTTCATATTGTATAAGTCGTAAATGTAAGTGTGAGTACTTTAATTTTTTAATACATATTTATACTGGTAGGTATACCTTTGCATTTAACAATTTACCATAATATTACCACTACGACCTAGGAATAATAAAATCTAAGTCAAATAATCCGACAAAGTCAAGTCAAGTCTAATAATCCGTCAAAAAACATGCTCCAAAATACTTGTCAAAAAAGTGAACCTTAGGTACACTTTCAATATTTAGGTGACCTTGAGCGGTATAAAGGCTGACGTTACATGACAGTTCGAATGGAACCAAATTTTAAACGGTTAGTATGGGAGTTACGTTTCTAGTGCAGTCGCCAGAGGTTTTAACCTCCGAAATTTGTAATAGTGAATGGATTTTTGTTTTTGAGGTGTCATTTTCTTTTTTACACTATAACTTGCAAAGTTTACCAAAAAACTTTTTGTGCTTTTAATTTTTTAGTAACTTAATTAAAAATTTATATTTCACCATATAAAACCGGTCCAGAAATTTTTTTTTCTTGTTCCTGTTATTTAATGACTGTTGTCTGATTGTTTACGTTAAAAATTAACCAAATACACAATTTTTAAAAAAGAAAGTTTGCTTTACTAAGCTAAATACAACTATAAGGTTTTTGCTAAGTTTTTAGAGATTAACGCTCGTCGTAACCAAGATAAAATGGTTTGGGTGGATTTAAGGGTTGTAACGTAAAGTGTGTTAAACTCACTTGTTGTGCGTATCTAATTTTTAGAGAAATGATAACTTTTAAGGCTTAAAAACGTTTAAATATCTCCAAAAATGTGTAAAATAGACCGAAAATATTTTTCTATATTTGTTGAGAATTTATTTAAGTGAGAGCTAAAATATTAAATGCATCGACAAATGAAAGACTTTTTCTAGTCTTTGAAATATTATATTTAAACTTCCTACATAAAGCCAGAAAAAAAATTGGGTGCTACAAATCTCACGTACATACTAAAGACGCATGCTGCGACCTATGTTCGGAAAATGCTTATCTGAATACAAAAAATATCAGTTCTTAACCTAATTTGTATTTTTTTTCCTATAAGTATGTTTTAGCAAATATAATTAGTGAAAAAAAAATCTATTTTATTCTGTAAAAACCTAACCAAAAGAAATAAAATACAGATTTTCTTCGAAATATCCGTGAAAAGTTTGTGCTACACTTTCAGAAAATTGAATAAAGTAAGAGCTAAAAAGTTATGCACAAATATTAATTTTAAATCTTAATTATATATTTTTTCAACTTATTTTCTTTCTTTTGAATATAAGCAACGATACAAATAAAATAAAATAATATATTTTATTATTTTGCTATTTAATTAAAAAAAAGAAATATGAAAATTTTCTTCAAAATTTTACAGTTTATGAGTTTACTTGGAGTGGAAGAGAATAATTTAAAAATCAAAAGAACAACTTTCCAATAGGCAAACTTTATTATTTATGTTATCAGCTACATATTCCTTTTTTCTTTTCAATTTTCATCCACTTTTGCAAAAATCGGAGGTTTGCACGATTTTTACGCTCTGGGAACTGCACTATTCCTTAGTTTTGTAATTCGTAGACTACGACACTATTCTTCTATTCGATGTTGTTGTAATTGAACATTATTGTATGTTTTTTCTTTTAATTATAAATTAAAGTTAATTTTACCTCAATTTATTACAATTATCGATTAATACAGGAAAAAGGACTTAAATATTTCATATGCCATTGACCTAAATTCACACTGTTAATAAAATCCATACTAATATTATAAATGCCAAAGTGTACCTGTCTGTCTGTGTGTCTGTCTGTTACCTCTTCACGCCCAAACCACTGAACCGATTTTGCTGAAATTTGGCATGGAGATACCATGGATGGATGACCAAATTTTAAACGGTTAGTATGGGAGTTACGTTTCTAGTGCAGTCGCCAGAGGTTTTAACCTCCGAAATTTGTAATAGTGAATGGATTTTTGTTTTTGAGGTGTCATTTTCTTTTTTACACTATAACTTGCAAAGTTTACCAAAAAACTTTTTGTGCTTTTAATTTTTTAGTAACTTAATTAAAAATTTATATTTCACCATATAAAACCGGTCCAGAAATTTTTTTTTCTTGTTCCTGTTATTTAATGACTGTTGTCTGATTGTTTACGTTAAAAATTAACCAAATACACAATTTTTAAAAAAGAAAGTTTGCTTTACTAAGCTAAATACAACTATAAGGTTTTTGCTAAGTTTTTAGAGATTAACGCTCGTCGTAACCAAGATAAAATGGTTTGGGTGGATTTAAGGGTTGTAACGTAAAGTGTGTTAAACTCACTTGTTGTGCGTATCTAATTTTTAGAGAAATGATAACTTTTAAGGCTTAAAAACGTTTAAATATCTCCAAAAATGTGTAAAATAGACCGAAAATATTTTTCTATATTTGTTGAGAATTTATTTAAGTGAGAGCTAAAATATTAAATGCATCGACAAATGAAAGACTTTTTCTAGTCTTTGAAATATTATATTTAAACTTCCTACATAAAGCCAGAAAAAAAATTGGGTGCTACAAATCTCACGTACATACTAAAGACGCATGCTGCGACCTATGTTCGGAAAATGCTTATCTGAATACAAAAAATATCAGTTCTTAACCTAATTTGTATTTTTTTTCCTATAAGTATGTTTTAGCAAATATAATTAGTGAAAAAAAAATCTATTTTATTCTGTAAAAACCTAACCAAAAGAAATAAAATACAGATTTTCTTCGAAATATCCGTGAAAAGTTTGTGCTACACTTTCAGAAAATTGAATAAAGTAAGAGCTAAAAAGTTATGCACAAATATTAATTTTAAATCTTAATTATATATTTTTTCAACTTATTTTCTTTCTTTTGAATATAAGCAACGATACAAATAAAATAAAATAATATATTTTATTATTTTGCTATTTAATTAAAAAAAAGAAATATGAAAATTTTCTTCAAAATTTTACAGTTTATGAGTTTACTTGGAGTGGAAGAGAATAATTTAAAAATCAAAAGAACAACTTTCCAATAGGCAAACTTTATTATTTATGTTATCAGCTACATATTCCTTTTTTCTTTTCAATTTTCATCCACTTTTGCAAAAATCGGAGGTTTGCACGATTTTTACGCTCTGGGAACTGCACTATTCCTTAGTTTTGTAATTCGTAGACTACGACACTATTCTTCTATTCGATGTTGTTGTAATTGAACATTATTGTATGTTTTTTCTTTTAATTATAAATTAAAGTTAATTTTACCTCAATTTATTACAATTATCGATTAATACAGGAAAAAGGACTTAAATATTTCATATGCCATTGACCTAAATTCACACTGTTAATAAAATCCATACTAATATTATAAATGCCAAAGTGTACCTGTCTGTCTGTGTGTCTGTCTGTTACCTCTTCACGCTCAAACCACTGAACCGATTTTGCTGAAATTTGGCATGGAGATACTTTGAGTCCCGGGAAAGGACATAGGATACTTTTTGTTCCAAAAAAATGTACGGTCCCCACGCGATAAACGAGTTTTGGCGCAACGGTGTTGCGGGCACCATCTAGTACTGTATAGTTCCATATTTATTATCTACTAGCTGTCCCGGCAAACGTTGTTTTGCCATTTAAAGTATTTCTACTTCATCAGTCGATACTCAATCTTACCCCCTCTTTTGTCCTCTAAGAGGGGTGGGGGGAAAATTTTTATACACCAGATGTTAAGTTGGAAAAATCTATACTTATTATAAAACAAAGTCGCTTTTTTCCCTCATGTCCCTTTGTTCCCTTTAATCTTTAAAACTACGCAAGGGATTTTGATGATTCTTTCAGTGTTAGATAACCCATTTATCGAGGAAGGCTATAGGCTATATTTTATCACGCTAAGACTAATAAGAGCGAAGAAATAGAGGAAAATGTGGGAAAAACGGGTAAAATTATTTGAAAGGGCTAACTTGAACGCGCCAATCTCAGGAACTACTGGACCGATTTGAAAAATTCTTTCAGTATTAGATAGCCCATTTATTAGGAAGGCTATAGGCTATATTTCATCACGCTAATACTAATAGAAGAATGTGGAAAAAACGGGGGAAATTATTTCAAAGGTCTTATCTCGCGAACTACTGGAGCAATTCAATTAATCATTGATCAAGTAGTCATTTTTTCAGTGGCTATAATATATTTTATGCCCGTGTGACGCCGGGGCGGGTCGCTAGTATAAAAATAAATTGCTGAATGTGTTGCTAAGCGCTAAATATCTCGAGAACAACAGAACCGATATCATTATACTGGGCCTACTGGGCTTCTAATACTTTTTTAGGGTTCCGTAGCCAAATGGCAAAAACGGAACCCTTATAGATTCGTCATGTCTGTCTGTCTGTCTGTCCGTCCGTCCGTATGTCACAGCCAATTTTCTCCGAAACTATGAGAGCTATAATATTGAAACTTGGTAAGTAGATGTAATCTGTGAACCGCATTTTGATATAAACCGTATTTTGATACAAAAATGGAAAAATTATGCAAAATTTTAGGGGTCCCCATAGGTACAACTGAAACAAAAAAATTTTTTTTTCATCTTACCTATGCGTGTGGGGTATCTAATATAGGTCATTAAAAATCATATTGAGGTTTCTAATATCATTTTTTTCTAACCTGAATAGTTTGCGAGAAAGACTCTTCCAAAGTGTGCAATTTATATTGTGTAGCCAGATAAATCGGCTAGGTGATGAAGTATATAAAGCATATTATTAATATTAAAGGTTTGTTCAGATTATAAGCGAAATATGAGCAAATGTCCGTATGTTACAAAATGTTAGTTAACGTGTTCTTCAACTCACGTCTTCAACAACGATTAAGGTATTGCAATAAATAAAATTGTAATTTTAAATATATTTTTATTTATTATTTAAAGTATGCCAGGGGAGTAAACGCAATATCCAGGGAAAATGTACCTATATATTTATTATATATAAGAAATAGATGAAAATGTGGAAAAATCGGGGAATTTTTTCCACATTTTCATCTATTTCTTTGCTTCTATTAATTAGTCTTAGCGTGATAAAATTAATATAAAGCCCTCATCGATAAATGGGCTAGCACTGAAATAATTTTTCAAATCGGATTGGCAGAGATTAGCGCATTCAAGCAAAAAACTCTTCCGCTTTATAATATTATTATAGATAGCCTTCCTCGATAAATCTACCACTATCTACCACTGAAAGAATTTTTCAAATCGGACCAGCTGTAATACCTGAGATTAGCGCGTTCAAACAAACAATGAACAAACAAATTCTTCCGCTTTATAATATTTGTATAGATTGACTGCCTATGCAGTTGGGCACGTAAATTATCTATGGTGTAGACTGTAGAGTGTAGACTATAGACATTAATAAAGTTAGCGGCGCGGCGGTCTCACACGATGCGTAGTTACGCAAGTTGCGGGCTTTTGACGTGAGATTACTTCCTTTTATTTTTAAAATAAGATATCTTTAACCAATCAAACACATAAAAAAAGTACAAAACAAAATTATAAATATTGATAGAGGTACTAAAGTATACTAAAGTATATAATATTATTTAGTAGATTTTGCTATTTGGCATAGATAAGAAGTAGACCACGTGAAGGATCAGAGGCTATTTTTGTGGACATTGTCTGTGAAATAGGTATCTAATTTACGCGAGCGAAGCCTAGTACTTTATTTGGAAAACAACATTGCCGGGACACCTAGTTTATTCATAGTTACACAAGTTGCGGGTTTATAACTTACTAAGATCTCTTCTTTTTATTAAAAAAAAGAAGTACTCAATAATTATCCAATCGAACGCAATAAAAGGGCAAGAAACAAAATTCAAAAACATTCAAATTTCGAATCAATAGCGTGTAGACTGTAGACATTGATAGGGGTAGCGGCGGTTTCACACGATGCATAGTTACGCAAGTTGCGGGCCGCACAGTTAGCAACTACCCTCCAACGAAATTGTAGTTTTACGCGGCCGGCCCGGGTCTACCGCTGCGGCCACGTTATGGTTGACAAGGTTACCCTACACAATGTAAATGCGGTAGTCTTCATACAAGACCATATTGGGCACGTATTTTGAGTAAATTTTTGATACCAAAGTCGTGAAACAAGGAGCAGTTTTTCCTCTTTTTTTGGGAAACATCTTTTTTATCAAAAACATGGCTCCGTACAACTTTGTGAATTGATTCAGATTTATCAATTATTGTACAGATTGTGTTATAACATTTTTTTAAATAACACTTTGTTTTGCAAAAAAATCTTATTAATTACATCCCAATCCCGATGATCCCAATCATCATGTAAGATATTAAAAATATTAAATTTTACGTAAAATTGATTCTGAAAACCACTATTTAATTTTGATTTCTGATTGAATGTTGTTATTGATTCACGTAGCACACACGCCACGCATCAATTCTCTGTTTCTAGCGAATATTGTACGACATTTATACGATCCTTATACCGGAATGCCGCAATACGTTAAAAGAATTCTTCAGAGAAGAAATTTTTATTCAAATCGCCGGCAACCGCAAGCGAAGCTCCGCCTCTACGAAAGACGTTGCTTTTCCGACCTTTTCTATTGGTTGGCGCGAGGAAGGCGGGCTTCTTCGCAACTTTTCATTTGCACAGCGCTAAAATATCGCCTGGTAATGCAAGAAACTTCGCAATGTGGTTACGACGAGCTATTTTTTCTTGGGAATCCATTGCTGAGCGCTTCGTTAATTTTGTACGGCTTTGGGAGTTATAGATTACTAGATAGTTTGAATTTAGAGTTGAATATTAATTCATAATATGATACACGAATGTTACTGTAAAATTAAATGTTAAAAGAAGTTTTGATTTTCCTGTAGGTAGAAGAGTTTTGCACTATAATCAATAATGTTATCAGAAACAATTAAAATACTAAATAACGATTATGTTACTAAGCATAGTTCATCATAATATACAACCTAATAACTACCTCTTTATAACCACACCTTAAAAGATTGATAGCTGTTTCTAACAATTTGTTATCATGTTATATGAAGATTAAAGTGATGAAAAATAGGCAAATAAATGTTGAAAATAATGCTTAGAAATACATAAAATTAATAAATAAGTAAACGTTTATTCACCTTTTCTGACCATTACACCACAAGAATAATACAAATAAAAAACAAAAAAAAAAAAACTAGAAGAAGAGAACAGCTAGTTGAAACTAAAAGCCGAGCTTTGTGAGGGTTCGGGTCGTCACACCCTGACTGATGATGACACTTTTACATATAAAAACCTTGACAACACATCTACGTAATATAAATTTACTATAGGCGTGATAGTTTTTTCGTAAAGTACACCACAAAATGTACAGGTTGAGGGATATACTAGGGCTCGATTCGCTCGCCCTGATAATTATTATGACCATTTCTCGCCCATAGGCAGTTTTCCTTTAAGTAATATTATTAGTATTTGCTTGAAAAAAAATGCATTTTTAGTATGGTAGTTTCAAATTTTTTTTTTATCTTTTGTAAGCAATTATTTTGACAGTGAATAATTAAGGACAAATATTATTATTTTTTTAATTAAAGAACCATACAAATTCTTTAAATTGTCAATAATTAAAGAAAAATTAACGAGATTAAGTGGAAAAATTAATAAATTTGAAAAAAGCCTACTATATTATATAGTGTCACTTCTGTTTTCAATGTGCGATATTACTTGTTTTCTGAAACGTGATTAGAGTAGAGTCGCTAGCAAAAGAGACATTACAATGTAATGAGATCTAATCAAATCTGCAGACACGATATAAGTTTTACAATTATAAATGTAATAGAAGTTTAACTAAAACTGTTCCCCTTTAGTTCATATCACTAGTCAAGTCAGTAATTACATGGGGTGGCGTCTTATTAGTACGAATAAGAGGCCTTCACTATAAGGTGTTCACTTAATACGATTCGCTTATGCGTGATTTCAACCCGTTAATACCCGACAAAAAGATCTTCAATTGAGTAGAATGTGTAATGTGTATACTGTTAATGTAAAAAATAGTTTTTTTTTTTCATATTCATAATTCAAGACGTGAGTGGAAGAATAAGATAAGTAACATGAAAAAACTTCCCGTTTTTTTTGCTTAAATGGAGGCTTTGGGGTCGGAAAAATTATTTGCAATAATAATATTAGCTAGGTCATGAAGTAGATAAGTTACAAGTTTTATGAAAATAATATGGGGAAAATGAGTTATTGTCCGTATGTTACGAAATGTTACTTGTTCGATCTTTGCACTCACGTCTTCAATTAAGAGCAAACAACTCTTTATGCAATTCAAAATGTAATCTTTGATTATGTCAATTGAAAATCATAAGATTAGATTTAATTGTTAATTTTTTTCTAACCTGTACTGAAATAATGGTGTTATACGATAGACCCTCTCCGTATAAAGGCTACATAGCGGCACCCTGGTGGCAAATAGAATATCAAACACTCTCATTCTTGTATTATAACAACACTATACAAGCTTTATATAATACTAGCTGTCCCGGCAAACGTTTCTTTGCCATATTTTATAAAGTATATCGCCCGTATTATTTTACTGAATTAGTGACTAACAAATAAGTATGTCACCATGGCAACGTCCATCGCTATCTCGTGACCCGCGTCGCATAAACAATTGTCACTCTTTATAGACAAATAATTTGCAATAAAATAAAATTGCGACTATAATTAAAGATCTAAGCTATCCTATCTCTCAAGTTGGAAAAAAGCAGATATTTAAAAAAAAAACAAACATTAAAATCGGTTAAGTATAGGTCTACCAGAATCTGATGGCAATTTTTGACAGCAAATTTTCAAAAAATATCCTAAATCATTGGATAAATTTTTATATTTGGATGTTTAATACACAGATTAGCTGCTAAAAGAACATGATCAAAATGTTTTATTTCAATTACCCCGGTATTGCTAGAAACTAGAGTCAATTTATTTTCTTAATTTTGCCATCAGATTCTGGTACACCTATAGTTTAGGAATCCATCGCGGACAAACATCGTGACAGGAGATTTATATATGTTGATATGATTTATGTATGTATAAGGATTATTTGATAAATCGAATTATCGCGAAAATCCTAGGGACATCGCGAAAACACGGATAATTAGACGATGGTGATTACATTTTTCAAACTTACTGACAAAAGATAATGTTTTCGCGAAAACACAAGTCGCCTTAAGTAAGATTGCGAAACGAATCGTTAGTTATTATTGAAAAAAATCACTGATTGGTCGGTTTAAGCGCCCCACAACAACATCTTCTGATTGGTTGAAGAGTTGACATTTTAAATGTCAATTGATTGTCACGCGTTGTTTTGTTTGTGGTTTTTTTTGTAAGCTAACTAGCAGTTTTTAATATTTCATGTGTTAATTACAGTTGGATTTGAAAAATAGTGCAAAAAGTTATCTAAAAGTGTGTCTGTAAATGCAAAATGAGTATCAAGTGAAATTAGTGCTGAAAGTTCAACAGAACCAGAAACTAATTCTGTGGTTATATCCGATAAGTGTTGGAGAATCCTTCCCTGAACAATGTTCGGGCTGCCCCACGTATTCTGGGGGAGGCTACCTCTCGCCGACGTTATTATCTGAAGACAGCAGCAAAGACGCAACAACTCCTAAAACAGACAAACCTAAAACCAAACTTGTGCAACACGCTTTTCATAAAAGCATGTTTGTAAGCCGACCCAGGAGCGTCTCTATGAATGAACAAACTCCTATTCAAACAATAAACGCGGACGTGACTTCTCCTGATAATGACTCAAACAATCCCCCTAATTGGCAACGTGTTCCATCGATCAGACACTCAAAAAGGAGACGAACATCTGACTCCCCACCACAGGAAATTCAACTGCAGAATCGATTTGATGTCTTAACCACTGATGTAGACTCCACCGAACCGGTGCTCAACACCAAGAAAGTTTATAAACCACCCCCATTTATCCTATACGGCATAGATGATGTTGAAAAACTGTCACAAACAATAGAAGAAAAGTTATCTCATAGCGACTACAGTTTCAAAATAATTACTAAGAACCAACTCCGAGTTAACTGCTCTACAACTGAATCCTTTAAAAAACTAACAGAAATTGTCAGAGAAAAAGGTCTAATAGGCCACACTTTTACACATAAAGATGAACGATGCTGTAGAATAGTTATAAAAAATCTGCACCCAAGTACTCCTCATGAAGAAATAATAAAGGAAATTGAAGCCACCGGAAACACTGTAGTAGGAGAAATAATTAACGCGAGAATGGGACCAGAAAAGAAAGAATCGTCCACCTTTTTTGTGAATTTAAAGCCCAGTATGAACAACAGAAACGCTAAGGAAATTAAATAGATTTTCCACGCAGATGTAAAGACCCTATAAAAAGAAAAACTATAGTACAATTTACTAGATGCCAACAGTATGACCATACTAAAAATAATTGTACAAGGCCTTATAGATGTGTCAAATGCTCTCTCCAATATAAAACCAGTGACTGTCCGAAAAAAGATCGTAATAGCCCCGCAAAGTGTGCTCTCTGTCTTGGCAGTCACCCGGCCAACTACAAAGGCTGCGAAGTCTACAAGGAGATTCACCAGCGCAAATTTAACAAACCTTCTCCAAAGACAAAAACAAACTACGAACCACAAACTCTTGACAATAATAAGAAACAAAAAGATGGAGTGTATATATCCAAAACTTTTTATAACAAGACAAAACCTGACCAACCACTTACCTATGCAAGTGTTGTCAGTCAAGCCCACTATCAGTCAGAACCCCAAGATACATATATAAATGCTATCACCAATGAGCCCCGAGATACCCCTTCACAACACAATGCAATTGAAAGCATCCTAATAAAACAATCAGAAAAAATTGATTTTCTCCTCCAACAGATAAGTTCCCTAATGGGTCTTATAGTTAAACTTGTCGAAAGACTAACCAAATGACTTCCCTGAACATTGTATCCTGGAACATTAACGGATTATCACCCAACACCAATGAACTTGTTCTTCTAATCAAAAACTATAAACTTGACGTCATTCTTATATCGGAAACTGACCTCAATGCGAAGTCCAATGTGAGAATTTCTGGCTACACAGGCTACTTCACAAACCACCCAGATGGTACTGCTCACGGGGGCACTGCAATCTTTATAAAAAATACCATCAATCATTATGAAGAACTTCCGTACCAAACGGAACATATCCAAGCTACTACAGTAACCATTGAAGACAAAAAGGGGAAACTATCTATTTCTTCAGTATATTCCCTCGGCACAAAATTGATGAACCAAAATTTAACTCTTATTTTGCATCCCTCTCTAACCGCTTCATTGCTGGTGGGGACTGGAATGCAAAGAACACCCAGTAGGGATCACGACTAACGAGAAGGGGCAGAGAACTTATGAAAAGCCTAGAAACAAACAACCTAATCACCTGGTGATATCATCTGGTGAGCCTACCTACTGGCCTACTGATCAGACAAGGCTACCTGACCTGCTTGATTTCTATATTGCGAAAGGGCTCTCTAGGAATTATGTGGAAATATCTTCTTGTTTTGACAGTTCGTCCGATCATACCCCAGTCCTCTTGAATCTGAGGTCTTGCGTTTTTATGTTAAAAAAAGAGTTAAGCCTGGTCAATAACAAGACGGAGTAGAATAACTTTCGTGACTACACCACGGACAATATACAAATTAATGTTCCCTTAAAATCAAAGGACGACATCGAAGCTTCCACAAAATATATCACCTGCATAATTCAAGAAGCAGCATAGAAAAATACCCCTGAAATTGTCAGTACAAGATCGGATAGCAAAAACATCAGCCCCACAATCAAATAACTTGTAAAAGAAAAGCGGCGTCTAAGAAGAGTCTGGCATACAAGTAGACACCCTGCAGATTTAAAGATCCAGATCGAAAAAGAACAAAACGACGCATTTGAGCATTTTGTAGAATCTTTACATCCTGACAAGCAATCTGGCTACTCTCTTTGGAGAGCTACTGAAAACTTTAACCAGCCTATTCACTTTAAGCCCCCTCTGAAAAATAAGAACTCCGGCTGGGCTAGATCAAACAAAGATAAGGCAGAATTTTTTGCAAACCATCTAGCAGCAGTATTTCAACCTAACAATGCTTGCCCACATGTAGATGAAACATCAATTGACGAGACACTTTCTCAACCATTTCAAATGGAATTGCCAATTAAGCCTATTACTCCCAAAGAAGTGAAAAATGTAATCAGCAATTTCAAAAAAAGTCAGCTCCTGGTTTTGACCTTATTACTCCTACTGTATTTAAAGAGCTTCCATGCAAGGGAATAGTTTTTCTAACGTCGCTGATGAATGGAATCCTAAGAACTTCTCATTTTCCTAACCTATGGAAAGTCGTTGAAATCATCATGGTACATAAACCTGGAAAACCGAAAAATGATGTTACGTCCTATAGACCCATCAGTCTATTACCTATTGTTACGGATACGGACACGTGGTGCCATCTAGCGTCGGACCAGCGAACTTACCAAGGGAACACAGGCAACGTAAATCCCCTACTCGCTACTAGATGACGCTAGGTGTATGTACCTACGAGTACTTTCTAGAAATATCTCATATTTGTTTACGCATATCGGGTTTATTCTGGGATGTTCCGGAATTTTCTGAGAGTCGATCCGGCCCGTATAAATAGTCGCAGACAGTCCGGCCGGCAATTCAGTTTTATCTGAGCGTTCTTCGAGGCAACTTCGGAGCGAAAACAAGTGATCAATAGTGAGTGATTGTGATTGTGATAGTGACTCGGCTACGACCTAGGACAGTGATAGTGCTCAGTGATTTGGATCTAGTGCTTAGTGTTTGGTCGCAGTGATTAGTGTGAGCTAGTGTTTGTGAATAAAGTCTTCAAGAGAGTCACCAGGTCTCTTTCAATCCGAATCTTCGAACCCCTAGCACGTAACAACTGGTGTCGGAAGTAAGATTTGGAGATGCCATTGACTCCGAGAGACGACTTCAAGGGGAGTGTGAGGACAAGGGCGCAGCGAGCAGCTGCCATTGACTCCGAGAGAGGAGTTGGAGGTGGAGCTGCGGAGGCCACACCCACTGGGGACCAAGCTCCGCCCACTGCGGGTCAGGCCCCACCTGCTGGCCCCGCCCACCAGGCCCCGCCCACTGACCACGCCCACCAGGCTCCACCCACTTCGGGTGAAGCCACGCCCACTGGCTCCGCCCACCGGGACCCGCCCACTGACCACGCCTCTCAGGCCCCGCCCACTCTGGACATGGCCACGCCCACTGGCTCCGCCCACCAGGCCACGCCTACTAAGGCCACGCCCACTGGCCCCGCCCACTGGGCCCCGCCTGCTCAGCCCCCGTCGACTAGCTTCATCCATCCTGCCACGCCCGTAGTTTCTACGGCCCCTCAATTGGAAAGCATAATTGAGTTAATTCAAGCAATGATGGAGTCACAAGATCGCAAGCTCGGCGCTTTGCAGGAGTCCCAAAAAGCTGAAAGTCAGGCCTTGCAAGATTCTCAAAGGGCAATGATGGAGTCTCAAGAGCAACAAAAGGACCTCCAAGAAAAAGCGCTATTGGCTATAAAGGATGTTAGTGATACGGTGACTAAGCTTCGTAAAGATGTCGACGTAATGGACGAACGAGTTACCGGGTTAGGATTGGATATGGAAAATGTAAAAACCAACATCACCGAACTACAGAAGAAAGTAGTGCGCCTTGAAACCACGGGAGCTGCGGTGTCTAGTGGAAACACTATAGTGGTGCAGAGACCAAGAGTTAAAGTGCCACCATACGACGGTACTACTTCTTGGAACGCTTATCGTCAGCAATTCCAGACGGTTGCTTCTGCCAACGGATGGACTGACGAACAATGTCTGACCGCTCTCACTGTTGCGCTCAGAGGGCAAGCTTTGTCGGTCCTAGAAGCACACACAGGGAAGGGGTTCCAAGACCTGATGGAGGCCCTTGAATCCAGATACGGGGAGCGACACCTGGAGCACGTGTTCCGTGCTCAACTTCGTGACAGAGTCCAACGCTCAGGGGAGGGACTACAGCAATGGGCGTTGGAAATTGAAAAACTTGTCAAGAAGGCACACCCAGGAGCCGATTCCAAGATGATCGACACGAATATTGTGCAAGCATTTGTCGACGGAATCAGGGACCTCGAGGTCAGAGCAGCAGTGAGGCTACGTCACCACACCTCGCTAAAGGAAGCATTGGCGCATGCTTTGGAGGTCGAGGCTGTTCGCCGTGACATACGACAGACCCATAAGATCCATGAGGTCTCTGAGGATGTTAAGGAGGTCAATGCTCCCAGGAAGAGAAGTTTTGGAGCCATGTGCTACAAGTGCGGTGAGAGGGGCCATCTTCAGCTAAACTGCCCGCAGAAGGAGACCCAGATGGCAAGGATGAAAAGGCTCGAGGAACAAGTAGAGGAGCTGAAGAAGCAAGGAGCTTCTTCCCCTGCCCGGGATCAGGGAAACGAATAAAAGCCAGGACTAAGGGGCGAGTACTGGCTGACGCGGAGGAAGCCCCGATAACTGTTATCTCCCAAGCATGCAGCGGGAATAGTCTTGTGATTCAGGGGACTATTAACAGGACGGATTGCAAAATTACTCTAGACACAGGAGCCTCTAGAACGATAGTGAACCCAAATCTGGTAAAAGCCGCAAGGAGACAGAAGAGGAGAATTAACTGTCGGCTTCTTACTGCCTCCGGTCAGCCAATACCCGTCCTGGGAGAAATGTCAGTTACGATTAATGTAGGGGGGTCCTCATACCCTCACGACGTTATCGTGGCTGAGATTATGGATGATTGCATCTTGGGTTTGGATTTCATGAAGAAGCATAACTGCAGAATTAATGTCGCTGACGGAGTTTTCCAGTGTGGTGAAGAGGAAATTTTCATCCTTGGAGGCGCCTGCGGGAAAGTTGAATGTGTAAAGAAAGTCATTATACCTGGACGTGCGGAAGCTCGGGTGCTGGTGAAACTACCGCCAGCTGGAAAGAAAAAGTCAAACAGATGCGTGTTGATCGAAGACACGCCTACCAAGACATCAGCGCAAAAACTGATGACGGCGAGAACCCTTGTTAGTGGAAGCAGTAACGCTGTGGTCAGGGTTTTGAATCTTGGCGATCGCGAGATCTGCTTGAACAAAGGTGACGTCATTGGAAAGTGCGAGGAAGTTGTCTGGATGAGAAAGTGTAGTTCGATCACAGGCTCAGACTCAGCAAACAGCAGCAACTATGGAATAGTGACTGAGCTACTCGATGACTGCAAGAGTAATCTGACTTATTCGCAGAGCATGAAAGCTAGGAAGTTTTTACAACGCCACGCGAATATCTTCTCCAGTCAGGAAGGCGACCTTGGAAGAACGTCGATGGTTCAGCACAGGATAGATACCGGAAGCGAGAACCCAATTCGTCAACGAGCAAGACGGATACCCATTGCAAAGGAAAAAGAAGTTGAAGGCCTTTTGGAGGACATGAGAAGGCATAAGATAATTGAACCGTCTGCAAGTCCGTGGTGCTCACCTGTTGTGTTAGTGAAGAAGAAAGATGGCAGCACAAGATTTTGTGTGGACTACAGGCGTCTCAATGATGTCACTAAGAAGGACAGCTATCCATTACCTCGAATCGACGACACTCTGGATACCTTGAGTGGCATGAAATGGTTCTCGACCCTGGACCTGAAATCTGGATACTGGCAGGTGGAAATTCATCCAAAAGACAAGGAGAAGACAGCTTTCTCCACCGGTAAAGGTTTATGGCAGTTTAACGTCATGCCCTTTGGATTATGTAACGCACCTGCCACATTTGAGCGACTCATGGAGTGTGTACTGGCAGGCTTAGTTGGAGAGGCTTGCTTAGTCTACTTGGATGACGTCATCATTGTTGGCCGCGACTTCGAGGACCATTTGCGAAACTTAGAACGAGTTTTCGCCAAAATAGAGGGGGCCAAGTTAAAGTTGAATCCGAAAAAGTGTCGTTTGTTCAGGAGTAAGGTCAATTATCTCGGCCATATTATCTCCAGTGATGGAATCCAGACGGACCCTGAGAAACTGGAAGCAGTTCAAAATTGGCCAACCCCTAAA
The DNA here is from genome assembly GCA_937595015.1 of Polyommatus icarus. Classification (NCBI taxonomy): domain Eukaryota; kingdom Metazoa; phylum Arthropoda; class Insecta; order Lepidoptera; family Lycaenidae; genus Polyommatus; species Polyommatus icarus. The sequence continues at coordinate 5,960,044 of OW569338.1, read as the reverse complement.
AACAAAACCGAAGTGCGGGCGTTTCTCGGCCTATGTTCCTACTACAGGCGTTTTGTTAAGGGATTCTCAGAGATAGCCAAGCCATTACATCAGCTGACAGAAGATAAACGACAGTTTATTTGGGACAAGACTTCTGAAGATTCTTTTCAGAAACTGAAGAAACATCTGTGTGAAACACCAATCTTGGGGTATCCACAACCTGAAGGTCAGTTTATAGTCGACACAGACGCAAGCAACACGGCCATTGGAGGGGTGTTATCTCAAAAACAGGGTGAAAGAGAAGTTGTAATTGCATATTTCAGCAAATCTTTATCTAAGCCAGAGAGAAACTACTGTGTGACAAGAAGAGAACTCTTGGCTGTCGTAAAGACGCTACAACATTTCAGCAAATATCTCATCGGGAGACAGTTTTTATTGCGAACTGATCACGCAGCCTTGAAGTGGTTACTACAATTCAAGAACCCAGAAGGCCAAGTAGCTCGATGGATTGAACAACTCCAGGAGTATGACTTCAAGACGGAACACCGCAGCGGAAAGGCGCATGGGAATGCCGACGCACTTTCACGAAGGCCGTGTTCAGAAGACTGCAAACATTGTGTTAAGCAGGAATCTAATGAAATTACATTAAAGTTAACGAAAACAAGTCCTTTGGGTCCATGGGAGAATGATGCTATGAGGGAGGCTCAAGAAAGAGATGACGACCTTCGGCACATCATCACATGGAAGAAACGGGGTGACGTAAAACCGATCTGGAGTGAGGTTGCACCCACTGGCGCTGCCACTAAGGCGTACTGGGCGCAATGGGACAGTCTGATACTTCAAAATGGAATACTTTACCGGAAATGGGAGAAGACTAACGGCAGAGAGTTCCATCTTCAGATAGTTGTCCCAAGGACGAGAGTACCAGATGTTCTCCGCGAAATACACGATGGCGTATCAGGAGGTCATCTAGGTGTCAAGAGGACGTTAACAAAAGTGCGAGAACGATTCTACTGGTTGCATTGTCGAGATGATGTGCAGGATTGGTGCCGCAAATGTACTACTTGCGCTGCAGTGAAGGGCCCACAGACAAGGAGCCGTGGGAACCTGCGCTTGTATAACGTTGGCGCACCGTGGGAACGAATTGCAGTTGACGTAGCTGGGCCATTTCCTGTAACGGAATCGGGAAACAAGTATTTTATGGTGGTCATGGATTACTTCACAAAATGGCCCGAAGTGTTCGCCATACCAAATCAGGAAGCTACAACGGTTGCTTCTAAGCTAGTCGAAGAAGTGATATCTCGCTTTGGTGTGCCTCTAGAAATCCATTCCGATCAGGGCAGGAATTTCGAATCGCAGGTCTTCCAGGAAGTATGCAGAATTTTGGGAATGCATAAGACGAGGACCACCGCGTACCATCCACAGTCTGATGGAATGGTTGAGAGATTTAACCAGACCCTTGAGAGGCATTTGGCGAAATTGGTAGATGACAAACAAAAGGATTGGGACAAGTATATACCGCTCTTCCTTCTGTCGTACCGTACCGCCGAGCATGAGGGCATAAAAGCTACCCCGGCGTATGTCAATTACGGTAGAGAACTACGAGTACCAGTAGACCTCTTGACAGGAGGGTCACCGGAGGAACCAAAGACCTTACCAGACTATGTCTGCGATTTAAGGGAAAAGATGCGCTATATACACGCCACGGTTCGGGAAAATGGGTTACAGTCAAGTGAGAAGATGAAGACCAGATACGACCGGAAAGCGAACACGAGCGGCTTCGAAGAAGGGTCACTGGTGTGGCTGCATAACCCAACTCGCCGAAAAGGGAAATCTCCAAAGTTACAGACCAAGTGGGACGGCCCATACAAAGTGGTTACCCGATTGAATGATGTGACTTACAGGATCCAAAAGCAACCAAGAGGGACATTCAAAGTGGTACACATAGACCGTCTGGCGCGTTACCATGGCAGTAACAACGATGCTCGGGACGAGCATCTCTAAGAGGGGAGTAGTGTTACGGATACGGACACGTGGTGCCATCTAGCGTCGGACCAGCGAACTTACCAAGGGAACACAGGCAACGTAAATCCCCTACTCGCTACTAGATGACGCTAGGTGTATGTACCTACGAGTACTTTCTAGAAATATCTCATATTTGTTTACGCATATCGGGTTTATTCTGGGATGTTCCGGAATTTTCTGAGAGTCGATCCGGCCCGTATAAATAGTCGCAGACAGTCCGGCCGGCAATTCAGTTTTATCTGAGCGTTCTTCGAGGCAACTTCGGAGCGAAAACAAGTGATCAATAGTGAGTGATTGTGATTGTGATAGTGACTCGGCTACGACCTAGGACAGTGATAGTGCTCAGTGATTTGGATCTAGTGCTTAGTGTTTGGTCGCAGTGATTAGTGTGAGCTAGTGTTTGTGAATAAAGTCTTCAAGAGAGTCACCAGGTCTCTTTCAATCCGAATCTTCGAACCCCTAGCACGTAACACTATCTTATCAAAGATCTTTGAGAAACTCTTTCTTAAACGTCTATCAGCAGTGTTATCAGCCGGTAACATCATCCCCAAACATCAATTTGGCTTCCGACGTGGTCATGGTACAGTCGAACAAGTACACAAGATTTGTGACAGTATATCATCTGCCTTAGAAAATAAAGAATATTGCTCGGCAGCATTCTTAGATGTCCAGCAGGCTTTTGACAAAGTGTGGCATAAAGGCCTTATATATAACATAAAGAAGCTTTTCCCTCATAACTACTTCCTTCTTCTCAAGTCTTACTTAAAAGACAGAGTATTTCAAGTCAAAGAATCTGACTCAAGGTCTGGCTTTCATGTAATCAAAGCAGGTGTACCGCAGGGATCAATCCTCAAACCCGTTTGGACTTATGGAATTCAACTGTGGGTAGTTCTTCCGACTCCAACATACAAATTTTACAAAGATACCAAAACATTATTTTGAGAACAATCTCCAACTCACATTAGTTTATAAATTCACGAAATCTTAAAAATTCCATCCATCAAAGAGGAAATCTCAAAGTCTTGCACCAAATATAAGCTTCGCTTGGATATCCATCCCAACGATCTTGCTCAGAATCTTCTGAATAAAAGATGTCACAAAAGACTGAAACGTCATAACATTCTAGACCTTGATAAGAGATTCAGAGAATAAAGGAAAATAAAATAATGTAGAGTTCCTGACACTGGATAGGAATCTCTGAACCGCCAACATCTGTTCACCACATCTGCTTATAATCCATGGATTGATCGCAGATAATATTTGGAAGAAAAAAAATGTCCGATAAAGAAAGATTCGACATAGGTAGAACTAAGAAAGTTTTACGCTAATAGACAGGACGGATGTACGAAACCTGAATGGACTAAAGAACGAATAAATTGTGATTGTAACAGCTTCAATTGAAGGAATCAACTCTGCTGATGTACTTAAACAGCCAAAAACACAACGTAATCGTAGTTGCGTTTATATTATGACTAGTAACTTTTCTGTGATAGAAAAAGGTTAAGTAAATAAAAAGTAAAGTTCCTATGAACAGGCATTGTCATTTCTTACCCTTTATAAGTCTATGGTGTAATACCTCAAAGATGCTTAGGGAAAGATAGTAACCAATGAGAATAAGAGTTGGCCAGTAAGTAAAAATCAAGCCAATCAGCGTAAAGAATGTGCAATGTTACTAAGGCAACTCGTATTTTCGCGAAAACACTACCTTTTGTCAGTAAGTTTTAAAAATGTAATCACCATTGTCTAATTATCCATGTTTTCGCGAAGTCCCTAGAATTTTCGCGATAATTCGAATTATCAAATCATCCTACGACATATATAATACTAGCTGTCCCGGCAAACGTTTCTTTGCCATATTATATAAAGTATATCGCCCGTATTATTTTATTGAATTAGTGACTAAATAAGTATGTCACCATGGCAACGTCCATCGCTATCCCGTGATCCGCGTCGCATAAACATTACACAAATAATTTGCAATAAAATAAAATTGCGACTATAATTAAAGATCTAAGCTATCCTATCTCTCAAGTTGGAAAAAGCACACATTTAAAAAAAGAAAACATTAAAATCGGTTAAGTAGTTTAGGAATCTATCGCGGACAAACATCGTGACAGGAGATTTATATATTAGATTAGATTTAACAACACCTACTTCTTTTAATATTGTACATAGGTAGAGTAATAGTCAAATGTACATTGTCATCATTATAACCACCTTCCCACCACCACCACCACCACCTTTTTATTTTGTTTTTATAGTATTCACAAATATCAATAGTGTCATAAACACACCGCACTCGTGGGGGTATTCAAGTTTTAGAATCAAGGAGATTTTCAAACCTAATAATAATGTTTTTACTTTATTTGCTCACACTTTCGATAATTTTTCTGCTGAAAACCACTTATGTAGCAAGCAAAAAAAAGAGTTATTGTATATATATATATATATATATATATATATATATATATATATATATATATATATATATATATATATATATATATATATATATATATATATATATATATATATATATTATTTATTTAAAAAAATATATTTTCTTTGCTGATCTTTCTATGATAATTATTATTGGTACAAAATAATAAAGTGTGTTAAAAAAAGTTAAGAAAAAAAGCCTATCATCATATTTTTATGCCAGTGGGACGAGAAAAGCTTTTAAAAGCGAACAGCTAATCAACACCATAATATATTTGCCACAAGATTATTTCCTTCCTTACGCAGATGATCTTTATGATCTGACAACTGGCAAAACGCTAACGCTAACGCTAGCGCTACAAAATATATGGATTTGACATTAGCAGTCGCTAGCGAAGCGATGGCTTATGTCAAATCGCATACATTTTGTAGCGCTAGCGTTAGCGTTAGCGTTTTGCCAGTTGTCTAAAGGGGCAGGCCTGTATTAATTTTGATTAGTGCGAGTGCAGGTAATTAGTGCAGTTGATTAGTGATTAGGAGAAATTAAAGGACTTGCACAAATCAGTCGCTGTCTACACTTACTCACACTTACTATAAATAAATAAATAAATAAACAACTCTTTATTCAAACCGCTAATTAAAAAAGTCAGTTTACAAAAGTTACAAAGAATGAAAACAGTTTGAAATGGCGGCCTTACTGCTGGAAGCAGTTTCTTCCAGGCAATCTTAACTACTATCTTCAGAATTTAATCAGAAGATAGCAAAAACTTACTATCTTCTGATTAATAAGTATTCACCTGCAATAATCACCTGCACTAATCAATGTGAGTAAAGGCCATAGTAAAATATGAATTCAACAGTGAAAACAAAAGAAAATGTAATTAATTTGATAAACTTAACGTTTGCTAGGTTTACATGGCGCTTTAACAACTTTTTTGGTACCGCGGTACTTAGGCGGTTGATATCAAACTAATATTATTATTTAAGTTGTATTATTATACAACTATTTATTAATTAACATACTATTTTGGAACCTGGCCCCCTAGTCAAAATGCTTTCGCTAGTTTCGATAGCGTGTCAGCGTGTAATAAGGTTTGCGATGCATTATGTCAAATCCCATACATTTTTAACATCTAACTTCGCTTTCGAAACTAGCGATTGCATTTTGACTAAGCAGTCAGCTCGTATAATACTGTTAGATTTAGGCCGGGCTGAGACAATGGGATTATAATTACTATTGTTGGTGATAATCCGTATAGTCTATGGTTATAGCAAGCAGTTACAGCTAGACAAAACGTAATAGAGTTTGGTTTAGTTATTGATATAATTATGAATAATAGTATTTAAAAAGTATTGACGGCCGCACTATGACACATTTAAATTAAATGATTAATCTTCATTAAATGATTTAATAAAGATAAATCATGATTAATTGTATCATAGTACTTACTTCAATTTAATGAAAAGTTTGACAGATAATGTATTGGGTTCTAGTTAAAATTTTATTATAGTTAAGTAATTATTATTATTCAACTCTGAGTGGTGCAGAAGCAACGCAAGATATAGAGTTATTATTGGTACATAATATACAATCTTTGAAGAAACAGAATATGATAAACAAAACTTTCTCAACGTAATCACGATCGTATGGTGTTCATTTATAAACTCGCACATCGTTCATATTTTGAAAATATAGAAATGTCTATAATTCTGTTAAAAAATATATTTTCAGCGTTTACCCTTTTTTATAAGAACTATTTTACCTTTTTTTATAAGCACTATATTTGGTCAAACCCTTCATTAAATTAGAATTAAGTGTTTATTAAATGTTTCCGAGTGCAGCCGTTGACACAAACTTTTTTTTCTGCATAGTCATTGAAAATCAAACACAGCCACTAGATGTAAATAGGCTAATTTTAACTGCAGAAAAATGTAAGGTTCTTGAGGGATTTCATACCTATACAGAATCGTGAAAAATATATAGTTTTATAAGAAAAGTTTTTAAATACATCTTCAAAAATTCTTAATGAAATAAATGTTCTTTCTCATTTGTTCCCATGTTTTCTGGTTGCAATATTTTGCAGGATTTTTAAAGCGTCGTTAATTTTATAGCCACTGATTGATTTAACAATCAATTAAATTGAACGAAATATGAGCACTTTAATATAGATTACAGGGCAATCTTTTAAAATAATAATTATATTTAACAACAATGTATTTTTACATACATTTTTTACTAATCATACAAAAATTCGATGTTTTTCTCACCGAGCACTTATTCTTGTCTTTTCAATGAAGTTTTTGACGCATGTTTTAGAAAAAAAACCTTTTAAGTGAAGTTCAAATTCCATTGATAATAGAAATGACATTATAAAATACATTTGAAACAATTAAACAATAAAAAATCTATTTTATTTTATTTACATTAACAAAAAAAGTTTAAGTGCAGCAAGGAAAAAGTTCAAGAAAAGTTTAAGTCGAGGGCCATTGAGGGCGGGCTAGGGCGGCCATCCCGCCCTACGACAACTTTCTTAAGGAAAAACTTTTGCCAGTGTCAACAGCTTTTCCCCGCTCCCGAACTTTTGACAAAGCTTTTAATTGCCGTCTTATTGAAGATAATAATTGTCGGATTAACTTGCGGCTTAAAGGTTGTTACAGCTTTTTGATTTTCATTCAATTTGTCCTTTTCATTTTTCAATTCGTTAAATTTAGGGAAATAGAAATATTTATTTTTACGGTTGGTGTTATTGTTATATCTGAAACCACCGGTATTTTCCAAATCGGAATTCAAAACTCAGAACCTTTATTCTTTTGATATTCACTTTATTTGATATATTAGTCACTTTGATCTATGTATTGATATTTAGGTCATGTTTTGTTGGCAACAAAATTATGTTTTTTTAACAGATTAGTTGTTGCACTCAGAGATATTTGATTATGATTAACCTGCAATTTAATGAAGAGTTTGACAGGTAATTTTTGGGGCCTGTGTCAAAATTTTAAATTAATTACATTTAAGTAATTATTAATGTTCCACTCTGAGTGCGGCAGTGAGACATTTTAATTTAGAAATACCTGGGCAAGAATTTTTGATAATGATTAATTTTAAATTGGAATGACAAAAATATAATCAAATCTCTGCTGTGGAAAGCAGTAACTACTTCCTTTCGTCTCGCTCTGCTGGAGTGCTATATTTTATAGTGTGATTCGGCGAAATACGACCGTGTGTAAGCAAGTGATGGTGTAACAATAACTGCACCTTCCGCACTCACCGCGGCCGCTGCGGCCCACGAACCGCAGGTCGTTGAACTTGGCCACCTGGTTCTTCATCACCGCTGAGCTGTTCCGCAGCTCCGCGCAGCAGTTCTCGTCGTTGCCGGCCCGCACCGTCACCAGCGTGCCGTCTCCCACGTCCCCCAGCGCCACCACCTTGAACGCCACTGGCAGCGTCTTGTTGGACCGCCAGTGCGGCGGCAGCACCGTGCACACGAAGTGCGGGCTGCCCGTGCGCACCAGCTCGCCCGGGTGCTCCGACAGGAAGTCGCCCAGCGTGCGCTCCGCCAGGATGTCGGACGTCATCTTCGTGTAGGTCTCGTGCAGCAGCGCCGAGCTGGTGTCGGGCGACGCCGCGGCCCCCGGCAGGTGCATCCTCGCCCGCGCGCGCTGCGTGCTGCACATCCCGCCGCGCGCGCTCACATCACTGCACTCTCACGCCCGGTCACTCGCGGTAAACATCGCGCCCGTTGCTAGGATACGCGCCGCGACGACGATGACGTCACGCGGCCTTGCCACACTTTTTCCCCGTGAATGAAAGGTTCGGGAGAGCGGGGGCGCGCGGGGCGATTTTTATCCGGCGCCGGGGTGGCTCCCCCGCGCGCGACGAAAAAACTTTTCGCTAGTTTCGGGGCCGGCGGCACTTTTTTGCGGCCCGCACCTCCGATCGGCCGCGCGGCGGCGCTCTCGCTTTCGATGCGGAAGTTTTTTTTAAGTTTTTTGTGCGTCGTGTTTACTATCTATACTATCGTGCGGCCCGGTGCGGGTGCGTGCGTCGCGGCGCGCGGCCGGAGAGCGACGGCTCGTGGCGGGCGCGGTGCTAGTGCGCGGCGGACGTCCGCACCCGTCGACTTCGGACAAAGTTTCGCGGGCGAGCGGTGCGGCCGCGCGCGGGGGCGGCGCGGGCGCGGCGGGCGGCGGAGCGCACTTTGCGGTCGGGGTGGGTTGGGTTTAAAGCCGCCGAAGGATAAAACATACAAATAAACACGTGTTCGCGCCGGCGCGAGCGAGAGGCTGCGTCGACGCGCGGGTGGGAGCGGGACGGAGTGCCGATCTTGCGGCATTTAGCAGCCGATCAGCATGCTGGCTCGTCTGCCGCTATCCGCTGATAGACCTGCCTGAACTTCCCCAATCTGTATCAGCAATGTACAGCGAATTACAAGTTGTGAAGTGTAAAGTTTGAGTGTGCCACAAGGGTCGATTTGTAACACGTTATCGACCAAAAGTAGGAAATTACGTATATAGTGTTTTTGTTTAGAAATGTGTGACTACTTTTTCCTCGTATTAATTGTCAGTTGTAGTATAAATATTATAATATTACACTATAAATATATCCTACTAGAGGTAATAAAAACAAAAAGTTAGGTGCCAAACTTTTTCGACACAAACTTTTATAAAACTGCATTCCAACTTAAAAAACTGAGCTGAAAATCAAGTCTGTTAAAAATTTTAAAAGTACTAAAAGGAGTATTAAAAATTTTTCACTTCAATCATGAGGCGCATCCCTTTTTCAGCACGGTGCATGATGTAATTAAATCAACAGCCGAGCTATGATACAACCTGTTATGTTATTTACTTTCACCAAGAATTATCTTCTTAATACCTGGTTATAAAATTATTTGAAGCTTCTTATAGGTCCTATCTAAAACTTGATATAGTTACCTAATATTTTAAACTTTAAGAGAGGCATTTAATCATTAACTAGCTTGGATTAAATGGAAAGACTCAGAAAAGTGTAGTGGGCTTAAATTAAGCGTCATTAAAGTTAAGTGCTTATTTTTGTACTGTATTGAGTGCGGCCGTAAGTGTCATTAACTCATTATTATGTTGTTTGATGCAGTGTCTAAAAGACTACGATGGTAGCAAAAGATTAGAGATGATCCAATAAATATTTTTGTTAAAATAAATTTCAGAATCATAGTATTTGAAAGGTAATTTTACTTAGTAGATGCTTATATTATGTTATTAATACAAATTCTGTCTACTCCCATGCTTTAGAAATTGCAGCTGAAATTTCACAAGGGTTTCTCATTTAGCATTAACAGCAACATATTATTACATAACTATTTAAGACATCCAAGAAAATCTTAATACTCCTTCTTACCACTTAAGTAAGCCAGTATTATTACGTAAGTAGTATACAAAATATATATGCATATTGCATAGGCTTATAAATTATAATAAAATTAACCTCATGATCTAAAAAATACTTTGTAAAATAAGCAACAATTTAAAACAAAACATTGTAATATTATTATTCACAAACATAAAAGTTAGCTATTTATGGAATTATTTTAATGTGTAATGCAGACGGTATACTCACACAATACATAATATTTTACCTATACTTTTTTGATACTGTAGAAAAGTACCTCAACTGGCCGAGATATAATAATCCATATTAATATTATAAATTCGAAAATATGTATGTGTGTCTCTTCACGCCCAAACTACGAAACTATTTTGCTGCTATTTGGTACTGGGAATACTTTGAGTCCCGGGAAGGGACATAGAATATCTTTCATCTCGCAAAAATGTACGGTTCCCGCGCAATATACCAATTTTGGCGCAACGGAGTTGCGGTCGTCATCTAGTATCGTTATAAGTTTGACGCGTCTGTGTGTGTGTGTCTGTCCGTGGCATCGTGGCATTTGGCAGCTGATACGATCGAGAGAGTTCTAAGCCATAATTCATTATCACAAGCTCGCTTTTACGCTACCCCAGCCAGATGTTGCCGATTTCTTAAACTTTTTTCCTACAACCAATTAAACATCTGGGTAACGCACACTATAAAATGTAGTTTTTTATGTATAAGTATTACCGGTCGTGAGATTATAATAGTTATACTTTTATACTAATAATAGTGAGAGGGTATAGCTATTCTAATATCATAAACGGAAAACGCAAAAAACTGTCAGAGTAAGTTTTTATTAAGTCACTTACAGCCCCTTCTTCCGGAGCCATACACTTAAACCTCCGTAACGCCCTGCGTAGCACTCCGCTACGAAAAAAATTTGAATGATTCTTACAGTATACTTTGTTCTTCAAACATTTATACTACAGAGTATTAATTCACACTTAACCTATATTTTATAGAGTAAAATAAAAGGTTATTTTTACTCATTTTAATAAAAAGACAATTAATGTGTTCACAATTATATAAATCTTGCTTTAAATGCATGGATTTTCTTAGAATTCTGAGATTAGGATTGTGTTTTTTGGAAAAATAATATTTAAGTAATAAACTAAAGTATAATAATTTTTAGAGCTTGTCTAATTTGAAATGACGCGCCCCACCACTTCAAAGTTGATATAAATGAAACATTTTTGTACTGTGAATACGAGGGAGGGGCGCGTCATTTTAAGTTAGACAAGCTCTACCACTTTTTATAATTTATTTCATGTGCACTTTATAGCGAAAATAAAAGTAAAAATATAACACAAACTGTTTAACGCTGCCAAAAACAATATTACTGAAAGACTTCGTTATAATTTTGTACATTAAATATTTTATGATGCGACCGCCCATATCGTTAGTACTTTCTTGGCCACACCCACCGTTGGTGATGAAAAATAAATCATTATTTTGACTACTATAGTAGAAATTATTAATAAAAACTAGGTACTTTAAAAAATTGTTTGTAAGTATTTTACAGAAACAGAATAAATTAAAGGCAGGTGTTTCAAGTTGTTGCCATCATTCCTTTTTAATAATCTTATTAATAGAGGCAGTTTCTGTTTGTCGGTTTATAACCTCCTCTTGTTTTAAACGCTAAACTGATTTTGATAAAAATTTAGTGTGGAAATGCTGTAAATAAAGGTGTTTTATCAACAGTTCTCGCGCGATGAGCTAATTTCGGTCCAATAAATTTGCGGAAATTTTCTAGTAAGATTGCACAATTTGAAAGACAGATTTCAACCAAAACAAACTCATCGATCGTGCAACATGAAAGCTATGATTTTCATTATAATTAGACCCTTTCTAATAAAGGTATGTAGATCGGTCGGGCCGGCAAATATTGGACGAGGCCCTTACAACACAAAATCAAACCTTTTATTTAAGTCCGCGCACACAGAGGGCCGTATTAGGGCCGCATTGTTTGCGAAGGGAGATAGTTCAACAACCCTTTGGCTGACCGGTAAGCAGCTCAAATTATTGCCCGACGTCACGATAACAGGAGAGATTTCAAATTAAAAAAATATGTAATTGTCTATGGCACGATACTAATTCCATTCTTATGGAAAGGAAAGGTATTTTATTTTTTTTCAAATTTTTTCTGTTAGTTTGGAGAGATTTTTAAATAACAGTGTGTAAAAGTTTTATAGTTCACATTGAGCCTTAAGGCCCTTTTTCACGATGCAATGGTTGATGATAAATAACTAGAATTGCAAAACTGGCAATAGCATTCCCGATCATGGACACATGTGACCTAGCTCGAAGAGGCCACGTTGCATAACTAGGCTTATATAAGTTCTATAATTTTTATCGCAAATAGAAATATCATATGTATAATTTTCTATTTTTATCCTATAATTTTACCTAACAAGTTACCCTTAAACTGAGGAAGTTATAGGGTAATTACTTCCCTAGGCTAGGAATATTGATGATTTTAAATCCGTTCCCAACAAAAGGGTCCATAAGCCCGGTAAGCAGAAGCATTAGCCGCCAGATTGCAATAAACATAGCGTGGTGGACCCAGCCGATGCTACGCTGGACACATCAAAGGCGCAGGAGATGGTGTGGAGACGACAATTAAGCTTTACTACTTTTTAATTTAAAAAAAAAGATATAATACATTATACACGTAGGTGTGTGACCCATAAGTTCTTATGACTTGTTGTTTTCAGTTAATACTTAGATGAGGTTTTGGCTTATAGTGAGGGAGCCCTAGAACAATTTCTGGGTCTAAATCTGTTAGCTACAACTTTCAAGATTTTTCGCAAATAAAAAAGTTGTTTGTCTTATCAAAATGAAGCTACTCACAAAAAATTAGCTTGTTAGTAATGAAAAAAAATTGTTCTAGGGCTCCTGTACTATTAATTTTTTGGTAATAATTTGTCCAAGTTTTACAACTTAAATGTGAATTAATAACGATTTTATTTAACTAAGCTGTATAAAGTCACTCGAGGAAAACTTACTATTTAATTTAATTACATTAATTATTATGCACTTAAATGAGGTAAATTATTTTAAGTGACCGCAAAATATTATCTAAATTGTATAAAACCCAGTTACTCAAGGGTTTTCCATAGGATAATACTATTTCATAATATTATGTGTTACATGCGCTTATGTGACGTATTATGTATACGCTGATAGTTACTAAAGGGAAATTTAATGTCATTAATTGATTGGGTTTTACCATGACCTTTAATTATTATACCTATGTTATTACAGAGTCACAACATTCGAAGCATAATTTCCAAGAATGATTGCACGTTTTCTTGATTTATAATTTGGAGTTTATTATTTATTTATCTTAATAATACTCGTACTATCGTAACATAGTAATATAAATGGTTTCTGGTTAATACTTAATGAAATGTGTTTAAATTTTTAACACTCTTAATAAAATTATTGGATTGAATAATTACGGAATATAATATATTTGCACCATGAGTTTTGTAGATACATAATATTATGTAATCAGGGCGAGCGAAGCGACTAGCGAGCCCTATAATATATCCCACAACCTGTACTGTATATTGTGGTACACTTTACAGAAAAACTATCATACCTATTGATGTGTACTTTAAAATAGTAATTTATATTTATATGTAGATATGTGTTATCATCACTCATCAGTCAAGGTGTGACGACACGAGCCCTCACAAAGCGCGGCTTTTAGCTAGTATATGAAAAATTCGTTGAAGATTGTTCAATAGAATTGAAAGTGCTGAAGCCCTAAAACAATCATACCATTATGTAGGACTTATAAAATACCTATTCCTTTTAGGGCAGATTTCTTAATCTTTATATTTTTATCTGAAAAAATACAACACTTTGACTTTCTTTCTTATATAAATTCTGTCAAAGCACCAGTCCTCAGCTCATACATTATCTGACGATTGACGAAAAGATCAGCCCTTAATAAACGAAAATAAAGCAATACCAACTTCACACTTTAGACAGAAGTCCAAGGTTATATGAAACCTTTTCCTTTTAATCAAAAAAATAATAATAAAGCAATAGCGACTCCACAGTTTGGACAGAAGTGCAAGGTCCCAGTCGGCCCTCGTTAGAGGAGCTCAAATTAATGCAGGCCATTCTCCGCCTGACGCCGCCCAGTTGTTCTTAAATCTAATTACGTCGCTATAGCAGACTGATTAATCGGCCTACCTATAGTGTCGCTTTGACACACCAGTTTGTTGAGGCTACCCAGGTTAGGCGTTTACGACTACTTTATAGGCTTGGGCTTTAATTTTGGCTTTTTATCTAGGGATTTTGGGAAACTGTGTTAGCTTGTGCAGCTTCAGGGCTTTTTAATTTTGTCTTTTTTGAGAAACTGTGTTAGCTTATGCAGCTTTAGTTGCTAAGGTTTTATATCAGCTAACTTTAGCTAGTGACAAAACCAATTATTCGGTCTACGCTTAATGTTTTCTTGTTATGGTAAGCGTTTTGGGCCCGTTTGTGACTTTGTAAAACTAAGCTTCTGTTTAAAGGTATTAAAATATAATAATAGCTCACAGAAAAAAGACTATTCAATCTCGAAGGAAAAAGATATCAGATAAATGGATCTTCTTTATTCTCCACTTAAACTTAAACTTAAATTAATGTCATCTGGTGCCAAAATTATACCACACTATATTATACGCCATCAACATTGACTGTCTTCTACGTGCGCCATGTTATAATTCTTTCGTCCAAGTTGAAAAAGCCAGTTCAATTAAAGCGTTGGGGGAAATAAATCGGCGTTTTAAAGTCCGCACAACTTTTTAAAGTTGGCAAAAACATGTGAGGACGCTAAAATACAAGTTGGCGAGTTTAGAAATGCTACGAAAAAAGGAAGTTTAATTTTCTACAATTTAAAACAAAGCGAGGGTTAATGCCGTAGACGTGTTCGGGGAATTTTATATGAAGTTGTTTTGTTTGTTCTGTGTCGGCATGTTAAGTATGTGCCAAGTATACCTTTTGATGCGTAGTGCGTGTTTTGGTGTTTACTGTTTATACATGTTGTACTGGATGTATTGTGTATTGTGTTCCCAGCATTTTTTGATAAACTTTGTCCTAGGTCCAGGGAAGGTCTCACTTTCCCCTAATTAAACGTCTAATTGGTTCAGCGGATAACGTTAAGATACTTATAGTTTATACCCATTTATAATTTACTCTTGTTTTGTAATATAGATTGTGCCCCATAAATACGTACGTACTTCAATTTAGAGTAACTATATTTCAATGTAAGTTCCAAAACAGTTACAAACACAACATCTCACATCAATACATTCATTCAAAAATATATTTAACAACAAAATTCAAAGATGAACTATGGTATGTTGAATACAATACAAACTAAATAATGTCTAGACTTTTATCAAAATCCTTTCCTTCTCACACTGCATTATTCTTATTGCATTGCTACGGGCGAAAGTTCTTTCAATCGCACAACAAGCCTTTGCACTTTGAAAACGCTTAAGTTATTCCATATTAAAGTAAAAGCATTCAGAAATTATAATAAATGTTATTCATAAGTGCCTGCGTGGTTTCTTGGCCAAGGAATGCTCAGTAAAAGTGCCAGCTCTCGCTTCAAACGAAAGGGTCAGTGTACTCACCCCCGACTCTCGTTAACATGCCCACTGGCTCTCAAAGTTTTTCTAATTATCTATTAAATTAAACAGCTACTAAACTATAAGGGCACGAGCTTACATGAGACACGACAGCCTTAGAATTTATGATAATATAGTCGCGAAGCGACTAGCGAGCCCTATAATATATCCCAAAACTTGTACTGTATATTGTGGTACACTTTACAGAAAAACTATCATGTCTATTGATGTGTACTTTAAAATAGTAATTTATATTTATATGTAGATATGTGTTATCATCACTAATCAGTCAAGGTGTGACGACACGAGCCCTCACAAAGCTCGGCTTTTAGCTAGTATACGAAAAATTCGTTGAAGATTGTTCAATAGAATTGAAAGTGCTGAAGCCCTAAAACAATCATACCATTATGTAGGACTTGTAAAATACCTATTCCTTTTAGGGCAGATTTCTTAATCTTTATATTTTTATCTGAAAAAAAAAACAACACTTTGACTTTCTTTCTTATATAAATTCTGTCAAAGCACCAGTCCTCAGCTCATACATTATCTGACGATTGACGAAAAGATCAGTCCTTAATAAGCGAAAATAAAGTAATACCAACTTCACACTTTAGACAGAAGTCCAAGGTTATATGAAACCTTTTCCTTTTAATCAAAAAAATAATAATAAAGCAATAGCGACTCCACAGTTTGGACAGAAGTGCAAGGTCCCAGTCGGCCCTCGTTAGAGGAGCTCAAATTAATGCAGGCCATTCTCCGCCTGACGCCGCCCAGTTGTTCTTAAATCTAATTACGTCGCTATAGCAGACTGATTAATCGGCCTACCTATAGTGTCGCTTTGACACACCAGTTTGTTGAGGCTACCCAGGTTAGGCGTTTACGACTACTTTATAGGCTTGGGCTTTAATTTTGGCTTTTTATCTAGGGATTTTGGGAAACTGTGTTAGCTTGTGCAGCTTTAGGGCTTTTTAATTTTGTCTTTTTTGCGAAACTGTGTTAGCTTATGCAGCTTTAGTTGCTAAGGCTTTATATCAGCTAACTTTAGCTAGTGACAAAACCAATTATTCGTGTAGTGTATTGATAAATAAAGATGGACACGCCTACTGGGTAGGAGTGGGGATGGTTAGAGTGGTCGCCCGACGAGAGTGACGATCACTCTTCCGTCAGCAGCCGCCAAGTAGAGTGTTCAGTAATTATACAGTAATCTGTGTTTAATTTCCTCGGCCAGCCACTGTACATACTGTACAGTGTGCACCATATATTATACCGGCACACTTGCCGCAGCTGTAGTTGACGACAGCACAAAATGGCGACGAGGTAAAGAACGTAAGTGGAAAAATTATATTATAGACTACAAAATATCCCAGAGCTATCAGACAAAGGGTTACAACGATACTATCACACATTTTATTTTCTAAAGGGGGAGAAAAACATATTGTGACCTAATTACGGGGACACACTCAGTTAAATATCTTAATTTTGTAGACATAATATTTGATTCATTTTAACGAAATCGTAAACAAAGTCGTTCTGATAGCTAAGGGTTTATGATTTAACGTAGTCGCAAGTGTGTTGCTAATATATACCTAGTAAAGTGGTTCCTATGCATGGTCATGGTAACAATTATTGACAACGTAGTACCTACTTACTTACTACGCTGGCTCAGTGACCCGAAGTGAGTCTTGGCCTGAATAACCTGATACCGTAGTAAATGTTTACAATTTCAATTTCAAATCATTTATTTCAGGCATCAGAGGCCCATATTACAAATACCTACCTTAAATCACAATAAATCACAATATCACAAGTCGTGGATCAGATTCCCACGAAGAACAAACACTGTGTTTGTTGATTGCTCTGCGTCCAAATAAACCGTATAAGTACCTACGTATAATTATAACGTGGCGTTCATGTCGCTTATACGACATACGTCTAATAATTAGTAATATGAATTTCTTATTATTACCCGTTACTTGTTATTTGTGTACATCTTGAAATCTTCTGATGATTATTGTGCTAATACCTGACCATGCATACAACAAATTAGTGCCTGTATATATTAGCCAAGTCGGGTTGCATTATTTTGGCAACCCGGCCGAGTAAAGTACACCGTACAATTGTCTAATGAGTAAAAATCTCATCAAGTTTACATAGACGTACCTACATTTTAATGTGATAATTCATTTAAAATGTAATAATTTCTATGCAATTAGTAGGTAGTCCCAATTTTGATATTTAGTTTGCTTCCACTGTAAAGAATAAAGATTTAGAATCGGCGACAAATATTCAGAATAAACGTTTACCTAGTTATTTATTGACCTTTCGTACTGGATCAAGTTTTCTGTACTCGCAGATTGTACACGCACTGACATATCTATAATCTGTATGTATCAATATAACTTCGCGTGAAAGGACGACAACTTGATCGACAAAATAGTGAGAAATGAAGCTCTTCTGACCCTAGAAAATTGTAACTCTAGGGGAGAGTTACAATTACTTACAATATAGACAAAATTGTAGTCATGGGAATTGACCGATTCGTGGCCACTCCCGCGCCCAGCGCGTCATTTAAAAAGATTTGGTGAGGCCGATGACGCGCCAGGCGCGGCATACAAGGATTGTTAGAAAACACGTTAAAACTAAATTAATTACAATTCCTTAGTCCAAATGTGCATAAAACACAATCAGTGGCCAATGCCGCACGTGGGGCGTCATCGTTTCGCAGGGCCGATGACGCTTATGGCGCGGCATCGTGAATTATCGGTTCGCATAGCATAGTTAGCGCCGCGGTGCGTAATAGCGCGAACGTGAATATTTACCTGCATGATCGCAGACCATTGGCGCTCACGATAAAATATGATAATATTAGCAATCGTATTTAGCAAGTACGATTAATTTAATTATTGCTAATGTGTATTTAACAATTAATTATTATTGCTAAGTAATGCTATTTTTACCACTGGAATTAAAAATTATAGTGGACTGTGGAAGCAAACTCAACTGAGACTGTCGAAAGACAGTTGAAAGGATTTCAAGGTAATCAAAATAGTCAATAAAATTGGGACTAAGACAAGCAACAATGGTATACGGTGTACTAGATGTGGAAGTGTTTAGCACGATAATGAAAATAATAATCACGATCGTGTAAATAAATGTGTTGCAAAAGAGCTATGCACTAAATGTGCACAATAATGATCACGATAGTGAAAATAATCACGATCGTGTAATTAAATGTGTTGCAAAAGAGCTATGCACTAAATGTGCACAATAATGATCACGATAGTGAAAATAATCACGATCGTGTAAATAAATGTGTTGCAAAAGAGCTATGCACTAAATGTGCACAATAATGATCACGATAGTGAAAATAATCACGATCGTGTAAATAAATGTGTTGCAAAAGAGCTATGCACTAAATGTGCACAATAATGATCACGATAGTGAAAATAATCACGATCGTGTAAATAAATGTGTTGCAAAAGAGCTATGCACTAAATGTGCACAATAATGATCACGATAGTGAAAATAATCACGATCGTGTAAATAAATGTGTTGCAAAAGAGCTATGCACTAAATGTGCACAATAATGATCACGATAGTAAAAATAATCACGATAGTGTAAATAAATATGTTGCAAAAGAGCTATGCACTAAATGTGCACGATAATGATCACGATAATGAAAATTATCACGATAGTGTAAATAAATGTGTTGGAAAAAAGCTATGCACTACATGTGCACAATAATGATCACGATAGTGAAAATAATCACGATCGTGTAAATAATGTGTTGCAAAAGAGCTATGCACTAAATGTACACGATAATGATCATGATAGTGAAAATAATCACGATAGTGTAAATAAATGTGTTGCAAAAGAGCTATGCACTACATATTGTGCACGATAATGATCACGATAGTGAAAATAATCACGATAGTGTAAATAAAATATGTGTTGCAAAAGAGCTATGCAATAAATGTAGGTACACGATAAGGATCACGATAGTGAAAATTATTATTGCAATTTGCAAAAGACAAAAAATGCACAAATGGTTTTAAAGTACACCTGTGACCTGATGATGAATTATTTTGATATCGGTCGTGTACTTACTTAAAATTTATATAAAGAAAATTGTGTAATCAATTAATCATTAATGTGGTGTTTTATTAATGATAAAACTTATGAATAAAGCTGAAGATCTAACATAGCATTCAGGTTAGACTGCTCAATTTAAAGTTAATTGCAATTTATGGTATTGGAGCCTATATAATATATTGGATTATCTATGACTGGAGTTACCAACTTGCGTAACTCTTAAGTCCAATGGTGTCCAAGGTAAAAATCAAGTAACGAATCCAGACAAAAAGTTTATGGCCTATGGATTTCGAAGCCCGCAGTAGTTTGGGGATCTTACGATTCTTTTGATCAGTTGAAAACGTTTAGAAAAGCGACATTTTATGTTGTTAAAAAAAATCTGTACAAAAATTTACTTGGCAAGGACTAGGAATATTGAGATTAGGATTGCATGAAGTAATTTATATACCTATCATCCTAAAATTATAAATGTTCAAGCCATCGATACAAGGAACAACTTCTTCCAAAATTTAGAAGTGCAAAAGGTTTCTCGGAACTTGATCTAAAAATTGTTTTCAACAACTTAAATAAAGTGAGTTTACAAATACAAATATCTTTATTGATGTTGTTGATATTTAAAAGGTCTTATTAACTACCTACACAACTTCTAACATTCTGCCATAGCAATGGAGTGCAATACAATTAAATGCACCTAAAATAGTAGTAGATATATTTTAACAACTTTTATTTGTAATCGAGACCGGTACTTTTTCGATGCAAGTGCCTTATTTTGACATCTCTTGCGCTTTAGAGTGCTTCCAAAAGACTATGGCAAGGTTGCTTTTACGTTGTGACTTGTGACAGAGTAGTTAATTTTAGTACTTAACGATATTGTTATTTTTGGATGTGATGAGGCTGAACATGACCTCTAATGGTAAATTACTTTATGTGTCCTTCCTAGTCAGGCCAGAGAGCCTTTAATGATCGAAGAACTTTAGAGTTTTTAGGACTGGTGAACTATGTAGGTAAATATAGATCCCTAGTTTAGAAACATGGATTGATATTGTTAAAGCTAAATCGCAGGAAAATTCAAACAAAACATGGTTTTGGCGTAAAGATCAAGCTTTTAAGCATTTAGTGGTTTAATATGGGCATTGACTCAAGGTTAGGTACTGGTACTTTTTACTTTATTTTATTTATTTACTTATTTCATTTGTTCAGAAAAACTTATAGCTTAACAAATTTCAATAATGACTAATTTAAAAACCAATAGCCATTACCAGTTTTTATTCTTATTTAAGTAATATTTTAGTGAGTAGAAGGAGATAATAATCAATTTATAATAATTGCTAAGAAATTCATTAGCATACTTAGTATTAACTATTAAGTAATAAGATAACCTATGGGTCACTGAACAAGTTTCATACCAAATGCATAAATGAGTCAATTATTTAGGAGAAAATAAATCTTTATTTGCTAGTAATTTAATGTGTAAAAGTTTGAACGAAAAGTATATATATATATTTGTGAGCACGAATGAGATCGTTAAAGTGGGCAGAAGACCTATAAATTAACCAATTGCAATGATAATTGGTGTTAAAGGGTGAAATTTTGTTGCTATTGACTATTTTAGCCGATGTTTAAAAAAGCCAAAATGACTAAAAAAAAAACTATAACCACTTAAGTGGCAGGTACACTAAATCCGCACTCAGAGTGGAACAATAATTACTTAATTGTAATTAATTCAAAATTTTGATATAAGCCATACATTATCTGTCAAACTCTTCATTAATTTGAAGGTTAATCCTAATAAAATGTCTCCGAGTACGGCGGTGTCAGTTTGAAGACAAATTGTCATAATTAATATAATATAAGTATAAAGCTTGGTAAAATACTATAAATAAGACTCGGAAACAAAAGATAGAGAAACAGACGGATGCGCAAAACAAAAGGAAGAGAATACGCTGATAGAATGATACACGTAACAGAATCTACAATTGGAGTTGGTGATAAAGTATACATGAAAGAAACGACGAAAGCAAAATATTTTATAATAAATATTTAATAAAACAGCATTTACAGCAATAAATAAGGGAGGAAATTATGAAGGATTAGAAGCTGACAATGATGGAAAATGTTTGCGCAGAAATGTAGTACACTTAAAAAGTGTTAAAGGACAGTGGCATGTTTCTTACAATGATAGTAATGTCTCTAACAATGGTGATTCCTGTAACAACAATTCTGTTACTTGTAGTACTGGTAGCTCTCATGATTTGTAATTGATTGCAATGTACATACTTATTGTAATATTTTGAGTTTGTTAGTAGTTAAGTAATTTGAAATTGCCTATTATCAAACTGTAAGTACTTATTATTCATGATTGTACTTGTTTGTTCTTGAGTGATGACTGATGAGTCATAATAATATTGTTATATGTTTTAAATTGTAATTTTCCATCTTTTTAGTAAAAGGTGGCCCCGTGCGAGTTTCTTACGCCGGTTCTTCTCGCCGGGTTAGTTCCCGAACCGGTGGTAGGCACCTTAGTATCAACGTTCTGATTTTGATATAAAAAAAAAAAAAAAAAAAAAATATTTGAAAGAGGTAGATGTAGTGTATTGATAAATAAAGATGGACACGCCTACTGGGTAGGAGTGGGGATGGTTAGAGTGGTCGCCCGACGAGAGTGACGATCACTCTTCCGTCAGCAGCCGCCAAGTAGAGTGTTCAGTAATTATACAGTAATCTGTGTTTAATTTCCTCGGCCAGCCACTGTACATACTGTACAGTGTGCACCATATATTATACCGGCACACTTGCCGCAGCTGTAGTTGACGACAGCACAATTCGGTCTACGCTTAATGTTTTCTTGTTATGGTAAGCGCTTTGGGCCCGTTTGTGACTTTGCAAAATTAAGCTTCTGTTTAAAGGTATTAAAATATAATAATAGCTCACAGAAAAAAGACTATTCAATCTCGAAGGAAAAAGATATCAGATAAATGGATCTTCTTTATTCTCCACTTAAACTTAAACTTAAATTAATGTCATCTGGTGCCAAAATGATACCACACTGTTATTATACGCCATCAACATTGACTGTCTTCTACGTGCGCCATGTTATAATTCTTTCGTCCAAGTTGAAAAAGCCAGTTCAATTAAAGCGTTGGGGGAAATAAATCGGCGTTTTAAAGTCCGCACAACTTTTTAAAGTTGGCAAAAACATGTGAGGACGCTAAAATACAAGTTGGCGAGTTTAGAAATGCTACGAAAAAAGGAAGTTTAATTTTCTACAATTTAAAACAAAGCGAGGGTTAATGCCGTAGACGTGTTCGGGGAATTTTATATGAAGTTGTTTTGTTTGTTCTGTGTCGGCATGTTAAGTATGTGCCAAGTATACCTTTTGATGCGTAGTGCGTGTTTTGGTGTTTACTGTTTATACATGTTGTACTGGATGTATTGTGTATTGTGTTCCCAGCATTTTTTGATAAACTTTGTCCTAGGTCCAGGAAAGGTCTCTCTTTCCCCTAATTAAACGTCTAATTGGTTCAGCGGATAACGTTAAGATACTTATAGTTTATACCCATTTATAATTTACTCTTGTTTTGTAATATAGATTGTGCCCCATAAATACGTACGTACTTCAATTTAGAGTAACTATATTTCAATGTAAGTTCCAAAACAGTTACAAACACAACATCTCACATCAATACATTCATTCAAAAATATATTTAACAACAAAATTCTGAGATGAACTATGGTATGTTGAATACAATACAAACTAAATAATGTCTAGACTTTTATCAAAATCCTTTCCTTCTCACACTGCATTATTCTTATTGCATTGCTACGGGCGAAAGTTCTTTCAATCGCACAACAAGCCTTTGCACTTTGAAAACGCTTAAGTTATTCCATATTAAAGTAAAAGCATTCAGAAATTATAATAAATGTTATTCATAAGTGCCTGCGTGGTTTCTTGGCCAAGGAATGCTCAGTAAAAGTGCCAGCTCTCGCTTCAAACGAAAGGGTCAGTGTACTCACCCCCGACTCTCGTTAACATGCCCACTGGCTCTCAAACTTTTTCTAATTATGTATTAAATTAAACAGCTACTAAACTATAAGGGCACGAGCTTACATGAGACACGACAGCCTTAGAATTTATGATAATATAAACGTTGCAATACAAATCACATTCAGATGACTTGAAAAATTATAATCACTGTTTTAATATTTGCAGGTATGTGTTTACCTTTTTTTCTAGACTATCTGTAGGTACTCTGTACTAACAACTTGCTATCAATAACCAAAAATAAACGCTAGCAGATTGCAATTTAATAATCAATAAATTATTTTAGATTATTATCAGATGGCAATTGCCAAAAAACCACAAATTACGTATTTTTAGATATTATCATAATTTTAGAAAAATGTGGACTTCAAAAACTTAAATGAGTAAGTATTGTTTTTGTGTAATTACTAATTTCAGATGTTATCATGATATTTTATCAAAAATAAAATAGCGCATAATAAATATTTTTTAATTAAGAAGTTATTTTATTTACCACCCCACACCCACCATTAAGAAACTAAAAAATCTAACGCATCCAAAATTTGAGAAGCACATTTGCATCCCATATAAATCTACATATAATTCTCTAACGCTTAGTTGCCTAATGAAAATGAGCCCTTTCTTCCCCCATGGACCCCACGATGGGTCAAGCGGGGTCTGGGGTCGGCGTCCGGGGTCCAGACGGACCCCTGGCCGTGTGTAAATGGAACGCACTTGCAATTTATGTGAAAGGGTAGTAATTGCCGCCTTTACGCGCGTTCCGCTAATTTTTTACGACGAACAGGTGATATTTATGATGTTTACACAATTTTTACATAATATAATATGTGTGCTATGATTAAAATTATCCATACTACATACTATAATATTATTATAAATGCGAAAATGTGTCCGTCTGTCTGTTATCTCCTGTTGTCTTCACGCCCAAACTGCGGAGCCAATTTTGCTGAAATTTAGTGTGAAGCTACTTTGAGTCCCGGGAAAGGACATATAGGATACTTTTATCTTGGAAAAATTTTTCGGTTCCCGCGCGATAAACTAATTTTGGTGCAAAGGAGTTGCGGGCGTCATCTGTAGGCCTACTACGAAACCGTTTTGAGACTCAAACAATCGGACGCGAATGCCGCGTCCTGCTCTAACAACGTCATTTCACGTTTGTTAGAGTAGGACACGGCATTCTCGTCCGATTGTTTGAGTCTCAAATCAGTTTCATGGTATAAGCCCTGGCTACGAAATACAATATCGAAATAGTATCAAATGGATATAGACAAATATAGATATTGTTTCTTTTGTTTCTTTAAACATTTTTTCTTACCTATGCAGCTTTGAATAAATTCAGTATCCCTATAATTCTGCCATTTTAACAACGATTAAACTCAACCATTTCGTTTCTGGTTTGATTCAATCTGTTTCTAATCGAACTACAAAATATTATTCCCATACAATTTAATCAAACGTTAAACAATTTTTTAAGGCCTCTATATCTGCCAATGCCCTTGATCATTGTCTGTCAGTGCGAATATCGACGTAAATGACATTAAAATAACATTCATAACAGCGCGCCTTGTACGGTGGCGGTTACGACGCTCGCCGCGTCCATGATAGGGCGAAATAGGAGAAAAAACCTTTTTAAGGCTTAATATAATACATATTTCAAAAAAGTTTAAAAAACAAATTATCAACTTATGTATTGCAAAGCAGTAGATATTTTTTATATATTCCTTTGATAAATAATGAAGGAGTAAAGTGGTTTCATTCAACGATTTGGAGGTGATTTGTTTTTTTTTTCTTTATTTATTTATTTATTTATTCTCTTTATGTACAAAATTAAAACATAACATTTATAAAAGTGACAATATAACATTGGCGTACTTATCTCTTTAAGAGATCTCTTCCAGCAAACCATAAACAGTAGTGGATATAAAATGGTGTGAAAACAGGTCAATGTACACTAAAGACAACATTTAAACTAGTACAATAAAGACATACTCGTAATACTAACACTTAAATCCTATAGCTAAATCCATAATATATTAATATACCTACATACTTAAATAAGTAACATATATAAATAAACATACATATATAATACTTACATACAATATAAATGAACGTAATTTTAATATAATAAAAATTATACTTATTATGTGATATGAAGAAGCAAAATTTTGTAACTAAAATATAAATTAGAGATAAGTTAAACCTGTGAAAAATAGTAACGTTTTAATCTTAATTTAAATGTGGAAACAGTACGAGTAGGTGCCTCACGAATGTGATCTGGCAAACTGTTCCATAGTTGCGCCGCCTTACACGAAAATGAGCCCTCATAGAAGATTGTGTGATACCGATAGAAAAAATATGGCAAAACCAAATTACGTATCATATCATGTAGATTACTAATTATTTTTTTCAGATATAATTTCTCTGTTAATACCAATGAAAAGTTGTTTCATCTGCACGCTTTTTTCGAAAGAGCAGTCTTAAGTTTTGACCAATCTTGTAATATTATTACCTCGATAGCGGATTCTTGGAAATCTATTGTTATCGCGGTCGCTTGGGGCTTGAGGGATTAAATGTTTATAATTATGGCGAAAGTGTCTATCTGTCTGTAACTTTTACATAAAAATAGATGATATATAGATAGAAATAGATACTCTGAGTCCTGGCCGTTCTAAATAAAAAAAGATGAGTGATGAACTGATGACGCTCACAGCTACTTTGACCCTTACTTCGTTTATCACGATGGAACCGTACATTTTCCGGGTTAAAAAGTATCGTATGTCCTTTCCCAGGACCCAAAGTATCTCCATGTCAAATTTCAGCAAAATAGGTAACAGACAGACCGACAACTACAGACTAGATGACGGCCGCAATTCCGTTGCGCCAGAATTAGTTTATCGTGCGGGAACCGTACATTTTTCCAGGATATAAAGTATCTGCATAACAAATTTTAGGCAAATCAATATTTAATAAAAAACTAGCTGTCCCGGCAAACGTTTCTTTGCCATATTAAGTATATAAAGTATTTTTTTTAAATTTGGTCGAAGCGCTAACTGTCGGACAGACTAAAATTAAAATCCGAATTCGAATATTATTTAAAATTTGACACTGCGATGGCAGCCGACTGTCGGATCCAATGTAAAACATTCCAAAATCAACAACTACTAATAAATTAAAAATTAATTAAAAAAACATTGTCCAGCGGACAATTGTGAATCTAAACCATTCCCAGATCCCCTTGAACACACAAAAAATTTCATCAAAATTGGTCCAGTCGTTTAGGAGGAGTTCAGTCACATACACACGCACACAAGAAATATATATATTAAGATAAGCGTTCCAATTTCAAATTATCAAATCAGAATGCAACCTTCTAATAAGAATGTGAGTACTAATTATAAAGCGGCCAGCAGAAATTCCAATTAGATATTCGGTGTCGGTTGTTATCGCGCCCACCCAAGCGGCAACCCCCCAGAATGGATCTCTTTTTGATGTAACCACTTCCTACGTCGTTATGTTCCTACTCGTTCAGATTGAGAGATATTTTAAGAAGTTGTGTAAAATAGAAAGATTTTTAAGTTACATAAGACTAAAATCCATACTTCCATACTAATATTATAAATGCGAAAGTCTATCTGTCTGTTACCTATTCACGCCCAAACCGCTGAACCGATTTTGCTGAAATTTGGCATGGAGAATGGAGATACTTTGAGTCCCGGGAAAGGACATAGGATACTTTTTATCCCGGAAAAAATGTACGGTTCCTGCGCGATAAACGAATTTTTGCGCAACGGAGTTGCGGGTCTAGTTGAGTAATAAAATTTCGTACAAATTTTTCAAAATATATCGATATCATCCATAATATTTTACACTTTATTTTGGTACAAAAGTCTGACTGTAATTGTTGGGCTGATATTGTTCGTTTATTATGAGAAACTCAATTTTTCGCAGCATAATATAACGTCCAATCCAAATGACCTCCGTATCAAATTTCATCGAAAGTTCGAAACCGATTGTTATTATGGCTTTATTATTGTCAAGAAGTATTAGTAATTGGTCATCATATCTTACTATATGGATATGTTAGTTACCGTAATACATATTATTGAGATTTCAAAAGAAAATAAACTTAAGGAATTGACCGAATTATCTCTTTGAAAACGTATGATTTTTTTTCCAACATCCTTAATATTATATTGGTCGCATTGTCTGTACGTGCATTGACCACCGAATATTTCGCTATAAACTGTAGGCGCATCAATATAAATGTATTTATGTCTGTTATTCTAATAATTAACTTAAATACAGCACATTTCCTTTGATTTTCATTGCGTTCGTGTTTTTGAAGCAATAACTTTTAAGTCTTAACATTTTGGTCTATTAAAATATTTTAAATAAAAACATTATTATAAAATTAGATGATGCCCGCAACTTCGTTGCAATGAAATTCATTTAAGTATCGAGCAGGAACTGTCACTTTCACGGGATAAAACCTATGTCTTTTCCTAAGACTCAAAGTATCACCGTAATATTATCTTTCATCAAAATCTATGAGGTAGTTTAAACGTATAGTGAATTATATAAGGAAACATTGCATAATTATTTAAAACATTACCAAAAATAATTGATATAATGTTTTAAATAATAATAAATATAAATAATTTGAATTTCACAATTTATAAAGCAATAATTTCTGTCCAACTTTAATTAACTATAGGACAAAATTTATACGCCCTCTGTGTATTGTGTCTGTTACTTCATGTATCTTAACTAGTTCTTATATCATATCCTTTGAAACAATTGAGAGACCATTAACAATTGCAAGTGTTAAAACATCGTATTTCCAATACCTTTTAATCTAATTTAAGCCTTGCTTAAATCTAATAAGATTGGTTTTGGTTTATAGATGATTTTGGGATATGTTAGACCAGTTGGGTCGGAGTTTTGGAAATTTGCATAAGACGCTGTCAGAAGGGTTGAAAATCTCGAGGGCTTCGGTGATCCCAGGCTTATCCTGATAATTATTTCAACTGTTTATGCTGTCGACAGGGTTATAGTTGTCTTCTAGTGATGTATAGCTTTACTATATCGAGCTAATGTTTTATTCAAATCGGCGCAGCCATTTCAGCTTCCTGTTTTCACGATCTGGGTTCATTTTCTTATAAGAACGAGGATACTCCAATGGAATCTATTTCTAGCTAATTCTTATGCTAATACTTATGGAATTAGAAGATTTATTGATTGCTTTGTTTTATTTGGATGGAAACCTGATATTCTACTGTGAGCAAGTATAATTTAAAACAGCTGTGATCTATGTGTAGGCTACCAGGTTTTAAATAAAAGATGAGGAAGTTAATAATGGACTGTATTAAGTTGCAAGTTTTACAAAATAGGTATGTACTGGTCGCCTACGAAGACAATGATGGAATGCCCAGTTGTCAAAACTCAAAACTATACGTATAAGTAAACATAATTATAACTAATAACTATGTAGTGTCATAGTGTGCGCTCGCGCATAAAGTGCATGCGCCGGCGCAGCTAGGAGAACGCCCCCGCGCGCCCCGCGCGCCTTGTTGCGGTGCAGCCGCAACACTATGTCAAATGCATATTATATTCCGATTTAAGCCAGCGTAAACAAAAATAATACAAAATACACCTTTCGATTTTTGCTACCTCAATGGCAAGTTGTTTTTTTTTTTGTGAAAATTCATGTGCTCTTAGTCAAGATACTTAATTCTATATTTAAGAAATCACAATGTCGGAGTACAAAGTCTAAAATATATAGTTCAAAATAGTATCATAAAATCTATACATATAATAAAACTGTAGAAATGAGAATTCTGTTCATTAAAGATATTCAAAAAATAATAATTGGGGGGTGTCACTACATCGCTATAGAAGCCAAAAATGTGGTTAGATTTTTGTCTGTCTGTCTGTCTGTCTGTCTGTCTGTCTGTCTGTCTGTCTGTATGTTTGTTCCAGCATCACACGAAAACCACTGATCCGATTTGAATGCGGTTTTCGCAGATACCTATATTTGTCTAGGTATCTGCGAAAACCGCATTCAAATCGGATCAGTGGTTTTCGTGTGATGCTGGAACAGGTTTTGTATCAAACCTTTTTCTATAACATGAAAACTACTGATCCGATTTGCAAACGGTTTTCGCGCAGATATATTTGTCTTCTTCGAACTCAACATCTGATACAAAAAATATCCCCCCCACCCCTCTGAGGGGGGTCCGATTTTGTATCAAACTTTTTCTTTAATGGACTTCCTTCATATTATTAACAAACTAACAAATATACTTTATTGTGCACAAAAATACTTAAATATAAACAACAATTATTGATAAATCAGACATGTACACAAAGGCAGCCTTATTACTTTAAGCAATTTCTTCCAGGCAACCTTTTAACATTCTTAACAGTGATACATCCAGGAAAACGGTCATGTGCAAAAGTAAAGTATATTTAAATTAAAAATCTAACAAAAGCACTAAATTAAACAAAATATATAAACAATACATTTGATTTAAATACAGTAATTATATTATATACCACTAAATACAATACAATACATACTATAAATACAATACATATTCAAAAAAATATATATATATTATATATATATATATATATATATATATATATATATATATATATATATATATATATTAACTGTGTTTTTCAACTTAACATTTGGTGTATAATATTTTCCCCCCACCCCTCTTAGGGGACAAAAGAAAGGGAAAAATTTTGTATCAACTGATGAAGTAGAAATACTTTATATGGCAAAACAATGTTTGCCGGGACAGCTAGTTTGATATATAATTAATAACACATACATCTTTTCATTATCATTCTAGCCAAGGCTAATAATAAATAATAATCAATTCTTCAAACGTTAGCACTGCTTTATGAGAGTGTAGAAACAGTAATGCTCCTGTGTACTGAGCACACACTTGAGCACTATAAATATATTTACCGTAGTTGACCTGGTTACAATGAAACCAGCCAAAAGCATAATACGTATCAAAAACTCGTACCCTATTTACTGTTAAGCCTCCTATTAAGTTCAAAGTCTATTTGTTAATATGTCTGTACGAATTTAATTTAACATGTTACGTACATATTTCATAACTCCCCCTCGCTTCATTAGACGCGGCGATTCTTCAAACGTTAAATATGAGGACGCGCCCTAATAATGTCTCATTATTGTGAAGAAATTTCATATGAAGCTAACAGGATTAATTTGTTTGTATCAAAATATTAATACAATCAACCGTCTTTGTGAGTTAATGTTCTATTTTTAGCCGGCTACGGTGAAGAAAGAGGTATATTTTACAGACTTATAAATAAAATGTCATTTTCTAAAAATGATTCCTAGCTAGACAGATTTATAACCCCGGAAACTACCTATGTACTAAATTTCATGAAAAAAAAAAAAAAAAAAAAATATATATATATATATATATATATATATATATATATATATATATATATATATATATATATATATATATACACACACCGGCAAAATTAGCGGAACGTAGGTAAAAAGGGCCACAACTTGAATTCAAGTGGGTCGGGCTGTGTGAAATCCTTTTTTATAGTTTCTAAGCTCATTTAAGAAATAAAATATTGAACACAACTGGGAAGCTAACAGATTTTTATTGCAATTATGCCCTACTAAGTATTTTTCGATGATTGACGTTGTAAGTGTTTCTGATAAGAATGGCGTTTGTAGTAGGGTGCAAGGTATGCCAGCTCATTTGATTGTTTGATTTTTGGAAGAACACATTGCTTAGATACAAAATTAGTGATTTTACAGCATCTACGACTGCTAGAGCTGTAACCACGATAGAGAAAGGTCACACCTACCGTTCGGTCAGTCAGGCCTTAGTTGTGTCGGCTTTCGTGGTCCATCGTAACTTTCAACGCTACAGAGAGACTGGATCTTACGTTTGAAGACGAGAACAAGGCAGACTTCGGGTGGCAATGGTTCAGGATGGCCGTTTTGTAAGGGTACAAGCCTTAAGAAATCGACCTCAAACTGCTTTGCAGAGACGAAACCTGTCGGAACAGGTCCGAGATGGACGTGTAAGTGATTGTACAGTAAGAAGAAGAATCAAAGAAGTTAAATTAAACTCAAAAGTGCCAGCAAGGGCACCAAAACTTGAGACAGGACCGCAAAGAGCCAGGCTAAGATTTGCGCGTGAACATCAAAATTTAACAAGTGAGTGAAATCGTGTGCTGTACAGTGATGGGAGCAAACTCTGTGTAAATTTTGTTGACAGGCGATAAAGAATGTGGATAAATCGTAAGGAACGCTATAGTCCATCAAACTTAACGGACACAGTGGCCTATCATGCAGGCTTCGTAATGGTTTGGGGTGGCATATGATTTGGAGCCCGCACGGAGCTGATGATTGTTAATGATGGTACTTTGACAGTACAGGGCTATAGCACAAACATCCTAGAACTGAATGTTGTGCCTTTTACACAGTTTTAGGCAGTAACTTCAATTTTATGCGCGTCCATAGAGTAAAAACATCGGGTATTATTACCTAAATGATGCTGGCGTAGCCCAGGTGGAGAGGTCAGCACGGTCTACGGATGTGGATCCGATTGAGGACGTATGGCACATCAAGGGGTGAACGGTACGAGTTAAAACTCCAGCTCCAAAATGTGTTCAAAAGCTCGAGTTGGCGCTACTGGAGGAGTAGAAGAATATCCCACAGGAAATGATCGACAATCAAAATGCAAGCATGAAATGGCGTATCCAGACCCTCTTGAGATCCATAGAATAATAAGTATTTTTCGATGATTGACGTTGTAAGTGTTTCTGATAAGAATGGCGTTTGTAGTAGGGTGCAAGGTATGCCAGCTCATTTGATTGTTTGATTTTTGGAAGAACACATTGCTTAGATACAAAATTAGTGATTTTACAGCATCTACGACTGCTAGAGCTGTAACCACGATAGAGAAAGGTCACACCTACCGTTCGGTCAGTCAGGCCTTAGTTGTGTCGGCTTTCGTGGTCCATCGTAACTTTCAACGCTACAGAGAGACTGGATCTTACGTTTGAAGACGAGAACAAGGCAGACTTCGGGTGGCAATGGTTCAGGATGGCCGTTTTGTAAGGGTACAAGCCTTAAGAAATCGACCTCAAACTGCTTTGCAGAGACGAAACCTGTCGGAACAGGTCCGAGATGGACGTGTAAGTGATTGTACAGTAAGAAGAAGAATCAAAGAAGTTAAATTAAACTCAAAAGTGCCAGCAAGGGCACCAAAACTTGAGACAGGACCGCAAAGAGCCAGGCTAAGATTTGCGCGTGAACATCAAAATTTAACAAGTGAGTGAAATCGTGTGCTGTACAGTGATGGGAGCAAACTCTGTGTAAATTTTGTTGACAGGCGATAAAGAATGTGGATAAATCGTAAGGAACGCTATAGTCCATCAAACTTAACGGACACAGTGGCCTATCATGCAGGCTTCGTAATGGTTTGGGGTGGCATATGATTTGGAGCCCGCACGGAGCTGATGATTGTTAATGATGGTACTTTGACAGTACAGGGCTATAGCACAAACATCCTAGAACTGAATGTTGTGCCTTTTACACAGTTTTAGGCAGTAACTTCAATTTTATGCGCGTCCATAGAGTAAAAACATCGGGTATTATTACCTAAATGATGCTGGCGTAGCCCAGGTGGAGAGGTCAGCACGGTCTACGGATGTGGATCCGATTGAGGACGTATGGCACATCAAGGGGTGAACGGTACGAGTTAAAACTCCAGCTCCAAAATGTGTTCAAAAGCTCGAGTTGGCGCTACTGGAGGAGTAGAAGAATATCCCACAGGAAATGATCGACAATCAAAATGCAAGCATGAAATGGCGTATCCAGACCCTCTTGAGATCCATAGAAGGCATTACACGCTTTAAACATGGCATTTCTTAAGTAAAAATGAAGAATTTAACTTAAAAACTTACTACTGAAATTTCAAAGATTTTTCTTAATTTTTGATTTTTGCAGATTTTTTCTATTTTACACGTTTTTATGCCCTAAATTTATATAAGTTTTATTTTTTAATCGTCAATTATTTAATAAATAAATAAATATATAAAAAACAGCGAATAATTTTCAAAAAAAAAATAATTTTGTTATGTTCCTCTAATTTTGCCGGTGTGTATATATATATATATATATATTTTTTTTTTTTTTTACTTTTTTTTTTTCATGAAATTTAGTACATAGGTAGTTTCCGGGGTGATAAATCTGTATATATATATATATATATATATATATATATATATATATATATATATATACAGATTTATCACCCCGGAAACTACCTATGTACTAAATTTCATGAAAAAAAAAAAGTAAAAAAAAAAAAAAATATATATATATATATACACACCGGCAAAATTAGAGGAACATAACAAAATTATTTTTTTTTTGAAAATTATTCGCTGTTTTTTATATATTTATTTATTTATTAAATAATTGACGATTAAAAAATAAAACTTATATAAATTTAGGGCATAAAAACGTGTAAAATAGAAAAAATCTGCAAAAATCAAAAATTAAGAAAAATCTTTGAAATTTCAGTAGTAAGTTTTTAAGTTAAATTCTTCATTTTTACTTAAGAAATGCCATGTTTAAAGCGTGTAATGCCTTCTATGGATCTCAAGAGGGTCTGGATACGCCATTTCATGCTTGCATTTTGATTGTCGATCATTTCCTGTGGGATATTCTTCTACTCCTCCAGTAGCGCCAACTCGAGCTTTTGAACACATTTTGGAGCTGGAGTTTTAACTCGTACCGTTCACCCCTTGATGTGCCATACGTCCTCAATCGGATCCACATCCGTAGACCGTGCTGACCTCTCCACCTGGGCTACGCCAGCATCATTTAGGTAATAATACCCGATGTTTTTACTCTATGGACGCGCATAAAATTGAAGTTACTGCCTAAAACTGTGTAAAAGGCACAACATTCAGTTCTAGGATGTTTGTGCTATAGCCCTGTACTGTCAAAGTACCATCATTAACAATCATCAGCTCCGTGCGGGCTCCAAATCATATGCCACCCCAAACCATTACGAAGCCTGCATGATAGGCCACTGTGTCCGTTAAGTTTGATGGACTATAGCGTTCCTTACGATTTATCCACATTCTTTATCGCCTGTCAACAAAATTTACACAGAGTTTGCTCCCATCACTGTACAGCACACGATTTCACTCACTTGTTAAATTTTGATGTTCACGCGCAAATCTTAGCCTGGCTCTTTGCGGTCCTGTCTCAAGTTTTGGTGCCCTTGCTGGCACTTTTGAGTTTAATTTAACTTCTTTGATTCTTCTTCTTACTGTACAATCACTTACACGTCCATCTCGGACCTGTTCCGACAGGTTTCGTCTCTGCAAAGCAGTTTGAGGTCGATTTCTTAAGGCTTGTACCCTTACAAAACGGCCATCCTGAACCATTGCCACCCGAAGTCTGCCTTGTTCTCGTCTTCAAACGTAAGATCCAGTCTCTCTGTAGCGTTGAAAGTTACGATGGACCACGAAAGCCGACACAACTAAGGCCTGACTGACCGAACGGTAGGTGTGACCTTTCTCTATCGTGGTTACAGCTCTAGCAGTCGTAGATGCTGTAAAATCACTAATTTTGTATCTAAGCAATGTGTTCTTCCAAAAATCAAACAATCAAATGAGCTGGCATACCTTGCACCCTACTACAAACGCCATTCTTATCAGAAACACTTACAACGTCAATCATCGAAAAATACTTAGTAGGGCA
The DNA here is from genome assembly GCA_937595015.1 of Polyommatus icarus. NCBI lineage: Eukaryota > Metazoa > Arthropoda > Insecta > Lepidoptera > Lycaenidae > Polyommatus > Polyommatus icarus. The sequence goes on along the minus strand of OW569338.1, from coordinate 5,924,626 downwards.
TAATTGCAATAAAAATCTGTTAGCTTCCCAGTTGTGTTCAATATTTTATTTCTTAAATGAGCTTAGAAACTATAAAAAAGGATTTCACACAGCCCGACCCACTTGAATTCAAGTTGTGGCCCTTTTTACCTACGTTCCGCTAATTTTGCCGGTGTGTGTATATATATATATATATATATATATATATATATATATATATATATATATATATATTTTTTTTTTTTTTTTTCATGAAATTTAGTACATAGGTAGTTTCCGGGGTGATAAATCTGTCTAGTATATATATATATATATATATATATATATATATATATATATATATATATATACATATATATTTCTTGTGTGCGTGTGTATGTGACTGAACTCCTCCTAAACGACTGGACCAATTTTGATGAAATTTTTTGTGTGTGTTCAAGGGGATCTGGGAATGGTTTAGATTCACAATTTTGTCCGCTGGACAATGTTTTTTTAATTAATTTTTAATTTATTAGTAGTTGTTGATTTTGGAATGTTTTACATTGGATCCGACAGTCGGCTGCCATCGCAGTGTCAAATTTTAAATAATATTCGAATTCGGATTTTAATTTTAGTCTATATAATCATATATATAATCATGAAATATATATATATATATATATATATATATATATATATATATATATATATATATATATATATATATATATATATATATATATATATATTTCATGATTATATATATATATATATATAATTGGAATCTCGGAATCGGCTCCAATGATTTTCATGACATTTAGTATACATATAGGGGGTTTCGGGGGCGATAAATCGATCTAGCTAGGAATCATTTTCAAAAAATGTCATTTTATGTGATATATATTATACAAGAATTGCTCGTTTAAAGATATAAGATATGGATTATATTCCTTCAAGCCCCATACGAGCACCGGTGATCGCGACAACAACGGAAAACAATAAAATTTCTAAGAATCCCCAATCGAAGGATTAAAGGTATCTGTGTACTATGTCAATTCCATTATACCACCTAAACTATAGTCAAAGTATACCTATATTATGTGAGTGTTTGTTTGCACATGTAACTATCAGCTGTAAACCCTGCATGCCCAAGACCAACGCGGGAATCGACCCACGACCTCCGAGTCAAGGGCCGCGCTGTATACCACTAGACCACGGACGCGTTTAGTACCTAGTACCTACACACGTGCATGGACCTCTCCGGTAGACCGTAGCGTGTATGGCAGGCCATAATAAGAACTTGACATTCGACTCATGTCAATTCTATAAAGAAGCGATAAAGAAAACGTGTTGACTAAGTCCCCTGATAATAGGATCAGCTAAACTCTCAATTTCCTCAGCCATACGTCAGCCCTCCGTCGAGATCTGTTTCAAGGGCGTCTTTATTAACTCAATAAGCGAGCCTCTTCATTACTTGCATAAGCCGAATTGTTATGAGAATATTTGTATGAATTTGTATATGTTGAGAGTTGAGATCTTAATTAATGTGATTTGATATCCAGGCTAAATAAACCTGAAATGTGGGAAAGTGGAAACGTTAAAAGAAGTTTAAATTAAGAGTTTGATATCCAGGAGAAATGTTGTGGAATGTAGGTGGACCGTGGAAGAAGTTGAAATGAAAATATGTATAACTTAGACGAGATCACAAATTATTAATTACTTATTATTGGAGTAAAAAATCAAAAAGCTTAATTAGAGCAAGCTCGATATTGTGACCGTTATACAGGGTGTAACAAAACTACGTTACTACGTGATAATATTATTTAAGGGTGCGTAATATGTGTTCCTTGTAGAGTGTACTGTGAAAGTAGCAGCGCTGAAATAACATTTTTTTTTCAGTTTTGTATGGGCAAGCGCCCCTGCGTCACGACATCACGAGTTTCCCCATACAAAAAAGAAAAAAATTTTTGGTCTTTCAGCGCTGCTGCTTTCACAATGAACTCTCTACAAGGAACACACACACCCTGAAGTATTTTCGCTTAGTTTTGTTACACTTTGTAGAAATGATTTCTTTCTAGGGAGGACAAAGTGACATAAGATATCGACATCTAAAGGAATACTGTCATTTATCACTTATTTAATTAGTCTGTGAATAGTCACAGATTTCTCAATAGTTTGCAGTAAAATCGTAGTACGATAGATTCGTATCACATATGTATATATATATGTACTATCAGAGAAGTTGATTCCTATGCAGATGGGGGACCTACGTAGTTTGGTCGCATTACGTCAAACCCAGCCGACAGATCACAATTAAAGGTGAACGCAGATTTGGCCGCATATAAAGAATGTAGAAGTTGCGAAGACTGCGGCGCGGGTAGGTATGCGAGCTTGCCTATAACTTCATGTAAAGAATTCGAAATGCGGCGACTGCGGTGCGTGCGGTGCGGCCAAATCTGCGCTCACCTTAACATTGAATTGACTTGATCGACCAAATGACGTTGGGCTCTCAAATGCATAAGAATCAATTTCCTCGATGGTACATAGATACATATAACTATGTAGGTACATATTATGTGGACATAGGTCCAGAGTCCAGACACTTATTATATTCTTGTGTAAGTATACAAAACGTATTTCTGTTGCAGTTTTGCTAAGCGTACAAGTTTAAGCTTATAATTCACAAGATCCTTCAGATCTTATTAAATGAAATCACTTCAATCATTTCCAATCATTTTTCCTGCATCGCAAACCTCGTAAAATTGACTCAATTTTAATAACCAACTCATTGAATTAAATTTTGTTTATTTTTCTTAGCATTGAATAACTTGTCTACCAATAATTAATTTCAGAATTATCCTTCTACTGGAAGTGGACCTCTCACCGGTTCAGGAACTACTCCGGCTGAAAAAATCGGCGTAAAAAACTCGCACGGGGCAAGGAGCTCGCACTTCATCCAACATCCGGCAGTGATCTAGCAATAAATCGTGACACATCTATCAGGGGGGTAATAACGGGGATTATTGAAACACGACGCGCAAAAACTGCCCGCCAGACTGCGTGGCACCGATGTTTTTGTTACATGCGCCTATTACGTGTAGACATCGGTCGCTATAATGTGAATGTAAAGGCGACTATAGCTTGAATAAATAAGTGAACATTACCGTGTAATTATGGGCGATAAATTGAAAACCTGTATGGGAAAATAGAATTTAAGTCTTTGATAGTAATTACAAACCACTTAATGACGCTGCCATCACTTGCCTACCATCTAAGTAGGTAGGTATAGATAAGATGCTGAAAACCATAAATGAAATAGTTGCTTTACAATATAATTAATAAGCAAGTAATTGATTGAGAACATAACACTAAACTATCGATTAATCCTTAATGTTTCACGTTAATCATGTTCAATCTATTCAATGTCCTACTCTAATTTATCAATTTCATTATGTATTTTGCAATATACATACAAGGTAGGTACCTAAAATATTTTATAGAGTATGTTAGACAGGTGACAGGTGATTATTTATTTTCACCAAGTCTTTTAGAAAATGTTGGGTATGTGAGCAACAACTACATAATGATTTGATTAGAGTTTCCTACTTGGAGTTCGATTGCCATATCTTCACGTAATATACGCATGTCCGCCGCGTGCTGACATATGATCGATAAATCTACACACCGGATATGGTCGCGAGATATTCCGACTTTTTGTCGAGGTGTCCCCGCTTTTTGTGGTGATACCCCCACTTTTTGTCCGGGATCAAATGCGCCAGTTTTTGTGCACGCAAATTGGTCATATCGGCTGCATAAAGTTTTTGCATATTTCCAAATATTTTATAAAAAACAAATTGACGAAATGGTAAACGAAGTATATTGATGAAATTATAGAAATAAATAAATACAGAAATCGTCAAATGTAAGGTAGACTCTAGTAAGTTTTCTACGGTGATTCTTATTAGTTCCGAATTCCGACAGAGGTAATGTTGCGCCTATAACAATGTTTAAGGTTACAACACTAGTGCTTAAGGCTTAACAGTAATGTTTAAGGTTTCTCGTTGCCATTTGAACCTTCGATTATATGTACCGGTCTATCCATGATTTTAAGACTAAAATTAGCCTAATCGGTTCAGTCATTCATAAGCTTTAGCGAAGCTTTTTAACTACAACAATTGTAATTATTATGCAAAATTTTATGTACAAATAGAACAGAAAATGTGCTATTATTTCACCTTATTCTCAATTTTTAACAAGGTAAAACTTTCTCTCTATCCGTTAACTCAAACAATGCGAAACAAAACAACTAAATAAAACCACAAAAGGCTTTAATAAAACGATTACAGGCGAAATCTAACACTCGTATCTGAAGTAGGGTAGAGCGGGTAAACACGATCATTGTAACACGTGTAATTTCCCGCCATTACTTTTGACCGAGGGCCCTGGTGAATAATTGAGATCCGAGAGAGGTACTGGACGAAAATATGAAATGATTTTGTCCGGAAAATGGCCGCTGTACGTCAAATTGTTGAATGATGTGAGAGATTGTTTTAGGTGAATGTAACTTTTACTACTGTTATCCTACTTAATAATATGCAATAATCTTTGGTTTTGACTATTAAATGAAATAATATATTCTACTAGATGACGAGCGCAAATTCGGTTATTGGCGCGGGAACCGTACATTTTTCCGGGATCAAAATTATCCTTCTACTTAGTACTAAGAGATACATACTTTGAGCCCTTTCCCAGAACTCAAGTATACCCTCAGCAAAATCGGTTTAGCGGTTTGGACGTGAAGCATGGATACATACATCTCACATTTTCGCATTTATAATATTAGTATGGAGTATGGATTCAGCTTTATAATTATTTAAAGATTATAAAGCTGAATAGTTTGTTTGTTTGAATGAGCACATCTCAGGAACTACTAGTTCGAACTGAACATTTTCTTCAGTGTTAGATAGTCCATGATTTTTATAATAGTCCATTTCGATCGATAAATGAACTAACTATGCATCATCATCAGCCTGATTATTGCTAGAAAATTTAAGTTTATCTTTTAGTGATTTGATCGTATCAATATTTAGACAAAGTAGAGTTTGGAATCGAGCGTTGTAATGTACAAATGTTTTTTTGTTATAAAACATTATTGAATAAATTATAAACTCAGACGTTTGCAACTCCGAAAACAGGCAGGTAGATTACGCAAAATAAGAACAGCCGTTGATGAAATAGGCACTTACATTACAGGAAAGCGGTTTATTTATATTGGCTCTTATCTAAACATGGACACACGCAGTCGTGTGGCCGAAACGGGCCGGCAATTCGACACCGCCGCTTCCTCATAGTTTTTGCCGCCAATTTATAGTTCCGACTTCCGGCCGTCACGTGAACAAATATGGCGATGTTAAATTAATTACCGTAATCCCTGTGACCTTTCGATACCCAATATGGCAAATTACAAGCACGTGTCACCTTAAATTAAATAAACATAGCATAACTCTACCTTAACTACAATCAATCAATTATTATCTACAATAATATAAAAATATTATCTAATGTTTATAGCTTCAGCTACTAATTAGCATTTAGCTGTTTCAGCAACTGTACCTAACTCTACATTCAATTATTACCACACTAGCGCCCTCCTCGGATTACGGCAGCATTTAACATCACTGTTGTTAGGTAGAGTTCATGGCAGTTCGAAAACATTTACATAGATGGCGCTTCTACGTTCATAGTATAGAGTCAGCTTAGCTTTTAAAATTTTGAAAATATTATGTATACCTAATACCTATGTACTAACAGAGAAGTTGATTCCTATGCAGATCGGGGACCTACGTAGTTTGGTTGCGTTACGTCAAACCCAGCCGACAGAACACAATTAACATTGAATTGACATATTTGACCAAATAACGTTGGCCTATCAAATGCATAGGAATCAACTTCCTCGATGGTACATAATTCGATTTCATATTTTAATTTTTAATATGCTCATGATAGATATAATAATCTCAATTCAATTTTACGTACATAGTTTCATACGATGGAAACTGTAAAATTTCATTCGGGTCCAAAAATTCTGTACCTGCTGCTCTTTTTTTTGTTATGACTTTTTCGGTAAGTAAATTATTAAGGTAAGACCACACTAGGCGTAACTGAACTGCAGCGGAACTGCGCGACACGACGCGTCATTTTTGGGTATACCGCACTTGAACTGCAGCGGCGCTACAAAAATATATTCAGTATCTAGGCAACCTCTGCTCTGAGCGCTTCCAACCAGCTGACTGACTATGAAAATGAAGTTTGAAAACCACACTGCGCGGCAACGGAACTACATGTCGCGACACTTTTCGTCAGTTGATCAACTTTGCCGCGCAGTTCAGTTGCAGTGCAGTTCAGTTGCCGTGTAGTGCGTGTTGTCTCATATAATTTCATACAAAGAATATTTTGACGCGTCGTGTCGCGCAGTTCCGCTGCAGTTCAGTTACGCCTAGTACGGTCTTACCTTTATAGTTTAATCTTAAAAATGGTATCTTTTTGGTGCATTGTAAAAGAACGCAAAAGGAAATGCATAAATAGTGTCTACGTGTATTATGGAAGAGACTGCAGGTCTCCACGACACAGGGAATCATAGTGGAGATGGAGTGATTGTGTAAGATTAGCGTGTAGAAAAATGTTAAGTGAAAATAAAGATTTGTTTGTTTGTTTGTAATATCAAGATGTTACATTCACCTACGTGGTAATTGGTATAATTACTACGATTACCAACCTACTCTATCTTACTTCAAATATTAGGTATACTTAATATAATTATTTTATTACACACATAGAGAAAAGCCTCTAATATTATGTAAACCAAAATACAATACAGTAAGTTTACAGCTCTACGTTGCAGTCATTTGCAGTTCTAGCTGGCCAACTGCTGTATGAATTTTTGGGAAAAAATAGTAATCATTAATTGTGGTCCATTTTATATTTTATTCGCTAGTGAACGCGTTAAAAACCGTCCATGCATAATTACCTCCCGTGGGGATCGGTGGCCGAGGCGTGGACACAGAAATATCTAGAATCGAGTTAATACTAAATTAATTTGAATATTTTTGAAGTGAAAACTTCTTTAGCGGCGTTGAGCACTTTTGTGGGATGGGTAAAAACTGTGAAACTCGCGTCAGAGTTTCGTGTTGATCGAAAAACCATAGAAAAAGCGTAAGACGGTTGGAGAGTAGTGTTTTGTGTCGAACTCGAACGAAATGTACAGTCGGGGAAATGAGTTGTTTAGCAGAAATGTACAGTCGGGGAAATGAGTTGTTTAGCAGAAATGTACAGTCGGAGAAAATTGTGCTAAGCAGAAATGTACAGTCGGGGAAATGAGTTGTTTAGCAGAAATGTACAGTCGAGGAAAATTGTGCTAAGCAGAAATGTACAATCGGGGAAAATTGTGCTAAGCAGAAATGTACAGTCGGGGAAATGAGTTCTTTAGCAGACGCGCTGATTAAGGCTGCGTTTCCACCTGCAAGATAACTGTCGGGAGAAGTATCTGACAGTCTGTCTAACAGCAGCTTTTTTTTCGATTTCCGATATTTTTTAATCGATTGTAAGGGTTTCGATTAATTAATTAAAACGATCGTTTTTTTTTATTATTATTTTTTAAATCGATTTTCATAAAAAATGGGTTACAAAAATAATGCACAACGTTAATAATCAAGTTTTCACTTCTGCTGGTACTCCCGGAGTGCAACCCGTCTTTTTTTATTCACATTGACACTACACTACTGACATACTTAGATTAGAGTTTAGCCCGGCTGAGAGATTCCGATGCTGCTAAAAAGGTGATTTGCTTCATGGAAAATCATATTTTTAGTGTTGTAAATACATTTATAGTTTTTAACGTTTATTAACTCATAACTCATAAGACAAACATAATCTATATATATGTTACGGCTAATAGCCGAAGTGCGGCTACACCTAGTTTTAGCCGGCTACAACTAGGTGCAGCCTGCCACATGCGGTTAAACCTAGGTAAATCCTACTTATCTTCGGTTACAACTAGATTTAGCCTTTATTATAGCGGCTAAAACTAGGTGCAGCCAACCACCGGAGGTTAAACTTAGGTGTATCCTATTTATCATCGGCTAGAACTAGATTTTCAGTTCAGTCGTTTTGAGATTCTAATTTTGCGTATCCCGATCGATTCGATTACATGGAATAAAATATAAAAGACAGGGATGTTTAAGTGACATTTATTATTTATTATTTGACAGGCAAATATCTTTTAACAAAAAAGGCGTTACTACAAGTAATTAAAACATAAAATGTTACAAATCTTCTCTTTATAAACATACCGAACTAGACATCTTTGGCGCAAAGATAAAAAAATAAACATAAAAAATAAAGCTTTAGTTCTTAACTGTGAAAAAATCAAGTCTCTGTTCTCTTCTCTTATATTTTTTAAACAAATAGGATAACTTTTTAACTCAGTTTTAATCATACTGAAATCAACAAACTCTCATATTATGTGATAGTATGTTGCAAGACTTACTGCAGTTTTTACTACAGAGGGACTCTACACATTAAAAGACTAAATTTCATTTCAGTTCATAATATAATTCAACACAATTACAAGTATAAATCTTGTTTCGGACTGGCATGGTTTATGGCTTGTCTAGGATAAGATGTCTTATATCTGCCGGGGTGATGATACAAAATCGAATCAATCAGGAAACGCAAGATACGAATCTCAAAATAAAACCAAAATCTTTAACTGACCTGAAAACCTAGTTCTAGCTGAGAATAAATAGGATGCACCTAAGTTTAACCACCGGTGTGTGGCTGCACCTAGTTCTAGCCGCTATAATAATGGCTAAATCTAGTTGTAACCGAAGATAAGTAGGATATACCTAGGTTTAACCGCATGTGGCAGGCTGCACCTAGTTGTAGCCGGCTAAAACTAGGTGTAGCTACACTTTGGCTATTAGCCGTAACATACGGGTATATAAAAGAAAGTTGTGTTAGTTACGCCACTTATAACTCAAGAACGGATGAACCGATTTGGCTGAAAATTTGTGGAGAGGTAGCTTAGAACCAGGAATAAGACATAGGATACATTTTGTCCCGGAAAAATGTACGGTTACTGCACAATATACTTTTATGATTTGCGCGTAAACTATTCAATAGATTTTAATGAATTTTGGTATGGAGATACTTTGAGTCTTGGGAAAAGACAAGAGATACTTTTTGTCCCGGAAATGTACGGTTCCCGCCCAATAAACTTTCATGATTTTCGCTTAAACTATTTATTAATCTATTTTGATGAAATTTGGCATGAAGATACTAATTTTAATCCATTGTTTTCTTAATTATACCAATTCGAATTAAATAATCATCGTTAAGACAGGATAACGCCTGTCGGGTCAGCTAGTATTATCCTAAAACGCTTTTATTGCTTACGGTGGTTTACAGGTGTTGTGGTATTTTTTAAACTTAATTTTAACTTAATTCACAAGTAAAAAGGTCTCGATAAATTTCATATTGATCGATTGATTATAAATTATAATCTTCTTCTAAATACATTTTTGTTCTTATTTAAAAATACAAAAAATTGAGACTAAAAGCTTTATTAGTGAAAAATTAATATTGTTTACATTACTATAATTTCTTACAAAGAGTATAAAAATTGTTAATAGATTTGATGTTCGATAAATATTAAAAACGCAGAGTGGTATCGCGTATCGTTTCTTTGCTAAAGGGACTGACTTTTTCTTACTACTTATTAGCCAAAAATAATACAGTCCAATAGTCTTAGGGCCAATTCAGACCACAACGCGACGCGTAGATGCATTTCTTGTATGGATAGGCCTTATTTCCACTTCTAACAAACTCGCGGAAGTCTTGTGTGAGTTTCTTGCAATATTGTTTACATTTCCTACTAGTTCCTGCAATTTATTGCTGCAATAAATGTCGTGCGAGAAGCTCGCGGATAAATGCTATAAGAAACTAGACCGTATATCAGCGGTGACCTGCAGCGAGATCTATCGCGAGTCCTCGCAGACATGACGTTTAGACATTACTCGCAGGAAGCGCTTGACAAATTGTCGCAACAGCACTTGCTACGGGGTTTACACTTACAAGCTGCTGTCAGAAAGACTGTCAGCACTTCTCGCGACAGTTGTCTTGCAGGTGGAAACCCCGCCTTACAAGATGTCTCGCGCAATTGAGATCTTTCTGAATCAACCCTAATGGTACCGCTATTCTTGTCATACGTTGCTTAAAGTGGCATTTTATTTGAATTTTTGTCGGTTACGGTCACTTTGCAACTTGTGGGCTGGATCAGGATCATAAAGCCATCTTTAGAGCAGTGTAATTTTTCTTCGTGAAGAGTGTATTAATCACAAAAAAAAATTAAGAGCAAATTAAAATAAGCCTCTCCACGTTTCCACCTGTCCGTTACGAAACTCTTTTGTATGCATTTATCGGTGAATTACAACGTCGAGCACCAGTGGAGCTCCCCCCCCCCCCCTCCCGCGCCGCCGCCCGCCGAAAAACGTACGTATTAAAACGCACTCGTTATGTGCCGCAATATTTTTACATAAATTACATACTAACTGCGTGTGTGGTGTACATGGGACGTTTTGGCGACTTTTGTGATGGTGGTTTATGAATTTGTTTCGTTTTGGTCTTTGGATGTTCTCTTTCTATGTAAGTTTTGATACTAGATCCTTCTGGATAAATGCCATTGTATTAGGTGTGTTATAATCAGCTGCCTATATCCTGGGATTTTGTATGACAGTATGACAATTATTTTTCTAAACTAATCTAACCTAAACGTAAATAGTTAGGAGTTGATCATTTACTGCTTAAGTATAGACGTAAGTACTGTTTTAATCCAACATTAATAAGGCTCCAAGTGGATCCAATCCTGCTTGGATCCTATTATTATTTTGCTTTATTCTCACATTGGTTGATGAACTAAAGTCGAAAAACAGATTTTAATTTCGGCTGAAAACACGTTTGATGCTGGGATCGTTTATAAGAATACCAATTTCCAGTCCTATTATGTATACCGAGGCTGCATCGAAACCATATCGAAACTTTAAGTATTATTGTAAGATTATAATTTATCACATTAGGTACGTGGAGATTACATTTTATGCAGCAAAATCAATAATTCAGGACTGCCAACACCAGAATTAAAATTAATTATTCACAAATATAAAAAAAGTTCCATTCATTCTCATTCGAATCAAATGAAAACTAGTTATAAAAAATCAGAGACACCGCGAATATAACCGAATTACCGGGCCTTCATTAGCCGTGTTTGTGCTCGGTTGTACCCGGTTATACACGGTTATACCCGGGTATACCCGTGTGCCCGGTATTAAATCACGTCTGTGTTTGCTGAGGTCCTCTAATTGTATACAGACAGCGGACAAAATCATAATAATGTTTTAGTGAATTTGTGTTTAGACTATTGACAATACCAACATAGGTACTCGTATTATTAAATGTCGGAATGTGTGACTAGTCTCGTAGTATCTAGTTGAGCAGCTACTCCATTATCGAATTTGACTAACAAGCTAGGTACTAAACTGTTTTTTATGAATGGCGTTAGGTTCACAAACTCTATTTCCGTCATGGGCTTTACTTACTCCTTATATTTTGAAGATCATTATAGTTACCTAAAAAGGCTTTCTTCTAGAAATAATGAAAGAAATAAATAGGAACTACATAGTTTCTGCTGCTGTTTGGGACATAAACTGATTGAAGAGGAATTTGAAAAAGAAGACTCTGAAAATTATTTACAGCTAGATAAAGTTGCGCCAAAATTCGTTCATCATGCAGCAATCGTTAATTTTTATAGAACATATAAAAATTATCCTATGTCAGCTAAAACGCTACAGCCGTTTGGGCGTAAAAAGGTAACAGACGGATAGACAGACACAGACAGATAGACACACTTTCGCATTTAGAATATTAGTATAGGTTCGCTTTGCCAAACAAACTAATTTTTTTAGCTCCCGTACAAGGTAAGCCACTTGCCTTACCCGCGGTAGGTCTTTGTGGTATATTCGAGTGTGTATAATATTTATTTATGTCTGACTACCCACAATGGTCAAATTAGACCTAATCCTTCGTAGCAATGAAACCTCCGAATCTTATAAAAGGAGAAAGGGACAATCAGAAATTGTACTTGTAAAGGACTTTCTTTTGTACGTTTGCCTTTTCAATTTCTTTGTGCTTCGAATAATTCGGTTTTCATAAAAGTTAAATAAGCTTAAACGTATTTAAATTCAATAAAACCAGTGCAGTTTTAGAGCATGAGTTTTTGGACGAACGAATTATAAACTGCCTAAAATGTTGTTAAGATCTGTATAATTGAAAGCTAAAAAGACTCCAATTACTTAAACGCTTAATAATTGCCACTTTAATATATTTTATGAGGCCTAAAAGTATACTAACATCACTGACCTATGATGAGATCTACATATTACCTACTCGAAAAGACCTCTTGAAATTATGATAATTCTAAGCGCTGGAATGCAACGTTGACTTTTAAAAGCTTTTTTTTTTTTTGATATCGCAGGGGAAACCCATCATGGGTGCCCCGGGTTGGGTACCCCGGGGGTATGTGAGACTCCTACTCACTAAAACCACCTGCGGTTCGCCTTCAGCCGTTTAACGGAGGGATATCCCGGATCTAACAAACACGGGACTCCCTCCACGACTGGCCGGTCTACCTCGGACCGGACTTCCACCAAAGTAAGGGAACGCTTAGGCGGACTTTTAAAAGCTTAATCTATACTTTTTAGGTACTACTCTGTTAACTACCATTACAGACAGATGACCCAATTTATTTGACGTTCTACATAATAGTAATGGTCCTGAAGTTGTGATCTAAAAGTAAGAACTAATAAACATGAAAATCAATTGGTCAATTAAACGCAGGTGAAACAGCTACTTACTCAGTCAGCAACAATTTTCCTTGACAGCCATGATTTAAAACACGAGACGAACAAAGTCTGAAACAAATCAGAAATCAAGAGTCAGACAAAAGTTCATAGTTTTGGTACTCGCATGGTGGTTTGGACCATACCTTACTAAAATACAGGGTGCAAATAAACCTTCCTGCCAAATTTTTTCCAGTTTTTTTTTAAATTGCATATTTTATCCCATTTAAAATCATTTCAGAACGGTCAGTGGTCACTGGCGGCGAGGGGGAATGAGCGGGGGTAACGCGGGGGAAGTCACGCGCGGGCGACGCGTCGTGTCCATAAATTGTTACGCGACCACGCGACTGCGAAGCGGCAGCGTCAATACAAAACACACATTTGACAACTTGTCAAATGTGTGTTTTGTATTGACGTTGCCGCTTCGCAGTCGCGTGGTCGCGTAGGTTTGTGCAAAGCATAAAAGAAAAAATACATATATTTTTATTTTTAACAGGGATCAATATTATATCAAAATTTGGCAGGAAGGTTTAATTGCACCCTGTAATTTGTAGGTATATCAAACTGCAGTGGGCACAGGCCGTATCTCGCAAGACATAATATGTACGACCAGCGGAGCGTGAGTGGCTTTATGGGGTCATTAGACAGACGCCATACTTTTGTAGCAATTAACCCGTGAAATAATCGATTGTTTCTTGTGGGGCCAATTTGACCCGTCTACGGTATCTGTCACGGTCGGGTTAAGAAAGAGGCATGTTAAAATTATACTATATCGATTAATGATAAAGATATCTACAAAATCGATGTTTTAATAATAACGGAAAATGACTGCTCATTTTCCATGTGTCTGCACACATCGTATGGTGGTGATCAACGGTGAATTTTTTGAGGTGATGCCTTTACTTTCTTTCGTTGTGTGCTATATACGTGACATTCTTACATTTTATGGCACGCTTTACCTACTATGTATGTATTGTACGTACCAGGTATATGCAATGACCAGTACAAAATAACATTATGATGATACTTGTATCAGCAAATTGTGGGCATTGAAGTTGATATGAGTGATACTCAATGGTCCGCAAAGTAAGGTAACCGATAACTTATACTCGTAATATCTATGTCTACACAGAATGATCATAGAACCTGTGATAGAACCGTATCAAGTAACAAAACAGCTTCTTAGCTACTTGATACTGTAGCTATTCGGTATCAAGTAACTAAGTACTGGCCAGTAAGAAATCGAGCAGAAACTTTTTTGAATCGAATAAAACTTTTTTGTTGCATTTTTTTTCAGCGTGGTGTTAAGTATCAAATTCTCTAAGCACCGGAAATAACGTTTTGTTACTTAGTATATCCGATAATATTTTTAAATATGGAATACAATTTCAGATTTTATTGAATTTGTACGGTAGACAGTGTACATGGTACAATCTGTCAGCCTGACGAAGGTACGAAGGTAGGTACTGACGCGTGCCGGAACTCGCTCATTTACCTTTTTTTTTTTTTTTTTTAAAGCAGATCGCACAGCTGATGTAGGGTTTGAATATTTAAGGTATCTCTTTAGGATCAGTACCTACAACATAGACATTAGTATCATGTACTTACTCTATTTCAAATTGCTTCAATGGAGTTATCGAAAATAATAGATACTGTAAGTAATAAAATAATATATTTTTTAAATATCTATGGACGCTTCACACCACGTCATTCTGGCCCCGTGGCTAAGTACCTGAAGGACTTGTGTTACAGGTACCAGACAACGGAAATATATTTAATACTTTTATACTATACATATATTTAAGATTTTTATTATATCATACACATATTTAATACACATCCATGACCCAGGAACTTTGAAAACTTTTTGTTCCGTCGGCGGGATTCGAACCCGCGACCCCCGGCTTGAGCTGCCCACACACTCTTTAAAACCATTGAGCCACAGAGGTCGTCCGTTTGTTTTTTTTTTTCACAAACAGAGGTTTTCTGAATATTATGTATTTATTCGGAAAACCTCAAGTACGAGTTAACATAATATTGAAACAGGATGTATTATTTTTCAATCCAATTACCCTAATTCTAATATTTTTAATAAATAGGTATCTAAGTAACCGCTTGATTTTTAGGTTCGAGCAAGTCTTATCAAACAGCATTATAGTAATTAGTATCCGGTTTTTCTCAAACAAATGTCATGTACGTTGGTTTAACATTTCATGTAGAATTGGGATACTGGTCTGTCGGCGACCCTACTCTGAAAACAATGTATTGTTACGACAATGCCGACATCTTATCATTAACGCAAATCTCGGCATTAGCACAATCTCGAATCTGTTACAAAGCTGACCATTTTTTGGTTTCATTGTTACCGTATTCCGTACTGCATATCAGATTCTGACATTTCAATGCGAGCTGTCAATCTGACGTGTATTTTTTTCTCAAACAGATGCACAGAAATTATCGCAAAATCCCAAATCCATGCACCAGAACTAATCATATCCAGCGCATAATGTGTGTTTGTATTGTTAATATGTTTCTTTGTGGATCGCATTACTAACCTATTTCTGGTATAAAGGTGAGTTTTCACGGGTTTTTGAGTTTCAATGCGACCTATATTTTCTTTGTTCGTGGTGTATTAGGGTATGTTTAGCTACAAGGTATACTTTGGTGTTTTGTATTTTTTATTTACCAAGGTTTTTAGCATGTAACTTTCCGTGTTAAAAGAGTTTTCATCGGCACCTTCTAGACGAGAATAAAGCATTATTTTTAAAAGCAAATATGTACTACGTGAACATAACATAACTTATTTGAACTATTTTTATAATAGCCTGGTTTTACATTATCTCACAGGAAAACTGAACCTTTTTAGGGTTCCGTACCCAAAGGGTAAAAACGTGACCCTATTATTAAGAATACGCCGCGCCCGCGCCACACCGGAATGGCAGCGGCGCGGCGCGGCGAGCACTTTCAGTGTCATATGATGCGGCCACGGGCGGCCACCGGCGGCCACGGGCGGCCGCTAGATTCTCAAGCGATACTAGGCTGCTATTTATGTATCCGGAACTGGCCACTTACAATAACAATATTTAAAAAGTAATTACAACATTTGAAAATAGAACTCTTTGGTTGAAGAATACATTTGTTTCATGTGACTGTCAATTATTTTTCCATTGTGGCGTCATTTTGAAAATTGTGTGTCTTCATTTGCCATGGATTTAACGCGTGAACATTTTCGTGCAATGATTTACTACGATTTTCGGCGTGGGCTAAATCAACAACAGTGCTTTATTCAACTCACCGCAACTTTTGGAGATGAAGCACCATCAAAAACCACTGTTTATCACTGGTACAGTGAGTTTAATCGTGGGCGGTCTATGCTCACGGATGAAAATAAAGAAGGTCGCCCAAAAACAGCTGTTGTCCCACAAAATATAGATGCTGTGCGGGAACTAATAATGCGTGATCGTCATGTTACATATCGCGAGATAGAGGCGTCCTTACGCATAAGTATGACGAGCATACATAAGATATTACACGAACATTTGGCTGTAAAAAAAATATGTTCGCGTTGGATTCCGCACAACTTGACAATCGATCAAAAACGGGCTCGTGTCGATTGGTGCAAAAAAAAAACCGGCCAAGTGCGAGTCGGACTCGCGCACCGAGGGTTCCGTACAAACCTGCAAGGTTTACAAAGTTCGTTTGATATGAATTTCAACTTGATAGCTCTACGCGTTCATGAGGAAAAAAGTAATAAGTTTATATTTATTAAAAAATATATATTTTGTAATGTAACTAAAAATTTAAGGTTTTCGGAATTTTTCCTTTATGTGTGCTATAAAACGTTGCTTCATGCCAAATTTCAAGATTCTAGGTCGACTGGAAGTACCCTTTAGGTTTTGATTCCCTTGCGAGTACTTGCGAGTTTCAAAATATGCAGCTTAAATTGCTGTTTCTTTTGATTGCGTTGACATAGAAGTTTGATTTTGTTACAGCTTAAAGGTATTATAGACTTGAGTATTTGGTATGAATTTCAATTTAATACCTCTACGCGTTTATGAGGAAATGGGTAGTAAGTTTAAAATTATAAAAAAAATATATATTATGTGATGTAACTAAAAATTTATGGTTTTCGTAATTTTTCCTTTATCTATGCTATACTAGGCTGCTATTTATGTATCCGGAACTGGCCACTTACAAGAACAATATTTAAAAAGTAATTACAACATTTGAAAATAGAACTCTTTGGTTGAAGAATACATTTTGTTTCATGTGACTGTCAATTATTTTTCCATTGTGGCGTCATTTTGAAAATTGCGTGTCTTCATTTGCCATGGATTTAACGCGTGAACATTTTCGTGCAATGATTTACTACGATTTTCGGCGTGGGCTAAATCAACAACAGTGCTTTATTCAACTCGCCGCAACTTTTGGAGATGAAGCACCATCAAAAACCACTGTTTATCACTGGTACAGTGAGTTTAATCGTGGGCGGTCTATGCTCACGGATGAAAATAACGAAGGTCGCCCAAAAACAGCTGTTGTCCCACAAAATATAGATGCTGTGCGGGAACTAATAATGCGTGATCGTCATGTTACATATCGCGAGATAGAGGCGTCCTTAGGCATAAGTATGACGAGCATACGTAAGATATTACACGAACATTTGGCTGTAAAAAAAATATGTTCGCGTTGGATTCCGCACAACTTGACAATCGATCAAAAACGGGCTCGTGTCGATTGGTGCAAAAAAATGATAAAAAAATACAACCGTGGTAAGTCAAAAGCCGTTTATAATATCTACACAGGTGATGAATCTTGGATCTATGCATATGACCCCGAAACTAAACAACAGTCAACGGTGTGGGTGTTCCAAGATGAGCCGAAACCAACAAAAGTTACTCGTGCAAAAAGTACTTTGAAGCAAATGGTCGCCTGTTTTTTTGGAATTAATGGACATGTGGCTACAGTGCCATTAGAGAATCGTAAAACGGTTAATTCTGAATGGTATACGACCATTTGTTTACCAGAAGTCTTTGAAGAAATAAGAAAGGACAACCGACAACGCAGAATCATATTACATCACGACAATGCTAGCTGTCACACCTCAGCTGAAACAACTCAGTTTTTGGAGGGTCAAAAGATC
This sequence comes from Polyommatus icarus, assembly GCA_937595015.1. Lineage (NCBI taxonomy): Eukaryota > Metazoa > Arthropoda > Insecta > Lepidoptera > Lycaenidae > Polyommatus > Polyommatus icarus. The sequence continues at coordinate 5,906,575 of OW569338.1, read as the reverse complement.
GAATTGACTGGTCATCCGCCGTACAGCCCTGATTTGGCACCTAACGATTTCTTTTTATTTCCATACGCGAAGAACAAATTACGTGGTCAACGTTTTTCGAGCCGCGAAGAGGCTGTTGATGCGTTCAAAATGCACGTTTTGGAGATACCTCAATCAGAATGGAAAAAGTGCTATGAAAATTGGTTCCAGCGTATGCAAAAGTGTGTCGATCATCGCGGCGAATATTTTGAAAAGCAATAAAACCATATTAAATGATATATGTTTGTTTCTTTTTTTAATTCCGGATACATAAATAGCAGCCCTCGTAAGACGTTGCTTCGTACCAAATTTCAAGATTCTGAGTTCACGGGAAGCACCCTGTAGGTTTTGATTCCCTTGCAAGTGTCGAAAATTTGCGGCATAAACGGCTGTATCTTTTGATTGCGTTGGCTTAGAAGTTTGATTTTTTCACAGCTTCAAGGGACAGTAGACCTGAGTAATTGATATAAATTTCAGCTTCATACCTCCACGCGTTCCTGAGAAAAAGGGTCTTGACAGACGGACAGACGGACAACAAAGTGATCCTATAAGGGTTCCGTTTTTTCCATTTGAGGTACGGAACCCTAAAAATGATAAAAAAATACAACCGTGGTACGTCAAAAGCCGTTTATAATATCTACACAGGTGATGAATCTTGGATCTATGCATATGACCCCGAAACTAAACAACAGTCAACGGTGTGGGTGTTCCAAGATGAGCCGAAACCAACAAAAGTTACTCGTGCAAAAAGTACTTTGAAGCAAATGGTCGCCTGTTTTTTTAGAATTAATGGACATGTGGCTACAGTGCCATTAGAGAATCGTAAAACGGTTAATTCTGAATGGTATACGACCATTTGTTTACCAGAAGTCTTTGAAGAAATAAGAAAGGACAACCGACAACGCAGAATCATATTACATCACGACAATGCTAGCTGTCACACCTCAGCTGAAACAACTCAGTTTTTGGAGGGTCAAAAGATCGAATTGACTGGTCATCCGCCGTACAGCAATGATTTGGCACCTAACGATTTCTTTTTTTTCCATACGCGAAGAACAAATTACGTGGTCAACGTTTTTCGAGCCGCGAAGAGGCTGTTGATGCGTTCAAAATGCACGTTTTGGAGATACCTCAATCAGAATGGAAAAAGTGCTATGAAAATTGGTTCCAGCGTATGCAAAAGTATGTCGATCATTGCGGCGAATATTTTGAAAAGCAATAAAACCATATTAAATGATATATGTTTGTTTCTTTTTTTAATTCCGGATACATAAATAGCAGCCCTCGTAGTCGATACTATGTATTACACTAATGAAGATAAAGTTTAAAATCATATTATGACACTGAAAGTGCTCGCCTCGCCGCTGCCATTCCGGTGTGGCACGGCCCTTTAAGTGTTCCTGTGAGATAATGTTTATCTAGAACTTTAGCTACTAAGAGCCTGTTTCACCACTTGCTGATAAAGTTTTGAATAGGATATTCACAACTTTTTTGACAGATTCTCCATACTTTAACCGTCAAGTTAAGTGGTGGATAGACTATTCGACACTTATCAGGAAGTTGTGAACAGGCCTTAAGTGTCTTGCCAATTTTGATCAAAATCCAGCATACAGTTTTTGCATGACGTCGAAGTCACAAAAACTTACAAACTTCCGCTTTTATAATAAGTACTAGATGACGCTCGCAAGTCCAAGTTTATTGTGCGGCAACCGTACATTTTTCCAGGATAAAAAGTATCCTATATCCTTTCCCGGGACTCAAAGTATCTGCGTACCAAATTACAGCAAAATTGGTTCAGCGGTTTGGGTGTGAAGATGTAATTGACAGATAGACAGACACTTTCGCAATTAAAACATTAGTATGGATTAGTATGAAGTGTAACCACCGCAAAACTCGTCAGGATCTAAGGCTGCGTTGCACCAGAGGCGTGGTTAAAGTTAAAGTTAAGGTTAAAGTTAAATATGGCGTCCTTTTAGCTTTAACTTTAACCTTAACTTTAACTGGAAAATTTGACAGATGTCGTATGAGCTTATGGGGTGTTTGGACGCCATATTTAACTTTAACCAGAGATTTGACATTTTGCACTGTTGTCAAAGTTAAGTTTAAAGTTAAAGTTACAGTTAAAGCTAAAGTTAAAGTTAGTTCGTGCAATCCACTCTAATAGATAAACATCGACTAACCTTTTCGTTTCCCGGTCATCAAATCAAAAATCCCGAAACAGAAACACCGTGCGAGTTGACGAGTGATGTATCGATTGGGGCGGTCGTTTTGTTGCATCGCACTAGGTTTTTGTGTTGGCGGTCTGACCGATATACCGGATTTATGCGTTCCTAGTACACCGTTTTTACTTTTTTTAGGAAAGCTAATACGTGTGTAACCTGTCAATTCGCCCGCGCGTTAAAGGTTAGAAGGTGATGTCTTCTTGATTTTCTTCTTAAATTATCTGTGATGCATGTAGTTCCTGCTTATAGTACGAGTATTTTTTCTTTGTTTTTGTTACCCTCCCTTAACATGGACAATACACAAGTATGAAAGTATCATTTCATATATATTTGCGTACACAGCCTGATACGTCACTAGTCAGTACCTAATGGCTAGACAGACGACGACCTAACATTATTTAACTATTATAACTAATAATGCCTATACCGAGTATGATTTAGTGTATCACTTTTAGTTACATTTACACAATTAGTTACATTCTTTAAATCAACATACTTTGAACATAATGGCCCCAGCGTAGATGTAAAGTAAATAGATAGATTCTAGATGAGGTTCGTCGGTTTACGTAGCTCGGGGAATCCCGGCGGAGTGCGGGCGCGGTGGCTTCTGATGCCACCGATACGTGGAACCACACCATGCATCTACTGATAATAGATATGGCGTTATAGTGTACTATCGTCTATCATAGAAATTCATTCATTCATTCTGGGCAGAGGAAGTATGTGGTCGGGCTATATGTCAATTCAAAGTTATTTGTCGCTGTTGTAATGTTACGCTATAACTTATAATGTTAACTGACCCTCAGATCTGATTTTTATATTCCACGAAACACTTGCAGAATACAATTGTAGCCCTAGCATGGCCACCAGTAGAAATGCGAAAGTATAAACAAACTGTGGACATAAACTTAAGGTACCGTTCCGATTTTTACCGCGGCTAATCGCGACCGCCAAAAATTCAATTAGAATGTCACATTATGAGTCATGACTTATGACAGACTTTAGTATAATTATATCATAAAGTAATATATTATTTGAATTTTTAGGACTATAGTATGTCATAAAGTGTATTTTAATTGAATTTTTCGGAACGAAAAAAGATCGGAACGGCACCTTAAGTTTATCTCCCCAGTTTGTCTTAGATACTTTCGCATTTCTACTGGTGGCCATGCTAGGGCTACTGGTGTCATCATCCATACTAATATTATAAATCCGAAAGTGCATGTCTGTCTGTTACCCTATCTTACGCCCAAACCGCTGAACCGATTTTGCTGAAATTTGGCATGGAGATACTTTGAGTCCCGGAAAATGACATAGGATAATTTTTATTCCGAAAAAATGTACGGTCCCCGTGCGGTAAACGAGTTTTGGCGCAACAGAGTTGCGGGCATCATCGAGTAAATTATAAACCTGCTTTGCGTTGCGTTCACTGCTTGAAAATTTGAGGTAGGTACTTTTAACTTGTTAGAGTATTTTATCGGAAGTTTCTTAATTTTCTTAATTTACCTTCTATATAATTATTAACTATGAAGTGTCGTATCTGTTAGATTTGTAATTCTACTGCTTATCGCGATTGATACTCGCAAGTTTGTCAGGCTCCACCGCGCGAGCTCGCGCCATTCGCAATAACATTATGCTAACGCGCGGGAGAATTCCAAAAAGAATAGAACATTCTAGAAAATGAACTATTTAGATTTTTTAGTTAGAAAAAGAATGTTTTAGAGAAATAGTAGTGTATTTTTAGAACATTGAAAGATATGTACACTTAAACAGATTTTCTTATACGGGAGTCATGGCATGACAGTGCAAAATAATAGGTGACGGTGCAGAGATTTTCTATTCAATACGTAGGTAATTATTTTTCTCACTTAACTTGTTTAAGAAATTCGTTTATTGCGTGCTAATCACAATTAAAATCGTAACAATTATTCTGTTTCAGAATAGAAACTATTTATTATTATCCTCAAAACTTTATAAATACATAAAAGCAGAGTTATGCACAGCCCAGAAGGTCATGACAAGATACTCCGACCTATCACAAACGAAACATAAACCATCAAATACTAGAATTTTCTTCCGCAAAACCTTACGATATTTTCTTCCGTAAACATCTGCAGTTTCCACCACCTCAGCTGATCACGTGATCAGCGGAAGCTCTCAATCACGCCCGCCTGCAGATAAGACGGCACCCCCGGCACCCCCCAGCACCCCCCGGGCCAGGGGGTGTGAGAGGAAGTGGCATTTGGCACGCGCAATTGACGCCACTGATAGGATCACACGCTGAGTCTGCATGCTTATAGTGTAAGAGACTATGGGACGAAAATATTTTAATAAGCACATAATATCATGGAAATCAAACTTCATGTTGTTTACAAAATTATAAAGTAAGGAATCCATTAGCGAGCTGAGACCGCTAGGAAGCCACAAGCCTGCGAGTCAAGGTGTAAACCGCTACTGGAGCTCAAAAATGGTCCGTGGTTGTGTTTCTAAAAATTGGGATTATATAAACTAAACCGCGGTTTTGTAGGATTAAAACCGCGGGTTTGGAGGTGCTCGTTTGGCGGTCTTGATCCAGTGATCTTAGCTCGATAATGCGCCCATGACTATTAACAATGTCGGATGTGAAAAACAGCAACTTTACAGGAGAGCGATTCAAAGTCTAAATTGTGAATAACTTTTTACTTATTTCAAGTAGAATCATGAAATTTCAGGGTTGTGCTCTATAAGTTATTTACGTTTAGTATATTATTAGGAGTATCCCGTATTTTATGAATAAATATGAGAAAAGTCACTTCCGACCTTTTTAACGGAGTACGAGTAATGCTGATTTGTCGGAAGTGCCAGAACTGACGTTATTGCTTGTACAAAATCAATAACTGCTTGTCAGAAGTGGCACTTACGCCATTTTTAAGTGATAACTTTTAATTTAAAAATATGTCGTATGTAGAAATTACCAACAAAAATGACAACAATTTAATGAAAATAATTATATCTTTTTTATGGACTCCTGTCAAATAAAACGTGAAAACAATGTATGTATGAAAATACAAAACATTTCTTATGGTGTAAATAATTCGGAAAATCAAATTTTCGTTCGAAATGTAAATTAACTTAGAACATTGAAATTAAAAATTATTGCCATCATTATTTTGTTGACTTTTTGATATTATGATATAAATAATCTTAAATTAACTTAACAAAATTAATGTTTTTTTTGTATTTATCATAAATTCAGAAAAGTTTGTTTCGTGTTTGGAAAAGTCTTTGTATCTTTGTTTGTAATGAATAGGTTCAATAACTACTGAACTAATTTAAAAAATTATTGTACCCTTGGTAAGCTACGTTGTTAGCAAAGAACATAAGCAGTGTATTATTCAGAAAAATATTAGGGATCATACCGAAAATCGCAAAAATATAACCCAAAGTGGTAAAAATTTGCAATAAATTACATTATTTCGCTTGCGCTGCGAAAAATACAGCTGATTCATAGAAATAATATGACAAAAACTTATAGTGTTCATCATTATCTATAAAAAAGTCCAAGACACCATATATGTATATTTTATGGTTAACGAATAATTAACCATTTCTTTCATTAAAAAAAAAAACCGGCCAAGTGCGAGTCGGACTCGCGCACCGAGGGTTCCGTACAAACCTGCAAGGTTTACAAAGTTCGTTTGATATGAATTTCAACTTGATAGCTCTACGCGTTCATGAGGAAAAAAGTAATAAGTTTATATTTATTAAAAAATATATATTTTGTAATGTAACTAAAAATTTAAGGTTTTCGGAATTTTTCCTTTATGTGTGCTATAAAACGTTGCTTCATGCCAAATTTCAAGATTCTAGGTCGACTGGAAGTACCCTTTAGGTTTTGATTCCCTTGCGAGTACTTGCGAGTTTCAAAATATGCAGCTTAAATTGCTGTTTCTTTTGATTGCGTTGACATAGAAGTTTGATTTTGTTACAGCTTAAAGGTATTATAGATTTGAGTATTTGGTATGAATTTCAATTTAATACCTCTACGCGTTTATGAGGAAATGGGTAGTAAGTTTAAAATTATAAAAAAAAATATATTATGCGATGTAACTAAAAATTTATGGTTTTCGTAATTTTTCCTTTATCTATGCTATAAGACGTTGCTTCGTACCAAATCTCAAGATTCTGAGTTCACGGGAAGCACCCTGTAGGTTTTGATTCCCTTGCAAGTGTCGAAAATTTGCGGCATAAACGGCTGTATCTTTTGATTGCGTTAGCTTAGAAGTTTGATTTTTTCACAGCTTCAAGAGACAGTAGACCTGAGTAATTGATATAAATTTCAGCTTCATACCTCCACGCGTTCCTGAGAAAAAGGGTCTTGACAGACGGACGGACGGACAGACGGACAACAAAGTGATCCTATAAGGGTTCCGTTTTTTCCATTTGAGGTACGGAACCCTAAATATAACTTCAAATCATCTCCTACTAGCGTGCCTTTTTTTGCATATTAACAATATTGATCCTTACCTAAATAAATATCAAAACATTTAATAGTGATTATGTAAAGAATAGAATTGTCTTTTAAATTATTACCATGGGGCAAATATTTTAGAAGTTAGGATAGTTTGATTAAAGCTTAATACAGGGCGCCGATGCGGCAACGGTGGTGGCTACCACGAATTTGTAATGGAAAATATTATATTTTCCAAGTCGAACAATTTGCTATGGATCTTATCGACATCTGCCAAATACGCTGGAAAGATGAATTTGCCCAAATATGTGGGAAATACAGAAAATACTGACGAAGGACTGACTGTTTTGCAGGTCCATTAATTTGTCAGCGAAACGAAGTTTACGGAATCAGGTAGTTCTTAAAAATCTCTACATTTTTAGGGCACTTACGTACTACCACAGCCTTCGTTTTCATGAAAAACTTAGATTAATATTTATAAGATTAATTAATCAAAAGCAGTCTTCTTCATCCGAGATTCTCTATTTATTCTATGGCATTTTTTGAGAATAATTTCACTTTTACGTAATCTGAGTAAATCTATATGTTTGTTAAGACAAATTGCAAGCTCTGCATTTACAATGTCTACAAGATCAGCAAGGCTAATCAAACTAGCTACTCAACGAATTGAGAAAATTACAATAATAGTATAGGAAAAAAATGCTCATGGAAATCTTGTGACTGAAGTTAAACCTAGTGTGAAAAAAGGTCCTTTTAATACCTTTTTTTACGATATTTAACAGTATAGCTTATGTTTCATTACTGTTATGTAATAAAAAATGCCTAGAAAATCAGCTATTAGACACCAGATCGCCAAAACACGATTATTGAATTAAAACAATATATTCATTCATTTTGTATGTGTGCCAACAAAAACTTAATTTTCGTACAAAAATGACCTATTTTGAAAGCCTTCTGAAGATGTTTAAAGTCGGTACGCAACGACAGATATTGTACAAACTACAAGCGCCATTTAATCAATAAGAAAAATAAATGAAATGATTATGATGTAGTACTACCGACAATTTAACCATTTATAAAACCGATTAAGAATGTCGTATGTGGTACAACCGACATTTCATGCATTTGAAAAACCGGTTAAGAACGTTGGATGTGGCACATCAGACAATTTTAAATGACCTACGATAAAATGTTAATGAATGTAAGTGTTTATCTTATAATCAAATCTAAAGCAATAAAACATAAGCTATACTGTTCAAAATCTTTAAAAAATATAATAAAGAATAGCAAATACCATTTTCCGCACTAGTATTAGCTCCGATCATAATATTTCCATCAGCATTTTATTCCCTATTGCTATATTTTTCTTAATTTCGTTGAGTACCTAGTTTGGTTAGCCGCGCTGATCTTGTAGATATTAAAAATGGCGTCGAAAATTTAAAAATATAACTAATGTTGCAAAAAAAACAAATGAGAGCGCGAGGTCCAATCCCTCCGTTAACATGGTCGGAAGTGGCACATCGAGCGCTCTCACTCAACTCCACGTCCCGTTAACAACGTAGGTAGTGACTATCTGACATTGTTAGCGGACTATCTTAGTAATATACGACATTTTTAATGTAGCTATTTCAGAAACTATGCATAATATAATTTTTTTCTTTTCAGCTAATGATAGCCTTGGTTTTAAGGACATGTTTTATGAAATAAAAAAAATTGTCGATTTTGCACATCCAACATTTTCTTTCTTTCTTTTTCTTCTTTTTTGGCAACTTGACACAAAGGATGTGTATGTTGTGCCACAGACAAGGTAAAAAGGTAAGGAATATGGCGGGAAAACCATATTCCTCCTATTATAATTTTCATCATCGTTTTCATGTATCGTCAGGTCTAAAGTCTAGTCAAAGTCTAAGTAAAAGTCAATACAGTCAAGGAGTCAAGTCGGTCGATTCAGTAAAGTGGTAGACGCTTTACTGAAACTTTCGATGGAGTTTTGGAGGGAACACAAAATAGCACGTTTCTGGATATTACATCACTTTCCTACACTTGTGCATGAACACGAATATCTAATGGTTAATATTCTACCAATATTACACATTAAAAACCCAGCTAACACAATTTTAGGAAAATAATACAAAAACACAACAGCACTCTTTCACATGCCCGCCAAAAACCCACATCCGACATTATGGATTATGGATTACCAACTCAGTCCGTCTTCTCCTTCTTGTTTCAACTACGTAGTACTTATTATCTTCCATCATTTAGTATTTATTTGGTTTTTTCCAATTTTTGTTAAATTACAAGCAAAATCAATATATGTTATCAACCAATAAAGCACGACTCTTTATATAATAGGTTTTTTATCAAGCGCAATTACCTACCAAAACTATAGTTACAATATTGTGTTTAGTTTAGTCCCCGGGCTCCCAGTCTACCCGGAATGCTTGGCCGTGGTTGGGGTTAGTTACCTATCAAACTATAACTATAAAATTATGTATATTTTTATCTCCGGGCTCTTAGACTACCCGGAATACTTGGCCGTGGTCGGGTGTCGGCCGCGAGCGCCGCGACACCGCTTCCGATACATTGAGCCGATACTTTACGGCGGTGCTCAGATGAAAACCCCAGAAAATCTTGTGTTAGCCTTAATAACTTGGAAAAGCTTTTCTTTAATATAATACGGTATCACCATACTAACATTATTAATGCGAAAGTGTGTCTGTCTGTTACCTCTTCACGCCTAAACCGCTGAACCAATTTCGCTGGAATTTGGTTTGGAGATACATTGAGTCCCGGAAAAGGACAAAGGATACTTTTTCTCCCGAAAAATGTACGGTTACCGCGCGATAAACGATATTTGGCGCAACAGATTTGCGGGCGTCATCTGGTTAGTTATAAAACTGTGTATCTGGGTGCACGGTAGTGCACCCGCCGAGACGAGCTAAGAGAAGCGCAAGGGCACTACTTTTTTGAACATTCATAGAATTGGTTTCCGTTGTAGCAGATAGTTCATATTTTCAGGATATGTTGGCTGTTTCGTTAGTTACTTCAGATCAGTAATTAAATATTCACCTTACCTCCACGATGGTAGCGAAACAGCGAAGCCATACATATTTACTGATATGTAGAAAGTTTTGGAGTTAGGGTCGATAGAGTAAGGCCGCATCGATTCAGAAGCTTGGCTCTACATTTGATTTGATGTCTTTTTCACAGGGCAAACCTTTTGTGAACGCCGAGGTAACATTTTACATGAAATGTTTTTGGTGGGATTAATGTATTGTTTGGATACTTCGTGCGCGTTGTTGACCGATTTTTTATACGAATATTTCACTTTATAGCGCGAGCGGTCCTAATGTCTAGTAGGCTTCAGTACGATTTTGCGATCGACAAACCGACTTTGCCAGCCAAAAAGTATTGCCTTGTATTAACAACCTTGTTATCTTTGTGACCATCTTTTACCAAGTTGTAGCATAAAATAAAGGGTTTTCCAATAGGGACTTGAAATTTTGACTATTTTTTTTTTATAAAATAAGGGGGTAAACGAGCAAACGGGTCACCTGATGGAAAGCAACTACCGTCGCTCATGGAACATCAGGCCTTTTAAGAGGGAATACGCTCTCTTCTTATACCACCACCATAATAAGTTCTTATATTTAGTTTGTGGGCGCACCCTTTTACTTAACATCGAACTGATACTGCCAGTTTATTCTGTAGACATAACATTTATATCATGGTGAAGTACACGAACGAACAACGTCTGCAAATCTTTTACTACAGAAATTCGGAGTCGGTGGCCACTGCTTTAAGAGCGTTAACTCCGATTTTAGATCGTTGTTCTCACCCTAGTAGACAGGCAGATTGGCCATGATTATGGATTATTTTTGGCCACAAGCCACACACTACACGTTACAATCGATCTATTGAAGAGCAAGTTTGATAAGCGTACTGTTATCTCAAAAAATAGACCAGTCGATTGACCGCCTCGTTCGTGCGATTTAACGCCTCTAGATTTTTTTCTTTGGAGCCACAGATTACCTCCCAAGGGTAATCTGTGTTTGGAGCTGTCTCAAGTCGTAATATAAGTCAACGAGTTGAAAGAGGAAAACTAACTTGCCAAAAAAATATATCAATAAATAAATTATACTTATCTTATATATAAAATTCTCGTGTCACAATGTTAGTCCACGAACTCCTCCGAAACGTCTTTACTGATTTTTACCAAATTTTATATGCATATTCAGTGGGTCTGAGAATCGGCTACTGGGTACTTTATATATTGATAAGTGCCTTTTATTTAATAAATAATAGTAAATTATTACAACCTGAGACTGACGGCGACCATGTTTTTGCGACGGGATAGCGATGGACGTTGCCATGGTGACATACTTATTTAGTCACTTCAATAAAATAATATGGGCGAGATACTTTATATTATGGCAAAGCAACGTTTGCCGGGACAGCTAGTAAAATATAATATAACATATTGCATAATATTATACTATACTTATAATATACATATTATTATCGTATGATAATATATGTATATTATTTATGTATATAAATTATATTATATAAATAAAACCAATAACTATACATAATGTTATATATTATTTAATAGGTGTATATAATATTATATTTAGTTGATCTAGCTTAAAAATATTATAAATATTAAATTACGCCATAAATTATGAAAATTATGAAAACTAAGAGTCTGCCAACTGTTTCAAGTAAAAGTCACGTACCCTGCGCTTAAAAGTGTATTTGGTTTTTATCATCCTGATTTCCGGAGGAAGAGCATTCCAGAGGCGAATAGCCTGGACATTAAAAGAACAATGGACGGAACTGGACGTGTGGGAAGGGCAACTTAAAAGCTGATTTGAAGTGGATCGGAGGTTTTTATCGTACCTGCTGCAACGGTATTGAAAATGAGGTGCGAGATATTCGGGAGAATGTGGATTATGCAGCAGTGAATATAGCACGCATAGTGCCTGCACAGAGCGGCGCTGACGTACTGGTAACCAGTATAGCTTGGAGCGATACAAAGAAAAATGGACGTATAAAATTAAACGCGAAATAGCCGAAATGTGTGACCGGCTCATAGAAAATTGGGTTCAACGAATCACTGCTGCAAACGTGCCTGCGATGGCCATAAGAGCGAAGTCGAGTTCCATTAACAAATGTTTTCATTGTACTTCAATCCGATACTAAAATTTTTAAAATATCTCAAATTGTTTCAATTTTATTTTGAAAAAAAGTTGTAAAGTCCTTAATGGGAAACCCCTTATTATGTTCTTAATCCCAGTGGATAAATACCATTATTTTTCTACGAAATATTTTGAATAGAAAGAGAATCTTCTGTATGCCATGTTCACTGCTAAGCCTGCTGCATTAAGGGCGTCCCTTCCAGAGATACCGTAATTTACCGTATTTCAAGCCCTATAAACATATAATTTTAAAGCTACAAAGTTATAATAAAAATACAGCAATAATCTTCAGTATATCGACATTCCTTTCGCCGTTTTAAATTTTCTATTTTTGTTTATTACACTCATGATATCAGCTTCCAAAGTAAAACCAATTTATTAAAATTCAAGCATACATTCAGCATCTCCTTAGGATTTACAAATTACTTTTATTGGAAATACACACCAATAGATTGACCATATCATAACCTACATATTCCCCGTTTAAAAATTTTTTTAGGTCAATTTTGAACTAAGATAAGTAAAAAAATAGGGTTTTGGTACGCTCTCGGCAACGCGGCAAATGTATGGCCAAGGTTGTTTGCTCGGGGAACGGCCTTAACATTATACGAATTACAAATACCTACTGCAGTCCAGCGGGCAGGGACATTATTTTAAGGTTCCGGTAACGAAAACATTAAAACAACTAAATCTATTGCAATGTGATTTATTTCTGAGCCCACAATATAAACGACTTAACCCGTGTTATATAATATTATGTACTTACTATAGCAAAAGTTATATCATAAAATCTTTGATACAAAACATTGTCTTGTCCGTATTCATGTACAATCATTAATAATTTACTTTTATAATCTTTTTGAAATAAGCTTCTAGCTATCTTGTAATGCGAAGAAAATTATGTCCTTTATAAATTGAACCTATTGAGTATGAAACTCAATAGGTTCAATCTATAAATATGTTTAAATGTGTTAATCCAGGGTATCAGCTAACTTCATACCAAATTTTATTATAATCGCTCCAAAAATCAAAATAAAAAAATCTAAATATATAGTTTTTATTAAGAGTAATTTTTGTAAAAAAATTACTTCGTTACTAAGGTGCCTCTCACCGGTTCGGGAACTAACCCGGCGAGAAGAACCGGCGTAAGAAACTCGCAGTCGTTTAGACGTGAAGAAGTAACAAACATACAAACTCACAAACTTTTAATTGCCTTTATACTATTAGTGTGTTTTAAATTTCTAATACGTGCTAATATAATAAAATCTTACTTTACTTTTTGTTATACTCCAAAAAATCACAGGAACAAATTGTTGGCTATAAGCGTATTTATACTGAGGAAATGCTAGAATAGAGCGAAGTCACATCATAATAATATTATGGTGGTGCAGATGGTGCGGGTGATGCAGGTGGTGCAGGTGTTGCCGGTTGGTGCAGACTGCAGGTGATGCAGGTGGTGCAGGTGAAGCAGGTTGGTGCAGGTAGTACCGGTGGTGCAGGTGATGCAGGCGGTGCAAGTGGTACGTGTGGTGGCCGGGCGTCGCTGAAGGGCCCATCTCCGGGGTGGATTCTCAGCTTGTTAGTCGCCCGAGATACATTTGCAAAAGCGGTACAGTCTATAAATTATGTAGAGTACACAGATGACGACGGCTACTGCTAACACAATAGGGTCTGCCGAATCGCCGGAAGAACCGCCTTTAGACGCATTACTGCCTGCGTGCATTACGGCTCTTGATATAGCACCCATGATACGCTGAACGTATTTTAGTAAGAAGTAAGAATTGAACGTTTCGCGGCCGGTTGGGCTCAGCGGGCGGTCTCGGAACTGTCGAATTTCGCTACTGCGAGGCCCCGGGTAGCGCGGAGACGAGAACGACTGAACCCGCAACTTATCTAACTCGTCTAATATACTCACTCGTACGTACAATATTAAATGTCACATTAGTCATTATCCACTACGTTATTTTAAACCGATTGTTTAACAAAATTGGGCGCCTTATCGGCCAATGTTTCCGGGAAATTAATGTCACAGCGCGAGCGGTAAACGGGTACCTACATTTTAGTTACAAAATTATGTAAAATATTATGAAGAGAATTATTAGATACTAGCGACCCGCCCCGGCGTCGCACGGGAATAAAATATAATATAGCCACTGAAAAAATGATTAAAATCGATAGCCCATCACGGTCCTTCATGTGGTCTACTTCTTATCTCCAAATAACATAAAAATTGCTCCAGTAGTTCGCGAGACCCTTTCGAATAATTTTCTACATCCTCCTATTAATCTTAGCATGATAAAATATAGCTTATAGCCTTTCTCATTAAATGGGCTATCTAACACTGAAAGAATTTTTCAAATCGGACCAGTAGTTCCTGAGATTAGCGCGTTCAAGTTAGCCCTTTCAAATAATTTCCCCCTTTTTTTCCACATTTTCCTCTATTTCTTTGCTTCTATTAATCTTAACGTGATAAAATATAGCCTATAACCTTCCTCGATAAATGGGCTATCTAACACTGAAAGAATCATCAAAATTTATTGTAAAGGCTTGGGATTTTATTGTAAAGGCGTATGTAACATTAGCCTTTAAAATATTTACTTACTTTACTAAGTCTGATCACCGCAAACCTTTTGTGGTCGTCGAGGTAACATTTTTAACCGACTTCCAAAAAACGAGGAGGTTATATGTTCGGCTGTGGATATTTTTTTTTATTTTTTTTTATTTTTTTTTTGTATGTTCAATGATTACTCCGCCGTTTGTGAACCGATTTTCGAAATTTTTGTTTTGTTGTTAATACAACAAAACAAAAATTTCGAAAATCGGACCAAATTGGAGTGAAACCTAATGGTTTCACTCCAATTTGGTCCCATTTTCACAAAAGTGGTACCTGATGATGGGATCCATGAGTAATCGAGGGAACTCCTCGAAATTTATATGGAAACATATGGTGATTTTGGTTTATGTGAAGTGTACTAAGAATACGCTACCAAAAAGTCAAATATTGGGTCAAGGTATACCATGGTTTCGATGATGCTGAGAGAACTCCTGATTCCTTATAGATACACGTTTGGGAGTTTCGGCGTTGTTTTAAGAACAGAAAGCATAAACTACTATACAATTCATATTCATCATCATAATCATCATTATCATCATCGTCATCATCATCATTACCACGTCGTGTTAAGGCCACCAATGTCTCATGGCACAGAATAGATAATAGTACAAGGCATAGGTACGGATATACTAATAATAATAATTATGTACTGTATAACAACACCTGCTTGTTTTTAATACACGGCGGTCGGCGTCACTGCCCCGCGCCGCCGCGCGGCGCATGGCGGCAGAAGACAGAATATCGAATACTTTACTAACTACTTTATATACAGATCGAATACTTTACTACTTTATAAAATTTTAATAGACAAATAGAATTAAAATAAAGTTATTTTAAAAAGAGCATTTAAACAAAACAAAGTCATTAAGTGTCTTTTTAATTAGTTATACTTATTAATCGATAGATGGTGCACTAAGTACCTATCGATTTGAATTCTTGATTACAAGAACAGCTGTCAATAATTATGATAATATTAAATACTCGTATTATGCTACGCTACACCCTATGCAAGTTTGTACAATTTTTTATCTGATAGATCCTTCGATCGTGGAAAAACGAGACACAATAGCCTTTCTATTGTTATCGCAATCGCCGGTGACCGCTTCGGGCTTGAAGTATTAAAATTGTTAAATTACTTAGCACAATATGTTCACTTCACTGATAATATTATATTATTTTGTGAGTGTGAGTTGTGACTCTTAACAAATTGTAATAAGATACGTAAAATATACGCGAAGATTTACCTACTAGTGTAACTAAAAAGAGTGAAATTATTATTATTTTTAACAAAAAATTAAAACCGACTTCCAAGGTAAAAACAATAATAACATTAATATGAACTAAAAAGTATTAAATAATTTTTACTATCTAATAGTGCCTTTTTCCGAATTCGGCTAAACCTCAACTATTTCTGTACTCAATCTTCATAATTTTGAAGTCGGTGCCAGTTGCAAAAATTTTAAATATTCTGTCAGAGGACTGAAGATTCAGCTATCTGGTACCGACTTCAAAATAATGAAGATTGAGTACAGAAATAGTTGAGGTTTAGCCGAATTCGGAAAAAGGCACTATTAGATAGTAAAAATTATTTAATACTTTTTAGTTCATATTAATGTTATTATTGTTTTTACCTTGGAAGTCGGTTTTAATTTTTTGTTAAAAATAATAATAATACATGAAATGTTTTTGGTGGGATACTCGTAGTTTAGTCCGCGCGCTCCTAAGTAACCCGGTAGGTATTGTTGGCTGTGGTCGGGTGTACTCAGATGAAAACCCCGGAAAACCTTGTGTTAGCCTTTAATAACTTAAAAAAGATTTTATAATAATAAATCTAATAATAATAAATAACTTAAAAAAGCGGTATTCGGTATTAAGATGGCGAATTGTAGCTCTACCTTCCTACTCCCTAGCTAATAAAATAATATTAATCCAGCGTTAGCGTATTAACTTCTATTCAAGAACCGCTGTCTTTATCTGTCGAGTGACATTCCTAATGAGCCAGACAAAATATACTAATTTTGAATGGACTTTTGATTCTCTGCCTGCTTGACAAATCACTACTAATAATAATAAAAAACAATTTTAAAAGTCCTTGGGTACAGTTTTGTATCTTCGTTGTGATTTCAGATGCAATCTTAGTTATTTAAAGGAAGTATAATTTAACGGTATTCTAAATGCCAACGTCTAAAACGTTCTGATCAGTCAAAAAC
Organism: Polyommatus icarus; assembly: GCA_937595015.1. NCBI lineage: Eukaryota > Metazoa > Arthropoda > Insecta > Lepidoptera > Lycaenidae > Polyommatus > Polyommatus icarus. Next base: position 5,889,857 of record OW569338.1, on the reverse strand, counting down.
CAAAAAATCTGTCGTTTACACATGGGGAAACTATTTTTCTGTTTGAATTTTGATAGGATCCAAACTGGATCGAAGCTGTAATAAGCTGTATGTTGGATTGAAATACTGTACTCTTACTGTACCATACTACATTATACTACGAGTAGTACTGCTCATAGGCTTCAAATTTAAATGTTTATATTAAAATTTATTTAATACAATAAAGAGAATTACAATTACAATATTAAAACTAAATAGAAAGCGCATCTTACATATTTCGCATTAATTATACTATACTATTGCAAATTATATAGTTATGTCTATTATAGGTAATAATTAAAAAAAATTGACATTCGACAGGTTTATAAATAATATTATTAGTTAAAACATACAGCCGAACCTCCTCTATTTTTGGAAGCCCTCACATATTATGTAGATAATAATATTTTCTTTAACTCTGACACGTAATTACTGTTTCAACTTTTTGTGGAACCGTTAAATGTAACCTTAAGGTTAATGAATGATCAACAGCAGGCTGATGAGCCGTTAATTGCTGTGAACAACTGGCTCGGGATAAAAAACTGATTTCCACCTGTTCAACTAACACACTGCGCACACTGTAGTCTATTTATTACTTTATTTACCGTTTTTATTTTATGTGATATTTATTTATTTTATATTTGGTTATAATATATTTTTTGTGTGAGTATGTAGTATACAGATTGGATTGGAATTTATTTAAATGTTATATAATGTGAATTTTCTGGGCCTGAAATGGGCATTCTCTTTTATTTTGGCAAATTAAGATTTATAAGATAAGTACGAAAATTTATATTAAATTTTCTAAAATATTGAAATTCTTACTAACCATTTATAGCCCGTATTTACCTAATATAATTATGTTAAGATCCAGCGTTTATGATTAGGTATTGATTAATATCATAGATGCTAAAGTGCGCTCAATCATACTACTGAAACGATTTTGATAAAATTTGGTATGGAGATATTTTAAGGCCTGAGAAAAGGACATGATAATTACTTTCGGGATAGTTTTGATGTCAGAAAGGGTCATAATAATTAATAGATATAGGTAGAGATCTAGTGCGATAAATGAATGGTGCAACGATATTGCAAACAAATGCATCTAGAATTAAACAAAATAATTCTATTATTAAATATACCAAAGGATCTTAAAAACAAAATACTTCAATATTTTAATAGTCAATAATATTTCAATATCATATTTTCTAATCTAAGCTCACGTTAGCTATAGTGTGTGCTGGCTCTAACACCACACACGTTTTATTTGTTTAGAGTAAACGCTATCATTAGGTTAGCCACAGGAGACGGTTTATGTCTTTATTGTGTTTTATTGGTCCATTGTATGCATACCATTTCATATCATCATTAGCAAGCTGTCGTTTAAAATCCTATTAAATTAGGCCGGAGGTAAAATTATAAACTTAGTACTTACACTGACTTTAACATTCTTTACTAATTTACCAACACGTCCCAGTTTAAGTAAAATAACTTATCCTCGTTCTAAAAATTAAACTTATTCGACAAAGATAGAAGGTTAAGGGCCTGTTTCACCACTTTCTGATAAAGTGCCGAATAGGCTATTCACAGCTTTTTTGACAGATTCTTCATACTTCATCTGTCAAGTTAAATGGTGGATAGCCTATTCGACACTTACCAGGAAGTGGTGAAACAGGCCCTAAGGATATTTGATTAGATTTTGCATTTTCAGAAAGATATCTGCAATCACGCTTAATTATGTACCTATGCGTGAGCTGAATTTATTATAATGACTTCTGAAGGAATTGTTCTGATCGTAGGTTCTGATAGAACTGTTCTTCTTCCGCGGACTCCCCGGCCTTATGCCAGGTTAGGATTTAAATGAAGTTAAGTTAGTAAAGCTGATAAAAATATTTTCATAGGAACTCAATGGAATAATATTAGTTACTTAATTTGATTCTATGTGACTAAATGAGTATGATTTATTTTAACGTTACAGTTTCGCCATATCCATAACTTATTTTGCTTAAAACCGTCAGGTCTTGATTACATCTGACTCATGTAAGCTTTACATGATATGCATTGACAGTATAAATTCAGAAATAAGGTACTATAATACTATGACTATGTCTATAGGATTATGCCATGCTCATCTTATAAACTCTAGTTAAAAATTCAAACTCTAGTATCTAGTTTTTATGTGTAATATAATATTAATTCTGACTTCCCTGTCCCCATTAACTTATTGAAATATTAATACATTGTTTAGGTAACTCGTACCCCTTTTCAATGCATCTAATTGCACATAATATAGTCTTATATAAACCAGGTGTTTCCCATAAACCTATATTCCAACGATATAAGGCTCACTCTGCAGCCATACAGAGGTAATATAACGGTGAACAGCGGTGGCAGTGGGCGGTGGAGCGTGGCGCGGTCACGAAACATTGCCTCACCTTATTGCCCGCTATTGGCCACTATTTTGTAGCTCCTTATCGGTTTATCTATTTATTGGTATTGATAGCTGAATTTGAGAATTTTTTATTCAAATTCCTTTCTACGTTGGATCCTACGTCGATCATGATTCATGATCGTACCTACGTCGATCATGATTCATGGCTAATCAATAATCATAGACGAATATAACCCTCTATCCTCTATATTGTTAATCGCCTGTATTCGGCATTGGCCCATCATGAGCAGTATATGATGTGGGATTTAGAAAAGCTATGATTTTCCTATTTTTTACTGATTTTGCAACTGTACACATCCAAAAAAATAGAGATGCTTTCGAAGATTCTTACTACCCTACCTACTATTGCGCATTACGATAAATCATGACTATGTATTTCAATCCTAAGCTCGCAAGTTGCAATATATTTACTCTAGCGTGATCAGTGATCACTGATAGAATTGACTGATCGAACCACTTATATATTTTATCCATATAGTAGACTAGCTGTTGCCCGCGACTTCGTCCGCGTTAACATAGTTTAATAACAAAGATGGATAGTTTTCCTCTTTTTGTGGTTCCTTATACAAGGGTAAATACGGGACCCTATTTAAGCAAACGAGTGAAACGTCAAAAGCAAACCTCAATAAACTTTCATGTTTCTAATTCAAGAAATGACGCACTTTCATTGAAACTTTCTACCCCGATTTCACCCCCTTGGGGGTAGAATTACCAGAAACGCTTAATTATACGTATCCATTCATTTTTAATCAGTAGCACAAAAATAAAATTTCATGTTTCTAACTCAAGAAATGACGGACTTTCAGTCAAACTTTCAACCCCAATTTCACCCCCTTGGGGGTAGAATTTCCAAAAACGCTTAAGTACATATCCATTCATTTTTAATCAGCAGTCCAGAAATAAACTTTCATGTTTGTAACTTAAGAAATCACGGACTTTCATTTAAACTTTGAACCCCTATTTCACCCCCTTGGGGGTAGAATTTCCAAAAACGCTTAAACACGTATCTAACCATTTTTAATCAGTAGCCCAAACATAAAATTTCATGTTTCTAACTCAAGAAATAACGGACTTTCATTCAAATTTTCAACCCCAATTTCACCCCCTTGGGGGTAGAATTTCCAAAAACGCTTAAATACGTATGCATTCATTTTTAATCAGTAACCCAAAAATAAAGTTTCATGTTTCTAACTCAAGAAATGACGGACTTTCATTCAAACTTTCAACACCTATTTCACCCCCTTCGGGGTAAAATTTTGAAAATTCCTTCCTTAATGGCTGTCTACTTGATAAAACAACCCTTCTCACCAAATTTCTTGGCTGTAACTTTAACAGTTTTTGCTCAGCGATGATGAATCAGTCAGTCAGACAGGACATGTAATTTTATAAGTATAGAAGATAGTATAGTAGTACCTAGATATGTAATAGCCATACTTTCATCTAAACATCATGTTACCTTTATCCTAAATAAAATCAAAGATTTCTAATTAAAATAAACATTTCCAAACAACAAAAACACTCCCATTTCACACATTTCGCCAACAGCGGCGCGTCGAGGTGAGTTCTAATCAAGATAATTAGGGGGACAAGTGAGAGTCAAAGGCGGACGCCGGCGCCCCGCAGCGCAGCGTAGCGCAGTGTAACGCACGGTTCATCAGGGCTGTCACTATATTATAAAGAGTAGAGATTCATTTGTTTGTGGAATTGCATTAAATATGTGTATTGTTTTTAGTATCGCACGGTAGTAATTCAGGGCTGACACTTATGATATAATCAAGAAAAGATTTGTTTGCATTAAGGCTGCGAATAATAAGATAATATAAAACTTTTGGATTTTCGTGGGATAAATATATAAAATAGAAGGTAGGTTTCGTCTCTAAACAAAATATTTTGAGCCGTTGCGTTAAACCAGCTATTCAACATATATATATATATATATATATATATATATATATATATATATATATATATATATATACAGATATATAGATATATAGATATATATATATATTTGTAATGCGAATCTTAAACGTTATAACTTACCTGCCAAAACTTTATACAACACAGTTTATACAAAGACACTTCAAATTATCACCCTCTTCTGTGAAAAACCATTCATAAAATACACTCAACAATTAAAAAATATAAATCACTCTTTCCTAAATATTGCGTTGTAGGGGTGTGTGTTAGCGGGGTTTTGTTGGCGAGCGGCGATGCGGAAAGCGCGCGTCATTGTGTTTTGTGACAACCCTCGCGGCGACACGCCCGCCAGTGCGTTTACACGTTTATTAATATACGTACGGGTTTTTGTCTGCCCATAATAGGTAGTCTGTGTTTAAATAATCATAATTAATAACGTGATGACTGTTTCAATGCTGCAAACATGATTATAAAACAAGAGATAATTGTTAAAATTGGATAAGCTAGAGTTGCAAAATAAAATGTACCTAAATATGTTTGCATTTCTACCGGAAGCTCATATCCTTTACATTATATTAAGTACCTATCTCTATTCTCTACCTAGGCTTAGGCACGTCTATTTAGATAGATAGGACTACAAAATCAATTGTATTTCTATCAGTATATCTATTTCTGTAAGAGTTCAATTCAATTCAAGAAATCATTCGAACCTTACATTTGGCTACATTTGGCTTTCCTCCAGTACGAGTTAATTTCAATCCTTAGAACAATAGTAACAATCCAATAGCGACATGTACCTACCATCGAGGAAATTGATTCCTATGCATTTGAGAGACCAACCTGATTTGGTCGATCATGACAATTCAATGTTAATTGTGATCTGTCGGCTGAGTTTGACGTAACGCAACCAAACTACGTAGGTCCCCCATCTGCATAGGAATCAACTTCTCTGATATTACATTCTACAATGAAAATTTTCCCAAAACGCTGTATAAAAGTCTAAATATTCGCTGAGGCCCACCTCGAAACAAAAACACGTGAAAGTCGATAGTTCCACTTTCATCACGACTCCATCATCTAGAGCACTTTCCACCGGCTGAGCACTTTGTCCCTGCACTCATTGTTGTGCCTTGTTGTGCTCTTGTACCCTGTTGTACCTTGTACCTGATGGGAGTACGAACTATTTCTTGTGACAGCACAAACATAATAGCTTTGATGCTGCGGCGCCAGTGACGCCACCTGATGAAGAGAGGTTTTATTATAGCGCCATCTCTGAGTTGGTTCGAGTAAATAATAATTTAGTCGCGTTATGCAAAGTCCATGTTAGTTGTGATCTGTCAGCTGGGCGTGATATTACAACCAGACGAAGTTACCTAGTCACACCATAATGCGAATCAATTTTTCTGATTGTTCAATGTTCATGTTGCAGCTGAGATCCCGATTCTACCATGCATTTAGATTCAGCTTCCATCGTTTGAACTTATTCGGATCAAAATCGATATCGAGATGACTATTAACTAAACGTTAAACTTTTCGAATCTAGTTTGTTACAAATTGAGCCGGAGCACAAAGTGCGATATAGATGTTTATTGTTCGAATTATTTGTATCAATTTTTTTTAAAAGCACAAAATTTTACTAGAATTCATTTCGTAGATATTTAATTTTGGTACCTACAGTCAGCACAGACACACCATATTACAATATCGCTAATATTAATCAAAGTAAAACCAACCTGCGCCAACAAAAACTTTAGTATATTTGCGATATTGCTATCGATTACTCCGTTTAATAAAAATGAAGGGGATGTCGGGCAAAATGGTGCCGTTAAAAAGCGTGGACTGCGAACATTGGAAATAATTCGGGCCGCAAGCCCTTGGGGTACGCCACGGCTGTTGGTGAAAGAATGATACATCATCAGACCATTAATAAATCACATATGATTCAATTAGAAGTGGCGCGCTGGAAAAACGGTTACATTTGACGCCGAAGTCACGTTTAGGGGTAATTTGACATGATTGCGTCATCAATCAAATGCAATTGACATAAAAGTGATGTGAGTTTGTTTTGTTAAATATTATATTTGAAATATTTTGGAGTATTCTTTTTTTTTTTGCAGTAAAAATATAATTTATTGTTGCATTTCAAGTCTGACGGCTAACACTAGGTTTCGTTGCATACTGTACTTATTGTGTCACATAAACAACACGCTTACACTAATTCAAGTTTTTTACAGATAATTTTATTAATGATGGCATAAATGTGGTCTAAATATTTTTATTTTCTTTCAACATAAATCACGATTCTAATTCCTCCAACTCGTGAACTCATACCATATCATATCATTTTTAATTCACAAAACAATTTAATTAATTTTTGCTAAACAGTAAACAATACCCAACATTCCCGACATTTAAAAAATCACCAAGCCATATTTGTCCATATTTCCGCTTAGGTATTCGAGCACATGAGCTGGGCACACTCAATAACTCATTGCTAACGCGAGGTGGCACAGAGGTGGCAGCGGGGTGGCAGTGAGACTCGTCACGTGCCAGTAATGAGTTTCACTCGACCCCACTCTCCCCACTATGGAATTTCACACCGCGCCCGCTTGATTATTTTGATTTATACCGTCACATTTTTTCGATAGGTATTATTTTGTATGACTAATATGTAGCTGTTAGATGGAATGTAATATTTACGTTAGGTATAACTTATTTATATTTCACTGTGTTGCGCTGAAATAACATTACCGAAACTATTATATTTAACCTAAATCAGTTTAGTAGCTAAAGCGAGAAGAAGTAACTGCAGACATACATCTTCGCGCTTATAATAAGTAGCTAAGTACGTAATTTTCGTAGCACCTCTACACCGTAGGGCGTAGACGTACTACGAAAATTTAAAAATAAAAACGTAACGCTTATTCTATAATCATAATATTAATGTATTGTATTGGCTCAATATGAGTTCTATGACTCGAAGTATCTCCTTACCCACCAATATTGTTTTTAATCGGTGGTTTACGTGTGAAGGAGAAGACAGACAGAACCATATTATTATTAGTGTGGATGTTCAAAATCTGCAAAAAGATTCGCAAACAATTAATGACCAATACAAAGACGTATCAAAGTCTACTTCAACTACAACACAATTACCAAATTTTCGTAACAAATTATTTCTAAAAGTTCACTTCCGCCATTTTTCCACTTGCAACACAAAGAAGTAAGCGCGATTACCGGATTACTATTTACACAATACTTTACACTCCGTAGCCATCGGCGGTTCATAGAGCTAGGTGGTGCAAGACATGGCGAAATTATTTCATCGAAAATGATCGAGTTACACATTGGGCTTCCTTTAATAAAGAATAGATATTACTTTTTAAGATTTTTTTCAAAATTTTCCTATCACTTTAAGGATGTCCCAAGCCCTATAATGTCCCCTGTCCCTTGTCCCCGTCCTTATACACTGATAGGTTTACATGCATATTCTTGTGGAATATACGTGGTCCAATCGTATAGCGTTGGGACAAAAATAAAGGAATAATATTTATGGTAAGAAATAAGGCAATGGTGATAAGTACTTAGTTTTTTTTCATAAATAAACTTTCTACGGTATTATCGTCTACATTGTTTTCTTTGTATTGTGAATACTGAATAAGTTTCATGATTATTATTGTCATACAAGATAATGTTCGACGAATATTTAATAATATTATTAAACTAGCTGTCCCGGTGAACTTCGTGTCACTTTAAAACCTTCCCTGGACTTCTACGAATATTTTTAGACTAAAATCAGCCCAATCCGTTCAGCCGTTTTCGAGTTTTAGCGCGACTAACGCATTTGAAAATCCATTTTTATATAATATAAGACTAGCTGTCCCGGTGAACTTCGTGTCACTATAAAACCTTCCCTGGACTTCCACAAATATTTTAAGACTAAAATCAGCCCAATCCGTTCAGCCGTTTTCGAGTTTTAGCGCGACTAACACATTTGAAAATCCATTTTTGTATATATTATTACTAGCTGTCCCAGTGAACTTCGTGTCACTTTAAAACCTTCCCTGGTCTTCTACGAATAATTTAAGACTAAAATCAGCCCAATCCGTTCAGCCGTTTTCGAGTTTTTTATATATATTATCTAGGGGCACGGCAGTGCCCCAGCCAAGCTTTTTAGTAAAGGCACGGCCGTACCATACTTTTCTCGAAGCGGTTCGCGGCTATTTCACACCCTCTTTATCTTCGACATTAACAAAGCTAGGGATTTGGAATTTCGGTCACTAGGAGCAAGTATTAACACTAGCTTAACCTCCAAATTACATGAAATTTCGATTAATAGTTACAGACGGTCAAAGTTACTACATTTTGTCACTCACTGACTGACAGATCATCAAAATTCTATGGTACTTCTAGCAGACTTAGAACCTTGAAATTTGGTGCCCGGATAGGTCTTTATTCACAATAAAAGGAAAAATTATGAAACCGGCCAAGTGCGAGTCGGACTGGTGTACATAGGGTTCCGTGCCGTAAATTTGTATGGGAGCCCCCCTTAAATAATAAGTTTATTTAATTTTTATTATTAATTATAAAAGTTAAAATATAATTGAGTATTTTCTGAAATTCTCAAAAACCTTACTGTTACCATCATGGATATAGAGCAAAAAAAGGGGAAAGAATCGTGTTTGTTGTATGACGCCCCCTATTAATAATTTATTTTATTTTAATTGGACTGTTAGCTTTTATAACGACATCAAAAATACATAATTTGTGTAAATTGCAAGTATCTAGTTATTGCGGTTCTCGAGATCCAGCCTGGTGACATACGGATGGACGATGGAAAAACAGCGAAGACTTATTAATAATAGGGTCCCGTTTTCATCCTTTGAACAGGGAAACCTAAAAACTGAAAAATATATATACTTAATAATAATAATAATACTTTATTAAATAAAAGAAAAGATTTTTATGTTAATTGTAACTTTGCAAGAGCAGTATGAGTTTCAACTGCATATTTGTTTTAAGGCTTCAGAACTTTAAGTTAGTTATGTACTTAATGAAAATGGTATTAATTAAATAAAAAATAGTATTTACAACGTCAACAACGAAACAATAATTAAATTCGATTAATATACAAATGTATTCAGTACTGCGATATACACTCCTTACTCGCTCGATATATGGGAGTTTTAAGTTAGCACATGAAATAAGGTGTGCCCCTTTCCTGCGAGGAACGTCGAGACGCTTACATCAGTGCTGCTATGTATTCAACGGTTTTGCTCAAAATGACCACTTTCAAGGATTACAAGAAGCTTATTTTACGTTACGCTGTCTACCTATAGAAATGACGAAGCCTCCCAGAAAAAATGTAAAAAAGATAGAGAATGAGCGCTAACATAAATACAGAAAAGTTATAACGTGACCTGAAAAGCAAAAAAAAGCCTTCAAAAAAGAAATGAAATCCCACCAAAAACATAAAATGTAAAAGGAGCCAAGCAAAATAATGCATGTAGCTATTCAATACTTCTGTCGTAAAAAGTTTTCAGATCACATTCAAGCCAAGCCTTCAACTTATTTTGTAATTTATATCAATATTCAGTAAATGTATCAATAGATTTCTTTATTTTAGAACTATTATAGTGCTTGGCAATGAGCACTAGAGAAATAATCACCGACTAATAGGATTTATTGGGTACCATCGGCCACATGCGTCGTTAGTCGTTACATATACTAAACACTTTACGCTTGCCGTCTGTGTAAGTATGAACTCCTCCAAATAATATGCAGTTTTTATTTGTCCCTGAAGGTTCTAAAGTAACACGAAGTTCACCGGGAAGCTGTCCCGGTGAACTTCGTGTTACTTTAGAACCTTCCCTGAACTTCTACGAATATTTTAAGACTAAAATCAGCCCAATCCTTTGAGCCGTTTTCGAGTTATAGCGTGACTAACATATTTGAAAATCCATTTTTATATATAAGATATAATAACACAAAGGTCTCGGTGACGGTGGCCTGTTTCATTGAAACCGGGCCAATTATTTTACAGTACTCAAGTACTCAGACAATCAGGTGATCAGCCTGCACTGTCCTAACCAAACTTGGAAATAACATGTTTCCAACGCAGGAATCGAACCCACAACCTCCGAGTCAAGAGCCACGCACTTAACCACTGGACCATGGAGGCGTCAATATTATTAAAGCCACCTCTATAACTTTCCTCTATCTACATCGCAACCGGAAGGATTCCGTTAAATTGAAGTGGGCAATTATGTATACCCGGCTCTTCACTTTTTACCATTTTATGAAGCTTTGTGTCGGTCCAAAGTTTAGAAACATCGATTTACAAGTGCCCTCGAGCCTTTACGAAAGCTCCGCGGATCGCGAGCTTCTATAAGCTCCCCAAAGCTCACGGACCTATTAAGGGTCATTATTTTTGGCTTTTAACAATTATACTCTTCAGTATAATACGTTACAATTTAAAAGTGGACGAATTTGAAACGGTTAGGAAGATACATCATTTCCCTTAAACAATATTTAATTCTGGTAAAGAAGTTTGAAAAGATTTTATCAATGACGTAAAATTTTAACAAAATATATGGTCTACCGTCTAGGACCTAGAATCTAGACTTACCTAAATGAGCTATACGAAACTTAAATACGTATGTGACTAGATAAGCGGTAAGCCAGCAAAATTATACGTTAATATTGTTGTTATTGTATAATATATCTTATTCTATTCTTATTTTTGTGCACTTTTGAAAATTTTAACTAGGTAAAATTATATACGAACGAAGTTGCGGAAAACATTGAGCACTTAATAATATAAAAATAAACAGGTTAGTAATTTAAGATAGAAATTATAAGACGTCCATGACAGGTTTAAGCGGGCGCGCCATTTGGCCGCAATTAGCTGTAAAGGGTTGGCAGCCCTTAGGTAGACATGTGCCAGTGGTAGAAACGTTTAATTGACTATAGCTGTTTCCGTAGCCATTATAATCATTGATTGTCTTATAATCGAAAGTTAAAAATGTTGTAGGGGCTGTAAAATATGTCTAGAAGGTAGGGTAAAAAGTTTGTTATATTTTATTTTTTGTCAATGTTACTAATTATATGAAGTGGTAGCGGACCAAAAAGCGCAACAATCCTGAATTGCGCTATCAAAGTATTTTCGTTACTGAGATGTGGCTTGACCTTTTTATAGATCAAGTCACGTCGATCTCAGAACCATCAATACTACTGAATTATGTAACATATTGTTACATAAAATATGGAGCATCGTTCCTTGTTCGGTCCAGTCAAAATATTATATTTTTAAATGCGTCAAACGACAACAACTTTATTAGGTTTGTAATATTTGTTGATAAGTCTAAAATCAATCTGTTTGACTGACTTATTCAAGAACGAAGCTGCATTGTTGCTTAGTTTAGTAGAATTGAGGTACTTGGATCAGTTATGAACTTATGACGTATAATGAAAGCTGTGGCCTGTGGCTTCACCAGTCTCACTCAACCGACAAAACCACGGACATCCACATTCCACACACATACTATATATTAACTCCCACGCCGGTTTCGGTGACGGAGGCTAGGTCTAAACTAGGCCAGGTACGCAGGAGTAATTTCATAGTGACCAGGTGTGTGCGCAGTATACAAGAGCACTCTTTATTCCTTTACTCTCATATCCCAGTGGGACGGAAGACCGACACGATTGGAGAGAGATCAGATGCCCATCCGACGCATGGATCATCTTACTTGTCAGACAATCAGGTGATCAGCATGCATTGTCCTAACCAAACTTGGAAATAACTTGTTTCCAACGCGTAAAAAAGTTAAACCACTGGACAACGGAGGCGTTTCATATACTATGAGCACAATAAAAATATCATACAGAAGAGTAACATCTTCTTGAAATCAGAGTAACTTTGTCTGCTACAAATCTAACTCAGTCAATTCACTTGACATAAAGATGGACCACTGTATAATAATGCTAGAAAATGCTCACAACTCGGCTGCGCCAAAATTCGTTTATCACGTGGGAGCCGTACATTTTTCTGGGATGAAAGTGTCATACTTATGTCCTTTTCTCACAAGTATGTCCATACCAAATTACAGCAAAATCGGTCAAACGGTTTGGGCGTGAAGACGCAATAGACAGACAGATAGACAGACAGACTGACTGACAGACAGACTGACAGACAGACACAACTTTCGCTTTTTTGTAATATTAGTTTGGATGAAAAGCTATGATACATACCTACGACTAAAGATTTTAAAAGAAACTCCTGCTATGATAAAATGCAAAGTTGTTTATGAATTTTAATAACGCTTGAGTAAATATGCACCGATTTGGATAGCAAAAAGATTTAAAAATGAATACCTATATTGTATCCATATCTTAAGTTTTTATTTTGATATTAGCTCACGCAGAACCTCGATTAAAGAAATGAGTAATAATTATTAGTAATACAATAGAAAAAACTTGCTAACTTCAATATCAACTTTCCGAACTAGTGCAACTTAATTATTACAAAGTAAACCTGCATAAATAGAAAAGTTACGAAAAAAAATGTGTTGTATAATTTTTTAACGACGCAGCCGCAAGAAACAGTCGTTAAATTTAGAAAGTCAACGTCTCAATTACGGCAATAAAAATAATATTGTACGTAAACAAAACTTCAAATGTGCCGGCAGCTACCGAAAGGTTTTGTACAACCCTCGGAGCGTAACAATGCGTTTGCGCACAATGATTTTTTTTCTTTTTTTTTCTTTTCGGCTCAAAACATTGGCATTCGAGCATTGTGTCTTTGTTCACTATTTACCGACTTTTGGGTTGCATTCAAGGGAATGTGAATAGCTGACTTGACGACTTCATTTTTAGTCGAAATTAGATTATTGTGTTTTGAAAGCCCGAAAGCAGAAATATGGGAAAGAGATAAGCAAAATTATTATTATTCCTGAGAATAATAATAAATTTAAAAACAGGTCCAAAACTTAAGAGAGAATAAAACAAATCAGGATATTATAATTATTACTAGTTAGGTATTCTCTGTGTGACTGTTATAGGTAATTAGGTTCGAGTGTTAATAATATGCTATGAAGTAGAAAGTATTATAACTTTGAAATATATAATATTTTTTCTTTACATTTTAAGGTGATTAAAAGTAAAGTTACCGTGTACATATTAATATAAAAAATGAGTGACTAAGTCTTTCTATAATATACAGATCACATATTATGTCTAATTTAAGTAAGGAAGGGTAAAAATATATTGAGATAAAAATATACTTACCTACCTATAAATAAAGTGAGGTTATAAAGCTAAATATACATGATAAAGTTTTATTCCATGAACGTACGACGTGTCACCAAAAGTGCATACTTACTTTTTTTTACTATTAATAACACTTGCTTATATTTCATAACCAAGTGACTTAAATATTATTTGAATATGTACTTACATATTACTTTATTGAAGACTTATTAAGTATCCAATATTATAATATCATCCCGGGCTACGATAATAATAATATCATGAGTCATAACTTAAGCCTAACATAATAATATTATTATCTCTACTAATAACATAATAATTAATAATATATTATCCAAACAATATAAGCGTTAAATACTTTCTTTATTGTTTGCTAATTAATTAATGTAAAGTAAATCCCTAAGTCATTAACCACTAATAAGAAGTTATTACTAATATGTAATAATAATATTAGTGATAGTTTCTTTGTTTCTAATAATCATTAATTCTTTGATTAAGAAGCCGGGTGCCATTGAAATTCTCATACATATACAAGTAGGTAGGCAATACCAAAATCATTTTCTCATAATATGAAAATATTTAACATATTTGAGCTATTTTTCAGCTTAAAATAGTAATTATCTAGGTTCCTGCACAAAAAATTACTACTTAGTACAAAATATTTTAACACAAAAATATAGTAAAATACTAAAAAATATATAAATAAATATTAAATAGTAAATTTACTACACAATATACTACAAATATATGTTTTAGTATTTAAAAATACTTACTTACTAAAACAAATATTTTTTTGTTTAAATATTTTGTAGTAAATTTTTGTGCTTGGTACATAATTACTACTTATTTTAAGCTGAAAAATATCTCAAACATGTTAAATATTTTCGTATGAGAAAATGATTTTGCTATTACGTTACATGTATGAGAATTTCGATGGTAGGCCGGGCTCTTAAAATATTAAAAATAAATTGAATTTTAATTGACAGCTGATATTATTATCAGACCCAATTTGTTTTGCTAAAATTATCATACAATTTTGTCATTCTAGACTTAAAATGGTTTACAATAAACAATAATATTTAATTTTTAATAAAAAAATCAGTGTCAAATCATGAAAGTCACAGTAAAAAGTTTAGTTGCATAGTTGTGAAAGCGTGCGTCAAACACGTTTCAAAGCTCTGCGAAGTTTGACCGAAGTTTGTTCGCCCCGCCCCCCGCCCCCCGCCCTATCGCCGTCCCGCTTGCACACCGCAACACAACTCCCGGACTTTGATAACTCTTGAGACTTTCGTATGCAAACTTTATTGTGATTTTACTTTTAATTGCAGTTTTGACTTTTGATTACTATGGGTCGGTAAAGTTTTGATAGTTTGCTAAAGTTTTAATTACATTTTATTTTTTTTATATTTTAAGCTGAACGATTTTTCTGTTCAGATGATTGCGATCGAAATGATTTTTCACGTTTAAATAAAAATACGGAATTATCGGCAGTGGTAATTTGCACGTGTCGGGCGGTAATCCCACGCCGGCCAGCGTTCCGGCCAAATGAACTGCCACCCCGCGACGCGAGCGTTCAATTCAAACATGGAAATCATAATTTTTCATGAGCTCGTCGATAGGTTTTCGCGCCGGCCGCGGTTTCCCGCCGCCCCGTGGCCTAATTACCACCGCCTCGCGATACGTTACCGCGGTAATTCAAAAAAATCCACCCCTCCCTTTCCCGCGCGCGGCGCTCCTCCGCGGGTGTCCCGCTCCCGCGAGCATTTTTATAAAAACGCAGGGACAACCGCGGCCGTCCCGCTCGTTCCCGCTGTGGCTCCGCGCCGCCCGCACCCGTCGTCTCCTTCCCGCTTTTTACGAGACGCCGGGGCCGCCACCCGGGTGGGGGCGGCGACCGCGCGAACGCAAAATATTGACCATCGGAAAAAGTCGAGTCGCAGTCATCAGTCGAGACCGAGTCCCCGCGAGCACGCGTCCCTCGCCCTCGCCGCGCGTCGTCGATCTTCGGCTTGCGGTTCCCTTCGCGCTCCCCTCCCGTCTCGCGCCCAACAAGTGGCGGAGCCGGGCTCACACCGAGTCCCGCGTCCCGAGGAATTACTTCCAAGTTGCGCGCACTTTCTCGCGAGTTGCGGCGCGATCGCGTGTTCGGAAAACTTTTGTGTCTGAGAACGTGTAGCCTGTGGATCAGCCGGAGTCGATGCACCTGCCGCACGCGCCGCCGCCCAGCATGACGGACGTGTACACCCACATCCACGAGTACTACCGGCAGAGCCACGGCGACTTGGTGCAGACGGGCTCGCCGGCTGTGCTGTGCTCGGCGCTGCCGGGCCACTGGCGCTCCAACAAGTCGCTGCCGGTGGCGTTCAAGGTGGTCGCGCTGGACGACGTGCAGGACGGCACGCTGGTGACCATCAAGGCGGGCAACGACGAGAACGTGATGGCCGAGATGAGGAACTGCACCGCGGTGATGAAGAACCAGGTGGCCAAGTTCAACGACCTGCGGTTCGTGGGCCGCAGCGGCCGCGGCAAGTCCTTCTCGCTGACCATCACCATCAGCACGTTCCCCAGCCAGGTCGCCACCTACACCAAGGCCATCAAGGTCACCGTCGACGGACCGAGAGAACCCAGGACTAAACAGAGTAAGTTTCTTTATTTTTGTTTTTATACGTTCTATATTATTATGATTTCTTTTTTTTTTATTTAGATTATACAGTTTATTTTAATTAAGTACAAATTTATTAAATGGCATTTTACCCTAATTTTATTTTATTTTTAATAGAAAAATATGAAAATTAAAAAAAAGTACAGCTACAACTTTTTGACGGGATTAAGTTCAACTGACAAGCTCAAAATATAAAGTTCGAAATTACAAACTTTTATTAAAAGTTATTTAAATTAGGTATACATTTATAACATGCTGCAGAAGCACTTAAATTAACAAAACACTTTAAGTAAGACTAATTATTATAGAAATGATTATTTTATTCATAATAATCATCAATCCTAAAAATATGCCTCAAGTTTTAAAAGTTTTCTTTACTTTTTACTTGCTATGAAATTTCCAAAATATTGTAAACAATGTCAGAATCAAAAGTAGACAAAATCTCAACTAATAAAGAACTTCAGATTAGCAAAACAAAGAGCAGGACTTTTTAAAAAGTATTCTTCATTACCATTTACCTAATTATGTCAATTACTTTTGAAGTACCAAGTTTAAAACTTACTTAATTTCTAGTTATAGGATAACAGCTATACTAAGGATGATAGACGTTTAATAATAATGAACTCTTTATTTTAACACAAAATTACAAAATTATTGGTACATAGTATCTAATTAATTTATCTATGTAACTATCTTAATAAAAAAGAGAATTAAGCAATACAGATCATAGAAATAAGCTGATAAAATATTTATTAAAATGTTTATTTTTAAAATTTTCGGGGTTAGGTAGTAGGATATAGTATAGCTATATGGATCACGGTGATTCACCGATGGGGTGAATGCGTTCAAAAGGGAAGCTGGTATAATGAAGTTTGCCACTTAGGTTATGTTAATTTTTGTTCATTAGTAAAAATGCGTTCTTAGTAACCTACTGTAAGGAATATACTTAGCTAATAAAACAAACAAGTTTGTTATCATAAAAAGTTTTTTCTCTTAACGTTCTTCGTTATGATTAGTTATTTACCTTCCTACCAATAAACAATTGGTATAATGATTTAATTCTTAATTAATCTTCATTTAGGATTATTATTTACTTCCGCATACTTTTTCCTCTCTAAATTCATTCACCCAACACATTAATAAAAACGCGATAAAAATTCACAAGTTTCATCGTGTTTATAAGAATTCAAATTCGCATGCCAGATATTTTGGAGCCATAAAAAATATAATTTTAAATTTCGAATCTGGCTTCCCGCCAGTCCATCGAGGCCGGTGCGGTACATCATTTGACCACATTCGAAATTTAAATATTAGTCACAAACGATTTGATAGATCGTAAAAGTAACATTCGTTCTTTATAAGTCCTAAAATGAGGAATGTATCTTCAAAGTGGATTTATGGTGGAGCTATTTTGATGCTGGTTTCTGTGGTGTGCCAGAGATTTCAAAATTATAGGGGTTATGACGTATACTTACATTTATTGAAATGTTATTTAAAAGATTTTTTGAAAAAAATGTTCTTATGGCTTCGTATTGAATGTGATGTTAAGATGTATCTGTATTGTATAGAAAGCAAATCTTAAAATGTTAACTTCAACTTTCGCACACAACCCCAAAAGTTGGACAATTTTGGACTAAATATACCTACCTACCTCGTCAAAGAAATTATTATACACTTACTTTGACTTACGGTCCTACTTTTGTTTTTCGATGACTTGTTAATAATTCAATGATTAATGATGATTCTTTCATACTATTATTAACCTATTTATTTTAATATTTACATCCATACTTCCATACCTACTAATTTATATATATTTTTATTCGTCCCCCTAACATTATTAAGGCTATTTATTTTCTATTTATTCGATTTATTTGCTATTTATTTTCCATACTAATAATAATAATAATAATATAAATGCGAGGGTGTGTCTGTTCGTCTGTCTGTCTGTTACCTCTTCACGCCCAAACCGCTGGACCGATTTGGCTGAAATTTGGCGTGGAGATACTTTAAGTCCCGGGAAAGGACATAGGATACTTTTTGGTCCGAAAAAATGTACGGTCCCCGCGCTATAAACGAGTTTTGGCGCAACGGAGTTGCGGGCATCATCTATAGTGTAGTTACTTAATGCCTAATAATCACTAACATAATTTAACCTTAATAACCTCTTTTCTCACTCAATTTCAAAGCTTCAAAACGATTAACTATAAATATCTCCCAAATCTCAAAGAATTCGGGTAAAATTGCTACAAGGCGAACATATGTAGCGCTCAATCTCCCAGACATTAATTGTACATCCCCGACACATCCAGAAATATCTCCGAAACGAAGCGTATTTTGACGTGCCGAATAAATGGTTATTGGCTTTTAACTCTTAAGTCTTCTTAATAGTTTGGAGTTAAACATTATAATGTTAAGTGTGAAGATTTAACTGACAAAGAATATATAATTAATAATAATCAAGCGATAAAATTAGTTTTGGACACTTAAGGGGGCGACTAACACAAAATTTTCGATTTTTAATTCATATTTTGCTTAAGTACCTACTTGAAATTAAGCCGAAAACTCTTTCATTTTCTAAAATAAGATACTTATATAAGTACATTATACTTCCAAGAATTCGATCTGAGCAAAAACGCGATATCTTGAAATTTTCTCGACAGAAAAACTCACAAAGATGCTTCTAATTTTCACGAATTTTGCATTTATCGCCATAACCATGCATTGAACTAAGTTAAAAGTTTAACACATTGTATGAAATTCTATCATTAAGAAACCGACTCAGCGGATTTTTAAAATGTTGTGTATTTATCGAGTTATTGAGAAAAAACTAATCGCGTCGTCCTTTTTCACCTGGCATATGAAAGACGGGCGTGAGTGTGAAGAGAGAAGGAAGTGAGTGTAAAGTTTGAATTTTTGGGTTAGTCGCCCTCTTAAGAACTGAAAAATATGTTGAAAATTTTTTGAGGTGTCAAATAGTTAAGTCTCATCACGTCATAACATTTTGATGATTTTTTTATTATTTAAGTAACAATTATTTTTATCTTCCCGTGACAAAAAAAAATAATGAATTAACAATTAACTAGGTAAGTAAGGTAAGGTAGTAACAATTAACTTTTTAAGTAAGATTTTTATGTAGTTTTTCCACGGTCAGTCTCACCACGTCAGTTTTGTAGGGGTAGTCTTAAAATGTCATAAAATTCATATTTAATTATAATCATAATATGTACTTAAGGGCGTTCCGTCCGGAGATTCCGTAATTGACCGTATTTAAAACCTTATAAAGTCATAATCTGAAAGCTACAAAGTTATAATAAAAATACAGCAATAATCTTCAGTATATCAACATTCCTTTTGTCGTTTTAAATTTTCTCTTTTTTTGTTTCTTATACTCATGATATCAGCTTCCAAAGTAATACCAATTTGTTAAAATTCAAGCATACATTCATCATCTCCTTAGGATTTACAAATTACTTTTATTTGAAACTCACGCCAATAGATCGACAATATCATAAACTACATATTCGTCGTTTAAAATTTTTTTAGGACAATTTTGAACCAAGGTAAGTAAAAATAATAGGGTTTTGGCGCGATCTCGGCAACGCGGTAAATGTATGGCCAAGGTCGTTTGCTCGGGGGACGACCTTAAGTAATATGATTGTGGCTCGTGGTTTCCACCATATTTTAATTCATCATCACACTCCGGCCTTGACGTCCGACGAAGAACAATTATTGTGATGAGTGATGAGTTGATGACTAAAAATAAATTAATGTACAAGAGACCATTTAAAACGAGTCAATAAAACCGGCGCTCCACAAATGCCGCAGTGATCATAATGTTTTGACACCACAAATCTATTTTCGAGACCGTATGTGTAAACACGCACGCCCAAACTTCGACCGATAAAAAGACACGCGGAAAAACTAACATCCTAGCAATAAACATCAAAAGGATCATTTAAAACGATGTTACGGGCGTAAATTATGAACGTTTGACGCTTCTAGATTATAGCCCAAAGTTTTTAATGAAGTTGTAAGATTTTAGGAACTAACTTTTTAAATAGTTCTATAGTTCGTTTTTGAGAAATTATTTGGATTATTGTATTGAAAAAGAATATAAATATCACGATATAAAGCAGAGGTGTGGTTTGTTATAACTCGATAATTCTTTTTCATATTCTGGCTTTTCTTACTTTTTACTTATGTAAGTTAAAAGTAAAAGAAGCTACAAGTTGACATATTATAAACTTTAAAATCCCCCTCAGGGTTTTGCTCTGAAGAAGATTAATAAACCCCTCAATATCAATTCATTAGATTCGGCTACTTCTAAGATTGTAAGAACTTCTAAGAAATAGGGTGAAACTAATGTTGCTTTTAGTGTTTGCCCAAATATAATATCAAAATCCTTGAGAACAAACGACGTTCATATGCGACAATCAGCAGCAGCGGTTACCAAGTTCCCCGGTGCGGCCACGGCTGCGTAACAGATGTAAACAACCTCGGGGGCCGGGGCCCGTCGTAAAGTCCGTTTGATCTCCCCGCGGGCCCCGCTTGCCCCGTGCCCCGACTTGCTCCAGCCTTCTATAGCCTCAGAGAATGTTATGCGTTCATTACTTATGTACCACATCCATCCCTCTCATTATTGTTAGGATTGGCTTAAAGCAAATCTTTCAAATTTGGAACAGTTAAATCCATTAGGATTTCTGGGTTCATTCTATTTTTGAATCATGAAATCTTAATTACTTCTTTTGTTTTCTACTCTATTTGCATCTTGGTATTATAAAATTAAATTCCATAAACTTTTATCTATTAGTACTTCTATGGTCATCCTATTTTTGCAAAAAAGAAGTTTATTCGTCTTTTGTTTCCTGCTGCGTCTTGATATCACAATATGAAATTCCATAAAGTTTAACGGTCAATATAAGCCGGCAATCAAAATGCCGAGACAGTTGTGGTATCTATCATAACCCGGTGTCTCCACCACTTAAGTTATGAGCCATAACCCTGATTCGTTTTAATGACCCATGCGTCTTTTACATTAATTTACGACGTGCGTTTGTTTCTTGTTCTCTGATGAAATGTTTATATCTTCATTCTTCAGCGTAATCACATTAGTCTTAATTTAAAAATCATTCAGACAAATGTGCTCTCTAGTCTGACTGCATTAATATTCCGTCCCGCATATACAAAGGGTTGGGGAGCTGAATTTAATTGAATACTGGCATTAACAAATGGAGCGGGCCATTTCCGAGTTCCACATTTAACTTATTATGTACCAGGATGTCAGAGCTGTGAGGATTGCCGCGTGACAGCGCACCCATCCATCACGGACTTAATTTAAACGCCCAATTTCGAAGCGCTAATCTCGAGCATAAAAATAGAGTGTTTTTCGTGAACAGCACACCTCTTAAGGTGCGATCAAATCGGGCTACTTAAAGAACATCAGACAATGTTAATTCAAAACAAAGTAGAGTGATCGTTAATTTGGTAATAAAGTCGATACACCTGATCGGATTAAGGCTGTCGTAAAATCGAAAATAGACGTCGGCAGTGGCATCTTCAGTAGCCTATCGATTAAACAAATAAAAAGCGCAAAGGCAATGTGACGGTGGTCGTAAAAACGTATAGCACAGAGATGCCGGCTGCAGTAGTAAACCGAGTCGTTTTGTATACAAAACCCTTGTTATAGTCGGTAAACAGAGACGTGTGTCGCCGCCTTAACGGCTTTTGTGATCATTGCGATTTCTTGCGGATATTCCTTGGCCGACCTCGTTTGATGTTCGCCACCCACGTCCTGCCTCTTTATTACCACACTGCAGGAAATGGGAGAATATAGCAGGAAATTCAGATAAAGTATCAAAGTTTGTCAATCGTGGTCTTTGTAATAAGCATAAAGTATTAAAACGTATCAATCGTGGTATTTTCTATATTCAAAAACTTGTCAAAATTTTAGGGTCATTTTGTTGCTATGTGAAACCTAAACTAACATAATATCTTTCCATTGTTACAGATTATGGATATGGTCATCCCGGAGCGTTTAACCCATTCCTCCTAAATCCGGGGTGGTTAGACGCCGCCTACTTGAATTACGCCTGGGCAGATTACTTCAGGCCAACGTTGCGAGAACAGTCCCCACTTGTTAAAGGTAAGCATCACGGACCTTATACTGATACTAAATGAGGCCCGCAATTCTGCTGGGTGGAATTTCGTTTTTCACGCGGGCACGAGGACATAATAATATGTAGATTAATAGGCATTTGACGGACCTACGTCATTTGGTCGGACTATCTCAATTCAATGTTGTGATATTCTGTCGGATAGGTTTGACACAATGCAACCAAGTTATATGGGTCCATCTGCCTATGAATCAACTACTCTGATAGTACATTTTTCTGCTCAACTATCCTATGTCCTATATTATGTCAAAGCATCACACCATTAAATTTACTGTAAAAGTATTTAAGCGTGAAGAGATACACTGAAAGACAGACAACCTTTCACATACTTTACAACTAGATGATGATGATCGTTTATCGCGCGGGAACCGTTCATTTTCCTGGGACAAAAAGTATCCTATGTCCTTTCCCGGGACTCAAAGTATCTCCATACCAAATTTCAGTAAAATCGGTTAAGAGGTTTGGGTGTGAAGAGGTAACAGACAGACAGACAGACACACTTTCGCATTTATAATATTAGTATCCAGGATGGATATCGGTCAATATAGTATCAACTTTTTTTTATGCCAAAGGTACGGTGCAGGTGGTACTTTACTTTTAGATCATTCCAATAGTGTTTTCATTAACTGATTTCTAAACGTGTTAGAAATCGCAAGTATTCGCGTACCTATTCGAAAATGTAGTGTGAATAACAAAGGTGGAGCGTGTTCTAGCAGAATCTGTTGAAGTTTGTTTAACTCATCTGTTTAACGTTCAACTTCCGATCGACGGGTTATTCGGCATTTCGTAATTTAAAAATTCCCGATTTCGCAAACAACATTCGAAAAACATGCATGTAATTCGCCGGAGCCCCTCAAGGCCGGAGCGCAAAGGCTCAAATAAAAGAAGCGGCTCTTGAGCGCTGCAAAACAACACCGGTCCGACCGAAGCAAAACCACCCGCCGAAGTCCGCACTGGGGGCAGGGGGTGAACCTGAAAAGTATAAAAAAGCACCACCTTCACGTTCGAGAGAGTGTGGAGTCAATTTTATTCCAATGTAGGCGACCGCGCCACCGGCCACTTTTTGTTTCCGACGCTGAAACGCGAGGAGCGTTGTACTCAAACACCTACCGACTTTTATTAAACCCTAGTTAGATTCGTTTTAACAAAGGGATTTGCTTAACTTTGACGTCACCGACCGAATCGGAGCGATATGCATTACGTTCCATTATTGCGAAATTCTTTCTCCCGACCCCTTTCACATTAGGATTCGCTTAAAATAGAACGGAACTGGAGCTGATAAATAATAATCTAGATTCGAATAATCCTTTCGAGCTTCGATCGGAAAAATTCAGCGCGTACGGCAAAGTTAAACTACTTGAAATCTAACCGTCGGTATCACCTCGATCGGACGCGACGACGATATCGGCCCCCACCTCGCCAAATTACCCCCCTAGTTACGACCCCGCCACCCCCGATGCCTTTTAAAGTGGTCTGTGCACCATTGCTGCTGCAAATATAAAAAGTGCAAAAGATACGCGGACGCCTCCGAGCTCTTTGTGGCCCAATCTGCGCCTGCATCGAGTCCTTTTTATGTTCTCGTTTCTCTTACACTTATCGGAAATCAAAGCTCGTACGGGAGGACAAAAACTTTTGAGCGCGTCTAATGAAAATTTCACATTACGAGCTCGTCCGGCACAGATATATCCTTATCGCCGGTCCGGTCGTCCGGTGGTCCGGTGAGCACACGTGTCCGGCCGCGCGTGGCTCGCATCGCTAATGCGTCCACACCATGAGCCGAATTAAGTTCCGATGTCGTGTCTGGATCGTAAAGAACAACGTCGCGCTCGAATAAATAAATATTGCACCCTCACCCTCGTAATATCGCTCCAAAAAAACATCCCTTTCGGTGAAGCCGCCTTTAAACGCCTACAGATTGTACATTATCCTTAGTACGATTATGCACCCCCGTTGTCGAGGGACTCGGCGGAGTACCGGCGAGCCCCGGGCGGTCCCGGGGGGCTCGTCTCTCATATTACGCGTCGGCAAATCATACAACAGAAGTCGTCGCCCGAATTACGTATGGAGATTCAATAAGCTCACTAGATTTTTTCCTTGTCACCAGGAGGACCGACGCCGATAACGACGCCGCCGGTCGGGCTGCCGGGCGCCGAGCTGTTCCCGTTCCCGCCGGCGATGGCCAGCCTCCCGCCGGCCGGTCTCATCCCCCCTCCTGGAGCGTTCCTGCCGCCGAATGGACTTCTCCCATTCCCGCCGCACCCGGCGGAGCTCGCGCTGAAAGGCCTACCCCAGGAGCTAGTGCTCAAGAACGGCAGCAACCCGTACGATGCGTTGAGACATTTACAAAACAATATTTCTCCGATGGATACGTCGAGCGCTCGATTATCGCCGACGAGTAGCAGGCAGAGCGTCAGTCCAAGAAGTATGTCCAACGTCAGCCCGCGATCGAAAGCGGACTCGAAGTCGGAAGCGAACTCTTTACATGATGCGACGATATCGGACGAGTCGGACGATGAGCAAATCGAGGTGGTGAAATCGGCGTTCCATCCGGCGCGGCCCGCCAACGTGGAGCTCCAGGAAATGAAGCAGGTCCAGGCGGCCGACTCCACGGTGTCGGACCGACCACGGCACAGGAACGAACTGAAGGCTCCTTCACAGCGGACGACACGAGTTCTCTCTACGAGTCCGACGTCGACCAAAATCGGCGCCGACGGCTTACCTACTGCTAAATCAGTGTGGCGGCCATATTGACAATATAGTGCTAGTGAATCCGCGTTCGCGGAGTTATAAATGTGATAAAACGAGCTTGTATATAAACTATGAAGATTAAATATATGTCAGATATTTATTATGTAGAGAATTGGGTTACGGTTAGAATATGTAGACGAATTTCAGCTGTTTAACTAACCTTTTCAAACAAAATGTTAAATTTGATGATTGTCCTTTTGTATTTAAAATTACCCCAGTGAATAAGGATTTAGGAATCTTTGTGTAATGCTTAAGACCAATAAAATTGTACTTCTTCGTTTGAGATAGTAAAAATCTTAAAATGTTTAGTTTTAATAATATTCCGAGATATCGGGATCTTCCAATGTGATAATATAAATGTAAATAGCTATGAATATCAGATATTTATTACTAGATTTAGGAATCATAAGTAGAAATTGTTATTATAAATTGTTAAAGCTTGTCAGATAGTTTTAGAATACCAATTATAAAAAATGGCGCCTAAAATGTTTTAATACTAATTATGTTTTACTGCAGTAAACAATATTTTGTAGAATTTAATTAGTTGATTGCTATAGGCGTTTGATATTTTTTTTTGTTTCTCTACAATTTTAACTACTGTAAAAAATTACTGCCAATAACCGAACTTTAGATGTTATGAAATACAAGATTGTAGTTTAATAAAATTATGAATTTAAAAATTGACTGACTAAGTAAGGGGTCTCTCACCCCAACTCTGTACATTGTAAATAGATTGTATATTGTAAATAGATTTAGTTTCTAAAATGCAATAGTATTATTAATGTGAATATGTAGAATGACGTAGAATATATTATACAGATGAATTCTTTATACTTGTTTACTTTTTATTGATTACCCATTGAGACAGTAACAAAAGATGACATCATTAAAAAAAGAGATTATGGTTACAAATTGATAACAAAAGATTCAAATAGACACAATAAGACAATAAGAAAGTACAATATACATACTTTAATTCATTCTTAAAATCATTAACAAAAGTCAAAAGTTTTCGAGTCAATAAATACTAATCGCGTTACATTGGCCGTGGTGATGTCATAATAAGTTATAGTTCTTGCAATCTACGAGTGCGCGTCGCCCTTAGTTGTGTGAGTGACCATATCTATACACGCGTACATGGCTCGCTCGCTACTGACTGCTCCGTCGGGTACGCACACTAACGAAAATGTCTATTCACATTTCCAACTACAAATAAAGGCGACGCGCACTCTTAGATTGCAAGAACTATATTAAACTATTATTTTTTAAACACACAAATAACATAACTTAATCTTGATATTTGCACTGATGACTTACTCCTGATAATCTCGATTTTTCTGTGGACAATGTTCATACCTCTGTGTTATGCATTGCTTATTTACTACACATCACCCACCCCGAAGCATGAATACTGCAAATGCTAACAGCCGAACATAATAATGGAATGATCGTCATGACCGAAAATAAGGCTCATTTTTGAGAATCCAATTTTCTAAATTTAAATAGGTTGTAACCTAATATATTATTTTTTAAATCTTTCTAGGTTTAAAGTCATAGATATAAAATCTTTAATCATAGAAGATAAAACTTTAAGTTCTGTCATGTTCTACACCTGTTTAATAATTTTACGGTCGTAGATACTCAAGTTTCATAATTATCATTTTCTTTAATTTAAGAGTGCGACAAACCCAAAAAATCAAACATCCTCCTTCTCTCTGCACATCACGCCCGTCTTTTGTATGCCAGGTGAAAAAGGACGACACGAATTCATCGCCAAATTAGTTTTTTTTTCAATAACTCGATAAATATACAATATTTTTAAAATCCGCTAGGTCAGTTTCTCAATGATAGAATTTTATACAATGTGTTAAAATATTAACTTAGTTCAATGCACAATTTTATGGCAAAAAATAAAAAATTCGTGAAAATTAGATGCATCTTTCTGATTTTTCCTATTGAGAAAATTTTAAGAAATCGTGTTTTTGCTGAGATCGAATTCTTGGGGAAATATAATGTAGTATCTAATTTTAGAAAATGAAACAATTCGGGACTTATTTTCAGGTATAAAAATGAATTATAAAATCGAAAACTTTGGGTCAGTCGTCCCCTTAACGAAAAGTTTGGCAGAAAACATGTGGAGCTTATGTCATTGTCAATTATAAAATTAAAGATAAAGTGATCAAGAAAGTTTCTACTTGTTTACTCAGAAATCAGAATGCGACCGTACAAGTCATTTTTTTGTGACTTAAACATGCCAAGAATCGAATGATATTTAACTGATATTCTTGCAACTACTATCCTTTAAAAATTGTAATATTTTTGCTTCAACATTGAAACAAAAGTACTAGGACCACATAAAGGTAACGCGGTGACTACGGCGCGGCTATCAATTGTGTTTGCACCGGCCTGGTCCGGTTAGCTGATTGCAGCCCCCCGCAGGCCTCCGCCCCCGCCCCGCGGTCAGCCGCTCTCCTCAAACACGCGCCCTAGATGTGGAGGCTGCTGGATACGGGAAAGTGGATATGACAAACATCGTTAGGAAGGCTTATGAGAACCTGGTAGGTTGCATCTTTAAGATCAAGCTAATGCGGTTCTACTATGCAAGACTTACGGCATCACTTACCACTCAAAGACATATTTTAATGATTACTGTATAGGTACTTAATTAGTAATTTGCTTCAAACAGTTGACAACTTTTAAGTATTGTGATACTAAATATAGTACCTACTGTGATAGTGAATGAATTATGAGGTATATATGTGTTCTAATGTAGGTTAATAATTTCAAATGCAAGTGTAATGAGTATAATATTATTATTATTGTCACCTTCTTTTAGTCTTTATCGTGACATTATTCTTTCTTTCTATTCTACGAGGAGAAAAGGAACTTAAGTCTTTACCACAGTAGATTACTGTTTAAATCAGAATAATTATACAAGATTTTCTTTGCAACATCGTCACTCGAAAGTCTACCACGAGAACGGGCAAAAACTTTACTACTCAAAGTATCTCTATTTCACCAGAATTGATTCAGTGGTTTAGCGTATACAGATAACAAACAATCACACTTTCGCATTTAAAATTATAAACTACTATCTGTCCAGGTGAACTTCGTGTCACTTTTAAAACCTTCCCTGAATCGAACATTTTAAGACAAAAATTAGCCCAATCCGTTGAGCCGTTTTCGAGTTTTAGCGCGACTAACACATTTGAAAATCTATTTTTAGGGTTCCGTAGTCAACAAGGAACCCTTATAATTTCGGTCTGTCCGTCCGTCTGTCCGTCTGTCTGTCTGTCTGTCTGTTTGTCTGTCTGTCCGCGGTTTTACTCAGAGACTATAGGACCTACAAAGCTGTAATTTGGTATGAATACACATATTAATAATGGCAACAAAATGGTACATGAAATCATAAAAAAATATTTTTTTATGGTACCTACACATCAAGCGGGGATGAAATTTTTTTTTCGCGCAACCTCCATCATGTGGGGTGTCTTTGAATAGGTTTTTTAAAAACATTGCGAGTATTCATAGATCGTTTTCCGATTTAGGGAACCGTTTGTGAAATATTAAGTTTTAAAGTAGAAAAAATCGTTAGAGTCCAGTGTCCCCCCCTTCTACCAGCTAAACGGTTGGTTCTACAAATGTGAAAAAATTCACGGGAGTAGGAAATATGCTGAATTTAAAAGAAAAACTATCACGGCTAAGAAGACTTCATAAGTTAATGAGTAATAGTCGATCAACTAAAAAAAATGTATTCGGCGAAGTTTCGTTCAAATTCCTTTGAAAGTAACTGAGATGATGTTGTTAGTAGTGTAAAACACGCTAATAAATATACGTTCATTGGCCATAAAAAAATGTCAAAAACTAGCGGTACTACGGAGTACGGAACCCTATATTGCGCGTGGCCCGACACGCACTTGGCCGGTTTTTGTATACAAGAAGAAGACTAGATTTTATACCGTTACACTTTAAAACCGTCCCTGGACTTTTACCTACTAATATTTTAAGACAAAAATTAGCCCAATCAGTTCAGCCGTTTCCGAGTTTTAGCGCGACTTACAAATTTGAACATCCATTTTTATATATAAGACTAGCTGTCCCGGTGAACTTCGTGTCACTTAAAAACCTTCCCTCGACTTCTACGAATATTTTAAGACTATTATCAGCCCAGTCTGTTCAGCCGTTTTCGAGTTTTAGCGTTACTTACACAATCGAAAATCCATGTTTATATAATAGATACCACATAGTATACAGATAAAGTAACAGATAGTCACATCCAGCGCTCATACACGTAACAGGGCTTTCAATGGCGGCTCCTCATTACGCCGGCTTTGATTCCTATCTTTCAGGCGTCTAGTTTATGATTCGCTTTTCGGTAGCGACTCCATACATTTCAGACCTATTTGGATGTATTAAAAAGCTGTGGCCAGACGCGCAGTGTTTGAAATTTTGCGCGGCTCAATGCGCTAGTAATTATTCAATGGGATTTTTAGGCATGCAAAGGATTTGTATATATCTTTGTGAGGGAAGCGAAAACCGCGAGCGGCAAAGCAAATAGGCTTTTAGTTCAAAGATAGGACTTTGCTTTGGTATGTAGAGATGATATTAATGATTTCAGTACAAGTTCTTATGCTAGAGTAATTTGAATTTTTTAGCCACTAACAGATTAATTACCTACCTGTTTGTAAATGCTTTAGTTACCCATTTTTACCTTTTCTGTTAAGCGAGTACGCATTAAACAAAGACATGACATCATAATAATATTATAAACGTCTTAGTACGCAGCGTGGATCTTTTTATCTTTAAGTGGTTTTTATATTATAGGTACTATTGTTACCTATATAATTGCACCTGTAGTCCTTTAAATATTTACACAAAATGATACATACTGTTACAAAACTTGAAACACTAGAAAAAGTTATAAACAAGCAAGGATAGAAATAATAACTAAGACTGTTGACTGACCTTAGTTGTTTTGCACAAAGATTTTATGTTCCCGCTAAATAAATGTAAATACAGTACCTAAGTTTTTCTGCAGTGTAAATTTGAGTAGGTTCAGGCTAAGTGGGCCTATAAACGCACGGGCTAAGTGGCCTAAGGCCAACATCAGCCTCAGCGCCCACGGGCCGGCCCGGTAGCACATATCGATAAGATTGGCCCACGTGCTTTTATTGTTTCACCGGGATTTGCCAGCGATGTAGTATAAAATGTAGATACATTTTGAAAACTGGCCGGTTTCTAAGGTAATCAATAATCAAATATATCTCTCGTAGCGTAAGAAGCGTCCCAGTTCTAGTTTCACCCTTTGTCATTCAGATTATTACATACCTACATACACGGACGTAAAAAAATACGGACTGTCGTAATAAGAAGTTCTTATTGTATTAAAAAGTATAATAAATCAGTTGTCAACGAGCTGGCGTTTGATTATACAACATGGTGACAGCGGAAAAATAAAATATTTTAGAAAGGAAATAAGACGCTTACATTCCATATTCTAAGTACGTAAAAAGTAATAAGAAGTAGAGAGCTACAAGTATGGAGCACGCTCGTCCGCCGCCAGAGCTTTGTTTGGGAGGCAACTCCGTCAGCCGGGCTGACGCGTGGAAAAGGTGGATTACTCAATTCCATCTTTTCACGAAGGCATCAGGGATGCAGAAAGAGGATAGCGGGGTACAGGTCAGTCTGTTGTTGAACCTCATCGGCCCGGACGGGTATGATATTTATGATACTTTTAAATTTGCAAATGAATCGGACCGAGACAATATTAAGATTTTGGAAGAAAAATTTAATAAATACTTTGGAATTAAGAAAAATATTATAGTAAAAAGGTTCAGTTTCTTCATGAGGTGTCAAGAAACTGGGGAAACTATAGACCAGTATGTAACCGCTTTAAGACTTTTAAGTAAACCGTGCGAGTTTAAGGACCTGGAGGACGAGTTGATCAGAGATCGAATCGTGTGCGGCATTCGCGACAAGACACTCCGCGATCGCATGCTGCGGTATGAAGACCTGACTCTCGATACTGCTATTGGCATCTGTCAGGTCGAAGAGGTGTCGCAGGAGAGCAACCGGGTGCTGCAAGCGGGGCCATCTCGCGTGGACGGCGTGAACGCACGTATGGTGCGTTTCGGCAGCGGCGGCAGCAGTAGCGCTACCAGAGGGAGCCGCGGCGGACAGCGGAGCTACCCACAGCGGGAGGACCGGCGCGCGGTCGACGGTGCTGACGCCGATGTACCGCGACGCAGCTTCGCGAAGAGGACTACGTCATTGCGTTGTCGTCGATGTGGAGGCGGGTGCAAGCACGTTGGCGAGTGCCCCGCCATAGGTAAACAATGTTACATATGCAATAATTTTGATCATTTCTCGAAAATGTGTAAGGTACGGAAAGTACACAATATTGAATTAAAAGAGCAAATGTATGACCAACAAATTTCGGACGCTGAGGCTGAGGAAGAGTTATTTACGATATCATCCTTAGATAATATTGCCGAAATTAATTGTGTATCGGAAGATTGGAGTGTAGTTTTATATAGTAAGAATGGGTCTGAAAAGTTTAAATTAGATTCGGGGGCTGACATAAATGTAATTTCTTACGAACGTTTTTTGGACTTAGGATTCGACTTGAGATGTATTAATGTTAATCATAAGATTAAATTGCAATCGTATTGTGGTAACTTTATTCCTATAAAGGGTGTAGGTTTTTTAAGATGGTCTTATAAGAATAAGGAATATTGTTTAAAGTTTGCTATAGCGAACATGGTCTGTCAAAGCTTGCTGGGATTGCAAGCATGCTTGGAGTTAGGACTTATTGGACGAATCCATGAGTTGAGTGTCTCTAATAATGAGGATTTATTCAACGGAATCGGGTGTTTACCAGGCGAGTATCATATTGTTGTTGATAAGGGGGTATCGCCAGTTATATGTGCACCCAGGAAGGTTCCATTAGCTTTGCGCGACAAGTTACAGGATGAGTTAAATAGAATGGTTAATTTAGGAATAATACGAAAAGTTACGCATCCGACGCCCTGGGTTAATTCTATCGTTGTGGTGGCCAAGAAAAATGGTAGTTTGCGTGTATGTTTAGATCCTAGACCACTGAATAAAGCTATTCAACGGGCACAT
Organism: Polyommatus icarus; assembly: GCA_937595015.1. Classification (NCBI taxonomy): domain Eukaryota; kingdom Metazoa; phylum Arthropoda; class Insecta; order Lepidoptera; family Lycaenidae; genus Polyommatus; species Polyommatus icarus. The sequence continues at coordinate 5,857,489 of OW569338.1, read as the reverse complement.
TTTCAACTGCCCACTTTAAATGAAATCGCTATGAAATTAAAGGGTGCAAAGTTTTTTACAGTTTTAGATGCCACTTCAGGGTTCTGGTCTGTTAAGTTGGACGATGAGAGTACAGATTTATGTACATTCATAACGCCGTTTGGGCGTTATCAATATTTGAGGTTACCCTTTGGATTAAATAGTGCACCGGAGATATTTCATGCTAAGGTAAGACAATTATTGGAAGGACTAGAAGGAGTAGATTCTTTCATTGATGATATAATTTGTTGGGGAGCAGATGAGAAGGAACATAATACGCGTCTAAGTGAGCTATATAAGAGAGCTAGGCAGATTAATTTAAAGTTTAATAAAGATAAGTGTAGGATTTGTGTAACTGAGGTAACTTATTTAGGTCATATATTTAATAAGGACGGAATGCGGGCAGATACTGAGAAAGTTAAAGCTATAGTGAATATGCCAGAACCGGGGAATAAGAAGAGCTTAGAAAGATTTTTAGGGGCTATAAATTATTTATATAAATATGTGCCCAACCATTCAGAGCATATATATCCACTGACTAGGCTGTTAAAAAAAGAAACAAGTTGGTGTTGGGATGCCGGGCATAAGATTGCTTTTGACAAACTAAAATCATTGTTGAGCTCGTCGCCGGTGCTGGCGCTGTATGATGTAGACGGAGAGGTACTACTGTCGGTGGATGCGAGTAGCATTGCGCTGGGCGCGGTGATCATGCAGGCGGGCCGGCCCGTAGAGTACGCCTCTCGGACACTTACGCAGACGCAGCAGCGTTACGCGCAGATCGAGAAAGAATTGCTAGCTATTGTTTTTGCTTGTCAAAAATTTCATCAATACATTTACGGCAAGAGACACATTATTGTTGAGACGGATCATAAGCCACTTGAGAGTATTTTCAAAAAGGCATTAAACGATATCCCAGCACGCTTGCAGCGAATGATGTTAAGGTTACAGGGATACGATTTATTTGTTGTCTATAAGCCTGGAAAATATATGTATTTACCTGATACGCTGTCGCGTGCGCCTCTTCCTGAATTATTAGATGAGGGTATTAGTAACGCTATACTGTGCCAATTAAAAATGGTTATCGAAAATATTCCAATATCTATCAATAAATTAAGTACAATAAAAAAGGAAACGATGAAAGATAAAATGTTGCTTTGTTTGTTGAATTATATTAAGAACGGTTGGCCAGTCAATAAGTATGAGGTTCGAAATGATTTAAAGTACTTTTGGCCTATGAGAGACGAATTGTATAGCGTAGATAGTGTAATTTTTAAAAATAAACGAGTGTTAATTCCAGTTACGTTACAAAATGAAATGTTAAAGATTGTGCATGATGGACACTTAGGAATTGATCGATGTAAGAGACGTGCTCGTGAGGTTTTATTTTGGCCAGGGATGACTGATGATGTAGAACAATATGTGAGAAAGTGTAGAGTATGTCAGGAGAATCTAAATAGACCCAGTAAAGAACCAATGATACCAATTTCAGTACCGAATATGGCTTGGAATAAAATTGGTATCGACATCTTTGAGTACGCGAGAAAGAACCATTTGATTTTAGTTGATTATTATTCAGGTTTTGTGGAAGTCTCTCACTTGAGGGATACCACGTCAAAGTCAGTTATAAATAAAATGAAAGAGCATTTTGCGCGCTATGGTATTCCAGAAACTGTCATAAGTGACAATGGTCCGCAATTTTCAGGTCGGGATTTTAAAGTTTTTTCTGACGAGTGGGGTTTTGAGCACATAACCTCATCTCCATATTATGCTCAGTCCAACGGTAAGAGTGAGCGGGCCGTACAGATGGTTAAAAAACTCATCAAAAAATCGGTTGAGAGTACGACTGATTTTTATTTAAATTTACTTAGTTACAGAAATACTCCTAGGGATAATTTAGATTCTCCGGCTAAAATGATGATGGGACGCCGACTAAGGTGTAGGCTCCCAGTGCATCCAGACCTTTTGAAACACGGTCACTACCCTGATCAACATAAAAATATTGTTGATAAACAAGTAAAATATAAAATGTATTATGATCAGCATACTAAGCCACTGCCAGAATTAAGTGTTGGCGATGATGTAATAATGGTGGAAAATAATAACGAACGAATTCGTGGAAAGGTAATCGGAAAAGCTGAGACCCCTCGTTCCTATATTGTAAAAAATAAAAAAGGAATTTATCGACGCAATCGCAGGCACTTAATTAGGCCTGTGACAGCAAACACAACAGATAACTCTGTTGTGCAAAATTTTGACAACTCGTGTGAGGAGATAGAATCTGAAGAGGAGAATAGGGATCATGGTTCAATCTATGAACCATCTGATTTGGAATCAACGGTTGAATTGGATTATTCTCCTCCTCGGACGCGAGGTTATAAGCAGAGATAGATTAATAGCAATTTGTTTTATTTCATTTTATTTTTATTTAACATACTTAGTTTAGAATAATCATTTCTGTTTCTTTTATGTACGGGAAGATGTCGTAATAAGAAGTTCTTATTGTATTAAAAAGTATAATAAATCAGTTGTCAACGAGCTGGCGTTTGATTATACAACACGGACGTAACCTTGTCTATTTCACGAGTGAAATAGTGTAATGCTCCGTCCGTATTTTTTTTGCGTCCGTGCCTACATACATAACAGTATGGTTCAAACCACGAGACGAGATCCAAAATTCAATGCACACAGTCACATTTAGAATGAACTTTTGTAATTCGTGGTTTGGAGTTTTGACTATTCATAATAATATTTTTTCTTCGACATGAAAAAGCAACACCTTCGGGAAATCTAAGCATAATATCACTATTGTTACCATAAAATATAATGACTCCCTGATCTTTATCAATTAAGTCTGTATATTTAGGTCCCTAAGTTTGCGTCTATTCTGAATCTATATAATAACATCATGTATGTAGTGGAAGACCCAACACCCCGATGCCCGGGGCGCCGGGCGGGAAAAATCCAAATGGAAACATTTTACGTCCACGTGGACGGCTAAATGGACTCCCCGGCACTCCTGTTTAATTCCTATTTCAAAATTAGAATAATTTTTTGATTATTTAAAAATGGAATGAATTTAAAAATGCTTTTCTGTCTATGGTCGTTTGTTTTACAGATGCTTTACAGATTGAAAATTCGAAATTTAAAGTCGAAACTAAAATTATTAATAATCGTAATCTTAGATTTCATATTAATTTAAATCAATCCTTCGATTGCGGATTCTTGAAACTGCTATTGTATTCTATTGTTGTCGCGATCGCCGGTGCTCTTATGGGGCTTGAAGGATTAGGACGTGAAAGGATCATGTTGCTTTAAAATGGCTGGCTACGATAGGTAATTAGCTGTTATCGGCGAAAGAAATTCCTGCAGTAACCGTGAAACATTCTTGCAAAGTAACCTAGGTGTCATTTCTTGTGGTCTACTCTATATCAGTGCTAAATTCCATATAAATCGGTCAGTTCACACACGTGTTAATTGACCCGAAAAATTCACCTAATTCATAACCCAGCTGAATCCCGACGAATCTTGAAAATAAAACTTGCAAAAATTGAATTTGACGAGAAAGTCTCAAAGCGCCCTGTTTATTCGTTTCATTAAGGGCCTGGTGCTGTACAGATTTTTCTCCTGATTTCGGTTCGGACGGAAGGAATGAAGTAAATATTAATAATAAAGGAGGGTTTGCCTTCCAAATTACCGTAGCAGCGTGTTGTCGTCTCGTAATTTGACGTAATTTACATAGATTATGCCGGCTCGCTGAGTGCCAATCTCTTTAAGTGGCTTCCTCTCATTTTACGTTCCTCCACAGTATGGCGAATTAGCTTTATCAATTTTTTTGCAAATATTTTCGTTTTATTGATTGGAGCTTGAGTTATGATTGGAATTACCATCTCATGTATGTAATCTCAGATAAAATCTAATAATATAACTATTATTATCAGTTATAGCATTTCATAACGCATCTACTTAACCATAGTACTGGTATCATAAATGAGAATGTGTGTCCTCTTTACGCTTGAACCCCTAAACAGTTATTTATGAAATTTGATTTCCTGTGATTTAGTTTAATGAGTTTCTCAGAAAAGGCCTGAAATCTACTTAAAGAAAGTTGTGCCTATTAGTTTTTGTAGTTATCGAAATACAGACTCTGCTCTCTTAGCCGTTATTGCTACATATCAAAAACAGTAGTAGTTCTATACTCGATTACATAAAAAATCCCAGATTACAATTATTCATTGTAGCCTCCGGCACCCCGTTTTCCCGGGATGGGGAATTTACGGGGACCATGGGGCATAAATCAAATTTATCGCTTTTTTATACAGGCATTAAAATTTTATCGGCGTGATTTCTATGTCCACTCGAGTCTGGCGACCCTCATCGTGTGACGTCATATTTGCGATTTTTGAGGATTAATGTCTAGGCAATATTGATATTTATGTCCGTGTATTAATGACACGGATTTTGTGAAGCTGATGAGGGTGTTGTGTGTCAAATTTTTATACTTGTGTTAAGTATAAAAATTTACTTTGTTGTGCTGAAACTGGTATCGATATAGGAATGAAAAATTATGTATATTTAAAGAATTAAATATTTTAAATTAACCTATCAATCCCCCTAAGGGCCAAGTGGGCCGCGATAACAAAAGATTTCCAAGAATTGGCGATCGAAGGATTAAGGTACTATAATAATATCTTTTTTTTAAATAATATCTAATATCTATGGACGCTTCACACCACGTCAGTCTGGCCCCGTGCTAAGTACCTAAAGGACTTGTGTTACAGGTACCAGTCAACGGAAATATATTTAATACTTTTATACTATAAGTACATATATTTAAGATTTTTATTATATCATACCCATATTTAATATTACATCCAGACCCGGGAACATTGAAAACTTTTTGTTCCGTCGGCGGGATTCGAACCCGCGACCCCAGGCTTGAGCGTCCAACGCGCTTACTACTGAGCCACAGAGGTCGTCAAATATTTACATATTATATAATAATATAATATAATATGTAAATAATAGAGTGTATCGATCTATCTGTTCGCAATGCTCTTTGCATTTAATCCTAAACTGATTTTGTGAGACGATTTTAAGCCCCCGGAATAGTCATTGTATAATCCTGAAAAAAAATATCATTCTCTTTTGATAAACTTATTCTAAATGCAATGAAGTTACGAACAATATTTCGTATCATAATATCATATTATTTAAAAATGATGGTAAAAGTTTAAAAGTCTAGTAACACAATTAAAATTACTCTAGTATTGCAGTTGCAGACAGGACTTTAAAATATTTGGGGTAAAGCTAGCCACAAACACCAATTGTATCAGGTAACTTAAAACAATGGGTGAAAACAATACCTTTCTTGTCGGCGACTTGAAGAGAAATATTTTATTGATGTAATATTTGTTGCATGTTGTAAACTCACCAAATGGTGCGCTACCGACTGAAGAAATGCCTACCTGCTTTGTTGACCACGATGTACAACAATTATTATTATTACTAACTTTTGTAAATTACAAATATATTTTTTAATATTTTTCGGACTTTATGAATTTTGACATAAGTTTTTAGTAAGTATTTAATTCAATAAAGTTTCAGTATCTTATAGCTAAGAAAAGTTTCTAGTGAGTATGACACTAAATTGTGCGTACACAATGTATTATTTTTGAAAATAACATAAAGGTAACATCGAATAAAAATCATGAAACGAACATGACGAATAAAAATTACTTATCTGGATTAACATTATTATTATTTTTAACAAAAAATTAAAACCGACTTCCAAGGTAAAAACAATATTAACTAAAAAGTATTAAATAATTTTTGCTATCTAATAGTGCCTTTTTCCGAATTCGGCTAAACCTTGACCATTTCTGTACTCAATCTTCATTATTTTGAAGTCGGTACCAGATAGCTGAATCTTCAGTCCTCTGACAGAATATTTGAAACTTTTGGAACTGGCACCGACTTCAAAATTATGAAGATTGAGTACAGAAATGGTCAAGGTTTAGCCGAATTCGGAAAAAGGCACTATTAGATAGCAAAAATTATTTAATACTTTTTAGTTAATATTGTTTTTACCTTGGAAGTCGGTTTTAATTTTTTGTTAAAAATAATAATAATTTCACTCTTTTTAGTTAGACTAGTAGGTAAACCTTCGCGTATATTTTACGTATCTTATTACACAGTTCACACTCACAAAATAATATATTATCAGTGAAGTGAACATATTGTGCTAAGTAATTTAACAATTTTAATACTTCAAACCCCAAGCGGTCACCGGCGATTGCGATAACAATAGAAAGGCTATTGTGTCTCGTTTTTCCACGATCCAAGGATCTATCAGATAAAAAATTGTATAAACTTGCATAGGATGTAGCGTAGCTACTCATCTAATATATAAAATTCTCGTGTCACAGTTTTCGTTGCCATACTCCTCGGAAACGGCTTGACTGATTCTCATGAAATTATGTGAGCATATTGTGAGGATATTGGTCTGAGAATCGGCCAACATCTATTTTTCATACCAAAAATTATTTATATGGCAAAACAACGTTTGCCGGGACAGCTAGTAATATAATATAATATTATCATAATTATTGACAGCTGTTCTTGTAATCAAGAATTCAATTTCAAATCCATTCAAATCGATACTTAGTGCGCCATCTATCGATTAATAAGTTTAACTAATTAAAAAGACACTTATTGACTTTGTTTTGTTTAAATGCTCTTTTTAAAATAACTTTATTTTAATTCTATATTTTGTCTATTAAAATTTTATAAAGTAGTTAGTATAGTATTCGATCTGTATATAAAGTAGTAAAGTATATTCGATCTGGCGTCTTCCGCCACGCGCCACGCGCGGCGCCGCGATACCGTCGCCTCCGCGGCGCTGACCGGTGTATATTTAAACAAATTGTTGTTATACAGTATAAAATTATTATTATTATTAGTATATCCACACCTATGCCTTGTACTATTATCTATTCTGTGCCATGAGAGATTGGTGACCTTAACACGACGTGGTAATGATGAAGACGATGATGATGATGATGATGACGATGATGATTATGATGATGAATATGAGTTGCATAGTAGCATATGCTTTCTGTTCTTAAAACAACGCCGAAACTCCCAAACGTGTATCTATAAGGAGTCAGGAGTTCTCTCAGCATCTTCGAAACCATGGTATACCTTGACCCAATATTTGACTTTTTGGTAGCATATTCTTAGTACACTTCACATAAAACCAAAATCACCATATGTTTCCATATAAATTTCGAGGAGTTCCCTCGATTACTCCTGGATCCCATCATCAGGTCACCACTTTGTGAACATGGTACCAAATTGGAGTAAAACCAAATACAACAAAGCAAAAATTTCGAAAATCGGTTCACAAACGGCGGAGTAATCGTTGAACATACAAAAAAAAAAAAAAAAAAAAAAAAAAAAAAAAAAAAAAAAAAAAAAAAAAAAAATATCCACAGCCGAACATATAACCTCCTCGTTTTTTGGAAGTCGGTTAAAAATATTGTAGTGGTTATTATTATAAATTCACGTTTTTAATACTAAACTGTACGGGCTTATTTCTATACGTAAAAGCAAATATAATAAACCTCAAATTAGGTACCAACTCCCAACTCAATAATGACTCAGTTTAGTAACTCAGAACAATTGTTGCATCTCTATTGTTATTTAACATCAATGGTATCTAATAAAATATTTTATTTTACAATAAGTTGTGTACTCATTTAAACATTCTTAACTATAACAATGGTCTTTCCACCATAAAAAGGAAAAGGTATTGTGTTTTTAAAATAGAAATAACCACAAATATTTTCTACATTTACTTTGTTAATTGCCGCTGGAGTAAAACTAGTTTGATGACTGATAGGTGCGAGTAGGTATACACAAGAATATTTCCAGATTCCTTTGTTTATTTGCATTGACTAGGCGTTACTGCACGGATTTTAATAAAATTTGGTTTCATTCGTCTATACCCGCTATCCCCAACCCGCGGACTTTATTTGTGGCCCGCGTGATGTTTAACAATTTTGAATTTCACGCCCACCGGCAAAATAATACGCGATAGTCGCCAAATTTTTTCCACTTTTAATATTATTATGAATTATTAAAATATAAATACAACTAAGGATTTTGTGAATATTCCAAGTACCTATTATATTTTATTTTGTCTTTAGTATTTGTTGTTATGACAGCAATAAAAGTACACAATCTGTGAAATTTTCAGAAGTCTAGCTATAGTGGTACTTGAGATACAGCCTGGAGACAGACAGACGGACAGACATCGAAGTCTCAGTAATAGGGTCCCGTTTTTACTCTTTGGGTACGGAACCCTAAAAACTAAAAGCCTTACTATATCCGTTTCCGAGACTCAAAATACATATAGTTCACCTTTAATGAGAAATTCATACATAACATATAGCACACATAGCATTTATTATTAAAACTTATCATCTGAGCAGTTTGAGCGTGTTTCCCTCTGTCCGTCTGATACCTGTTTCGACGGACAGATCAAAACTGCACTTTTTCTTATTATTTATCGTTTGAGTAAAGGCTAATAGTATTACATAGGTACCAGGCAGATATTATCATAGAAATATTTATTTTTATGCAAATAAAAAAATTAAAAAGATATATGTAAATGTTATGCAAAAATAAAAAACCCTAGTAGGTATACCCATATAATATTGTAACCTTAACAAGTTGAACTGAATGTGGATAGATAAACAAATTAGTTAAAAACTTTACTACTGACTGAGGGAAGCCGACACTTTTTTAAACTTTCTTTGTTTTGTTTTACGATGCAGTCGTAATTTTCATAACGGTTCGAAAGTACCATTGGTACCAAAAGTAGTAAAGTAAAAAATGCAATAAAATCTGCTTTACTTTTTACCAATTGTAGAGCAAAGTATTCAAAGATGTTCTACTATTACTTCGCAGAAAAGATATTTATTGCTTTCACAAATAATTTGCACTAAAAAGTTGCTTTAGTATGTCACATTGTTTGAACTTTTTTAGCTATCACGCATATTTATAATCATTGTGTTTTAAAACTACTAGTAAACAATTGTGTCACAGAAATTAGAGTGTGCAGTTTTTTAAGCATTTTTCGCTTAGTATTATAATTCTAAAAAATACTCGTTGTTCTTGTAGTTTAAATATTTGCTAAGTAAAAGTTTCATTCTGGCGTTTTGCAATCTATAAAACTTTGATATCAATCCTTTGGCAAAAAATGATTAATATCGCTTACGCAAACTGCACTAGAATAATGATCAAGTAGATGCATTAACCATGAGAAAGTAGGTAAGTTTAAAGTTGTAAGGATTGTTTAAATTATAAGAGAAAAAATGAATATAATTGCTCTTATATGTTGTATAATTTTAGTTACCCGGTTCATCCAATGATATCTTCATTATTGGTACTAAGATTCAACTCTAGAATTACTGATTACTCGGTACGGTTTTCAATAACAGTCTAAGTTTTAACCCTTCATCGCCAGTCTATCCCTCATACGTAAGAAACAACACAACAAATATCTTAACCCTGCCGGCGGCCGGCGCGCGGGTGATTGGCGCGGAAATTGGTCTGCTGTGCACTTCCGCCAGTTGATGACTGGACCTGGCGAGGTCAGATTTGAATTTAGAACTCTTAATTAGCTTTGTGGGATGTTTGTGTGGTGAAGAGGCCGCACTTAGAGATCTTTAAGGATTATTTAACTTTAATTTAATGAAAAGTTTGTTAGAATGTATTGAGCTTATGTCAAAATCATAGTAGCCCTAAAGTTAAGTCATCATTTTTGGAATGTTTGTGTTGTGAAAGGAAAACAGTTACAGTTGAAATAGGAGTAGGTACCTAATTAAATGCACTGTCGTAGTTCATACTGCAAATCCCATCCCTTTGATTTCCCTTGTATTTCAAACTAAAATTCAAAGTGCCAATAATAATAGGATGACTGTCAGCGATAGGTGAGTTTGCTAGGTATTGATACAGTAACTGAACAAATTAATAACATTAGCATTATTTCCAGTATTCTATAAATATGTATTAATCACTGTATTAATAAATTGGTTAATGTGTACAAAGTAAGTAACGTTAGGTTAGGTTACAGACAAGTACCAAGTACTAAACTTGGTAATATTTTGACGACCTCTGTGGCTCAGTGGGTGGGCTGTTGGCAGCTCAAGCCGGGGGTCGCGGGTTCGAATCCCGCCGACGGAACAAAAAGTTTTCAAAGTTCCTGGGTCATGGATGTGTATTAAATATGTGTATCATATAATAAAAATCTTAAATATATGTATAGTATAAAAGTATTAAATATATTTCCGTTGTCTGATACCAGTAACACAAGTCCTTCAGGTACTTAGCTCGGGGCCAGACTGACGTGGTGTGAAGCGTCCATAGATATTATAGATATTATGTAATAATAATACTACCCACACTGGTTTCGGTGACGGTGGCCGGTTTCATTGAAATCAGGCCAGGTACGCAGGAGTAATTTTATTGTGCCCAGGTGTGTGCGCAGTACACAAGAGCACTCTCTATTCCTTTACTCTCATAACCCAGTGGGACGGAAGACCGACACGATTGGCGAAAGTGATATGTATCAACCCGATGATAACATGTTATTACATAATATTATTATCATCGGGTTGATACTCAAAGCACCCATGCATAAGAAGACTCTAGAAGCATTGTTTCTTACTATAGTAAGTGTTTTAGCACTTAGCGTTTGAAATAAACTCTACATATATCCTGTCAAATCTTTAACTAACTAAATAATCATTAAAAGTCTAAGTACGGCTGTAAGCCTATTTCACCACATTCTAAATTCACCTTGGACCGCAATAGAGAATATAAAAGTACTTTACCCACTTCGCTATTCACGCCATCATAACTTTCTTCGCCTGAAGCATTATTCAATTTGGCCGAAGCGTGGGGAATGCCAATGAGTGTGTCTTGCGGTACTGAGTGGTTTGTATGAATGTACCGCATGCTTGTGAGAGACTACTAACAAAGTAAAAGGTAGGAAGAAGAAATAGAAAAGGTATTATATATCTCGTTTAAAGAAATGCGTTGACTCCATAAAACTGCGTAGCATCTAATATCGTCACATTTGATGTTAAAAACGCGTATGTGACATACGGCCGGATGGACAGAGATATACGGACATGACTTTTTGCCATTTGGCTTCGGTAACTTAAAAAGTAGATTTGTACTATTATAACGAAGCTTCGGTCGTTTGAGTTAAAAGATTCACACAGAGGTACTTTCATCATATTATGTATTACTAAATAAATAACTACAACACGGTCAAATTAACTTGACGCATCGAAATGTCAAATTAACATGGGAGCTCCGTAATGACGTCATCAAACCGTGCGTCTTGTTAATTTGACCGTGTTGTACTAGATATTGCGCCTTGCGCTTAACTTCGATAACGTAGAAATTAAATTATCGCGCTGTATTTGTAAACAAAACACTAAAATTGGTTCAACTGTTTCAGCACAACTAAATTGCAAACAGACATGCGTTTAATTATGATATTATTACACATCATTATCAAGTCACGTTTATTTCAATTCTAATCCGTTTACCGCAAAAACAAACGCGGTGGAACGTCTAAAAAAAAAAGCGTATTTATTTAAAAGAGAGGCGTAAATAAAATCGGGTTTCAGTTACTCCTAACCTAACTAAGCCGGGCCGCGTGCGGTGGATTTTTTGTTTTTTTTTCAGAAACGTCCGCGGCCGAACAAATTGATATTCATTAGTACGCGGCGCCATCGGCGCGGGCGTTAAGGAAAATTAACGAGGCATATATGAATTAACACCGGGCAACATCGGGGAGGGGGCAGGTCGATACCAAACGACACTTTTTTAAAGCGAAATTTGCCCGGTTTTAGGGAGTTTTCAAGTGTGGATTCGAGCTAAGTTCGTATTTTTGTTGGCTTGATTTTAAGCCTTACTTGATTAAAGACAGAGTATTACAATTTTAACACTATTGTCATTCGTAAAAGAAAGTAATAATAGTATAGGTAGTTATAAAATTCACCAATCACCTCTCGTACTACAATGTTATAAGTTATGTTTATAGAAGTAGTTTAAATATCACTTAAAATAGCAGAACACGCTGCTTCTATACGCGGCAATAATAAAATTAAATCAAAGAAACTTTTTATATTTAGATAGTTCAAAGGTGTAACCATCCGTAGACGTCTACGACACCGCTACGCAAGTGCTACGAGAGGTCTACGAATGTTTATAATTTCAATTATTACGATTTTTTAATACTTATCCAAGGCTGGACCACCATAGAGGTGCTTTATTTCTTCACCTATCGTAAGCCTGTCTGGTTTCCATGCATCCGGCTTACAGCCATACCTTGCAAAGGCCGGCCACGGTATCATCTGGTACCCATCTGTGATGTGATGATTATTACAGATAGCATGATAGTATAACACTGTCACTAACTTAGTAGCCTTAATTTCAATAGGTATACGTTTTGCACGGCAGCGTACTGTTTCATAGTAGGTCAAATAATCTCACTACTAATTCATTCGCATAACGTGCAGGAATCGAACATCACGGATAAAAGTATTTTAATATGTTCTTGTGAAGAGGTAATTTTCGCATTTACAATATTAATATGGATTTAATTGTAATTAGTGATTATAACATGCCATAAAATGAGCATTATCTTAAACGAAAAAATATAGACAAATCCGCAACGTTCATTATTCCCCCAAGTGGGCTGTTAGACAAATCGTCCTAATTCCCATTGTCTTGTGACTTCCTCGCAGGGATTATACTCGGGGGTTCCCCCGGAATGTGAGATCATTTGAGGAAAACCCTTCTGTTTAATTCATAAATGTATAAAAATTTCAAGGTAGTTTCAAAATAGCGTTGATTGTTTAATTTTATAATGATTGTAACGTTTTGTAATAAAGTATTAAAACTTTTATTATTTCTCAAAACAAAGTGTACATACATAACAAGATATGTAGTTATTACAATCAAAAATTTTAAATTCCTTAGTAATAGTTAGTTTCTGTTTTTTATTCATTTTGAATATGAATTTTGTAATAGTTTACATACAATTTGGAAAGTTGATTACTTTAAAACAAAAGAAATAAAGTAATCCATATCCATACTTCCATACTAATATTATAAATACGAAAGTATGTCTGTCTGTCTGTCTGTCTGTTACCTCTTCACGCCCAAACCGCTGAACCGATTTTACTGAAATTTGGCATGAAGATATTTTGAGTCCCGGGCCTTTCCCGGGGCTCGAAATATCTCATAACATAGGATACTTTTTGTCCAGGGAAAATGTACGGTTCTCGCGCGATAAACGACTTTTGGCGCAACGGAGTTGCGGGAATCATCTATAGTGTAGTTACTTAATACCTAATAATCACCATTACATAATATTTTGTATTATCAGTATGAGCATTGAACAGCCAAACATTTCAACAAATCATTAATCAATATTACATCACTTTTACTACGAAATCACCGATATATCATTTTGCATCATTCCAAACTTTTCCTTTTATAACCTAACCCGTGCCGTACGATTGTATGAGAATTAGTCTCGCCCCGGATGTGGTGTACTTCGGGGAAAGTTTATTGTTACTTTCTGTCCGTTACTTTCTCTTTGTCCGGTAAAGGATTGACTTTAAAATGGAGCAACAGTACATTACGGACAACGGGAGTTATTGTAATTTGGGACAGTTATAGGACAGTTTTGAGCAATTAGACAAAGAAAGAAAGTCTTTGTGGAGATTGGAGCACAGTTAGACGCAATTGTTTCATCTAACGGTCGTTGTGAAATATTATGACGTATCTCGCTATTGTTGTTAGGAAATGTAACAGTAAAAGTTTGGGGTACATTTGTTGAGACAAAATCGAAATAAAAGTTTGTATATTATTGTCACACCTATGACACATAGGAATAAATAAATACTATAATAATTATAAAACAAAACATTTCTAAGAAACAGTTCGAAATCGAAAATAATTAGTTTGTATCAATCTGTATAAAAGAAATCGTTGAAGAACATTTTTTAACTTGACGAAAAGTGCTTTCGTGCTTCTTCTTTTCTTTCTAACTTGCAAGTTTAAAAAACTATAAGGCCTTAGAATTAACTTTCCCACAATATTTACTTTGTATTAGGTACACTTCATGTCTATTTGATCAAACATACACAAGGAGCCGTAATGCAAACATTGATTCATCACAATCTCTTCGACAAACTGACTTCATCTGAATACAGTATTTATAGTTAACTTTATCAACCTGTTTATTGGTATAGAAGATTACATCAATACGAGTTTAATATACTTATTTACGTAACTTTTACAATAATTGATGAAGTTTTTGGTTTGTATATTCTATACTCAATATTTATATCATAATGGCAATAGGTTGGTCGGTCATCTTGGCGTTCATTGAGAGAGGCCTATGTCCAGCAGTGGACGAATATAGGCTGATAATATGATAAATGGCAATAGGTTACTTTTTCACGGTAAAATATAATTCAACTAATTTATTTGTGTTGATACTTTGAGTCCCGGAAAAGCACATAGAGAAATGTAGTAAAGCTCGATTTATTATTGGCCGCTACACTGCGAGATCTTAATCAATTTTGTGTAAAATATGTAACTAATCTAACCTAACGCAATAAAAACATTTACTAATACATTTACTAGTTGGGGGTGGGTAACTGTCACCTGACTTTGATTAATAAATACAAAATAAGCTAAAATATTTCCAAAAAGGTAAAAAAATTCAAAAGAACACCTCACGTAATTTGTGGACGGCCCCTTAGTTAAATAGCTCACCATCGCGGCCTGCTTGTTTATTCTCATCAATGTAAGATATGGATTCTTTAACAGACTTAATTCCGACGTTTATTCTTTTCGCAAATCTGGGGTGCATACTATTACAGAACTCTGTAGGGAGATGTTGAGATCTGGTTGACAAGTGTCTTACGCTTGTTCCTTCGTTTATTTTTCCTTTTAACCGAATTCCAAAAGGAGCATGTTGTCTTTGGGACAGTTTTTGAATTTATACGATTTGTTGTATTAAGCAAAATGTAAACTATAATAAATAATATATTATGTATATAACTTAAATACATGAAATCATTTTAATTGTTTTAGCAATAATATTTAGTGTACTAGCTCTCTTAGATCTACACATATTATAAAACAAAGTCGCTTTTTTTTCCCTCATGTCCCTTTGTTCCCTTTGATCTTTAAAACTACGCAACGGATTTTGATGATTCTTTCAGTGTTAGATAGCCATTTATCGAGGAAGGCTATATACTAAATTTTATTATGCTAAGACTAATAGGAGCGAAGAAATAGAGGAAAATGTGGAAAAAGGGGAAGATTATTTGAAAGGGCTAACTTAAACGCGCTAATCTCAGGAACTACTGGTCCGATTTGAAAAATTATTTCAGTGTTAGATAACCCATTTATTGAAGATGTCTATAGGCTATATTTTATCACGCTAAGACTAATAGGAGAATGTGGAAAAAAACGGAGGAAATTATTTGAAAGGGCTTATCTCGCGAACTACTGGAGCAATTACCAAGTGGCTATATATTTTATACCCGTACGATGCCGGGGCGGGTCGTTAGTAATATATAAAAATAAAAATCTTTACACAGTTAATAACAGTTAAACAAAGTCTATTATCTTTGCCTGATACATTGATGATTGAACTACCAATCAAAATATGAAACTCGACATAAAGATTCAAATAGTTATTACAGCCACTCCTAATGAACTTCTTTACATCTAGATGAAATCGACTAAAACTAAACTTATATGGTCCACATATTTCACACAATACACACAATGACTCCTTGGCCTACCCAAAGAGTCATCACAGATTTCTTAGAACTTTTTGCAACATCATACCCTGAATAGCTTCTGTTGTCACAAGAATTATTGTCTTAGGGCCACTAGTGTTACACTATCGACAATGCCCCATTGTCCCAACTGTACCGCGCCATGGGATATGATGGTATAACCCTAATTTACAAAAATAATCGTTACACAAAATTGTCGATACAATAGAGATGTGGAATAACAATTTTGAAGCTAAATTTGCAGGGAGGTGAGAAAAGATCGTGATAAATGGTTTTGTAGTTGTAATTTTGGAATAAGATTCCAATCAAACAGTTTGATATAAATGTATGGCTACCAAACAGCTATGCTTTTAATCGCGTAAGTTTGTTTTCACACACATTAAGAAATTTGTATTCTAAGGGTCGATTCAGACCGCAACGCGACGAGGCGAGGCGAGGCGAGGCGCGGCGCGGCATTAATTTGTATGGATTTGACAGATTTTATTGTGTGAGACGTCTTGTGAATCTGTCAAATCCATATAAATTTAGAAATTCATCTACGCGTCGCTCTGCGGTCTGAATCAACCCAGAATATATTTCACAGGTATTCGTTAAGGCGTAGCAATCGAACATTCCGTATAATAATATGTAATATGTATGTTATGTCTCTTGCCAGGACTTAGGCGTCAAACGGTTACAGGTTACAGACAGGCTCACCTTCGGATAATTCAAATGTTAACTCAAAATATCTTTAAGTTTAAAAAATGCTACCGGATGTAAAGAATTCATTTTCTGTAGGTGCTGAAAACCTTAGTCAACTGGAACGTGACATCCAAATTAAAGGACACAATAGCAAATCGATTACCTTAACATCCATTAAGATACCTCACACTAATAAACGACAGAATACACAGCAGCATGAAATCAAACACAAAGACACAACGAACACAAAGACGGACAAAAAACAAAAAACATTTAAGTTGTAGTGAAACAATATAGTTAAAGGAATCTTTTGACGTAGTACTGTGGGCTTATTGCACCCACGCGTCGTCAATGCAGCATTAGTTCCGCGGAGGGACGCTTCTGGGAAAGAGAAATTGGTACAGAATCTGTACGATAAAAACATGGCGCGTGCCTCGTTTGATTTACTGTAAATTATGACTAACTCCCAAGAACATGCTCGAAGTTTTTGTGTATACTAGGTTCGCTACACGGCTTCAACCGTTTAGGATTCTTGAAATGCAAACCTTTGAATCTATGTTTTACCTTATGGGTGTAATTTAAAGGGGCTTTTTCACCACCTCCTGATAAGCGCCGGATAGACTAAACACAACTTATTTGACAGATGGAGTATGGAGTATCTATCAGATAAGTATTGTTAATAGCCTATCAGGAAGTAGTGAAACAGGCCCTAATTATTTTTAATTATTTATTACTTGATATTTAGATATTTTTATATTGAAAACGATGATTTTCGGTATGATACATGATCATAATAGACAATAATTTGTCTGGAATTTGGTTTGGTAGTTTAAATCCCAGCTCTACGTTTTGCTCAAAAGAATTTTTAAAAGTTGTAACAAAACTAAGTGATGATACTTTAGGGTGTGTATGTGTTTCTCACCTACAGAGTTCACTGTGAAAATAACAACGCTGAAAGAGCAAATTATTTTTGTGATTTGTATGGACAATTCATGACGCCTCGCTGGAGTACTTGCCCATACAAATCTCAAAAAACAATTTGCTTTTAAGCCCTGGTACTTTCACAGTGAACTCTATATAATTAAAACATACACACCCTAAAGTATCATCACTTAGTTTTTTATGCCCTGTAAACTGTGTGTGTGTGTAACTTTGACATTGGATATGTCGCAGCCGACTGGTTAAAATAGCCGTTCAGTCAAACAGCTAGCCCTTTGACTGAACAACGCCATTCAATCTCACGGCTAGCTTTTTAATTGAATATTTCAGTCGTTCAACACTACAGCTGATTCAAGCCGCCGCCGTTTGATTGAATTAGTTCAGCGCTTACCACCGCGGCGCTAGGTGCGTTTTGTTTACAATATGGCATCAAGTAGCCAGTGTTTTGTGATTGTATTAAGATATTTTTCGTAAATATACGTTACAAGTGTTATTAAAGTGACATAAATTATGGGGGCACATATTATGAGTGAATCAAAATTTAAACAAATATTCAAATTTCGAGGAGAAATTACAGGCTTATGAAATACATCACGAAGGTATTCATTGCAATTGTGTTCAAAATGAGTTAGAATACAATTTATTCTGCTTATTATCATTGCGCTTGTGTAATAATAAAACTTAACTAATGGACAGCTTAGTTAATTTGCCATTTAACCAGTTAGCTAAGCGTCGTCTAGCTGTAGTGTTGAACGTTGCAGTCAACAAGTTGGCTAAACGACGTATAGCCGTGTGATTGAATGGCGCTGTTCAGTCAAAGGGCTAGCTGTTTGATTGATCGGCTATTTAAACTGTTGTTGTTGTTGAGTTGGCTGCGACAGATACACGAATTTCTGCTCGAATAAGGCAATATCTTGCTAAGACTGAGTACCTAGCTACTGTAATACGAGTAGTTATTTACAACGATCAATTTAATTGTCAGCTGCTCTACGGACGGAGTGGACGGACGCTACTAATTTGATTGCCACGAAAAAACTAGCAAAAAACGGTCCGTTTTAAATTTCACAAATTACAGCCGTCATATGGGTAGCGATTGTAATTGCGCATTACTCGTTAACCCTCGAGCGGCTTATGTTAACCCCCCAGCGGCGAGTTTGGCGGGCGCCGGCGACGCATGTCCCAAATACTTAGGGTCGGCTCTCATTACGCCGCCCTCGGTCGAATCGACCGATGTATTAACACGTCGCATGTATTAACCTCGCAGATGCAAAATTTGACCAATTTGATGGGCTGATAGTGCAGAAAGTTGTGAAGGTAATGATGTACCGGTGTTACATAATAGGATACGAGTATGACTTTTAAATAATATACAAGTTATGTATATCAAAACAAAGTGATAATACTTACAGGGTGTGTATTTGTTCCTTGTAGAGAGTTCACTGTGAAAGTAGCAGCGTTGAAAGAGCAAATTTTTTTCATTTTTGGGGAAACTCGTGACGCTGCCCGCTGGGGCGCTTAACAATATAAAAGTTAAAAAAAATTCGTCTTTCAGAGCTGCTACTTTACACAACAAGGAACACGTACACACCCTGAAGTATTATCACTTATTTTTGTTACACCCTGTATAATAAGTTGATCTTGTATCTGTAGATATTATGATGCCTTAACGTAGCAAGACCTAAAGGTCAATCCACGTTAGGTCATGGTAATTGGTAACTATTATTGTCACCAAGATCATGAAGCTGTTTATCGACGTTGATCATGGTCATGGGCCTTTATAGACTTGAAGATGAGGATCTACACGTTCGTAACGCTTGCAATTTGCACATTATGTTGTAACCATGGGCCAACGACTAACATGGAGTCCCATAAGAATACATGATTATTATCAAATACCAAACTTAATATCAGTACCAAATCACGTAAATAAAATTTTATCATTGTTGGAATTCTACAATAGAGTATTTGTATCTCTTTTATTTACTATTTTTTATTAAAAGTCCTTCTGACACCGAAATAAAATCTAAAGAAATAAGAGATAAATAACCTAGACAGACAAACTAAACCCCATGCAGTAGTGAAATATCGAATTTGTAAATCGACAGTGCATCGCCGAAATCAGTGAGTGTTAAGAGGGCGAGCGGTTGCCATTGTTATAATTTTCAATAAGGGGCGCGATGGAGGGGCATCGATCGGCTGCATCCCGCGTGCATTCAACTATGAATTTCCGTAAGCAACACCCAAATCCGTCAACTTTTTCCGAATCCTGATTTATTCCGAGATGGAGTTTAGAAAAGCAAAGCATTTGTTATAATTCGTTTGGGGCCGCTTAGAAAAGCAATATATTTTGGTATCAACTGTTTAGTTTGGAAAACAGAGGGTCATTTGCGACCGACGTCGTTAATGATTTGGTATGAACTACTCTTTACCTACTATACATAATATAATAAATTATACTACATATTCGTGTGCAATGATTTGGATGTAGCTATATATGTATATTCCAAATCCAGGCACGGCATTTGCAATATACCGCCTCTTTGCCTTGAAATCATGAGCATAAATAAAACTTTGGCGAATAATTATACCAATAGTTTATTATAAGCTATCACAAAAATCTATCTACGGATGACTTTTAACGAATTTTTCGTTTAAAGATTTTTGGAGTAATTAAAATGGTTTTTACTTTTATCAGACGAAAACAGATAAAACATTTTGTTATTTTTTCCTGGTAAGAATATCAGATTTTCTTGGAAAAACGTTCTGGAAGTTTTTCAAAGGAAATCTAACAATATCTTTCAATACCTCCAATCTACTTTGCTTATCATTTTATTGCAACAACAATATTATTTATGATCAGAAGTCTCAAATAACATAATCCATGTCTTGAGATTACAATATATTACTTCTGATATAAGTCATAAACTACGACGCAAGGCCAAAAGTTTACTCAAACCCTAAACCATTCTTGAATAAAACAATTCACAACACATGCCATGGGTATACAACCACCCGGGGTTCTATTAAAATACAAACAATGGCCTTACCCTAACTAATATCTGGACTAAATCCCTAATAAGTATGCCATTGTATGAGAGGGCCGTGGCCGAAGCGACAAAGAGCGCGTTATACCGATCTGTCAGATTTATTATTATGTAGCTGTTCATTCACAAGCGTCCACCCAATGGAATCTCAACCTTGATGCTGCAGCTACAGGGTTAAGTTTACCTTGTTTTGAAGCTCGTGATGTAGCACCTTTTGTATCTGTTACGTGGTGTGGTGAGTCTGGGCATGGAGGCTCACCGAACTTGCCACACTCCCCTACAACTAGATTTGCAGTACGGTTATAATACTGTGGCAGTCATTCATTACGCGCGCGCCACTGTTTGATGCATAGTTTGAACTTTAATTGGTTTTGGGACAGGATGGGTTTTTTATGCATTTTAGGGTGTAATTAATGGGTGGGTTTGCTTAGATGTTCATTGGTCAATACTGCGTTTTAATGTGCCTTTCAACAAGGAAAAAAAGTTCACTTCCCTGGTTTTTTATTTTGAGCCTTTGAACGAAGAAGAACATTTTCGTATTGACAACTTGTAATTGTATTATCATATTTCATCACAAGAGTGTAACAGCATTAACTAGCTAGCTCGACGTTGTTTTGCTATACCTACATCATACATGGCATAAATATAAACTTTACTGAAAATTCTTAAACTAGGTAAGTACTAATACAATTCACAAACTTTTAAGTTTTAACTATAATTTCTTGTCATTTTGGAGGAGTTTGAAAACAATCGCAACACAAGAATCACATTTTAGAGCCAACACACACGTACCACAAGCACACGACATCGCAACGACAAAATGTCGTCGAGCAGTGGTTACGTGTGAATGGTGTCGCTGCAGCTTTTTGTAGTTGCGTTGTGGTACCGACAAAATGCCGACGTGGTTGCGTTGTCACCAGTGTTTGCGATGTAGTTGCGATGTGGTTACGTGCGAAAGTCAATGAAACGGAGGGGGGGAAGAGCGCGCGCGGTGTGCGCGCACCACGCGCACTGTCGTTGCATCGACGCAACGTTGTGGTTGCGATGTGGTCCGCCGTGGTTGCTTCTGACAAGTTATCTGACAAGTGGTCGACAACGACTGCAAAATGTGGTACGTGTGAATGGTCCAGTTCATTTACAATACGAAATATACGCCCGACCACGTCGTGTGGTTGTCGTGTGGTTGCGGTTGTCGTGTGGTTGTGGTACGTGTGGGTTGGCCCTTAGGCTAGTTTTGAGTCACGCTGACTGCGCGCGCACCGTCGGCGCTGATGGTCCGAGATGTATGAAATTGTAGGAAGCGTTTTTGAATAACGCGTAGCTCGGTCAGCGATGATATTTCATACATTTCAATGTCGGCGCCGACGGTCAGCGAGCGGTCAGCGTGACTCTAAAACCAGGCTTAGATATGGCTCACTGCCAAGATAACCTTGGATAAAAACTTTGATGATGATTATTATTATTATTGATGAGCAATCAAAGATTATATTTTGTCAAATTTGAACGTCACTATCATATCCGATATGGTCTAGTGGCTAGGATACCTGGCTCTCACCCAGGAGGCTCGGGTTCGATTCCCGGTATCGGAATATAACTTTTAGTATTTTTGCCAATTGATTCTACATTTTGTTCACATATTAAAGTCAATATTTTTCATTTTGACTTTAGTATGAATTAAATATTATTGTTTGCCTGATAAAGGCAAACAATAATATATTGTATTTATACAAAATTAAACTATCAAATATGTAGTCTAGAACCCGAGAAGGCAGTGAGAATATTATTGAACAATGATACTTAAGTCATAATTTAGTCACGAACAAGCAATTTTGACGCAAGTGTACAGTGTACTCCTCAACGGAAAAAAGGAAACATGGGACAAAATCTAGTAAAGGTTTAAAGATTCCCTTAACGATTAAAACGGTGCTCAAGATCGCTAATGAAGGTGTTTCACTTAGCAGCACTTGCCCTGTTCCCACTTGCACTGTTCCCACTTCCCCCGGTGCTCTCACAGCTCTCACAAGTGTAGTGTCAACAGGGCTAAGTGCTGTGTCTTTGTGGGGGAGGGTGACAATTCTGTAGAGAGAAACGGAATTTAATAAGACATCTGTTGCATTAGGATAGAGTGCATAAAAAATATTCCATCGCAATACAAGGCGTATGACCACTGTAGGAAGTTATATGAGACTCCAGGCACGCTATCAGAGATGATATTGCTGCAACATGTGTAGTCAGACAGAACGACAGATATTATTATGTTCATAATCAAACTAGTAAACATTTGTTAACCGACTTCCAAAAAACGAGGAGGTTATATGTTCGGCTGTGGATATTTTTTTTTTTTTTTTTTTTTGTATGTTCAACGATTACTCCGCCGTTTGTGAACCGATTTTCGAAATTTTTGTTTTGTTGTACTAGGTTTCACTCCAATTTGGTCCCATTTTCACAAAGGTGGTGACCTGATGATGGGATCCATGAGTAATCGAGGGAACTCCTCGAAATTTAAATGGAAACATATGGTGATTTTGGTTTTATGTGAAGTGTACTAAGAATACGCTACGAAAAAGTCAAATATTGGGTCAAGGTATACCATGGTTTCGATGATGCTGAGAGAACTCCTGATTCCTTATAGATACACGTTTGGGAGTTTCGGCGTTGTTTTAAGAACAGAAAGCATAAACTACTATGCAATTCATATTCATCATCATAATCATCATCATCATCATCGTCATCATCATCATTACCACGTCGTGTTAAGGCCACCAATGTCTCATGGGCCATGGCACAGAATAGATAATAGTACAAGGCATAGGTATGGATATACTAATAATAATAATTATGTACTGTATAACAATTAACAACACCTGTTTGTTTTTAATACACGGCGGTCGGCGTCGCCGCCCAGCGCATACTTTACTAACTACTTTATTTATACAGATCGAATACTTTACTACTTTATAAAATTTTAATAAACAAATAGAATTAAAATAAAGTTATTTTAAAAAGAGCATTTAAACAAAACAAAGTCATTAAGTGTCTTTTTAATTAGTTATACTTATTAATCGATAGATGGTGCACTAAGTACCTATGGATTTGAATTCTTGATAACAAGAACAGCTGTCAATAATTATGATAATATTAAATATTATGCTACGCTACATCCTACGCAAGTTTGTACAATTTTTTATCTGATAGATCCTTCGATCGTGGAAAAACGAGACACAATAGCCTTTCTATTGTTATCGCAATCGCCGGTGACCGCTTCGGGCTTGAAGTATTAAAATTGTTAAATTACTTAGCACAATATGTTCACTTCACTGATAATATTATAATATTTTGTGAGTGTGAGTTGTGACTCTTAACAAATTGTAATAAGATACGTAAAATATACGCGAAGATTTATCTACTAGTGTAACTAAAAAGAGTGAAATTATTATTATTTTTAACAAAAAATTAAAACCGACTTCCAAGGTAAGAACAATAATAACATTAATATGAACTAAAAAGTATTAATTAATTTTTACTGTCTAATAGTGCCTTTTTCCGAATTCGGCTAAACCTCAACTATTTCTGTACTCAATCTTCATAATTTTGAAGTCGGTGCCAGTTCCAAAAATTTTAAATATTCTGTCAGAGGACTGAAGATTCAGCTATCTGGTACCGACTTCAAAATAATGAAGATTGAGTACAGAAATAGTTGAGGTTTAGCCGAATTCGGAAAAAGGCACTATTAGATAGTAAAAATTATTTAATACTTTTTAGTTCATATTAATGTTATTATTGTTCTTACCTTGGAAGTCGGTTTTAATTTTTTGTTATGTACACAGTGCACTTCCCTAAAAAGAAAACATTTTTTAAAGATCAAGCAACTATTAGGCAAAAATTGCTTGATCTTTAAAATAGCAAAGTGCGAGTCGGACGTTTGTTGTATGGGAGCCCCCTTAAATATTTAATTTATTTTGTTTTTAGTATTTATTGCTTAAGCGGCAACAGATATAGGCACACAATCAGTGAAAATTTCAGAAGTGTAGTCTTGAGTTACAGCCTGGAGACACACAGACAGACAGACGGACAGACATAGAAGTCTTAGTAATAGGGTCCCGTTTTTAACTTTTGGGTACGAAACTCTAAAAAGGGAGAAGATTAAGTTATATTTTAACTTATAATAGAAAAAATATACTGTATTTTTATTATACCTACTTAAATTCCGGAGTATCCGGACACTGAATTTATTTTCTATAAAAACTATTACTTTATAGAGGTTACCAAAAGCTATTACGCATTACACATCATCATCATCAGCAGAAATATACCAAACAACTATCAAGCATAGTTATCCTAAACAATCTCGTCGCATGGTGAACATACAAGTTTTTTATCGTAGTGCAGTAGGGGCAGAGACAATAGCGGCTAACTACCCCTTTCTTGTACCGGGGTCCGGGGGAGGCGCGCTTAACCAAGCATACACTGCGTTTTGGGCGCCCTGTGGGTACAGGCGCGAGCAACGGTGTTATGAGATGTTTAGTTTATGTATTGAAGAAATAATAATGTTGCTAAAATTAAAAATAGCTCCATATTTAACTTAATGTTTTTAAATATAATTAATATTATCATTATTATTATTAAAAATATAGCTTAGTGAAGTAGCCGTATGATAAACTGTCGTAGTTCATGAAAGTTAGGTAATCCATACTTCCATACTAATATTGACTAAATGGTGATGAAGAGTGTGTCTGTCTGTCTGTCTGTTACCTCTTGACGCCCTAACCGCTGAACTGATGTTGCTGAAATTTGGCATGGAGATATTTTGAGTCCCTGGAAAGGACATAGGATACTTTTTGTTCCGAAAAAATGTACAGTCCCCGCACGTTAAACGAGTTTTGGCACAACGGAGTTGTGACCATCATCTAGTAAACTAATAAGTTTTTAATGTAAATTCTATGCTAGGCTCACTGAATTCATACAATCTCTACGGGCCGGAAATGTTTGGGAAATATTATGGCATGTTATGAAAGACTTAAAACAACAAAATTATTTACAGCTACTTAACTTTTTAAAATTATTATACTAAGGTTTATTCTGAAAACACAAAAATATTGTTTATTGCGATTATGTTCACGAGTGTACCAAAACTAGTAGGTCTGTCAGACCCACGGTACAGATTTAGGGGCGCAAACCGGATCCCCAAATTGAAATGTTTTATTTGGCCCCCCGTTTTATACCAACATTAATTGATAACCAAATTCGTGTGCTCCGTATGACAGACCTTTAATATCATTTGGTTAAAATTTAACCGTAACGTTTAAGGTAACACTGGGAGAATTAACATACTGGTTTCTTTTTAAAGCACTGGCAATCAAAAGACGTTTTACCCAATAAGATCTGGAGCAGTTTGCACACTGCGACGACGTAACGCAGAAACTTGCGATGCGGTTAGCGCTGCGAGTGTCATGAATCATGATGTTACATGAAACGAGACTTTTCTCAAATGCTCTAAGCTGAGAACTTTCTATGTGTTTCTTAGAATTTCGCCCCACCGAAATTTGTTGTAACATTTACGTTAGTAACGATCACGTTTGATCATAAAGAGGTAACAGACAGATAAACTTTCATATTCATAGTATCAGTACCTATTAATTTTAATCAGACTTAATGTAATGTTGTGTTAGGATCGTTACAACGTTAGATACAGTTATGTTACGAAACAATTTAACAAGAAACAAATAGGACAGTGCGTTTTGATAAGCAGCGCGAATCCGCAGATTTTGAAGACCGCGACGTCGCGGTTTAGTGTGCAAACCAAACACTCTGTGAGTTGATATAACACACAATCAAAAGATGTTTTACTCAATAAGATGAGCCCAAAAAAC
This sequence comes from Polyommatus icarus, assembly GCA_937595015.1. NCBI lineage: Eukaryota > Metazoa > Arthropoda > Insecta > Lepidoptera > Lycaenidae > Polyommatus > Polyommatus icarus. The sequence goes on along the minus strand of OW569338.1, from coordinate 5,831,029 downwards.
ACTATTTAAATTGATTTGTTACTTTTGACACGTCTGTGGATGAGAATGAGGTTATGGTTGAAAAGAACAACAATTGGATTTGGAAACCAGTTCCTTAAGTTCGTGTTTGTTGTGTCGCGGGTTTGAGTTGCAATTATATTTGCTAAGCTTTCAAGTATAAAGTCAATAAATATTATTTGTAGGCATCGATTCTGACTCAATTCAAATGTCCAAAATAATATTGTATAATAAGTTATTCGAGGATAATAATTGATGCTTTACTCGTGCAGAGATACTTTTAAGTTTGACGCCTCTTCGTAAAAGACTCTAAAGTCTAGCTTTTGTATGGTTGCTCACATAGAAAAGGATGCATTGTAAGGTAGTGTATTTTTTCTGTAAAGTCTCATCTCTAATATTATGGTTTGGTGTCTATAACATTTCAAAGACAAAACTTATGGCATTCTGACGACCGTTTTGTTCAAAGGTAACTCGTGAGTCGTAACTTTTTTTTCTGAAGTTTTTCGGTAATAGTAATTACCTCGTGTCAGCCATTTTCGCCCGTGACGGAACCGCGCGTCGATCGCACTGTCCCTATTATCGCAATGATATCGCGATCAATCGAACCCCCCCGTCAGGGTGTGTCGGGGGGTCGCGGGGGGGTCGGTGCAAATAAATGTATCTGCCGGGCGGCGGGCGGCCGGATAAATACGCAAATAATACGAAACTACAAAAATCAAAACCCATCCGCCACTCTGACACAATGCAATCGATGTGGAGGTTGCTCTACTCGATTTTTTGGTTTAATTATATTATATTACATACTACTAGCTGATACGTCCAACGTTGTTTTGCCATACATAGTGTGGGAATATGCTTGAGCTATCTATTTATATCATTAGATCACATATACTTAGATAAGCGCGATTCAGTATTGTGCGTTCTTGAGTTTGTGCGTTACAGCGTTTAATACTAGCGTTCAGTCTGCTATAATAATTTATATGTTTTTGAAGACATCCTAATAATTACAAGTTCCTGGTAAAAGATTAACAAAATATATGTACCTACTTAAGTATGTATTATGATTCTTGAATATTGGAAATCGTATATTATACCTTTGATTTGCACTCGAGACTCGAGAGAATTTAGATATTTTGTTTCCAGATTACAGTCAGTTGAACAATAAAACCTTTTCAGATCTCAAATAATCTTATTCAAACGGTGGTATGATATGGTACGATGTGTGAGAAGTGAGAACATGTCTACATGAAACCCGTATATTGACCAGTTATTTTTCCTGCTTATAGTGGGCCAGGCCGATAAAAAAAAACCCGTAAGTACTTGTACCGTGTGGATATTTAGAGTAAACCTATCTAGGCACTGTAATGTTTGATGAGTGATTGCCCGAGGAATACGTTATATAAGAAATCAACAGATGCAAAGGCTTACTTTTTGTCCAACACAATATTAAGCCAGTATATCAGTAGCTCTACCATGAGTTTAAAGCTATGTTTTTATCGATACGTGATGTGATCTGGTACTGTCTGGTCTGGTGGTGTCTACCATGGTGGAGCTACAGTGGTAACATTAACCAAGTAGAGCAACATCAACATGCCAAACGTGACTCGCGAGGCCATTATCAAGCCTATAGCTATTTGCCCCGAAAAACAAACTCTCGCGGGATGTGCGGCGCGGAGGGGGCGCGAGAGGCGCGGGGCGGTGGCGGGGGCCACAGTAAAAATATAAACAGTATTACACCTTCATACAAACGGACGTGACTGTGCCACATGCACAGAGACGATCGGACTGTGTTTTTTTAAATAAAAATCGAGCGTTTTTTAAAGTTCAAGTAGGTACGTATTGTCCGTGTAATCTCGAGTCTATTTTAAATTAAGCTGTTATAAAGCTTGATAAAAGAATGCAGATTTTTAATGCTTACTTTAAAACTTAATAACCTCAGTCAAGGCGCAAATATTTTTCCGTCGCAAATTCATGAAACCGATTTGTTAAACAAACATTAACAAGATTTTTAAATTAAATGTACGAATCAAAAAACAGAACTTTTATTGAAAACTTCCTATTCAATATTTCTAAAGTATGTATATTATTTAATCCTTTGATCGCGGATTCTTGGATTTTTTTTGTTATTCTATTAATGTCGCGATGACCGGTGCTCTCATGGGGCTTGATAGGTTAAATTTATATTCACAATCACAAAACATGAAACACAGGGATATCAAAAATTAAAATACTGGTGACTGGCAGCCCTGTCGCATGTGTTGTAGGCATTTATTTCTGGAAAACCGTCGATACACATTACTGTAGTTATAACTGTCATGTCGGGGCAGTAGCGGGGTACGGGGGGTGGACAATGCAGCCAACTGCGCGTTCACAGCCCCCCCTCGCAGCTGCGAGCTGCTCAGCTGATCAGCTAATATTACCTAGAATTTCTAGCCTGCTAAATTCTTTTTATTTGAAGTATCTGATGATGTTATAAATTGGTGATGTACCATCGAGGAAATTAATTCATAGGCAGTTGACAGACCTACGTCATTTGGAACTCAACTTAATGTAAGTCGTCATCATGTCGGCTGGGTTTGACAAAACCCGACCAAAATACATAAATCCCGCCATCTGCCTATGAATCAACTTCTCAGATAGTAGGTACTTTAGATAAATCCAGTTTTCTTTAAAACGTGATTTCAAGCTAAATAATAATTGATAACAGTAAAATATATCTTGCAGTTAGCCTGATATAGATTATGTTGTAATTCTTTGTAACTTTAATGCAATTTGGTTTTATCATGTTTTCTGTAAAATTTCAATTCAAGCTGCATAAAGGTTACATATGAAGGGCGTTCCTTACGGAGGTACCGTAATTTACCGTATTTCAAGCCTTATAAACTCATCATTTGAAAGCTACAAAGTTATAATAAAAATACAGCAATAATTTTCAGTATATCAACATTCCTTTCCCCGTTTAAAATTTTCTATTTTTGTTTATTATACTCATGATATCAGCATACTTTTATTTGAAACACACGCCAATAGATCAACAATATCATAAACTACATATTCCCCGTTTTAAATTTTTTTAGGACAATTTTGAACTAAGATAAGTAAAAAATAGGGTTTTGGTGCGATCTCGTTAACGCGGCAAATGTATGGCCAAGGTCGTTTGCTCGGGGGACGGCCTTAAGGTAAACGCAGATCTGGCCGCACCGCACGCACCGCAGTCGCCGCATTTCGAATTCTTCATATAAAGAATGTAGAAGTTGCGAAGTCTGCGGCGCGGGTAGGTATGCGAGCTTGCCTATAACTTCATATAAAGAATTCGAAATGCGGCGACTGCGGTGCGTGCGGTGCGGCCAAATCTGCGTTCACCTTTAGGGATTGCCTCCGCTGCCGGCACCGGTTGCCGAAATGGCTGCCGGCGCCGTTTTCTGAAGTTTGCTGAAGTCACGCGATGTTTGCCGAATAGGCTGCCCGCGCCTATTCGGCAAACATCGCTTGTCAAGTTACAGAATAATGATCATCATCATTATTCTGTAATTATCGAGAAAGTACAAATAATAAGGTCATGATGTAAGGCTAAGGATGTATATTTTTAATGGTGGTGATGATGATGTTGATAAAAATGTGATCTGCATAGTACCATAATATAAGTAACTTTGCTTCTTCAACGCTGAAACTCTCTAACATGTATAAGGATTAAAGAGTCTGAAGTTCTGTTCAGTACCTTCGGAAGTATACCACGGGGTTTATAACTGTGGTGCAAAATCTTACTTTTTGGTAGCTGAAAAAAGCTAGCTAAGGTAAAGCTAAGGTAGATGAAAATGCATCACAAAAAACTAAAATATCCATAGCCGAACATAATATTATAACCTTCACCTTTGGAAGTGGGATAAGAAGTCGAATATTTGAGATTATATTTATTTCTTTAAAAATTTGTGTATCTGCACTGGAACCTAGCCTTTTGTACGCATTATCACCGGTTCCCATTTTGAGTGCCAGCGCCGACAGGCGTTGTTTTAAATCTCGGCTGCCGGCAGTATACTTACCGCCGGCTCCCATTACTGATATTTTTGGAAGCCGGCGCCGGCAGCCGAGGCTATTCCTACATATTATTATAGCATAATTATGGCTAGGTATAGCTTTTTAGTCAGTTGGCCCACCACTGCAACTCCTGTGTCGCTCGTCGTGTCAACGCCGAGCGTCAGAACGGCACAGGAATTGCATCTCTACATAGAGGTCCCCTGGTTGTAGACTGTAGCATAGGTGCTCGTATATTTTGAAGAAGCATCATATAATATTACGTTTTTAGACAATTTTTATTACTATACTGGCTCTACCACTGACACTATGACTGCAAATCGTGATGTTTTAGACGACAGATCAAAATATTATTATTGTTTACATTGACACCCCTATTCTGCACATTTGTATCTGTTATGTCTTCGTGAATTCGTCAAAGTTGTATAATATCTCGCGGCTCGTTTCGGCGACTATAAACATCTGTAAACCTTTGTAAACCTTATGCAGTAGCATTTGTTTATTGCACCAGCCCTCATAGAAGCCAAGTGCTAGAAGACAATATTGTTCTATTGTTTTGTTTTTATTTTTATAACACTTTTGTGATCTCCACGATTTCTCGTAGTCGGTGTGTTTTAATTTTTATGATATTTTGTGAAAGGTGGCAGAATCAACTTCGTTATAATAATAGCTTCTATAGTAATAACACTTGCACATTATAATAATTTGTCTCATATTGTGAATTTGTGACGTATGTTCGTCTGTTTCCTCTTACACTCAAATCGCTTAGCCGATTAATCCTTCAAGCCCCATAAGAGCACCGGTGATCGGGACAACAATAGAATACAATAGCATTTCCAAGGATCCGCGATCAAAGGATTAGAGCGTATTAGTACCTATCAGTTTGCGCACTAGTAGGTACCTACATGATCGTGCGGTGGCTCAATTTGAAACAAATCAGGCCTTGTACCATGAAACAGTTTTGAGACTCAAACAATCGGACGAGAATGCCGCGTCCTACTCTAACAAACGTGAAATGACGTTGTTAGAGCAGGACGCGACATTCTCGTCCGATTATTTGAGTCTCAAAACAATTTCGTGGTAGGCCTACAGGATCGGAAAGTTTTGACGTTTAGTCAACGCGATGTCGACATTGATTCGAGTTCTTTCGAATCACGATCGGCGCTGAATCAAAATCGATATTGGATCATTCATAAATCTAAATCATATAAGTTTCGAGATAAGGCCCATGTACCCGTGGCCCGTGTCTCCTTACTTCTTAGTCTATGGACAGATGTAGTAATGAACGTCATTCAATTTACTTTAATTATACAAAATTAATTGCGCCACACTCGTCTAGACAGACCTGTCGACGACCGGCTAACTTATTTTAAACTAATTTGTTATTTGACTAAAAAAAGGTTATTAATAGATAACTTTAACAGTGCCGCGTTTGCTTAGGTATACAGTCTAGGTTTGACTGACTTAACAATGTAAAAACGAACTAAAATAATAAGAAGAAAGCAAATAACAACATTTAAGCTAAGATGCAATGATAAATATCGAATATCATACCAATATTATAAAATATGACCAATTAACTTTATTTCCTTTGTACTCATATTTTTGGAAGAATCAGTAGATTCCCTGCAGGAACAGGATTCGCAATTCACGCAGACAAAATCACGGAGTAAAGGTATTTAAATCCTTCGATCTTCTTTCTTTTGAGGAGATTCTTGAAAATGCTTTTTTTTCTACTGTTGTCGCGATCACCGGTGCTCGTATGGGGCTTGATGGGTTAATTAATTTAACACATAATATTTTAATAAATATTCCATTGTATTTTTATTCACTTAACTTTTTCACTTCCCAGTATGACAATATTTCCACCCGGAAGCTTAAGCCGAGCGTTCGTATTTTTCAGGCGATTCCGTGAAATATTAAAAACAAAAGTTGTATACGGTATTAAGTTAATCTGGGAGGAGGTGGCGGGCCGCGATACCCGTATCGAACACCGCAGTATTCCGAGTATATGGAGGACAATATTCCACGTATTTTTCAGGGAATACTTGGCTACATACAAAGTACGCTACATGTATGCTTTCTTATTTAGGGTGAAGCCAAACAAGCGTAATTTGTGAGTCGCAGAATTTCGGCTGGCAGAAATTCTGCTGCATTCAATTTCATACAAAAGTTCTGTCTGACGACCTCTGTGGCTCAGTGGTGAGCATGTTGGTAGCTCAAGCGGGGGGTCGCGGGTTCGAATCCCGCCGACGGAACAAAAAGTTTTTCAATGTGTCCCGGGTCTGGATGTGTATTAAATATGTGTATTATATAATAAAAATCTTAAATATATGTATAGTGTCAAAGTATTAAATATAATATTTCCGTTGTCTGGTACCTGTAACACAAGTCCTTTAGGTACTTAGCACGGGGCCAGACTGACGTGGTGTGAAGCGTCCATAGATATTATTATTATTACACACGAGCGTAATTTTGTGACTCATGATTTGTATGAAAGGATATTTACGCGACCGAAATTCTGCTACTCACGAGTCATGACTCACAAAATTACGCTCGCTTGGCTTCACCCTAAGTAAGAAAGCAAATATGTATTGTACTTGTAGCGCCTTATTTGGATACAAGTTCCATACCTGTCTCGGTAAGTATATTTTTATCTTAAATTACGAGACACAGATCATACACAGAAATTTATATACATTTTAATTAGGGGTGGGCCGAAATTCGTTTTACATTCGGTTTAACCGAACTTCGGCAGTTTGAACCGAACTTCGTCATTCGGCCGAATTTCGGTTAAAATGCCGAACATTCGGCACTAATTATAATATACGTCTTGCACTATCATAATAGAAATTAATGACAAAAATATATTTGTAGTATTATAGTAAAATAAATTGAGTCTGATACAATGAACTATACTCATTCATAGTCATTTACTTATTTGAATTAGAAAGAGTAATCATACGTGATAAACAAAAACCTTAAATTGGTCTTTTTAACGACCAGTCTCAAAAATTTTTTGGTTACTCAAACAAACAAAACACAAAATTAAACCGCTCTGCTTACTAACCAATCTAGCCTTAGAAATCTTTCTTACTTATTCAAAAAACTAAATTTTACTGCCCTTCTTAACAAGTCGAAATCTCTCTTACTTAATCAAAAAATAAAAAATTTGACTTTACTTTTACTTTACAAATGACTAGCTGGCTAGCGGCCCCGCGGGGAAGTGCGGAGTGCGGGCGGGGCACACCTAGCAATATTTGCAGCAAGCGCGTAAACAAGTCACAACACGAAAAAGCGCGGCGAAATCGAACCGAAGTTCGGCCGAACTTCGGCCGAATTTTTCATTTTTACCGAATGTTCGGCCGAAGTTCGTATTCGATTCAAACCACATTCGGCCCATCACTAATTTTAATACTTTATATGAAGTTTTGTGTCTAAAATCTCAACCGTAAATAATAAAAATCCAATGAGCTGCAGTAGACGAAAACTTTTTACAGTTATTGTTGTTATTTTTTTTAATTTAGAGTCAAAACTAAAGAGAAACTGTTAATAAAGAAGTATTAATAGTTTTATAATCTGAAACTTACAAAGTCTTAGTTATAAAGAATTTAATTATATTATGCCTCTTATAGTTTTTAAATAGTGATCAATTTCATGCAAATCAACCCGTGGCTGGCTGTCAATCTCCTCAGCCTTCCAATCAGTCCAAAAAAAACCCATACATATCAATAAGGTCCGGGCTCCCGAACTATTGAGATGTTCTCGAAATTTCCATACAAATCGTTTCGCCACGCCACTCTAGAGTCACACTTCATAAATAATTTTAATATTTGCCAGCCCTTTACCGGCATATTGTCAATCTAGCCGGGAACCGTTTACCATGCGACTATATTGACTTTAATTTTTTTGCTTTTCGTTATTAGTTTTTATATTACCACTATTAGTGACTTTGTATGTTTTGTAAAATGTACGCTGTTATTTGTTATTCTTTTTTTTTTATTTGTACGTTACATTTTTTACGAATTTAGCAGATCTACGCCGTAAAACGTTAGGTTTAAACATAGTGGCTCTATAGTCTACTTATACTTGTGTTTCTTCTCTTGATATCATTCCCTTGATATCAAGAGAATGAATATCTTCAATGTGATGATTTAAAATTTCAATCATAAAACCAACATAAAAAAGAGGTTTGGTATATTGCGAAAAAAAATCACACTATATGTAGACTTATACAACATTTTGTCTTATTAAACAAATCCTACGTAACAGACGTTGAAAAATTCGCTTAACAGCAAAGGCAAAACGTTGTCTTGTAGTCTGGCCTTGTACCATGAAACTGTTTGGAGACTCAAATAATCGGACGAGAATGCTGCGTCCTACTCTAACAAACGTGAAATGACGTTGTTAGAGCAGGACGCAGCATTTTTGTCCGATTATTTGAGTCTCAAAACAGTTTCGTAGTAGGCCTACTGATACGGATATTTACATTTCTAAAAAGCCCATACCTTGTTTATAACACCGGATACACACTTTTAAAAAACCCACACCTCTAGATAAATGACACTACTCCCTAGTTCATTTTCTCCGCGCCATAAGGCGCGTGCACACAGGCAATAAAGGAGATAAGGCGCTGTCTTCGTCTTATTGGTATGTAAATAACCTATTCAGCGTCACAGATTGAGCCGATACGCCGCTGTGGCAGAGTCTTTACGACGTCCTCATTACGAAGCCGACGTAAACAGCGCACATTCATCCTAATATCTGGCCCACATTGAATTTATATTGGTTATCTGCTTTAGACCCTTTATGGTTAATAGAAAACTATAGGCACGAGATTTGAACTTAGTTTTATCTATGACGAACGGAAATCCGAAATTGAAAAAAGTGACGTGGATAGTCGAAAATTATAATCACATGGAAACAGTTTTTTATGTATGTGACATTCTAACAATTTGGCTACTTTACTACATATAATTTTATCGATGTCCGTTTTATTGAACTAAAAATTGCATTAAATCAACAATTTTCATGTTTGTAACTGACAACATTTTGCAAAGCCTATTATACAAATTTCTAAACGAGGAATTGGCTCACTCCCATTACTGCAACTCCTGTGTCGCCAGGATCAACAGTGGTGGTTACCACTGTTGATCCTGGCGACACAGGAGTTGTTTAATCATGTGGTCGGTTAACCATGAAAACACTTTGATATAATAATATGATCTCCAGGGTGCCCGAAGAACAAGCTAAACATAAAATATTTCTTGGAATCCGCAAGTCACAACGAAATCAGAGGAAAGATACGAGGAGTAGGAGATATTCTAAATACTAAAACGTAACTAAAGTCTGGAATCAATACTTAGCAAATACCAGATCCTTTAGCTCCACCGTATCAGATTTAAAATGCAACCCAAAATTACGAATATACAGAATTATTCTCTCTCCGCCTTATCGGACGTACAGAATCTAAACCCAAACATTACGATGTTTATCGCCAGGTACCGGTCGAACGCAGATTCAGAAAGATAACCGTATCATTAGCTTAAAAAGCCCCACCAACAATAACCCGGAATAGTTTGCAAAAAAACAACAATACTTTTCCACATTACGGGATGATCCTTCATTGTGCCGTAGGCGCACAGATGGCGCTGATAGTACTCATCGCAGTATTAAAATAATACAGCCAAATAAACGTGACCCCTCCGATTTACCAAATCAATCCTTATGTTGGTACCATTTAGGGTGTAAAACCTCCAGTTATGGTTCAATTTACGTTGGTCATTCTTATAAAACTATCAGATGAATCAATCTGAGAGATTCATTCAGCAATGGTGGTGCACTCATTTGGGACACTTAATACCTTCCCACGAGGGCCGGCACACGCCCTAGCCCTGCGCCCTTCGTGGGAACAGCCCTAATGAGCACAGGTTTATCCGAGACAGGTAATCCAAAATCGGACACCGCTTTTAAAATAATATCGCTTTTCAGCCTTTAGCCTAAAATAATTTTATATGTGCTCAAAACTTATTATATTCGAAACACCATCTTGCGTTGAAATGCTACTTTGCAAATGTAGGAATCCCACCAAAAACATTTCATGTTTTTGGTGGGATTAGTTTTGTGGTCGTCAAGGTAAAATGTTACCTTGACGACCACAAAAGGTTTGCCATGTGAAAAAGACATCAGATCTAATGTAGAGCCAAGCTTCTGAATCGACGCGGCCTAACTCTATCGACACTAACTCCAACACTTTCTACATAATACATCAGTAAGTATGTATGGCTTTGCTGTTTCGAATATGTATTTAGTTTTTGATCTGAAGTAGGTAAGTAACAAAACAGCCAAGCCATACATACATAATTACTGATATTATGTAGAATTTGTTGGAGTTATGGGTCGATAGAGTTAGGCCGCGTCGATTCAGAAGATTGGCTTTACATTAGATCTGATGTCTTTTTCACAGAGCAAACCTTTTGTGGTCGTCGAGGTAACATTGTCCAAGAAATGTTTTTGGTGGGATTTGAGTCCTTTTTGTAAGTTACTACATGCTAGGCAGTCTTTTTAGTCTTTTTATTTTTATGTTTATTAACCCATATAGACCCGCCGTGCCCAAACGAGGACACTTAAAAGTACTTAATTTTTTTTTGTCATTTAAGTTTATACTTAATTTTATTGTAAGTTTCAATTTGCTAAAAGTGTATTTTCTTATTCTTAGAAGGTACAAATAATATAATTAAAGTTCACAGTGTTTTATAGTGATTTTTCTGAAGCTGTTTCTAACATCTGAAATGACGCTAAGTTAGTGTTTTTTATTTTTACGTTTTTCTTTTAGGCATATATATTTTTTCACTTGAAAGAGTTCATTATACTATAATCTATAAACAATATACATATTTGTGTGAAAAGCTTTAGTCTTTATAAGATTAGTTTTATACAAGTGTCCCTATTTGGGGCCAATGGGCACATTGGATGTAAATTATTCCAATGTTTGTCCACCGATCAATTTCGTATAATCAATGAACTGAAGGGTATTCAATAGCTATGATAAATACTATGGACTTCAGCAAGTTGCCATGATTGAAGATGACAGTGGAAATATATATTTAGTCGTATTTCCTTCGAAAACATGTGTCTCTTTACCAGTTTTTATTACTCCAAGGGGAAGCTGGCTATTGTGCAACTGATACTGTTGGCCAAGGCAGTACAGGGAAGTGTCTTCTCGTATCCGTCAATGGTATGAAAATAAAGAAAACGACGAATTTGACTACCGTTTCGACCAACTAAATCAGAATTTGTTTTACGTCAGCTGGATTATAATGTCTATGCGACCGGGGCAAACCATAACAGCGTTTTTCTTCTGGAAAAAGTAAACAGATGTATCACTGTTGAAAGAATGTGGACGTTAGCTTTCTGCATTTTCATCAAAGCTATAACAATGATATGCGTGGGGTCAAGTCAACTGGTCAATCAATTTTCTCGCACTGTTATACGAAACAAAAATTGGTGGTAACTGGTAGGTACTGTTTACGTACATGCTGGATTGCTTTGCCACTGCTACTGTGGCAAACGCATGGTGGCTGCATCATCGAAGTAATAAAAACAAGAATTGATTCAGCTCCAATTTCGGCGGCATTTGGTCGTCATTACTTGAGACATACATACAAGCGGTAGAATCCTGCACCCAGCAATACATACCTGTACTGCCAAACCTGCAGCATGAAGGGTCACTTTCCCGAAAAACTGTCCCAACAATTGCGTTATTCTGATGAGCTAGCATAACGTCATAAAAAAGGTCAAAAGCAATTTGAGAAATGTGTGATAACATGGTACATTCATAAAGAATGTATCGAAAATTTTCACACCGTTTGATCCTATTGGCCCCATTTGAGGACGGCAATTTTTTTTTATATAAAAAACCAAAAAAATTTAAGTTCTTTTGTGTTTTCCTAATAGTTTTATTGGTTTCTATAAATTAATAAAGAAATTTCATATTTTCCACGGCTCAGTTTCATTTGGGTCTAAATGGGTTAAGACGTTTTTATTTAATGTCTATCCCATGTAAACTTTCATGTCCTTCATAAAATTGGTGAAAGTCTCATTTAAACTTCCATTAACCTACTAAACTTATTTTACGGCGTAAATTTTATACCAAATTTCAGCTTCCTAGCACTTCAGGAAGTAGCCAAACATTTTGATGATCATCGACGATTATACATGGTAGTGGCAAACGGTTTTAAATCTGACATCTTCTCTGCTACCAGTGGAGTTCCACAAGGATCACACTTGGGACCAATTCTCTTCAACATATTTATAAATGATATTTGTAATTGTTTTGTTAATTCTGATTTTTACTTATTTGCTGATGATTTAAAGGTTTTGAAACCTATAAAAACATATTTAGATTCAAAATTGCTTCAAGAAGACATAGACAGATTATACGATTGGTGTGTACGAAATAAAATGTTTTTAAATATAAGCAAATGCTATGAGATATGTTTTTCGCGCAATCGAAAAAACCTTATCTCGTATAAATATAACATAAATAAGCAGGAACTAAAGTCAGTAGATGAAGTCCGCGATCTAGGAGTCATTATTGATAGTCAACTCAAATTCGATAAACATATTAATAACATCGTCAAGAGGGGTTTCCAAATGCTAGGTTTTGTAATTAGAAACTCAAAAGAACTAAAGCAATCCTCTTCTAAAATTAAATTGTTCAACGCACTTGTTAGAAGTATCTTAGAATTCAACAGCATTATTTGGAATCCTTACTACGAAATATACAGTAATCGCCTAGAAAGCGTCCAAAAACGTTTCCTCTACAATCTATCGACAAAAAAAAAACTTCACGGGTATGATAACCGGTTGAATCACTTTAAGATGATTACTCTGGAATGTCGTAGGAAAAAGATGGATCTTATCTTTTTACATAAAATAATTAACTCTGAGATAGATTGCCCCGAATTATTACACATGCTGGAGATGAACGCCCCCTCGAGACTACCTAGAATCAAGGCTTTTAATTTAATTTATTTAACATACCAGCCTCAAATTCAAACCTTGGACTCTCAGCTGTTCTGCCAAGGATCTGTAAGACTTACAACACTCTCTCCAAAAGTGAAAACTTGGATATTGGTCTAAAATTAGTTCAGTATAAAAAACAGATAAATAGTGTATTGAAAATTTAAAATCTAAAATATATATCTGCTATGTTTATTTACAGTGAAATTTTAATTATTCTATTTTGTTGTATTGTATTGTTTGATTCTTCTTTAAATGTAATATTAATTTTATAGTCGTATTATTTTATTATTTAATTTTGTTGTTAATTTTTATTGGTGCATGTAGTGTTTGTCTGTAAAAAGTTGTAACACTGAATGATAATTAATTAAGCGTTTCCTGTACTTTATTGTAAGTGTTAGCAATTGTTGACAAACCTTTTAAAATAAATAAAAATAAATAAATAAATAAATAAATCAAAAACGGCGAAGCACTTCGAGAAAAGGAAGGTAGTGTTCTTGCGCTTCGCTTGGCTCGTCTCGGTGGGGGTACTACCGTGCACCCAGATACTATAAAATACTATTGCAATACACTATATTATTGAAATAGTATTCTGTATCAAGAAAACCAATAGTAATTTTGCAGCTGGCAACTTTTAACTAACTTCGCCTCAAAAATGACTCATCACACAAGCCATAATCACCAAACTTTGTCTTCCCTATCCAGTCTCGAAAATGACGCCAGAAAAAAATAATCCAACAAGCCATTATCACCAAACTCGCCAAACTTTTCTAGTCTCACATCACCTAACATCAGGCGATTCTTCCGCCCGTTCGGCCCAACACAGATGCAAGCCATAATTACCAAACTTCGCAATCGATCCACATCACTCTCCGTACAAAGAGGTGCGCGACGCTTTTTGAGCATTTATTAAAAGTTAGGGGTTGTAGGGAAGCCGCATGAGGCCTAATTAAGCCCTTTTTACAAAAGGACGAGGGAGTAACCCTTCTCCCTTAATGAGCTGCCGGCCACCTAGAGTGTGGATTTCGTGATTTCCATGCAAATATCTTTATCTTGTGAGTTTTTGTTTGATAATAAAACCGTCGGTTTTGGTGGCGATGACTGGTTTCATTAAAAGCATTTTTATAGTGCCTAAGTATGTGCGCAAAACAAAAGAACACCAGAGCACACTCCTCCTTGATAAAAAATATTTTTTTAAGTTTCTGAAGTTTGACGATTGACTAACGCCAAAATATTGACCAATCAACAAAGCTATGGAATAGATAAACTAGTACAGTTATCAAGCTTCACATCACTATTTCATTGTGACTCTCCTTTTCTTGCACAAATCTTTTTCTCTCTCCCTTAGTTCCCAAGCATAAACAAAGCTTAACCCTAGGAGTTAAATATCGCAGTGCGAATATTTAGGCCATTGTAGTCTAATTATACAGTAGCTAAATCTGCCGGCCATTCCCTGGACTATAACAGCGGTCCCTAAGAGTTAAGACTAACCCTACAAAATCCGGCTAATACTTGATCCAAGATGTTGACTGAACTATGTTATTGGCTTAGGCCGTGTTCACACCAAACTGACTATACGCTGCCGAATGTGAGCGAGCGTTACGTAGTTTATTGTATTTCCATACATATTCACTTTTTCGTTCACACCTAACGGTCAATACGCCATTACGCTAGGCGTAGGCGCGGACATTCGATACCGTATATTCTGTATGATTATCATGTTCACACTGGGCCTCACACTGAGCCTGCTAACATTCAGTGGCGTAAAGTCAGTTTGGTCTGAATACGGCCTAAATGTAAATAATATACATACAACTAGTTGATGGCCGCAACTCCGTTACGTAGAAATTCGTTTATCGCACGTACACTTTTCCGGGATAAAAGTATCCTATGTCCTTTCCCGGGACTGAAAGTATCTCCATACCAATTTTAATCAAAATCGGTGTAGTGGTTTAAGCTTGAAGAGGTAACAGGCTAACAGGCTGACTGCCCGACGGACCAACAGAAAGACATACAGTACAGTTCTACAAAAATATTTTTTAGTTCCGCCACGAGCAAAACCTTGCTACTACTATTTGCAAAGTTAACATAACGGGACTTGTGTTATTATATTATAATTTTAGTGGTCTTTGCGTTAAGATTAAAGAGTTAAGAAACATTCACTATAGCAGAGAAGAAGCCATCGTTAGGTCTCAATTAGCTACATTGAAAAAAAATAATTCCGTGAACCTTTTAACCAAAATAAAAAATAAATAAAGAAAACAAATATTTACACTGGGGAACCAATTAGGTAACCAGGAGGCGAGAGCCTGGCAACCATCGTAATGACCGGAGGGTTACGGGTTACGGCCTTAATAAGTCGTAAGCTCATTTAAATAGATACCTTTAAGAAGCTTAATTGATTGAAAATCTTTTATTTTGGGTCTAAAAACATAATCTTGATTCATAAATGGTTGAGCTGTTCTTCACAATGTGTTGTAGTTGTAAATAACCCATCAACTCCCAAGCGGCACCCAGGTGCCACATAACAATTGAATATGTGTTGTGTCTGCGATTCCCACGATCGAGGTAATATTTTATACTTAATTATAAAATTGAATTTGAATCTTATTAATGTTTCTAAAAACGCTTCTTTGTAGTTTGTACAAATCATAATAATCAAATAATCGTTAGGTGGCTTGCAAATAGTTTTAGCGCACGCACGTCTACGTAAACAAAGCCCAAATATCAAAATAGTTGCTGGAAAGACCCCAAAGTACCTTAACAGATTTTTAAGATTTACGTTTCATTTACATCGATTTATAATGCAGTATGTACTTAATATTCGTAGCGTCTATAAATAATAAATAACAACTTCAATACATTCAAACGTAAATAAATTAAATCCTATTCCAATCCCACACACATACACACATCGTACATGTGTGTGTAACGTCTTGAATGTGGGCAAATTGGGCAAGCGGAAGGCCGCGCCGCCCGCGACTTGACCGGAACCGCCGCCCGCCCAAGCTAGGGCGGTCTGACTTGAGCGCGGTTACATTGTACAGGGGTATTTCTTTTATTGTATTTGAACATTTTTAATGGATGATTTTAGTTTAGTAACATTATCTAGTTACTGTTGGTTCCGTAGGTACTCAGTGTTTATTTATATAGTTAATAGTTATACAAGATTTATAATAATTATTATGTACTATGGTTAGTGGTTACTGTTTGTTAACTTAAATAAGTGCAAAAAAAACACTTTTGCTTTTTCGGCTTTGTATATAAAATTAATAGCATGCACAGGAATGTTGTGATATTATTATTACATAGGGACAATAATTTACTCGGGAACAAAACGCGACACAGAGATGCATAATAGAGTTTCAAAATGTTTTGTGTTACTTTCACGCGTCGCGTCGCCAAGCCGCGCAGCGCAAGTTTGATTTCATTTAGGCACAGAATACTACGTTGTTATATAAAAACTTAAACAGGACATACTAAGAGATCTAGGAGGAGAGTCTAATTAATTATTGCAGTACAGTCAACTTCAACACGAATTATGAAAAACCAATTTACGACTCTACATAAGTTTACACATGTTACTCTAATTGGCATGAACACTAGTTTACAGGCAATGAATTTTGTACAAGAATTAGGATTTAAATTGATCTCTGACTTTGAAACTATTATTTAAATGTGATAACGAATATGAACAAAATTTTTCACTTTTCATCAGTGATTCCCTCTTTTAATGGTTAGCAACATTTTTGTTAAGTTTTATAAAAATAAATATGTACAATGTACATACATAATACATTTCCTAGCCGTGTCGTGCGTCTATGGAAACGCGGTCCGTTTCTTCCGTAATATAATTTACATTCGACACAAGTATGCGCCAATTGAGGTAGGCCCCGACCCGACCTGATTATGACAAATCTCTGACAAACTTCGCAAATACTTTAACGCTTATTTCCTCTTGTTTCCTCGAACTTTGCGTTAATAATTTGATTATGTAGGTACATTTAGGCGGAAGGGAACTGTATCAACTGTGCTGTAATCTAGATTGAATTCTTGCTGACTTAGGTCTGTTTCATTACTTATCTGACAGATAGAATCAGTCAGATAAGTTGTGAATAGCCTATCCGGCATTTATCAGTAAATGGTAAAACAGCCCCTTAGACTAAATATTATGTAAAACGAAAAACTTTTTTTAGTAAGTATACCGTACTTTAATATGTATTACGCTAATTCATAAAGACAACAACTGCGGTAAGATTTAAAAGTAATGTCTTTAAACGGTCACTATAGAATGTATAAAGGAACTAAGTTTTAAAATATCTACAGTACAATATCTGAAAGCAATTAATTTAAATAAGTACCATTTAAGGATTTATCCGTCACTGTTCTAAAATGAAGATACAGCCACTCACGTTGTCTAAATACCGAGGCACAAAATTTTATACAACCTTTGATAATAATTCATATACACTTTGGTGCTCTCGTAGTTCGAATACAAAATATCACTAAATCTTACGCCACTTGATATATCAAAGACGGACAAAGCGCGGTTCAAAGGTAAATCCTCGCGTCTATGTCCCGGGCACGAACCGGCCAGATGTATGGTCGACTCTCCAAATGGTCTTTTGTCCCCTGACCATATCTAAAGCCATTGACCGGCTTAGCTTGTGGTATTTGTTTATAGTCAATAGTCGAGACTCGAGACAGATCTGTAGCTGTAGGGAGGTATATTGTGACTTTATGAAATGTTCTTGTTAGTTAAAATTTACGGCTTACGGCGTGCCTCAACAATCCCTAAATAGATAAAAGTAAAAACCGTGAAATTGGTTACTTATTAACTCTTCCTTTTGTTAAATAATATCAGAAGTATTTATAAAGTAAGAAGAATTCAATGTATTTTAAGATTCCTGATTTCTCACAATCCTAAAATAAACGTAGTTCTTGGAAATCACCTACAATAAATAGTAAGAAAGAAATATTTTTAAAACATTTACTCAGAACAACCTACAGGTTACAGGTACCTATATATAATTGGCGATCATGAAAATAATCTAAAAACAGTTCATTAATGTTTATTATTAACGTAATTTGAATCCCACACAAGTGTCTCGGTATTTATTAAAATAAGATATAGATCCCAAAATCAACATTCACAATCTCAATTCACAGATAAACTAAACGTATTGTAATATGGAGCTGAAATATTCAGGTGTTGAACGTTAAAAAAATATGCAAAACTGCACATAACTGGATAGTGCGTCGCCCTTTTACCGGCGATCACAAAAGGCTCATCAAGCGCCCATCTCCCGCCTTCTCCTTTTTGTGCCGGCGCCAAAAAGAAGGAGAGTATGTGCTGACCCGATCATTAAACAGATTGATAGCACCTGGGCGCCCGCTCGGAGCGATAAATAGTGGCGATTCCGGTAATCCTGCCGGCGGCCGGTGCCGGCCGATGGGCGGCATCCATTCTCTTTATTGCACCGTGCTTTACAGACTTGCCTTGATGCCTACGACGCTGGCTAACGTATTGGCTGCGTTACGCGATGCGACCTGGGGGACGGTATGTTACGTTTTTGCGTCTATAAATTCTATTCCAAATGATATGTTGTTAGTATATATCTTAAAATTTCTCTTAAAAGACAATATCAATGGAGTTAAGACTAATCATGCGTTAATTTACGAAGATGATTATGTTGTTAGAGCTTGTCTAACTTGAAATGACAAAATAACTCTCGCCCTGTCATAACTTGATGATATGTAACATTGCTCTAACCCGATTTATCGCACAGAAAGTAAATTAGGGTAATTTAAAAATTATGTCACTTTCAATAGTTTGACGACGTTAATTAATGACAGGCAAACCTCGCTTCTATGATCCCAAACCCAAACAAACTTGCAAATTATCGTTATATTTCAAGATGGGACGATTTCGGCTTTTATAATCAATTACTCCTTATCTATTTTATGGTTTCTCAGCAAAAAAACATGGCGTCAACGGCAAAACAATGGCAAATTAGCGATGACGGTTAAAAATGACATTTGGATTGGCCGAGAAATATGGCGACGCGGCGACGGGCGCCGTAGACCGACGTTATACAGCCTTTAAAATATGCACTGTGACTTTTATTGCAGACGAGGGTAGCTGGTTTCACACATTGACCAATTAGGTATGACTAAATTAGTAAATTGGCGATCTCTGTGGCTCAGTGGTTGAGCGTGTTGTCATCGCTCAAGCTTCATCGGTTCAAATCTCCGTCGGCGGGATTTGAACCGATGAAGCTTGAGCGATGACAACAAAAAATTTATATTATGTTCCTAGGTCTTGAATGTGTATTAAATATGTGCATCGTATAATAAAAATCTTAAATATATGCATAGTATAAAAGTATTAAATATATTACTATATCCGTTGTCTGGTACCCGTAACACAAGTCCTTCAGGTAGGTTAGGTGGTACCTACCACGGGGTCAGACTGACGTGGTGTGAAGCGTCCGTAGATAGCCTTCATCAGGTTAAAAAAGTAACGCTCCTTAATTTGGACTGTCAATTTCTTATGTGCTAACACTGCTAAGAATTCCATGCTTTTACTTAATTGTTTTTAAAAAATCTATCACCACTTTATTAGAAATACCTAGTTTTTGATAGTAAAACTAGTATTTTTTCCAATACAAAGCTGTTGAAATAAAATCTCATGCATTAGTTTTTTAATTAAAAAAATAAAAGCGGTTCAAAATTTAAAAATCTCCCTCCATTTTCCACACGTGCCCATATTGTTACCTGGTTTTTTATTATATTCTCCCGCGTAATTAATGAGTGTGACATACTCGGAGGGTTTTTATCACTTTTTGCACACTCAACGTGATTAGGCCGGCAGACATCAAGATCCCACGTTATAAATGCCCGCTGTCATCTGCTTACAGAAAATGCATTTTGTGCTCACAATTTTTATATCTGATACATTTAAATGAAAAGTTACGGTGGATTTTTAACTGAATAGTTTTAGTATAAACTTCCAATTATGTAGAAGCATAAAATATATTAAAAATGGTTTAGCCAACTTGTTTTATTTCCTGTCATTTAATTGTTTTCTAATGTATTATTTTTTTCTGCATTATACAGAATTTTTGAAGTGAAAAAAAGGATGGGTAAAAACTGTGAAACTCACGTCAGATTATCGTGCTGATCGAAAAACCTTGGAAAAACCGTAAGACGGTTGGAGAGTAGTGTTTTGTGTCGAACTCGAACTCGAACTCGAATTGATTGTAAGGGTTTCGATTAATTAAATAAATCGATTTTTTTAAAATCGATTTTCATAAAAAATGGGTTAAAAATTTAATCGATTGTCAGGGTTTCGATTAATTAAAAAAATCGGTTTTTTAATAATCGATTCTCATAAAAAACGGTTTAAAAATGCACAACGTTAATAATCAAGTTTTCACTTCTGCCGGCACTCCCGGAGTGCAACCCGTCTTTTTTTAATATTGTGTGGTGACTATTATGTGGATATGAAATGGTGCTTGTCGTTGAATAGTTTCCACGTTTGTGAAAACTGCAAATAGCATTTTACTCAGAATTTATTAATATCGCAAAAGGAATTCCTGTGATACCGAAAATTAATAATTCTATTTCGTTCGTCGAGTCGTACAACTAATATTTTATGCGTATCAAGTTCTGCATCAAAAAAATCTATTGTTTCATATGCGGTGGAAATATTACAGGAAACCCCGGCGTACGGGGTAACAATGTATATGATTTTTTTTTCTTTTCGCTGCCAATGAAAAAATCCCGATCGCGGTCAAAACAGTAGATGCGAGTGCAGTTTCAAAAGCCAGCTCTCGAATACATATTTTATAAGTTCACTTCGATTGTTCCGGTGTGGTTGGACTTTTTTTTCTTTTTTTGCGAATATCAGAGCCGTGGCTCGTCGAATCCATCGACACATCGTTTTTCTTTTTTCAAAAACCTCGGACACGATTGTTTGTTAGTACTAAGTGGAGTGATGGCCTAATACTCTGTCGGAGAGTGAAGCCAATTAGGACACGAATACCTGGATAAATATTTACATTGTTTCATGTAGATTTTATTTTGCTTTTGTGCACTAATCTGTCTTTTAATGTAATAAAATACAGAATGAAAGCTATAGTAAGTAGGTACATATTTAGCTATTTGACAAGTACTTTCAAAACTACCAACACAATATACATGCTATTATTATCCTTCATTAGTATATACTATTTCTGATTTCTTTTAACACAATTGACTCTACCTTCATAAGTTTTACTGTGACGAAAGGCCAAACTTACTGTTCATTACCAACACTATGTCTTTTGTGTTGGCCAACATTTTTGCGTCACTATTTTGGTACATAACAAATAATTCGTGAATAAAATATCAAATGTCACAATGCAATATCAATTAGCGCGCTGTCACCGCCTGCGTCGTTCTCAGGGTAAGGTGTAATACTCATATTTATAGTAAAAGGATCATTCGTTGAAATGGAGCCAAATTTCCGTTGCGAGCTTTCAACGGAACTCACAAAAAGCGCCATAAATTGGCAAATAATCCCCCGCATAACGCGACCTTTGTTTGGCCACACGTGCTTTTAATCGCGCTTCGAAAGCACAAAAGCTGGATTTAGTCTTTGTGCCGCCACCTAAAGTAAACACTCGTAAAAGCTTCCTTGGAATATGTGTTAAATATTACTCGATTTCACAATATAAATATTTTACAGTAAATCAGTTGTGTCTTTGAAGTAGAACTCGATCAACAATGAGACTTTTACGCAAGAGCGACTTGATTCTTAATTATTTTGTTTCTTTAAGTTGTCTATAATGCGTGTCCATAGTGTGAGTGCGATCTAGGCGGTGTATACGGTAATTAGAATAACGAGGCACAGAATTTTATACAAATTTTGACATTTCATACGAAGTTTTATGCCTCGATTTGCTGTTTGGACTTTAGTTAGTCTACTGTATATTGTTCATATTGTGTACCCTGTCGACGACTGCGTGATTTGTCATGCAGCTTTTGTGTTCAGAAGGAAGAGCTTCCGGCGAGCTTTACACGAGCTTACTGCTATCGATGCCCCCGGCTCTTCCTATCGATATTCATATTTTTTATTCTAAACATCTTCATTCATACGCTTTTTCGTTCGTGATATTTTTTGCGTCATGATATTGCATTGTGCAACTGTGGTCCCACAGAAAAACTATCTTCTATTACAGTATATCTTTAAGTTGCAAATGTGGGAATAAATTTTATTTTATAAAAATTGAATGGTAACTACATACTATAATATTATATACAACAACAACAGCTATCGTTTGCTTACGGTTTTGTCTGAAATATATACGTCATAATATTAAATGTAGCATTTCTGGCATACAAATTGCGAGCCCTTGAACACTTATGATGTAATATTAAAAATACTTTGTTATTAATGCGCGAAAAATTTAGTTTTCGAGTGTCTACAGCCCGTGCGTGGATCTATAACTCCATTGACTTTTCCTTTCATATTAATAAATAGATAAATCCCAAAAAATCTACTGTGCAATTAAATGCCATTATCTAAGCAAATAAAACATTTCAAATCTATACCCCAAGCTAAAGTGATACCTATTCTAATGTCTGATAATAACATCTTAATAATATAATTTGATCACTTCAAATCAGGTGTGTCACACAAATCTTCACCGGCTATTAGCGGGCGTAAAAGTTAACGACGCTACGGCAGCCGCCGTGTGTGTGTCCATAACTCCGCATCACATAAAGCTGGGTTCACATGACGCTAAAGAGTATAGTAGTAATAGATTTAAATCAAGTTACTATTGTGTATGTGTGTCTATAATAGTGCGGTGCCATTTATGAAAAACCATACTATCATAATCTAAGATGAAGCTACAAGATACAACTAATCTCAACATACTTTTTGAGATTACATAGTTGTATCTTGTAATTTTATTCGTTTTTTTAAAAAAGGCACCGCATTATCAAATTCAAAAAATAGACTAAATCAGCTTATACGTAAGTGTTTTAAGAGTCGACTTCTCTTGACACTGTTTTTTAATAATGAATTAGTATCATAATTTTAACTAGTACCATAATAGGTAGTAGGTAATAATATTTAAATACACGTATCAATTCATTTCAAATAATTATTAAAAAATAATTATTCAATATTATCCTGTAGCAAGTAAGCAACTTTTACTTATCAGACGTGTGGATATGTAGGTATGGAATATACAATGTGGATTTTCTTGTTACTATAAAGCTTGTAAATATCAATACATATACACTTTTTTATATTTTATTTATTTCATGGAGGTAATATTTTCTGTAAAAAATAATCGGCCAAGTGCGAGTCGGACTCGCGCACGAAGGGTTCCGTACCATTATAGAGCAAAATTAGGCCAAAAATTGTGTTTTTTGTATGGGAGCCCCCCTTATTTTTTTATTTTATTTTAATATTATTATAAAATATTAAATTAAACATATAACTAAGGATTTTGTGAAAAGTAAAGTACCTACCTGTTGCCATTATTGAAATAAAGCAAAAAAGGCCAAAAAAATCACGTTTGTTGTATGGGAGCCCCCCTAAAATATTAATTTTATTTTGTTTTTAGTATTTGTTGTTATAGAGGCAACAGCTATACATAATTTGTTAAAATTTCAACTCTCTAGCTATTACCGTTCTCGAGTTACAGCCTGGTGACAGACAGACGGACAGACAACGAAGTCTTAGGTCCCGATTTTACCCTTTGGGTACGAAACCCTAAAAACAGAGACTTCATGTTACTCTACCAACCTAATACCTTGTATCTTATGTTCAAGTGGTTTTCCTCTAAATTTTAATTTGGAATTTTGGCTTCCTTTGGTTCACATATTATGTAAGCCCACCCTTACATAATACCGTCACACTTATTTTAAACTCACATTGACGATACCTTTAAAATCACTTCCCTTAATTCGAGTTAAGTGTTAGTCCAGAAATAGGGATAGTGGGCGGGGCCAGGTCTAGGACATAAAATTTTACGACATAATGTACGCCATAAATATTTACGAGATATTAATGGGTGGTCGAAATTCATTTTTATTGTTACTAATTACGATATTAAGAATTTTTAACATCATTTAGAGAAAACGACTTAGGTAGGTATGTCTCCTTCTTTAGAATTAGTCAAGGTTTATTTTTGCTATTGTAATTTTTCTTTATTTCAAATAAATTTGATTAAACTAATATAGATGACGGCCGCAACTCCGTTGTGCCAAAGTTCGTTCTTTTAATTTTTTCGGGATAAAAGAATCCTTTGTCCTTTCCCGGATCCTATTAATACCATTAAATTTTAGCAAAAACAGTTTAGCGGTTTCGGCGTGAAGGTGTAACAGACAGACACACTTTCATTATTAATGCGAAAGTAAGTGTCATTTATAATATTAGTATGGATTAATTAGAAACATAATGTACAAAAGAAAATTTTTCTTAATATAAATTAGGGATCAGCTTAGATCATTAAACCAGCCGGCTGGTTTAATGCTCTAAAGCAGTATTTCCCAAAGTGTTGGTCGCGACCCACGGGTGGGTCGCGGGTAGATTTTGGGTGGGCCCAGAAACTATAGGACGATTGTCGTACTCGTTCGATTGTCATTTTACTCGTTCGTTCGTCGTCGTGGGTGCTTGCGGGACGGGGCGGGGCATTCGAACGCAAACGTGATTGTAAGTAAGTACAGCTGACGATGACGATAAGTATGTATGGTGGTGAACTACGATACGAATTAACGGGTAAATGCTGCGGCAGCAACATACCGCTGCTTTTTTGTCTTCATGAGACAAGGTGGGCCGCGAACTTTAAACTTTCTTATAGATGGGTCGCGGTCCCGACAAGTTTGGGAAACACTGCTCTAAAGTAAGGGGATCAGCCCAAGCAGCAACCAAGCGTAATGAACATCTAAAAAGCAGCCAATATAGCACTTAATGCTGTATTAGAGCTGTATAAGAGTTGAAGAGATATTGTAGTGTTTTAATGTCGGTTTAGGAGTTTAGCTCTAGCTGTATTAAGAAGTCAAAGCACGCTTAAAGTTCTAAATCAGTGTATTAAAATTGTCATGTATAGCTTTAAGTTTCCTGTAACGCTTTGATCCGAATTTAAGTATTAAAGCTGTATTATGCATACTGTCACTTACTTAATACAGCTTAGAGCTGTATTATGGTGGTCCTCAAATCTTATTGCTGTATTATGGAGTAGCCAAACTCTCTTCTACAGCTTCTTTTTATGGTGTAATTGTACACCCTTTTACAGACTAAATCTGCATAATTTCTCTCTTTGACAGTGATAAACAGCAATAATAGTAAATTTATTCCTTTATACAGCCCATCAACCGCTTAAAGCTGAATACTATATCCATTACCTACATAGTACAGCTATTAAAGCTATAAGACCATCAAAATAGAATTTAGGCTGCTTAACAAATTGTCGCCATTTTATCAATTACAAATCGAAGATTACGAACATGAGTACATAAAAATTAGACTAATGTTATTATATTTATCAATATTTTTAGTTTGTCCTTCTAAGCACCAACGAGGCTCTACGTCCATTAATTCAAACTTTTTAATTTCTAGCCTATAAAAACCATATTTAGTAACCTTATTTAATATCTCTTCCTTGATTATTTTGCTGGCGCGTTTATTTTTATCTTATATATAGTATATATATAAATTTATTTTTGCACGATAATGCACTGTATTCTGCCCCCATCGCTGTTCAACAGACTTTATACAGCGTAAAGCTGAACAAGTGAGTTACAATGGAATAATTTCAGTGTATTGGTTTCTTCGTACACCATAGTACAGCCGAAAAACAGCTATTATACAGCCTATTTTTGCTTATACAGCTACTGTACAGCCAATATAACGCAAAACGCTGTATAATTTGTGCCTATTTCAGGGGTATAAGGGCTGTATAAGCGCTTAAACAGCCTTTATGCAGCCTGGAAATACAGCATTAAGAGTATAAACGACCTTTAATACAGCTGTTATACAGCTTGTGGTGCTGCTTGGGAGTGATCACAGAAGGAGCAAAAATACCGGAATTGCAAACATTACTCAAACCTTATCGGAAGTGAGCAAGTTTATTAGGTGACGTTGAGTACCTATCTTTTGTACTGTCGTTAGTCCCACAATAGAGACAGAAGTGGTGTTCCAATTAATTTAAGGATAGGTGGTTCCGTATGCTAAATGTAAAATATACTTTTTAGGTCTATCCTTTATTTCTCAAAAGATTACGAAATATACTTATGTTATTATGAAACTATTGTTAACTTTTGCCGTATTTTAAATGTGGGATAAAGAATTCAATGGCACTCCATTATTTTGGTTGGGTTCAAGCGTTGGTTTTCTCTCAACTGAGTTTTGGTCTCATCGAATTGAGACATACGACCGAAATAATTAACATATATTTATTACTTAACTTTAAATTATTGAGCAGTTTGACAGAAAAAGTACTTACATAGTATATTATGCCAAAAATTATTCATAAGTTAATATTAATGAAGTCATTGTTAATGAGCAAAATATATTAAATGTTAAAGACTGTTTTGAGTGTTAACAAGTGCGGCCGATAGTAGGTATATGTACCAATGACATTAGTTTCAATTATCACTTCTCAATAAGGATCCCTAACAGGTACCCCGCAAATTGTCCGCAAGATTTATCTCAGTTACTGAGACATCCACACTCATGGTTGACATCTTAATCGTTGGGCTACTGGGAAGTAGAAAAAAGTACCTCAGTCGGTAGCCCCCCGCTGTATCGCCTTTGCGGTCAAAAACGTATCAATTAAAAAAAAACATTAACGCTCGCTTCACTCAGTCACCCGCTGTGAAAGTAGATTTATTCGCTTTTTTTGTAACTTTGCAAACACTTTCAACTAAATATAATGTCGGTAATGTGTCTGTGGCTGCTGAGAGAGATAATTTTATCTACGTATATATTTAGGTTTTTATATACATGCGAATAGACTACTGAAATAAATGTTTGAATAGTACATTACGCACCTAGGGCAGGAAAATAGGAAATGTCTCAGATCACATATAATTGTTGGCCGAGGCGAATCCGAGGTCAACAAACATGTGATCTGAGGCTTTCTTATTTACTACCCGTGGTGCGTATACAATTTTTCTCATCGACGAAGGCGGAAAACGGCAACATCGGTAAGAGCAGCGGGAACTGAAAGTTGACGCTTTCCGCCCGGAGGAGGTGAGAATAAATATTGTTCCGTTATTCCGTATTCGTGTGCTTCAATACAAACATACATAGAGATACTAAATGACGCTTTAAATTTCGATACGCAGAAATTTGATTAAGACACGAAAAATTACATCATACTTAATTTATCGCTCTCGTGGCTTAGATATTAAGAGTAAAGAGGTATTATAATTCCGACAAAAAGAGAGATAGATACACTTTCGCATTTCTAATATTCTTAAGTATCACGCTTGTAAAATACCTCTCTTTATCTTAAAAAGAAACATACAAAACCGATACAATTAAAGTCAAACCGAATCATGGCACATTTGTAATCATGGAACCAAATCAACCCGATGGCCGACATGGCCAGCCGTAAGCCGTAATCCGGCAATAACCCGTACGTTTTCTATTACTGACCCGCCAAACTTCTTCGTACATCGTCCACCCTTATTTTACCTTCAACAAAACCTTTATTACAACGACAGAAGGCCTATTTTTGAAGGTAAGATATCCCTGAACGCCTAACACAAATTGATTTTAAATGGCAGTTTATTTCCGCCTCATATCGTCGCGCCGATCTATAAGTTTGCCGAAGCCGGGTTAAGGAAATCCATAAAACAGATCCCTTCAAAAAGTGGTTTAATTTGCAATCATGAGTATATTAAACGGGACAGGAACAAATTATGTTTGATAGCTTTGACGGTGAAGTCTGTCAGTTGACAGTACACGTCGCAAGCGCATGTTTATTAACACTGCTGCTGCTTCAAGTCTAATTGCAGAAACCTTGATTGCAAGCATGACGTAAGTAATACTTAGTATTGTCATACTTAGGGCCTGTTTCACCGCTTCCTGATAAGGCTATCCACCACTTAACTTGACACATAGAGTATGGAGAATCTGTCAAATAAGCCTATCGGGCACCTCATCAGGAAGCGGTGAAACAGGCCCTTAATATGGTAACGAGTTATGACTGATGACGACTTATAATATGCCCAATAGTATTCTATTATCATAATACGTATTATATTTTGAAAGTTAGGTGTTTGTAATGTGCAAAGTGAGTATTGCACTAACTGTACATTCTCTAACGCGCGATTAAATACTATTTACAAAAAAAGTTGGGGAACGCTCAAAGACAACGCCAATAAAGAGTTACAACTGTAACTGTATAGATAACGGACATTTGAAAAGTTTCACAAACGAAATTTACCCTTTGCGAATTTGTGCAAATTACTGTATGAATGCACTCAATGGATTTTTTTACAATTTACAACAGTTCGTCGGAAACTCAAGTTTGCAAAAGGGCTGAGGTTTATTGCTGGGCTAATAGAAATAAATAGTTACCCCTTCGGTGGCGTTTGCCAAGGGTTTACTTTTACGATCCGACTTTCTACCGTAACCCTTACAATGCCTTCGCAAAAACGTTAAAAAAGTCATTTGCGAGAAACGCCCGATTGTGATGCGGATTTTTGAATAATAGTTATTTTCGCAATAAAAACTTTTGAAACAATGACAATAAAACTTTTTAGCAGTAAACGTGTTTAATATCCGTTACTTTGCGGCCGTAAAAATCGTTTAGGAATTTTATGTTTGTTTTTAGTGCTTGAAGGTTTTTCCGAACTTAAGTAGAAAGTTTTGGAGATAAACTAATAAATGCATTGTCATTAAATTAATATTAATTAGTACGGTTACATTCGTTAGTATAATGTTAACAAACACGTCATTACATATTGTATACATTGGATAATAAAACTCATATTCTTATTTTATAAACCAAATTCTACAGAATCCACCATATTGGCACGCATATAAAATTTTAAGAAGCATAAAAGTCAGCAAAAGCAATTCGGAAAGGTGATAGCGGCTTAAGCGACGCCGACCGAGGCGAGCAAGCTGGCGAGCGCACCAAGCGAGTCTGCGAGCGGCGGCGAGCTAGGCTTACCGTGATTTACTCGTTACTCCGTACGCCTTTTTTGTTTACTTAACGGATCACGGGTTACCCTTTATTGGGTAAAGGGGCAATGATACCCCGCGGCATAAAGTTGCGCGGCCTCGGAACTAGATTTGTATCGGATTTGTTTAGGAAGGATATCGTTTACGGTCGGATACAATAACTTATTGTATCGGGGTCGAGTTTAGAATA
Organism: Polyommatus icarus; assembly: GCA_937595015.1. Lineage (NCBI taxonomy): Eukaryota > Metazoa > Arthropoda > Insecta > Lepidoptera > Lycaenidae > Polyommatus > Polyommatus icarus. Next base: position 5,801,588 of record OW569338.1, on the reverse strand, counting down.
TCTTGCGAGTAATTTCGGGGATACAGGAAGTTTAGTAAAAAATATTTTTTTCTGAGATTTTCTTTATATTAGCTTCTTTACTAGCAAAAAATATTGTGATTTCTTAGATTCTGTGTACATTTGTTTCCTTATTTATGTTATATAGACGTTATAGTTAGACAATGTTCTGTTTTTGTCTGATACATTAATAAAGTCGCTAGACAGACAATGTATCATAACGTCTATTCATAGAGAGTCTATCTTTATAATAAATAAGGACGAAAGTGGACTGACATATGAAAATGTATGTGTACAAGTAATTCATAATAAGAAACTTGCTTTTAACGTTTTGATTTTTTAATTTCAAAATCATTTTTGCTTACACGCCTTGCACGCTTCAACGTTTTCACTTACATTTTGAACTGTCATTATTTCCTATATTTGGTCATTAATCAATACAGTTACCAAGACGAGAACGACAACATTTATCATTATTGTGATCTAAAAGGCTCTAAAAGGCCACAGCGTTATTCACATTGAAATACTGCGTGAAATCGTCACTCAAAACTGTGCTCAAAACGCTCAGATGTTCGCACACTTTTTCACACCTATTCACTAGTCCACTTTATTGAGTGTCACTGTAAAATCAACTCTAGCGAACTAAAAATAGAGTTAGAATTTCCTCTACGTGGTAGCTTCAAACTATTTCGTCCGATAAATCAAACTAAACAAGATATTAACGAAAATCCGGCGACAGCTCTATTGTGTGTGGAATGTGGTCAGACCCTTCGCTGGCCTACAGCTCGCGATTAGCGGACTGTGCGTACTAACCTTTACTTTAGCCTTTGTAATAAGGTAATAAGGTTAAGAAAACCTATTTACCATCGCAATACATAGAATATATGATAAGAATTCCATCACACTTTTCATATTCATGGCTAAAAATAATAATATCAATCGCTGCTTACGAAGCCTAACTAATTACTTATCTTCCTTTTGTGAATGTTAAGCTTTTATTACAGTTTTTCAAACCCGTACTGATCCATACTAAGTAATATTATAAATGCGAATGTATGTATGTCTGTCTGGGACCTTTTAACACTTAACCCATTAATCCCCAAGCGGCAACCAGCTGCCGCATAGCAATTGAAAATTTATTATGTCTGCGATATCCACGATGGAGGTGTTAAACCGTATAATTTACCAATTTTAATGAGATTTGGAATGTAAAATGTACGGTTCCTGCACATGCGTTATGCAATTTATGCAAGACATTTTGTGTCTTATACTTGCATCTAAAAATATACAGAGAATCCCGATATAAACATCTAAGAACGAGACAAAACAATAAATTATGGACGCACTAGAAAAAAAACTTTAATTTATTCCACATTCAAAAATAATGTTGCCAGCAAACTCCGGAATCGACGACGGGCGAAATATAAAAAATGTAAACATCGTTATTCATATGTTAGTATGCAAATACTGCGACGTACAACGAGACAAAACGATCGGATGCGCCATCTGTCGCCGCCGCCGCTCACTATCCTCAATGATATTTATAACTACAATGGCGGTGTTGCCAACACAATATTCGAAATACCCCAAGATATTTTTATTTAAAAAGTTTTAAAGTTTATTTGTAGAAGTAAAAGTGCAATTATTTTAAAGTTTCTGCAAATTATGAATTGCATAGTCTGGATAAATAAAAGTGAAAATTACTTCAAAATGTATTAAATTAACTCAAAATATTATTATATACCTATGTATAACATTTAACAATACTTTGATACCTAACTGTTAAAAAGGGTCTCTACGGTCTACGCGCTGGCTACGGCGTAGGCAGTGCGTAGAGCCGGCTACGGACTTTCTAATTTCTTGTTTCATTTAGATGTACAATGTTATATTGTTAAATAGATGTATAATTTTGTACTTAGTGGGTGTTTGAAATATATTTATTAATTTAGTATGAACTCGACATATTACGCAACTAACGCTGGGCAAAAATACAAAACAAAATTATACATAAAATCAAACATTGCATATACAATATTCCATCATAAAATTTCGCCGACTTCCCGGGTAAATTTTACACCTTGGCAACCCCGGTGCAGCTCACAAATCTCTGTTTGCACACACTAGGTGCCCCGCAGCGGTGTTTTTTTCAAATTCAATGAAGCATGGCATTATTTTGATAAAAAACGACGACATGCCCTTAAGTGGATTATTTTGAGATTTCACGTCGCATTGGGCCGGCATTGTTTAGCACAATGTGCCTTGTTACGTAGGTGTTGTTGCCATGAATAAGTTTTAAACTCTGATCCGAAGGATTTAATGGTAAAAAACTTAAAAAGACATCTGTCCCGCCTTTGTGGATTCCGCAAACAAATGCGTTATGCCGGTTAAAAAACGGTTTGCAGAGTGCTCAATGAACGATTGTCGTTATCCTGCCTATATCTATATTAATAATTTCGTTCAGGGGTACGGTAGACTCGATCGAAACCTTATGTGAATAATAGAAAATAAAAAAATATTGATTTCGAGTCGACAACTTATATCCGAAAAATTCGGATTTTGGAGTATTTCGTTAAATTCTAATGGCACTGACAGGGCACTGACAAACAAACTTCACGCGCCATCTTGCTGTAAACCATTGACTTTTATAGAGTGGACTCGGCATAATGGTCTATACTAAATCAAAATACTGTGGCCGGTCTGCCATTTTATGTTCCGGTTGATTTTATGTTGATTGGTTGACGCTGGTTGACGTTTAGTGATGTACTTTTTTATCGAACTTAAAAAATATAAGGTGAAGAATCCGATCATATAATATTTTAAAGATTTTTACCTTAATCCGCCTCGTGATATATCTTTGAAAATAACGTTGGCAATATAACCAAAAAAACATATGATGCTTGCTTACGCCTCAAAAACTTATAACACTTGTAAAACGCGCGGTTCCTATACAAAGAAGTTGCGAGGAACAACTGGCGAATATTTAACAATACTTTCCTTTGCTTGACTAGCTATTTTATATAGGACATAATATACACCAACACTTCACTCGAATCTGCGTTAAAGTTATTCTTGAACCTGCTAATTTTCTTATCTGGTATGTTTGGTTATATTATGGTTATATTTTAACAAACAAATCCACATGGGTTTCAATATAAATGTCTATACTATAAAAAATATTTTAAATTTGTTAGTCTCATACTCGAGAACTACTAAACCGATTTTGCTAATCTTAGTCTTAAAATATTCGTGAAAGTCCAGAGAAGGATTGTTAAAGGAGACCAGTGATACGAAGTTCATCGGGTTAGCTAATTTAATAATCCTTTATGTCTAACATTTTAAGTGTTTTCTAACACTCTAGTAACTCACTCACTTTCAGTTTTATAAGACGAACAACTTTATCGAACCAAAAGATAATAATAATAACCGCGTTTTCTTGGAAAGCCACATACAACAGAGGGATCCGCGGTATTATAATATTTATGTTCACCGAACTATTGTCGCGGGGGCTCGCTATCAACACATTAATATCTTTATCTCGATGTCGCATCCAAACAAAGTCAACTGAGGTGAGAACGACCAGCCTACAATGACCTCTACGTATATACCGGCAGAGTATTCTCTATTAGACGTTCCATACGACTTCGGCCGCGCAAATTAGAAATTTCCTGGAAACTGTAATTTTTTTCTGCTAGAAAAAAGTATCCTATGTATCCCATGGTCTTCACTATATCTGTACTAAATTACATAAAGATCGATTCAGTAATTCGTGAGATTTAAAGCCCGTTCAAAAACACCTCAGCTTTATACTATAGATAGTCATCATGGTATATTTTGCACGATGAGAGCTCAGGGTATGTTGGTCATCTTGCCATAATACATTAAATGGTGTGTAATGAATGGCATAACATCCATAAAGGCACAATACACACTCGAGCCTCCTGATTTATCGTACATTTTGCACGTGTAAAGAAAAACGAAGACATTTAATAAATCATTGTATTGTGAAATATATTTTATCGATTTTGTAAAGATTTTACCGTGGCCCGTGGGCGTATGCTCGCGATTTCGTTATTATAGTACAGGTTATTCTTGCTTCGCCCTAAGTAAATAAAATGTCACACGGGAACACTGTATTTTTCATTACAAAAGTTAGTTTGATGATATTTCAGAGCCCAAATCATTTCTACTAAAATATATTGTGTACTTTTTTGAGTCCAAAATATCCATCTGTGTATTACCAAAAGCCAACATAGTATTTAATTTAAAATAGCACACATCATTAATTATGAATAAGACATGCAAATGTAATAGGATGCAAAATAAATATGATAAATCTACGAGTTTTGACTGTTTTCTGTTGTGACTATGGTAAGAAATGTCTCCTAGAAATAATGCAATATTTACTAACAAATGACAAAGTATGTTAGGCATAATCAATTACCAATATAATAAGTGACTTATATTATACACTAATATACAAAAAGTTCCTCAAAATATAATATAGCTGAGTTCGCTCTACATTATTTAAATAATATGTATATTGTATAAGTAACATGTTAACACGTTCTCTGCCGCGTAGGTCACATGTGCCCGGACCCCTACCTGTATCTACCCGCTGCGCAGGGCACCGGTGACCTCATAGCAGACCTGTTTTTGAATCGAACTCGTAGGCCATAGGACACGTTTATCTTACATTTCTCTGTAGTAAGTGACCGGTGCGGCGCTGTACAGCAATACTCTCACATGGTATTCACCTGTGTTCATTATACGTGAAAATTTTAATGCAAAAACCCAAAGCACTGGAAAAAATAACTGTTTCTATAACTTTTTATTCATTTATCAATAATGGTATTAACAATTTATTATTAATAATTAGACAACAGATAAAATTAAGCATATTGTAAAAATTTCAAGTCCCTAGCTGTTGCCATTATTGATTACAAGCCAAAAAGGTAAAAATTATTATGTTTGTTGTATGGGAGCCCCCCTTAAATATTAATTTTATTCTATTTTTAGTATCTTTTGTTATAGCGGCAACAGAAATACATAATTTGTGAAAATTTCAGAAGTCTAGCCATAGCGGTTATTGAGTTACAGCCTGGAGACAGACAGACTGCGGTGACCGGAAACGTGACCGGAGCGGCGCAGTGATAAAGATTGCGTACTTTCCGTACTACAGCGCCGCGTAGGTCACATGTGACCTCAAGGGGTTTTTTTAATATATCTCAGGAACCCTGCACCCCATCGAACCTTAAATGATGTCATGGTTTATGTCTTGACCTAATACATCTATTTCAACCAAAAAGATTTTTTGTAATTTTTCTTGTTTGTACTACCGGCAGAGAACGTGTTAAGAACGATTCGCTCTTGGCCTATTCAACTTGATTAAGTTATAAAATATCAAAGCAGACACCAAGTCTGGTTTACGGCAAATGTGTCTTGGAATTCTCATTCAGAATATTAAAAAACCGAACCCCATTTCGCAACATCTGGAGTAAAAGATTAATAGTTTCTTTCGGTCTGAGTTTTATGGCGTGGAAATAACAATTTGTTGGTATTGTGCAGTAGAGAGGGCGTGACCGACGGACATACCGACATATTGTGAGGACAAATCCAAATATTTACTTACACAGAATCTTTTATTCGATTTTGGGAATTATAATTTTGAATGAAGTTAGCTATGTCGCAGATTCGATTAACAGATTTTTTATTTAGATTTTTTTAAGTTTCTGCCCGATTGCCTTGCATTGCAGCTATCCGATTGATCGAGGATGCTTAATATTTTATTTGCTACCCGCTGATGCCGCAATTCTGTTGCGCCGAACTTCGTTTATCGCGCGGGAACCGTACAATTTTCCGGATTACAAAGTATATAAGGGCGTGCCGTGTTTTTGTGTCCCGGCCCTTATGTCCTTTCACAGAACTCAAAGTATCTTTACACCAAATTTCTTTGAAAACGATTCAGCGACTAAAGCAAAGGTAACACACCACAGATATAGATCAAGATATATTATAATCATATATTATATTATATGTGAAACAGACAGACATACGCACTTTCGCATTAAGGGTGGGTTGCACCAGAGCCGTGGTTATAGTTACAGCTGTTATGGTCAAAGTTAGGACGCATTTTCATTAGTCAGACATAGGTAGGTACCGAATACCGATATATTATTGTGAGGACAAATCCAAATAATAAATCTACTTATCTAATATATATTAGATAAGTAGATTTATTATAAAACCTATTCTAGCCGATAATAAATAGGATGTACCTTAGTTTAACCACCAGTGTGCGGCTGTACCTAGTTCTAGCCGCTATAATGAAGGCTAAACCTAGTTGTAACCGAAGATAAGTAGGATATACCTAAGTTTAACCGCATGTGGCCGGCTGCACCTAGTTGTAGCCGGTTAAAACTAGGTGTAGCCGCACTTCGGCTATTAGCCGTAACATAATATATAAATCTCCTGTCACGATGTTTGTCCGCGATGGATTCCTAAACTACTTAACCGATTTTAATATTTTTTTTTACCTATGTGTGCTTTTTTCCAACTTGAGAGATAGGATAGCTTAGATCTTTAATAATTATAGTCGCAATTTAATTTATTGCAAATTATTTGTCTATAAAGAGCGACCATTGTTTATGCGACGCGGGTCACGGGATAGCGATGGATGGAAGCTCGTTATAAATATAAATAACACAGATTGTCACAGGCTACTTATTCAAGGTTCGATTTTTACAAAGTTTTTTTCAAACTGTGAAAAGAAGTTATGTGAGTGAAAGTAATTTCAGTAATGCCAAGTTGTTTGGCTCGATTTTATACTTCCATTCCATATTATACTTCCATTGGGTTGTAATCTCAAAAACGAAAATTCATAATTCATATCGTCAACGAATATAGGATATATGAACCGTATAGAGGTGAGAACAACCAGCAAAATATGCCAACAGCTTTGGAGTTTCGGTCGCTGATACCTACTTTCGAAGTTAAGAGGGTATTCAAGTCTACCTAACTCAATTTTTAATATTATTATATTATTGATGCCAGATCCACCGGATTACCGGATCCGTTTCTCCGGAATTGCATTCCGTCCCCTACCTAAGAAGTCTGTGAAGAAGAAAAGTTTGTTTGTTCCATGTAAACAGGCTGTAATAAAATAATTAGCTAACCAAAGTCAAATAGAAAAAATCTGAGTCAAGAAAGGTTTAAATTTAAACTTTTCTTGACTCAGATTGACTAAGTAAGTACTTGGTTAAGTATTTATACATAACCAAGTACTTACTTAGTTTTAGAGTAGGCAACGACATCTAGTTTGTAATATTGAAAACCTTATCTTACCAGGGTCTGCCACTGGAAGTCGGAAGAGCCAGACACGGTGCGGAATCAGAACGTTACTCTATAAACGCGCCATCTGTTGACAAATTCTGAAATTAGCAAACTAACAAGCAAAGTGATCTTCACATATTGTAATATTTATGTTTCTCACAAGATGTCACTTTCACAGATTAATATTATTACACAGCCAGAGTCACTCTAAGGGCCGATTCACACCGGAATGGCAGAGGCGCGGCGAGCAGTTTCAGTGTCATATGATTTTAAACTTTATCCACATTAGTGTAATATATAGTATCGTTTGAGAAATCTACGGCCGCCCGTGGACGCTCGTGGCCGCTTGTGGCCGCTTGTGGCATCTTGCGGCCGCCGGCGGCGTCGATTTCTCAAGCGATACTATAAATTACACTAATGTAGATAAAGTTTAAAATCATATGACACTGAAACTGCTCGCCTCGCCTCTGCCATGCCGGTGTGAATCGACCCTAACGATTTCTAGAGACACAATGACAAAAATTAAAAAAAACTCTCCTGAAATATTTTGTTCTGTTTAATACTATTTGCTAGCTTGGCGCCCAAAGAAAAGCAATATTTAATTTAGGTATTTTTAATAAAATATTTATAGTACATACAGCATTGCGACAGGCAGATAAACGTAGAAGTTACAAGTAAATCAGAATACCAAAGAATTTACATTCAAATTATATTAATTCACATGTTTTTAATAGTTTTCAATTTTAATATTATTATCTCGTTTTGACAAAGAAAATATTATGTTCGAGCGCCTACAATTTTCTTTATAGCAACGGCCCATAACTTCAACAGCTATAGAGTCTGAGTTATGGGAAATACTTGAAAGTTGGAACAAAAAGCAGTCTATAGTAATTACTTACTATAGAATACTTTGTTTCAACTTTACATAAGTAGCCCACTTACATAAGCCAGGTCTAATGAATTTACTTTGCATATCTCTTTATTCTCATTGAATCAACTTTCGATGTTATTATTTTTTCCTAAGGCAATATCAACCTACAAAGATTTAGACACTTACTTAAAGACTCAAACTATGTATATTACACAATAGGCTACTTGACCTATATTCAATTTCATTGAACAAATGCATATTTCTAGTAGAACTTGGCCTAGGAAACCGAATTTCACCCTTATTATCAAATAAAAGCTTATGATTGATAGATAAAGTCGATTTGAAAATATGATTTTATGAAAATAGGAATTGTACTGACGAAAACGCTTTTGCGGTACTTCCGATTTGGATGTGACGTCATCCTCATACTAATTTAATATCTTTTATTTATCGCGCTCGCTATATGTAAGTTTATTTGTACATAAATAATAAGAATAAGCCTATTATATATTTTCTTGAATAATTCAAATAAAACATCAGTTTTATATATATTATCTCCATTTATTGTAGACGGGAAATGAAATGGCCAAAACTTTTCTCCAAAAGTTTTCAACATTACAAATGATTTCTAATTTCTCATATAATTATTTTATAATTTTTGGGCACTTTTAGACTCGTACATTTAGCACATTAAAAAAATTTCAATAAAGAGAGTTTAAAATACAAAGCGTATGACGTCACACTATGGCGGACAGTGTTTTCGGCGCCATTTAAGAGGCATATTTTTCAATAAACATTTTTATGGGTTTCTACTGTGTAAAATATTAAAATATTAGTTTTTTTGTAAAAAATAATGATTATGAAGCGATTAGCATGAAGAAAAAAATTAGGTCAAGTAGCCTTAAACGGTTTATTGATTCTAGATTTTTTCTTCATATTATGCAATACTTGAAGTAGACATTGTAAGAAATAGAAATGTCAACACTTGACTCTCGATACTGTAATGTCAAGGTCTGTGGATTACATGAGTGTAATCCACAGACCTTTGAATCATGTAATACTATACATTCTTAGACCGTCTACTATCTGTTTGAAGAATGTAAGTATTACCAGCTATTAACTTTAAACCTACGTCTTGTAATTACGGCCACAGTCAGGGTAATTAATTTATTAATAATTATTACTTTCGTTTATTATGAAGACTTTGGTAGAAAACATTATATTCGGTGCAGGATTTAGTGGATGAAATTATTAGATAATCTTATTAAAATTAATTGTAGGGTATTCGAGTGCGGCCGTGAGCTTTTAAAGTTAAAATACCTTTTTGGCGTAATATCTGCTTAGACCAATAAAGTATTCAAGTTAATTTTGAACTAAGTAATTAGAAAAATACAAATTAAGAACTACTTAGACATACTTAACAATAATTTATAATATGTTTTCTAATAAGTTATCAATTAAAAAAAATCGGCATACTTTATTTTATTAATGTTAGTCTTGATTTTGATTTAGTGCCTTTATCAAACATACCTTGGATATATGTAATATTATTATACAATTTTGATTATTCAGATATACATATTTTTAAAATTAGGCTATTCGCGGCTAGATGGCATTGTCAATCTTAAAAGTAACTGCTTTTTTCTTATTGGAAAAGTCACGTGGCGCCGAGGAGACTACAAGTATAAAGTCTTATTAGACTCAGTGCCAGATTTACATTTTTTAAGAGTATAGGCCACTTTATTTCCGCTGTACGAAAGCGACGCTGGGCTACCGCACAGGGCGCCGGATAAGTTAAGCCGGCACAGGCTGTCCATGGGCGCCGGCAGGGGGGTGCCAGGTGGTGCACAATTTTTGAAATATAAAGCCGTCTACTGGAAATCATTTTTAAATATTATGTTTCGGTACTAAATGTTTTCTGTTGATGTAAATAGACAGTCACAGTTGTTCGTAAAAAGTAAAAAAAGGAAAGAAAACTAAAATCTGCACCCCTTGGAAATTATTTCTGCCGGCGCCCCGCACCTATGTGGCTGTCGCCCCTAGGCCGCGGCCTATATTATAGTCTATTTATAAGTCCAGGGCAGATCAGACCACGGAGCTAATACGTGTTAGCTCCGTGGATCAGACTGTTTTTGTAAAGTACAAGGCAGAAAGGCAGAAGCGGAATCGGGGGTTGAGATAAAACAGCAGAAACAAGCATTAGTATATTTTACCGTGCGCGAGAAAAGGCGAAAAAAGAACGGTAAGGTAGGTCGGAAATAAATTATTATTAGCGAGATCCTGGTGGGCTATTATGACCTCTTATTTCCAGCCAGTTTACGCCCAAAATGTACCGTTTTCGGGCTTAAACTGGCTGGAAATAAGAGGTCATAATAACCCACACTGGGAACTCGCTGGGTACGCTACAACGAGCGAAAAATATTATCAGACCCATCACCCACGTAATAAGTATCTACACTTTCAAAACACATTTCGAAAAGACAACAAACATCGTGGTTCGCGACACTGGAATTTTATTTAAAAAATCGAGTTGGAGGACATTGCCGGCCTCAAGTTCTTATGTTGCGAGAGTCCATGGGCAACGGCTTTCCACCAGCATAGCTAGCACGGCCTTCCCCAGTCGATTCTTCGGAAGAAAGTAATGGCAGTTTCTTTCCCATGTCTACATATCTTTTTCCCGAGCATGGCGCTACCCATCGACTCGTGTTTCAGTGGACAAAGACAAGAAACTCTTTCCATAGCAACGAACATAGCAACGGTAATCGTACCACAGTGTCAAGTAAAATATGGCGGGGAAAGAAAATCGTAAAATGTTTACAACATTTTTATGTAGTTTTTCGGTTTTCCAGATTATCGTCAAGTCGAAAGTCTAATAAAAGTCTAAAAAGTAGTAGGTAAAGTCAACGAGTCAAGTCAGTTGTTTTAGAAAAGTGGTAGACCCTCTACTAAAACTTAAAATAGCACAAATTTAGGAAATAAATATAAAAATACAACGTCACTCTTTCGTATTCTCGACAAAACTCCTCTTATATTTTACAGATATGTCAAAGAAGCTAGCGATGTGACAAAATTTGTAAAATTACGAGTCAAAACCTATTTGATTCACGTAAAAAAAAATTGTTATCTACAATTTTTAATCTGTTCTGTTATCTGCATCACAATTCGCGCGAAAACTTCAAAGTTATACGGTACACATAGGTACTACATAAAATTTGGAAGTTTATAGGTATCGTTTTAGTGAAATTGAAACTAAATAATACTATGTCTGTCTCTCAGACTGGTCGAAAAAAGTAAGTAACTAACTGTTGTTGCTAAATGTATACAATAATGATTTGTGGCTTACAATAATTATTCACTAAACTGTCCACTGGTATTTTGAAAAACCTAACTTACCTTTACTAAAACAGGCAGTCCTTGAGATGTTCGAGGAGCAAGATCCTGCCTTAACTCCTCGCACAAATACTCTACCATTTCTTTGCTGATTTTATAGTTTGCCAGAAACTCATTTTCTGGCAAACTTAGAGCATTAGAAAAGTTGCGGATTGCGGTTCTGTCGCGCCTTCTAATGCATTTTTCATTAAAAAAACTAATTCTATATCGGTAATATCGCGCCATATTTAATTCCGATGCCTAAATCAAGGAAAAAATTAAGTGTGAACTGTGAAGTGAATGGAAACTTAAAAGACGTGAGTTTCTTCGAGGAAAGAATCAAGAAAGCAACAAGAAAGTAAATGTCAAAAGCGGATAAAAATGGTCGTCATGCTTGACATATAGATTTTCAAAGCGGAAGAAATCGAGATACGAAAGAAACATTTTCTCCTGTGTTTTTCCGGTAAAACTGTCAAAATTTGGTTTCTTCCGTTTGTCCGCTGACGGTATGCTAGCTCGGCAGGTAACCCGTTTGCTCGTTTGTCCCCTAATTTTATAAAAAAATATATTTACGATTGTAGCACCTGTGTAAGCATAATTAATTGGTAATAGGAACGTGACCAATTGTCTAATTTATAAGTGTTTTGTCAAATAATTGGTCTAATTGATAATTACGCCAAAAGGACCCTGCGGTGAATTTGACCGACAAAAAGTGTGCGGTCTCTGTGGCCGCACGCGACACCGCCCTATAGAATTATGTCAAACGGGTCAAAACATGACTGCCACTTTATTGTAATTTAATTTTAGAACACGAAGATCTTAAAATGCACTTTTGTTTCATACAAAATCGTTAATTCAAACATACGAATAGGATATTTTACTGCAATGTCTTCATGCTAGAGACTAGGCGGCAGTACCAGCATAGATACAAAATAAAATTTGTTGCTTGACGTTTGACAACGTTTAAGTCAATATTCTGATAGAACTTGGGCAACATGTCGGATTATTAACCGTATGTGCTAGCAGTGCCATCTGCTCTGACCTATGCGTAATACAAAATATATTTACATACCTAAATATTTACACAGCTCAAACTTTACGAAATATTCATGTTAATTGACAGTACACCGACATAGAGAAGACGACTTTGGAGTTTGAATAGTTAATAGTTATAGTGCGTCAAGAATGTCTAGGAGGCGAAACTTTTTTTTGACGTGATAACGTCTTATAATTCGATATGGGCTGCGCGCCCGAAAAACATGACAATTCATGTGGCGTTACCTCGCTGACAGCTCTGAGGCGTTCCATTTACACTTTCAAGTCTCTCAACAACCGTAAGGCCCACCTGGGCCTCTTTGTTTCGATTATATTAAGTATTTCGATGACATAGAGAATACTTTTGTATGAAGAAGTTTGGTTAGTTATGACCTTTGATACATTGACCACACTCTGAATGAAAAATAAATAAACAATCTGTGAGCTATTAGTATTATTTCGGCTATTCAAAATTGTACTCTATTTCCTATGTGTCAAGGTATGACGTGTGCTTTGTTCGAAGATTTTACTGGATTTCACGAATGTATGTAGCGTTTTGTATTGCGAATAGTTTATTTTAATCATTATAAATATTTTATTTATAATGAGTAATTTAATGAATGAATGAATGAAATATTCTTTATTGTGCACACTTATAAACATACAAAAGGAATACAATAAAAAGACAAAATATTCAGGTGTCACAATGGCGGCCTTATTACTAGGTAGCAATCTCTTCCAGGCAACCACGGGCAAAGGTGAAATTGTAGTAAAGAAGAGAATTAATGTGCATGTGCAAACAAAAAATATAAACAAAAAAAAATATATACATATTTAAATATATGTTTAGGATTAAATTAAATATATTATATTACAGCATGCATAATACAAATATAATATAATAATACTATACATAGATATTATAAATGTAATAGAATAATACTATACTTAAATTACTAAAAGATAATATAATCATTATAACAGACACGGATAATAATTAATAATTTAAAGTGTAATTTAACTTACAGCAATTACTTGGATTATGATCAAGTATTATTTTTACAGACAGCTAAATAATGCGACTTGACGAGACTTTTGAAAGTATTTAATGTTTTTGCAAGTTTGATATGCTTTGGCAACGAATTCCAGAGCCTTATACCAGTAACAACGAAGGAGGAACCGTAAAATTTAGTTTGATGCACGGGCATTTCTAGTTGATGATTCGACGCAGATCTGAGCTCCTTAACAGTGGCTTGACGAAATACAAATTTTTCTTTTAAGTAAATAGGTATCGTAGGATCATTTATGATATTGTAAACGAGTGATAGTATACGAGCATCTCGTCGGAAGCGTATGGGCAGCCACTTCAAACTCGTGCGAAATTCAGACACGTGGTCAAATTTTTTTAGCCCGAATATAAATCTGATCGCAAGGTTTTGGAGTCTCTCTAGCTTATTTAATTGATCCTCGGTCATATTTGTCAAACAAGCGTCAGCATAGTCGAGAATTGACAGGAATAGGGACTAGGAATAGGAATAGGGATTTATTCGTTTATTTCTTCTGAACAAGTCACTAATTATAGTTTCGAAAGATTATAATTGAGAAACTAATATCACATCGGACTAAATACTATATTATGATGGCTTGATAGATAGAAGATTTAACATATATTATAATGTTGGTCACACAAACATAAAATATGGATTGTATGTAAGGATATTACATTAATTTTACAAAGAGGGTAGGCCGGGCGCCATTTTTTTTTTGCACATTGACCTGCCAACTTTTCGCATAGATTTTTCCCGGAACTGAGGGGTTAAGGCTATGACAATGTCACGTTTAACTATCGTCAGTAAACCGACTTTACAAACAACCGATTTTTTTAGCAATAGCAACACTTTTTTGACATTTAACCCTTTGTTGTATCAATACTCTATGACATAAAAACCCATCAATCGTGGCAAAACGAGACACAATAGCTTTTTAGGGTTCCGTAGTCAACAAGGAACCCTTATAGTTTCGGTCTGTCCGTCCGTCTGTCTGTCTGTCCGCGGTTTTACTCAGAGACTATAGGACCTACAAAGCTGTAATTTGGCATGAATACACATATTAATGATGGCAACAAAATGGTACATGAAATAGTAAAAAAATATTTTTTTTTATGGTACCTCCCCTACACATCAAGCGGGGATGAATATTTTTTTTCGCGCCCACCCCATCGTAAGGGGTGTTGAATAGGTTTTTTAAAAATATTGTGAGTATTCATAGATCATTTTCCGATTTAGGGATCCGTTTGTGAAATATTAAGTTTTAAAGTGGAAAAAATCGTTAGAGTCCAGTGTCCCCCCCTTCTACCAGCTAAACGGTTGGTTCTGGAAATGTGAAAAAATTCACGGAAGTAGGAAATATGCTGAATTTAAAAGGAAAACTATCACGGCTAAGAAGACTTCATAAGTTCTAAATAGTCGATCAACTAAAAAAAATGTATTCGGTGAAGTATAAAGGAACTTTTCGTTCAAATTCCTTTGAAAGTAACTGAGATGATGTTGTTAGTAGTGTAAAACACGCTATAAATGTACGTTCATTGACAAAAAAATTGACAAAAACTAGCGGTACTACGGAACCCTATATTGCGCGTGGCCCGACACGCACTTGGCCGGTTTTATTCATTGTTATCGCGGCCGGATGTGGCTGCTTGGGGCCTCATAAATTAACAAAGCAAACATTTTCAATTTGCTTAAATTTAGTTTTACAATGTGAAAACTACATGTTACTGTGATTAATATTAATAATTAAAGTGTCAGAGTGCAGAAAATTTGAAAATTTTCATTGAAGAAAAATAGTAAAACGCGAAAATATCACTGAAATTCTCGCGTCCACATTTCCGATTCTGATCGTTCAATCGCCATAGTACCAGGTAATTAAGCGTTTGTTTTATAAATGCTGTTTGTTAATTTTATTGTATAATTTTATTGTATAATGCAATTTTAGCCTGAGTATTATGTGATATAATAAAACAACAATTTTAAATAAACCTTATGTTTACGTAAACAATGAACTGTCAAAGAAATCTTAAATATAACGCGCTTAACAATGATTGATACTTTGATTTAGGTGCTTTGCGTAATTACTAATTATTATGTATCGATGTATATGAAATTCTCGTGTCACAGTGTATGTGCTTAATTCCTTTAACACTTTGATGCAGCGTAATATAATATTATAATAATTAAGTATTACGTTTTGTGTTTACAGGTAGCAGAAAAAGCGTTTAACGAAATAACCGAAATGACTGGGAGAATTTATTCTATCATTTTGAAAAAAAAAACACTGAAAATAAATACAAGGAGTGGGAATTAACCTTTTATTAGGATATTGAAGAGCTGATTATTGAAGATGAAAGTGCCTCTTCACTGTGACACCACTGCTGTAACTACCTACATGGACCTAGAAAGTGGCGATGATTCTGTTTCCGGCTGCATTGTAGAATATTATTTGGATGATCATATTTTATTAAAATAACAAATTCCTATTTTTTTTTTTTTTGAATTTTTAAATTAGTAGTTCCTTAATGAAACAGGAGTGAGCTTCTCTCAGCTCTGACTGGTCATCAAAGTAGCTCTGCACCTCTCAGGGAGAGGGTACTTAAATAACAGATGTTAGAAATTTATAATATACTAGTGACTAGCTGATGTCCCGGTGAACTTCGTGTCACTTATAAACCTTCCCTGGACTTCCAGGAATATTTTAAGACTAAAATTAGCCACATCGGTTTAACCGTTTGTGGCAAAATGGTAGGTGTCATCCCTTTTTTCTTAGATTGATTTGAAAGGGATGACACTACGATGTTGCCGCTTTTTAATTTCTTCACTTTCTTGACAGACTTTGACATATACAAACAAACAAACAAATCTTTATTTCCCTCAAAAAACAATTTTACATGATAAGTATCATAAACAAAACACTGCTCCCCACACTAGGATTCCCTGTGTCGTGGAGAGCAGTCTCTTCCATCATGCACATAGATACATACAATTAATTTTAACCAGCTAATGACATATTATATTTGTGATAACTAACATAAAGTTACAAATTCTAAGTCTTTTTAACAGAACCAATAATGCATTTGTAAGTAAACAGGCAATATATTTTTTAAAGTAGGTGATGCTTTTATAATATGATACAAAATAGGTACACATAACAGCATTACGAGATCATTACCGGAGCCACCGAAACCAGCTACAGTACGTGTAAGTTAGTGATGAGGTGAGTTATACAAAGATTATAATACTTAACATACATTAGATCAGTATTTCCCAAAGTGTGGGTCGCGACACACTGGTGGGTCGCGGGTAGATTTTGGTTGGGCCCTGTAATTATAGGACGATTGTCGTACTCGTTCGATTGCCATTTTACTCGTTCGTTCGTCGTCGTGGGTGCGTGCGGGACGGGGCGGGGCATTCGAACGTAAACGTGATTGTAAGTAAGTAAGGCTGACGACGATGCTATGGTCATAGTATATGCTATGGTGGTGAACTAAGATTGGTACAACTAATATATTATATTCTGTGACTTAGATCGTGTTCGGCATCTGCACTGCTCCGGGGCAGGGTGGGTCGACAGGATACGGAAAAAGCCGAAATTTGAATTAAGAACTTAAACTACGTATTACGCACTATGATGATCCACGAAGCACATGGGCTTAGTACTATACAATATAGTACATAGTTTATGTTCTTAGTTTAAACTTCGCTTATTTCCGTATCCTGTCAATCCACCCTGCCCCGGGGCAGTGCAGATGCCGAAAACGATATAAGATAAGAATTAACGCGTAAATGCTGCGGCAGCAACATAGGTACTGCTGCTTTTTTGTTTTCATTACACAAGGTGGGCCGCGAACTTTAAACTTTCTTGTAGATGGGTCGCGGTCCCGACAAGTTTGAGAAACACTGCATTAGATTGTTTCTTGTAATATCGTAAATTAAACACACACTATAACTACATCATAATTATTTCAAATTTTCTTAACTATATAATAATATATATAAATCAATAATATTTACGACGTGTTTTTTAAACTGTATTTAATATAAAGTATCAAAATCTTTTATAGTGATTGGATACAGTGTGGCCATAAGAGGCTACACCGGAAACAAGTGGCGTGTCGTGACTTTTTTGACGAACTATACACGCTAGCACCAGTGAACATTTTGGAAACTTGTAGGTACACAATATATTGTAGTGTGTACTTATTTAATATCTTTTTTAGTAAGGCCCAAGCGGAGTATTTATGAATTACCCGGTATGAACCTCCTAATATAAAGCTTCCCTGGACTTCTAGTTTCCACGAATATTTCAAGACTAAAATTGGCCAAATCGTTGCAGCCGTTTTCTAGTTTTAGCGAGACTTTTAGTTATATGTACCTACCTGCAGCTGCAAAGTCTTTAGAAAATTTATGGGTGTCTGGCAGTGGGAAGCAACTGTAAAAAATGTCCGGCACTGGAAAACGAGATTCCTTCACTTAATGCGAAGAATATAAGCTATGAAATTGAGCTTTACCCGTTCTCGAAGGTCAGGTAGACCTTCAGAACTGGACACCTCCTAAAGTAACCGCGACCGAAACTCCGTAGTCACTGGTCGTTCTTACTTCTGTAAAACTTTCAGCTTTCCTAAACTGAGGAAGGTCTGGCCGTTGCAGGCTCTTGGTTATACATCTGCAAACCTAAAAATTCAACTAAAGCCATCTAGGCTGTTAGTGAAATCCGCAATTACTTGCCAATCCATTTTAAAATTCAATTCAATGAGCAATTTTTCCTTGACGATCGTGAAACAGTAACATAATCATCATCATCATATCAGATGATATCGCCATATATTCGTCCACTGCTCGGCTGGACATAAGCGGTAGGCCCCTCTCAATGAACGCCAAGATGACCGATCTCCTGCTACTCGCTAACTGCTAACATACCTTATTAATAATAATATTATAATAGTCATAATAATGATTTTTAATACTAGTTAATAAACCATGAATAAAATAATACTAGTGTAGGTACTGTATTATTTAATATATTTAATATGTATGTTACTTTGGTAGATAATAAAATTTGAATTCTTTAAAAAGCTCACATCAATCTTCAGAGCTTTTACAAAAATTAAAAATATAGATCAGATGAATCAATAAATGCCCACAAAAGCCCAAAAACCCCCGGACATTTTCCCATCTCTATCAACAAAATGCTCATAAAAGTTTATTGAAAACTCGGCGTGCAACAAGTGCAGTATTTTTCCCGCGCGGCGTCTTACGGCGCGGGGCGGGGCGGCCACGCCCAGTCGAGCGCACGCCCATCTTGAGACACTCCCAGAATACAAGTCTTAAGATAAGAAAGTAGCATGTTGGTTTATATACCATTTAATACTTAGATGATGGTATAGTACCTATGGTACTAATGGTTATCGTTATCGTTTCTATAGTTATCGTTTTAATTTGTATCTGAAATTTAAAAAATGTTTGACGTATTAAATTAAGGTTCATGTTTGTGTGAATTAATGTATTTCATATTTAAAATAAACATGAGCATGATAGGAATAGGAAGGAAAGTAAACTTTCATGGTGTTATTTTGACTTCTGGAAAACTGTATCCTGAAAATTTAGTGTTGCAATAGACATCAAAAATATACTAATGTTCCGTTTAGTCTTGCTGTGCACTTATTTCTCTGCCATTCTATCTGCGCAGCTGCATAAGCCGAGCGAGACACATCAAAATGAAAAAGCTCATTAAAATTTCCATTTAACAATGGCACTAAACAAAAATGTTTGTTGTGACAAACTTGCGCGCGTTCCGCTTGCACCATCCGCGAGCGGCGGAAGTGCGAGCGGGAGGGGGCGCGGCGAACATTTTCCCGGCAAATGAAGCGTGGCCAGACCGCAGATTGACCGCAGAGAATGGAGGCAGCGAGTGACAGCATGGCGGCGGGTCAGCGCTGTCAGTCGACGTCGAGCGCGCGCGCGGGCAGCACGCACGACCAGCGGTCACGCGACGCGGGAAAAACGGCCCAGCTGATGTTGACAGGCGCGTGCCGATCGCTTCTTGGAACCTCGCCTCTGAGACACTTCGGACGGTCCCGCACGATCCGTGACTCACAAAAATGTCGAAAGTTAAGTTTAAACAGTCAAGGCTGGATAGTTATTCTCATTGAGGAAAATTTACACCCGCGTAAACAACTGCAATTCGACTGACTAGATAACTCATGATCTCGAGTAGGACTAAGTGAAACCAAAAGTGAAGGACAAAGCGGAAAAAATTTGGACCGCAGCCAGAAGTGTGTGGCGGTTTTGTGATTTACAATAAATTACTCATCGCGTCGTAAACAAGAAAAAGTATTATTAGCATCAGTGGCAAAACGCCGTTCTTTGTGTTGAAGTAAAAAAAATTGAAATTGGAACATTGCGCGCGAAAAAGTTTTGACGTGTGAAGCACGGTGGTGTCATGCGTTGAAGGATGCACTTGCCGTATGAGTCCAGGAGCCGGCGGCGCCGAGAGATGGAGTGGGAACCGGACTGGATACAGAGCATCCTCGAGGAAACGTTACAGGAGCACCCTGATCTCGGTAAGCAACCACAGGAACCGTGCAATAGCGAAAAAAAACAAAAAAAAACATTTTTACGAAGCGATAAAAGAAAAAAATATTATCCAATAGTATCTATTGCAAATATTGTTTTGAATTTTTATAATTACTAGCATAAGCATGAACAAACTTATAAAAAGACTACCTTGTTCAACCCCCGACTTGGGCAAGCATTAACAATACTTAACTAAAAATTATCTGATGAATAAAGTTGTTTCATGTAAGATAAATAATGACGTTAAAGTTATATGTATTTTCTTTCATTAAGTAACTAGTAACATACTATTTTCTAAAAACATAAATATGAAGTGAAGTTATTGAGTTATACCTAAAATAAAACATAAAATATATATTTGATATAACCCTCCATTGCACTGTCATATTCACTAAAGTGCAGTTAAATTTCCTTCCTTCCCGTTGAAATATATTGTGGGAGTTTTCTTCGTCAAAACTGTAGTGGAAATATAAATATTAATTCTCGGACCCGTTTATTTTCTTGCAAATTTAATTTATAACTTAAAAAATTAGGAAAGTTGAATACAGCTATGATTGTTTACAAAGAAAAAAATCTTTTCCCGAAGAAAATTATAGAAAATGCGTTGGGTATTATATTCTCCGGTAAAAAGTCCCATTCTGATTGTAATAATATAATAATAATAATAATAATATCTATCGACGCTTCACACCACGTCAGTCTGGCCCCGTGGTAAGTACCTGAAGGACTTGTGTTACGGGTACCAGACAACGGAAATATATTTAATACTTTTATACTATACATATATTTAAGATTTTTATTATATTATACACATATTTAATACACACCCATGACCCAGGGATTCGAACCCGCGACTCCCGGCTTGAGCTACCGACAGCCCACCCACTGAGCCACAGAGGTCGTCAAATTTGTTTCCTTTTATTTACGAAGCTACCGTCTTAATTTTTGTTTTTACCCGACTGCGAGGAGGGTTTTAACTGTGTTTGTTTTAATTTTCCAATACTTATTAACACTTCCATCGTTGGTATCGCAGACACAATAGATTTTCAATTGTTATGCGGTAGCCGGCTGCCGCTTGGGGATTGATAGGTTAAAAGTATGGTTTCTTAAAAACAGTACTTTCAGTTTAATTATTATTTTAAAAATTTTAATATTATTATGATCAATTTTTTTTTACTAAATACGACCGTTGCCGCACTTACGATTTTCACTGTTTTAAAACTCTTTTTCTCTTTAAACTTGGTAAATATCATTTACTTAGTACTGTCTATCTTCTATCTATAAAAATAAAAATGAATTTAAATTTTCTTAGTCTCGCTAAAACTTGGAGTGGCTAAACCGATTTGTCACATTTAAGACTTAAAATATTGTTCGAGGAAGTCCAGGGAAAATATACGGCGAGAAAATTTAGGAGTTCACTGCTCTTCTAGTGAAATAAAATGTGGATGTTAGGCCGCGGCTTTATCGCGCAGAAACTGTAAGGGGGCAAACGAGCAAACGGGTCACCTGATGGTAAGCAACTACCGTCGCCCATAGACACTCGCAACATCAAGAGCTCTGCAGGTGCGTTGCCGGCCTATTCAGGATATTAAATTATCCTAATAGAACAGCATTTTGAGCCCAAGAAAATAACATAGTAACTAATAACTAATAAGTAACTATATGCTTTCCCGATACTACTAAGTACTCCATTATTGTGATTTGTGATTGGTTGAGCTGATTGTGGGTAGAGGTATAACATACAAACAGACGGACACATTTATGCATTTACAATATTAGTAAGATAGAAAATAAATTATTGGGTTCAACAAACTATACAATTGTAGAATCTTAAAAGTCTATACAAATAGACTAAAATTGCTGTCACGCCTCCGCGCACATAAAACATAGCAACATCAGACAAGACATAGACATAATAGCATGATTTATAATAGTATTTCATCGATGTTGCAATAATTATACAAAATATTTTCCTGTTGTATAATTACTATAACTTACATAATACTAAACTGCATTCACGCATATTGCTCAATTTTTAACTAAACTGGTTTTACTATGTTTTGTTAAACCTTATTATTATAGGGTCATAGGGTATTATAGTATCATTATGGGGTAGGGCATGGACAATTTTAACACCCCTCTTTTTGGTCGGGGGTTAAAAAGAAGGGCCTTTTAAGCTCTACTTTATATACCACTATAGATGACGCCCGCAACTTCGTTGCGCCAAAATTCGTATATCGCGCGGGAACCGTACATTTTTCCGGGATAAAAAGTATCCTATGTCCTTTCTCGGGACTCAAAGTATCTCAGACAGACAGACACACTTTCGCATTTATAATATTAGTATGGATTCTGCTGTACCAATGTGGATATAATAATATACCCGGCACTTATCAGGAAGTAGTGAAACAGGTCCTAAAATTTAAATCATGAGCATTGAGCAGATGGGAATTAAAATTTCTTTTGGTTTTTGGTTCCGCCAAAAAAAACTCAAATAAGTACTATAAAAATAATCCAAATAAAAAAACTTTAAATTTTCCATGTCTAGCGCTATATTATTAATTCAAAATATATCGTACGATATCGGCAAATCTGTAGGAATCCCCACGCTATGTCCGACTCCGAACACAAGTATGGACGTAAAAACCCGCGCGCTTCCGGGTTTTGTGATAAATGTAATTGTTCCTATTAATATACGTTTAATTTATAACCTGACTAGATAAATTCAATTGCGACGAAATTAGTTTATTATGCGGAAACCGTACATTTTTCCGGATCCAGAACTATCCCATGTTCTTTTCCGTTTCTCAAAATATCTCCATACCAAATTTCATTTAAATTGGTTTTAGCCGTTAAAGCGGATTTGAGATTTTCAAACTTTTTAGTATATTTTAATATTAATAATAAGGATTAATATATTCTCTATAAGTATTCATTAATGTGTGTTTGTTCGTATTTTAATTTTACACACGTTGTTTCCCGCGACATCGTCCACGTCAACACATAATAACAAATATTATTAAATATAATTTTCCCCGTTTTTTCACGTTTTCCACTAAATCTTTTCTCCTATAATTGGTCGCAGCGTGATGTTATATAACCCAAACCCTTCGCCAATAAATATGCTTTCCTTCACAAAAAGGCTTCTTTTAACGTAAACAGAAGTTCAACGAAAAAGAAGTCTTCAACTCTCCAGCTTTTTATTATTAACTAGCTGACCCGGTGAACTTCGTGACGCTTTAAAACTTTCCCTGGACTTCTACGAATATTTTAAGACTAAAATCAGCCCAATTGGTTCAGCCGTTTTCGAGTTTTAGCGCGACATTTAAAAATCCATTTTTATATAATATAAGATAAGATAATAAGTATAGATTTCATTAAAATCCTATATATATATATATATATATATATATATATATATATATATATATATATATATATATATATATATATATATATATATATATATATATATATATATATATATATATATATTACCTTAAGTCATTAAATATACCAAAATGTTGCCCAAAACTTGGTCGTCAACGTCATTGAATCTATTAAAGACTTTCTGAAGAAGTACCTTTACTGAGAAGGGTTTCTGAAGAAGTACCTTTACTGCTGACTAGAGATTACAGATCATTTTGAAGACCTGTTTTAAATTAATCAACATCATAATAATTAGGAACGGGGGAACTACCGCGTATTTTGAATGTGTTGTAGTTTTTTTTGTTAATCTTTAAATAAGATTAACAAAAAAAACTACAACACATAGTGATGATACCCGCCACTCCGTTGCGCCAAAATTCGTTTATCACGCGGGAACCGCACATTTTTCCGAGATAAAAAGTATCCTATGTCCTTTCCTGAGACTCAAAGTATCTCCATGCCAAATTTCAGCAAAATCGGTTCAGCGGTTTGGGCGTGAAGAGGTAACAGACAGACAGATATACAGACACACTTTCACGTTTATAATATTATTAGTATATTAGTATGGAAGTATGGATTTTGATTAGTCATTAACTCATTACATATTTTGTTTTTAAACATGTTACTGAGCGACACTTTTTTTTCGGAAATAACCCAGGCCATTGGCCACGGCGTACAACTTACAGCGTACTATCGGTTGATTAATAAAATAAAATAACAGCAATATTTTAACCAAGAAAAAGCTAGTTTAGGCTCATACATAGTTTAAGAAAGATAGAAAGTGATTTTTTTTCATATTGGATATCTAAAAATAGATAGGCAGGTTATTACATTAACCTCGAAACTGATGGTTATTTTCGGTTATCGGATTTTTACCATTAAGTAGGTTATCTATAAATAGATATGAATATTAAATTATAAACAAAATGATTTATTTAAATAGCTTAGATATGATGATAATTATAAACTCTGTTTGGATATAAATAGAATGAATTAATAAAATTTCGATGAGGCAGTGATTAGTAGTAGTCTACTACTACTAATGAATATGAGCAAGTGAATAAAAGCAAGTGTTTTAAATAAATTGAATTAAAAGCTAAAATAAAACCTACTCACATGCTCAATCCCGACTCATGTTGAATTAAACGTTAACAAAACTCAGTATCTATAATAATATCAATTTAAATAACACATCTTATTGACCGGGCGAAAAAGAAATAAAATGGGCAATGGCACTTTATTTAGTTCCGAGTTATTTCACTTCAAATATTCTTTATATTATACAATATAATATGAAAACAGATGCTTTAAATAATACAATAAACTAATAAAATAAACACTAAAGTAAAACTACCATAAAACTAGTACTATAAAAAGTAGAGAAAAACTTTAAATATTTAATATAGGTTCTCATCCAGGCTGCTGCCTTTAGGGAGGGTGCCTATAGAATGCTGGCGACATTGCCCCGCTGTAAAGCCAGGCTTATGGCCGGGACACAAAAACACGATACGACGTAGTACGACGTCGTGTCGTGGGAATCTAGGACGCGTGTCGTAAAAAACCACCACACGACATCGTACGACGTCGCGTCGTAGAAACTCACGTAGAAATTCAAAGATGAGTTTAGTTCTACGACCCGACGTTTTACGATGTCATGTCGTGGTTTTTTACGACGCGCGTCGTAGATTTCCACGGCACGACGTCGTGTCGTGTTTTTGTGTCCTAGCCCGCAAAAATACGCTCCAGCCCTCTGGTCACCTGTGCAGCGTTCTATGAGGCGAGATAATAATATAAAATTGAAAAACTTTTAACGTAAAGTTATTTGGTTATGTTTCAATCAAAATTGAACGGAACGGAGTATACGACTTAGAAAAAACAAGGAATATATTTTATGAGCTGTGAGATTTTTAATTTAACCGTTAATATTAAGCCTACTTTTGGACAGTCATAATTTTGTCGAATAAATAATAATATTATCAACACTGTTGATATTATTATTTATTCGACAAAATTAATTTCGAATATTTTTGTCACTATACTATGAAATAATAATTTGATTTTGTAAGGAAACGAAATATTATTGTGGCAAAACATGTAAATCTTACTGATAAACGTTACTTCTAATAAAAGAGTTCAACGCATACGCCAAACGTAAAAATTACAGAAAAATATTTTTACTACGAATTCGCATGGTATGTTTCCTTATGGATGTTAGTAGGTACTTTGTAATTTTATTTTAATAATATAATAATATTTTTTATATTTAACAACAGTCTTAGCGTATCTGGTCAAAAGGAAAAGTTTTTATTTTAATCTAGTATTAATGTATTATTTTGAACACATAATTAATTTAGATTAAAAATAATTATAGTAGTAAAATAATGTAGAATTATCCATACATTTTTCATCATCTCCAATAATATGTATGGATGACTCTCCACATAATATTATCACATAACGCAAACTCTATATTAAAAAATTTTAAGCTATAGGTACTCAATGCTTACTAATTGATTTTTTCCGAGTGTGATAATTACTTTTCTGTATTATCAGTCTGTTCGGTTTATTTTATACACAAAACATCTGTCGTTATTTTTTTACGCCTCATAATATAAACTTAACACTGAGTAATGAAGTAAAACTTATAATATGCTACTGCACTACGCTACGTTTTTGCCACTTCGAAATTGCGTGCTGTACGCGTGATGGTAATGTTGCCAGATTCCAATTTTAAACCATTTCCGGGTGGAATTAAACAACTGAAATAAATTTTTAATTTTTTTTTTTTTCAAAAATAACTGGTATTAGAAAGTACCTATCAATATAGATATTTATCCCCAAGAAGACATTTCATGTTCATCACAATGGGCATTGTCCAAAAAAAATCACATGTACTTTTTATATTTTTTTTCGTTAAAATAGGGTATTTTAAGAATATAAATTAAATAATTTTGAAATTCATTGGCTAGTTTTTTCTCAATAAATTTTTAAAGTTTCGCTCTGACGTCATCATCGGCGGCCAATTGACCTTTGCAGTATGTTTTTTTTCTTTTCAATCTTATTTATAATGGCTGGTTCGTTAAATGCAAGTTATTATTATGTGAAAGCTGATACGAGAAGCTTACCAAAAGTTCGAAACGTAATGTTGGTCGAATTTATTGCTAATTTAACGCCATTGAAGGTCAAACTAAGGTTAAACATATTTGTTCAAAAATATAAGTAACTAATGGGTATTTTTTTCGTTTATATACAGAAAAGCGATCACTGACCTTATTCCTCGAAATGTTTTTGTAATGAGCAAAATTAAAAAAAAATGGACAATCCCCATTAATAGAAGATAACTTTACCAAATATTTTTACAAATGATTACTAACTATAAGAAGGACAATAATATGCTTATTGCTTACCAACTCAAAAATCACACATTTGGGGAAAAATCTACCCCTAACAATGCTTTTACAATTAGTGATAGACGATAGTATACAGGTTTAGGCAGTAGGTGGTGAGGTAGGTAAGGGTGGTTGTAAAAGCACTCATGGTAATGAGATCGTTCAATGCCAGCTAATGAGGTCAGGGGCTGTTCAACAAAACCATTTGGACGCCCATTTACAATCAACAATGCCGCGCCGTCACTGCCGTATTAGAAAACATTTGGAATTCGAATGATGATTTTAACGACAATTCACGGTCCCAGTGGGCTCTTATCATAACAGGCTACATGATAAAATCTTGGTAATATGATGAGCCTGTAGGACATCCCTCCCTCAATTATAGGGAAATAGTATGTTTTGACATAAGTTATATCGTGCCTAATAGTCACTATTAATTTTTTTTCTTCTTAAAAATAGTATTGATGGAAAAAATAAATTTATTGACCGAGGCGATACGAAAAAATTCAGGCTGCGACCGCGCCGGCCAAATGTCGATACCGTATTAAAAATTTGAATATGGAATAATGATAACTCGGGGAATATTTGGTTAGAGTCATGGCAATTCGTTCTAAAATTAAAACAGTGCTTACTTCTTAACAACAGCTATAAATAGCTTATAACTGCCTTGTGCCTACTAGAACATAGTAGTAACACGTCATTGAATAAATATATTTTTAAAATTATTTAATTATGGTAATTGACTGTGAAGGGCTTTTTACATTTATTTATTATTATTATTCATAGATATTGTCTAGACGTGTAATATTTTAACACTGATAATAATGATTATAAATACGAAAGTTTAAAGTGCATGATTGTAAGTACTTATATAAAAAAATAAAAAATATCCTGTGGTTTCATATAAACCTCATTCTAATATTATAGTGTAGTAAGTTAAAATTTGTGTAATATTGATAATATTATTATGACACGTTCTAAAGTCCAAATCGATTAAGAACAGGATTGACAAGCAGGATCTGTCGAATACACAAAAAATCAATTAAAGATGAAATATTCCCAAATTTTTGTGTAACACGGATTTGGTGCGGAAAAACCTCCACTTGAGACGTTATGATTTCATGTGTGATTTTGTATGACTGACATGTCATGACGACATGTCTAGCGGTTAAGAACTCGAATAAAAACTCGTCGATCGCGTATGATTTGTGACGTCACGCTTGTTAGTGTATGACATGGGTGGGTTTTCGACGATTAAACAATTCATGCTTATTTTGCCTCTGGTGTGACCTCTATGTCGATGACATAAGGATCTTCTTGTTGTCTTGATTGAATTAAAATTTTTGTTTTGAATTCCTATTCTTAAGCTAAGTACTCACATATAGTTTTGCTCGATAGTTTTACTCGAAATCGAGTAATAATTACTGTGTGGACCGCAAAACTGACAGCTCGATTCTCGAAGGCTCGCATCGAGCCGCTCGAAGCATTGATGGAACCGGATGGAGCCGGATTAATGGAATGAAATATTATGTATATCGATTTTGAATAAAACTATCGAGCAATGCTGAATGTGTGGACGAAAGCCCGAGCCGCGGGTTTTGCTCGACGTTATTGCTCGATTGAGCAAAACCGTATGTGAGTACTTAGCATTAACTAGCGGGCCCGACGGACGTCGTCCCGTTATATCTATGAAGTTTTCTTTTTAACTCTCTACGGTCGCGGTAGTGAGAATACTTAAATTTTCTATCGAAGTAATTTTTAAAAAAATTCTTCCCTTAACAACCTTTCAAACATTAACAAACACAATAAAATAAGAATTAGCTAAATCGGTTCAGCCGTTCTCGAGATTGGTGCTTAAACACATTAGCGATCCATTTTCATTAACACATAGCTACGAATATAGTTGTATGTGACGTCGCAAGAACATACAACTGTGTTATCCGTCTGATGAAGTCATACAATGTTTATGTATCTCTAGACGTAGTGGGTTTTTTAATTGATGGTATAATATGTTATTGATTGTATTAGCAATGCCTCGTGATCTTTTTTAACTTCGGATATACCCCGTTTTAATTCATTCTGTTCTAAATGTTAATTATATAAACACCTTTATTATATAAACACCTTTATTATAATTTATAGGCAACACAACATTCATAATAGTGTTTATATACAACAACATGCAACAATTACAATATAGTATTGGTAGATATTTCTTTGTTACGCGGTTAATTATTATTATAGGTGACATTTAAATTAGTACTATTATAGCCGACGACCCGGAGATTTCTTTGCACTTACATTAAATAAATTGGAACCTACAAAGAAAAATGTCTCAATTTTTTTTTTCACTTTTGTATGGGGAAACTCGTGACGCTCGAGCCCTTGCTCATACAAAAGCGAAAAAAACTGGTCTTTCAGCGCTTCTTTCACAGTGAACTCTCTACAAGGAACACATACAGACCCTAAAATATTATCACTTAGGTTTGTTACACACTGTATAACATCAATCATCATGTTAATATTTTAAGGAATATTCACATAAAGTCGAGACATTCAGACAAGACCTCTTTACCTACTCTATGTTTGATATATTTTGTTAGAGTATCTTATTAATTTATCCAAATGAGAAAGAAATAGGTTATTCAAAATTATATTGTAACTATTTCAAAAAGTAACTATTTTATAATAATCTGTGCCAAACCGCTCAGGTAAAGTCATTAATAGAATTCCTTACATCCGGTCCGTACGATATTAGCGAAATATTTGACAACTTGTACGATCTAAAATATTAATGAATAAATCTATACTTACTAATATTAGAAACACGAAGGTTCGTCTGTTTTAACACCTAAACCGTTAACCCGTTTTTATGAAACTTGGTGTGGAGATATTTTCAGCCTTGTGAAACATCCATACTAATGTTACTAATGCGAATGTGTCTCTCTATCTGTCTGTCTGTCACCTATTCACGCCCACACCGCTGAATAGATTTTGCTAAAATTTGGAATGGAGATACTTTAGAGTCCCGGGAAAGGACATAAAATACTTTTTATCCCGGAAAAATGTACGGTTCCCACGTGATAAACAAATTTTTATATTATTTATGTTATAGGATAGTTTGTTACATCGCTTCGTTGTGCTACAATCTACGCTACAACAGAATATAGTCTAAATAAAGACTAAAAATAATTTTTGGTCTTTATTTAGACTAACAGAAACTCAGTCCTTTAGTCATAAATCATAATTATTATGACTAAGGTGGGATTTCACCAAATACACATAAAACTTAGCTTTATAAAACTTAGTTTCCATTGAACTCGTTCATTCTGCGACGTAAATCTCGTTTTGTTTCGATTGGATTTAACTACCTTCTTTTGATCGCGATTATTAAATCTAAGTTTACGTGACGTCACGCAATTATTTTACATGTTTTCAGTATTTTAAAGCCTTTTCACGTTAATTTAACTTCAAAAAAGAAAGAAACAATACATAAACTTACAAACGCATGTGTCAAAACTGTCATATTGCCATTTCTTTTGTCTATGTTTTTCGTTCCGCCATGACAGGGCTTGAACGGGTTTTACGACGTTGAACTTCGGACTTTGGGCGTTCAGAAGATAAAACTCGGATTTGGGGCGGGGGCGCCCCTAAGGGGCAATTTCATCAAAGAAATGGAACGCGTTCAATGTACACTGAACCGGTTCAAAACGTATAAACGCGATTATAACATCGAATTGCATTTCGCCAACATAAACTGAACGCGTTCACAACAAATCCGAGTTTTATCTTCTGAACGCCCAAAGTCCGAAGTTTAACGTCATAAAACCCGTTCTAGCCCTGTCATGGCGGAACGAAAAACATAGACAAAAGAAATGTCAAAATAGCAGTTTTGACACATGTGTTTGGTTAGTTTATGTATTGTTTCTTACTAATTTGTAGTTAAATTAACGTGAAAAGGCTTTAAAATGATGAAAACATGTAAAATAATCGCGTGACGTCACGTAAACTCAGATTAAATAATCGCGATCAATAGAATTTTGTGAAATCCATTTGAAAGTGAACGAGATTTACGTCGCTGCATGAACGCGTTCAATGGGAACTAAGCTTTATAAATTTAGTTTTATGTGTGTTTGGTGAAATCCCACCTGAGTGTCTAAACACACTAGGCCGAAGTTCCGCGGCGTAATTTCCGCATGATTCCGCCTGCAATGTATTTTAAATTACCGATGACATACTATTCCGTCGCGTTCCGTCCGTATTTTGTATGCGTTTGAACTTTGACATTTCGGACGTTATCATGTGGAATTTACGCCGCGTAGCTTCGGCTGGTGTGTTTAGACACTAAAGAATTGATTTTCTTTTGAAGCAAAGTTAGGTAATGCAACATTTTCACCAATCTCAAAAATTCAACCGCAAAAATCAATTAACACTACGTACAATTTAATAAAAACTTTCAATACCTCGATGGTGCTGCTTTCACCAGATGGGAGACAACCCTTTACCGCACCCACTTGCGGCTGTAATCGGTTTTGCTTCCGTAAATAGAAAAACCACTAAACTACGTTTTTTCTCAGTCCAACGACCTTTATCAGATAGAAGTGTATTTGACAGATTGTGGGGTTTTTGATAGCCGGATATGGTTCAGTGTGCGTACCATGAGCTCTTATAAGAGTAATTAATGTAATATTGCTTTTATATTTTTTAGAAACAAACTACATGATCTCTATTTATAAACAAAACTATGTTTTTTGTTCGACATTTTGTTTGACATTGCTTTAACATTTCAAAGAACTACTGCTTACGAGTATATAGGAACTCATGGCAGTTCAGTTTTGTTATTTGTAGAGTAAGTCGGTCCTGATCTCTCGCCAGTCGTGTCGGTGGTCCGTCCTATAACTGGGTTGTGAGAGTAAAGGAGAGACTTTTGTGTACTGCGCACATACTTGGACACTATAAAGTTACTCCTGTGTAACTGGCCTGGTTTCAGTTGAACCGGCCACCGTCACCGAAATCGGTGTGGGTATATATAATTTCGTGGATTACCCACATCACATAATTTTCTAGAATATTCGTATTATAATAATTATTTTACCTTCTGACCGTTTTGTGGCTTCCGCTGTATTATCACACCTAGCAACACTTGAAACAAATTAATTGTACTTTACCACAAATTATAAAGGATAAAGTACCTAATAGTTTTCCTGTACTAATCAATTCCTGGATTTTCCAATGGGGAATGGGTAATTTTTATCTCTTACCTCCTATAGAATTACCGGCAAATGATGTTAACCTATACGGATATAATTACATTAATTAGGTAATATTACAATTAAATTGGGTCATGACGTAAAGCTGTTTCATTATAATATCACACACACACACTCACACATACTTACTGATTGACAGTATATAGTCTGTACTTATATATGTATTATAAAGCTTCAGAGTTTGAACGCGCTAATTTCAGGAACTACTGGTTGAAATTGAAAATTGGAAGACATTAGATTTATAAACAGATACGAACCTACGTAACTACCTCTATTATGTCAAGCTCAGCCAACGTTACAAGTCTCTGCCTGCCAATGAATTAACTTCTCTGATAGTACAAGAAGTACAAGGAAATCATGGGTAAATGGCAGACCTACTCAATTTTGTCGGGTTTAGTGCCACATTAGTTCCGATATCAGTGACGCCTGTACAAGTTCTCTTTACAACGTTTCTCCACCCAAAGAGCAAATGATTTAAAAATAGTTGTTTGCAGTTCGCACGGGAAGTCCCGACTACATGTGCTCCGTGCTGCCTCAGCACTGGCGCTCCAACAAGACCCTACCTGGAGGGTTCAAGGTGGTGGCACTGGGAGACGTGCTGGATGGCACCCAGGTAATGGGAATTAATGATATTTTCTATGAATTTAAGTAACATGCTATGTATGTCATAGCATGCTACGTGCTATTGCTTTGCTATTTGCTAAAATCACGGCATCGTGAACTCTCGGTTCGCAACGCACCGCTCGCGTCGAGTATTATTTCGCATCGAGTGGAAAATAGCAAGTTCAATTGGACGTGAATTTTTTCATGATCGCATAGACTGTTGCTGCGCACGTTAATATTAGCAATCGTATTTTTAGCAAGTGCGAATAATTAAATTTTTATTACTTTTTAATTATTAATTATTGCTGATGGGCTTTTAACAATTAATTATTACGAGATGACGCCCGCAACTCCGTTGCGCCAAAACTCGTTTAACGTGCAGGAACCGTACATTTTTTCAGGATAAAAAGTATTCTATCTCCTTTCCTGGGACTCAAAGACCAGAATATGTCCATACCAAATTTCAGCAAAATCGGTTTAGTGGTTTGGGCTTGATGAGGTAACAGACAGACAGACACACTTTCGCATTTATAATATTAGTATCGATTGCTAATGCTATATTTTACCAACATCCAGGTGACAGTCAGAGCGGGCAACGACGAGAACGTGTCAGCTGAATTGCGGAATAACACCGCGGTGATGAAAAATAGAGTCGCCAAGTTCAATGATCTGAGGTTCGTCGGGAGAAGTGGGAGAGGTAAGTTTTTCTAAGATTAGTATTATTTATTTCGATTATTCTTAGTACACCTAAGTTTAGTGAGAAACCGTAAAGTTAGGGTTGATTAAGACCGCAACGCGACGCGTGGATGTATTTCTAATTTTATATGGATTTGACAGATTCGCAAGACGTCTCACGCAATTGAAACCTGCCAAATCCATACTTTATGCCGCGCCGCGCCTCGCCTCACCTCGTCACTTAGCTTTTAACATTATTTGTATTTACTCTTAGAGCAAAAATTTAAGACCATTTTACAGGGTTAATCTTCTTTAAGATAACTCTATCATTCTATATATCTCTGTATAAAATCGTATTTTAATCCAGTACAGCGATACAAACTCTAATATTATAAATGCGAAAGTGTGTCGTGTATTTGTTAAATTATTACACTGAAATTGTTGGAAAACTTAATAAAATCTGAAATAGAGACACGTAGCAGTGATTCTCGGAAAAGGACAAACGATGGTTTTTATCTTAAACACAAGCTGTTAACACTAACAGACGTTGGTGAAATTGGGCCTTAGTGTGATAAAATGTAGCCTATAGCCTTCCTCCTAAATGGGCTATCTAACACTGAAAGAATTTTTCAAATCGGACCAGTAGTTCCTGAGATTAGCGCGTTCAAACAAACAAACTAGTGTTTGTTAGTTCAGCTTTATAATATTAGTATAGATTGTACTTTTCCGCGCGATTAACGAATTTCTACACAACGCAATTCCAGGCAACATCTAGTCAACTATAACTCTTCGCTTAGACACCCAGTAAACTACCCTAGGTGTAAACAAGCCGAACACAGATACAAATCATAGGCCGGGCTAGATTAAGCAATTATCTATGGCAATCTAGACCTAGGAATCTAGCGCTTTAGGGCCAGTTATTTGAGACTAATGAGATATTTTGACCAATGTCATGTTCTTTAAAAGATTATAACAACACAGGTTTTTGGCAGAAGTTTAACTAGTTAATTGCGTTTTCGACTAATTATCTTTTTGGCTTCAACCAATCAAAAGAACTAGTGGATAGCTGTAACTCCAACTCAAATCCTTCTGGGTTTAAGGCTCAAGTACCTACTTATAGGTAGAGTTTTGGTAAGAGATCGAATTGGTTAAGTTAAGGGGCTACTGCATGTGAAGTAGAAGACTTTTCGGGGTGATAATATTATATTTTAAATAAAAAACTCAAAAGTTAACTTTACATCCATATTTCGTATTATACAAAGCTATAAAATAACTCCAAATACTCTTAACAGTAAAAAGCTCTATACATAAGCTCTCTAATGTCCAAGCTATTAGGCACACGTTCCGCCGAATGATAATGATCACTCGAATCATCACTGATGACTCTATCACGAGTACAAATTGTCACGAGCTCTAAATATCATATTTAGAGCTAGCTTTAAACTCTATGTAGAGTGCGTCTACAATTCTCTATTAGATTTTAGAGTTAAAAAATACATTCAAATTTAAATTCAAAATTCTTTATTTGCATAAAACATGGTGAAATTAGATGTTACAAACATTGATAGGTACCTACATGTTTTGCCTGTTTATGGCATGCGAATGTTTTTTATGAAAGTCATATTAGTTAAGTAACATGCATACGGTATTATGTAAATCTTTAAAAAGGTTTATAAAATTAGGTCTTATCTCATTGTATTACTACATTTAAGTCACATATTAAAATCATGTCAAAATTATACATTACATTAAATTATATATATATTAAAATTTAAATTATTTCATTAATTTAATTATATTTATCGTTTAGATATTCTGCAACAGAGTAGAAATTTTTATCTATGAGAAATTTAAATAATTTCTTTTTAAAACTATAACAATTTTCAATTTGCTTTATGTCAGAGGGTAGTTTGTTATACAGTTTTTGCATCATTATGTATGCACTTTTACTAAGCTTACAAGTCTTTGATATAGGTATTTTAAGTCTATTTTTATGTCGCATGCTTTTAAAACATGCGACATGCGTTTTCGTACATCTGTATGTTATATTTTTTAAAAAATAGAATGGATTCGTAAATATATAAACAGGGTAACGTTAGGATCTTAAACTTTTTAAAATAGGGTTAACAGCTTTCTATTTGTTTCAGACCGCACATAGAGCGTATGCATCTTTTCTGAGCTCTAAAGACAAGTTCATGTTCAGTAGCGTTACCCCAAAAAACAATACCATATCTTAAAATGGATGCTACGTAAGCATTCTACGTTATAAGCAAGGCATCCGACTACTTTTGCTAGCATATTTAGTGCATATGAGAACTTTTGTAATTTTGTACATAATATTTCAATGTGAGAATTCCAACTTAAGTCATTGTCAACCAAAAGCCCCAAGAATTTTGTTTCTGTGATTTCTTCTATAGCATGATTATTGTATTTAATATTTAACGTAGGTCGCTTCTTATTTTTGTTAACTAATGTCATTATTTTCGTTTTGTCAAATTTCAAATTTAATTCATTTTCTTTTAGCCATTCAATTATAATAATCAAAGTATTAAAAATCTTCATCTCAATATCAGTCATTCCGTCGTCAAAAAATAATAAGTTACAGTCATCGGCAAAAATTCTTATAGGGATTTTAATATGTGATGAAAGTCATTTATAAAGATAATAAAAAAGAGTGGACCGAGGACACTTCCTTGAGGTACACCGCGAAAAGTATATTTGAGTTCAGAGTAATGCAGTTCCTCTGACTTTGTCTGGAAATTTATGGTTTGTATGCAAGTGAATTGTAATCTATTCTTTAAATATGATTTAATAAGTTCTAAGGCATTTCCTCTAATACCATATTGATACATTTTAGCAATTAAAATGTCATGATTTACAAAGTCGAAGGCTTTTTTTAAGTCCATGTATAAAGCGCAGGACACGTAGCCTTTGTCAACATTCTCCATTAATTCTCTTAAGAAATTAAAAATGGCAACATTTATTATGCATTTTTTTCTAAAGCCCATTTGCTGTGGAGAAAATAGATTAAATTTATGAAAATAATTGTATATTCGTTCGTAGATAGCTTTTTCTATTATTTTTGATAGAACAGACACTAGAGCAATGGGCCTATAGTTTTCTATATTCATTTTGTCATTTTTTTTGTGTAGAGGCTTAATTATTGTAACTTTGAGCCTATTTGGAAACTGTCCTTGGGACATACATAGATTTGTTAAGTGAGCTAGGATAGGCGCTATAATCGGTGCTACAA
Organism: Polyommatus icarus; assembly: GCA_937595015.1. NCBI lineage: Eukaryota > Metazoa > Arthropoda > Insecta > Lepidoptera > Lycaenidae > Polyommatus > Polyommatus icarus. Next base: position 5,764,743 of record OW569338.1, on the reverse strand, counting down.
ATTTAATTACTTTAGTAGAAATATTGTCATTGCCTGTACTATTAGTATTTTTAAGAGACATGATATACCGGATAATATCTTTTACTGTAGTAGGGTACATAAACATCGAATGAGGGGTAAATGGCGCATCAAATTTCTTTTTAGGGTTTTTAGGTAATCTATTTTCAGGGTGACCAATGAAATAGTTGTTGAAAGCCGAAGCTATTTGGACGGGGTTAGAGACGATATTGTTATCTTCATCACATATCTGCGCAATGTTATTATACGACAGTTTTTTTTGTGTAATTTTTTTGTATCACTTTCCACGTAGCCTTCGATTTATTAGTCGCTGTTTTAATATAGTATTCATTTTGTGCTTTTTTAGTTAAGTTTATAATTTTCTTAAGACGTTTAGTGTAAGTTTTAAAATTGTTCCTATTTTCTGTTGTTTTCAGTTTTCTGTACTCCCAAAGCATTTGCCTTTTTCTTTTAACACATTTTTTGATTTCTTTTGAAATCCATTTTGTTTTATTTAAAGCATTTGTTCTTATTTTTATGAATGGAAAACAGAGGTCATAATATAGTAGTTTAAAAAGGTCAAAGAATGAGTCAAATGCAACTTGCGCATCTTTTTCATTATAGCATTCTGAGAAAGTTAAAGAATTTAGGTAGTTACGAAATTTTATCATATTTTCATTACTGAAATCCCGCCTAAAAACGTACCAATATGGAATGGAGGGTATAATATTTGTTGGACACTGTAAGAGCTGGGCTGTATGGTCTGATAAAGCTAGATCAATGATTTTATGCTTAGTTCCTTTTATATTATGCGCAAAGTTATCTATGCAGCTTCCACTACTAAGGCGAGTGGGTTCTTTAATTGCAAGAGTTAAGTTACAACTGAGAAGAAGATCAGAAAAACGCTGTGAGAGGTAATCTTTTTTCAAGGTATTGATATTAAAGTCTCCACAAATTATTGTTTTCCATTTACCTCGACAGTATGCTGCTAGGAGGCTATCAAATAATTTAAAAAATATGTTAGTGGTCACAGCATCATTTATTGGAGGTCTATAAATGTTAATAATCTATTAACTTAACAGCACTACATTCCAGTATGTTTTCTATACAATTTTTTTTTATGTTTGGTACAACTTCATGCCTAAGCGTATTTTTTACTAAGATACATGAGCCACCATGTCTGCTACTCCTCACGTACATAGTCACTAGAGTGTAGTTAGGGATTTGAAGAGAATCGCTATCTCCTTGTATCATGTTGTGCTCAGTAATGCAAATAACTTCCACATTGGTGTAACTAAGTTTTAAGTCATTAAGATGAACTGTTAGTAAATTAGATTTAGATATAAGGCCGTTTATATTTTGATGTAATATATTTAAGAATTTAGGTACGAAAAAGTGTATCATTTGTTGAATTGTGGGTAGAAACATTCATCATGTCGTCATAATATTGTTCATTGAAATCATTATTGTTGGAAATAGTATTAGAAGATTTGTAGTAATTTGAGATGTCATTAATGTCATTTAACAAGTCATAAAAAATTATATTATATCCATTGAGATGTAATTATATCCTAAGTTGTTTAGTCTTCCGTTTCCTTTATTAAACATGGAGTAATTATATTTAATATTCCTATTACTGTCTAATAAGTACACATGTTCATGTGTTATAACATCTAAGTATAGTAGGTTATTAAAATGCTGAATTCTCCAATTGAACACATCATACCCTAATCTATATGTTGGAAGACATAGGATTATGTTTGTGTTTCTGATATTACATAACATGTTTCTTATATTTATGACTAAATTAAAATAATTTTTTGTTACAGTAAAATCATTTTCACTGATAAAGACTATACAATAATCATTCATGGTGTAATTTTCTAGCTTGTTACTTAAAGACTCAATTTTTTTTTTTGTATTAGAATGCGGATAACTATAATGGGTTACATTAAAATTATTTTCGAACGTATTAAGTGCAGTTTTTAGAAACTTATCACTAGGTTTAGTAATATTAAGCATAATTTATATAAGTCCTTTTGTTTATAGTTCTTTTTCATCTTCTTGTTGCCGATAATTGACGTTTCCATGTTCGTGTCGATGACTTTAGTCTGTGGTGCTAATTCGTTCATTATGGTTTTGTCTATTGCTGTTGTTTGTGTCGATTTATCTGTCAATGTCAATTCATTTGTTATTGTATGTTCGGTCCCGGTGTGCAGTGATTTTCCCAATTCGGTTTTTTTACTTTTTTGAGGTGTTGTGTCCAAACTTTGACATCGATTAAGATCATAGATTTTGTTTCGACATTTTCTTCTAGCGTTCGGTGTAATGTACACATTGTTATCGATTTTTTTGTACATACTGATGATTTTGTCTTTTTTCTCCAATTCATTTTTTAAATGTGTAATTTCCAGTGTTAAATTTTCAACTTCGTTATTGGCTACGAGCAATTCATTTGATAGTTTTTCAATTTGATTTGTGTGTTCCAGGCATTCGGTACCAAAGTCATTTAGTGATGTATTTGGCAGGCTATTCATGGAAGCGTCTAATATAAACGAGTTGAAAATGTTGGTCAAGGAATTGGATCTTTTATTTCTCCTCAGCGTAATAAATTCATTTTGGGATGTGTCCATTTTGAAGATGTTTATATTTAAAACTAAATACTGTAATTTTCAGGCCAATCTTGATTCTTGAAGTTGAACAAAATACTCAGTAGATGTCAGCCTTTAAATCTTTAAACTTTAGATCCGTTTATATTTTCAAATTTCTTCTGGTTTTTCAAATTTTATTTTTGTGTTTCTCACTTTATTACTGATTTTCTTAAAGTATAATTGTAACTTATATGCGTTCCAAGAATAACGGATTTATTTTAATGAGATATCTGGTGCACAAAACAGTTTTAATTGGAAATGTTTAAAATATCTTACAGCTGATTTTTGTTTATATCACTACAACTTGAAATTTAGTATTTTATATTTTATTTTAGTGTCACTGAGTCACTGATCACATATTCACTTTGTATGATGCACAGTTATTTGGAAAAGTCTTTATTAAATATTTTTAATTGATTTTTTATACAGAGCCCAATGATATAATAAATAATAACTCAAAGCAGATATGTTACTACCGCGCGAATTGTGAAGCTTCAAATACAGGTCAATTGTCCGCTCCTTTATTTAGTCTGCATCGAACCATCGAACGCACTTCACGAACGTACCGCGTCTTGTTAAGTACCAAAATAAATTGAAAAAGCCGTCGTGTGTATTTAGAAATTGTACGAACTATGGCTCCAAAGTAAACAAAACACATGGAATCTCTTACCACTTATAAGAATGCAATAAATACCTCGATTGATTACATTTTCAATTATTTTTTCGAACAATCTGAAAAAATCGAATTTCCGCCATGGTTCAGGCAAAGAAAGTGACAGCGATATGGTTTTGACGCAAGAACGATAAGGATGGATGATTTCATTGTTGTAACTATGGTAACCTTTAGATATGACAGAGGTAAGTACGTATTTGAATTTGAAAATTGTTTGGAAGCAATTTAAGCTGGAAGATAGTATGAACGTAACAGATCTGTATTTAGTAGAATATCATTGACAGAGCCTATGTTCTTGGTTGCTTTGACAGCTGTCAACTCATCTGTTTTTTATGCAAAAAAATAGTGATTATTATTTTTTGTGTTATATAACTAGATTATACTCAGTGATTATACTGCAAATTTTTATATGCAGTTACCGTTAACTCCATAACAAATATCGATGTTTTTTTTTGTCTGTATTAAATATTAATCCTTTGAGCCCCAAGCGGTCGCATGCGACCGCGATAACAATAGGAAGGCTATTGTGTCTCGTTTTTCCACGATCGAGGGATCTGGAACCTGAACTACCATCATCATCATCATCACATCATCCTATATTCGTCCACTGCTGAACATAGGACTCTCAGGCCTGAACTACCACGCTTTTCAAATATTCCTTCAGTGCTTTTTCATAAAATTGTGAGAACATTAATTTAGCATTCTAGATGTACCTAAATAATAATTGATACTCTTAAATAATAATATATATTATGGAGCTGATCACATCCTTCAAAGAACTTTCTAGAAAACTCATCTCTGAGCATTCTCTAAGCGTCGACAGCAATATTGCGCGATGGAAGACGACAATAAAACTCACTTTCGCCTATATCAAGTTGTATTTTAATTTCCAAACCGCAGAGCTCGCGCTTTACTGTTCCATTGTGCCCGGCCCACATGCATAAACCTAACGAACTAAAGTATTTTATGAATATAGACTAAATAACTATAAATATGTGAGAATGACGTTTTCAGCTTAAACGTGTATTTTGTGTAGTGAATATGTTTAATTTTGAATTAGGTATCCTACTATATTTTAATTTTTTACCACATTTTGCTCGCAACTGCGTTACGTTGAAATTTGTTAATAACCGTACATTTGAAGATGAAATACAGGGTGCAATTAAACCTTCCTGCCAATTTTTTTCCAGGGCTTGGGTATTAGGTGAGTCCATTTAACCAAAGAAAAATGGGTGTTATTTTTTTTCAATGACATAATATTTTATCCCATTTAAAATGGGATGGATTTAATCCTGTATCTCTTTTGTCCTTTTCCGGGGTTCAAGGTATCTATGTCAAACCAAATTTCATCAAAATCGTTCTGCGGTTTAAGATAATAACTTTCGCATATTTTAGAATATTAGCATGGAAATATGGATGCTGCGCTACAGCCTGCGACAAGCCTCGGTGTAAAGCGACCCCTTCAGCTTTTATCCTTATAGTTATACTCTTAAATATCCTACTAGTAAACTATTATAGGTATCTTCGAAGCATTAATCAATTTAGATATTTTGATGACTGTAAAACTTGACACAAATCAACAATAGACTTTAGTAATAATATTCTGGAAAACCAACTATGTATGTATTAAGTTAACATAGATCATAGGGACATATGACATATCACAAAGGTCCCAATGATCTATCTCAAATAGCTACTAGCATAAAAACATCACTATGCTGGAAACCGGTAACCCTGTGCTGCCGAAGGTGTGCCGAAGCCCCTCACCCGCGGTAACCCGACACGGCCGCGAGATGAGCTCCTAATGCCATGTGATTGTGACTCAGTTTCGACCCGCTCAGGTGGACGGTGTATCAAAATATCAATGGGAGACAAAAAACAGTTCAAATTCTGCCCCTAACGGCTCTCGGAAACATTTATTAATTACGTATTTTTAGCGGCTACTAGCATATAAAAGCGTATTTTGCTAGCCTTGTTTATTTCCATGTTTTCACAGCAAAAAACGGAAATGGAGTCCGTTCTTATGGTACAGTTTCTTTTTGGTTTTGAATACGGCCAATATCTAGTATATGCTCACTACCAACCACACCACAATAAACCACAATAGAAAACCTTAATAGAAAACAGCATGTATAATGCTAACTCTCGTAAAATTCGTTTTAGCAAGTCATTCCTAAAATTTAATGAATGAAAATTATCATAACAAACGCGTTATGTTATAATTTATATTGACTATAAATATGATATTTATAGCTCTAAAGTCCTCTACTATCGTTGTTACACATAGCCCTACCTGCAAACCATCTATAGCAGTGTTTTTCAATATTTTTGATTTCGCGACCCCTTAACAGATTAAAATATACTGGCGTCCCCGTGTCATAGAAAGCCAAAGAAATAATTTTATTAAAAGACTACTTAAGTAAGATAATGATTTTTTTCCTAGTTTGGTATATTTATCTATTATACCTCAACTTTTCTGTCGGTGACCCCTCGAGTAAGGCTTCGCGACCCCTCTACGGGTCGCGCCCCATAGATTGAAAAACACTGTTCTATGGAAGAGTTCTGTTCGTATTTCCTCCAAAGCCGGCCACGCGCCTGTAACTCTTCTAATCTTGCAAGAGGCCTTGGGCGACGTTAAACGATTTAAAAAGTATAAACCCAGAATATTTTAGCAAGCCGGATTCGTACAAGAAACAGTCGTGTCATACCTAAAATTTTAAAATGGTCCCAATAATCTCAAAGTGGGTCCAAGTTTTTGCCTCGATGTGATGTTTATAATACTTTGGTAGAATAAAATCTAAGGACAAACATATTGGATCTCAACAGGTTGTATTGACCTAGTATCAGCTCTGATTCATTCTGACCATTCAGAAATAATCTACCTCTGAGAATATGAGATTGGTCCTTATGACGTTCATATAAAGGTTATTTAAGAGGTAAAATACTAATTTCAACTTATTAGTCATGTTATTGCGAACTACCAATCTGCTCTATATCGCGTTTGATTGAACTACTTATTGTTGCATTTAATAGTAAACTGTGATTAACTGTTCTTATTATAAATTAATGGTTATTTTGTGATAACTTACATATTGTGAGTACCGTAAGCTAGGAAGTAAGTGAGGCAGTAGAAATCATTGCAGAGCAAATAATTGGGTTTTGGTATCAGTTATTCAAGATTCCTTAATCTTGAATAACTGATACCAAAACCCAATTATTTCTGCATGCCATGTAAAAAATGTGGAGTTAACATCTTAATTCCAAATTTTGATATGAAGAGATGGTGGCAACTTCATTAGATTGGTCTCACTTGGTCATGACCAACGTATGCGGACCGTTTCCAAATAAGGTTGATGACCAGTTTTGACAGTTTTCGACTCAGAGGGTCAAGTCCAATCATTACACTTTTTGAACGTCGAGTACAATTTCATCAACGACTGTTAAAGTAATTAATGCTCGAATTAGTATCACGTTTCCTCTTTCGTTTTTCATATGAATGAAAGAGAAGACATGACATTTTAACAGGCTGTTAACACTAACAGACATTGGTGAAATTGGGCCTTAATCTCTTTGAATATTCCGCTAATTTTGTTTGTTAAGCCTAAAAATTTTAACTTTAAACTAACCAATCGTCCGTGTTTAGACAGAACCTATAATCTAATATGTATTCCATACCAATTTACAGAATATCTTTACATCAGTCCACAAAGACACGTCTCTCCATACCCATCACGATCTTCACCGCAAGCGTTTTCCTAAAAAGACATACTTCGTCTCGCAAATGTCACTCAGGATTTACGCTCCGTCGTAAATCAAGATGGCCGCTCACCCCTGCGCCCGCGCACAATAATTGAATATTCTCTCAACACCTCCTGGACTACAATGTTACGTTTTACGGCCGCACATTGTATTAGCTCCTAAACTGTTGATGAGTGATCATGAAGAACGTAATTTAATAGCGATTTTAAATGCCATAATTCTTATACTTCATGACACGCCTCTCAGGCTTAAAGGGCGTTTTATGGTGATTTGTTTCTGATATGATGGCGCGTACTTTGTGTTAGAGCGAAATGACAAACGTGAATGCTAAAGTAATACTCTTGATAAGTACATAAGTTTCAGTATTGGGATTGTTGTTAAGGCTGCGTATGCAGTATGCGCCATGCAGCCTTAGCCTTTGGAGTCTCGCAGTAACTAAGTTTTCTTGCTCAGAAAATGTATTCTCAAAATGTAACATTTTAAGAGCCAATTAATTCATTTCAGCGCAAAGTCACAGCCCAGTCCGCAAAATTCGGAAAACGTACTATAGTGTGAATACGAAATATTGTATCTTAGATATAAAATAGTGATTTTTAGATAAAGGCAAAAGATGTTTTTCATCGTAAGCTTTATCAATTATTCAATTTTGACCACTTTTAGGAGACACAGGTACTAATTTTCGGGCTGACTTAAAAAAGGACGGAGGTTTCGAAATGAGGGTGACGAATATCTTATATTAGTCGTTTCACCTTATAATTTCTAGTCTCTAATGAATGACGCTACAGTCAATTTTATATTTAGATCAAACTTTTGAAATAACTTTTAAGCAATTTTAAGCAATTGCATATTATAGCTCTTATCGCGGGTTTTGAGCGCATCGCCTAAGTTTCAGTCGGCAGACTTCGGCACGGTGTTTGTTTGCGTACGACTAAACGTGATTATACTACATAAGTTAATAAAAATGCTATGCAATAGATTTACCGTGGTAGTCTCCGAGTGCTACACGTATTTTTTAATTAAATAGTTTCTCTATTTCATGACGATTTAACTTATCAGCACATTCAGTGATTCAAGTCTTGACTCGCTGTGCGTTCCCGGAAGCCGCGCTACTATCTGCATGGGAACGCGCGTAATAAGGATAATTACCTCCGATAAATGGGTAATTCCCAAAAATTTCAGTGATTACAGTATTACTAGGGGTCACAACTCACAATATTATAATTTATAAAAACGCCTTCGTGGTCTAATGGTATAGAGCGCGGCTCTTGACTCGGAGGTCGTGGGTTCGATTCCCGCGTTAGTAACATGTTATTTCCAAGTTTGGTTAGGACAATGCAGGCTGATCACCTGATTGTCTGACAAGTAAGATGATCTATGCGTCGGATGGGCATAAAGTCGGTCTTGTGCCTGATCTCTCGCCAGTCGTGTCGGTCTGCCGTCCCACTGGGTTATGACAGTAAAGGAATAGAGAGTGCTCTTGTGTACTGCGCACACACTTGGGCACTATAAAATTACTCCTGCGTAGCTGGCCTGCCTTTAATGAAACCGGCCACCGTCACCGAAACTGGTGTGAGAGCTATTATTATTTATCAATTATAACAAGGCCGCCGCGGCCGGTATAGTGGTTTAGAGCGTAAGCTCAGAGGTCGTCGGTTCGATTCCTAAATTGAACAACTAAACTTGCCTGAAACTTTGTTGCATCAAAATACGTTTATCGCATAGCATACATTTTCCCACTTTAAAAACTGTACCACCTTTTCTGAGACTTGAGGTATCTTCATGCTGAATTTCATCAAAATCGATTCAGCGGGTTAAACGTGAAGAAGTAACAGACACACATCGCATTTAATATTAGTTTTGGTATTTTGATACTGAGTAGATAACATATCTTTTATCTAGTAAATAGAACAACATCCGAAGTTAGTTATCCAACACCTCATTATGCCCATCATTCCAGCTTTAATTAATAAAGTCCTAAACGCGTCGAAATCAATCATTTATACTAAATCGAGTGGTACAAGCGTATTATCTGTATTAGACATGTTAATCCACTCATTTTAACTGTAATTTTATTCCGTATTTATCGGTGCATTCATTACTAGCGACCGCAAATCGTGCGCCCAAAAAGCTGGCTATTTCCACACAGTGTACTGTCATTCAACATACAATACTAGGTTTTAATGTTCTATGAACGTAATTGGGTATGCTTAGATATATTAGGGGTTTTTCAACCGACAAAGGAGCTTCTCGATTCGTGTGTTCGCTCGTTTCCGTGTTTTTTTTCTTTATGTGATATCTTACACGTTTACGCTACCTGAAGGACTTGTGTTACGGGTACCAGACAACGGATATATTATATTTAATACTCTTAATACTATACACATATTTAAGATTTTTATTATATGATATACATATTTATTCCTTCGACCGCCAATTCTTGGAAATCTTGCTATCGCGGCCCACTTGGGCCCTACGGGGATTGATAGGTTAATACTCATCCATGACCCAGGAACTTTTTGGCAAGGCAAACAATTTTTGTTCCGTCGCGTCGGCGGGATTCAAGCCCGCGACCCCTGGCTTGAGCTACCAACAGCCCACCAACTGAGCCACAGAGGTCGTTAAAATGTTATAATATGTATTATCATGTCAATCAAATTGTAGTGTAGAAGCAAGGCCAGTCTCAGAATCGAAGATTCTAGCAGCTAGAACCTTCGATCCACTTTCTGACCGCCAGTCGTGTCATCCATTACCTTCTTGTGAATTGCGACTCGCGATTGAGTCGCAATTCAATTTCGAACTACGAATCCAGTCACACATACATACATTGACATTAAGGGTTGATTCAGACAGCAACGCGACGCGTAGATGCATAATTCTAAATTTATATGGATTTGACAGATTCTCAAGACGTTTCACGCCCAATTATTAACTAGCCCAAAATTGTATGGACGTTGGATCTTGTCCTTTATGCCGCTCCGCGCCTCGCCTCACCTCGTCGCGTTGCGGTCTGATTTGACCCTTGGAATGAAGTCTTACGTTTTGCCACCTAGTATTGGACCATACTTTATTTTTATCTTTATTAAGCCTGTATTTTTTTTTCAGGGAAGAGTTTCTCCCTGACGATCACGATATCGACGAGCCCGCCGCAGGTGACGACATACCAAAAAGCCATCAAAGTAACCGTGGACGGACCACGGGAGCCGAGATCTAAGACTAGTGAGTTCTCTTCTTTCTTTTTCTTTCTGTCTTTCTTATATATAAAAATGGATTTTCAAATGTGTTAGTCGCGCTAAAACTCGAAAGCGACCGAACGGATTGGGCTGATTTTAGTCTTAAAATATTCGTAGAAGTCCAGGGAAGGTTTTAAAGTGACACGAAATTCACCTGGACAGCTAGTTTAACATTCAGTTAACTTTGTTTTTATCCATACTAATATTATAATTAATGCGAAATTGTGTCTGTCTATCACCTCTTCACATCCAAGTCACTGAATGGATTTTGCTGAAAGTTGGGATGGGAACACTAATGTGAAAGGACATAGGGTACTTTTTATCCCGGAAAAATGTATTTTATTATAACGAACTAAAACTAGTCAGTTCTCTCTTTACCGTTCTACGAGTACCTATATTGTATTATAGTCCCTAATAGTTTTAGTGGACCATAATATCTTTGTTATAAGAACAACTGCCTAGTGTTAGTCTGAGTTATTGGTCAACCTTCTCTTTTATAACAAGGTAGAGTAATAAAGCATGTTACAAGTTACAATACATTTTTAAGTCTTCATTTTGCATATAAATTTTCGTGTGCCTGCTAAGCTTGTGTTTCTGCAATACCACAGTATAGCAATATATCCCTAATATTGCTATACTGTGGCAATACAGTAGAGTTATCTAAGGCCCGTATTAAAAAAAATTAGTACTTAAGATGCATCTCGGTCTCAAGACACGGTTCAGGCTCTGTAATTGGTTGGCTGTCAAAATTTGGACCAATCACAGAGCCGAACCGCGTCTTGAGACCGGGTCGCATCTTAAGTACTGACTATTTATACCAGCCAATAAAAGTCATTATTTGAATTAAATTATCATGCTAACCAAAATATGGAGTAGCTAACAACGATTTCTACATCACAACAAATTCTACAACTAATTTAAAACTATCAAAACTCAATTTGAAAGGCAGTAACCTGTCATTGCATCGACTAACGCTAATGAATTATGAAACACTATCGTAAACTAATTATACATTCATTATATAACTAAATTAAACTACCGCCAATATTATATGACATGTAACAAAAACCGCGAGAGATGCAAATAATTAAAATGTGTCCTATTATTATCGTTATTTTCATATCGCACACCGAGTGCAACACTGTAGTATGTCAAAATAGCGATATTTTCAGAATCGACGAAAATCCATTATCCGTATACTTCCTCCTTCCATACTAATATTATATTTACATGCGAAAGTGTGTTTGTCTGTATGTATGTCTGACTGTTACCTCTTTACGCACTTACCGCTGAACCGATTTTGCTGAAATTTAGTATGGAGATACTTTTAGTCCCGGGAAAGGACATACGATTTTCAATACCAGGCTTTGAGGCTTATTATCTTCGTGTGGCAAATTTTTGTCTATTCAAATACATAGAAAGTTTGATTTTGAGGTTTTTCGACTTACTACATTGTTGTTTTATGCGTGATATGCTATCGGCTGCGGCCGCGTTATCACGGTGATAACAGGTTTCTTCCCACGGGACCAGCTATAGGTCAACGAAGGACGTATACTTTTGGAGTCTATGATAACGTTGTTTTTACGTGTGCAGTCAATTATTTCAATAATAAAAAACATATTATCATATATACTCGTACGGTCGGACTGAGGAATTACCTCCTTTTTGGAAGTCAGTTAAAAAGTATTTTTCACCTGATGTAAATGCGTTATGCGATAAGACAATGGACATTGCGTTTTTGGCCTTAAAAAATTTTGATGTCGATTACCTTAATCCTTCGCGAAATTGACGGGTTGTTTCAAGCTGATAATTTTCTGTGAGACCCCAGAATCTAGAGTTCTAGTGTATAGAAACTAAATTCAATAGAACTATATTTACTGAACATAGAGCTTACACTGTACACAACCTGATACATCTAATATTACAAAAATGTAATATTTTGAACGAGGTTCTTTATAGATTTAGATTATCTAATATGTATGAATCTCCTGTCACAATGTTTGTCCGCGATGGATTCCTAAACTACTTAACCGATTTTAATGTTGTTTTTTTTTAAATGTGTGCTTTTTTCCAACTTGAGAGATAGGATAGCTTAGATCTTTAATTATTATAGTCGCAATTTTATTTTATTGCAAATTATATTTGTCTATAAAGAGCGACCATTGTTTATGTGACGCGGGTCACGAGATAGCGATGGACGTTGCCATGGTGACATACTTATTTTAAAATAATACGGGCGATATACTTTATATATTATGGCAAAGAAACGTTTGCCGGGATAGCTAGTCTAATATATAAAATTCTGGTGTAACGGGGTGCGTGGTTGAACTCTTCTGTAACGGCTCGACCGATTGTCATGAATCTTTGCCGGGACAGCTAGTGTTCTATAGAAATTAACTAATACACCTATTAAACGACGAGTAACCTATTATAAAGCCTAAACGCTTACTTGAGTGATAGAGACAAAACTTTCAGATAAGTCTTCACATATTAGGAGATCCTTCGTATAAAAAGGCATATTTTTTAACACAGGACCGTTTAATACTTCCGCCATCCGCTACCAGTCACGCGAAACTGGGTTGTAAGAAGCTATCGAAATTGGCTGACGGTGAAAAAGGCACGTTACACCATATGTTAGGCAGAGCCGGTGGCGGACAATAGTGAAATTACGTCAATAATAACACGCAGACACGCACACTGCAACTGCTACTTTTGTCCTCGGCGCGGCCTCGACGTGGTTACAGTAGCTGGTGGGATCACCACACTGTAGGGTTATTGAGGATTTAAAGGAATCTGAGTATAGGCTCCAAAAATGAAAATCGGGATAGTTAGCGCATAAAGGCTATTATTATACTCCTAGACACAATATGCGCTTAAATCTACTTTGGGCCTGATCCGATGATTTACAAAAAGGGACTTAAAACTCTTCTAGAATACAACGACGGCACGTAAATGTTTAAAGAAATATTAAATAGTCTCGCAAACTGCAATTTTGTTAATTTAATCCTTAATGCGGTCACGGCTTGGTCGCATCATATCAATAGCTATCTGAATACATCACCCTGTGGTGACAAACAACACCTAATAATTGAGGACACTTTGAAAAAACAAGATTGTTTAAAAATGTAAATAGATGAAAATACCTGTTGATATACAAAAAATTGAATATAGACAATCCTGGTGAAATTTAGTATACAAGATCATAACTAAACTCAGTAAAAACTCATTATTTTTTTCATTTTGGACAACACGCTCTACATTGCTATATTAATGTTATCCTAATAAAGGCTTAAACAGACTGAATGTTATCAAATAGATCATTAAAATAATGAACCCTTTATGGTGTAATCAGCGCATCACATAAAAACGACAATCCCCCTAATACTGATGAACAACAAAAGACAAACTTGTAAGCTCGAAACTCCGCGGCACAAGAACGGAAGATCTGCACAAGGGACTTAAAAGTTTTACTTAATAGTCTTAATTTGGTGCCCCGGTGTAAGCCGCTTCGTACTGACCCTCCCTAGGGCTGCGATGGAGAGTATCGATAATTCTAATGTATTGTGATGATAAAATAATCAAGTAAGTCGCAATGTAACAGTTTAAGTATTGCATTATATTAAGTAATTTGTAACTTCCTGCATGTTAGTAAATTAAAATCTAAACGTTAATTGAATAATAATTTACAAATAGGTAACATAAAAATACCGTTTTTAGTGCAGAAAATTATTCTTCTGCAATTTATTTTAAAATGCGTAACCATTGACAGTACTAGTATAAATAATTCTTTTTAACGATAAAAAATCTAAAATGTCTAATCGGTAAGTTATAAATTAACAGTAGTTACATCTTTTTATACACCAAATGCCAATCAATAATACGTTTGTTACTTGTAATATAAAATATAACATATATAATATCTAAATCTAATCGACATAATATAAAATTCATTGTCATATAATTTAACAAAAAGGTAAATTTAAAAGTATCGATAAAGGCACATCCCTGCAAAATATCAAAGTCCCTTGTTTGCGCTGGCCTCACATAATTGCTGTATCGATGTATTGTGTAAGCTCATAAACTAATTATCTGCACATTTTTTCAAACAGGAACCGGTATAATTGCGTCGGTGCCTTTTCCGAAGACCGCAGTCTGTTATTTAAAAAAAAACTATCCTAATCAGGTGATTGACACATGCCTATTTATTTTTAACGAAGGAACAAAATGCGATTCGCTGTGGGTCCTTTTCTACCTTTATTTTTGATACTTGAAAAGAAAGTTAAAAAAAAATATGTCCGTTCTTCCTCCGCAATGACAAAATTAGGATTTCTTTATGGATAAAAAAATATATTCAATTTTATTAATATCGGCTTTAATATAATGATAAATTATAAATAAGTAATGATAGTAATGTTTTTAATTAAAATTTGAAATTTGAATTCATTCACAAAATACGCTAAGTATGAAGTCCTAGGAATAGATTTTTTCGTGTAAAGTTGTTAACGAATGAATATTTCAACTTTATTTTCCTCTTGCGTTACAATTTTGTTCAATTCTTTTCCAACATTTGTAAATCGTAAAACTAAATACTGTTGACACATGAACAAATTATATTACAAAGACAATGAGGAATGAGGATCGTTAAGTTCAACATTCATTTTTCTGTACGCACAATTTTATAAAATCTATACCCACCATGTATGAGTCCCTTTTATAGAGTTCACTTTAAAATTAGCAGCGCTACTTACAGTAACTCTTACCAGAGACCAACTTTTACGTTACTTTCAACTTTTATGTTTGTATGAGAGATACCCCAATGCCATACAAAAATAAAAAATACTCTATTAATTACTTCCAGCTACTCATACAATTAACTGTTTGATAGGGATAAATGCACACATTTAAGTAAATTATCGCTTCTTTTATTACATCCTGAATAATATGATGATGATTATCGTTTATATTATAAATCAGCTAATTTGCTGATAACTTAAACATATAGCAACAACATAATATGAATCAGATATTATGAAATAGATTATATTTATTATATCATCGGTTATTCAGTCTGCGCCACAGAAATATTTACTTTTCACATTATACCAATTTGTTTTTGATAGTGTTTGCAAGTGTACTATCGACAACTTATAGTTTTACGGATTTTGTAGTTACACACTTTTCTTATTCATGATGTTCGGCTACTTGGCAACATCCAGCCACTTTTCAGTTACAAAAGGTTCTTCTATAATTTCCATATTATATAGAAATAGATTATTGTAGAATATAGAGCAAGACTCCTGCAGTGAGTTTGCCAATAGTTGGCACTAACTTTTTTTATTTATTAAATCTAGCATTATTTTGGCGATATTGATCAGTGTAGACAAATTACGTAAATATTTTTTTCGTCAGGCACAAATACCTCAAGCCACCAAATTCGGTCGATAAGTTACCAGCGGCCGTTCATCTCTCCGAGTTCCTCCATGCTGCTCCGGGATATGGAGTACAAATCCTCAACGAGGAGCATCAGATCTCTCTCACATGAAGAGAGAGAGTACAAAACGAACGCGAACATCGCTAGCGATGGTATGTATGTCTTTTTTTTTTTGCTGTAAAATAAGACACGATTTTGTTCGGTTCATTTAAGTTTTCTGCTACAATATTTCTCTGCAACACAGTATGCAACTTAATAGCACACTTTTTATCTACATCGTCTATTAGCAAGCAAACCAACAATTACAATAGACGATTATAAACAACAGTTGCTTACGTATTCAATTAATAATTAGGATCATAATAATAATTATTATAATCTCCTATAAGAGACCACACATTTGGCAATGTAATTATTCATCGATAAAGTAATTTAACTTTAAACTTTTATCGACAAACACTGTCACATCACTAACTTAATAATTGCAGAGGGAGACGACAACATCCATCTCGCGAATTTCATAATTCATTTCTAACATTAATTCGTAATTGAAAAAAGTAATGACAGGTAACGACACCAGTCGTCGGTGCTATCGCATAATTTCGCTGTAATGATGTCCTAAATAACTACGCAAGTGTCTCGGTGTGTGCTAAATACATTATTACCGGTGGAATCACGACCCTCTAACTGCCGTCTTATTTGCCGACGAACTGAAAATTGTATACCGATGAATCTATTAGAGAAGGCACTGAATATCACACACTCTAAGCAAAAACTTAAAGAATTGATAAACGTAAATCGAGCGTAATAGAGGATGTAATTCGGCATAGAAAAAGTTGGTCATCCTGAAATCAGTTAAGGATGCGCCCACATTTGTATATTTGCGTGATCAGATCCCCGATCAGATCTCCGTCGCGTATCATCGAAACGTGTCAAAATGATGCGCGTATCATGATACGCCCCGATCGCTATTAACCGCGTATCTGACACGTGTCGAATCAAATACACGCATGATCGGCAAAATGATCTAATAGGCGTCCACACTATGATACGCATACTTGATACGGCGCGATGATCGCGACCGAGATCTGATCGGTGATCTGATCGCGCAAATGATACAAATGTGGACGCACCCTAATATGTCTCGACATAAAATAATGTTTAGAAATCAAAATAATAATTAAAATCGAAAACGTTATTACTACGTCAAAGCTAAAAAACAGTACAATTTTAACAGATGGGGTGACAGCTTTACATATTTGCTCTGTTTTTTTTTAATAGATAAGTACATAAACTATTAAATAAATAAATAAATAAGTGTCGACTGTTATAACACTTCTTTTTTATATTTTGGGCAACAATATGTTTTAAATTATGCCTACATAACTAATCATTTGACCTACATTGGCCTTACACGTGTGACACTTATCTTCGTCCTTATTTTAAATAGTAATAACATTTACAACCGAATTTAGAGCATCCTCCTTTTTAATTCGGTTAAAATATAACAAACTAGATGACCACATGGACATCATATCACTTCTCTCCTGATATAATTTTCCCTGAACGTCTACAAATATTTCAAGACTAATATCATAAAAAAAATTACGACCCCAAATTTCAACATGAAAGCTGCCAGAAATAAAGTAAATAGATTATTTGAACCGCAAGACGCGCTACAAAATCTTATATCTGAGCGGCAGGATCGGTGGGGTAACTTGATCAAAGGTACCTGTACTATTTCTTTCCTTCGGTTCGCGAACGACTCGCTATCAATTGGTTAGAAATAGGCCACTGCGTTGCACAATTCCTAACTGGTCACGGCAATTTTAAAGCTTAACTTCATGGATTCAAGTTAGTTCCATCCCCTCTTGCGAGTGGTTTTCGACCGAAGGCAGTCCGCAAGAACAAACTGCTCATCGCATGTGCGATCTCTGGCGTAAGGAAAGAACCGATTATCTAAACAGCCTCCAATGTGTTTCTAGGGTCATATAACATATTATATGACCATTGTTCCACAAGGTCATCAATGATGATCTTATGGGCAGCGCGGCGCAAGGAATTTCCGTGATTTCAAACGTTTTGCATAAATACTATTGGAAACCATCAATGACAGAAGAGAGGTGTTATTGACGTGTCTGACTGTGTGTATGTCCGTAATATTGTAGCATCTAAATGATCTAGTTATTGAAGTGAGATCTTCTTTAGCGGCGTTGAGCACTTTTGTGGGATGGTTAAAAACTGTGAAACTCGCGTCAGATTCTCGTGCTGATCGAAAAACCGTAAGACGGTAGGAGAGTAGTGTTGTAACATCGAAATCGATTAACCGAACAATCGATTGTTTTTTTTAGATTGTCGATATTTTTTAATCGATTGTAAGGGTTTCGATCAATTAAAAAACGATTTTTAAAAAATCGATTAAATTTTTATCGATTGTAAGGGTTTCGATTAATTAAAAAAATGGGTTAAAAAAAATAATGCACAACGTTGGTAATCAAGTTTTCACTTCTGCCGGCACTCCCGGAGTGCAACCCGTCTTTTTTTTCTACTGGTCCTGTCTATACCTTCCTAGCTCACGTTTTTGGGCGTACACTCAGCAAGCCCGCGCCATCAGCGGCAATCTCCGCTAATGGAGATTATTAGCTGTTAGCTAATCCTGCGCCCGCGCATGTCAACTGTTAGGCTTGATTAGCTCTTGATTATGTCTTAATGTAGAGCTGCTAGTTTTTGTTTGTCTAAAAACTACTAGTAAAGTATAACTGAATTCGCAGTTAAACTTTTAAATATTATAGCCAAGTTATAAGGCGGAAAACTGTTGTATTAATATAAAATATATTATGTCATAATATGTTTTACAGTTTAATAAATGGATGGGACATAAACTTTAGAATCACCTCACATACCAAAAGACTTAATCCAAAATCGCTTATCGTCCTCTATTACTTTTGCACTATTAAAAACAAAGTTTTTTATACAGTGTTAATACTTTCATCTCTCCTTACTTAATACATAAATCTATCTCCTTATCAACAATTCAAGTCCATTTTATATCAATTAAATGGGGTTGAATTGTATCACATATAAAAGTTAAAACACAAATATCCCAAAAATCCCCAGCAAAACAATTCGATTTAAACCATCCCTACATCCATAATGATACAGAAGACGTGTTGCAACAAATCATCAAGTCGGTAGCCTGAACCTATTGGGATGTAATACGTGTCCGACAATCGTAATGGCCGTCCGGCAATCAGAGGCGGATCAGAGGAGGATTTTTTAAACGATTTAGGACTTTTGATACTCATATTTTTATAAATGAAAAGTTTGAGTATCAGTAAATGCTTTCTCTCAACAAAATCCGTTCTCTATCGTCGGGTTCAATTTTTTGTTAAAAAATAATAATCCTAAATTGTTTCTAAAATTCTAAATTATGACTTGACGTGACATCGCTGCCTTGTTTTTGTTAGCATTTTTCTATCTGTGGAAACTTTTAATTTGCCTTCTTGTATAGTTCTTGCAATCTAAGAGTGCGCATCGCCTTTATTTGTAGTTGGAAATGTGAATAGACATTTTCGTTAGCGTGCGTACCCGACGGAGCAGTCAGTAGCGAGCGAGCCATGTACGCGTGTATAGATATGGTCACTCACACAACTAAGGGCGACACGCAATCGTAGATTGCAAGAACTATACTGTGTATATTTTAGATTCTATGTGTATGTTAGCTAGTATTAGTAAGTTTTCCAAAAATTAATTAAATAAAAATAAAAATCCAAAAGTGAAAAAAATTGTATTTCAGCGCTGCTACCTTCACAGCGAACTCTATACATATAACATACACTGCCTAAAGTATTATCACTTATTTTGGTTACACCCTGTATATCTTGCCCCCATCAAATTAAGGTCTTGCCCCGCCACTGCCGACAATCGTAATGGCCGTCCAACAATCGGAACCGTCCAATTACTATCCTGATGGAACACCTTGCGACTCGCCAATACCATGCTGATTAGATTCCAATAACAATGTATGCGATGTTTGAACGTCATGTCCTTACTTAGAATAAAGGTTTTGTTTTGATAGTTTATGCCTTGTGGTTTTTACAGCGCAATTCATATATTTTATTATAAGTTAAGTTTTCGGCTTCTCAGTCTGTCGTCTTTCAATTCGAAAAAGAGAGTTTTCAGCAGCTTACTATTGAAAAATAACGAAAAAAACGGTTGTCTGTAAAGTCGGTTTACTGACGATAGTTGAACGTAACAACGTGCCTCTTTGTCACTCGTTCCGCGCTCTCGCTTGCACTTCAAGCCCTAAATGGAACGCCTCAGAGCGAGGTAACGCCGCATGAGTCATGTTTTTTTCGTGCGTGCAGCGGCTGCATTGAATTATAAGACGTTGTCACGTCAAAAATTTTCAGAACTGTAAGATTGTCGAGGCGCTGTTATTCAACTAATGTATAACATGTTATAGTAGACGTTACGAAACTTATTCTACATAATATACTTCAGGCTATCACATACAAAGATTGCCATCACTCCAGATCTAGGTATAACAATGATGCACGTTTCAAAATTGATGAAACAAAAAGTTGAATGGTTCATTCAGAAGCAGGTCCATGACCTCGGGATGGCCTACGAGAAATAACAATAACTTCAAATGCGAGAGAGAAAAAACAGACGCCGACAATCATTACTGGGACCATAGCCATAAGAACGGCCAGATAGGGCGATAATTTTAATAATTTGGAAGGTCTGCCATATAAATAAATGAATTATATTATTAATTAAAGTATTCCCGTCTGACCTAGGCAGAAATAATGTGTTTCTATTGTCAAAAAGTAGCTAATGTGTTACTCCGGAACCTAAACTAGAACTACGGAAGTACGGACTACCGTATTCCAAGTGTTATGTTTTTTGGTACATACACTCTCAGGGAGTTGAAGGGTTAAAAGGAGACTGAAAACATTTCATTCGTTCTGAAATCACATAAAAACGGGCTTAGAAACTTTATAATATGATTTTTCAAAATGCTACTTTTACCAGTTATTTACCTTACTAAGTACTACAACTATTCAGTATTCTCAATTCTGTGCTAAAGGTTGATCAATTTCTATTGCTTGTAATGACTTCATATCCTACCTAATTTACTCCATAATATAAATCAACCAAAATATATATTTAAAATCAACCCCTATTCGACACTTTGTAAAGCTGAAAAAATAATGGCTTCACGATCAAGGTGATGACTTCATGATTACACAAATTGATCCATTAAAAAGAAATTCACACCTGTATGAAAAGTTATTTGGGAAAACATTCAATTGAGCTTCGCGGCTCATTTCCGGTATCGGTGATCTGATTGATCAATCTCGATGATCGATATCGGGTGCTATTACATGGCTACCGTACCCATTGTTACGATTGAAAAAAATAATCGGACCTACTGAGGGTTCCACAGTACTAAATTTAAATTTGTGAAGCTGCATGATTTAATCTATGTTTACAATACATAATCTGGGATATAAGGAATGATCGTAGCCGTTATACTCGTACTATAAGGTTTAGAGAACCATCTCTAGCGTCTTCTTTAATAAATCTGGGATCTAATTCGTTATGACATGTTTTTGAGAGGCACTCTAGGCTGAAATGATGAATTGTTCCACATTTGTCTCTTTAGGATTGTAAGTTAGACTTGTGAGTTTTGTTCAGACGTTTACGTTTGATCAGTTCAGCCAAATTTCCAATATTCTTGTTTCCCCATCGAGGTGTCATCAAAGTGTTACTGTATCTCTAGTTTTTTTGTCTGGATGCTCAGTCTCTCCTTGGTTTTAGCATAATATTTGCTTTTCTCTACTAAATGTCAAAATTAGTAGACCATTTATAACACGTTTGATTCTATTCTGTACCTAGTAGACTGACGTTCTTTTTTTTTACAGCTGCTTAGATGGCTGAAAGATCAAACGTTATTTCGCAGTTCCTAAGAAAAAATACAGAGCCAAAAACCATCTTCCTTTTCGGAAGTTATTTCAAAAGAAAATTCTTCTCATTTTGATTTTTTAATTCGGATACGGAACCCTAAGAATCGATGAAATAGTGTTCGTCCGATTTCGATTAGAATCAGTAAGCGCTGCGGTTGCACTTACTCAAATAAAGTCAATCTTGGTGGGCGTGTGAAAATTTGATAACGAAATATCGACGAGGGCTCCCAGCTGCGGTTTCAATCGGCGGGATGTAATCGGACGTGGGCGATGTCGTCCCCTGTGGGGTGTTTTATATCGTTGTCGTGTCGTACTAAGAAAATATCAAAATCGCAACCATTTAAAAGGATTTCGTGTGTTCAATAGAAAATAAAAAAAACTCAAACAAAACGTTTGTTTGATGATCAGAAAATTTCAAAAGACTTTTTAGTCTGTGGGAAATAGAACCTATGCAATTATATGCAGAAACGCACACGACGCGCAAAAATTCCGCATATAATGATTGCATAGGTTCTATTTCCACAGACAAAAAGTGCGTCACGGATAGTCTGTCGACTGCACTGAGACAAAATGTAGCAACGTTCATGCGTTCCATCAATTAATACTATCAACTATGCATCGCTACACTGCCCCTCGTTTCGTTTTGATGCATAGTAACTCTAAGAAGTTGAAAAAAATTAAGTGATATTGCATCTACGATTCATCGATGATATTTGATTTTAAAGTACGATAGGAACAAAAGTAATTTTATTTACTGTAAACTTAGATTAATTTGTAGATTTGCAGTTTTTGTATGTTCATAAACGACTTGAATACAATTTTGTTTGAACCTATACCTACTTATGTAATGGAATCATATTAATATGACATACACAATTAGTAATTACACAGTTATATCCCTAACTATATTACGTTAGAGGATATTTAGTATGACGTTCTTGTGGTCACATTGACCGCGATAACCCCTAAACATATTGTTTCAAATATAATATCTATGTACATATTGCTTCATTCATAACATAATATTTACGTTTTATCCTTAGTTTGCTTAGTAATTATGGGTAAGAAATTGCTAAATTGGGGCTCAATTCTCATGACTCATGAATTGAGATTCGAATTGACTTCCATAGGATTAGGCACTTGATCATACTGTAGAATTTGTGTAGACAGTGACATCACTGTCTACACAAATTCTACATAGTCGTAACGGCTAATGCATGAGGGCTATCAGAAGGTTTTGAACTTGAAGTGACAGTCTACAGAATCTCATGCGAACGTCCTTTAACTGTTCTACCTGGGCCCCCGCTACCATAATATTATGTGCAATGTGTGCAATGCACACGGGCGCCACCCTACTCTACTCTAGATATTACCTTCTGCAGTAGTAAATTTAGAAAACCTTCTACGGGCACTGCACAGCAGAAGAATAACAATTCATACTCTAGACTTCTATTCTAGGCCCGTATTTTTAACCGACTTCCAAAAAACGAGGGGGTTATATGTTCGGCTGTGGTTTTTTTTTGTATGTTCAACGATTACTCCGCCGTTTGTGAACCGATTTTCGAAATTTTTGTTTTGTTGTATTTGGTTTTACTCTAATTTGGTACCATGTTCACAAAAGTGGTGACCTGATGATGGGATCCAGGAGTAATCGAGGGAACTCCTCGAAATTTATATGGAAACATATAGTGATTTTGGTTTTATGTGAAGTGTACTAAGGATATGCTACCAAAAAGTCAAATATTGGGTCAAGGTATACCATGGTTTCGAAGATGCTGAGAGAACTCTTGACTCCTTATAGATACACGTTTGGGAGTTTGGGCGTTGTTTTAAGAACAGAAAGCATATGCTACTATGCAATTCATATTCATCATCATCAACGTCATCATCATTACCACGTCGTGTTAAGGTCACCAATGTCTCATGGCACAGAATAGATAATAGTACAAGGCGTAGGTATGGATATACTAATAATAATAATTATGTACTGTATAACAACACCTGTTTGTTTAATTGACGGCGGTCGGCGCCGCAGAGGCGACGGCACCGCCGCGCCGCCCCGCGGCGCGTGGCGGCAGACGACAGATCGAATACTTTACTACTTTATATAGAGATCGAATACTTTACTAACTACTTTATAAAATTTTAATAGACAAATAGAATTAAAATAAAGTTATTTAAAAAAAATTAAACAAAACAAAGTCATTAAATGTATTTTTAATTAGTTATACTTATTAATCGATAGATGGCGCACTAAGTATCGATTTGAAATTGAATTCTTGATTACAAGAACAGCTGTCAATAATTATGATAATAATATTATATATTATGAGTAGCTACGCTACATCCTGTGCAAGTTTATACAATTTTTTATCTGAGAGATCCTTCGATCGTGGAAAAACGAGACACAATAGCCTTTCTATTGTTATCGCCGGTGACCGCTTGGGGCTTGAAGCATTAAAATTGTTAAATTACTTAGCACAATATGTTCACTTCACTGATAATATATTATTATTTTGTGAGTGTGAATTGTGACTCTTAACAAATTGTAATAAGATACGTAAAATATACGCGAAGTTTTACCTACTACTGTAACTAAAAATAGTGAAATTATTATTATTTTTAACAAAAAATTAAAACCGACTACTAAGGTAAAAACAATACTAACATTAATATGAACTAAAAAGTATTAAATAATTTTTACTATGTAATAGTAACTTTTTCCGAATTCGGCTAAACCTCAACTATTAATTCTGTACTCAATCTTCATAATTTTGAAGTCGGTGCCAGTTCCAAAAGTTTCAAATATTCTGTCAGAGGACTGAAGATTCAGCTATCTGGTACCGACTTCAAAATAATGAAGATTGAGTACAGAAAAAGTTGAGGTTTAGCCGAATTCGGAAAAAGGCACTATTAGATAGTAAAAATTATTTAATACTTTTTAGTTCATATTTATGTTATTATTGTTTTTACCTTGGAAGTCGGTTTTAAGTTTCTGTTAAAAATAATTAGTCAGTACTCAAGATGCATCTCGGTCTCAAGACACGGTTCAGGCTTGATTGGTTGGCTGTCAAAATTTGGACCAATCACAGAGCCGAACCGCGTCTTTAAACCGGGTGGCATCTTAAGTACTGACCAAAAATACGGGCCTTAGAGACATAATAGAGACAATCGAAAATGCAGAAAGCTGCAGAAAACATACCAAAAATCTATAACTTATAATATCGCTAGATGTTGCCTGTGATTTATTTGAAATTTGCATCGATAAGTTCAGGGAATCGTATATTTTATCAGTTATTTTACCTGTAAAGTATACGAAATTTCATAAAAAAATTGTCGCGCTATAAGCGTGATATGTGTAAATTATAGACGGCAACTGAAAAAACATCTATTAAGTAAAGGTAATTAATGATGCGACCACATCTTGTCCAGATAAACTTTACATTGTAGTTTTTGCGGCAAAATTTTTTATATTTTTGTAATATTATTATGTATTGATAAATAATAATCTACATTAATCTATATATATAAAACTCAAAGGTGACCGACTGACTGACATGGTGATCTATCAACGCACAGCCCAAACCACTAGACGGATCGGGCTGAAATTTGGCATGCAGGTAGATGTTATGACGCAGGCATCCGCTAAGAAAGGATTTTGATAAATTCCAACCCAAGTTAAAATAGGGGATGAAAGTTTGTATATAATAATACTTCTTAACGCGAGCTCAGCCGCGGGCAAAAGCTCGTTGCAAATAAATGTGATGAGGTAACAAACAGACACATAGACAAACAGTCTTTCTCAATTATAACATTAGTATGGACTACTGCCGATTACAGCTTTTATAGCTACAGTCTCGTCTATCTCGCCTCGCCGTGTAATATACATTATGCACTAAGTCCCCCCTAATTTAGGGGGCCCCTATTATCCAAATTCGTTCCACTATTTTCTATTTCCACTTGAATACTTAAGTGCGGTTGATCTGTCGCGAAAATCGAAAAACCGGTTTTCCACCTGCGGTTTTTCGTTTATCTAATTATCTAATTTTCTGATACAAAGAGTGAATTCGAATGCATTTGAACGTTTATACTATTAAGCATTTATTGTCCTAATTGTACATAGCCAGAGTTTTTTTTTTACTTGACTAGAAAGAATAATTATTTTTCTGATTGTACTTAGCAAGGGAAATTGACTTCACTGACTACTGTACGACAGTACTTAGTCTGACAAGCCAATGCGTAACAGCTTAAAAGTAGTCACAATTTGTTATCATGTTATCAATCAACTAATGCGAGTATGTATCTACTATCGGAAAACAAACTTAAAAAAAATTACTTGGTTTTCTACCTATCAAGTGAAGCCTTACTAAACTCTTGAGTACTTGTATAAAAAATAAGAAAGTAGTATAAATTCCAAAAAGCACATCAAGTGTAAGAATGCACGTGCGAGTTACCAACAATTTTATTTTGCGAAAAGAACACAAAAAACTTACTCCGTGAATACTTATGAGCTATGTCCACATTATGCAATTTCATCTTTCTCAAATTAACAATATAATGTTTGAACAAGATAAAATGCATTTATTTTACAACTATAAGAAAATACAACATCTATAAACAATTAATATATAAAAACTATTTATAAGTAAAAAATTAAATCTAAATCGGAGGCTGCGGGCAAAGTACCAATTAGGCTGGCAGCATTACCTCGCTGAATGGCCAAAGTAATACGTTAGCCGAGGTAAGCGCCAGCCCTGGGGTCATTTGATTTGGCGACCAGTCTTTTGGACACATCTTTATAGAGGGCTTTTGCGTCAGGCCCCCACGGACCCAAGGTTTCAACAGCAAAAGGCAGAAATTTCATCTTCAATTTTCGTCATCTTCTTTTTAACTTCAACGTTCAACTTTCGTTTGGCATATTCAATAATTGAATGCGTCAAAATCCACCCGCGTTGAAAGAAAAGTGTCATAGCGAGCGCTACGATTTCAACGCGCGTCACGGGCATGCCTCACTTTCGCTGTTGACTGCGCTATAACGCATGCCCTTGATGAACAAAAAAAGGCCCAGTGTGGACAAAGCTATAATAAATAATTCAATCAACTGCTCATAAGTCATAACATGTTCATAACCTATAGGCCTATAGGTGTTTCGTAAAATTGCAGTGGACTAAAAGTTACCTAAATACGAGTAAATAACAAAGGTAAAACTAAGTTATTAGCACATAGCTTCTATAAAACTAGTAAGAACATTGTGAACATTGTGAACGCAAGTGTTAAAATATTATGACCAGAATATAATACAAATAATATGAAATATTATGTACTATTATATGGCATTGGGTACATGCACAGAGTACTATAATACTGGGTACATGTAAAATACTATACATGTACTCAATGCCGAAATATTATAAGTTTAGCCTGAAGATAAAAATATAAACAGTTCCGAAATATACTAAAAGTAAGTGTACAAAACATGTAATCGTATTACAAAACATTTTCAAATTAAGAACAGGAAATCGGATAAAACCGAATAAAGATGATCGTTACAACACTAATTTCTCAAATCGATTCTGTTCCGAGTGGATTATCCGGATAATTCGTGTGTTATTACTGGTTATAATGTAGATCCGTACCAGAAGGTAGCCGTGTTAAAATAATTGATTGTAGTACACTTAAGGTGGTACATGCTATACCGAGCCGCAGCGTAGCGTGTCTTGGACACACTATGGCTACGCGGAGGTCCCGTATAAAAATTTTTTACTCACACGTTGGGGGCCTCTGTGAACCGCGGCCCCGTATAATTGATACGACATATAAGGCAGACTTGGCTATACCTCTGGTACAGTGTGTTGCCAAAACTCGCATTCCACACACTGTTGACGGGGAGCAAATGGGCAGGACAGTCAACGCACGGACGCAAATCTGCCTTGCAGTAATACTAATCCTGTTGCCCGACACAGTGTACAATAATTGACTGATACTCAAGCGATTTGGTCTATGCGCTCTACCCCAGCACGCTGCGGCTCAGCATAGCGTGCGCGAACATTTACAAGACAAATCGGGATTACCATCCTTCTCTGATACATGCAGCTAGAAAGGGATAAAGTGACGCTATCCGATACGCGTTTTCCTTCAAGGATAGTGATGTGATTCGTTTTTTTCGTGGGTTTATTTGTAAGGTTTCTTTATGTGTTGCTCATTACACTGCAAGCTTGTATCCTGTGCCGACCGCAAGCTCTGAGCCACCTGACCCGATATTACCGATATTTGATTGCTGAACAACAATATCGTGGTCCAATTTACCTATAAAACATGCCTATTTGTGGAAAAACATTGGCTTGAAACGCACCGTTTTGAGTATGGGAAAAATGTAGAGTTCTTATTAGGCTAATCATGATGTCGGCTTTTCTTATTCAATTCATATTTTTATATGGATATTAAAATTCTGGATAGAGATTACTTAGAAAGAAATCATTTGTATTCTTCAATTAGTATTAATCTAAATAGTATACTGTATAAAGTAAAGATGACTCTACCAAAATCACAAATTGTTCTATTACGCGGTTAAACATTCTGATTGGTAGCATTTTAAATAAAACTTTCTTCACATTAAATCAGAATGAAATCAACACGGCATCGCTCGCTACGCATTAGCATCAACAAATGAAGTGGCATTCAGGAATCTAAACGTAAAAGAACATTAGTCCCAAACGCGCGCCCGCCCGCCTGGCAATGATTCGATTATCCCACTGAGAGGACACGAGAGCTGGTGAGCAGTTGCTCGAAGTTGAGAAAATTCTAACTATTCATTATCCCATGGAACACACATGTAACATTTAATGAATTCGACAATGGAAGAATCGAACAAGTAACATTTCGTAACATTCTGACAATAACTAATTTTTTCCCTAATTATTTTAATAAAACTTATAACTTATCTACTTCATAGCCTAGCTAATGTATCTGGCTACACTTATAATCCATAGTTTTTCTATTTCAAATATTTTTTCCGGCCCTAAACCCTCCATTTAAGCAAAAAAACGGGAAGTTTTTTCATGTTACTTACCTTATTCTTCCACTCACGTCTTGAATTGCGACAGCGAAGTTAGAAATGAAAAATAGGGTTAAACGTAAATTTAATTAAACCTGGGCTCCATGTAGAAACCGTAGGCCGTTTGAGGTAGATATTAAACATCCTAGGGTTTCTATCCCAAACGGTTCAAAATGAGATGTTTACTGCAGTCTGTAGTTCTCGTGATTGCATAAAACCAACAACATTAAAAATCTTGGGATTTTAAATAATACGTCGCTTAGTTACATAGAGCTTGCAATTTCTTATGTCAATTCCTATACATTTTAATTTCTTACTTCGGAGTTCGGTGTCGAAATTATGGAATGTGAGTTGACTATGACCCTGGGTAGCACAACAGGATGTAAGAGCAGTTTATTAATACGGGTTGGGGTTGTGTACTTTCTTCTATTAAAAAATTAACCAATTCAAAATTTTAAACAGAAGAATTTACTATATTGGGTCTATATATCATTCGTATATTATATATAATATTTTGTCGACTTTTTTCTCTTAAAATCATTTCTTTTTCGACACACGCTTTGGCTATAGACAGGGAAGGCTGGACAGGAAGCTAATTTTATCCTGTCAATGATTGTATAACCTGCACTATCCTGGTATTTTCGTGGTCATCATGGAATAATTCAGACATTATCCAAATGTGGTTTGGTGGCATACTGACCACGAACCAGTGGCGTAACATTAAGGGACGAGGTGGGGCCCCCAACCTCACGGGACCTTCAATATTCAGATATTGAAATTTGAAGGGCCCGTGGAAGAGAATTTACAAAATACGCAAATGCAAATTTTTTCGTAGCCTTTTTTTTCTAAGGTATCTTTTAGATATTAAAGTATTAACAACTAGGTAACTAGATTTGAACTTAAACTGAAAAACAGACGTATTTTGAAATTAGACGTGTCAGTTGACTGAAAAATAATTAATTCAAATTGCGCGGCCTGTGTTAAGGGGCCTCGCCTACATAAATTTAAATCTTGCGAGATGTGTCGCAACTATTTGGGGCCCTCATATTTTGTGTACGGTGTACCAGGGCGGGTCCTCGGTTACCTAGCTACGCCACTGCCACGAGAGTAGCTTTCCTCAACATTTTCGATTCTGCTACGATATTCGTAGAGGCATCGTAGAGGAAAATACAATTTCCTCCATTTGTATTTCCTCTAATTTTGCAGGGTGAAATAATTTTACAAACTTGTTATTGTATTATTTACAAAACAACTATTATTTTGTTGTTGATTAAACTCATCGTTATTTTGTTCACATTTGTTAATTTAATTTATTCAAGGCATGATCAAGTATAACCTATCAAGCCCCATAAGAGCACCGGTGATCGCAACAACACAAGAATAACAATTAGATTTCCAAGAATCCGCGATCGAAGGATTAAATGCTTTAAATTCAAAAATATCACGTATGATTATGTTCTCTACCTTAATAACTACGTTAATCTTAACCAACTTAATTGTAATAAAGATCACAGGTAAAATAATTTGGAACTATCACTATCAGATTAATTTTGTGTTAGGAAGTAGGATGCAAGTTGCAACCTTTTGAAAAGACAATGATTTTATTCGTCGCAAGTATCATACGCGTTTTCGAATCCTTACAGCACGCAGCGTTGCTGTTCTTCAAAATGAAAGTCCACGTACATAAAGTCGGTCATTGGGTTTGTGTGGCTCTTGTCACGGAAAAATAGCTTGGAACAGACTCTTAATATTAACAAATAAAGTAGGTAGAATCCTAGTAGGTAGACGAATGTAACTGTGAGTGTAGACTGTAGAGTCGAGATGTAACGCTAGCCACGTCCACGTATATATAGTATATATAGTCCACGTATATTATGAAGGCTCTATATCCTGGAGGAAAAAAACTCTTTGAAGAGACTCTAAAGACAAGTTTAAAGTAGACAATAGTAGGTACAGTAGGAATGTCAATGTGAGTGTAGTCTATAGAGTCGAGATGTAACGCTAGCCCACTAGTCCACGTATATTATGAAGGCTCTATATCCTGGAGAAAAAAAACTCTTTGAAGAGACTCTAAAGACAAGTTTAAAGTAGACAATAGTAGGTAAAGTAAGAATGTCATTGTGAGTATAGTCTGTAGAGTCGAGATGAAACTCTAGCCCACTAGTCCACGTATATTATGAAGGCTCTATATCCTGGAGGAAAAAAACTCTTTGAAGAGACTCTAAAGACAAGTTTAAAGTAGACAATAGTAGGTAAAGTAAGAATGTCATTGTGAGTGTAGTCTGTAGAGTCGAGATGTAAAGCTAGTCCGCGTATAATATGAAGGCTCTATTTCAGCCTTATCCTGGAGAAAAATATCTGTGAAGAGGCTCTAAAGACAAGAATATCAGGCAATATCCAGTAGGTAGAGTAAGAATGTCATTGTGAGTGTAGAGTCGAGATGTAACGCTAGCCTACTAGTCCACATACATTATGAAGGCTCTATTTCAGCCTTATCCTGGAGGTAAAATATATTTGAAGAGACTCTAAAGACAAGAATATCAGGCAATAATCCAGTAGGTAGACTAAGAATATGTCATTGTGAGTGTAGACTGTAGAGTCGAGATATAACGCTAGTCCGCGTATATTATGAAGGCTCTATTTCAGCTTTATCCTGAAGGTAAATGTTTTTGAAGAGACTCTAAGGACAAGAATATCAGGCAGTATCCAGTAGGTAGATTTAGGGCCTGTTTCACCACTTCCTGATAAGTGCCAATTCGGCACTATCGCTATCCACCGCTTAACTTGACAGATCAAGTATGGAGAATCTGTCAAAAAAGTTGTGAATAGCCTATTCGCCACTTTATCAGAATGTGGTGAAACAGGCCCTAATAATGTTATTGTGAGTGTAGTCTGTAGAGTCGAGATGTAACGGTAGCTCACTACTCCGCGCATAAGACGAAGGTTTATTTGAAAATATGCTCCTTATTTTGTCAGTTATTCATACCCTTAAGTAAAGTAGGCATTATCCAGTAGGTAGACTAAGAATGTCATTGTGAGTGTAGACTGTAGAGTCGAGATGTAACGCTAGCCCGCGTATCGCGTGTGCAGCGGATAGTGTTACGGGCGGCGGGCTGTATCAACGATCGTCAATCGCCCGGATCCATTCCCTGTAACAATACCTTTAGTGGGGCCATGAGGAGGGCGTTTAGCGGGAGCGGCGAGCGATTAGCCACAAAGGCTCTGCTACCAGCCACTAAATGAAATACAAGAGCTGTAGCTATAGAGCCTTGTCAAAATGGTGTGACGTCAATAATACGATTTCTTGAAGTTACTTTATAGTTGTTAATGATTATATTGCATAAGTAACTGGTTCGAATTAAAAGTCATTAACTTAAACATTTTCATTATTTGAAACCTATCGAAATGAGTTATTTTAATTATTTTCATTAAATTATGCCCATATTAACAAAATGTATATTTCTTTCGATGAATTTTCACACAAAAGCTGAAAAACTAACTTATCAGAGCATGAGCTCACTTTGGAAGTGGTCAAAGTTTCGTACAATCGTTTTCAATAATAATTTTTAGTCTACACTGTTTGTCTCACTTTGTCTACACTCTAGTCTTTACAGGAACCAAACATACTCATCCCCTTTGCGCTTACCCGTTTACTTCATCTTATTAAGAAATTTTTATATTTAGGATTTCTTATTATGATAACGGAATTAAGCGTAACTTTTTTTATACCATATAGGTATTTCTTAACAAAACTCGCTCGTGTAGTGGCCACAACTGTAATCTCAACAAGTTACATTACCCGCAGTGAACGTGTCTTAAGCGACTTGCGCACTCAACCGGACAATTTTACCGTTTTTGCTTTGTAAAGGATTAGATTATTATTTTTCTTCATATTGCCTTCTTACCTCCGAAGAAATGTGAGAAATTGGTTATATTTTGAGATGCTCGGTAGTAATAAGAATAATATGTGCATCTGTTTTCAAGGGCAGACGCTTTTAGACATAGACTTTACCTAAGTCTTACCCCGTGGTAGTATTACTCCGTAGTAATACTTACATGGTACTACTTAATAAACTTCCTAACTACTATCTTCCTATCATATAAACTGAGGCCAAAGATTCTACGTTACCTAAATGCTACAGATATAGAAGAAATATTATTCAACTGTGTCCCAGAGTAGACCCTACGTTGTGGAGTTTGAACATTGGACAAAATTATCAGTACTTGCTTATTTAATTAGTATATTGTTTAGTTAAGTTAGCATATTAAGGGCGTTCCGTCCGGAGATTCCGTAATTGACCATATTTAAAACCTTATAAACTCATAATCTGAATGCTACAAAGTTATAATTAAAATACAGCAATAATCTTCAGTATATCAACATTCCTTTTGTCGTTTTAAATTTTCTATTTTTGTTTCTTATACTCATGATATCAGCTTCCAAAGTGATACCAATTTGTTAAAATTCAAGCATATATTCAGCATCTCCTTAGGATTTACAAATTACTTTTATTTGAAACTCACGCCAATAGATCGACAATATCATAAACTACATATTCGCCGTTTTAAATTTTTTTAGGACAATTTTGAACTAAGATAAGTGAAAATAATAGGGTTTTGGCGCGATCTCGGCAACGCGGCAAATGTATGGCCAAGGTCGTTTGCTTGGGGGACGACCTTAATAATCTTAATTTTGGAATACAAGGAGTTTTCTAATCACATCGCTCAGGTATGCCTTATAGCAGCTTAAAAAACATCGCGAAAAAAATTAAAATAAATCACAGACTATAAAGTGATTAATGACAAAAATACCAGTAAGTCAGTGGAGTTTTGGTGTCGGCTTCGCGGGCGGATGTATAGTGTTACTGTAAGCGATCCCGCTGGAATCGGGGTGGGAATCTTATGGCTTGTACAGCTTCGGACCAGTTTGTGACAACCCTCAAAGTTTTTACTTTTTTTATCTGTCAAGGTTCGTTGACTTTACGGATAACTTCCCAGTATGCCCTCATGATTTCATGAGGCTGTAGATTTTTCTAAAAACATAATTTTCTTAATGCCGCGTAATTTCTGTAGAATATAGATCCATACTTAATTTCATAAATGCGAAAGTGTTCCTGTCTGTTACCTGTTCACGATTTAGCCGCTGAACCGATTTTGCTGGATATGTAGAGTTTAAGATCTCAAATGATTTAAATAACATTAATTGTTATAGATATTCAATAAAGCAAAGAAATATACTATTATTTGTTCATAATATTATTTGGTTCCTATACATAAATATTTCGATTTTCCATGAAACTTGGCGCTCATTTAGATCTCCATCCTTTTTACGGCGAAGTCCATAGACAAGAATAATGTTTGTATAGAACTTGGCTTTCTATTTTCACATATTTTATGTTTTTGGTGGGATATCATTACTTTTTGTAAAGAAAACTTTCCGAGCAAGGGTAAACATCTTAATCTTCCCAGTTCAAACATACATTATATATTTCGACTATATTCAATCGCAACCTTAAGGTGATGTTTCACCACTTCCCGACGAGTATCGGATATGCTATCCGCAACTTATCTGGCAGATACTTTATCTATCAGATAAATTGTGGATAGCCTATCTGAAACTTAACTGAGAGAATCTTTATCTGTCTGCCAGATTAGTTGTGGATAGCCTGTCTGAAACTAATCAGGAAGTGGGGAAATAGCCCCTAAGCCTTGTTGAGTATCAGACGAATAAAAGAAAGAAAATTCAAGCGAATGGAAAAAGTAGCTACCATCAGGAGGCATTGGAATAATACGGTATAACACAAGTGTATTTCCAACCATTAACTTATATGGGGTACAGCTTATTGTGCGGAAGTAAAGTAGCTATTATTATAGCTGTGTAACAAACAGACAGACAGACGGACGGACGGACGGACAGACGGACAGACGGACAGACGGACAGACAGACGGACAGACAGACAGACGTATTGAAATAATTCTATGTCTATTCCCGGGACTCAAACTATATCTCCATACCAAATTTAAGAACAATCGGTACAAGCAATTTGGGCGTGAAGAGGTAACAGATAGACCGACATACTTCTTAATGTCACCTTCTATTCATTTCCTAAAGTTTTTTCACTTCACAAATAAATATTTACGGGGAGCTCCCATACAATAAATGTGATTTTTTGGCCTTTTTTGCTCAAAATCAATAATAGCAGCCGGTAGATACTTGAAAATTTCACAAAATCTTTAATTATATTTTTATTTTCATAATTTATAATAAAAGTAAAATAAATTAAATATTTATCCATACAAAAAACACAATTTTTGCCTAGTTTCGCTCTGTCCGACTCACACTTGACCGATTTTTTTGTTTTCTGATTTTTCCCTACGTTTTCACATAATTATCGAACTGGATTCCAAATTTCAGCCTTCTAGGTCATCTGGAAGTGGGTTAGAATTTTGATCTATAGGTCAGTCAGTCAGTCAGTCAGTCAGTCAGTCCGTCAGTCAGTCAGTGATAAAAATGTAGATTTTCGGACGTTAATATCCTAATAACCGTTTAAGCTGTGCTTATGAAATTTATAGCATGTGGTTATCTCGCAAGTCTCATTATATGAGCCAAATTTGAAACGTTTATGTGAAATGGTTTCTGAATTATGAGAGGGTCAAAAGTACCTGCAAATGGTTCGTGTAATATTACACACGGTGCTGCTCGCCATTCTGTTATGCTGGAACTTGGCTTGACACGCTACCGCGTGTCTAGATGATCTTCATGCTGCTCAATAGTTTCAAAAATGAAATTCTGCATAAAGATACTTTGAATCTCGGAAATAGACGTAGGATAGATTTTACTGAAAAAAGTTTGGTTCCAGCGTGATAAACGAATTTCAAAGCAACGAAGTTGCAGGTAGCAATAACTAGCAACTAGTATAACATCGAAATTTGCTATTCGATGACGTAAAATTAATTGACTTACCTAACCCGTCGGTGCTCTATTAATGTATGAAAAGTACCCAATAATGATTTCGCTTCGACGAGTACTCGTTTGCGCACAAACCCACTTCATTTTGCGGTCTGATCCACTGTTCCTAATTTTGTGCGCTCGAACATGAAATTAAAATCAGGTTAATGTATAATTGAGATATGCACTTAATAAATATTTAATTAGGTGTCTAAATAAAAGCCGTGGGATGGGTCCGGTGGCACGGGCGGGCTGCGGCGCATGATAAAATGTCATGTAAAATAACGCGGCTCGTGATATAGGAAAAACCGCGATGTTTTGTTTGCCATTAATGCAGTATCGATGCTTTTATTCTGCTGTTAATACAGAATTTATAAAATTGGTTTGTTAATGTAATACGCTTCAAATGGATATTGTAATTATGTGCAACTTTTTGATAATGTTTAATGCGGGTAGCTTTCAAATGGAGTAGGGTGACCGCTCTGTTGATTGGTGGTAATACTATATTTTAAATCTCAACACACAAAGCGCGAGCCAAAATATCTAACAGAACTGCAAATAGCATCATAAGTATACACAGTCAAACAATTTGAAGCTACATATTTTGCTAGTACCTACCAAGTACCAACTAAATTTGAGTCATGACTCATGAGTGTATATTAATTTCACAGCGTTTTTACTCTATTATAATATCATAGCTTCTTGATTTGATGTTTTTATTTTTTCTTGATTTAGTGTATTTGACTTAAACATGGCTCTTGAACCTTTGCTACTACGGCTTACGGTCGTATTCTAGAGAGTATTTATAACTTCTTAACTTTAATTTTATGAAAATTTTGACATTATCTCTTTTTAATCTCATCTTAATTTCCCTAACGCCCGTATTAACACTATAACTTATTTCTTGAGGCAACAATTTGTATTTATGAAGCTGTACCATACAGTCACGGATAGGGAGCCTAGGTCTGTTGGTGACGTGGGATAATTACTACCCCCCGCCCCCCCGGCTCGCCCCCCGCCGTCGCCCGCGGGTTATGTCACATTAACACCCCCGCAGTCCGCGCTGTCAAAACATCGCGCGACGAAATTGCATCGAAAACAACGAAACGATTAAGCGAGTACTATCGGAATTGCGTTGCTTTTTTAATGATTTTTAAAAATACAGGCTGTTTTTTTTTGGTTTGAGATTTTGTGGGGTGATTTCAAAAAGTGTTGAAACAGCGCTAAGATTCCATGCCATAGCGCTTTTGTATGAAGCGGATTTATTTGTGAAGTGGGAATTATGGTTTCACAGCAAAAATATTTCAGAATATATTAATTTTACAAAGTCTCGAAACGGTACTTTATTCCGATTTCACTCTTATTTTGTCCTGGGCTTTTTCATCGACAGAACATTGGAGAGTTCTTAATTTTCATTTCTTTCAAACTGCACTCAAATTAAACAACTGTCCAGACAATAGAACAGAAAGAAATCCCATCACTAACTTGGATTATACCTTCGTCCACAACATACCTGTAATAGTTGTTTGTACATGTAATAGGCAATAGCCCATAACAATGGCTCGTCAGCGTCTAACGCAAACACGTGACAATCAAGGCCGTTGATTAGGGCGGTAATTAGTCTCCTTTGACGCCGTTTTATGCCGCTAATACATTCCACCTATAATGTGTGATGTGCCTAACGGGGGAATTAGCGAATTGAAATGGCAACACTTGCAATGGCAGCCCGTTTCTAAGACTGGGTTGCACCAACTAACTTTAACTATAACTTTAACTTTGACAGTTGACTATAGTGCAAAATGTCAAATCTCTGGTTAAAATTAAATATGGCGTCCAAACAACCCATATGCTCATACGACGTCTGTCAATTTTTCCAGTTAAAGTTAAGGTTAAAGTTAAAGCTAAAGGACGCCATATTTAACTTTAACCATAACTTGAACCTTAACTTTAACTTTAACCACGCCTCTGGTGCTACCCAACCTTACGTTTCTTGGCAGGAGTGTCCGTAGTCCTCGATAGTTGATTCCAAAAGACGGAGTCTTTTTTTCTATGCAAAGGCGTTTTATACGGCCGCTAATACATGTCGATTGTCGCCTATAAAGTGTGAACTGTTATGTGCTCAACGGTAGAATTAGCGAATTGAAATGGCAACACTGGAGCCCATTTCTAAGGATTTAAGGGATTTTGATAGATTATAGAAGTTCTCTCTGTAGATTGGAAGTATATTCAAAATAACGAAATAATAATAAGCTACTTCATATTTTCCCGTATGTGGCAACACTAGAACCTGAGGTTTTTGACAAGGGGGTTCTCGAACCTATTCATTTAGACTTGAGCGCTATTCATAGGGTTTATTCAAAATGCTAAATGATTAGCTATGTCCACATTATGCGCTTTCGTCTTCAATTTTCGTCATCTTCTTTCATTCAACTTTCCTTTTGGCGCATTCAATAATTGAATACATTACCGAAAAATATTTTAGTTGTATTTTATTTAAATAAAATAAAAATTTAAGGGGGGCTCCCATACAAAAAACACAATTTTTGATCTATTTATGCTCTATAACAGTACGGAACCCTTCGTGCGCGAATCCGACTCGTACTTGGCCGATCATTAATTTACAACTATAAATTATTATAATATCATGTACCTATGTATACTATGTATTATGAAAATTAATTTGGTCTTCAAGAAAATATTGAAACTCTATTTTACGATTAAAATATTAGGTAGGTATTGTGCTAATTGTAACGTTTTATTTAAATTGTAATTATTGCTAGCACTTGCCTTTTAAATATAAATTAGGGAATTCCAGTGTATTAAATAATTTTATGGAATTGTTATCCTTAAATTACTAATTAATTGACTAAACGTTACTGACTTATTATATTATACAACACGTAAATCTTTAAGCAATAATGATATAATATTAAATGGTAAGTTCAAAATTAAAAGCAGGATCAAGAAAAGCGGTCACAAAAGCTCTAAGTATATTTACTAGGGTATACTATACTGTACCTACTATATTATTTAAATGTTGCTAACGGTCAGTTCATTAACCATTTACAACTTTAAATTAACAGAGATTGAGATACAATCTCCATACATTTTCTGTCAAACTCTGCCTTCTGGGATCACCGTAATGCTAGCAAAACATTATTTTCTCACCTCCGGGCGGAAAGCGTCAACTTTCTTCCTGCTACGCTTACCGATGTTGCCGTTTTCCGCCTCCGTCGATGAGAAAAATAGTTAGTATACGCACCACGGGCAGTAAATAAGAAAGCCTCAGATCACATGTTTGCTGACCTCGGCTTCGCCTCGGCCAACAATTACATGTGATCTGAGACATTTCTTATATTCCTGCCCTAGGTGCGTAATGTAGGTACTATTTTTGTTTAAATGATAATAATTCATCAGTAATTAAAAAACTACCGAATAATATTTTAGTTGTATTTTTATATACGGAATATTTAAATCGGTAGTAAATTACTAACAATTCACATAAGTGTAGACAACAGTCTACAGCCCATTACTACTATAGCTTAGTTGGGAAAATATGAAGCTTTATTTTTTATATTTTAAAATGTCCCTACAGGCTTACCTGACCTTCGAATCGTCAGTGCTTTATATGAAAGCTTCTTTGGAGTATAATAAACATCCCCTATCTTATTCTGACAGATCCGATGACATTTCAATATTTAATTTTTTTTTTAACCCAACACGTGAGGAATCTGATTTCTATACCATGATAACTAGACACATGTCGGAAGCCTATACAAGCTTAATCTGACACGGTCGAGCTTATACCGAAATCCCCTCTTCCCCTCCCCAAATATACTTTAAATTATATACTTTTACTAGATGATGCCCGCAACTCCGTTGCGCCAAAATTCGTTTATCGCGCGGGAACCGTACATTTTTCCTGGATAAAAAGTATCCCATGTCCTTTCCCGGGACTCAAAGTATCTCCATAACAAATTTCAGCAAAATCGGTTCAGCCGCTCGGGCGTGAAGAGGTAACAGACAGACAGACACACTTTCGCATTTATAATATTAGTATGGAAGTATGGATATGGATTATAATTTATAATGATAACTAATTATTCAGCAAAACATCAAGCTACGGATAAGTACTAAATATTATGATTTAGATCATTCATGAAGGAGTAGGTAGCTGGCCTGTCCTTTTTTGAAAAAAGAAAGAAAATTAAACAGAATATAGAAATAAAATATGTATACCTTATATTATTTTTGTGTACTGAATCACCTACACTTCTTTTTTTAATTGCCACAAAATTTCACTTTTCAAACAAATTTCCTTCGGAGCTAAAACGAGAAAGACTAATCCTTACTCCGAGGCTATAAAGGTTATATTATCAGAGGTAAAACAACTCCGAACAGACAATACTACGAAGGTCAGGAACACATGCAAATGTGTACGTGTATAGATTATAGAATACGCATCGTGTATTGTGTATGACTTGTATTGACGTAGATTAAACGGGAATCACTACTATAATACCGATTGATTTGTGTTGTGTGTGAAGATTGACACGTAGGCACTAGACGTGTTAAAGGGACGAATACATGGGTACGATTTTCAGGAAAGTGTCGTAGGGTGTAATTATTAAAATAACGAGGCATACCAATTTTGATCTTAATTGATAGGGAGTTTTGTGCCATGATTTGCCGCTTGGACTTTAGATAAAGCTTACTCTATGATAAAGCCTAATTACCTGAGCCCGATTTTCAGAATAGTGTAGGAAGCCTTCGATTTTTTTGTAAACATCAATCGTCGAAACGTAGATAATAATATATTATACAATATATTTACATATTTAATAATTATTATATGTAGTTAATATATAAAACATTGTAATACGACTAATAATACAGACTTATGTCTGTATACAAGTATGTTTTTTTAGATCTTTGTATTAGTAAGGAGGTGCGTCCATAATATGAATAATATTATGAATGTACCTATGTACTTACCTATTTGCATCAGTCCCTGCAACTTGAGACATATTTTCATACATTCTTTAACGCTTAATACGATCGTCATCCCGTTTAATACGCCCTAACGACCAACCTCTTATCTCATCGCTACGGCATAGTGTAGCGTGAAGCGTCAAATCAGTGGGAATGCCAGATAAATCCTATGTTTCAGGTATAGTTCTTGCAATCTACGAGTGCGCGTAGCCTTTATTTGTAGTTGGAAATGCGAATAGACATTTTCGTTAGTGTGCGTACCCGACGGAGCAGTCAGTAGCGAGCGAGCCATGTACGCGTGTATAGATATGGTCACTCACACAACTAAGGGCGACGCGCACTCGTAAATTGCAAGAACTATACATTTGCTGGTTATTGGTAATGCGAAAAATCCACGTTGTTTAAAAAACGTAAAATCGCTTCCTGTAACATAATATATCAGCACAATCTCGAGCTTCTAGGATGATCGGCATTCATTTCATCGATTGGTTAAAAGCTCTAGATGATCACTTTCAGATTAAATTAATGTAGACGCAATTTCTCTTCATTGATATGAACACCTACATTCGAAAAAACATAATAAATATTAACTCATACGTATGTAGTAGGTTCGTTTTTTATTTCCCTGTATCCCGCATGATACGCTATCCCGCATAAGACGCGTTTTTGGTTGAGTCCCTGTGAAATCGTATTAAACGGGCTTTACTGTATATTGTATAACTAGAATCATGATTACCCTGGGGGGTCATCTTAGAAATACTTACTCCAAAA
Source organism: Polyommatus icarus (assembly GCA_937595015.1). NCBI lineage: Eukaryota > Metazoa > Arthropoda > Insecta > Lepidoptera > Lycaenidae > Polyommatus > Polyommatus icarus. The sequence goes on along the minus strand of OW569338.1, from coordinate 5,723,264 downwards.
GTCTGCTGTCTGTTTCTGAATCAAAATTAAGTAACGTTAACATAATGATTGTGTTTGTAAAATAACTTTTAATGAGCTTTTACCGAAACTTTGAGTTGAAACTTTTGGGCTACGTAAATGAAATGACGTTATTTAATATTAATTTTGTTTAAACATTCGTTCTACCTGCACAGTAATAAACGTATGAATTCTTATCTAAACATCAGTCACTAGTTCTGTCAGAATTTGTTAATCGCGCAGGTAAAGGTACCTACATTCGCAATGTCCCACATTATGCACTTTCGTCTTCAATTTTCTTTCATTCAACTTGAATGCGTCAACGAACACAACGCCAACATTGTCATTTTTGAAGTTTTAGATACGGTCAGAGGGCATACGTCGCGGACAAGCCTCACGTTCGCTGTTGACTGCGGTATAACGCATGCATGTAGAACAGAAAAAGGCACAGTGTGGACAAAACTATTTTATGAAAGCTGCTACATTTAATAAAATTTTAATTCTTGAATAATAAATTGCTGCTAAATTATTTTATGTAACAGTAGGTAAGTGGACAAAATTATATCATGTATTACTCATAATTCCATATAATCCAGCCGAATGAGTGTCAACAACTTTTCACTGAGTCATATGATGTGACTTTATTAAATGTAGCATATTATAGCTTTCATAAAACTAGAGATCACCCAATGGTCGAAATTCGACCTTAGTTTCAACGACATTAGGACTACTACCTATATTTTGTAAAAAAAAAATATTGACTTTATCATATTATATTTTCAACTCTTGTCTCTGGTACTCAGCTCGTCTCAGACTGGCCGTGTAAGCATTGTTTCATAGCATAATATAACGTCCTACGTAGTGTATGATGATGATAATATAATAATTAATAATATATTCTGTGCTAATAGTATCTAAGAACTGACATCCGACTCATGTTATAAATGGGAAAGTCTGTCTGTCTGTCTGTTACCTGTTCACGCCTAAACCGCTGTACCGATTAGGCTGGGTGTGGTATGGTATTTGAGTCCAGGGAAAGAACATAGGATACTTTTTATCTCGGAAAAATGTACGATTCCCGCGTAATCAGCAGCGTAGCTACTAAGGGGCTAGTCGGGGCAGTGCCCCGGGGCCCTCAAGCTCAGGGGGCCCTCAAATCCTTACCAGAAACCTCGATCGAACTGAACTTTTGGAATTTTAAACTACATTTTAACTAAGTTTTATTGCAGTTATTGATTATTGACATAGAGTCAAAACGATATCTGCAATAAAACTTCGTTATTTTGACAATATTATCAAATTATTATCAGAAATAGCTCCAAAGAGTCCTAATAAAGATGAGTGTAGTGAAGCAAAGCGTGTTTCTTTGCGAATTCATGCACAGTGTATTGAAATGCATACAAAACTTTACAAAAATTAGACATCAATTTGGGCGAGGCAAGTAAAGTTTGTAAAGTAAAGTTTAAGTGGCGTTCATTGAGAGAGGCCTATGTCCAGCAGTGGACGAATATAGGCTGATATGATGATGATGATGAAGTAAAGTTTTAGCGAAGACCAAAGCAAAGTTGCAAAATTGAAAATATGATTTCGAATTATTCAAATGCAAAGCCAGTGAAACTATAAGAAAATATGGTATTGCTACCCATTTTTAAGAAAAAATGAAAAGAAAAGTTTAAAAAAACATTTTGATGAATTAGCTGCTGATCATCGATTTCCAAACCGAGAAAAACATTTAAAATTGAGATTTTCAATTTAATGTACTGGACACAGTAATATCTCAATTTTTAAAGTATATTTTGTATAGTCCGTCAAGAAAGTCATGACAGGCGGGTAAATTTTCTAAAATTTCACGCTTAAAAGGTGTATTTTTTTCTTTGTATTTTCACAGAGAACGCTAATTACATTTTAAATATTGTCACCTTGCACATTTTTATCTCGAATTAATAAAGTTCTCATATTTATTATTTCATTTAAAAAAATTTCCGCTTGTTATGACTTACTTGACAGACTATATACATATTTCATATTTTTATTAAATAAAACAATCAGTTTACATAGCAGTGGGGCCCCATTTTTTAATTTGCCCCAGGGCCCTTGGTTACCTAGCTACGCCACTGCGCGTAATAAACGAATTTTGGCGCGCGAGTTGCGGGTGTCATCTAATTTGTTATAAAAGCCAATAAAATATGATCCTCCTCATTCTTTATGTATGATTGCCATAATATACTAAGAATACGAAGCCTTAGGATGTATTATCGACATGTCCATGTAAATGTACATGATTTACATGGACATTGTTTGACGAAAGTTATTAGCTTGGTCTATTATTGGCCAACGTAAGGAGACCGAATAACGCCACATGAACTGCTAATTTTGATATAGTTTTTGTGTTAGGCACGTAGGTAGGCACTAGGCACTAAGAATTTCCCCATGTAAACACTAAAAAGATATTACATTTTTAAACAAAGATTTTGGCAAACATCCAATTAAAGACCATGTCGATACTCATTAATCATTATTATATTAAGTCATCAACCTCTCGTTTTAATTAGTACCCTACCATTTTATACGAATTTCCCAACCAAATATTATATCTAAAACCAAGTTTTTGTGAGATAACTATTAAGTCATCAACCTCTCGTTTTAATTAGTACCCTACCATTTTATCCGAATTTCCCAACCAAATATCTAAAACCAAGTTTTTGTGAAATACCACAACTGACAAGTCCACTAACAATTTGATAGTACGTAGTATTTGTTAAAACACTTACTCATACTTAGTATGATGATTCAGCTAGGCAATCCCAGAGGCCCGCCCACGTGACAATCATACTAAATACATACACAATATAACACCTGGTACGATGCAGATGGTGAATTGATAGCCAGTCATAACCAATTAGCAATGTGCCGTCAGAGAAATTGTTTCATTCCACGCAAAAAATAATACCATCCTCATCACCTTGATGAGTGCATTTTCACCTAACTTTCTGCTGCGCACTGTAAAACTCTAGAAATTCTGGAATGAACTGTCGCCAGCAGTATTTAGAGACCAATTATACGACCTACAAACCTTCAAGAAGAGAGCGTATTCCCTCCTAAAAGGCCGGCAACGCACCTGCAGCTCTTCTAATGTTGCTACTTGCCAGTGTCCATGGCCGACGGTAGTTGCTTTCCGTCACCGTTTGCTCGTTTACCCCCTTATTTTATAAAAATTTATACAAGCTGCATCCGATCTTGTAACTTATTTGTATGCTTATTTATTGTACCTTCAGTAAATAAAAAATTGGACCTTGCAATTTTTTAAACAAAATGTTATTAAAATCTTATCTGCAGATTCGTCTGCATGTGTCATGTCTTCAATATTATGTAGTTGGAAGCTGCTGGGCGCTGGTTAGCGTTGATAGGTATACTGTTCTTCTGAAAAGAAAGATTTTGAATAAGTAACATTTTGGCCAGTGTGTAGTACTTAATATTTTTACCACAACTACATAATTATTTCTTACTGAGTGCTGACTTTAATAAATTATTATATTGTAACAAAGTTATGTTTAGTAGTATCAATTCAGAGAGTTCAAACCGCAACGCGACTCGTAGATGCATTTGACCCTTCGTTTTATTTTACTTTTGCGCTAGACTGTACACAGATTTGCCCTCGACCTTTTTTCACACGATAGTCTTCAGTAAATACATAGGTGACAATATGAGATAATCGGCCAAGTGCGAGTCGGACTCGCGCACGAAGGGTTCCGTACCGTTATAGAGCAAAAATAGGCCAAAAATTGGGTTTTTTGTATGGGAGCCCCCCTTAAAATATTTTTATTTTATTTAAATATTATTATTTATTACAAATTTTTAAAGTAAACATAATATAATTAAGGCCTTTGTGAAAATTTCAAGTGCCTACCTGTTGTCATCATTGATACCGATATTGTATCGGAGCCCCCTTAAATATTAAATTTATTTTGTTTTTAGTATTTGTTGTTATAGCGGCAACAGAAATACATAATCTGTGAAAATTTCAACTCTCTAGCTATTACCGTTCTTGAGTTACAGCCTGGAGACAGACAGACAGACGGACAGACGGACAGACGCACAGACATCGAAGTCTCAGTAATAGGGTCCCGTTTTTACCCTTTGGGTACGGAACCCTAAAAAACGGTTTACTGTACTCGCCTATGTAGTTCCTGTGCTGGTCCTACGGAACACAACATCGACACGATATTATATATCAATCACGAAACAAAGTCAGCAATTTAAACCGAACACTCGCGAGGCAGCTACCGATCGAGGGACGCAACATCAACCTCGGCGTGGATTCGCCTTCTACTTGAACAGATTCAAGCTGAAGGAGGATCTGTCGTGCCTGTGTCAGCCCGGAGTAGAGGAGACTGTACCTCACCTGTTACTCGAGTGCCCAATTTTTGCTAGCAATAGATATGATATTGAGCAGAAATTGGGCGCATCGATGACGGGTGAGAACCTGCCTTCGATCCTGGGGGGTAAGAAGAGGGATATGTTCCTCTCTTTCTGTACAAAAATAGTTAAAGCAGTAAACAAAAGAAACTGTGATATTTTAGTGTGATAAATTGATAATAGTCTTAGGTAACATGCTGTGATATTAGGGTTAGTTGAATGTTTGTGCCGTAGTTTTATCTTCATTATTGATATTGGTTTTTATTTGTGTATTTTATTGTATTGTATTTTATTATTGAATTTTATTTTATTGTATTGAATTTTTAAAATTGGCTGTAGAAAATATTGTTATATAAGTAAGTGTTATTTATAATATAGCAGACAACAAGCCCTAATAATGTTAGGGGGGTGGTAATAAAAAAAAAAAACATCAACCTCGGCTGCAGAACGAAACGGAATGAGTCCGGACTCATCATCATTCATCACGACCACGCAACACGGCAAAAATAAACATAGGTACATAACAACGGCAGTCATAAGTCATATCATAACTCATAAGTCCGTATAAAATAGCGAATTGATGTGACAGAAACTTGCTGAAGTTTTATAAACTATCCAAAGTTTAGTTCATATTATTATTTGCGATGATCGGATTTTTTTAAAATAAAAACTTTATTAGAAGAAATAATTATTTTATCTTTGTAAGCGATTACTAAAATTTTAATTTGAAAAAATAAAATATAAAATTTCGAACGCAATTTTTTTTACATGATCTCTTGAAGCACACAGAGCATACATTTTAGAGTTCGAAAATCAATTTAAAAATTAAAAAATTAAATTGAATCGGTCATATTTATTATAGAGGTCAGTGGTCATAAAACATCCAGCGACATCTAGAATCGAGTAGCGGTAACCGTGTGATGCTGGGTGCATTAAGTATCTGGCACCCACTATAACACTACTGGATACTAATACATATTATAAATGCGAAAGTGTCTGTCTGTCTGTGCGTCTGTCTGTCTGTTATTATTTTTGTTTTAAATATTTATGAACTATTGATTCCATCTTACCTACTTTCCCCTACAGGGAATAATTTCGAGTACTCACAAATTATTTCTTCCCTTTCCAGAGAGCAGCGGTATCCTGGGCGCGAGCGAGTGGAACACGGGCTACCCGGCGTACAGCGGGTACGCGCCCTTACAGACCTACTACAAGCCCGACACCTCCATATCTATACCACCTGGTAAGAGCCGATTCTCCTTAAGAGCCCGTATACGAAATTTGCCGATTTCGCTGATTTTACAGACGTGATTTAACAGTTAAAATACAGTATTTCTTTAAGTTTTAATGCACAACATGTAAAATCATTTCAATTATGACGGCCTACAATATTGACGGCCTCTGTGGCTCAGTGGTGAGCGCGTTGGTGCTTAAGCCGGGGGTCGCGGGTTCGAATCCCGCCGACAAAACAAAAAGTTTTCAAAGTTCCTGGGTCTGGATGTGTATTAAATATGTGTATAATATAATAAAAATCTTAAATATGTGTATAGTATAATAGCATTAAATATATTTCCGTTGTCTGGTACCTGTAACACAAGTCCTTTAGGTACTTAGCACGGGGCCAGACTGACGTGGTGTGAAGCGTCCATAGATATTATTATTATTATTATCTAATGTTGGAGCTAGATTTTTTATTTTTTTAAGTATTTTTAAATAATCCAACTCAAACCCGCGACAGTTTTGTGATTTTTGCTGTAAAAGGTTTAGAATATCACCTGTTTATGGATTGTATTGACGTCTTAACGGTATGAAAAAAATACAATTTACTGTTGTCGTCTCTAAAATGTTGTCTATAAAATGTTGAAATTACTTTTTACCACTTAAATATGAAATAGTTTAGTAAAAAAATATGTAACTCGGCAAAACTTTAGAGAAAATGGGCAAAGAATTGCTGTTAATTTCGGCAACTTGGAGCTGAAATTCATAAAAAGAAAACGACAGAAATAATCTATAGATAAAATTCTATCCAATTCGAGAAAAAAGAAAAAACAAATTGTGCCAAAAAAACACGATTCAAAACAACCTAAATCTCACATTATATTACTCGCCGCAAGTTCGAGTCGGCTTTCCGCGCTTAAATATATTTTAAATCTAATAATTAATATATATATATATATATATATATATATATATATATATATATATATATATATATATATATATATATATATATATATATATATATATATATATATATATATATATATATATATATATATTTTTTTTTAAATGTAATAAGGGGAAAAAACCTAATGAGGGTGTTTGAAATTCTATTTTCTACCAGGTGCTACCCTAACGATGTCACTATCACTCCATTTAATTATTATCATTATTCGTTGTAACTAACTTGCCTTTTCAATGCCATTAGCTTAAAACAATCTTTTTATTTTCCAGTTCTACCCGACTTGCCGCTCGGTCACGCGGACTACGGCTACCAAGCCACCAGCTACAAAGCCAACACCATCACCGATCTCAATACCGCAGCAACCCCGCAGCGCTACGACCCCAGCTACTACAACTGGCAGTCCAACTACAGCACCTATCAGTACAACAACATCAACAACAATCCACCTGCCTGCATCCAGTCTACACCTTACCCTATCCTCGGCAGCATGTATTCCACTGTCAACCAGAACCAAATCCACGTGCATGTTCACAGCCGAGATTACAACGCTGATCAGTATTTACCCAGCGAGATAAAGATCAGTGATATCGATGGGGGTATATCTATTACTACGGAGGTGCCAGGGACTAGTGAAGTCAGTGGACTGATACAAAACTGCGATCCGCACGAGGACGTCAAACACATGAACTATAGCAGCCAAGAGGTCTGGCGCCCGGCTTTCTCTTAACTGTTAGTGTCTAGTAAAATAGTACGTGAGAATCTATTTAACGAGGACTTTTGGGGACATATTCTCATGAGTCGAATGACGCTCAGAGTACAGGCTCCTATATTATAGCCCACGAGTACTGTCGTACGTCTTAATTTGGGTGTGAATTTTACGCATGAGTATAACTATGAGGATATAACCTGGTCCCTAGGGGTTCGATTGTAATACTTTGAATGTCGTGATCGCTGCCTTCCTAAAATAAAAGCGACTACGACGTTAGAAAATCGGACCATCGTTCAAAGTCGTTTTGTTTTACCCACGAATTTCTATCAGCTTGGTCCTAATGATGTGCATTGACGGAAAGGCCGTTTAGAAGACTTCCTATCCTATCGTAATGTAAACAAACATGGCCAGCTTCCATACAAACGGACGTACTAAATTACGTACGTTTTTAGAGTATTGAGGGCATTCAATGCACATCGTAAGGTCCTGACAGACTCAGGGGTAATAAAACTATGAACAGTCTACACTTACGAGAATTGCTCCACTTTGTACATATTGTGATATAATTAAACGTTAATTGTACAAAATATTAAATATTAATTAACGATTAATGTTAAACATTAATGCTTAAGTGTTGTTAAATGTAATTCATTAAATTAAGATAAATTAACATTACCTACAAGTCGTTGCATTGTTTCTTTTTACCTTCCCATTGCTCAATCGACAAGTTGTTACCACATTTAGGCTTAGCTCTCACCTGACTGGACAGTCTTCTAGGTCAGTCTTGTATGTTACGTAGTTTATAATTTATAATATACTCTTTGGATTGCTCTTTGGTCTTGTATCTGATGCAGAAGAGTAGCGTGCTATGGTCGAGCCCCGTATAAAAATTATTTGGGGGCCCTTAGGAACAGTATAAATTACGCACGTTGGGTAGCCCCCTGGCCCGGGGGCCCCGTACTATAATTGAAATAACGGCTGATACAGCGGTAGCTATACGATCCTTATGAACTTAAAATGATCCTGAAACTACCGACAATTACTAGTCAGACTTGTTTGGGGACAGTTTTAACACTGTATAGACGTTTGAATTTCGAGTGTGCATTGCACACTCTTGAAGAACGCATGTTTTTCTTAAAAGGGGCTTGCGCTCATTTGAAACATGACAATGATGATAATACAGACATATTTTGCTAAGTGTGCGTCCCCCCAGAAAGCCCAATCGAGCTAGGTGTATTTTCAATATATCAGAATTTAGAGCAAAAATGGAGCACCTCTACAGTCAAGTAAATAAATTGGAGCATTAATACGAACGACGCTGCGAGCTAAAAACCGTGGGCTTGCTGGCGTCCTGTCCCGTCAGCACGCCCAAGCTAGATCTCGGGAACCGTTGACAGTACTATCGTGTATTATGGTTCAAATTTTAGAGCAAAATTGGAGCACTCTGCTCCCGTGAAATCAACTTCGAAACTAGAATGTGAAAGGAGTTAGACGTGATTAACCGGTGGGCTTGCTGGCGTCCTGTCCCGTCAGCAAGCCCACGCAGATCTCTGAAACGGTAATGATTTGGATTATGATTAAAAACTCTACAATAGAGTATATGTAATTGATTGTACTGACGGTTCTTGGTGGAAATTCATGTTGAACACTAATAAAACACACTTTTTCTTGCACTTTATCCACTATATTAAGATATTATTATTACTTTTTAACAAATTACACGACCGGTTTCGAAATTATGATGATGATGAATAATTTCGAAACCGGTCGTGTAATTTGTTGAAAAGTAGTAATAATATCTTAATATAGTGGATAAAGTGCAAGAAAAAGTGTGTTTTATTAGTGTTCTACAATAGAGCCCTATTTGGAGCACTCTGCTCCAAAAAAAATATTAATGTAGCTTCAATAGTTCTCGAGTTACAGGCCTTTGAAAACGGGCTTGCTGACGTCGCGTCCCGTCAGCAAGCCCATTTGGAGCGTGGAAACTACTGAACGGAGAGTCGTCAAAAATATCTCAAATCGTAGCTTAGAATGAGAGAACTATGCTCCAAATAGATCAAAATCCTAGGTTCTACGCTTTTCGCGCTATCAGCGAAAAACACTTCAGCCGCCAAAATTTGTCAACCGCGCGACGTTGCCGTTCCGTGCAACAACATTTGCTTGTTGCACGGAACGGCAACGTCGCGCGGTCGTGAAAATCGACAAATTTTGGCGGCTGAAGTGTTTTTCGCTGATAGCGCGAAAAGCGTAGAACCTAGGATTTTGATCTATTTGGAGCATAGTTCTCTCATTCTAAGCTACGATTTGAAATATTTTTGACGACTCTCCGTTCAGTAGTTTCCACGCTCCAAATGGGCTTGCTGACGGGACGCGACGTCAGCAAGCCCGTTTTCAAAGGCCTGTAACTCGAGAACTATTGAAGCTACATTAATTTTTTTTTTGGAGCAGAGTGCTCTAAATAGGGCTCTATTGTAGAGTTTTTAATCATAATCCAAATCATTACCGTTTCAGAGATCTGCGTGGGCTTGCTGACGGGACAGGACGCCAGCAAGCCCACCGGTTAATCACGTCTAACTCCTTTCACATTCTAGTTTCGAAGTTGATTTCACGGGAGCAGAGTGCTCCAGTTTTGCTCTAAAATTTGAACCATAATACACGATAGTACTGTCAACGGTTCCCGAGATCTAGCTTGGGCGTGCTGACGGGACAGGACGCCAGCAAGCCCACGGTTTTTAGCTCGCAGCGTCGTTCGTATTAATGCTCCAATTTATTTACTTGACTGTAGAGGTGCTCCATTTTTGCTCTAAGTTCTGATATATTCAAAATACACCTAGCTCGATTGGGCTTTCTAGGGGGACGCACACTTTTGCTAAACATATTTTGCTTTTACAACAACAAAACAGATTTTGTATTAATATAATATCAATCCCCGTAAGGCCCAAGTGGGCCGCGATAACAAATTTAGATTTCCAAGAATTGGCGATCGAAGGATTAAAATAGTATTTCTAAACACTTTTGTGACTGGTGTGATATGTGTCTCTAGCTACATAATATCGAGTCAGTGATGACTGATGAGTGATGAGTGATCTCTAGTAGGTAAGCCTGTTTTAAGGCTTAGGGCGACCGCTCGCTTTCGACTCTAGTCAGGACAGTCTTTAGTCATGCAATATCTTAAGACTTGACTTGAGTCTTGACTCTTGACTGATGACTCTAGTCTAGAGTCTAGATTCTAGAGTCTATATTCTAGAGTCAAGAGTGAATCTGTCTTTGGATAGCCTCAGTGGCGACTGGCGGGGCAAGACCTAAATTTGATGTAGGCAAAATATTATATTTTGTGAGGCCCCCTGATAGATGATGCAAGCAGCAAGAGGAGGAATTTTGTTAAGGCTGCTCTTTCGAAAAAAGCGTGCAGATGAAACAACTTTTCATCGGCATTATAGTTCTTGCAATCTACGAGTGCGCGTCGCCTTTATTTGTAGTTGGAAATGTGAATAGACATTTTCGTTAGCGTACCTACCCGACGGAGCAGTCAGTAGCGAGCGAGCCATGTACGCGTGTATAGATAATATTATGGTCACTCACACAACTAAGGGCGACGCGCACTCGTAGATTGCAAGAACTATAACAGAGAAATTATATCTGAAAAAAATAATTAGTAATCTACATGATATGATACGTAATTTGGTTTTGCCATATTTTTTCTATCGGTATCACATAATAAAGAAATAAAAAACCAAATCACCTCCAAATCGTTGAATGAAACCACTTTACTCCTTCATTATTTATCAAAAGAATATATAAAAAATATCTACTGCTTTGCAATACATAAGTTAATAATTTGTTTTTTTTTTTTTACTTTTTTGAAATATGTATTTTTCTCCTATTTCGCCCTATCATGGACGCGGCGAGCGTCGTAACCGCCACCGTACGAGGCGCGCTGTTATGAATATTATTTTAATGTCATTTACGTCGAAATTCGCATTGACAGACAATCGACCTGCTAATTAAGGGAGAGAGGGCCCTTAAGAGATTTTTTTTTGATACTTACTAATGAGAATCAAGACCTCAGACTCCTGAAATACTAAAAAAAAACTTCATGGTCCAAGGGGCGCGAGGCCTTATAGGACCGCGAGCGGCGAGGCCATGGGGCGGTGACCCACGTCGCCTACGCCTTAGGCCGACTCTGGTTAGCCTACAGTTACACTCTACAGTCTAGACCCGCTATCCGTAACCCGCGGCCCGTCGGGACTTTATTTGTGGCCCGCGTGATGTTAAACAATTTTGAAATTCACGCCCACCGGCAAAATATCGTAAAGTCTACGTGATAGGTAGTCGTTAAATTTTTCCACTTTTAAATCGTTAATTTTCAAGAAAGCTATTTTTAACCCTAAAAAATGTTTGTTGCGGCCCGCGACCGCGACACCAAGACCAAACCATGTTTGTGGCCCGCATGAAAAAAAGGTTGGGGACCACTGGTCTAGACTCTAGAGTCTAGTAGACAATAGAGTCTAGACTGTACGCTACCCAAAAACAGTAAGTATATAAATTCAATTTATATTGGACCTATTGTTTAGGTACCAGGTTACGCGGCAGGTAATAAATAGGCAGTCTATAAAATAAACACACTAGGCCGAAGTTACGCCGGCGTAAATTCCGCAGGATTATGCCCGCAATGTATTTTAAATTGCCGACGACACCATCACAACGCCATCTATCAATAGAGTTACACAACTTTTTCTTAAAAGTTTCAGTAATTTTGTTTCACTTTCAAGCTTTGAATATTTGCTGACTCTACGGATTCAAGTCTTGTAGATTTAAAACAAAACTTTCTGTCGAAACACCTATTGGTTGTCAGATTATTACTATTTAGATTTTATAGACTTTAGAAATATGCATCTTCATAAAATAATAAAAACGGTTGTCTCTAAAGTCGGTTTACTGACGATAGTTGAACGTGACAAGTGAGTAGTGACAACGTGCCTCTTTGTCGCTCGTACCGCGCTCTCGCTTGCACTTCAAGCCTTAAATGGAACGCCTCAGAGCGAGGTAACGCCGCATATTGCGTCATGTTTTTTCGTGCGTGCAGCCGGCTGCATCGAATTATAAGACGTTGTCACGTCAATATTATACGTATCTAGATGCATATTATAATTTCTAAAGCATAAGACGTGTATTATTTTTCTCTGTGCTAAATATTATTATTATTAGACAGTGAAAGACCTATAATTGTTTCCTATTAGTCGAGTGCGTACAAGACAAAAAAACGAGGAATACGGCTTTTGCTGAACCAAAGATTTCCTTTAGTAGGATTGATCTTTATATCAATAAGATGGGTTTACGATGTGGAGCCACCTGAATATTTCATGCAGGTGGGGGAGTCCCCTCCCCCACCTGAAATATTCAGGGAGGAGGGGTGGTAGCTTTAACAAGGCCGATAACTGCGTGGGATTTAGGTATCACATAGGCGAGTTTGGTATCATTTTCGATTGAATCGAATGTTTAAATGCCAGTTTTTGAATAATATTTAGATAAAATATAGTAAAAATAAAATAAAATAAAAAAATTAGAATATTTATTATGATTTTCAACGAAAACGCTGTTGACAGGGCTTAATTAATATGAGGAGGCTGATATCCGCATTATTCTGCATGCCAAAGACATGGTGAAGAATGGAGCAATAAACATATTAATATTACTAGACGTACCGCGCGGCCAAAGACATAGTGATGAATGGAGCAATAAACATATTAATATTACTAGACGTACCGCGCGGCTTCGTCCGCGTAAATCTGAAATTTCATGGAAACCGTATATTTTTCGCAAATAATTAATAACCCATATCTCACGTAGTCTACTATAAATATTCGTGTCAAATAACATAAAAATTGCTCCAGTAGTCTGTGAGATATTAGCCCTTTCTAATAATTTCCCCGTTTTTTAACATTTTCCTCTGTATCTTTGCTCTTATTGGTCTTAGCGTGATAAAATATAGCTTATAGCCTTCCTCGATAAATAGGCTATCAAACACTGAAAGATTTTTTCAAATCGGACCACTAGTTCTTGAGATTATCGCGTTCAAACAAACAAACTCTTCAGCTTTATAATATTATACTAGATGTTCCGTGCTGCTTCACCCGCGTAAATTAGATATTTCACAGACAAAATAGTCCACAATAAATAGCCTAGATGATTCTTCAGGTTCCTACTTTTTATCTGTGCCAAATAACAGAAAAATTGCTGAAAAAATAGTGAAATAAGCCCTTTTAAATAATTTCCTCCGTTTTTTCACATTTTCCTCTATTTCTTCACTTACATTAGTCTTACAGCCGCACTCAGAGTCATTCATTAAATCATCATTTAAAAAATTAAAATTATTCTTTTTTTTTCCTTCATTGTTGTGTGTTTTGTTTAGTGTAGTGTGCTGTGAATTTTATGTGGCATAAATGTCTATTATTATTATTATTTATTTTGATTTTCTCGGTTCTTACCGGCAAACTGGTATGTACGGGCCGAAGCCAAGTATATACCAGGTATGGTTACGGTTTTATATGCTACTCGAAGTATGTAAGTAAGATGTGTCAGGAGAAGGATGATTTGGTAAAGAGTGTGTTGCTGGTGTATGCAGGGCAGAGGTTTCCTCATCAGTTTGTAAAAATTTTCTAACTATTCGGCATGTGTTCAGTATTACTGCCTTTTGCAAAAGATTTATTAAATGTGAAGGTAACTGAAGAGTATCTAGGGATTTATGTAACTGTTTTGGGATGACACCTGTGGTTGATATGACTATGGGTACTATGGTCACTTTTTGTAGGTTCCAGAGGCGGGCTATTTCGTCTTTGAGTTCAATGTATTTGGTAAGTTTTTCTGCTATTGTATTTTGCAAGTTGTGAGTGTTAGGCACGGCTATATCGATTAGGTATGCAGTCTTATTAATTTTGTCAACTAATGTTATGTCAGGTCTGTTATAATGCGTAGTTCGGTCAGTCAATATGGTTCGGTCAAAGTATAGTTTTGTAGAGGCATTATCCAGGACATTTTCAGGTTTATATTTGTAGTAGGGTTCTATGTCAGTAATAAAGTGTCGTTGTTTGGCAAGTCTCTGGTGAATTATATTTGCAACTTGGTCATGTCGGTGTTTGTAGTCGGTCTGTACTATTGTTTTACGTGCTCCAGTAATATAACATGACACTCAATTATGAAGTTGACAGTCAGCTGCCAAACTGCGAAAAAAGCCACGCACGCGTAGTTGAAAAATGAAACGAACACGGTTGACTTTCCAAAACTTTTTTTATTGGCCGTGAGCAATGAAAAAGGAAACAGTGAGTCGTGACTGCGGCCGTCACAGTCGGTCATTAAAAAATAGCGCTAAGCGTCATTTAACAAATGGGTTGTTTTCTTTTTATCATCTCCACCAGACGGCGCGACGGTAGACACTCACTAATTTTCTATTGGTTCCCCACCGATTTGAAATTATCTGCAGGGTGGCATTACTGACTACATGTTGGTCGTGTTTCTAAAAAATATCAGTGTACTGTCAAGTGTAAGATCAATCAAAATATCATACTCCTAAGCGATCTTTGGCCTAAGCAATTAGACCAGTATAGTGGTAACAGCTTAGGAACACACTTGCACTTCTTTCTATTTCTTCTTTTTTGGCAACTTGACACAAAGGATGTGTATGTTGTGCCACAGACAAGGTAAAAAGGTAAGGAATATGGCGGGAAAACCATATTCCTCCTATTATAATTTTGACCATCGTTTTCATGTATCGTCAGGTCTAAAGTCTAGTCAAAGTCTAAGTAAAAGTCAATACAGTCAAGGAGTCAAGTCGGTCGATTCAGTAAAGTGGTAGACGCTTTACTGAAACTTTCGATGGAGTTTTGGAGGGAACACAAAATAGCACGTTTATGGATATTACATCACTTTCCTACACTTGTGCATGAACACGAACATCTAGTTTCATTACAATAAATTCATATTTGGCCTCCGCATCTTCAGGATATCGCCGAGAGTAATCAGCGACCCTAAAAGGAGCGAAGGGATCTGCATCCTGCAATACTTGCGAGTCCTCATAATCAGAATCGCTACAGGTACTGGAAGGCGGAGACTCACCCTCATCCTTTTTCTTACGTTTCTTCCCCATCTTTCCACAAAAACACTTATGTACAACCTAAATTTAAGTTATTTACAAAAAAAATAACCAATATTTACAAATAATACAATAAAATTATTTGAAATAATTAAAATTTTCAAAAGCCCGCCTTAACTTTTCAGTTCCCGCGCTCTTTTTTCCTGATCTATGGCCAATTTATGACAACTTTGAAGGCTCTATAGAGAAAAAATATTTGGTAACAACTGGAGACATCTATGGTAAGACCGACTTTCTCAGTTTTATAGAAAAGAAAACAGACTTTTACAAAATCTATACAGATGGGTCGAAAACTTCAAAAGGTTAAATCGGCTTAATATGATGAAGTTCTGGATGTTACTAAATGTTTTATAATCAGTAATAGGTGCTCTATGTAGATAGACACACACACAGCCGAATGTTATGCTATTTAGCGCTAAGCGTATATGTAGTTGTATGTAGTTATATGGCACTAGCTGACCCGACAGACGTTGTCCTGTCTTAACGATGATTATTTAATTCGAATTAGTATAATTAAGAAAACAATAGATTAAAATTAGTATCTTCATGCCAAATTTCATCAAAATAGATTAAATAGTTTAAGCAAAAATCATAAAAGTTTATTGTGCAGGAACCGTACATTTTCCGGGACAAAAAGTATGCCTTGTCCTTTCCCGAGACTCAAAGTATCTCCATACCGAATTTCATAAAAATATAGACTGAATAGTTTAGGTGAAAATCATAAAAGTTTATTGTGCGGGAACCGTACATTTTCCGAGACCAAAAGTATCCCTTGTCCTTTCCCGAGACTCAAAGTATTTCCATACCAAAATTCACCAAAATCGATTGAATAGTTTACGCGCAAATCATAAAAGTATATTGTGCAGTAATCGTACATTTTTCCGGGACAAAATGTATCCTCTGTCCTATTCCTGGTTCTAAGCTACCTCTCCAACAATTTTCAGCCAAATCGGTTCATCCGTTCTTGAGTTATAAGTGGCGTAACTAACACAACTTTCTTTTATATATTATATAGATTACATGATTACAATATATAAAAACTTTGTCTTATGTAAATAATTTTCTTGTAATATCAGATAATAAAAGTGTTTTAGTAGCTCTAGATAATAGTAATTTAATTACTCTAATTAAATTTAATTACTCTAATAAAATTTGATTATTTAATTAAATTAATCTAGATAATAGTAATTTTCCTTAGAGGGAGATGGGAGATGAGAGGGTGGATACAGCTGCTAGAGGATCACCAGATGAGGACCATAAGGACATCTTAAAAGTGCCATTTACAGACCTCTTTTTGACGGTCAAATATGAAATGTTTGTGCTATGGAAAAGAATCTGGAATATAGTAAAGATTAATAAGGGTAAATGGTACAGTGACATAAAGAAAGATTTTTCAATCCCATGGTATAACACTGTACAGTCTGAATCAAGAAAATTCACAACAGTAATAACAAGAATGAGATTTGGACACTGCTTGGTCCCCTCCCACCTTTATAAATTAAGAATATTGGAAGATGCGAAATGCCCGAAATGTTTAAAAAACGACACTGACCTCAAACATATAATCTTTGATTGCAAAGCGCTAGGTCTAGACAGAATTTTACTCTGCTCGAAAATAGATAATATTTGTAAAGACAAAGACATAAGTGTACCCCACCGCCCAGAAGATCTACTAACTACGATTTCTTCAAATGTTTGTACCGATACATATGTTCAACGATGGAAAAACTGTAAAAATTGCAAATAGTGTGTAACGCGTTTTTTTTTGACGTGACAACGTCTTAAATTAGGTTGCGGCTGGGAGTCACTTATGAAAAAGTGTAACGCTCGGTAACGTTACGATGAGTCACCGAACGAGAGAGAGGCCCGCCGAATGCCTTGCGTCTCTCTCCCACACGTTGTCACGTAAAATCTTCGCCCGTAAAACCGACTTTACAGGCAACCATTTTATTTTGTTTTGTAAATAGTGCTTAGTAAGAAGAAAGGAGAAGGACATTTTTCTTTAATTTTATTTTGATGTTTAATAAATTGTACCTTTTTTGGAGCAAAGGACTCGTTTCCAGCTCCCAATAAATTAAAAAAAAAAATTGCGACAGCGATCTGTGCGACAGCGACTTGTGATAAAATGGCGTCTACTCAGTTTTTCGATTAATTTTTAACGATAATTTCTTTCAGTGACTGCTCACAGTGATTATTGTAAACAATTTGTGTAAATTTGAAACCGATACGTACTTTTTGCTAGATAAAAGCTGTAAGTATTACGTAAATATTAAAAAAAACGCTCGTAATATGCGTCATGGCAGGTGGTAACGGCTACCGATCGAGGTCGAAAACGAAAACTATATAAAAACTTTTGTTTTTACTTGCAGTCAAGAGCGTGGTTACATATAATTTTGAGAGACGGCAATGTCCGAAGATCCCGATCGGCATGGCGAGTCTGGAAACGACGGTGGGTCCGGCGGCGGGACTTCGAACGTGGCGCGAGTGTTGTTGACCCCTCAGCAGCTCGAGTCCGCCAATGACTCGCTCCGTGCCTCGTGGAGAAATCAGGACTTGTACATTGATCACCTCGAATCATTGAACAAACAGTTGGAAGGTATTTAAGACAAGGTTACGGCTTCTTAGTGGTCACGGTCCGTGCGGCCGCCGAGTTGACTATGTGCGATACTGTTAGTTGCTATATCGACAATGCTTTAACTATATTAAGTGATATGTTACTTGTTCGGTTAGTTTTACTGCTGTGATCATAATGTTAGCTGTTAATGTGGTTCAGGGTGTATCTAGGTGTTGAAAGGCAATGAACTGTGTGTTCCCGTGCAAGTGGAGTGTTCAGTGGAAGTGCAACATGTCCGATGGCCAGCGGCCAGTGATACTCCAAGTGGAGAAGTGTTTATGTTCAGTGTTCGCAAATATGCTGATTGCGGATGTCGTCGCTGCAAGTTGTCTACTGTTGAAAGTAAATATGTTTTCTTTGTTTATAGAATACAA
Source organism: Polyommatus icarus (assembly GCA_937595015.1). Classification (NCBI taxonomy): domain Eukaryota; kingdom Metazoa; phylum Arthropoda; class Insecta; order Lepidoptera; family Lycaenidae; genus Polyommatus; species Polyommatus icarus. Next base: position 5,704,820 of record OW569338.1, on the reverse strand, counting down.
ATAGTTTTATCCACTTAAAATTAATATTGTCTATTTTACTACTGTTAATAGTATTGTTAAATTGTAACCGAATGTAAAATGTGTACTATTCATAGCAGTATTGTTGGAAAAAATGTTTACACCATGCTTATGGATGTTCTGATACATTGTAAAAGCCACATAAAAATGTCTGCTAAACAACATTACATAAATATTTTTAGTAAATAGTGGGAGATTATGTTTACAATATGACTGTCTTTACTTTACAACAATGTCTTAAGAAATGACAAATGATGTTACATAAAAAAGCAGTATTACCGTATGAAATGTTACTTTTTAATGTGTTATCTGTAAGTGAACTATTTGAAGACAGTTTAATATTTAAAACTTTTGTTTAAACAGTGTTAACACATAAAAATCAGTTACATTATGGTAACAAATTGTATGACGGAGGGTAAATCTGACAATCTTCTGATAAGTTTAGGATAACTTATCTCTGAATGTGGTATTTTTCTCTCCATCACTAGACATATAGTTAAGACTTTAGAAATCAACAAAGTTTCTGAACATTAATTTTTAATAATTTAATCTGAACATAAATTAATTTGTAAGAAAATTGAATATCAGCTCTAGAAAAGCTTTAATTTTAGAAAAGATTTTTTTAAACCATAGTATCACTGATGCTTGTGGTGAAATGCAAGATATAAATTAATTATTAAAAAATATATATTTATGAGTTAGTAGAATGAGCATAAGCTCTAATTTAGTTTAAGATTTTTTAGTTTAACATTTTTCTAAAAATTATTAGACAGAGTCAAGGAACTTCTTTATTCAATGATTAATAATATTATCTTTTTACTATAAAATGTTTTATTCAAAGTTGCTTTATTGAGTACTTAGTAACCATTTAAAAAAAGTCTATTGTTTTGATAAAATACAAAGAAGGATATTTTAATGGACTTAGAAAAAGGAGGTTATCAATTCGACCCGTATGTATGTAATATTTCCAGAATTGCCCAATTTTTGTATACATGTTAGTCTATATCAGTGTCTAAACAAATGTGCCAAATTTCAAAAGTGTATGTATGTATGTTTTTACGTTTGTGTTCGCATAACTCCAGAACTACTAGTCCAATAATATTATTGTTTATTATTTAATTATTCTTTTCATTTCTCATTATGTCAAGAACATCTGATAATAGAAATAAGTAAGGTAATAAGAAGTTTATGATACATTAATTGTGAAGCTATAAAAGACAAGACAAATATATTAATACAATCATGGTTTTAAGACAGTGAAAGTCTGATAAGACCTTGTGTGCCAGGTGTTAGTTTTTTGTTTCATGGTTGATCGTGAACACATTTGGTGTTTACTAAGATTTTGTAACGGATTTGTACAGCACCACCTAGCGATGCTCACAGGAGTGAGCCCAGCCCAGTGAGTAATCCCATACAAAATCTTAGTAAACACCAAACATGTTCACGATAAAATGTGAAACAAAAAACTCACACTCGGCACACAGGTAGATCCAAATTGTGATAGCTAAAACTATATTAATGGAACATTATTTTCTATATAGTTTTAACAGAAATCTCACTACTTTTTCTTGCAAAGACCTAAATATAAAGTTGTGTAAAAGATTTACTATAAAATGTAACATAAAATGGTTGTTCTTTGCAAGTAAAATACAATCAGGTTACTTTGCTATTTTGTTAAGACTAGTTAAGGTATTGTCGATTTTTATGTATCAAGTAGCCAAAAATATTGTGAAACGTATATCAACTCTGTAACAATATCTTTATTCTAGAAAATCAGAGAAAAATCTCCGCATAGATTAAAAATAATTGTATTAGAATAGTATTTGCTTTTATAAAACATTTACATAATTTCTTTGCTTATATATCAGTGGTTGGCAATTTGCAGCCCGCAAATTTATTGCAAATAAGATACAAATATCATAATGAATTGAGTTCTTTAAGTTTCCTTAGCCATTTTATGGCTCTTGCTGGCCAAAATTTTGCGGACTGTTGGTATGTAGTATGTTTGTTAAAAGAAGTATATTTCTAATTACTTTTTATTGTATATAGGCAGCTTGGAAAAGGCGAAAGAGATAGAAGATAGGGTAAAGCAGCAGTATGCTGAGTCACAACATAGGGAAAAAGTGTTGGTCAGACGACTGGCAGCTAAAGAACAAGAAATACAGGACTATGTGGTAAATATATTGTATTTTATGGCCTCTATTACCACATCAACTTCTCATAATTACCCATGATATAATAATATAAGATGATATTATGCTGTCATTAGTCATAGACATTTTGACAAAAATCTATCATTTTGTCCCAAAAATATGTCAGCATTTCTTTGTTTGCTTGTCTACCACTGACCTCCATTATTCAAGTATGCTGGACCTATGACACCCTTTGAAATGACAGCTGTTTTTTGTGCCTATTTGAAGCAGAATCAGTGCCTCAATTCGGGAGAAGAGAACTAAATCTGACGTAAATATGACGTTTAAAAGTCGCCATATTGGCGCTGATAGCAGTAGTGGGAGTACTTGGAACTAATACTAGTTTCTACCACCATAGTGATTATATTCTCTTTGGCTTCTACAACCAATAGCGATTGAGCGGCCATTTGCAAGTTATGTCAGATTTAGTTCACTTCCCCTGCATTGGGGGCACTGATTCCGCTTCAAATAGGCACAAAAACATCTGGGTATCTTATGTCCAGCGTACTTATTTAATGGAGGTTGTTATTGTCTACTCTGATGTGTAATCTATATACATAAATATTTTACTGTTTCAGAGTCAAATTGCAGAATTGAAGTCCTCACATGCAAGTTTAAACGGGAGACCGTCTTTGTTAGACCCAGCAGTTAATATGCTCATTTTAAGGTTAAAGCAAGAATTAACATCGACGAGAGCTAGATTAGAGGAAACACAAAATGAATTATCAGCTTGGAAATTTACACCCGACTCGAATACAGGAAAGAAACTTATGGCGAAATGCAGACTGCTTCATCAAGAAAACGAGGATTTAGGAAAAATGACGTCCAGCGGAAGGATAGCAAAGCTGGAAGGTGATTTAGCATTGCAAAAAAGTTTTAGTGAAGAAGTGAAAAAGTCTCAATCAGGTTGGTGTGAATTTATAATGAAAAACAATGTTTTTATTTTTATTTGGCGCTGATTTAAAGGGGCAGTTGTAAATAGCAGTTTTAGTAAGTTAAAAATTATAAAATGGCACGTTTAACAACTAGTTTAGCAGTTAAAACTAAGCAGTAAAGTAAACAAAAATGAGTAGTAAAAAATAATGAAATGGATCATTAAAAACATTATTGAACAGTAAAATAATTAAATGAGCGCTAAAAATTAATGAATGAGCGGTTATATGTGGGCAGTAACAAATCAGAATTTGTCAGTAAGATATCTCATTCTAAGCAGTTCTTATAACAATGAGGTGGTAAAATAAAATCGGCCAAGTGCGAGTCGAACTCATCCATGGAACCCCATACCGTTATAAAGCGAAAGTATGACGGCCGCCAGCTGCTGCCGCAGCACGCTCGGCTCCCTCTGCGTTGTGGTCTAAGTTCTAACCTAACCCCGTCCCCCCGCTTCGGTATCCGTGGTTGAGTAGGCTTTTCATTAATAATGAAATGAAATAAAAATGAAATGTACATAGAAATATTTATTTACACTTAATAATTATACAATTCCACTTTAAAAAAACACTCTCCCTTCCACCGCTCGCTATGATCTGCCGAACTATTTAAATCGAACCGCTCATTCCATCATTTTTTACCGCCCATTCATTTATCGAACCGCTCATTCAGTAATATTGGACTGCTCAATTATTTTTTTATTACTGTCCAATATCCATGTTTTACTGTCGCAATAATTAATCAACCGCCATAAAATTAAATAACTGCTCAATATTTTTTTCAACTGATCATAATAACATCTCAAATAACTGCTCAAAAAATTAGTTCCCTTTTTATTTTACTCTATAGGCCTGGAGATAGTGACACAAAATTCTTGGTGATTTGTGCCAGTATGGCAGTTTTACAGGGGTATAATTACGTAAAGCCAAAAAGGAAAATGATGGTCATGTAGCGCTCGCACTGGCAGCCCAAACGCGTGGGCGTTAATCGAACGTGTCGGATAAATAACGAGTGTCGAACGATTTGTTCCACAAAAATGCTTGTATTTTCAGATAGTCGAAAAAAAAATAAGTAGGCGAAAGCGTAATGCCATACTTGTCGGGTGCGGCTTACAGCCCGCCATACCGACGCGAATACGTTAATTTGAATAAAAAAATTGAACCATTTGTACCAGGCTAATTTTTGCATAGCTAATTATCGTCGAGTAGCCGTTCACGAAAATCAACTTGCCATACTTTTCCGACAGCGCCCAATGGCCGCCATACCGTTGCAAAGGTGTAAGTTTTTTTTTTTTTCGCCAAACGTTTTGTACCACCCTGAAACTTTTTTTAACAGTTCTCTGTATGATCTTAACCGATTCGTTGCCACCTTCATTTTCACGAATTCTTACCACAGGCCAAGCAGTTTGACTTTTTTCGATGACGCGCCATAAGCGTCATCGGCCCTGCTAAACGATGACGCCCCACGTGCGGCATTGGCCACTGGTTGTGTTTTAGGCAAATTTCGACTAAGGAATTGTAATTAATTTAGTTTTAACGTGTTTTTTAACAATCCTTGTATGCCGCGCCTGGCGCGTCATCGGCCTCACTAAATCTTTTTAAATGACGCGCTGGGCGCGGGAGTGGCCACGAATCGGTTAAAATAGGAGTCTGATAATGCCATACCTGTGGGAGGCAGCGAATGTGACTAATTTTTTTTTCAACATCCTAAGATTTCATACGTAATTCAAACGGTTTTTCAAGTATGGCGCCACTTTTTCCGTCTACTACAAGTATGGCAAATATAATAATGGTCACATTATATCGTATAATTTCCAAAAATCCAAATGCCATACTGGTACAAATCGTCCAATTTTTATTACTTTTTTGCTCAAGTCCGATAGTCATCCCGCCCCATGGTTACAATCTGTAACATTTTTTTTTTTTGGTTCTTTTGTCAAATGACGAGACTACAATGATGCCATGATGTAAAAAATGATTTTACGTATCTTAGGGCCTGTTTCACCGCTTCCTGATAAGGCTATCCACCACTTAATTTGACAGATGGAGTATGGAAAATCTGTCAAATATCCCTATCGGGCACCTTATCAGGAAGCGGTGAAACAGGCCATTAAAGTCGTATTTTTAAAACCTGTCAAATAAATATTTCAAGTATGGCAGCACTTTTTCCGCCTACAAGAAGTATGGGAAAAATAATAACGGTCATATTTTGTCAAATACTTTACAAAAATTTAAATGCCATACTGGCACAAATCGTTTGGCGAAAAAAAAAATCTTACACCTTTGCAGTGGTATGGCGGCCATTGGGCGCCGTCGGAAAAGTATGGCAAAGTGATTTTCGTGAATGGCTACTCGACGATGATTAGCTATGCAAAAATTAGCCTGGTACAAATGGTTCAATTTTTTTATTAAAATTAACGTATTCGCGTCGGTATGGCAGGCTGTAAGCCGCACCCGACAAGTATGGCATTACGCTTTCGCCTACTTATTTTTTTTTCGACTATCTGAAAATACAAGCATTTTTGTGGAACAAATCGTTCGACACTTGTTATTTATCCGACACGTTCGATAAACGCCCACGCGTTTGGGCTGCCAGTGCGAGCGCTATGGCCTATGACCATCATTTTCCTTTTTGCCTTTACGTAATTATACCCCTGTAAAAGCGCCATACTAGCACAAATCACCAAGAATTTTGTGTCACTATCTCCAGGCCTACTAGTAATTTGTAATGATGATTTCAAATCTTAGTAACATTATTACTTTTTAATTTCAAGAACTAGATGAATTCCTTCAAGAACTGGACGAGGATGTTGAGGGCATGCAGAGCACGGTATTGTTCTTACAGCAGGAACTGAGAGCATCTCACGCAGGCATCAACGGGAACCGGCCACCCTCTCCTTCGTCACCTGAGAAGAGACCTGCAGAAAGTGGAGCCTCGCCCTTGGGCAAAAGGCGGAGAGCATCTGTGCTATCATTAGACTATGATGAGGAGGAAGAACCGCTAACGCACAACGGTGACGCAGACTAGCACGTAGTGCACACAAACAATACAAACTATTCTATTTCTTCGATACTGTGGAATCTTCGTTCAAGTGTTACAATACTTGCCAGAGTATATATTTAGAACTGGCTTCTTATACTGTTGCTCACGAGTGCACGTAGTGAATAATAGTCACAATGTTACATTTAAAGTGAATGTGTTGTGATTTTTTGCTGACATGACAACGGATTTATGTACGAAATGTACCCTAAGTGGTCAGACTTCATTACTAACTTGTGCGCCATATAACAATGGGAATTGTGATAACAGATAGTGAGGTGGTATCTGCTAACTTCTTTCTTTCTTCCTTTAGTTAACAGAGTGCTAAAACTCTTAAAATGGTGTTCTTCGTCATACTTATACTACAATGTACTCTTAAAAGACAAAACACAGAAGTGTCATTATGTTTATAGGAATTGGTGATGATTGTGTCAAATGTGTAAAAGGAAACAATTCAAACTGAAATTAGCGTTTGATACGGTGGATGTGCAAATGAATTGAACAGTGATTCTTGACATTTTAATTGACGAGATAAACTATCAGATGACAATTTTATAATTTATTTATGTAAAGTGGATCATTTGTGATATACCAGAGAAACAATAATATATTTTGTTGAGTTCGATGGCATAGTGTAAGAGAATGGTATAATTGGAATGAAATCAGTGTTGATGTAGCAATAATGTCAAACACCAAGCCTAATGTTATTAAACGCCATGTTTTAATAAATTTATGTGATTTTTTACACTAAAATGTTTCTATTTAAACATACAATGATTGTATATATAGAACTATGTTAATAAACATATTACTGACATGCACTTCAGTGTTTTAACTTGACTGTACCATATTGAGAGATTACCAACTGCAGCTGCTCTGCAGGGAATAATTAAGTTGTAGATATAAAGAGGATCCACTATCCAAGTGGAGGCCTAATTAAAAAGCACACAAATAATGTTAATTTGCCCAAAAAACATTTCATAAAGGAAGGCAAATAAACAAGAATATGAAATTAACTTTGGTCAGTATGTTCTAGTAATATTATTATGTTTGAAGAAGACAACAATGTATCAGTATTTGAGGAACATAGCAATTTCGTATAATGGATTATAAAAAAAGATTATGACAAGTAAAACGTTTATTTAAAGCATCAAGGCACCATGAACATCGGTGAGACTTATGAGCTAATTTTCTTACGAAAATATATTATCTTGACTAGAGTATACATCGACCGACAATCACAGTTCATAATACATGTAGAGCTCGATAAGGCTTTAAATGGACGTGGTGAAAAAAGGATCTAACGCTGCCATCACACAAAAACGCCATTTTTAGGGTTCCGTAGCCAAAATGGCAAAAAACGGAACCCTTATAGATTCGTCATGTCTGTCTGTCTGTCCGTCCGTATGTCACAGCCACTTTTCTCCGAAACTATAAGAGCTATACTATAGAAACTTGGTAAGTAGATGTAGTCTGTAGAACCGCATTAAGATTTTGATACAAAAATGAAAAAAATATTAAAAAATTTAGGGGTCCCCATAGGTACAACTGAAACAAAAAAATTTTTTTCATCTGGCCATATGATGTACATTACTATAAAAACTACCAACGAAAATTGGTTTGAACGAGATCTAGCCAGTAGTTTTTTTATACGTCATAAATGATAAACCTTAACTTTCATTATATCAAAAATGAAATATTAAAATAAATTAAAAACCTTATAATTTCATAGAAATAATTCTTATTGCTGCTGCGGAACCCTTCATGGGCGAGTCCAACTCGCACTTGGCCGGTTTTTACAGTTCTTACCAGCAGCTCCAGTGTAGTGATGGATTGGGTTAATAACCAAAATAAATCTGTTATTAACCCAATAAAAATTTGTTCATTAACAGTATACATACAGTATACACGAAATAATTGTGGTTACCATTATCAATATGGTTAAAGTAAACATTGATCACAGAATTAAATGTGTTAACAGGATATATGTTAAGCCTAACCGAATGATATTGGTTATTTTTCATGTTTCAAGCCAGTATAGTGACGGATTGGGTTAATAACCGAAATAAATCTGTTATTAACCCAATAAAATTTGAAATTTACCCAGGTTAACCTTTTATATGGGTTACCAGTTTGAATGGGTTATCCGTTTCATAAGATTATCAAATAAACTGTTAACTATGTTGGTAAATTAACCTTTACCGTACTAACATGTAACCGTTTTAAAAGGTTTTCGATTTAATCTGTAACCATTTATTGAGATTATCCTTATAAATGGGTTATACTCTCACTACAGCGCTCCCGCCCACGTTCATTTAAAGCCTTGTCGCACTTTATATCAGGCACTCATGTGCTGTTTTATACCTATTTTATTGTTATAACTATAAGTATATCTTTCAAATGCATGGAAAAAGTTGAGAAATTCATCACACAGTGAAATGCAGCTCTATGGAGTTTAAAAACGACTCTGGCGCCATCTACACCAAGTTTCTGTCATGTAAGTATTTTTTTGCTCTATTTTCAAAATCCAATAGGGAAAATTGACTTAAGACTTGATTTTTTTTTTGGCTAACATTGGACGTTATTATGCGTTTTTTAACAAACTAACAATGTAAACCTTAAGTTTTATACGTAGGTAAGCAACACCTATTGAAATAAGCACAGTGAAACAATGACATGGTACTCATTAAACCTGTTACATTTTTATTTTTTATTGCTGAGACAACTGACATAAAACTAACACTCTGTGCAGTAGTAAGTCCAATACCTAAATCTAAATTAACAATATCAAAGAAGTTTATTAGTATAACTAGTGTATTGTCACAAAAGTCGCGCGATTATTTTTAGGTTAAAATATCCATTCTTCAGAATTCAGACTACATACTTGTATACAAGAATTGCTCTCACATAATATTTGTGCGTAGTTCCCAAATAAATGTATACACATAATTATTAAATAAGTATACATTTTTATATTTTAGTTTCTTAACTTGTATATAACTTTCTATGTAACATTTTGAACTTCCTGTTTATACCTAGCACACGGCAAAAATAAACACGCAGTGAACGTACGAAAGTGTTTGACTGTCAATCTCTTACTACCGATTGCAATACACTAAAACCTGCTGCTTAAATTGAGCCGATTTCCATGGAAATCTGACATGGAGATACTTTAGGTCCCAAAAAGGGATATAGAACTTAATCTCGAAAACATATTCCTGTACGATAAGCGAATTAGTGCGAAACGTGGGCAACATTTTCTATAGAAAAATAATAAAAATCTATATGGCACCATACGTCCACAGCGCGTTTAATATCCGCCAAAATCTCATATGGAGATACTTTGGGTCCCGAAGAGGGATATAGAACCTAATCTCAAAAACATTCCTGCGCGATAAGTGAATTAGTGCGAAACGTGGGCAACATTTTCTATAGAATAAAATAATCAAAATCTATGGCACCATAGGTAAACTGCGTGCTTAATATCCGCCTTATGCTCACTTTTAAATTAAATTCAACCTTTTTAGTCTCTATTTTCATCAGCGAGTACTCTTCCCATCTCCTCCCGCGTGTACTACTTTGCTCTCATACTTCAGCAGTTTGTCGTCTGCGGTACGGAGTCGCTCTTGCAATATCTCCACTGTACGGTTGAGGATTTTGATCTCTTCGTGTAGGGGATAGAGTTGTAAGTTCATCTGCATTAGTTCCTTCTCGTGGGCCAGTTGGAGAGTGTGTAACTGAAAATAATAACAATCTAGTTTTTGACATTGTTACGACTCAAACCAATAAGAAAACTCAAAACGAATTAATTACAAATTATGTGCATATTTAAAAGCGTCAGTCAGTTTAGCAATCAAAAGGTTTTTCAACTAGCTGTTCTTCGCGACTTCATACGTAGAACCTCAAAGAAACCCAGAAGCCACATTATAAAGTTGCCAATGTCTGTGTCAAGATCCATCAAAGCAGCCGTGAAAACCAACGGAAATTAAGATATCTTTTATATATATAGACATAACAGAAAAACAGCAACTCACATCCTGAATCCTCTTCTTCTTCAGTGTAATCAAGTCCTCATTGGTCCGTTTCAGAGAAGACAGCAACCCCACTCTTTCTTCCATCAAAACCTCCTTCTGTTTTCGAGTCTCACTCAACTCTGCCTCCAGCTCATTGTGAGCTTTCAACACGCCCTCGGCCGCTTTGATCTGCTTACAGTTTGTCTTCTTTTGTGGGTTTATGTTTAGAAGTACTGCAAAGAATATGATTTGATCATTGCTATTTTAAATGTTAAGGCGAACACATATTCGAACATTTCTGTGGCAAGATTATTTGCACTTTTGTGTGGCATGTTTTCAGAGATTTTTAATAGACAAAAAAATATGTTAGGCTGCGTTTCCACTGAAGCGGAGCGGAGCTTAGCGGTGCCCGAATTGACCAATCGTGCTATTCCAGCGGAATGACAGCGAAGCGGAGCGAAGATTTCGAGCATGGTGATTGGTCAATTCGGCACCGCTAAGCTCCGCTCCGCTTCAGTGGAAACGCAGCCTTAACCCATTAAGTCCCGTACGAGCACCCGTGATCGGGACAACAATAGAATACAATTGCATTTCCAAGCATCCCCGATCGAAGGATATATTAATAATGCTACCTTTAAAATGACATAGTTACCTTCTTTCTCCCTCTGCAAATTACGTAAGTTTTTCTTCAACTCCTCCGTCTCCCTGTTTATCTTCGATATAGTTCGCTGTTTCACCGTCAACTCAGCTTGCAGGCCTTTTATCGTCGCTACCAAATAACTATCCTCTTTCAGCTTGTTGAAAATAAGCGCAGAGTTCTGTGTCAGTCGACTCACGGCCGACGAGGCTCGATCAGTCTTTACAAGCGTCTGCGTTGCCGAATGTTGCACCTTCATAACAGTTTGAGTCTCTGCATTACTCATATTGGCTCTTATAATCTTATTCCTCAAATCGTTATTGACTTTCCTATCGTCCATTAATTGCCTTTCTACGTCGATGATATGATTCTCGTACTTTTGTTTCATGTCACCGAATTTTTCTTGTAGCGTCAACAGTATTCCTTGGAAATGTGTTTCTTTGTCTTTTAATTCTTGTTCCAAGCGCACGATCCGTTCTTCCAGCAATTTCTTCTTATTGTCTTCAACTGATGACGATTTTGCTGCAACTAAAACATTTTGGGACGAAATTAGGCATTTTATTATGGAATCAACGTTTAAATAATTTGTATAAGTAACAAAAAATGCAACTGTAGTTATTGTGATTACAGATTAGTCAGTGTATCCATTCGAGGTATGTAGGCCAAGGAATTATACAATAGGTCTAATTATCACCAACATAAGTCATCTGAGCCAATATTAGGAATATCTTCTTTATATCTTATATATAAAATTCTCGTGCCACAATATTAGTCCACGAACTCCTCCGAAACGGCTTTACCGATTTTTACCAAATTTTATATGCATATTCAGTAGGTCTAAGAATCGGCTACTGGGTACTTTATATATTGATAAGTGCATTTGTTGAATAAATAATAGTATATTATTACAACCTGAGACTGACGGCGACCATTGTTTGTGCGACGGGATAGCGATTGAGGTTGCCATGGCGACATACTTATTTAGTCACATCAATAAAATAATATGGGCGAAATACTTTATATTATGGCAAAGCAACGTTTGCCGGGACAGCTAGTTGGTTTTTTAAAAATTTATTTTATTTATTTACATTGTTAAAAATTGAAACTATAATTTTCTGTCATTATTTTTTAATTTTAATTTAAATTAAATTAATAACAAATGAATTAGTCTCCGTAAACATTTCTAGTACATGTGTAATGTACATGTAAAATGTTTATGTTCAATAGCGTAAAATGACAGTAAACTCTATACATAAGGTTCACGACTGGGTATTTACCAATTAAAGCAGATACTGAATCTGGGTGTTTTCTTCGCAAAATCATTTCCATTTCTTTAACTTGTCTTTGTAAATCCTTTATAACAGACACGTCCTTTTCTCTTTGTGCTGTTATGCTCTTTCTTTCGTTTCTTTCTCTTAATAACTCTTCTGATAAAGTTTTTTCGTTCTCTTTACACGATTTAAGTTCAGAACTCTTGTGTTCGTATTCTTTTGAAATTCTGTGAACGAATTTTTCACATTCGGCCACTTTTAGCTCAGCTATATGTTTATCTTCACTTATTTGTTCTAATCTTTTTCTGAGCATTTTATTGTCATCTGTTAGTTGGACGTTTAAAATTTCCAGGCCTTTTACTTTTTCGTTGGTGTCTTTTAATTCCTCTACAAGTGATTCATGCTTACAAGTTTGATTTTTCTTCGGCGAAATGTTTGCGGATTTAGTATTTCTAGCTGCATCCTTTTTCTTAGTATCGACTACGCCAGCGGAGAAAGGCCTCGCTTTGGACTTGCGTCGGCTTTCACCGATTGCTTTAGGATTCGGCAGAGTATCTGTTTTGTTGTTAACCTGTAAAGAATAATAAATGTTTATCGCCAAAAGCATAATATTAGTATTATGAAACATTTATTTTTAACAAAATGTTGGTGTTCCACAAGGCGCCATTCTAGGGTCATTTTGAAATATTATTTACACTCGAAAACACATGCGTTCGGTAAGTTCAAAACGATGCTGTTATTTTATCTGTCCACTTATGATTTAATTAAAAGTACTCAAGCTGTAAGACGTAAAATATTTCGCAGCGGACATTACATGACAAAGTAACTTTTATCATTATGGAAATTATTATCTTCGAACATGTCTAATAGTCGGTCATGCCTTGATGATTAATTAATAATTTCCAAACGTATTTTTCTTCCTTCACATACTTTGTTATAAATGCGAAAGCATGTCTGTCTGTTTGTTACCTCTTCAAGCTAACCGATTCAAATAAAATTTGGTACTAAAGATACGTTTGAGAGACGGGAAAAGACATGGGACGGCTTTCGTTGCGGAAAAGTGAATGGTTCTCGCGCGGCGTGATAAACCAATTTCGGAGCAGCGGAATTGCGGGCGTCATCTAGTAATATAATTTGGTACTAAAGATACGTTTGAGAGACGGGAAAAGACATGGGACGGCTTTCGTTGCGGAAAAGTGAATGGTTCTCGCGCGGCGTGATAAACCAATTTCGGAGCAGCGGAATTGCGGGCGTCATCTAGTAATATAATTTGGTACTAAAGATACGTTTGAGAGACGGGAAAAGACATGGGACGGCTTTCGTTGCGGAAAAGTGAATGGTTCTCGCGCGGCGTGATAAACCAATTTCGGAGCAGCGGAATTGCGGCCGTCATCTAGTAATATAATTTTAAAACAGGCAATGTCACATATTTTTACATAAATTAGCTTACAGCTGTAGGCTAGAATATGTTATTCTTGGAATTGGTGCTAAAGTGAAATAGGGACATAAACACCCGCATGCTGACTATTAAGCGAAGATTTGCTACCAATAGATATCTAACGTTTCGTACCGACTGGCGACTATGATCATAATTCATAAGCATCATCGTTATAGAGCTTGGAGCCAGGAGAAAGAATTTTGCTGCTCTCTTAGGCTGTCTTCACACTAGCGTTTGTCCAGCGTAGGCGTTCGATGACGATGAGCGTATGCGCAGCGCAGACGCCGCGACAACGCGGCGCGTGCGTCGCGTTGTCGTAAGGTTTCCTCTGCAGAATTAATTAAACGCGGCGCAAACGTTATAACACAATTTCTTCAGGAACAATTAGTACGCGGCGCTAGCTCAGCGTACTGATTGTACCAGTAGAGACGCGGCGACAACGCGACGCACGCGCTGCGTCGTCGCGTCGCTTAGCGGCGTCTGCGCTGCGCAAACGTTCATTGATTGCCTACGCTGGACAAACGCTAGTGTGAAGGCAGCCTTGGTATTGATTACAGCGTCAACCATAAAAAATAAAGCGAGCAATTTAAAAGATCCTAAAATGTATAGGTACCACGCAACATTTTTGTGAAGCATTCTCTGAACTTTAAAGCTGAACTAAACCTAAAATTGTATTTTGATAGAAAATTGGCTTTTTAACATAAGTAACAACATCAACATCATCAAAAAGCCTCCGATGCTCCAAATGTCCACCAACAACCTGCAAGCACTGAGCTACTGAATATTTTAAAGACTGGTTCCTAAGTAGGCCAATACGGATTAACTGTAAAATCGGATCTTGGGCGATTCCTATCGAAATTCTATGGAAAAACATGTTTACAGCGAAAAGTTGTGTCTTGTGATGAAATAACTGCAACCGGTGCCAATGACCGGCCACTGCGCCCCGGAGGCTGTCATTCTGGTCCCAAAATAAACAAGACCCGAACGCCTTTAGATACCCAAGTATTAAGGAAATCGTTATGCAATCCTGATCCCTGGCAGGATTATAATCATCATCATCTAGTGCCCTCTTCATATCGAAGTTCGACAGTCAGCTGGTTGAATTTCTTCCGGTCCTGGGCTAATTTCTTTAACAGTGGACAGGACTATAATTATAGTGGTCGATCTTCTCAAGGAAGACAAGAGTTTGTCAAAAGCTTATATTTCGGAGTGGGTTTAAAATGGCAGTAAATAAAAAAGAATTACCTAGTAACTACTAACTAGCGAAGGTTTTGGTTTTGGTAGAGAGTAATAAGTGGCAACTCAATAATTTTTGAGCCAAAGTAACAATAGGCTGCTTACGAATCTCAAAAGACACAAAGAATACTTTGCACTATTCATAATATCTCCTATGAGGACAACTCAAGCTGCAATTCATATTGGGTGACAAAATTTGTCAATAATGTAACTAGATATTTTGTGTGTGTTTGGAGCCAGTCTCTTCATTAACCGAGATCTTTTAAAATTTATTTACAACTAGATGACGCCCGCAACTCCGTTGCTCCAAAAATCGTTTATCGCGCGAGAACGTACATTTTTTCGGGATAAAAGTATCCTATATAATATCCTTTCCCGGGACTCAAAAAATATCTCCATACCAAATATCAGCAAAATTGGTTCAGGGGTTAGGGCGTGAAGAGGTAACAGACAGACAGACACACTTTCGCATTTATAATATTAGTATGGCCTATGGGTGTTTGATCTGAACATAATAACAATAAAATAATAAATCGATGGCTTTTCAAATTCCCAACAATTTTGCAGATCATCGACGTACATTTTCTGTATCGCTATACAACTTATATGGTCCGGAGGAAAGGTGAATCACGATCGTTTTCCTATAGAGCACAGCCGCTGCGTTTGGCAGTAGACATGGAGCCCTGGGGCAGGCTGGTCGTGCTTGCAGTCGCCATCACGGCGGTGGTATCATCACCACTTGCCAACAAACTACAACCGGGTAAAGGTAAGTTGAATAGCACGAAGCATTTTATAACTTTGCCTATTTTTTTTTCGAACGATGAAGCAATTTTTAAAGGGATGCTTCACTTAAAGTTAATTGATTTATTAGCTTTTTAAATCGAACCCATTGTATGTTTATTGTTTACATTCAATGCAGTTATGTACAAGTTCTTTCTCATATCATTGGATTATCTAGATTCTTTAACAAGGTGTAATACTTGCGCCGGTTTTATTTTATTGTAGCAAGTATTAATAATAATTAATAACATTCGATTTTATAAATTAAAAATTTTGTTAAATGCAGTTATTTAAATAAAATAAATAATACCAGACAAGTAACTGCAACTTCAACTTTTCGGGACAAAAATAATTTAGTTATTTACCAGTTAAGACTTAGAGTAACTAGGTAACGCAAAGTATAAGATAAGTGATATAAAAAGAAAATCAACTACTCATCCATCTCGGACTAACGAGAAATTTAAAGAAAATATATAACTACAAGCTGTTTTTGGCAGTGCTAGTTAATTTCTTTCATTTTCTACTTGAACCGACATTATTGGTCCTGAAGCTTATTTATCTTAATAATTCTAAACGCATCATGAGTTTGGATAATAACGCTCACATTAGTCAGGTTCTAGATCTAGATGATAACCGTAATATTGATGATATACGTACCTACATAATTAATAAATCTAAATTATACATAGACTAGGGATTAGAAAAGAAAGTCCATACTCCATTGTCTAGTTAGCGGAAAAAATAAAAATTCAAAGCATATAACACCTTGATTGGTACGTGAGCTAAATAATAGCCAAGTCCCGGAAATCGTACTAGTTAACTATGTAAGGAGAGCGATTAAATACGAAATTTATTTTACGTATGTAAATCCTTTCAAAGCCAAAATCTTTCTGAAGTTTGGTAGAGTCCAGTCTATTTTCGACTATTACTTTGTAGGGTTTTTACTATAATTATCAAAAACTAAACAATAGCAAAATTATATTATGTAGAACAATTGCCTCGTAATTCATTCAAATATTTGCAACAATAGTTTACATACCAAGCACAAATAATTCTTTTAAATTCCTGCAAAATGTTTTATTCTCAGTAATTAGTATCAACCTATATACTGCCAGCAAAAGTACAACTCTGGTTTTTATCATGATGATGAAAATAAATTAACGTAAACTTTTCCGATGCAAGTCAAGAGCATTTTCTTTATCTACGTTTCTTAATGTGTGAAAATGAATTTACTTTCCTCTTTAACTATTGTGTACTGGGACAGAGAAAGTCATTATCACGTCGCAAGAACAGGACTTGCATTATAATGAATACTAAATAACAACTACCGCTATACATACGAGCTTAAAAAGCGGTTTAAAGATACTTAGCTTCTATAGTATGCATGAGATTATTTATCTTTACCAAATTCGACCAAACAAAGTATAATTTAAAGACACAGGAGTATTTGACGATTGAAGTATTTCTTCTAACTTTAAACATTTTAAGTGTAATAAATATTTGAAAATATTTGCCACTATCGTGGTTATCAACGAACCTAACGAGATCACACATAAAAATAGAAAACCCGAGTCTGTAAACAATGGCAAAAATGATGATATCTTTTCTACCATTGTGATTTGCGAGTATCCTGGCCAAGCTAAGCATTATAACAATTGCCATTTAATTAGAAGCATCAAATGAGGAAGAATCAATCTAATACGTGCAATTTAATAATCTGTATTTGGCATAATATATTTTAATAGACGTCTCAATTCTCACATAGTGACCAATTATTTTCGCAGAATGGCCTACACGTAACTCCGTCCAGCAACCACAGGATGTGTGGCTGCAACTGCAAACCTCTACAACTGACGCATCTGATCTTTCAACCACTGAATTGCCACCTGAAGATCAAACCGACGCAGCTATCGAGGCTATTGAAGTGACAACCGAAGAAAATAATGTAATTCTTAGAACATTAGATTCTGAGAATGTCCCATTGAAAGCAGTGGTTCCGACCGAAGAGAGCAATGATATTTTAGTAAAAACTTTGGAAGAGAGCGAGAAAGTAGACTACAGTGGGGCCCAAGTATGGAAAGTCCCAACCACGAGCAGCAAAGTCCGATCTCTACTTGGCAATCTCCGCAGCCGTAATAGTATGTAGCATTATGTTTCAAAAACTTACTATTTCAAAACATCCGTTAAAATCTATCACGACATTACTAAAAAATATATTCAACCAAAAATGTTATTGGACTTTAATTTTTAATTTTTAAATTTATTAACATATTTTTTTTCAGTGATATCTGCATGGGGAGGAAACCACAGCTACATAGATTTGCTTGTGAAGCCCGAGGCTATAAATAATGTTAGTCAAGAGTTTAGAAAACAGAGTGTTCCATTTGACATCATTATTGAAGACTTGCAAAAACGTATAGATGAAGAAAACCCCCCTTTAGATGAAAACGAGATAGAATTACAAGACAGACAAGGTAAGAGGTGTTGGTTAATACAATGAAAGATACGTTATGTCCGTTTAAGCCAAAGACCCAAGCACCATATTCTAGGGTCACCATCATTTTGTTACAGCTAGAGCTTACAATTTTTGGCGTTACAGGGTGTCCGATTCCACTCGACGCACAAGTTTTATAGGTGCCTATATGGGCTACAATTCTCTCGACCTTCCAATGCAGTACTGGCCATATGCGAATTGGGGTTCGTTATAAAAGAACGAGAATTGTAACGGCATGTTCACATAATAACGAGCTATTTACGTGTTAGATGTTTCTAAATTGGTGGTCGACGGTGTGATTATCAATTTTGTGTTAGTTTGGACAATTTCATTTACATAATATTTATTATTGAGTAGAATATAAGAGAGCCATGCAATGTTTGGGGATGGTCAATGTTGGCTGGTCCAATAAGATATCGCGGCTGTAAACGATCATTTACGAAATTACGATGATCTTATTCACAAATAGAGCAAAAGTAACTCGTGATTAACAAAATACTTTAATAGCACTAAGTGATTAACTATAGCACAAAATTGTAAATACTGCAATATTACTCAAAAAAAAAACATTCCACGTAAAGTTCGAATTTGACCACAAACTCTTCGCTTTCAGGACACCGTATGACATGGAAACAATATCACAGATTGGCAGATATCCACGGCTTCATGGATTATCTCGCAAAAACGTACCCACGCATTGTCAGCGTTAATACGATTGGAAAGTCTTTCCTAGGAAGAGATCTCAAGGTATGTGTTGGCTTGTGGTAATTTGCTTCTTATGATAGTTCATGCCAATCTCTAGTAGCAACGCAAAAAGGTAGAGGTTACACAAACCTCCATAATCATTTCGCTTTACCACCCTAATTTTTTTAACACAATTTTTTGACGTTGATCGCGTAGAAAATTAATTCTTCATAATATTTTAGGTATTGCGCATTTCTGACGGCAAGCCAACTAATAAAGCCGTGTTCGTTGACGGTGGAATTCATGCCAGAGAGTGGATCAGCCCAGCCACCGTTACGTTCTTCATCAATCAATTCGCCGAAAACTTTGACGAAGAATCTGATGATGTCAAAAACATTGACTGGTAGGTGGACTAATATTATATTTAGGGCTACTAATATTACAAAATATGTATACGATAGCGTGTCTTTCTTTGTGTTACCTCTTCACGCTTAAATCCGCCAAATTTTTATGGGTGTGGAGATACTTGGACCCGGAAATGGGCATATACTCCGATCAATTTAGACATCTAAGGTTACATTAATTCCGACAAGGCTGAATATTGGTAGGATTGTTCAATACACTATAATAAAGGAAATGTGAAAAGTCCTCGTCGATCCGGCACGTGCAAAAAAATTTACTCGGGGTCAAAAATCTTTTTTGCAATTTTCAGCAAAATGGTAAGTTTTATCATAAAATCAGCTCAGACAAAATTTGTAGATCAGATAATTATCTATAAAAATATCTAAATTTCTTTTTTTTCCTAAGAGCCACCATTTTTGAGCTATAACGATTCAAAAAGTTGAAAGAGTTTGAGGCATAAGTGTACTTTTGTCTACAACGATGTATCGCATACATCAGACTAGATACACCGCTAGTCAGTTTTGTTGTTGATGTACACTTAAAAGGTGTAACTTGAAAAAAAACGCGCTAAGTACACTTATACCTCAAACTCATTCAACTTTTTGAATCGTTATAATCTCAGAAATGGTGGCTCTTAGAAAAAAAAAGTATAAAGACATTTTTATAGATAATTATCTGATCTACAAATTTTGTCTGAGCTGATTTTATGATAAAACTTACCGTTTTGCTGAAAATCGCGGAAAACCAGTTTTTGTAACCTTTGACCCCGAGTAAATTTTTTTGCACGTGCCGGATCAATGAGGACTTTTCACATTTCCTTTATTATAGTGTATCGAACAATCCTACCAATATTCAGCCTTGTCGGAATTAATGTAACCTCACCCCTATTTTTTAGTCCAATTAGACCGGACTAATAGGACACTTTACTGTAGAAAAATATAGGGTCCAGCGAATTTCTGGCCAAACGAATTTTCTTGCAATACATAGATCAGGGATATAAGCAGACGCGATTTAACCCATCAATCCCCAAGCAGCAGCCGGCTGCCGCATAATAATTGAAGTTCTATTGTGACTGCCATACTCACGATGCAGGTGTTAATTGCTAAAACTGTTCCCAGGTACTTCCTGCCAGTGGTCAACCCTGACGGATATGAATACACCCACCAAGTCGATCGTCTGTGGCGGAAGAACCGTCGCCCTGCGGGCACACGACAATGCTTGGGCACTGATCTTAACAGGAATTTCGGGTAAGAACTAGATATAGAGAAATTAATGATAATGACGGAAAATACAATCTTAAACTGGCTTCTCACGGCGCGTAATATCACGAGCCCCACCGCGCCGAGCCGAGCGAGCACGAGCCAGCAGCCGAATCTGCGCTACCCGTTGTCACGGCGCGTTATATCACAAGCCGCGCCGAACCGCGCCTTTGAAGTTACCGACTTCAATCGGATCGGACGCGCCTGCTCGAGACAGCCCGCGCCACCTCGAGCCACCCCCTTCACACGCTGGCGCGGCGTGGCTCATAATATTATGCGCTGTGATTATTTTGGCTATTCACTATCAAATCAACTGTGAATTTTAATGATTTCGTTTTTGTTTCAGTCACCGCTGGGGCGGTAAGGGATCATCAGGCAATCCATGCAGTGACATTTACCGCGGTTCCAAGGCTTTCTCTGAACCAGAATCAAAGGCTGTTTCAGTAAGTTGTTAACAGAACACCAGTCTTACTTACTGATAATACCTGCCAGTTATATGAGCTCAACATGGCGGATACACATCCATGGGCGCCATCAGGGGGGTACCAGGTGGTGCACTTGCACCCCTTGGGAATCTCGGGATAAACAGGAATTATTGAAATAAAAAGCCGTCTGTGACCCTATTACCATGCCGTACAAAGAATAGTTCGTAATGTTTCGACACTAAATGTATTCTGTTGACGTAAATAGACAGTCACTGTTGTTCGTAAAAAGTAAAAAGAAAAGAAAGAAAACTAAAATCTGCACCCCTTGGAAATTATTTCTGCCGGCACCTATGTACACATCATGTGTTTATTGCTCTTGATATCTTAAATTATTTGGACTAATATTGCCTATTTTTACAGGACTTTATTTTGAACAGTGCAGCTGAATTCAAGGCATATTTGACGTACCACAGCTACGGTCAATATCTTCTGTACCCATGGGGTTATGATGATGCTGTGCCTCCAGATTACAAAGACCTTGACATTGTTGGCAAAGAAATTGCACAGGTTTGTTTAACTTTGCCTTTCTTTTTGTTTTATTTCATAAATAATTTGAAAAAAAGGGCTATACTATGTCTATGCTAAATACTATTGTAAAATCCTTTTTTTTTCTGATTGCAGGAAATTCAGAGAGTTGGTGGTTCAAAGTACACAGTGGGCTCCTCTAGCGGTGTTTTATACCCAGCCTCTGGTGGCTCTGACGACTGGGCAAAGGCACAAGGCATCAAATACTCCTACACTATTGAACTCAGCGATACCGGTCGCTATGGTTTCATTTTACCAACATCGTTTATTGAACCCGTGGCTAAGGAATCATTGGCAGGTCTACAAGTGCTGGCTAGGAAACTTAACGAAGCTTAATGCAACATTTTATTGACATTAAAGAGTGAAGGTTGTGAATTCATATTTGATAAATTATTTATTTATATAAATTATGTGAATAAATATTTTTAAATCACTACAATAAATTTATTATACCTTTTGTTATCCCATACAAAAATTTTAAATAAATACAAACTTACCTTAGTATCTATCTGAGTAGTAACATTTGTTTCATTTTCATTGGAACTTGTGATTCTTATATCAGGAATATTGTT
Source organism: Polyommatus icarus (assembly GCA_937595015.1). Classification (NCBI taxonomy): domain Eukaryota; kingdom Metazoa; phylum Arthropoda; class Insecta; order Lepidoptera; family Lycaenidae; genus Polyommatus; species Polyommatus icarus. The sequence continues at coordinate 5,682,845 of OW569338.1, read as the reverse complement.
AGCACTCTTCGAGGTACAGATGCTGTTAGGCAGAGGAGGTCCAACTTTAAGTAAATTCTCAGTCTCTAATGCTATATCCTCTGCCTTTTTTAAAATTAATTCCACATCCTCACTATCCTCTCCAATATCGGAGAAATTGTTCTTGATGTCAGACAATTTCTTTATTTCGCTGAATATCATCTTCATTTCGTCATCGCTATCTTTATACATTTCACAAGTCTTTTCATTTATTAAAAATTCCTTAGTGCTATTATCGTTTGAATAATTAATTTCACACTTAGCTAACTGATCCATGGTTATTGGCATCTGATTACGTATTCTGAGAATTAAAATGCTTTTTCTTATGCCTAACTTTTAAGATATCAAATAGAGTTAGTTTATTTGAGTATAAAATCAACAAAAAACTGCAAAAATTACACAAATGGTCTCGAATTTTTGACAGATATTTTGAAATCAACAAAATGAGTGATACCGTTGCTTGGCAACGATTTTTTTGATCACATATATTAAACTACATATCTGTGGATCACATTTATCAAGAAGCAAAGGCCTTTACTTGAAGAGTAGACGTTGAAATCGCATAAAAAATATGAAAACCATAATGTACCCCTTGCAAAATTTTGGTGGCCATAATAATCCTTGATCCTTCGATTAAAATCGATCGCGATAAAAATGTATAAGGTTGTACAAGGTAATAATATTTATTTTGAGCGTGATTAGTGATTACGTTTGTAGTTATGTTTAGAAAATTTTGTACTGCATTGACTCTTTCTTGACAGTCTTTGTCCGTATAGTCGGCAATGATATTATATAAAATAGTCGGACTGTAGTCTGTACATTGTACAAAAAGGTCTACAAACTAGACTGTAAAGCGCTTATTCCACTTGTCCTAGCTAGGAAGTCCTACTTCCTAGCTAGGTTCCTAAAAAATTTAGTCAAATGGAATAACATTTAGAAGCTAGGATCCTAGCTAGGATCCTAAATCGTTTGCGATTTAGTCAAGTGGAATAACATTTAGAAAGCTAGGATCCTAGCTAGGGCCTAGGCAGTGACGGATTAGCCCTTAATCAAATGGGAAGTTTTCTTTTTTAAATCTCCACCAGACGGCGCGACGGTAGACACTTCTAGATTTTCTATTGGTTCCCCACCCATCTAAAATTATCTGCAGGTTGGCATCACTGACAGTGTTTCAAAAAATATCAGTGTACTGTCAAGTGTGATGTTAATCAAAAATATATCTTAAATCTAAGCCATCATTGGCCTAAGCGATTAGGCCAGTATACTGGTAACAGTTTAGGAACACGCAAATTGTCAAACTGAAAACTGACAACTGACAGAGAGTTTTGGCGGGCATGTCACTTTCAAAACTTCTTCTACTTTTTATTGTTGGTGTGGTTTTTATTATTTTTTCCCAAATTGTGTTATTTGTGTTTTTGATGTTCATTATTGGTAAAATATTAGCCACTAAATATCCGTTATCTTGCACAAGTGCAGGTAAGATGTTGTCAAAATCAAAATGTATATTTCCTGTGACATTTGGTGTGAATATCAGTAAACAGGGCTTACTCTTCCATGAGTTTTAACTAAAACATCGTTATAATAACTCTATTATCCTATTCATTGGAATATTATTGCGTCTTTTTCAAATTGAAATGTATCAAGTTTTATATTCTTTTGCCCAGTTTTGTAGCAAGTATTGATGGTATTCCCTGGTATTACCGATAGTTGTCTACCCGTACGCCATCTAGTTACTAAAATGGAAGCTGTTTGACAATCAAATTAAAAAACTAAGAAAATCCCTCATTAAGCAATTGCCTAGGGCATCACGTCTGAGGGGGCACCAGAGAAAGCACAAAAAAATTCCGTCCTTAAGGCATCATTCTCTTACGTCACCAAAAAAAGTTTCTAGGAAAAAAACTTGATGGGGCACCAGAGGAAGCACAAAAAAAAATCCGTCCTTAGGGCATCACTCTCTTACGTCACCAAAAAAAGTTTCAAGAAAAAAAACTAATGTTTTTAGGCGGTAAAGGTTTAAATACCGATCCCACCAAAAACATTTCATGTAAGATGTAACATCTACGACCACAAAAGATTTGCCCTGTGAAAAAGACATTAGATCTAATGTGGAGCCAAGCTTGTGAATATACGCGGCCTAACTCTATCGACCCTAACTCCAACAAATTCTACATATCAGAAAGTAGGTATGTATGTATGGCTTCGCTGTTTCGCTACCGTCGTGGAGGTGAGGCGAATATTTAGTTTCTGATCTGAAGTAAGTAACGAAACAACCAAGCCATACATTCTTTAACTGTTATATAGAATTTGTTGGAGTTAGGGTCGATAGAGTTAGGCCGCGTATATTCACAAGCTTGGTTCCACATTAGATCTAATGTCTTTTTCACAGGGCAAAACTTTTGTGGTCATCGAGGTAACATTTTACACGAAATGTTTTTGGTGGGATTTCAGTCCTTTTTGTAAGTTGCTACTTGCTAGGCAGTCTTTTTAGTGTTTTTTTTATTATAAAATGAGGTTTTTAGTTAATGTCTATCACGTGTAAACTTTCATGTCCTAATTCATAAAATGAGGAATTTTCTTAGCTTTTTAATTTGATTGTCAAACAGCTTCCATTTTAGTAACTAGATGGCGTATGGGTAGACAACTATCGGTAATACCAGGGAATACCATCAATAATTGCTACATAACTGTGCAAAAGCATGTAAAACTTGATACATTTCAATTTGAAAAAGACACAATAATATTCCAATGAATAGGATAATAAAGTTATAATAACGATGTTTTAGTCAAAACTCGCGGAAGAAATAGCCCTATTTACCGTTGTTCACACCAAATGTCACAGGAATAATACATTTTGGTTTTGACAACATCTTACCTGCACTTGTGCAAGATAACAGATATTTAGTGGCTAATATTTTACCAATAATGAACATCAAAAATCCAAATAACACAATTTGGGGAAAAATATTTAAAACCACACCGACAATAAAAAGTAGAAGTAGAAAACTCTTTCAGTTATCATGTTTTCAGTTTGACAAGTGCAAGCGTGTTCCTAAGCTGTTACCAGTATACTGGCCTAATTGCTTAAGCCAATGATCGCTTAGGAGTATGATATTTTGATTGATATTACACTTGACAGTACACTGATATTTTTTAGAAACACGACCAACATGTAGTCAGTAATGCCAACCTGCAGATAATTTCAAATCGGTGGGGAACCAATAGAAAATTAGTGAGTGTCTACCGTCGCGCCGTCTGGTGGAGATGATAAAAAGAAAACATCCCATTGGTGAAAGTCTCATATCATACATCCATTACCCCTATAACTAAGCTTATTTTACATCAAGAAATTCTAAGGTATTAGATTTTTTCAATTGAGACTTTGTGTGTTTAATAAGTCTATTATTGACATCACATACTGAGAATATAAACTATCTGGCTCACCGGAAACCAACTCAATGAGGGTCAACTTCCACCCCCCGATTTTAGGGGATGGAGGACGAAAATTACAGTTACAGTTATAAAGTTTATGAATATTTTTGTTGGTTGTATACTAAACTTAGATTACATAAGTACCAAATTTCAGCTTTCTAGCACTTCAGGAAGTAGCCAAACATTTTGATGATCATCAGTGTGTCAGTGAGTCAGTGACGAAATCGGTGTATTTTAGATATCAATAAAATCTAAAGTATTAGAGCTATTCAATTGAGACTTTGTGTGCTTAATAAGTCTATTGATGAAATCATATCCTGAAAATATGAACTATTTGCTACAACGGAAACCAATTCAATGAAGGTTAAAAAAAAGGGTTGCACTCTGGGAGTGCCGGCAGAAGTGAAAACTTTATTAATGCTGTGCATTACTTTTTTTAACCCATTTTTTATGAAAATCGATTTTCTAAATATCGTTTTTTTAATTAATCGAAACCCTTACAATTGATTAAATTTTTAACACATTTTTTATGAAAATCGATTTTTTATAAACCATTTTTTTTAATTAATCGAAACCCTTACAATTTTTTTAACCCATTTACACAGGCATGGATTGCTTAGGGCATCAAGTAGTCTTAATCCGTCACTGGGCCTAGGACCCTTGCTAGGAACCTATCTAGGACAAGTGGAATAAAGCGCTTATTCCATTTCACTAAATTTAGATATCTAAATGATTTAGTGACTAAATTTAGTCAAGTGGAATAACATTTAGTAACTTTCCAAATGTTATTCCACTTGACAAAATTTAGTCAAGTGGAATAACATTTACTAACTTTCTAAATGTTATTCCATATGACTAAATTTAGTCACTAAATCATTTAGATATCTAAATTTAGTGAAGTGGAATAAGCGCTTAAGCGCTTAAGCGTTTAATGACTAACAAGTGATAGTTATATTTGGCAAAATATTGTACACTAAAGAAAAACCAAAGTAGGCGAAGAAGTAAACGTCAAAGTATTTTGTAAATGTCGCAGGTCGCCAAAATACAGTTTTTGTTTTTGTGATTGTGAAATAGAGTGAATTTCCATTCGTATTTACTGGTCCAAAACTCCTCAAAATGTCGGTACCACCTCAGGCATTTGTGAACAAAAATAAAAAACACTTTCTTGGAATACCAGCGCCGTTAGGTTATGTGGCTGGTGTTGGTCGAGGGTAAGCTTTGTAAACTTCATTAAATTATTCTCATTCGTCTATAGTATCATATAAATAACTATATTTTATTGTTTTAGTGCTACCGGTTTCACCACTCGGTCTGATATTGGTCCTGCGAGAGATGCGAATGATGTATCGTAAGTACCCAAAATTGAAATTCAGTATTATTTAGTGCTAACTACAAAAGAATGAAAAAGTATTAAACCTTCAAGCCCTATAAGAGCACCGGTGATCGCGACAACAATAGAAAACGAGAGCATTTCCAAGAATCCGCGACCAAAGGATTAATACACAAATCATTTTTAACATAATTTTATTTCATTTGTAGTGATGATAGACACGCTCCACCAGCAGCCAAACGCAAGAAAACAGAAGAGGAAGATGATGATGAAGATCTGAATGATTCTAATTATGATGAGTTTTCTGGATACAGTGGTTCTCTGTTTTCTAAGGTAATGGAAGACATAATAATATGAATCTTAAAAGTCTTTGAGGATCCAATTGGGAAGGGTGTTCAAGCAGTACACATCCAAACTTAATATTATAAAATATGTATGTGTCTTTCTGTGTGCCTGTCACCTCTTCATGCTTAAACCTCTGTACCAATTTTACTAAAATTTGATATGGAGATCCTTTGAATCCCCAGAAAGTACATAGAATACTTCTTATCCTAGAAAATTTACAGATAAATTAATTTTAGTACAACAGAGTTGTGGGCGGAATCTAATATTTATTATATATTTGGGGGTCAAAAGTAGCTGCAAATGGTTCGTGTAATATTACGCACGGTGCATGCTCGCCATTCTGTTAGGCTGGAACTTGGCTTGACACTCTACCGCGTGTCTAGATACAAATTGAAAACTAATTATTAAGCTGAAATAGAACTAATGTCAATAATCTTTTGTAGTGAGTTTACATGTGAACCCTAAAAATATGCATTTAGAATATTTTTTATTTTATTTTAGGATCCATATGACAAAGATGATGCTGAAGCAGATGCTATTTATGAATCTATTGACAAGAGAATGGACGAAAAAAGAAAGGAGTACAGAGAGAAACGTCTTAAAGAGGACTTAGAAAGATATCGTCAAGAAAGGTACTTTGCTTTATAAGATTACTAGCTGTCCCGGCAAACGTTGTTTTGCCATTTAAAGTATTTCGCCCATATTATTTTATTGAAGTGACTAAATAAGTATGGCACCAAGGCAATGTCCATTGCTATCTTGTCACACAAACAATGGTTGTTCTCAATCGTTCCCGAGATCTTGGCTTTTTTTAGCGAGATTAATCTCGGACGAAAAAAGGCGAGTTCTCGCGAGTTTGACGAGATTGCACCTGAGCATAAAAAAGTCTTATTCGGAGCTGGCCTAAGCAATTACTGTGCACTGTGATATTCAAGTAGGTCCTGAATTTTAACTTCTCGTTGTTTTGTTAGCTATAAAAGAACTGTTTTATTACTAAAAGATTTGTGTTTGATAATGTGCGTTTTTATAATTCTGGACATCATATTATGTTTTTGTGTGGTTCAAAAGAGTGTGGAGTGAAGACGTCATGATGTCCTCTAGCGTGATGTTTCCATACATTTTACTTCCCTATGTTATTGTTTTACTGTGTGGACGTTCACAATATTACGGCCAAATCCAAAATTATAAAAGTGCACATTAGAAGAGAGACTGGTTGTTTCTTTCATTTGTTATTTGATAGATAGTAGATACGTACTATGTAAAAGTTTACCACTTCAAAATTATAGACAGGTACGTCAAACAATGTTTGATGCATAAAATTCTATTGAAAAAATTTGTGAAAATGAAAGTTAATATTTTAATATTTATTACTTTTTTTAGTCATTTATTCAAATATTGAGATTATTTGCAAATAATTTTTATTTTAATATTATTATTAAATATTAAAGTACAAATACAACTAACTATTTTGTGAACATTCCAATGGGGATTGTCCATTTTTTTTTTAATTTTGCTCATTACAAAAACATTTCGAGGAATAAGGTCAGTGATCGTTTTTCTGTATATAAACGAAAAAAAATACCCATTAGTTACTTATATTTTTGAACAAATATGTTTAACCTTAGTTTGACCTTCAATGGCGTTAAATTAGCAATAAATTCGATCAACATTACGTTTCGAACTTTTGGTAAGTTTCTCGTATCAGCTTTCACATAATGATAACTTGCATTAGACGAACCAGCCATTATAAATAAGATTGAAAGGAAAAGAAACATACTACAGAGGTCAATTGGCCGCCGATGATGACGTCAGAGCGAAACTTTAAAAATTTATTGAGAAAAAACTAGCCAATGGATTTCAAAATTATTTAATTTATATTATTAAAATACCCTATTTTAACGAAAAAAAATATAAAAAGTACGTGTGATTTTTTTTGGACAATGCCCATTGCCTACCTGTTGCCATTATTGATATAGAGCCAAAAAGGCCAAAAAATCACATTTGTTGTATGGGAGCCCCCCTTAAATATAAATTTTATTTTATTTTTAGTATTTGTTGTTATAGCGGCAACAGATATACACAATCTGTGAAAATTTCAACTCTCTAGCTATTACCGTTCTTGAGTTACAGCCTGGAGACAGACAGACAAACGGACAGACAGACGGACAGACATCGAAGTCTCAGTAATAGGGTCCCGTTTTTACCCTTTGGGTACGGTACCCTAAAAAAAAACCACCAAACTACTAATCTCGCGAGATCTCGAAATTGACGAGATCTCGCGGTATTGTATTTATAAACTCGTGGGATCTCGCTTCAGCCCTAATCTCGCGAGATTTGCATTCCCTAATTATTGTGACACGAGTATTTTATATAATAACTAGCTGTCCCGGCAAACGTTGTTTTGCCATAATATATTATGTATTTGCCATATTATTTTATTGAAGTTACTAAATATGTATGTTAGCATGGCAACGTCGATCGCTATCCCGTCGCACAAACAATGGTCGCCGTCAGTCTCAGGTTGTAATAATTTTTCGCAATAAAATAAAATAGCGACTATAATTAAAAATCTAAGCTATCCTATCTCTCAAGTTGGAAAAAAGGACACATTTAAAAAAAAGAAACATTAAAATCGGTTAAGTAGTTTAGGAATCCATCGCGGACAAACATCGTGACAGGAGATTTATATATATTAGATATAAGATATTGCATGGTTTTGGTTATATTGATCTTACAAGTACTTTTAGTAGTACATATAAGATATCTCTGTATTATATTTCATTTCAAATGTCAGCAATAAAAACCTATTACAGGCCAAAGATCCAGCAACAGTTTTCCGACTTGAAGCGAGAATTGAAAATGGTATCGGAAGATGAATGGGCAGCAATACCTGAAGTGGGTGATGCTAGAAACAGGAAGCAGCGTAATCCCCGAGCGGAGAAGTTTACACCGCTGCCTGATAGTGTCTTATCCCGGAATCTGGGTGGGGAATCATCATCTACGATCGACCCTAGTTCCGGTCTGGCATCCATGATGCCTGGTGTTATGACACCAGGAATGTTGACACCCTCAGGTAGGTATCAAATCATCAATAAGAGTATCAAAAATCATTATTCAGTTTTCTAATTAAACTAAAATTCAATTTTTATTTAATTAGGAAAAAAAAAACTGGAATACAAGCTGGGCTTATTGTTATGAAGTCTGACTTAAAATAAATAAAAATTGCAGGGTACTTGTTACTTAAAAATGTGATATTTTCGTCCATTTTTTTTCTCTGTTCTAAAATCATACTATGAGTCTTTACGATGATGATGATGGGTTTAGCGAATTGTGGCAGGCGGAGATTGTTCCCCATTGGGTACATCTCTATATTGATTATTTTGGATCTTAATCCAGTGTGTCTAAGTCCAGGATATTTCCATTTTATTTAAAAAAGATTTTGTACAATTCCAGGTGACCTTGATTTAAGGAAGATTGGTCAAGCCAGAAACACACTTATGACAGTCAAACTGTCACAGGTTTCTGACTCTGTAACGGGACAGACTGTAGTGGATCCTAAAGGTTACTTGACCGACTTGCAGTCAATGATACCGACATATGGTGGTGATATCAATGATATCAAGAAGGCCAGGCTGCTGTTAAAGTCTGTGAGAGAAACTAACCCTAACCACCCACCTGCCTGGATTGCTAGTGCGAGATTGGAGGAAGTCACAGGTAAATATTTTTTTATACATCAAGTTTTACTAGTGTAGGTAACTGATAATTATTATTTTTATTATATCTTTCATTAAAAAGCTCAATGATGGCAGCACTTCATTATATTGTTTAGTAAATTAAACTGCTAATAAAGCAAATTGCATAAATCAAACAATAATTACAAAATATGTGTCTCAAAGGTAGTGGTAATAAAAAATATATACATATTGGCAACTTTAATGCGTGCTCTACACCCGCGGTGCGAAAGCGGACGAAGGCCACGAACCGCGAGTGTGGAGGATTTCGCGGCTTCGTATTTGTTCGCATCGTGTTCACGGCGCGTAGCATCCGTGAATCGCGGCCGTAATTCGTGCCGCGAGTGTAGAGCCCGCATAAGACGTGTACTCTATAAAATAGAAAATACCATAAGCCAGTCACCTTTTTGATTTAAATTCCAATACATACTTAATATTTTCTTTTTGTAGGTAAAATTCAATCTGCACGTAACTTGATCATGAAGGGTTGTGAAGTCAATCCCAGCAGCGAGGAACTTTGGTTGGAGGCCGCGCGGCTGCAGCCCCCGGACACGGCGAGAGCGGTGATAGCGCATGCGGCTAGAAACCTGCCACACAGTGTGAGGATATGGGCGAAGGCTGCTGATTTGGAACAGGAGACTAAGGTTGGCAATTAGTGAAAAAATAAAATATATACAGCCAAACGGGTACCCTTTTTGGAAATCAGTTAAAAATTATTTCCAGTACATATTATAGGCAAATGGACTGTCAATTTCAGTATTACTAGTTCAGTGTGATGTGTGCGAAAATTTTGTAGTAGTGCGTAAGCTAAACATTTTATAACATGCTTTTAGCACAATAATATATTAAATATTATACTATTATTACCTTAATTTTCCACTGTAAGGATAAAAGTTACAAATTATACTAAGGGCAGTACATATCTATTTATTTATATATTACTAGCTTGCCCGCGACTTCGTCCGCGTGGACTTCAGTTTATAGCGCAGTGTCAACAAAATTGGTGTCAAAAGCTTTTATAAAAAACCCTGGTACTCCTTAAATCAAAACCCCCAAAAACAGCTGTGCAGTATGCACGTAACTTATTTAATTTTTTTAAATTAAACTTTATTTATGCCAAATTTTAAAATACATATTATGTATATTTAGCCCCCAATTACACAACTTTACCCATAAACTATTTATCATCAATAATTCTTAAGGTTACGTCACTGCATAGATAAAGTACTGAGTTATTTAATAACGTAAATAAGAAATAAAAATCAAAAATCTTATATAAGATGATACCACCTCTTATAGAAAGACGTTTGAGTAAGCGTCAGCGCGATGTAGGAGACGGCACGGCGCCATCTATTATTAATTTTTTGAACTAACTTAATTTAAACAAATTTTACGCATTTTCACCCCCTTACAACCCTTTTTTCCAGTTTAAAAGTAGCCTATGTTCTTTCTTAGGCTTTAGATTATCTGTGTACAAAATTTCATTACAGTCGGTTCGGTAGTTTTTGCGTGAAAGCGAGACAGACAGACAGACAGACAGAGATACTTTTGCATTTATAATATTAGTATAGATTTATCTAGCTAAATAAAATTTATACAGGCCAAACGTCGCGTGTACCGCAAAGCCCTCGAGCACATACCCAACTCAGTCCGCTTGTGGAAAGCCGCCGTGGAGTTGGAGAATCCTGAGGATGCCCGCATATTGCTGTCCAGAGCAGTAGAGTGTTGTCCCACAAGTGTGGAGCTATGGCTGGCATTGGCTAGACTGGAGACGTATGAAAACGCGAGAAAAGTCCTCAATAAAGCCCGAGAGAATATACCCACGGATAGACAGATTTGGGTAACTGCTGCTAAGCTGGAGGAGGCTCATGGTATGTGTATTTTTTGTAATTCTTACTATGACACAATATAATAATTATTATATTATGTATTTTTATATGAAATTGGAAAGAAAACGCATTGATTTAGGACACTTTGCACTTGATACGAGACGTTAAAACACATGTTCCAAAAATATAAACCTGGAAAGAATTTTAATTCATGTAGTAGTAAAACATTTCAGCCCTCAGCTGTCCGCCCGCTTGGTTTCTGATCTATCAATAGTATTTCGTTAATTGTTTTATTTATAATATTTTATATTCCAGGCAACACCCACATGGTAGAGAAGATCATAGACCGTGCTATCACTTCACTCAGCGCCAACGGTGTTGAGATCAACCGCGAACACTGGTTCAAAGAGGCCATGGAGGCTGAGAAATCTGGAGCCGTACATACATGCCAGGTGATAATTTGTTATTTTATTTTTTATTTGAACTAAAATCTATCAGTAAGGCACTTGTCCCACTAACGGCGAGAATACCACTATCGGCTATTTTCTCGCTCAAGAAACGTGCAATAGATATAATTCTCTGTAAATAAAAGAGATGCATATACCAATAGTTGGTCGCTAACTATAGTCCGCGCGGAAGTCGGAACTAGTTGGCCGCGCCTTAGGTAGGGACGGGGGTGAGGGGGCGGGTTGCTTGCTGCTCGCAACGCACATGAGATTAGACAGTGACGACCTCTTGTGCTTCTTGCAATCTCTTGTGCTTCTTGCTATTGCAATCTCTTGTGCCTTTGGGTACGGAACCCTAATAATATACAGCTTTGTTATATTACCTTGTGGCTTATTAATATATATTTTTTTCAGGCAATAATCAGATCTGTTATCGGTCACGGCATAGAACCGGAAGATCAAAAACACACGTGGATGGAGGATGCTGAGGCTGTAAGTAAATTTTTACTCTCACATTTTTTTTATGAAATAAGGTATGCAAACGAGCAAACGGGTCACCTGATGGAAAGCAACTACCGCCGCCCATGGACACCCGCAACATCAGATGAGTTGCAGGTGCGTTGCCGACATTTTGAGAGGGAATACGCTCTTGAAGAGCTGCAAGTCATATAGGTCCGGAAATATTGTGGTGACAGTTCGTTCCAGAGTTTTACAGTGCGCGGCAGAAAGTTACGCGAAAAATGCACTGTGGAAGACTGCCACTCATCAAGGTGATGAGGATGGTATATTTTTCGCGTGGGGCGATGGCGAAAAGTTGCAGGAGGTACACATAATACTAGCCTATGTTTTACTTTAATAGCTTATTCGAAATTTTTGTAGCTGTTATTTTTATGTTGAGCGACAGAGATAACAATATAAAACAAATAGATAGTAATAATATAACATCATCAGATTCATAAGTAAATACGTTTTTTTGTGAAATCTTTTTATATAATGCTCCTATATGAACTTTATAATAAAGGAACTAATAAACTTTGTCCCCCTTACTAATAAACGTTGTATAAGCTTTGAATAGTTATACAGTGTTTTGTTCCTGTCACACAAGTGACATTTTTAATTGGATTGAAGAAGGCAAAACACTGTATAACTATTCAAAGCTTATACAACGTTTATTAGTAAGGGGCTGTATGTTTAAGCTATATCTATCGGTTTTACATATTGTACCTTTTTTATTCCAGTGCGCAAACGACGGTGCATACGAATGCGCACGCGCAGTCTACGGTTATGCGCTCTCAGTGTTCCCATCTAAGAAGTCTATATGGTTGAGAGCTGCTTACTTGGAAAAGACTCACGGGACCCGAGCTAGCTTGGAGGCGTTACTACAGAGGGCGGTGGCTCATTGTCCGAAGAGTGAAGTGTTGTGGCTCATGGGAGCTAAGTCTAAGTGGTTGGCTGGTATGTTTATATTCCTTATTTGGACTGTTAGGCACAACACAGACGACAGACTATCCGTGACGCATAGGTTCTATTTCCACAGACTAAAAAGTTCGTCACGGATAGTCTGTCGTCTGCGCTGCGCCTAAATGTTACTATATATGTATAGATTGGCTCTTGATTCGAGGTCATGAGTGCCTCATTCAAAAAAGTATTGTCTCTAAGATCACCTGACTGTCTGACAAAATAAGATGAAGAATGTGTCAGATGGGCATGAAAAAAGTCAATCAGAGCACAGGTCAATCAGTTTCAATTAAGTTTTTTATTGAAACCGACCACCACCACCCAATCAGTGTGGAAGGCCCCATGATATAGCTACCAATTTTACTTGTATCTTACTTTGAGTTTAGCCTTTGTTGGTATCATAATATAAATATATCATTAAAATGAAATAGCAAGATTGGTACTTATTACTTGTGCATTTATTATTATATCGGTATAAAAAAGGAAAAATATACTTACAAATAAGCATACGAATCTTTCTTATTTAGTTCCAAATTAAATATGATATTTTTTTCTTAGGTGACGTACCCGCGGCCCGTGGTATTCTCTCCCTGGCGTTCCAAGCCAATCCCAACTCGGAGGAGATCTGGTTGGCTGCGGTGAAACTCGAGAGCGAGAACAAAGAGTACGATAGAGCGAGACGGCTGCTCGCTAAGGCGAGAGCTAGTGCGCCTACGCCGAGGGTAAGTGATGTTTATTCACGATAAATATTTTGACCCCAAACGAAAAAAGAAAGGTGTTATAAGTTTAACGTGTGTGTCTATATGTGGTAATGGTTGAACCGTTTTCGATTTAGTTTTTAGGGTTCCGTACCCAAAGGCTAAAAACGGGACCCTATTACTGAGACTTCGATATCTGTCCGTCTGTCTGTCTCCATGCTATATCGATATCAATAACGGCAACATTGGTAACATAATATACTAGCCACTTGAAATATTCACAAAATCTTCAATTATACACACACCGGCAAAATTAGCGGAACATAAGTAAAAAGGGCCACAACTTGAATTCAAGTGGGTCGGGCTGTGTGAAATCCTTTTTTATAGTTTCTAAGCTCATTTAAGAAATAAAAGATTGAACACAACTGGGAAGCTAACAGATTTTTATTGCAATTATGCCCTACTAAGTGTTTTTCGATGATTGACGTTGTAAGTGTTTCTGATAAGAATGGCGTTTTAGCGGGGTGCAAGGTATGCCAGCTCATTTGATTGTTTGGTTTTTGGAAGAACACATTGCTTAGATACAAAATTAGTGATTTTCCTGCATCTACGACTGCTAGAGCTGTAACCACGATAGAGAAAGGTCACACCTACCGTTCGGTCAGTCAGGCCTTAGGTGTGTCGGCTTTCGTGGTCCATCGTAACTTTCAACGCTACAGAGAGACTGGATCTTACGTTTGGAGACGAGAACAAGGCAGATTTCGGGTGGCAATGGTTCAGGATGACCGTTTTGTAAGAGTACAAGCCTTAAGAAATCGACCTCAAACTGCTTAGCAGAGACGAAACGTGTCGGAACAGGTCCGAGATGGATGTGTAAGTGATTGTACAGTAAGAAGAAGAATCAAAGAAGTTAAATTAAACTCAAAAGTGCCAGCAAGTGCACCAAAACTTGAGACAGGACAGCAAAGAGCCAGGCTAAGATTTGCGCGTAAACATCAAAATTTAACAAATGAGTGAAATCGTGTGCTGTACAGTGATGGGAGCAAACTCTGTGTAAATTTTGTTGACAGGCGATAAAGAATGTGGATAAATCGTAAGGAACGGCATAGACCATCAAACTTAACGGACACAGTGGCAGGCTTCGTAATGGTTTGGGGTGGCATATGATTTGGAGCCCGCACGGAGCTGATGATTGTTAATGATGGTACTTTGACAGTACAGGGCTATAGCACAAACATCCTAGAACTGCATGTTGTGCCTTTTACACAGTTTTAGGCAGTAACTTCAATTTTATGCGCGTCCATAGAGTAAAAAAATCGGGTATTATTACCTAAATGATGCTGGAGTAGCCCAGGTGGAGAGGTCAGCACGGTCTACGGATGTGGATCCGATTGAGGACGTGTGGCACATCAATGGGTGAACGGTACGAGTTAAAACTCCAGCTCCAAAATGTGTTCAGAAGCTCGAGTTGGCGCTACTGGAGGAGTAGAAGAATATCCCACAGGAAATGATCGACAATCAAAATGCAAGCATGGAATGGCGTATCCAGACCCTCTTGAGATTCATAGAAGGCATTACACGCTTTAAACATGGCATTTCTTAAGTAAAAATGAAGAATTTAACTTAAAAACTTACTACTAAAATTTCAAAGATTTTTCTTAATTTTTGATTTTTGCAGATTTTTTCTATTTTACACGTTTTCATGCCCTAAATTTATATAAGTTTTATTTTTTAATCGTCAATTGTTTAATAAATAGATAAATATATAAAAAACAGAGAATAATTTTCAAAAAAAATAAAATTTTGTTATGTTCCTCCAATTTTGCCGGTGTGTTTATTAATAATAAAATAAAATAATCAGCCAAGTGCGAGTCGGACTCGCGCACGAAGGGTTCCGTACCGTTATAGAGTTAAAATAGGCCAAAAATTGTATTTTTTGTATAAATATTATTTTATTTAAATATTATTAATAATTATTAAAGTACACATATAACTAAGGCTTTTGTGAAAATTTCAAGTGTCTACTTGTTGTCATCATTGATACCAAACAAAAAATGTTTGAAAAATCACGTTTGTTGTATGGGAGCCCCCTCAAATATTTAATTTATTTTGTTTTTAGTATTTGTTGTTATAGCGGCAACAGAAATACATAATCTGTAAAAATTTCAACTCTCTAGCTATTACCGTTCTTGAGTTACAGCCTGGAGACAGACGGACAGACATCGAAGTCTCAGTAATAGGGTCCCGTTTTTACCCTTTGGGTACGGAACCCTAAAAATTAAGGGGCTCTCATACAAAAACACAATTTTTGGCCTATTTTTGCTCTGTAACGGCCTTTGTTTGCGAGCCAGACTCGCACTTGGCCGATATTTATTTATTGTTTGAAAGCTGACATGATCGAGAATATCGATCATTACTTATTACAACATAGCAAAATAAACAATATGCAAATTAATTTTGTGGATAAATAATGTTAAAAAAAATTGAAAATTCATTTCTAACATCTTGTTGTAAGGGTCAGTACTCTTGAACGAGATATTAGTCGAAAAATGGAATGGATTAACCCTGCTTTCGGTGTTAACTGATTTTGGAATATTTAATAATCAGCATGTATTGTGATATTTCAGGTGATGATAAAATCTGCGAAGCTGGAATGGGCACTCAACAATTTGAGTGAAGCGCTGGGTCTACTAGACGAGGCAATCAAGGTGTTCAGCGATTATCCCAAACTGTACATGATGAAGGGACAAATTGAAGAGCAGATGAACAAAGATGAGGACGCACATAACACTTATACACAAGGGGTAATTATTTTAATGTAAAAGTGTTGATAGCTAAGTAATAATGGCAGCCATTTTGAATGTTGAATCATAGTCGACAGGGTTAAAACAAAAACTATTCCTATTATGAGGTCCTATAGTGGCACCTGCCTTCGCACTTTTAAATATTTATTAGTTTCGGATTTCGTTGCCATTTTTTTAAGTTTGTCATACATACTAACTCAAAACTCTGAGTAGCCAATTAACCATGTTAGCACTTAATTAGCAATCGCATTTTTTGACGTGACAACGTCTTACAATTCGATGTGGGCTGCGCGCACGAAAAAATATGACGCAATATGCGGCGTTACCTCGTTCTGAGGCGTTCCATTTAAGGCTATGACGTTGTCACGTTCAACTATCGTCAGTAAACCGACTTTACATATAACCGAGTTCGAGTTCGACACAAAACACTTCTCTCCAACCGTATTTTTTAGGGTTCCGTAGTCAACAAGGAATCCTTATAGTTTCGGTCTGTCCTTCCGTCTGTCCGTCTGTCCGTCTGTCTCTCTGTCTGTCTGTCTGTCCGTGGTTTTACTCAGAGACTATAGGACCTACAAAGCTGTAATTTGGCATGAATACACATATTAATGATGGCAACAAAATGGTACATACATGAAATCGTAAAAAAATATTTTTTAAATGGTACCTCCCCTACACATCAAGCGGATATCAATATTTTTTTTTGCGCCCACCCCATCGTATAGGTTGTCGTTGAATAGGTTTTTTAAAAATATTGCGAGTATTCTTAGATCATTTTCCGATTTAGGGATCCGTTTGTGAAATATTAAGTTTTAAAGTGGAAAAAATCGTTAGAGTCCAGTGTCCCCCTACCAGCTAAACGGTTGCTTCTGGAAATGTCAAAAAAGTCACGAAAGTAGGAAATATACTGAATTAATAAGAAAAACTATCAGGGCTAAGAAGACTTTATAAGTTATTGAGTAATAGTCGATCAACTAAAAAAAAATGTATTCGGCTAAGTATAAAGGAACTTTTCGTTCAAATTCCTTTGAAAGTAACTGAGATGATGTTGTTTTGTTAGTAGTGTAAATGTACGTTCATTGACCATAAAAAATGGACAAAAACTAGCGGTACTACGGAACCCTATATTGCGCGTGGCCCGACACGCACTTGGCCGGTTTTTTATAATAATATCTATGGACGCTTCACACCACGTCAGTCTGGCCCTGTGCTGACGTGACACATTGTGTTACAGGTACCAGACAACGGAAATATATTTAATACTTTTATACTATACATAATATATTTAAGATTTTTATTATATCATACACATATTTAATACAAATCCATTACCCAGGAACATTGAAAAACTTTTTGTTCCGTCGGCGGGATTCGAACCCCCGACCCCGGCTTGAGTTGCCACACACTAACCATTGAGCCACGGAGGTCGTCAAATTTTAATGTATTATTATATTAATCATTTTAATGTATTGTATCCACTAATGCAATTTTACATTAATTGCAGCTAAAGAAATGTGCTACATCAGTTCCCATGTGGATACTGTTGTCGAGACTAGAAGAGAAGCTGAAACACATAACCAAGGCGAGATCCGTTTTGGAGAAAGCAAGGTTGAGGAATCCCAAAGATGCGGAGTTATGGTAAGTTTCTAAAAGAGGAATTCATTAAGTATTTGTGGTTAATCTTTATATATTCTGTGTCTTTGACATTTACTTTTGTTATTAATCCTTCGATCGGAGATTCTTGGAAATGTCATTGTATTCTATTGTTCTCGCGATCACCGGTGCGCGTACGGAGCTTGATGGGTTAAGTTGTAGACCTGTTTTAAAATTGGCAAATTCTTGGCAATAAGTTGTTATTATAGCTCGCTCGATGGTTGGTTGGTTTTGACGCTACGGATAGTGCAAAGCTTTCTGGCTCTCGATTTTAAGGTGAGACTAAGCAGTAGGCTAGACTAGGCGACACAAAACGTCGATACTATAATTATAAAACGTAAAGTGTCGCGTCGCTCCGCTGCAGCGTAGCTTCGCTTGGTGCGGTTTCGCCTTTGCCTTCACTTTACTTCAAGATACATTTAAAAAATATACAGTAGGTTAAGATTACCTCAGCGGTATCCGTCAAATTCACTTGTCAGACGGACATCGCTTCGTATCATGATACGCGTATCATTTTGCGTCCACACTAGCGATCATGATACGGCGCGATGATCGCGACGGAGATCTGATCGCGCAAATGATACAAAATATGTGAACGAAGTCCAGGCTCTCATTAGTAATAGCTAATATCACGCTTATGTTAGCGTGCGCTGATTCGATATAGTCTGAAAATTGTACTAACAAGACTCCAAATAGAGTGTGTGTACTGTATATTTTAATACTATACTATTATATCTACTTCTATTATTATATTTGTAACAATGTAATGTCACAAGGTTGGAAAGCGTCCGTCTGGAGCGTCGTAACGGCAGCGCGGAGATCGCCAACGCGGTTATGGCGAAGGCATTACAGGAATGTCCTACAGCGGGCAGACTGTGGGCCGAAGCGATATTCATGGAGCCACGACCGCAGAGGAAGACTAAGAGTGTGAGCATAGTATAGTTTTCACATAGCCAGTACTGGCTCTGTGAAAACTATACTTATTGGATACTAAACCTATTTAAAAGACGCTTTAAAGTTGGTTGAAAAAATAAGCTGACAAAAGTTGGTCCTTCTAGCCGGATTATGATAAACTTTTGTTTTTATCAGAGCTTAAAAGTCGTTTAAAGCAAACTTTTATAAAATTCGAAATGTTATACCATATAATATTGTGTTATGTTAGAATTTTCGGTTTATAGTTTTTTGCTTAGAAAATTAACATTTAACCTTTCTTTTTACCAGGTTGACGCGCTGAAAAAATGTGAACACGACGCACACGTGCTATTGGCTGTATCTCAGCTGTTCTGGACGGAGCGGAAACTGAACAAGTGCCGAGAGTGGTTTAATAGAACGGTGAGTGTGACGTCATAATATATGACGTACCTACTTATAGCACTCAGTTCAAGTTGTAAGTGAATAATTAAGGATCTAGTAACAAACGAATTAGTAATTTGTAACGTTATTAATAAGGTGGATTGTTGTGAAGATCTTTGATGAAATATTTTATCAGATATATTTTCTCCTACCCTTACGACTTTCCTGGTATAGTCTTTCATTCATTAAAGTATTAGATTATTCATAGTACTCCATAGCTCTAAGATCCGTTGACATAAAAACAAAAAGTTATACATCTAATGTGTCAACGAAAATTTACACATGGGACAACACAGATCTTTAGTAAATCTTACACCATCCTCATTTATTAAGGTTCATCCTGATATTTCTGAGTATATCTCGCGTATTTATAACTCAACTCATACATATTTGTTTCACACAGGTTAAAATAGACCCGGACCTCGGCGACGCGTGGGGCTACTTCTATAAGTTCGAGTTGCTCCACGGCAGTGAAGCCCAACAGGAGGACGTTAAGGGCCGCTGTGTGGCCGCGGAGCCCCATCATGGAGAGAACTGGTGTAAAGTTTCCAAGGACATAAACCACTGGTGTGCGGCCACTGACCAGTTGTTGCGATTGGTCGCTAAGAGCCTGCCGGTGCCTACTTAAAAACGGACCTTAGTGACATAGTAATAAAGTTTGTTTTACTGCAACAATACACCGCCGTTAGAACTGTTTTGGATACATCACGGAGAGAACTGGTGTAAAGTGTCCAAAGACATAAACCACTGGTGCGCCGCCACTGATCAGCTGTTGCGACTGGTGGCTAAAAGCCTACCGGTGCCCACTTAAAAATAGACCATAGCGACATAGTAATAGATTTTATTTTACTTCAACACTATGGCGATGCTAGAACAGATAGAACTGGTGTAAAGTGTCCAAGGATATAAACCTCTGGTGCGCTACAACTGACCAGTTGCCAAGACTGGTGGCTAAGAGGCTACCGGTGCCCACTTAAAAAGCACCATAGTTTAATAGTATTAAAGTTGACTTTCGTTTAATACGGCTGACGTCAGAACTAGCAACAACATATTCCATACTTATTCAAGGGAGAGAAAGAAGACATTTTAGCCTGCCAGCGTTAATAAAATTCGGTCCCATGCAAAATTATAGTTGGATGACATTTACGGAACAGTTGTCCCGAATGCCATATTACAACATGGTGGTACTGATTTTGGCCACATGCCAAAACAGCCTTTTAGGACTGTACTAAGCGACAGTGCACCAAAATTATTGTATTATTGACTGTTATCAATAATAAAGCAACATAGAACCTTTTGCTCTTTAAATAAACTACTTATATAAATGTATGTGTAAATCGGAAATAGAAAAATATTATTATACTTACATATTAGTGTGAAATATGATAATTACTTTTGTAAAGTAATAAGTGTTTGATGGGATTCCTTCTATGCCTTTTTTGTTGTTTAATATTATGTAGCGTAAGTAACCTGTAAAATATTTTAATTATTTTGAAAATATAGAGAATATTTAAAATTTATTTCTTTGTATTATCTAAGTACTACTAAACTGAATAATGTAAGTAATTATCAAAATCCTTTTTCTAAATCAATATTTACTTACCATAAAAACTTTAAAACTCTGGAACGAACTGTCACCAGCAGTATTTCCGGACCTATACGACCTTCAAGAAAAGAGCGTATTCCCTCTTAAAAGGCCGGCAACGCACCTGCAGCTCTTCTGATGTTGCGAGTGTCCATGGGCGACGGTAGTTGCTAATACCATCAGGTGACCCGTTTGCTCGTTAGCCCCCTTATTTAATTAAAAAAAAATGAAACTCACAATAAATAAAATAAGTTATATAAAAACGTAACGCTGACTTATATTCTAAAGAAATTAAACCACTACAAAAAAGCTCTTAAGATCCACATAAATTCCATGTCATACAATAGTCCCATTGAATGCGTAAGGTGTAAACATTTTAAAAATAAAACTTCTATTAATATGACGCGAGTGTTTGAATAATAAACGAAAGTTGGCGCTCTGCCAGGCTACGTGCACTAAATTCTACACATTTACATTTCTTTCGCCGCCCGAGCAGTGTTTCAGTGATGTTTTAGAAAAGTCTATCAGTGTAGTGAAAATGTCGCCCAAGTGTCCAGTACCTCCGCTTCAAGAGATAACCCTGTCTTTGGTCGCTAGGCAGCTCATTCATACGCTTTCCCAAGTGACTTCCGAAGAAGATGTGGCGCTGTCTTTCGCTATGGTGTCCTCTTATTACGAGAACATGGGAGCGACCAGTGATATATTCCAAGATCTCATGAATTTGATCCTCAACGCGGACTATCTGGATCCCTCAATAAGATACTACACGATGCGTTTACTCCTCAAAGAGAACGTGAAGAACTTGACGACTGGAATGTTCCCTTGTCCTTATTATAGAAAAGTCCTTGAAGTCATCGAACAACAGGGCCGACATTTGACTGCGCTCAACCTCAAAGGAGTATGGGTTAAAGATGAGCAGTTGTCATTAATGTATCAGATAATCAAGAACCTTAAACACCTAACAGCACTCAATATACCGTATATGGCCAACGATGAAGTGCTGAAGTTTATAGGCGAACACAACAGCGTTCTGAAACTGCTGGATGTATCTGGCGAAACCGATATCACGGAGATCGGAATAGATGCCATGTTGTCCGGCAACCCGCAATTAGCGCAGAGTCTCTCCGTTGTAAATATAGGAATGTATGGCGAGGAGAACATAGATCATACGGACGTAGCCCTACTCATAAGAAAACTACCGAATCTAACCAATCTAGGAAGCTACTCCTTCGTCGGGAAAGCGCTATACTCCGTTTACAATAACGACTGCCCGCCTAATTTTAAGACTAAGCTTCAGTACGTTCACGATATAGGAACGAATATGAGGACGATGAAAGCCATAGTCGAATTGTGTCCAATGATGGAGACGATTTACTTGGAGGAACCCGACTCGGGTGTGCTCCAGTTAGTGAAAGATTTAGGTACCATAAATAAGATTAAGCTGAACAAATTCCAGTGTCACGAACTCCACCAGTTGCTGGACAAAATAGGTTATAAGATTGTAACGCTTATGCTCTCCGGATCTCAAGGTTCCTTCAACTTTACCAGGATCGCAGAGACGTGTCAGAATTTGGAGAGCCTGGAGTTCTATCAGATACAAACTGCGACGCACGAGGAAGAAATTCCGTTTAATAAGTTAGAGCATATTGAAATTATTCAAGGAAACCTATCGGCGTCCTGCCTAAGGTATCTGATGACTGGAAGTCCCAAACTCAAGAAGATTATCATAGGAGATGAAGTGAAATTGGACGACCAGGATATGGCACGGTAAGTTTGTACTTAACTATCTTATTATGGCTAGGGATGTATACAGTAGGCGCCGCGAACCGCGAAAAATATTGATAGATCTATGCTTTTGCATCCCAGTTTTCGTAGATCGCGGCGTTGGTATACAAATAGCCCAAATAAGAATACAAAAAAGTATATTTAGAAGTTAAGATGTAGCAATGTTAATCCTTACTAAATTAAGATCAAAATAATTGTTCATTTGTTACGTTCAGTTTACAGTAAACAACTAATTTCTTTGTTAGACGATGTTAGATGCTTGATACATCGGTTTAAGAATAGAACTGAAACGCGAAGTAGATAAAATGGTGTTTATAATATTATGCGACGCATTTGTAAGGACTAAAAGCAATAGTTCAAATAAAATTGACTTTTGTATTATTTTCTGAGCATTGCGTACTGCGTACGTGAGCGCGTACACGGCATCGTAGGTACAACTCTCTCTCGACGACCTCTGTGGCTCAGTGGTAAGCGCGTTGGACGCTCAAGCCGGGGGTCGCGGGTTCGAATCCCGCCGACGGAACAAAAAGTTTTCAATGTTCCCGGGTCTGGATGTGTATTAAATTTGTGTATGATATAATAAAAATCTTAAATATATGTATAGTATAAAAGTATTAAATATATTTCCGTTGTCTGGTACCTGTAACACAAGTCCTTTAGGTACTTAGCACGGGGCCAGACTGACGTGGTGTGAAGCGTCCATAGATATTAACTGTGCGTACATACCAAATTAAAACTAATGCCAAAACTTAAGGATTAGACCGCGCTCAGGTAATAAGACTTACTAATAGTTGGTACCCTAATTGTGTTCAATGGCTATTGTTTTACTTATAGTTACTATTAAAGGAGCTAATTGCTCGTAAGAAGCAGATTGTTTATTTAAGCACCTAAAGTATTCTTTTGTCTTGCCAGTTACCATTTACTAATAAAAATATTTTTTTTTTGTTTACAGGATACTCCGTCGGTACAGATTCGAGAATTTAGAAGGCATCTGGTTCCCCAACGCGCCTCGATTGAGCCGAGACACAGTGGAACTGCTCATGGACTGCTGTCCAAAACTCCAAAGCCTGGGTCAGCTGAGTGGATGGAGGTTCACTCCAGATGACATGATGCTCATGCGAGCGATCATCGCTAGCACCAATACAGACCTCGTGCTGTCACCGCTAGGCATCTTCCAGCAGGGAACGTAAATTCTTTATTTAAATTTAAGTTTTTGAATACAGAATGCATTTTTTATATTTTTTTATTGATCGAATTTGTAGGCAGAGGTGTAAAAAGTACTCGTTTGAATTAATTAGTAATTTATTTATGTACAAGAAATTAAGAATATAATTTAAATATATATATTACTTAGTTTATTTTGAAATTTCATTATTAAAATCATCAGTATCTCCGTGCTGTCTCGCGTCGCGCCCAAAAACCTACAGAAAGTTAAGAAACGTTAAAATTTTATACTAAATAAAACTTACTAGAAACAGTTTAACAGTTATGTGATAAATTTTATCTTATAATCTTTAAAATATAATATAAAGTATTCGATCCACTCATTATAAAAATATTCAAAGCTATAATGTAAGTTATTCATAACTAGATAAAGGCCGCAACTCCGTTGCGCCAAAACTTCTTTATCGCGTGGGAACCGTACATTTTCCCGGGACAAAAAGTATCCTATGTCCTTTCCCGGGACTCAAAGTATCTCCATGCCAAATTTCAGCAAAATCGGTTCAGCGGTTTGGGCGTGAAGAAGTAACAGACAGACAGACAGACACACTTTCGCATTTATAATATTAGTATGGACGTGCAATTTGCCAAACTTAAAAATTTTAGAAAAAACGGTTAGTATTTTCGAATCTAACTATCCTTACGGAGAACAATAGATATGTACTTACAATGGAGAAATGTCGCTAATCCCCTTTATTGGTAACAAAGTTACCGACTCACGTCATCAGCATTTTTCCAACTGTTCTTCTAACATTTTAACTAGAAAATAAAAGGTTACAATTAATATATATTTTTTTCTAAACATGGGATTAAATTTTGTGAAACATTTCGGAAATCGATTTAGCCCTATATTATGTAAAAATTATAGCATTTTTTTTTAAATTACCTAGCCAAATTATTTAGGAAAGTATTCTATGATATAATAATCGGAATAACTTACTTTGCTCTTTTAAAATTTCGTTTTGGCGCCTTAAATCTTTGACTGTCCGTCTTCTTGCTTTAACGTTGATAGCATGTTCGATGTAATCTATCGCCTCACCAAGTATTTGAACCTTTGACCACTGCCAATAAAAAAAACAATATTATGTATTAAAATACAATCTCTCTGTGAATGGACCACTGACATAAGAAAATAGGTCTTTGGAATGGATATAGTGGAGTTTTTAAGAATTTGGCGAAGACACCTTGCCCTATTGATCTAAAGTGACTATATTAAAAATGCAAGAACAATCTAAAGTCTACCAACAGTACCTACCTAGCCTTGTAAGCAGGGCCCTCACTGCTATATTATGTGCAATAGCAATGCACACGGGCGCCATCCTCTAGGGGCGCCAAATCGCCATCTTTTGGGGCGCCAAAACCAAGGACCCAAAAAATACGCCTAAAGGGGCACCAAAATCCTTTTTTTGTACACAGGCGCCAGTAGCCTTTACTGCCCTGCCCTGCTTGTAAGACGTATCTAATGATTTATGATGATGATAACTTACAGAAGAATCCGCAGAAAGAGCTTCAGCTAGTTCGGCAAAACCAACTCTTTCTTCCTCTCTTCTTTCCCGTTCGTACTGGGCGTTTTGGGCTCGGCGCTGCTCCTAAAAATTATTTGATTATATACATATTTCTTCAAAAATATAAAAATTAAAAAATAATAATGATTGGTACCTAATTAAAAAAATGCTTACCAAACCCAAAGGCAGTCTGTTGTGGCCTGATGGTCTACCGCGCTTTCTGCGAATAGCGCTAATTTCGTGATGATGTAGTTCCTAAGAATTGTTTATAGTTAGATAGGTACTTGCCAAATAAGTCACATTTGTACAAAATATCAAACAATAAAATGCGAAAGTGTTGTCTATCTGTCTGTTACATCTTCACACTCAAACCGCTTAACCGATTTTGATGAAGTTTGGTATGGGGATACCTTGAGTCCGGGAAAGGACAAGAAATTTTTTATCCCGAAAAAATGTACGGTTACCGCTCGATTAACGAACAAAAAATCTAGTAGATGATAAAATTAAAATAATTTACCTTGATATCAGCCATTTTCATTGAATACAAATTAAGATATTACTATGCAACTTCAAATATGGACACCAAAACACTTTACTAAATAAATTCACTTATAATTTTAACTATGTCGTTAACACAACTCGTTTAGGTAACTAAGGCTTAGTTAACTCACGTTTAACTCAAATGACTCTCCGATTGTAACTAATGACTGATGAGTTGAGCAAAAATATTATCGCTTTACCTGGGCGCAATCTTTACCCCACCAGCCACCATACTAAACAAGAAAGAGCGAGAAGCTCTGTAGTCTGTACAAAAATGCTCCATCTCTCTCTAATTCCATTGTTACCTTCGGCAATTGTTCTCCAATTTGCGAGTAGGTCCATAATGATTAAAATACTCGTACTTAAAAGTTATTAAATTAGGGTTGCTCAGGTATTTTTGTGAATATCAAAAATGTTAAAGATTGTTGCAGATTTTTAATAATACTCCTCAGCCCCCGATTCCATATGGGTACATAATAATTGTACGAGGGATGCTATTTATGTATCCGGAATTAAAAAAAGAAACAAACATATATCATTTAATATGGTTTTATTGCTTTTCAAAATATTCGCCGCGATGATCGACACACTTTTGCATACGCTGGAACCAATTTTCATAGCACTTTTTCCATTCTGATTGAGGTATCTCCAAAACGTGCATTTTGAACGCATCAACAGCCTCTTCGCGGCTCGAAAAACGTTGACCACGGAATTTGTTCTTCGCGTATGGAAATGGAAAGAAATCGTTAGGTGCCAAATCAGGGTTGTACGGCGGATGACCAGTCAATTCGATCTTTTGACCCTCCAAAAACTGAGTTGTTTCAGCTGAGGTGTGACAGCTAGCATTGTCGTGACTCGTGATGTAATATGATTCTGCGTTGTCGGTTGTCCTTTCTTATTTCTTCAAAGACTTCTGGTAAACAAATGGTCGTATACCATTCAGAATTAACCGTTTTACGATTCTCTAATGGCACTGTAGCCACATGTCCATTAATTCCAAAAAAACAGGCGACCATTTGCTTCAAAGTACTTTTTGCACGAGTAACTTTTGTTGGTTTCGGCTCATCTTGGAACACCCACACCGTTGACTGTTGTTTAGTTTCGGGGTCATATGCATAGATCCAAGATTCATCACCTGTGTAGATAATATAAACGGCTTTTGACGTACCACGGTTGTATATTTTTATCATTTTTTGCATCAATCGACACGAGCCCGTTTTTGATCGATTGTCAAGTTGTGCGGAATCCAACGCGAACATATTTTTTTTACAGCCAAATGTTCGTGTAATATCTTATGTATGCTCGTCATACTTATGCCTAAGGACGCCTCTATCTCGCGATATGTAACATGACGATCACGCATTATTAGTTCCCGCACAGCATCTATATTTTGTGGGACAACAGCTGTTTTTGGGCGACCTTCTTTATTTTCATCCGTGAGCATAGACCGCCCACGATTAAACTCACTGTACCAGTGATAAACAGTGGTTTTTGATGGTGCTTCATCTCCAAAAGTTGCGTTGAGTTGAATAAAGCACTGTTGTTGATGTAGCCCACGCCGAAAATCGTAGTAAATCATTGCACGAAAATGTTCACGCGTTAAATCCATGACAAATGAAGACACGCAATTTTCAAAATGACGCCACAATGGAAAAATAATTGACAGTCACATGAAACAAAATGTATTCTTCAACCAAAGAGTTCTATTTTCAAATGTTGGAATTACTTTTTAAATATTGTTCTTGTAAGTGGCCAGTTCCGGATACATAAATAGCAGCCCTCGTAGCTACGGATTTTTGAGTATTTTGTAAACTTAAATTAGGTTGGGGATCAAGAGGCTTCCAACTTCCAAGTGATCCAACGACACCTCATTTGTATATATTGTATTTATGATAATAACCAGTTTAAAAGTTATGAGGGAACAAATAAACATTTATAGCTAGTAAAATTCATAACCCAGCAGTGGGACACTAGCGGCTGTTAATAATAATAATAAAATTCATAACATTACTTTTAGATTTGCCGTAGTCGGGTAAAAATATACAGGATTCAATAAGAATATTATCATCGCTCATCAGTCATCAGGCATCCCACCAAGTCCCCACATTCCAATGCTGGGAAATCTTTTGATTATTATTATTTTATTATTATTTATTTATTGATACATAAAAATCAATAAACAGTTAACAAAATATATCAGTGTTAAAAAGCCCAGGCTTGTGCTAACACTGATACTTTGATACTTTTGCCTATTCAAAAAGTTTCAAAAAAAATCTTTTTGACAATAGGCTACTTGACCTAATTTTTTTCTTCATGCTAATCGCTTCATAATCATTCATTTTTACAAAAAAAAACTAATATTTTACACAGTAGAAACCCATAAAAATGTTTATTGAAAAATATGCCTCTTAAATGGCGCCGAAAACACTGTCCGCCATAGTGTGACGTCATACGCTTTGCATTTTAAACTCTCTTTATTGAATTTTTTTTAATGTGCTAAATGTACGAGTCTAAAAGTGCCCAAAAATTATAAAATAATTATATAAGAAATTAGAAATCATTTGTAATGTTGAAAACTTTTGGAGAAAAGTTTTGGCCATTTCATTTCTTGTCTACAATAAATGGAGATAATATATATAAAACTGATGTTTTATTTGAATTATTGAAAAAAATATATAATAGGTTTATTCTTATTATTTATGTACAAATAAACTTACATATAGCGAGCGCGATAAATAAAAGATATTAAATTAGTAGGAGGATGACGTCACATCCAAATCGGAAGTACTGCAAAAGCGTTTTCGTCAGTACAATTCCTATTTTCATAAAATCATATTTTCAAATCGACTTTATTTATCAATCATAAGCTTTTATTTGATAATAAAGGTGAAATACGGTTTCCTAGGCCAAGTTCTACTAGAAATATGCATTTGTTCAATGAAATTAAATATAGGTCAAGTAGCCTATTGACATATTCTGTGCACAAAAAAGGAGATGGAATTGATGGTCGATGGAAAATGCTGAGGATATCCCGCGCTTCCTTCAGCAGATACTTAGCAATCAAGAATGCTTTTCGCCAGTCTATGGGTTTATTGTTTCTACAGTTAATGAAATTTAATTATTGCTGTTTGTAAATATATGTTTCTTTTGGTTGAGCTGTTTCAGCTAATTTCAGGATTTGACCAATGATCGTTATTTTAATATTGATTTTGACAATGAAAGATACCAAAAATGACTTTACATCAAGGATTCGACATTGAAAAGAAAAAATACAAGATTAATTGACAAGAAAATATATACCTACTTGAACAAAAGACATGGCTTTGGCCTTATAAATAAAATAAAAAATTATTATGAGGAAAATAAAAGAAGACAAGGCTTCGGCCTGTTAAATAAAAAGGATTAAAGACAATAGTACCAGGTGGACGCAAGTTCCGAACAAAAAAAATTGGGTTCCAAATTTAAACGTAGCAACTGTACCCAATCACCTAATCTCTGCTTGATCTGTTCAAGGTCGACTGTGATTGGCTGATAAAAAAGACCATAAAGAATATAAACTACATGAGAAAAAAGACGAAGAAGGAGTTTAAAACTCAAAGTTCGATTTTCGTTTTGTGAAAATTATTTGTAGCAACTCATACAAAAATTGTAAATTAAGTGGATTAATTATTGAAAAACGAAAGGTAAGCCATTGTAAAATGTAAATGTAACCGTAAATTGATAAATTGAAGCAAAACATAACTATGTCATACCATGTTTTAATACAAAGTATGTCGTAGTATTATTTGCATATTTGTAAAATTTTACATTAATTTACAACTTAAACTATTTAAGAATAAGATAGATTATTATTTCATAGAAAATATTATAATGTACATCAGTATGCAGTTAATTTGGAAAATGTTGAAATGTGTATATTGTTTTATTGTAATAATACATGAGGTTATAATAACTATACTTTAATAATTTATGTGAACTGTATGGAAATGTAGTAAATTAAAAATGTTTAATTAATTTCAGATTTTTAGGTCCCTATTCTAGTTTGCAACATTTTAATCTGCAAGCAATAGCTGTTAAGGAGATTTTAGGAGGAGAAGGAAGGTATGGGATTATGAGTGGTACGGCTACCAAGGAAAAATCCTCTGATCAAGTGAGGTGGTATGCAGCTGGCCTGAGCCCGCATGATAGATTTCAGCTGTCGTACACAGGGTGTAAGAGAACAAAGTAATGATACTTAAGTGTGTATATAATATAAAGGTGTGCGTCCACTGGATCGGAATCGGATAGGTACGCAGCGGACGGATTTCTTGCTTTGTATGTATGGTACTGACTACTGTGAACTGCACTAGAAGTACTGGAACGTCATTCTGCGCCTGACAAATATATGACGACACGACGCGCCGTCCGCACCGTCGCGTACGTCCCGATTCCGACCTGGTGGACGCGCAGCTTTAATCCCCTCCCTATATAGTGTTTATTGTATAAGCTAATCAAGTAGTTAGTAGAGTAGCATAGACAGCTATTCTATTATATTTATAAATAAAACTCATAAAACTGTACTGTAATACTGAATAATAGAAATCAACAAAAGCTTGTGGATTAAATCTGTTTTATTGTTTAATTTACCTTATTAGCCTATTTATTTAGCTATGTACAATATTTTTTAATGAAATAAAACATTTATTTGAGCTCATTTCTTTATATATTTTTTTTAATTTTTGGTATGTTTAAAGTGAAAGGTTTTGCACTTAAAAATTTTAACTTCAGTTTCAAATTAAAAAAATTACGGAAGTTAATTTTTTTTCTTCTAAGTCCGACCTCTTGTTACGTAGTATACAGTTTACATCCTCTTTGAATAGTACTACAAAAGACATGACTGTATGGGCTTTGTTCCCTTTGCCTGTCCTGAATGGGACGAATCAAACCAAAAAAAATAAATAAATAAATAACCTAAAACTTAAAGATTTTCACAGATTGTTGTTTTTATTGTAATTAAAAATATTATAGGTGTAAAAATATTTAATATATTACATCACAGAATGGAAGCGCAAAAATTAAAACAAAAAAAGCCTGGTATAAGTAAAGGAAAAATAAAGAAAACGATCAAAAATGTTATATGTCGTCCGGATCCAGTATTTTGGTTAGTATTAAATAAATTAGATTATAAGTCATAACTGTAATTAACATGGTACATTAATGATAACGTATACTTCTTTGGAAAAGGCCACTAGCAGATGAAGAAGAAACTACTCAAATATCTTCACTGTTGAAGAAACACTCTGTGCACATACCAGAATTCAAGAAATTGCCGTGGAAAGAGTTAAAACTAATACCTAAAGATAAAAGGCCGAAACAACCGCCCATTGAGTAAGTTTCCGTCTTTTTCAATTTTTTTTCATAATATTATAATTTATAAGTTATAACCTACTCATTTTTTTATTAAAGGAGAGTATCAGGACTTACTTTCGGAATTTCTGAATGTAGACAATTAATAGAAAAAAAGGAGTGTTGTGCATTGTTAATTGATGAATCTGTTAATCCTAAAACAATAGTTCAGCCTGTTATCAGTCATTGCCTACAATTGAACATTCCACTCCTCTGTCTTAGAGGTCTGAGAACAGCATGTGCTCAAAACTTTGGTATACCTACAACTTGTCTTGGTATTCAGACACCTTTGGATGAAATCATAAACGAAATCAAAGAAATCTTTTCAAAAAAGCAACCCAAAAGTGTATCAGTAAAGAAAGAAATAAAAGCGGAAAAAGAAAATAATAATGAGGAAATGGAGGTTGAGACAGTAGAAACTGTTCCGACATTTTCCTACTTATATAGGACAAGTAAGAAATCCAGAATGTTTATACCGAGTAACAAAGTATTTACTGCAGAGTTTGCCGGACAGCAATATATTCAGTTTTCAAAAAAAGATGATGGAAATGAAAAGTTGGATCGGAAGAAATACATGGGAATGTTATTAAAAAGGATATCAAATAATCCAAATAAGAGGAAATTAAATAATGACTAAAAACAGGTATCTCATTTATTATATTAATCCCTTAAGCCCCAAGCGGACGCATGCAACCGCGATAACAATAGAATTCCAAGAATCCGCGATTGAGGTATTAACTAGTAGATTTTATTAGATAGATTTTTCTTAATACAAAAGTGCATTCATTGGGTAGTTGACTGTTTTTTTCTTATTGGTAATTAAAAGAACTCTAAATATAGAAACATATTTAAATGTGAAATAATGACTCTGATATCTTAAAACTCTCCAAGATATCACAATTCGAAAATCACATAAAATAAACCTTCCCAAAACACTCCATACAAAATGACAGTTGCGTATGACATCACATCCCTCTCAATTATTGTAAATACATCACGGGGAACTTTGTTTGATCGCTATGTTATGTATTGCATTTATGAAAGTGATGTCATAAGAAAAATTGTTATTTAAAAAAGCATAACTTATTGAATGGTATACAAATATTTAGAAATTAAAAAAAAAAAGGGTTCACTATCCAACTTTGGAGCAACCATTTATAAATGCTCATTTTTTACCGTTATATCTTTATTTTATTTAAATAATCTGATTATGTTTGACCTTGTCATCAACCCAATTAATTAACGCTTCAACTCGCAAGCGGTCAAATTCAACCGCGTAAACAATAGATTTCCAATCATCCGCAATCAAAGGATTAACTGAACTGGAAGGAAAATAAACAATCATTTTCTGAATAGTATACATATTTATTATATTATAATCTAATTGCTAATACATTATTGGAATTTTTATAGCTCATAAAATTCAGTTTGTTAGTAAATTATAAGCTTAGGGGTTAGATGCAATTACAGCTTAAACCATGATCTTAATGACTTTCGGCAATTAAATTGTTTTCTACATAGATGATAGACTCATATTATAGAAAAGCGAAAATTGCCAAGAGCCATTAGCAAAACGGTTTACTGTATAATACAAATTTTACCATCCACATCAGTGAAACGGCAAAATTAAACTTATAAAATTAACTTAAAATGCTGTACTCTATTTACAAAAATATGAAATAAAGTACAGAATTAATGTAGATAAAATTTATCTTACAATTTCATTGGATGCATTGCATTTAAAGTTTTTAATAGTTCAATTTAATAAAAATCAAACAAGAGTACACATTTTATAACTAATTTAATGACTATGTCGTAACATCTGGCCTATCATCATAAATACACTAAACTGCATGACAATCATTGATTGAGGGCAAGTTTTACAGACTAAGCAGCCAACAAAACTTTAGAATAAAGTATTTGTCACATAGGCTTTTGTAAAACAAGATTAGTCTATTTATGACGATGGATTCTTTAACTTTTATAATACAAAACAATATATTTTGTCTTTACTATAATTCTTATATTTAATACGTAAAATTATATTTTTATGAACTGTCATACGGCAAAGAACAACACAATGCCAGCCACTACAACATCACATTTTCGTGATGTTGTAGTTTAATAATCGTAAAAAAATTAAATAAATACTTGTTCGACATTATGTCTTAGCCATATTATAACGTTGATGTTAAAAAATTAAAAAATAAACTATTACAATACAAATAACATTTTACTTGGTACATAGTACCAAGAAGAAACCATCACAATGATGTTATTGCTAATAAGATAAGACTAAAATTCGTAGTATACATAAGGCATTCTTCTAGCTGATATACGAACTGCAACTAATTCTACTCAGATTATATAATAATCTGAATGAATATAACTTATAACTAACATGTTCGATGTTAACTCAATTAAAATCCGCACCAAATATAATACTAATCTTAGCAAACAATCAACTAGATACATAATAAATACCAAAAGTGTGGAGGAGATACATAATTCTGTCCGTTAAAATATTTTTAAGGAAGCCTAAAGTTACCATTAGATAATTTTGACCATATCATTTTTATGGTCCCAAAATTGGCACTATGTCAAAAGTATATTGTAATATCTAAAACGTAAATAACTAAGTTTGGAAAATCAATTCCTTATGATTTATGAACAATGACTTTTTGATGATCTTATGTGAAAGAGATTCAAGTAATTGAAACACCAATTAACTAGATTTAACATTACAATTGATAGTATTTTTTTTGCACTGGGTCTAAAATTGTTACTAACAAAAATACCAAATTTTACAACTCTTACGTTTTTTAAGGGTTTCGTACAATATCTAAGATAATTTAATGTGAGATAAAGGAACAGAAAATATGATGAGTGTTAAATAATAATCAACTTACAATAATGATTACATTTTGTACATCCTTAAATCTAAGTCGTTATAATTATAAAATTATCAATGTCACACTTCTTAGAAGTGGACATTGGAACATGTATGAATGACCAGCCTGATATTTAAAACTCGAGGAACTAATTTTTTTAAGTAGTCTAGCGCTAGAGGATGTAAAGAACTCTAGTGGTTTGAGGATATTGATTTCCTCTAATAATAAATTACGGCCTAGAAGAGTCGTCGAAACTATTTTTCTAATATGTTACCACGTCATCAGTGACTTTACTAAGTTGCGTCAAACTACCGGTTTCCTGAGAAACAACAAAATTATTAGCATTACTATAATAGTTTTAAGTTCATCTCAGCGTCCAATATACTCGTAGTTTGCATCAAAAAATCAAAATATTTGATGAACATTGGATCACAAAGACCATCCCGTGTGCGTTTTCCCCTCCTTGACCTTGGGAATATAATACCTCGATTTCTGCTAGAAATCGAGCACAATTCGAAGATCACGCCATCGCTTTACAGATCAAGTCAAGTTCTGACTAAATGACTGAAGAATCAATGCGGCGGACGATTCAGCGGCGCCTCGCTGGGTCGGTAGCGGTCCAAGATGATCGCACACATCTTCTGAGCGTCCGTTTCGTCCGGGTACTTCATCATGGCCTCGGTGACTTGAGCCTCAGGGAAGATGCCGGTTAAATGGAAGTGCATGCGGTGTCTCGCTTCCCAGTGCTGGAGGGCACTGTCGGACGCGCAAGGGGAAATGGGCATTCCTGGATTCGGGTTCAGAGCGGCCGCTGCACCGACCGGGGCCGACGACACCCGAGCGGCCGCCGCGTGCAGGCGCGGATCGCACGCCGGGTTCAAAGTCAGTTGCCGAGCCAGTTTCCGATGCGGGTTCGGATCCGGGGGGATTTGGGACGGCCCCGGATTAGGGTGGACCTGCGCTCGGTCGAAGTGCGTGGTTAGCGTCGGGTCGGCGAGTCGGGGTGTGGCCGAGTGCGCTCGGGCTAGCGGCTTCTTGTTGTCTGTTGGTCGTCCCCCGGGGGGTAAGCTGAGGGTGTGCAGATGGGCCTTTCTCGCTGCGCGCTCCGACAGCTTCTCGGCTACGGATTTGTGCGGTCTGCCCGCGCGCTCCGGGTGGTGGAATTTACACTTGTTGCCGTACGTGCACTTGCGGCCGTAGGGGCAGGCGGGCGGGGGGTCGGTTTTTGAGGGGGGAGCTCGAAGAAACGCGTCTAAAGTGGGTCCGGATCGTCCTAGTGGGTCGTCGGGCGGCATGAACCTGTCGTTTACGAAGGAGTACATGAGAAGGCGTTCTTCCACCACTTTCCGAAACTCAGGGTTCTCCGTGACGAGGTCTCTGTAGTTGTCGTTGGACACGACGATGCCGTCTGTGTCTGCCGCAAGGCGGAGTATGTATCTGTCGTCGTAGCATATTAGTCTTTTCCCGCCAAACAATCTACTCGGAGTGTACACGAGTATTCTGTCTCGCTCCAGCCGTTCTAGAACGTCTCGGTCGGCTACAGGGTTGTCCGGTCTCGTGGCTTCCTTCCGCCATTTTGGTATGAATACTATGATGTCCTTGTGACCTCGAGCGCGGAACCAGTCGACGCATATCTCGATACCTCTACACGAGAACGTTTGCTTGTTGCCATGACTGAAAAGAAACAAAAGTTAAAGTATTATAATTTGCTTTTTAATTGGCTTAAGTCGCATGTTGATATTAAGATTTTTCTTAAACGGATCTTTCAAGACTAACAAAAGTGGTTGTACAGAAAATATAATAAAATTTGGTGTACAGAAAATATAATTGAAACCATTCCATCAATCATTCGACCACGACTCTTTTAAACGGAAAAAAAAGTTAAAACCAACCTCATAGCAACGTTGCTGCCATCAATGACTATATGCCGTAACGGTGCTCGGTCTGTCGGTAGCTCGGGTTCCACATGCTGCTGAGGGGAAGGTGCTCTAGGGGGTCTCTTCGCAGCCAACTTGATTAGCTCGGCCAGCAGTTCATTCTGTGGCGGGTCCGGACCCAGTCTCTGTAAGGCCGTCCGCGCTAGTCTCTCTGAATACCCCAGTTTGACTGCAAATTCTATCTTGGCCTGCAAATACAAAGTTTTAAAGTAAGAATCAATTCAACCTTTAATAATTACTGTAGTGTGTTGGGCGCCATAACATCATAAGATTTCACAACTAAAAACTCTTTAGCTGCTGAATGCTATCGATTTTTAACCGACTTCCAAAAAACGAGGAGGTTCGGCTGTGGATATTTTTTTTTGTTCAACGATTACTCCGCCGTTTGTGAACCGATTTTCGAAATTTTTGTTTTGTTGTATCAGGTTTCACTCCAATTTGGCACCATGTTCACAAAAGTGGTGACCTGATGATGGGATCCAGGAGTAATCGAGGGAACTCCTCGAAATTTATATGGAAACATATGGTAATTTTGGTTTTATGTGAAGTGAACTAAGAATATTATGCTACCAAAAAGTCAAATATTGGGTCAAGGTATACCATGGTTTCGAAGATGCTGAGAGAACTCCTGACTCCTTATAGATACACGTTTGGGAGTTTCGGCGTTGTTTTAAGAACAGAAAGCATATTATGCTACCACGCAATTAAAATTCATCAACATCATCATCATTACCACGTCGTGTTAAGGTCACCAATGTCTCATGGCACAAAATATATAATAGTACAACTTACAAGGCATAGGTGTGGATACAATAATAATAATTATGTACATAACAACACCAATTATTAATATAGGCTGTTTATACACGGCGGTCGGTGCGGCGTCGCCGCACGCCGCCGCGCGCCGCGCGTTGTGTGCGTAAACATCGCAGCATTGCGTCGTACCTATTCAAGTTCTAATGTCAGGGCATGCCGCGCTGCGAGCATTTTGAGTGTCATAATATGATTTTAAACTTTATCTTCATTAATGTAGTACAATATAGTATCGCTTGAGAAAGGCGCAGGCGGCCGCGAGGCCGGCTTTCCAAGTTTCTCATGCGATAGTACTATGTATTACAATAATGAAGGTAAAGATTAATATCATAATATTCCTATGACACTGAAAATATACTCGCCGCGCCGCTGGGTGTGATTCGGCTCATCCTTCGATCGCGGATTCTTGGAAATCCATTGTTCTGGCGGACGCTTGGGAGTTGAAGCGTTAAATTGTTAAATTACCTAGCACGCATAGGGTTGTGTTCACTTAGATTTTTTAAAATGTATTGTTTAAATTTATCTACCTGATATTTGGGCCTTGGGGTATGACTCTTAACAGTCTTAACAAATTGTAATAAGATACGTTGAATAAACGCAGTAATTCGACGCGTAGGGTGGAATGGTCACTAAGTCACTACTCACTACTTCACTACCACCGACGACCACTTATAAACTCGCGGACTATGACGGAGGTCATCTTGGAGGGTTAATTAATATTTCTAATAACAATGAGAGATCAATAATTACCACTCAAAATGTTGACAATTCAAATTTCAATGCTCACTGCTCACACCAATGGTGACACATTAATTTCTGATTTCACACAGCCAATACAACTATATAAAACTCCTACGTACAAGCGATACTGCGATTCAGGAGCACCTCAGCGAAATCTATTGAATACATCGTGTAACTAAAACTATATGAACAACAATCGGAGTTCGGACAAGCGATAGCGCCGACAGAGCGCCTCAATGACATATAGTGAAGACAATATAAAACTATTTTTTATACAATTTAAATTGGCACTAATTATAGTTTATCTACTAGGTAACTAAAAAGAGTGAAATTATTATTTTTAACAAAAAATTAAAACCGACTTCCAAGGTAAAAACAATAATAACATTCTTATAATATGAACTAAAAACTAAAAAGTATTAAATAATTTTCCTCTCTAAATGTGCCTTTTTCCGAATTCAGCTAAACCTCAAATATTTCTGTACTCAACCTTCATAATTTTGAAGTCGGTGCCAGTTCCATAAGTTTCAAATTTTCTGTCAAAGAAAATATAAAGATTCAGCTATATCTGGTACCGACTTCAAAATGATGAAGGTTGTGTACAGAAATATTTGAGGTTTAGCTGAATTCGGAAAAAGGCACATTTAGAGAGGAAAATTATTCAATACTTTTTAGTTTTTAGTTCATATTATAAGAATGTTATTATTGTTTTTACCTTGGAAGTCGGTTTTAATTTTTTGTTAAAAATAATAATGTATAACACAGTCTAAATGCAACGCTAGATTTTACGTTTTCACCAGATATGTTACCCACAACTAGATCAAATCATCAAAACTGCCTTACAGTTACGAGTGAATAAGTAAAGACAGACCGACAAACTTTCGCTTTTACAATTAATATTATAAATGGAAAATAGTATAGATTGCAATCGTGCTTCAACAAATACATGAAATACGTGGCATTGTAGGAATGACTTAGAGCGTTAAAGAATTTCTAAAGTGACGTATGCGCATGACGAAAGTATACGTATATAGTTACAGTGAGACTGTATGTCTGGTCATTATGTACAATTATATAATATAGACTCGCTGACGCCAACGAATCACTCATACGAATCCGGATCTAAATTTTTATAAATTATTCATAAATACGACGTCACATTTAAAGTGTTTTCGTGGCTGTGGATCATATTTCCGATTGTTTCAATTGTTTTGTGCTAATCTTTCTTACAAAAAT
This sequence comes from Polyommatus icarus, assembly GCA_937595015.1. Taxonomy (NCBI): domain Eukaryota; kingdom Metazoa; phylum Arthropoda; class Insecta; order Lepidoptera; family Lycaenidae; genus Polyommatus; species Polyommatus icarus. The sequence continues at coordinate 5,644,115 of OW569338.1, read as the reverse complement.
AAAGTTTTACGTATTTCTAGTTGCCTGAATTTAATTTTCATAATGATTTATGCCTCTCATTAAATAAATCTCTCAGTTTATTATCTGTGTCAAGTGATCTCAAATAAAAATAGAAACCAATTTGAATTCTAAACTAACAGCAATCAGAAGTGTTCGAATTCAGAATTTCTCTTGATTATTAAAAAATACCCTACTTTTTCCTATTTTAAAGACATGATATTTTGTAGTTTCAATACATTTGAAACTCCTAAAATATAACTTTGTCTCGTCGCTTCTGAAACAAAAAATAAACCACCGTAAAATTAATGACGCCTTTGGCGACAACACAATAAATCCATTGTCTATCTGTTAACACCCAATTTTCGACCAATCAGCGTTCTCTGTCCTGAGGCCTCACTCCTCCAACTATTCAGAGTTAATTTACCTCTTAGAGGACCTTTAGCCAATGTCAAAAGGTTCACTTTACAAAAATTCCGAGGTGTAGACGTATTACCGAATACATTTACGTAATTGTAAACTTGACATGCATGCTTAATTAATGTTTCCGTGGCCCGTGACAATTTCGACACTTTCCTCTATGTGTAACTTGACATTTTTACGTTTACGTAGCCCAATTCCCAAGTCATCTAGGCTATAGTCATAATTAACATAAAAATGTGAGAAAATATTATTTTATTTGCTCGCGACTTCGTTGTGCAGCAATAAAAAAAAATTAAAACTATCCAATGTACTTTCCCGGGACCGAATAATCCATTCAAAACGTCAACAAATCAGTTTAGCTGTTCAAGCTTGAAGAGAGCAAACAAAACAAGGCGTTTGTTATTTAGGGTAATTAATGTAATTGGTGTCACCCGTATTAATAACTGTAAATAAAATAAATAATGTCCTTTCGTCCTTCGAGCTGGGCTGGGTTCGCAGCCAATGTCGAAAACTATGCATGTTTTAAACAACGTTAGTTTGAAAATAAAATCTATTACTATCTCATGCTAGCTTACATTTTATCTAGGTTATATTTTTACATAACTTTCTATATTTTATAAAAGTTCTCTTAATTTGCTGGACTACAAGTTCAGATGTTCATCTTGTAGAACATTTAAACTTGTATAATATCAAAATCTAAACTTGTACATTACATCAAAGTAGCGAGTATAAACATTTTGAAAAATTAATAATTGTATCATAAATAATAGTATTTTAAAAAGATAAAACCGACTTCAAAACTGTACGCAATTGAGAATTAAAATTCCGTATCTCAAAAACTACTGCACCGATTTTGATGAAACCTGCAGTATTCCCTAAGTTGAATAATACCTAGTACAACAAAAAAGAGTTACATAAGTCGGAATTGTAGTTCCAGAGATATGCGAACACAAACATTTACATGCGTACACACATGATACACTTTTTAACCGACTTCCAAAAAACGAGGAGGTTATATGTTCGGCTGTGGTTTTTTTTTTTTTTGAAAGGCACATTTGCTCAGATGCTGATATAGACTAACATAATACGAAAACTGGGCAGTTCTGGGAATATTACAATTTACATACCTACGCGTCGAATTGATAACCTCCTTTTTTGAAGTCGGTTAATAATCGCGCGATTTCTGCTCTTTGACGCAAGTAACGACCTCTGACATTACTATTTCTCACTGCGATATAATATTAATTCATATAGTAAATATTATTTATAACCAAAATTTTGCATTGATTATATATTTAACTCCGTTGTTTATATATCGGATGATTTTCCTCAATTCACACTTAATTTGTGGGTGTTTTGACGCCAAATCTTTTAGAAAACGACTAGATTTCGCTACTCGAGAAGTAGCACAGACTTAAATCTAGATACATCAATCATGTCTTTTCCTACTTTTAAAGGCCATTACGGTTTCTTTCAAATTTTTGCTACGTATACAAGTTGTCACGCTATTTTGATGCAACAATAATTTCAGTACGTAATACGTATTACGTTTTATAACTCTAAGGGCCTGTTTCACCACTTTCTGATAAAGTGCCGAATAGGCTATCACAACTTTTTTGACAGATTCTCCATACTTCATCTGTCAAGTTAAGTGGTGGATAGCCTATCTGGCACTTATCAGGAAGTGGTGAAACAGGCCATTAATATGACTTATCCTTTAGATAGCCAAAATGGCTTTCCAATGAGACGTGGGATTTACTTAAATCTCAGTCCTACGGCCGAACTCTATGACATTTTATGAATGATTTTAATTTGACAGAAAAATGAAGATTCTTCCCGAACCCCCATGAGATTTCGAGTACCTAGTACCTACATAATCATATTTTCTGTGAGTGCGGCCCTTAAAAGTCATAGCACATACATAAAAAAAGTTTTTATTGAGAAAGTTTTCTTTTTAATTATAGCTAACAGAAAAAGTTCTTACCTGATTGAGTTGTGGTGGTGTGAGTGTGACGTACTCCGCGAACTCCGCGGCGAGGGTGTCTGAGGGGGTGCGGGAGGCGGTGCGGTGGCTGCCCTCCTCGTCACACTCCGAGTCGTAGCTCGAATCCTCACCCCGCTCCCCGGCCCAACCAAGCGATGACTCCACATATTTCTGAAAAAAAAAACTGTCAATTAGAACACGCATTTGAGTTGGGGTTCGGTTGGCGCTAAATAGCATTAAGAGTTTTTACTTTTTGTTCGTTACATACTATTTAACACGACAATTGAGACAAAATACTCTATTTTCATAGCCACCCTGACAAGTGACATTGGCTAACAACTCACTGAGGCCGCCATAATAGAAGAAGAAGTACTCTATGGCTTTATAGTTCCGCGTGGTGGGAGTAAAGAAAGTGTAGGAAAATTCTTATTGAAGTTGGAACCACAAGGAGAAGTCTGGGTGTCGGATCCGCCTCCTAGCTGCAAATAAATATGAAAAACCCTCTTTGCGCTTTTTCTTCACAAAGCGGCTCTGACATTGGCACCACACTGAGGCCGCCATTAATAAAGAAGAATTGCGCTTTGGTTGACTAATCCGATTGATTTATTGGATCAATTAGCTGAAGCTAATGTTGACTTTTACGCGTACGCGGATGTGGTTTAAACTTTAAAGAAAAATTACCTATCAAATTAAATTTAAAAATTAACGTTATTAAAACTTTTGCATCGATAAAGTAAAATAACAAGTCAATAAATATTACACAAGAGAGTTCATATGTGAACGAAATCGTCAACCCAATAGACTATAGAGCTAGTATAAGAGTGAGAGGAAATTGGGGCGACGGTTTCTACCCGGACCTATCCATTTAGAGAGGCCTTTCCCAAACATAACCCACTCAGAATTCAGACCTCGACCTCCTTCACGCGATGTCAAACTATAAAGTAAAAATTATAAGCTAAGACATTTTTTTAAATTTTAATATCTACTAGCTGTTGCCCGCGACTTCGTCCGCGTTAACATAGTATAATAACAAAGATGGATAGCTTTCTCCTTTTTGTGGTGCCTTATACAAAGGGTAAAAACTGGACCCTTTCATGTTTCTAACTCAAGAAATGACGGACTTTCATTGAAACTTTCTACCCCAATTTCACCCCCTTGGGGGTAGAATTACCAGAAAAGCATAAATACGTATCCATTAATTTTTAATCAGTAGCACAAAAATAAAGTTTCATGTTTATAACTCAAGAAATGACGGACTTTCATTCAAATTTTCAACCCCAATTTCACTCCCTTGGGGGTAGAATTTCCAAAAACGCTTAAATAACTATCCATTCATTTTTAATCACCAGTCCAAAAATAAACTTTCATTATTCTAACTTAAGAAATGACGGACTTTCATTTAAACTTTCAACCACTATTTCACCCCCTTGCGGGTAGAATTTCCAAAAACGCTTAAGCTCGTATCCAATCATTTTTAATCAGTAGCCCAAACATAAAATTTCAAGTTTCTAACTTAAGAAATAACGGACTTTCATTCAAACTTTCAACCCTAATTTCACCCCCTTGGGGGTAGAATTTCCAAAAACGCTTAAATACGTATCCATTCATTTTTAATCAGTAACCCAAAAATAAAGTTTCATGTTTCTAACTCAAGAAGTGACGGACTTTCATTCAAACTTTTTACCCCTATTTCACAATTTTCGAAATCCCTTCCTTAGCGGGTGTCTACTTATTAAAACAACCCTACTCACCAAATTTCGTGGCTGTAGCTTTAACAGTTTTTGCTCAGCGATGATGAATCAGTCAGTCAGTCAGGACATGTAATTATATAAGTATAGACTAAGACTGTGTGTGACTTTATTCTGTGTTAATTTTTGGGTTTTATAAAAAAAAACTTCAATTTCAGTGAGCCTTTTCGAAAAGGCTACTTCCTTCTCGACTCTCGACTTCTCGGGCCACTCTTCTCCAGTAATTGTTTGTTGTAATACTTTATTTTTATCTACGTTTTCCATTCCTGTTTCTCTCATTTTCATTTTTGGAATTAGCCAATTTCTATTTTTGCTTTTTATCCATCAATTATGAGGAAGTTCCGCAGCAAATCGGAGCCATGCTCCTTTGCTTTCCCTCTTCACACGAAGACGACGACAAAACGAATATAGTCCAGGATACCACCCAAATATCAATGAAAGTATAGGTCTACCAGAATCTGATGGCAATTTTTGACAGCAAATTTTCAAAAAATATCCTTGATCATTGGATAAATTTTTATATTTGCATGTTTAATACACAGATTAGCTACTAAAAGAAAAGGATCAAAATGTTTTATTTCAATTACCCCGGTATTGCTAGAGACTAGAGTCAATTTATTTTCTCACTTTTTGCCATCAGATTCTGGTACACCTATAGCTCCTTCGTCGAGGGCCTAATATTTGTTCAGCAATCAATAACCGCTGTAGCGCGGGCGCCGCCGGGACAGGGTCATGAGGTCATCGAAGCGGATCTACGGATGATCATTGACCTTTACGCGCAGTACCGGTTATATCTCATTGCATATAAAAATTGATGAAATAACATTCCAACGACATTATCGCTTTAATAATCTATTAATCATTATCGTTAATGCTTGCGGACCCGGTTGACTTCGTTCATACTGTAATCGTGGGATTTTAAACTGTTCCGATTGGCCGATAACTTGATAGTTACTGTAGTGTTATCGGTAAAACGACGCACTTAAAACTTTTAACTAAAATTACATCCCTAAGTTCTAAATAATTAGAAGAAAATATGAGGATTTTGAGGTAATAATGATTCCTATTGAAAAATCGCAAGGTGTGTCCATGCACCAAGACTTTCGGAATCAAAAATCAAAATATTAAATCGGATTTATAATTTATATACTTACTGAAAACCTGAACAATATTAAAATATTAATTTATTTATAACACGATTATGTTCGAGAAATAAGTGAAGTTAATTGACTTTATGTGTCAATAATTTATTCAAATCATTTTTAATATCGGTAACAAAAAAAACGTAATTTACATGTTAGCAGGTACTGATGTGACGAGGCACCATTTTTAAAGCCAAAAACGGAAAACTCCAAAAAGATATGAAATGAAATATCATGATTATCATCGTCGCAAGGAATCCTTACTTAGTCCTGTAAACTAGATGTACCTGAAAATGTGTATAATGCAAATGGTATCTGATAATGATAAAACGCGTTGAAAATTATGAAGTAACAGGAAAGTTCCCATTCATTAAAAATAATGGAGAACACAAGCGTTTCGGAACCTTCAACAAATCTTCAAATCTAAAACAATATCCGTAAGCATTCGCGCGGAATTTTAAAATAGACTTTCAAATACCAAAACGCGGATCTAACTGACAGAGGGCATGCCCGTTTCACTTTTCCAATCTTAATGCTAAACCAGTTATTTTATTTGAACTAAGCTAAATTTACTTAGTCACAGTCGCTTGCAGCATCCGTGTTGGAGCGGAGGTTGGCCGAGATTTCGCGATATAATGAGCTATAATAATTGATTGATCAGTCCGTTAATGTCGCTTATCTGATTCGGCGTTTCGACCTTTTAAATCATTTGCGAATAATTTTAACGACATGCCTGGGAACCAGTGTGTGGGACATAGTTTGAATACCGAATTGAACTGTTTATGTTAAATCTTAACACCTAGTTCTGTCATCTGTGATTCTGATTATGTAAATGAACTCATAATCCGTGGACGCAGCGCAAATTTTCTGCAGTGTACAGTTAAACTGGTCTTAAGGGCATTCCATCCGGAGATTCCGTAATTGACCGTATTTAAAACCTTATAAGGTTTTAAATACGGTCAATTACGGAATCAAATCAAAATCTGAAAGCTACAAATCAAAATCTGAAAGCTACAAAGTTAAAAATACAGCAATAATCTTCAGTATATCAACATTCCTTTTGTCGTTTTAAATTTTCTATTTTTGTTTCTTATACTCATGATATCAGCTTCCAAAGTAATACCAATTTGTTAAAATTCAAGCATACATTCAGCATCTCCTTAGGATTTACAAATTACTTTTATTTGAAACTCGCGCCAATAGATCGACAATATCATAAACTGCATATTCGCCGTTTTAATTTTTTTAGGACAATTTTGAACTAAGATATGTAAAAATAATAGGGTTTTGGCGCGATCTCGGCAACGAGGCAAATGTATGGCCAAGGTCGTTTGCTCGGGGGACGGCCTTAAGAGAGACTAGAGCTTGCCAAGTAAAAGCTACGATGCCAAAGATAGATTCTCTGGCAAATTTTATTTCTTTTTTTCACTTGCAGTAAAAAAAAATAAAGTAACTTCCAAAAAAGGTGCAATAATAAAGCAACATAATTAAGTTACTTATACTATCATAATTTTAGCAGGAACATTTTTCGGTCATCTATAAAATTTCCTGCTAAACTTGCAGATTTTTTTTATTCAGGGTCCAGGGAACTCAAGTGGAAGTGTGAACATAAAATAAAGAACTGCCTAGATTTTATATAGTACCATGAGCTAAGGCAATCTTTACCCAATAAATTAATGCGTAATTAAGCTCGAAACTAACATATTGTATAATATCACGGAGTTTAGAGTTTAAATCAACCGAAAGATCCGGGTAAACTTTAACATAATATTTTGCTTCTGCAAATACTCGATGTTTACATGGCTAATCAGTAAAACTTATCCAAAGATGTTTGTCACGAACTAAATACTTATAATGTTAGATGACCTGAAAAAGTCATTTGGGATCCTATTTTTAAAATGAGTCGAGGTAGGACAGGAATGACTGCTTACTTACCTGCCGTTCAAGTCTTCGTAGAATAGTTTTTTGGGTCTTTACTCTTTAGGGGTAAAAGCGTTAAAACTATAGGCCCCTTCCAAACTGCCGACATACACCTTGTTTCAGAAGTTTTTTGACAGGTATTTATATTCATTCACGCTTTTGATTTGCCAACGTCAAAACATTAACCAATCGGAAATCATTTGAATCGGCTGTTCAAATCAAATAGATCAAGACGTACTAACACTGTCAATAATCTGCAGATACTGGGTTTTACACTTAAAATAAATAAAATGCCTTTATCGACCCAATTGTCCAAAAATAATAAGCATAATATTGTATCATGATCATAATTAATAACGACTTTGCAACAAAGTCGAAACCAATCAATTATATTATAAGAGTTGAATAAAATTTTATAGAGTCAATAGGTCTCATTATTATCAGCGAAGTGAACATATTGTGCTAAGTAATTTAACAATTTTAATACTTCAAGCCCGAAGCGGTCACCGGCGATTGCGATAACAATAGAAAGGCTATTGTGTCTCGTTTTTCCACGATCGAAGGATCTATCAGATAAAAAATTGTACAAACTTGCATAGGATGTAGCGTAGCATAATATTTAATATTATCATAATTATTGACAGCTGTTCTTGTAATCAAGAATTCAAATCGATAGGTACTTAGTGCACCATCTATCGATTAATAAGTATAACTAATTAAAAAGACACTTAATGACTTTGTTTTGTTTAAATACTCTTTTTAAAATAATTTTATTTTAATTCTATTTGTCTATTAAAATTGGCGACGCCGACCGCCGTGTATTAAAAACAAACAGGTGTTGTTATACAGTACATAATTATTATTATTAGTATATCCATACCTATGCCTTGTACTATTATCTATTCTGTGCCATGAGACATTGGTGGCCTTAACACGACGTGGTAATGATGATGATGACGATGATGATGATGATGATGATGATGATTATGATGATGAATATGAATTGCATAGTAGTTTATGCTTTCTGTTCTTAAAACAACGCCGAAACTCCCAAACGTGTATCTATAAGGAGTCAGGAGTTCTCTCAGCATCTTCGAAACCATGGTACCTTGACCTAATATTTGACTTTTTGGTAGCGTATTCTTAGTACACTTCACATAAAACCAAAATCACCATATGTTTCCATATAAATTTCGAGGAGTTCCCTCGATTACTCATGGATCCCATCATCAGGTCACCACTTTTGTGAACATGGTACCAAATTGGAGTGAAACCTAATACAACAAAACAAAAATTTCGAAAATCGGTTCACAAACGGCGGAGTAATCGTTGAACATACATACAAAAAAAAAAAAATCACAGCCGAACATATAACCTCCTCGTTTTTTGGAAGTCGGTTAATAAAATATTATGATGATGATTTTAAGTTCTTACAAGAAAGAGCACGTGTTCCAATACTGATTGACAATAAAGTCTTTGCCTATTCTTCGTTATACAAAAACCTGTATGTATAGTATGAATATTGTATGAATGAAACATACAAATGTTAATATCGAACTTTAATATTAACAATTGATTAATGTAGAGCAAGTTTTTAATTACCTCTTCGCCCCATATTTTTTATTGATGAAGTAATAAGGAAGAAAATTTTGATTTCCGTATTGTACGGACTGCTCCAATACATACAATATTAAAATATTTATTATATATTTATTATTGTATTTTGCATGTGTCTACATTCTAACGTACAAGATTGCTGATGAATCTTTATCTTCTATATTTTTCTAGCGATTTATGTTTCTATAATCAAAAAGGTTTAAGGAGACAGTGCTCAATTTCTTTAAGATGAGTTGGGCACACATCTGTCACTTCGTTTTGGGATAGCTTCGTTAGTTCTGCTTCTGCATCAATTCTTATGACATATAACTTTATATTATGATGAAGTATGTAAAAGATGAATTTGTATATAAATAAAACGGTAAACGTATAATCTGTACACGGTAGCGACTAGCGCCGACTCGTTCAACTTATGTAAATCCAACCAGTCGCAAGAACCTGCTTTCTAAATGCAATACCTATATTTTTTCACAACCGGCCTCCACTAATGACATTGTGGTATTATCTTACTAATGCTAATCTATTATGAGATCTTTCGATTCGCTGGTCAATTCATAAGCTTATGCTATTGGTCATGCTATTTGTTCTTTAAGACGGGCATTGATACTTCGTTTTACAAATTGTTTACTACATCTGCATCAGTGTTAGATTTTATGCGGCAGCCTTAATCCACGGAGTAATTATTGGGATTTCACAGATCTTAAAGATAATTTTTAATCGTTCAATCTTAATCACTGTCTTAATTAATGGTTTTATTATAATAAAGGTGCACTTTGAATTTTGATGTCATCTTAGCTACCTTCTAAACTAAACAGTAAACAGTTGTTTAGCTTAGAAACTGGCTAAGATGACATACGTAGTAAGTGCTAGTGAAGGTAAAACTACAAGTACAACAAGCAACCCGGCATTCAAATCCACATCGTATAAACTAGACAAGATTGATAAAGACATTGACGTGTAAAGAGTTAATTTCAATTATTTTAAGTAGCACTTAAGTAAATGTTTTATGGCTAACATCACTCAAACTGAATAAGAGTGCTCTAAATCACTACCTTTTAACGGCTTTAGCGCCACATTTACGGCCAAGATAAGGTTCCAACCTGACGTAGCTTTACATAACCCGTTTGAGCTCATCCGAAAACAGCACTGTGTGCTCGAGCCTACATCCAACGCGGAAGCGGTGCCGGATGCCACTTTCTAAAAAATATAGTGCGCGAAGCGGCGCGTCCACCTTTGTTGTCACTTCGAAAACTTGCAAAATAAATATAAAGTACACCTAATACAATTGTTATTTGAAGTTGCATGAAGGTGGAGACTCAATACGTGACTAACAACTGTAGCCAAAATCCCTTCATCATACCATGCATATCGTAAACGATCCACAATATGGAGGAAATAACATTTTAGATATGTGTCTTCTTATCGAAACAGAAGTTTACGACTGTTTATATTCTCAAATAAAACAGAAAAGTAAGTTATTAAGTGTTCCTTGGGCAAATGACCATGTATCTCGTCATTCTGTATGTAATATAGCAAACGACATTCTATTGTATGAAAAACCCAGAATCAATTGGCGTGTTAATCTGTACACTTTCAATTTACAGCGACCTTCAGGGTTTGATTTATGGATTTATCAATTAAAAAAATACAAACAAGGACAAACAGATTTTTTTAATATAATCTAAAATCTTAAAGAAAAAATCTGCAAGGTCCACGTTGGAAATTCGTAGTTTTAATTAGGAACTGATTGTGACATCAATCAACTGCTTAAAGATTCCCATCGAAACAATGACAAGGTAGCGATTTCCTCGTCTAACCTCCATGCTTAGAGTGAAACAAAAAACCCACCGGATTCTCCCACTTCTGCCACGCTAGAATACGTACGACTTTGTTTACGTTTTTTTCCTGGTTGTCTGAACGTAACTAATGGGAGCAGTGCATAGATCTGAGAATCGGCAAGGCCAAGTTCAACTGTTAGTGGAAAATAATAGAATATAACAGTTGTGACATAGTTGTGTCTCGTAAACTGCATACATAATTATTGCATTGATGGAAATCTTATCATTGGACCAACTAGTAATAGGTATCTTCCAGGTTAGAGAACAAAGATCAGTTTAGACGGGATCTAAAACCTCGTAAATATGAAAAAAATGGGGAAATTAGAAAAGTGCCAGCGAAGATCCTCCAAAATTTAAAATGACAAAATTTTCCTTTATATAATGTTATGTTTCGCTGACGGAACAAGCCAAAAAGCTCATGCAAAACTAGACCAGTAAATCAATAAACCGAGATATTGAACTTTGAAACCAGAAAGAATATATAATTATGTATTATTTAAAAGTCACAACCGTCGACACAACGCTCATTCTTAGAAATCGCGATCATGATTTATACTTTGCAAAAAAACCTCGTCAACCCTACTACGGTCGTAATAATTAAGAACATTGCATCAGCTGTGATTTGTGAACGTGGGATGGTGTGAAGTTCCGCTACATTATGTTTGTTTTCTTTAACTTCGGATAATAAAATAAACATTGCAAAATTTACATGGACGACCTACTCATGCACTAGGCACCACCGTCTACCACCAGTCACCACTCGTTTACTATCATTGTCATAATTAAATGTTAATAAGTAGTACCTAATAACTATAGCTCAACTTCACAAATTAGAAAGCTTACAAGTTACTAGGGATGCTACAATGCTGTCTGCATTGTGCATTGTACTTTTTTCATACAACATAACCTATATCTTCATGTTTAATTTTACCGTATTCGGGAATGACAATTATAATAATTATTATTTAAGGCTCTTTATAACAAGCACCGGAGGGTTTAATAGGTGTCTTAAAGCAACATACTGACTTCGTTTTTTTAGCCTCGAAAGATATTAAATTGTGCTCTGTTCTTGCAACTCTTTTTACACACACCCGAATTGTGGTTGGCTTGAAGAAGCAAATTAAATAAAGAATATGATACAGGCTTTTCTACTGCCACTGCTAGTAAAGTGCAGTGTCTAAGTGCAGTCAAGGACGATAAATTGGTTACAATGTTACAAAGTAAGCATCCTACATAATATATTAATTATATTAGATTTTAGATTATAACAGCGCCCATCTTCTAAACAACAGTGTTGTTTACATATAATGCTTACATGATAATATTTAGTAAAAGTAAGGTTAAGTATCTTAAATTCGTCATTCTCATACGATAGACAACTGACGAACATTATTATTAACCGACTTCCAAAAAACGAGGAGGTTATAATATGTTCGGCTGTGGATATTTTTTTTATTTTTGTATGTTCAACGATTACTCCGCCGTTTGTGAACCGATTTTCGAAATTTTTGTTTTGTTGTATTAGGTTTCACTCCAATTTGGTACCATGTTGACAAAAGTGGTGACCTGATGATGGGATCCATGAGTAATCGAGGAAACTCCTCGAAATTTATATGGAAACATATGGTGATTTTGGTTTTATGTGAAGTGTACTAAGAATATGCTACCAAAAAGTCAAATATTGGGTCAAGGTATACCATGGTTTCGAAGATGCTGAGAGAACTCCTGACTCCTTATAGATACACGTTTGGGAGTTTCGGCGTTGTTTTAAGAACAGAAAGCATATGCTACTATGCAATTAATATTCATCATCATAATCATAATCATCATCATCGTCATCATCATCATTACCACGTCGTGTTAAGGTCACCAATGTCTCATGGCACAGAATAGATGGTAGTACAAGGCATAGGTATGGATATACTAACTCGTAATAATAATTATGTATTGTTACATAACAACACCTGTTTGTTTAATACACGGCGGTCGGCGCTACAGAGGCGACGGTGTCGCGCGGGCGGCGCGTGGCGGCAGACGACAGATCGAATATTTTACTACTTTATATTATATAGATCGAATACTTTACTAACTACTGTTCACTTCACTGATAATATATTATTTTGTGAGTGTGAGTTGTGACTCTTAATGTAAAGAAAAGACGTCATACGCATAAAACTGGCCTTATGGTTCTGTAGGGTTACCCTGGGACGTTAATCCCTCTGGCGTAATATCAATTAAGACAACCAGTGAGTGTGAGCGAGAAGATTTTTTTTTTTTTGTAGCGAATTAGTTATATCAAATGCTGTCGAGTAAGCGATACCGCGATGCAGATGCTTAACAACGACATCTGTTGTTGAATTGCGGAACTAAATTTTCTTAGAAAATATAAAGTTTACAAATCTCAACACTTAAGAGGCCGGGTACCCTTGGAATTTTTCATACAAACGTAATACCAAAATCATTTTCTCATACGAAAATACTTAACATGTTTGAGTTATTTTTCAGTTTAGAATAGTAATTACCTAGGTTCCTGCACAAAAATTTACTTCAAAATATTTAAACACAAAAAATATTTTTTTTGCTTAAAATTTTTTTTTAGTAAATTTACTACTCAATATTGAAACACTAAAAAATAGAGCAAAACACTAAAAAATATATAAATAAATAGTAAATTTACTACAAAATATTTAATTTCTAAAAAATATTTTTTAGTATTTAAATATTTAGTAGTAAATTTACTATTTATTTATATATTTTTTAGTGTTTTGCTCTATTTTTTAGTGTTTCAATATTGAGTCGTAAATTTACTAAAAAAAAATTTTAAACAAAAAATATATTTTTTGTGTTTAAATATTTTGAAGTAAATTTTTGTGTAGGAACCTAGGTAATTACTATCTTAAACTGAAAAATAATTCAAACATGTTAAATATTTTCGTATGAGAAAATGATTTTGGTATTACGTTTGTATGAGAAATTCCAAGGGTACCCGGCCCCTTAACAAATTGTAATAAAATACGTAAAATATACGCGAAGGTTTACGTACTAGTGTAACTAAAAAGAGTGAAATTATTATTATTTTAACAAAAAATTAAAACCGACTTCCAAGGTAAAAACAATAATAACATTAATATGAACTAAAAAGTATTAAATAATTTTTACTATCTAATAGTGCCTTTTTCCGAATTCGGCTAAACCTCAACTATTTCTGTACTCAATCTTCATAATTTTGAAGTCGGTGCCAGTACCAAAAGTTTCAAATATTCTGTCAGAGGACTGAAGATTCAGCTATCTGGTACCGACTTCAAAATAATGAAGATTGAGTACAGAAATAGTTGAGGTTTAGCCGAATTCGGAAAAAGGCACTATTAGATAGTAAAAATTATTTAATACTTTTTAGTTCATATTAATGTTATTATTGTTTTTACCTTGAAAGTCGGTTTTAATTTTTTGTTAATTTTAAGACGTATTTGCATTTGTTCTGTAAACTACTGTAGAGTGGTAAATAGAAATGTGCTATGACCTAGTGTGAAAGATAAATTATAAATAGTTACTTTGTAGATGATTTTATATGTAAGATACAAATATTTTTGTAATCAGAGCTATCAGGAATTTATTAACGTTTTTTTAAAAGTCACACAACTAACAATAATTATGTTTAATACACCAATGTTAGCTAAAAGTGAAAGAAATTTCCTAACAGAACAAAGTTTTCAGGAGAAAGTTTTTGATCGTTCTTAATTAATCTAAGATTAATAGGTTACTGGCCCAGGGATTCGGGCCCAAGACAGATAGACATGAGACACTGTGTAATTTCTATCAAGTTGTTAACTTGTTACCCTAGTAACGGTACACAAAACGTCACTTGGCAACACTTCATCAAATTAATTATGCAAATATTATAAGGAAACACGATTTGGCCACACTTGGCGGCGATGTATTTTAAATATGGCACAAAAAAATTACAAACTTAAAATGTACGGTTTAAAAAATTCACATCCGGCTCCCACTTGGTTAATGCTTTGTGTTTTACGATGATTATATTTGACCTCAATTCGTACAGCAGAATCATCATCATCATATTTGGTGATTTCCGTTAGTTTCAAAGTAATATGATATGTATTTTAAATTATTCTGAATTACACATCAAGCTTAAATCTGAGCCAAAAGTGGATTTACTGCATTTTTTAAATCTTGACTTGACAGTGTATTATGAAAAAAATCTAATATACATATTACAAAGAAACTAGTTACTAGCACTACCGCTACGCATGTTATCTATTAATAAATGTGGATTTAAATAATTTAACTCGTTAGTAATAACAATTACATTATCAGTAGCATTTCTAATAAAAATGTAATACTGCGGCTTAATCGGATACAAGGTTATTAGTGCGAGAAAAAAAAATGTCCTCATAATATTTTGTCCTCACTTCGCCAGCAGGATGTGCAGTTGTGCACTTGACCTGGTGACGTTCAACATTGAATTTACTAGCAGGATCTTTCTTCCAACGATATACATAAGGATTACTCTCAGAGAAACATGCAGTAAAAAAGTGTAGTGACTAAGTGTACATAGCTAATTTCTTTTATAAAAACCTTTTTTATACTATTTTGTACGACTCTATAATTTATGATTTTTTGACTGGTTTACCTTTTGATAGATTTTGTCATTATATTAAAATAATTAAACTTGAACATCGAGTGCGTGATTTTCTTAATTTCTCCTTTGCACCTTCCAAACTAGAAAGCTGAGCAAGCGATTCACCTCGCAACGACGCGAGGACCTTGCTCACTTCTAAAAACATGGCGCTATTAGATAACATGTCTTTCTGTTACGTCTCATTATTACATGCATTCAGTAGTTGATACCTGATGCTTCTAGACGTCTGTCTGAACGAGCTTTGTGGGCCTACATTTTTTTGCGTGTCCTGTAAATCACAGAACAGCAGTAACCAACCACATCCATTTGATGACAAGGTCATTTTTGGTTATTTGAAGAATTTTGAAGGTTGAAAGGTCTTCCTTTGTCCCAACTTCGCCAAAGGGATGTGTACTTGACCCGCTGACGATCGTAAATTCGTAACAAAGCTAAAGGTCAGCCGCATTCGTACTTGATACTACTACTACTGGAGAAATTTTATCGTGCGTCTGCCGGGTGATAAGAGCGTCCAATAGTGGTGGAGTATACTCGCGACGTCGGCTCGTGCGATGTTTCGTCAGCACGCAAATGCGAGCTCAAAGGTGACTGGCGACCAAACAAAGTACAAACGCCTTTTTGTTTTAGTCGTACTACAACACTGTTGGCTATTTAAGGACAACATAAATATTTTCAAAATACAAGGATTATTTGA
This sequence comes from Polyommatus icarus, assembly GCA_937595015.1. Lineage (NCBI taxonomy): Eukaryota > Metazoa > Arthropoda > Insecta > Lepidoptera > Lycaenidae > Polyommatus > Polyommatus icarus. Next base: position 5,628,095 of record OW569338.1, on the reverse strand, counting down.
AATTCGAATTATTAAAAAAAAAACATTGTTTAATGTTTTATGTCGCTGCAAATAGAATTCTAGGAAACATAATGATTGAAATAGGGAATTAATATTTATAATTAGATCATCTCAATCGTTGTTTAAATTTAGGAATAATTTAATTACCGATACCGATCTTATCTTAAGTTGCTAGACATTATAATACACGATTCTATTACAATAAATTCAGTAATGAATATTTATAGACAATTTGTATCTTTATTTATTTTAAAGGCTCTTGTTTTTAGATTTGCACTATTTTTGTACAAATCTGTGAACTAAGATAGCTTGAATGTTAAAGTGACTGGTAAGCGTTAGTCGTTACCCTTCTTTGCCAACTTATAAAAAATTTAATCCTAATAATTGCTAATTGCCTTTTGGAATTTAACGTGAATCCGACTCAAGCATTTAAAAATGTTCCAGTTATTTAAAAATACAATTATTTCAATTAGTCGTTATATCTTTATTATGGTTTTTTTTATTTAACCCGTCGATCGTGGGAAAAAGAGTGTATGGGGCTTGATGAATTAAAAAACCTTTACCTCCGATCTTACAATATCCACCAAAATGAGACCTCATGGTCATCCTACATCGACATAGATAACGAATGGGCTAACCGCAGACAACTTATTTCACCACGAGATCAATTTAAGATATTTCGAATAACTTACTAATCTCGACATTAACATAGTTTTATCGATTTTCCTGATGGCAACCTAATTTAATTAAAAGCTAATAGCTTCTTGATGACGTCAAATTATTATTAACTGTTGCATGTTCTAAAAACCGTCGAACAATTTTGAAGATAAAAAATAATGTCGTGAATTCATTGTTCGTTTGCGAGAAGTCAGTCTCACAAGAAAAAAATCTGTTTAAAACTATAATATTACAAGCGTTAGGATTCGGCTTTTTCGGGTCTATTGGAATAATATATTTAATTACATTCTAGACCTCTTAGCAAGTCCAAATATTAGATAAATACTGATAAGAAACTGCCCTACTTCTACCTCTAGGTTTAGTCATTTCACCTGTTTCTTAATCAGAACTGCATTTTCTTTCTTATAACCTCTTGCTCTTTCATATTATCAGGTCATATTCTGTCTCTATCCCGTTGTAGATTCAAATCCGCGATCGGATGTGTAACGGTTGAATACAAATAGGCGAGCGAAAGTCTGATAGTCAGTCTGCGACAGTGCAACAGAGCAGTTGCATTCTTATTACTTTCACAGTAAACAATTATGCTGCGATTAAAATATTACCACATTTTTCCGACGACTACCTGCTGCTACCACTTGATATTGATTAAATAATTTCCGACGACAAGTCGTCACTCGTCACTTTTTCGCATAATAAATCGCCTTATGATTAACATAATATCATCCACGTAGTAAAATTTTGCATCAATGTCCTGATCATTCTGCAAAGTAGAAATAATGTGATTTATGAATGTGATTTAGGCTCTCAAGTCTAATCTATGATACCAATGGTTAATAATGATACCATAATAATCTATGGTATCAAATGATTAATGAAATGGTATAGATCATAGATATCACACCAATATTTAGACTTATGGGCCTCCTAATCACCTGCTGACACTATCTGTATTTTGCAGAATGCTAACAGCACATAATATGGCGACTTGCTAGAGCTTCTGTATGGCTTTTATTTTGTTCAAGTATTAAACTGTTGATATAGTATTATTGACCTTTACATTTAGTTAGTGTCTGTTATTAAAACTAAAGAAATATATAGTATGTACCTACAATAACAATTTTTCTGTCATGAAGTCCGGCTCGGCAGGCACATAATTCGTTGTCCGAAATCATTTTGCCTATTTGGTTTCCTGGTCATGTGCCCGGCAAATTTGCCGCACACGTGCAATTTTTGATAAAGCCAGCACACGCCGTAGACGTCATACATGTTTTATTTGACTCGTGTGGATTTTTCAATTATTTTTATGATTTGCTCTATTGACTATTCGATTTGATAACAAATACAATCGAATATACAAAAGAGCAAATCATATTATCATATGACATATCAATGATGTTATCACTGATAAGACGCTTAATTACTCCTTTTTTTATAATATTCCAATTATGTTATTAATTACCTACAATAAAGGTTCGAAAACCTTTTGCCGGTTTCGAAATAAGAACATTGCAGATTTACTTAGATATTTGTCTAATTTAATTAGATGTTTGTCTTCCTTTTGTAGCCCATTTATCTTTTAAAATAAGAGAACCTGTATAATATTGTCTATGTCGCAGTCCACTGGTTAAAAAAGCCGTTCAATCAAACAGCTAGCCCTTTGACTGAACAACGCCATTCAATCACACGGCTATACGTCGTTTAGCCGACTTGTTGACTGCAACGTTCAACACTACAGCTAGACGACGCTTAGCTAACTGGTTAAATCAATGATTAAAGAAACATGGTTAAATGGCAAATTAACTAAGGTGACCATTAGTTTAGTGTTATTATTATACAAATGTAATGATAACAAGTAGACTAAATTATTGTATTCTAACTCATTTTGAACAAAACTGCAATAAGTACCTTGGTGATGCATTTCATAATCCCGTAATTTCTCCTGGAATATTTGTTTTAATTTTGATTCACTTGTATGTGCTCCCATAATTTCTGTCACTTTAATAACATTGTAACGTATATTTACGAAAAATATCTTAATACAATCACAAAATACCGGCTAGTTGACGCCATATTGTAAACAAAACGCTCCTAGCGCCGCGGGGGTGAGCGCTGAACTAATTCAATCAAACGGCTGCTTTTGAATCAGCTGTAGTGTTGAACGTTTTGAGCGACTGAAATATTCAATTAAAAAGCTAGACGTGTGATTGAATGACGTTGTCCAGTCAAAGGGCTAGCTGTTTGATTGAACTGCTATTTAAACCAGTTGGCTGCGACATCTACACAACTCGATTACGGGTTAAAGAATTATCTTTAACCCGTATATTAATATTTTGTCAGAACTGTAAACTTTACATGTAATGAAATAAATTAAATATAATATAATAAATAAATAAATAAACATAATAATATGTACATGCTTATGCTTGATATTAATTAAATATTTTGCCTAATCTATAGGGCATTAGCATAGACTATTGAGATTAAAGATAGACCATACAATTAAAATTATTACACGACGTTTTAAGTTGTGATTTTAGATTTATATTGCCAAATTTTTTTTTATTCAATACCAAGAAATTCTAGAATCTTAGATTCGAAATAGGCAAGCCGCAAGTGGAGACGTAATTAGCAGCCACTAACAAAAATGTCCTTGAAAAGTAAACTTTGTGGTCATATCAACCACATCTGCAGAGATGTTTCAGCATCATAATATTCCCATGTTTTTAATTTTCAATTAGCAACATGTCTTTTGTGGTTTAATTATTAGTCTTTACTTGTTTATTATATTGTTCAATTCTGTATATTTTAATAGATAATTTTAAAAAATCTGGATATGTACTTCGAAATAGGACCTTCTACTTACACCGCCGTGTTATTAATTTTAATTACAGTTGTGATACTGTAAATATAAAATAGTACGGCATCCGGAAAAAATAATATTTCATTACCTTTGGAACATTTTTTCGATTTATTAATCTACAGTATTATGTCACTTCACTGAATCGACAACGTGAACAATGAACATCACTAAAATCTTACCTAACTTAATTATGTATATTGGGCACTCAAGGTTCGATTTATTTTCATACCAGCATAACTATATTAGATAAGCTACTTCCGGGACGAGCCGCGAGACATAGCGGCGGTGAAACTCACATCCGTGTATATGGGATAACGCGCTCACCTGGTTGTCAATCGCGAACATAATAAATGCGTGCTAGTGTGCGCGGGACGGACATGACGCGCGCGTGCGGCGTGGTACGCGAGGAGACTAGTCGCGGCGGCGTGCGCGTACGCACACGCACGGGCCCGAGTGAAGGGGAGCGGGGCAGCCGAGATCCGGGTTGCGCACCCACTGCAGCCGCCGGCCCCCAACGACCACGGTTTAAGCTTGGAACACACTTCTTTGGACCAAATGCTCATCCCTAACTTAGGTTTACCATAGTCAGCCCTAGCTTATAACAGAAGTATGATTTGTCGGTTGTGATCCTCTTACAGCGGGGCTAAAATGGTCGCTTTGAAGAATCATGATATGAATCATAATATGATTCATTTTTCTAAAATCGAAAAATGCAACTCTGCTTGCAATTCATTTCTGTATTTTTGTACTGATTTGACATTTGTCAATTTGACAGTTTTGATAATTCATTTGCAGAATTGATTGAGAAGAATAGGCTACTTGACCTAATTTTTTTCTTCATGCTAATCGCTTCATAATCATTAATTTTTACAAAAAAAACTAATATTTTAATATTTTACACAGTAGAAACCCATAAAAATGTTTATTGAAAAATATGCCTCTTAAATGGCGCCGAAAACACTGTCCGCCATAGTGTGACGTCATACGCTTTGCATTTTAAACTCTCTTTATTGAATTTTTTTTAATGTGCTAAATGTACGAGTCTAAAAGTGCCCAAAAATTATAAAATAATTATATAAGAAATTAGAAATCATTTGTAATGTTGAAAACTTTTGGAGAAAAGTTTTGGCCATTTCATTTCCCGTCTACAATAAATGGAGATAATATATATAAAACTGATGTTTTATTTGAATTATTGAAGAAAATATATAATAGGCTTATTCTTATTATTTATGTACAAATAAACTTACATATAGCGAGCGCGATAAATAAAAGATATTAAATTAGTAGGAGGATGACGTCACATTCAAATCGGAAGTACTGCAAAAGCGTTTTCGTCAGTACAATTCTTATTTTCATAAAATCATATTTTCAAATCGACTTTATTTATCAATCATAAGCTTTTATTTGATAATAAGGGTGAAATACGGTTTCCTAGGCCAAGTTCTAGGTACTAGAAATATGCATTTGTTCAATGAAATTGAATATAGGTCAAGTAGCCTATTGCTAAATGTGACCATTTTAGCCCCGCTGATCTTATCACAACAAGAACCGAGAGGACCATAACCAACTGAAAAGTCTGCTTAAGACCCAAAAGGCGATAGACAACACTACTTTAAATACTAGGGAGATATACACATAAGACTGATCAAAAACAGCAGACTTTGTATTTAGCTTACTTCTTTATTTTGTTGGTTGGTTGGTTTGGTTTGCATTTTTTTTTCAAATATTTTAAGTTCAAAAGAAACAATAGAATAATAATGAAAAATAAGTAGAAATTGAGTATGTCTCCATTTTTTTTATGGGAAATTCCCAAGAAGTACTCTAAATCATTACTTACTTATTTTATGGTTCTCAATTCTAACAATTGACTGAGATAATAAGAATATTTCACTCATAACATAGAAATAACTATTTTTGCATTTAAACTGAGGCATTATAATAATAAAGATGTTCTAAAAATAAACTTGAATATTATAATAACATAATTTTTGTATTATAACACTTTTGTCTTATTTTCAATAAGCTTTACACAATTTAGTATTAAAATAAACATTTTTTAATTCTTTCTTTTTATGTTTTAAAGTGTTTTTTTTTTTGTATTGGAAACTTTAGATTTCAAATTAATTTTCTAGGAGATAAGTTATCTATCAAATAATTTTAATAACCTAATGTAACCTTGATTTGATATTATGTGTCTGTCTAGTCTTCCTTATATGAAACACAATGTGATTATGTAACTATTGATTAACAGGTTATAAGTTATAAGTTCATTATAATTTTAAATATTAAATACAGCTGTGACGCAAACAAAATGATCTTAATTAAGCTTTATCTCAATTAAGACATAACATCAATTTTTTGACTTAACATCAATTACTCTGGTTTTATGCTTCATAGCAATGGACGAGAAAAATGGCTTTTATCAGCTGATGATCTACCTGGTCTCCTATTTTATAGAAAGATTTTTTTTAGTTTCTTGGGCTCAGTCTTAATAAAGACAGTACCTAGTCTTGCAATTTATTCTGTACCCCATCATTTTAAAGTTGCCAGAAGCTGAAATATGTTTTCAAATGATTGTTTATAAGAGGGTTTCTCAAAGTGGGTAGGGTTAAGGGTTTGCCATTTGACGGCAGGGTTTTCGCAACAAGATTTACGTAATGGTGGCTTGATAACTGGCAGGCATGTGCGACACTCTTTTGGCACTTTACATGTTACCTTTTATTCTGGTGGGAGGGAGGTATTTCATTAGTAAGGTCACCTGGAAATTTATCATGGGTTCCTGGAGCCAAAAGTTTGAGTAGTTCCCTGGTTTATAGTATTAACTAGCTGTCCCTTTGAACTTTGTGTCACTTTAAAACCTTCCCTGGACTTCTACGAAATTTTAAGACTATTATTATTTTTAACAAAAAATTAAAACCGACTTCCAAGGTAAGAACAATAATAACATTAATATGAACTAAAAAGTATTAAATAATTTTTACTATCTAATAGTGCCTTGTTCCGAATTCGGCTAAACCTCAACTATTTCTGTACTCAATCTTCATTATTTTGAAGTCGGTACCAGATAGCTGAATCTTCAGTCCTCTGACAGAATATTTAAAATTTTTGGAACTGGCACCGACTTCAAAATTATGAAGATTGAGTACAAAAATAGTTGAGGTTTAGCCGAATTCGGAACAAGGCACTATTAGATAGTAAAAATTATTTAATACTTCAAATATTCTGTCAGAGGACTGAAGATTCAGCTATCTGGTACCGACTTCAAAATTATGAAGATTGAGTACAGAAATAGTTGAGGTTTAGCCGAATTCGGAAAAAGGCACTATTAGATAGTAAAAATTATTTAATACTTTTTAGTTCATATTAATGTTATTATTGTTTTTACCTTGGAAGTCGGTTTTAATTTTTTGTTAAAAATTATAATAATTTCACTCTTTTTAGTTACACTAGTACGTAAACCTTCGCGTATATTTTACGTATTTTATTACAATTTGTTATGTGTTGAGATTTGTAAACTTTATATTTTCTAAGAAAATTTAGTTCCGCAATTCAACAACAGATGTCGTTGTTAAGCATCTGCATCGCGGTATCGCTTACTCGACAGCATTTGATATAACTAATTCGCTACAATTATTTCTTCTCGCTCACACTCACTGGTTGTCTTAATTAATATTACGCCAGAGGGATTAACGTCCCAGGGTAACCCTACAGAACCATAAGACCAGTTTTAGGCGTATGACGTCTTTTCTTTACATTAAGAGTCACATCTCACACTCACAAAATAATATATTATCAGTGAAGTGAACAGTAGTTAGTAAAGTATTCGATCTGTATAATATAAAGTAGTAAAATATTCGATCTGTCGTCTGCCGCCACGCGCCGCCCGCGCGACACCGTCGCCTCTGCAGCGCCGACCGCCGTGTACTAAACAAACAGCAGGGCAATCGCGTTATTTTTAAACGTTTCAATTCAGGTTCACATCTGCTTTGGTTGTGGTTCAGTTACGGTTCGGTTCCGCTGCGTCTGAGCAAATTTCAGTATCGTGCTAGCGTTTCAACCGTAACTCAACCTTAGATGGAACTCGAACGAAGCGTAACGTTTGACCTTAGACAGACATTGCAGCGGACCAATCAGCGCCCTTCTGATTTAATTTTGATTGGCTTAAATATGAACAAATTTTTCCGATGCGTTAATTGGTCAATTGACAAATTGTTTATTTACATATGGATGAATATGACACGAGTGAAGTTGTTTTGGTACGTCTTGGTACTTATGATCAATAATGATTATTACTTGGAGTTTTTAATTTACGTAGTTGAATTCATAATATTGTTTTACTATATTTTACAAACGCCATATAAGTGTTGAATAGTGACTTGTGAGTTGTGACTTGTGACAAAAGTTTTTTGTGAATTGTGGCGCAGAAAACATTTACGTAAGAAGTAATGTCAAAATTATTCAATTCACTTTTTAACAAACTCAAATAACAAAACATAGACCGTAGCATGTTATTTTACAGCTTTGAAGTAAAACATAAGCTTATATTATAATTTAATTATAGCCTATGTTATATTTTCCATTGATTTTTGTTAATTTAACACACTAAAATAAGAAACGTTTCAGAAACGTGCGAGTAGAAGTTGCATTGTATCAACTTTTTGTTTTGACAGCGTTTGCGCTTGGGCTGAGGTTCAGTAACGTCTCAACTAGCTGTCAAAACGTTAGCGCGATACCGAATCGTTCCAAAAGTTGATCAACGTCCGAGTTTCACTTGTGGTTCAGTTGAATAAATTTAGCGCGATTGCCCTGCAGGCGTTGTTATGTTACAATACATAATTATTATTATTAGTATATCCATACTTATGCCTTGTACTACTATCTATTCTGTGCCATGAGACATTGGTGACCTTAACACGACGTGGTAATGATGATGATGACGATGATGATGATTATGATTATGATGATGAATATTAATTGCATAGTAGCATATGCTTTCTGTTCTTAAAACAACGCCGAAACTCCCAAACGTGTATCTATAAGGAGTCAGGAGTTCTCTCAGCATCTTCGAAACCATGGTATACCTTGACCCAATATTTGACTTTTTGGTAGCATATTCTTAGTACACTTCACATAAAACCAAAATCATCATATGTTTCCATATAAATTTCGAGGAGTTCCCTCGATTACTCATGGATCCCATCATCAGGTCACCACTTTTGTGAACATTCAACTCCAAATTGGAGTAAAACCTAATACAACAAAACAAAAATTTCGAAAATCGGTTCACAAACGGCGGAGTAATCGTTGAACATACAAAAAAAAAAAAACCACAGCCGAACATATTATAACCTCCTCGTTTTTTGGAAGTCGGTTAAGTTTAATAAAATCAGCAATACCAACACTATTTTTGCCACTTTTGGTGAGCTGTATTTTATATTATCTAAAAATACGAGAGCTTAGTGCATCGTTCAGGTACATTTGAAGCCATTAGGTAAACACGTGTTAACAAACACAATAGTCTACGGGAACCTTTTTTGTTTACGAGTATTTTTACAATACAATATTATTAGTATGGATATGGATAGTACTATTAGCTAGTTTTTTTATAAACGTGTAATATTTTGTAGCCAATCCTGAATGGGCAGATTTCAACTAGTTTATTTTTATTAAGTAAGTTAAATTGAACTAAAATATGTACTTAAGCGACTGATCACAGCCTTTAAAGTTTAGCAAGACATTTTCATTTAGATTCAAAGATTTTATTTGTAAACTAAGTAATTATGTCATGACTTTTGAAATCTGTATTATCATCATTTACTTTTGATGTTGACTGTACTTACTTAATTTCATTTTAGTTTTAGAGCACGGCGGTTGAAGATGATGGAGCTGGACCCTCTGTTTTGCCTACTACGCCAAGGACGACTAATCTCCGTCCGTTAGTACCTCAAATGACGCAGATTTACTAAGTGAAATCGGGGCTACCAGCAGGGAGTTAATAAAGCGACAAAATAAATTATTAAAGTCGCTAAAAGGCATTACTATTTTTAAAAAAATATTTGCCAAAATTGAGGACTTTCGCTTTAACTCTTTAACTTTTATTCTTTTGAAATCTGTTTTATCATCATTTACTTTTGATGTTGACTGTACTTACTTAATTTCATAAATTAATTTTAGAGCTCGGCGGTTGAAGATGATGGAGCTGGATCCTCTTGGCCTACTACGCCAAGGACGACAAGAAAGAGAAATTTTCCTGGAACTCCGTCACAATACAATTCACCTAGTACAAAACGATTATGTCGAAGGGTGATTGAATTGACTGATAAAGTAGTTTATAAAAACAGACAGCTAAAAAATTTCTGTTAAATGTGTCTGTAGATGTAAAAAAAAATGGTATATTTATAAAATTGATAAAAACTGGTCGCTACACAGGATTTCTTGGGTTTTGTATTTCAATCACAAGTGCATGTGGAATGTTTAATGATTTAGTGAACAGAAATAGTGCATTCATCAAATATATTCCTTTTAATAAGATCTTACAATATCATTTAGAGTTATTTTTTCCAAATATTCGGTCGCATGCTGGCAGCAATGATAACCCTACACCCCGGCAAATTGAATTAGTGTCAATTAATCAGGATTCCCGTGTGCTATCAGGTTCACTTATAGCTTACAGAGATAAGGGTGGTTTAATATTATATCCTTCACCGACAGTGGTTAAAATTTGTAATCGCAGTGAAAAAATAATTAAAGCTTATTTGAAAAAGATGCCCATAATCAATTGAATAAAGCGAATATTTTGAAATCAGTGCAAAAATGAAACAACAATAGTTTCCAAGAATCCGTGATAAAAGGATTAAAGAGCTAAACTTCGTCACATGTATAAAAATACAGGATCAGTCATCTCAACTTCCAAATAATGATACCATCCTTAAAAACATCTTTACATTACTTTAACTTGCAAAATAAGTATGAACCTGTTTGTATGTTAATGATGAAAAGAATGTAATATAAATGTGGCTTACCTGAATTCTCTCAACGATATCCTGTGGATTGGAAGCATCAGCAGTGTTCAAATTGAACGTAACATTGAAGTACACATTATCATCTTTGTATCGTATTGTCTTATTTTCCGAGAGGGTGACATAGTAAAACGTCTCAACCAAGTTAAGATATTTCGCATAAAACTCATTCAAACAGGAGCGTGGAATAGATAACAACAAATCCGTATCGTTTGACATTATTTAGGAAATTCCTTACACGGAAACAACTTTGGTACTTAAATTGCATAATTTGTTTCAAAACATCGTTATGATAAATTAACAATCTCAATTTTCACACAGTACTTATTCGGTTCGTGTTGGTGACGTCCACTAATTACTTCTCATTGAAAACAAATTTTTAATTTAGAATTCTCACTTTTATCACATCACATCAGCCATCAAACTCTATGAATGTCATTGTCACTTCGACAGACAGAAATCGCAGAAATCAGAATCACAGAACAACAAATGACAAGAGCTATCTATCATTTTTAATCAATGAGGGAAATGTTGTCTATGGTTTAAAAACTTTTTAGCTAACGATATCGAGTTGGGTTTTTCTCTACAAAAAATGGTTGCCTGTAAAGTCGGTTTTACGGGCGAAGATTTTACGTGACAACGTCTTTTTCTCGGTAGAATATTTATTGATATGAATGCGCGCTGCGCGCGCGGCAGACCGATCATAGTTGAGTGGGAGAGAGACGCAAGGCATTCGGCGGGCCTCTCTCTCGTTCGGTGACTCATCGTAACGTTACCGAGCGTTACACTTTTTCATAAGTGACTCCCAGCCGCAACCTAATTTAAGACGTTGTCACGTCAAAAATGGATATAAAAAATTGCTTCAATAACAAACTATGCTATTTATCCCCGTGCATTCTCTATCGTATTCAACATGTGGCATATCAATAAGTATTTATTATGTGTGTCAATGTGTGAAATATAAACAAACACATTTGTATTATATAATAATTTATAATAATTTATCAGTGTAAAATTATTGTACAATACTGTATACTTTTACCACATATTATACAAATAAAAAAATTGGTAAGTTTGTGAATCGTAATTCTAATTTCGAAAATACAACACTGCCATCATGTTTTGTTCAACACTGCGAGCTCTTGTCTATTTGAATAGATGATTCCTTCACAGAGGAATCATTTTGCTCACTTTTAATACTAGTTCGACTATTTCGCTGTCGTAACATTTTGGCTTCATCTGCACATTTCACCGTAATGCAAGTTCTGAAAGCACAATTAATTAGATCTTATTTTAAATATTAGTAGCTCTTTTACAAAATATTATAATATAGTACGTAATAACTAATAATAAAATTATTATTTATTTTATAAAAAGAATATACTAGAATCCGAACCAACGCGCAACGCCGTAGTTAAAGATCGCACGGCTTCGGATCGACACGGATCTTCAAGTCATAAAGTGGCAAGAAAAAGACCGCAACAAGTGACGCAAACTGGTGTCGGAGAAGGGCAAAATCCACTTTGCGTCGCTAAGCCACCGTAGTAAGTACTTAATATTTATTTTATAATTTGAATTTTAAATTATCATAAAGATAAAATAACATATTTTTATTGGTTTCTAATAAATTGTTTGTCAGAGACAATTATTTATTATGGCCCTAATGAAATCCGTCGATCGGAATTTCTCGGAATTGCCATTGTATTATATTGTTGTCGCAATCACCGGTGCTCGCGCGGGGCTTGATGGGTTTAATTAATTAAAAGAACTATTAGTTAAAAATAGGTACCTTACGAAACTTTCTTTGATATCACATTTCTTTGCGACTGTAGCAACGATATCGTCGACTGTAATCGGGTTTAGTTGTTTTTTTGCAGGTTTGTTCGAAAATGCCGGAGATCGTTTTCCACTAAGGCTATGAGTCGATAACACTCTGGAAAATAAAAGAAGAAAATTTTAATATCGTACTTATAAGAAAAATAAATTAGCCATATCAACGGTCGTTAAATATTTCCCGTAAAATTTTGTTGCGCTAAATATAATATTAGGCTAATGGCTGGTACCATAGTAGTTACTTCGCCAAGTCTCTATAATAGGATTTATCTGTGACACTTACTCTCGAGAAAACAGTATCTGCAACAATTTCCTTGTAACATTCGTGTACGAGTTCCAGTTTAAGCTTTCGTATAATGTTTTAGGTATAAGCGTGTTACCACTTCCAATTGGAACCTTAAAAACAAATGAATTAGTAAACACAATTATTTACTTACTTCTATTAATAAGTAGGTATAATATATTAGTAAATAAGTAATATCTTACCATGTCTCCTTTAGATTGAGGTACTGTCGATTCTAGATTCGATTCGTGGCTGTCCGTAAAATTATATATGTTGTTATTTTCAGGTTGCTGGAAAAAAGACAGTAGTAAGTTCACATTTTCTAGATTTGTGCTATTAGTACAATAAATAAAAGAAAATCAACTATCATTCTCAAATGCCTTACCATTATTTCTTCGTTCTCTTTATTTTCCGTGGAAGCTGGCACATTCTTAATGTTTTTATCGTTTATATTTGTATCGTTGTCTTCCATTACCTAAACAAATATTGGTAATACGTAAGTACATTTAAAGTTAAAAAAAATATCATATTTTATGAAACTAATTTTAGCAAAATCTTACCATTTCATTATGGTGTTTTGGAGAAAGAACCTTTCTGTTGACGTACTGACGCATAGAGGTGCAAGTATAAGGTGATTTTAATGTCTTCTACAAAAAGAAGAAAAAATTATACGTCGTAATAGGAATGAGGAAATATTATGTACATCGTACGTCAAATATTTCCTAATTCCTATTTATAATGAGGAAATACTTACCATTTTCTCTTTCTTTGTATCTGTATGCAACTCATTCCAAACTCTGAGTTTTTTCTTTATCGGCCCAGCGTTGGCCGACACGTCATCATCGTCTGAAACCTAAAATAAATAATTGGATATAGAATGCAAAAAAACTCATAAAAATATTTAATTCATTTGGTGTGATTAGTCATGTTTAAATGGTCTTTGTTCTTACCCGTTTACTTTTCTTCATTAATTCAGATTCATTTGTTATAAGGTTTTCATTTGCTTCGTTCAAATTGCCTTCTTTCATAGAAAATACTATAGTCGTCAGCTCTTCGTATCCAGTTTTTAATGAAGTTCGTAGATCATTTATAAATTCAGGTGAATATCGTGGTTCAGTTTGCGTGTCTTTATCGATAGTTGATTTAACTTTTCTTTTCTTTAAATTCGAATCATAGTTTCCATTTGTAGAATTAACTTTTCCTTTTGCTCTGACTCTGTCACAGTCACTCTAAAAAATAAATAATTAGTGGTTATTTAATATTTATGATGTTACTAACTTAACGACCTTCCCTCTTACAAATAAAAATATTTAACAGATAACAGCTGTTACGAATAGTTTTGTCCTTGTCTGTCATGCTATCGTATCAGACAAGCATTAAACATTGTAAGTACCTACACTTTTACTATGTCCAAACTGAATACAACGTAGGCAATAGTTGTATTCAGTATTACGTATTGTACGCGTTCAGTTTCAGTTTTCATTTTGGACATAGTACCTACTAAAGGGAAAAGTGTATAAGTATTAGGCGCGAAAATATCGTTCCTATCGAATTTAAAATTTGATTAGGTGCAGAATTGTAACGTGATTTAAGTCATCACCTAAAATTTTAAATGCAATTAGCGTGTTATTAATTTTTAGGTAGTAGGTACTTACCATTAATTCAGTTTTCATTTGGTTGATAGTGTTGTTAAACATTTCAACTGTTGTCTTCATCTGTTCCGTCATTCTCATAAGCATACTTTTCATTCCCTTCAGGAACTGCTTATCATCTATAAAAATGAAAAACATTTTAGATTATACTCTTAGACGTCGAATGATTAGTCTCGCGCTCAGCGCGCGTGCGAGACCAATCATTCATCTAAGATTTTACCAATACTAACTAAAGTATGTAGCTTAGGTATACAACTATACAATTAAAAGTGTTTTAAGGTACTAGCATTAAACATTATTGAAATGTGAGCGATATTAAATAAGTAAGAATTGAAAGTTTTTTTTTTTAATAAGAAATAAAAATTAATTTAAATAACTAATGAATATCCATACCTGAAATATACAGCACCTTTCCCGGTCTTGTGTTGTTGCTGTACTTTTCGCGCAAAATCGACAGTTTTCCAACACACACATCTTGCTTGTTTCCCTCCAAACACTTAGCATTCACAACATCAAAACTTGCACTCAAAATGTCTTTTTGTATCCACTCCACTAGTAACCAAGATTTCTCCATGGCACGTATTCACAGAAAGGCGTTCCAAACTATAATAACTAGAAGAGTGAAGAAGTTGCAACGATCACTTGCAGGTAATATTTTTTGCAACCATACCATTGTAGGGATAGTTACCTACTGGGGTTTGTAGTTCCGCTTTGTAAGATGCTACCCTCCCGTATTGTCTGTGATTATCAAATGCAAGTAAATCACCAACATTTTATTGCACCTCTTATTGTTTCTAGTCACAAAAAGTTGCATTGTTTTCATTCACAATTCTCGAAATTGCACTTTTGCCGATGTTATTTTAATCTTGCTGTTCCTTGAAATGTACCTATAATTACTGTACTAAAAACCGTTTAACCACTTAAAAAATCGGTTCTCGTATACTATTACCTACTTCAGCGTTCTCGAGTTTAAGTGAGACTAATAAAATTTAAAATTTAATTTTATTATAATATAGACTAGCTGATAAAGCGGGGAACATCAATATGTATTAAATATTAATGTGTTTATCCATGTATTGCTAATTGCTATTGTTAGTTCTGCAAAAATTCTACAAACTAATATTTGCCTTTGCTAAAACAATGTGTAGTATATAATCAAAAAATAAAAATCAATATCCACATTTTTAAAGCAACAACATACTTAAATATCAAAAGGGGCATATAAATTATCTTTGCTTGGTTTAATACACAATTTTGTTTATTTTTCATTTTCTTGTCTCTATCGGCTATGTAAAGAAAGAATATGTGGGAGTACACACATGTCTCCTATTTCATTCAATAGAAACTAACAAACATTAAACCAAGCAGATGCTCAAGGCATAAGCATAACGGTATTCACCCTTTGCGTCTTATAAGATTCACCAAACCCCAAATTCATAAGGGAACCAATGTGATAAAGCTAGGGTGATTATTTCAATCGTCGTCGTCTATTTTTATTCTATTTTGAGACCCCTGCACATGCTGTCTCGAAATAAAACCATCCAAGTTTTATTTCAAACAGAGTCGCATTTGATATTACCAAAATTTAATTTTATAGTTATAAGTGTTAAATTGATTTAATTTTTAACAGTATGTACTTAAATAATAATTAAAAAATCACGAATTGATTCAAATTTTATTGCCTCATCACAATTACAATAATTATAATAATAATTAAAGTCACTGGTATAAAAAATTTTTCTTATAAGTTATACGTATTAAAATATTACAGTGATTAATATTACACTTACGCCCTGAAGCCTTCTTTATACCTATTGTGTTGTATAACCACTTTATAAAACACACACTACTCCGATCAATTTAGACATCCAAGGTTACATTAATTCCGACAAGGCTGAATATTGGTAGGATTGTTCAATACACTATAATAAAGGAAATGGGAAAAGTCCTCATCGATCCGGCACGTGCAAAAAAAATTACTCGGGGTCAAAGATTACAAAAATGGTTTTCAGCAAAACAGTAAGTTTTATCATAAAATCAGTTAAGACAAAATTTGTAGATCAGATAATTATGTATAAAAATGTCTTTATACTTTTTTTCCTAAGAGCCACCATTTTTGAGATATAACGATTCAAAAAGTTGAAAGAATTTGAGTTATAAGTGTACTTTTGTCTACGACGACGTAACGCATACATCAGACTTGGTACACCGCTAGTCAGTTTTGTCGTTGATTTACACTTAAAAGGTGTAACTTGAAAAAAAAAGCGCTAAGTACACTTATACCTCAAACTCTTTCAACTTTTTGAATCGTTATATCTAAAAAATGGTGGCTCTCAGAAAAAAAAAGTGTCAAGACATTTTTATAGATAATTGTCTGATTTACAAATTTTGTCTGAGCTGATTTTATGATAAAACTTACCGTTTTGCTGAAAATCGCGAAAAACCCGTTATTGTAACCTTTTTTACTTTATTTATTGAACGATGCTGAGCATACCATATTATCTTTCTAACAAGTACATTTACAAAGACCTTGAAATGAGCACAGTTAAGGAAGAGATAACAAAATACAGCAAGGCCTATCAAGAACGAATGGCAAAACACACTAACATACTGGCATCTAGACTTGCTGGCACAGGCAGTGTCACTCACTCGAGATTGAGCAGACATAGTGTACCGACACTGAACCTTAGATTTGGCTAATAACAACTAAATAGACCCATCATAGGAGTAAAAGCAATATAACCAAGCTTCCTCTGCTCTCAAAAGCCAAATAGTTTCAACCCCCTTCATAAAAATGGCTTATTGTGTGACACAGATCGCCAAGTTACAGAGTACAAAAGTGAAAAAAAAAAAAAAAAAATTGTAACCTTTGACCTCGAGTAAATTTTTTTGCACGTGCCGGATTGATAAGGACTTTTCACATTTCCTTTATTATAGTGTATTGAACAATCCTACCAATATTCAGCCTTGTCGGAATTTATGTAACCTCACCCCTATTTTTTGTCTAATTTGACCAGACTACAAATTCTATCAAAAAGTTAGTGATCTCTATCGTATTTGTTTTTTATTTATTTTTTAATTCTATGAAATCGATCCTGCAGAATGGAGAATCATAAACGGTTTTGATAGAATTTGATGCCAGGAATGTATTGGTAATCTATCAAATTTTTGACACAATGCTTCCCTCCTAGCAGTCAGCACCACGATGACCTCTTCGGAGACGGAGCATTTTGGCTTCATCGGCACATTTGACGGTGATGCATGTCCTAAATAAAATATTTTTTAAGTGACTAAAATATTATAAGTTTGCTTTTTTTTATTTTTGGGCCTTAAAAATAAACTAGAACGTTTAGGAGGATAGTTAGTGAGGTCCTACCAATGTACTGAAAAAAATACAAAATTAATTTTAAATCTTACCGTACAAACTTTTCTTGAATCCGACAATTTTTGGAAACAGTCGCTACAATATCTTCTATTATAACTCTATTCAACTGCTTTTTTACTGGCTTATGAGCAAATGCCGGCGAAGGTCTGCCACTGAGACTGTGTGTAGACAAAGTTCTGTAATAAAAAAAAATATTAAGTAATTAAAAAAACACAAAGTAAAAATTGACAGTTGTTTTTTTATGAAATAAGGGGGAAAACGAGCAAACGGGTTACCTGATGGAAAGCAACTACCGTGAACCGTCGCTCATGGACACTTGCATTTACTGTTTTGAGATTACATGTAGAATACTCACTCTCTTGTAAAAGTCGCTTGCAATAACTTGCGAGTAACACTGGTGTATGAATTCCAGTCCAAACTATCGTACACATGTTTGGGAATCAGGGTTCTGCCGCTCCCAATGGCAACCTGTATACAAAAAATATATTGAAATTTTAAAAGTTATTAAGCTTCCTCTGGCTACGAAAAATATACAAGATATTATTTGCGATATATTTTCTGTCATTCTTACCATGTTTTCTTTATTTTTGGCGGGAGTAACAGGCGTAACTTTACTGGTTTTGTAACAACTTGTAGTTTCCTGAAAATTTAAATCATGTAAAATTTATTTACCCTCATTAATAAAAAAATACATATAAAGAAAGCTTTTGTCTGCGCCCCGCAGACAAGACAGACTTTAAGTCGGCCGATAGTTTGACCAATTTGGGGTTTCAGTACATAATTATCGGCCGATACAAATCGTTTAGTGTGGGCACTTTCATACATCTTCGTACATTGATATACAAGGTTTTTTGTATATCAATGGTACTGATATTATTAAGCTTTCGGTCATACTATCGGCTGACGTCTGCAGTCTGCGGGGGCTCTTAAGCTTACCGTCTTTATGATCTTGTTTACAGGCGTAAGTACTTTTTTTGATTTTTGTGGTGTCCGCTTGTATGGTGGTGATTTGAGAATTTCAATAGACTATAAAAAATATTTTTATTTTTTAGTACATAATGAAAATTTTTGTAAGAATAATTAAAGTAATAATACTGCTTATTATTTTATAACTAAACATTCACAATCATTTTTATCCTAATTTTTTTTAATAAAAAATAAATAAACTAAAATGTTAGTGGCAATTTACTTACTGCTGGAGATCGTTCGTTTCCTGCGTGTACTTCGAAGTCTGAAATACGAAGTTTCTCCTGGAATCTCGCGTCATCAGGTTTCACATCGTGGGTCCAGTGGAATTTAGTACTCTCAGAGCTTGACTGAGGTGTGCATATCTTCGGAGAACAGACGGTATTCTATGGAAAAATATTTAAATTTTAGTGCGAACTTGCTTCTTTATTTTATACTTGCTGTCCTTGATTGATATGTTGGTAATACCAATTGAGAGACAAAGATAAGAGGATAATAATCAGCGAAGTGCGAGTCTTACTCGCGCATGAAAGGTTCCGTACCGTTATAAAGCAAAAATAGGCCAAAAATTGTGTTTTTTGTATGGGACATTTTTTACATTACATTACATTTTTTTTTAATTTAAATATTATTATTAATTATTAAAGCACACAATATATAATTAAGGCTTTTGTGAAAATTTCAAGTATCCACCTGTTGTCATCATTGATACCGAGCAAAAAATGTTTTTAAATCACGTTTGTTGTATGGGAGCCTCCCTTAAATATTTAATTTATTTTGTTTTTAGTCTTTGTTGTTATAGCGGCAACAGAAATACATAATCTGTGAAAATTTTAACTCTCTAGCTATTACCGTTCTTGAGTTACAGCCTGGAGAGTGGAGACAGACGGACAGACATCGAAGTCTCAGTAATAGGGTCCCGTTTTTACCCTTTGGGTACGGAACCCTAAAAAGAGGTCTCGTTTTCGATTTTTTTCATTTCTCAAGTAGGTAGTTTAGTAGTTGTGTAGGTATGTCATTTTATAGAGCTTTTTTTATTTGAGGAAAAAGGAAAAAAAATAATGAAATATAATAATGTTAATTAGTATTATTACGTTAAGTATCCGTATAGGTAATATTTTTAAGCATCAAATTACGATTGTCAGAAAACAATATAATACCACTTTTCACGATTTACCCTGGAAATTAATTGGAAGAAATGACTCGTATTATGGTTCGAACCATAATTTTCAGTAGAGGCTAGACTCTAGAGCAAGACTTTTCTCAAAAACTTTGAGATAAGGGTACCAGGTCGCTAATATACAATAATAATATTATAATAAGTATTGCAAATTGCAATTTCACAACTCCATTAGAAGTTTGTCAGTGATTGAAAGAAAATAATTCATACTTATCCACCAAGTAGTAAGTGCTGCCCAGTAAAAGGGTTCCGTTTTTACAATTTTGATACGGAACCTTAAAAAAGGCTAAACGGTATACCTGATTGAAGTTATGTCCACTTCTTTCAATTTCTGTTTCACTATCTGTACTGCTGCGTTCCATCGCCTTAATTTTGGAAACCTGTGGATTTAATACGTTTTAGTACTAATAGCACCTAATAGGGTTGACGCATACAAGTATATTACAATATAATAATAATAAAGTATAAGTGAATCAGTTTAAACATATAAAATTAAAATGTAACAAAATTGATAAAAAATCAATGTCTCCACTTAATAAAATTATTCATGTTAAAAAATTTACATACCGATACGCGTTGAGCTCTTTTTCTCCACTCATCTTCTATAGCACATCTATCTCGATGCTCCTTTATTAATAAATCCTGAACAAACTTCAATTTTGACTCTTGTGCTAAAAATATAAAATAGGTATTCAATTTCATATTTTTATGTTAATACGTAAGAATACAAAACAGTATGGGATAGGATCAAATCAAATCAAAATACCTTTGTTAACCGACTTCCAAAAAACGAGGAGGTTATAATATGTTCGGCTGTGGATATGTTTTTTTTTTTTTTTTTTTTTTATTTTTGTATGTTCAACGATTACTCCGCCGTTTGTGAACCGATTTTCGAAATTTTTGTTTTGTTGTATATTAGGTTTTATCGATACGTGGTCGATACAAAGGTGCCTACATGCCTACTACTGGTTCAGGAACTTACCCGGCGAGATTAACCGGATGTATATATTATGTTACGTGAAACTAAATTATATTCGTAATAAGAAATATAAGAAATACCTTTTCTCATTTGTGTTTCCTCGTACCACCTTCCTAAAACACTTATTGCTATCTTTTCTAGCTCGCTAAATGTTTCCATTTTATTTGAAATTTTACAAATTAGAACTTTTAACTGATAAACCGAAAGCAAGCCTGTTACCTAAGGTAGTCTGACGTATACTAAAATGAATAGAATCTACTTTTGACACATGAAAATAACTACCACCATTTGCAGACCACCCCCTAAAGCCTTAACAATGGCCTTACAAAAAAATGGCAAGAATCTAATCTGACAACTTTTCTTTATTCTACCGTAAAACAATTGACAATTGCTAAGTATAAGCCTAACTAGAAATTAAAATGCCCGATACCAGGTACAGATAAAAGAGATCTAAAATTAATACCTAATGTAATAGATAATTCTTCTTCCGAAATACCTAAAAGTTTACTACTTTTAACTTTACATCAAATTAATTTACAAATTAACATAAATGAAGGTAGTTTTTAAATTTACTGTATTAACATTGTAGTTGTCAAATTATTATGTCAACTTTTTTAATTGCTCTGAGGCAAGGAACTTCTAATCTGCTTCTACCTCGGACGTCATATTATATTATATAAAATTGTGTCATATTATGCACAAACTATATCTTATATATAAAATTCTCGTGTCACAATGTTAGTCCACGAACTCCTCCGAAACGGCTTTACTGATTTTTACCAAATTTTATATGTGTCGCAGGGAAAATAGGATATCAGGGATTTCACGATATCCCTAGGGATATCACGAACTCCCGGAAGATCTTCTTCTTACTAAAAATATCTAATGATATGTCATTTCACTAAACTAAATCTAGTGAAACGTCAGAAAAAAGGACACCGCCAAATAAAAATCAATCTCGTTTGCTATATACACACGGGTACTTTGATATGATTATCTAAAATCTGAATCTGACAAGTAAGATGTTAGATGATCCATGCATCGGAGTGGCATATAAAATGATCTCTCGCCGGTCGTATCAGTCTTCCGTCCCACCGGGTTATGCGAGTAAAGGAATATAGAGATTGCTCTTGTGTACTGCGCACACACTTGGGCAGTATAAAATTACTCTTGGCCTGGTTTCAATGAAACCGGCCACCGTCACCAAAAACGGAGTGGGAGTTATTATTATTATTATCACACGTGTAATGCAACTATAGCAGATCTGAGGGGGCATCGCCATATCTCTGAATCATACAGTTGAAACCAGCTGAGGGTTCTTCATCAGATACTTCAGACCTTTGATTTTTGACGTCAATTGAAGCGGCCGACCAAGTTGAATATTTTTTGTAAAGGTGGCATGTCGATCTCTAGTTTGGTTAGGCTCTTGTGCAGGCACAGGTACTACAGGTACTCCAGCTCTTCGATTATCCTAGTTTTTACGGTTCCGTGCCCAAAGGGTTAGTCTGTCTGTCTGTCTCCAGGCTAGACGAGCCGCGCCAGCTCGAGCGACGCATTTGTTTCACTCCCACTAGTGCCCGTGTCACGTGTGGGAACTAGAGCGAGCGAGAGAAATGAGTGGCTCGATTTTTATTCGGCGGGATCCGCGTTTCTGACATTTCACTAGATTTAGTTTAGTGAAATGACATATCACTAGATATTTTTAGTAAGAAGACGTAACAAACAAGAATATTCGGCATCTTCCGGGAGTTCGTGATATCCCTAGGGATATCGTGAAATCCTTGATATCGTCTTTTCCCTGCGACATATGCATATTCAGTAGGTCTGAGAATCGGCTACTGGGTACTTTATATATTGATAAGTGCATTTGTTGAATAAATCATAGTAAATTAGTACAACCTGAGACTGACGCACGACCATTGTTTGTGCGACGAGATAGCGGTCGTCCTTGCCATGGCGACATACTTATTTAGTCACTTCAATAAAATAATATGGGCGAAATACTTTATATTATGGCAAAGCAACGTTTGCCGGGACAGCTAGTAATATTAAAGAATGCCAACGCATGTCATAAGATTCACATTTCAGAGTGTACTTTACACTGATGATTTTAATAGGTACCTTCTTAACGGCGGCGCGGCGGCAAAACTTAATAACAGCTGTTAATTATTGTAAGCTAGATAATTATGAATTGCTAAAGATTAAAGTTAAAGACAATAAACAATAGTGCTGTAAATACTTAAGTAACAAGCGTCAAGTTGCAAGTAAAGGCAATTGTTTCGAATAAGCTTAATGAAACTAGAAAACCTTTCTAATTTTACCTGAGCTTTGTTTTTATGACGCTAGTCAGTAAAATTATGAAGAAGTTGTTATTACTAATGACATAGATATTATGAGCGACCAAAAATTCGTACGGAAAGGGAAAGGTTTATTTTGTGTAAAAATTAAACAATTATTATTTCTTGAAAAAATAGTTTCGTGATAAGTATTAAATAAAAATTGAATAAGAATTTAATTTTAAAAAATCTCAAATCAAGCTATTACTTTTAGAAAGGGACAAACATATTTTAAGCATCTTGCACTTGGAAACAATTGGGGACTTCAATAGAAAAACGCACAATGCACTGAATAGCGTTTGGCAAAAAATCACTTGCTTGGGGTACCGCTCCAGCATTCTAAGTTAAGAATTCGGAGGAGCAATATGTTGCTACTAGTACAATACATTGATAGTGAATTCCCCGACTATGATATCGTTAATAAGTCACGATTATTAAAAATTAAACATGATAAGAAAAATATTAAATTGGTGCGTTCCGAAAGTGATCAAAGTGTTCACCGTGCGATTGTTATACAAGAATCTGGTATGTTATTAATTAATAATTATGTTATAAACAATAATTATAAATTATATAAATGACAATTTAAATTAAAAAATCACACTTAAATTAGTATAGTACCTATATTCTTCTGCTTGTAAATAATCGGCCAAGTGCGAGTCGGACTCGCGCACGAAGGGTTCCGTACCATTATAAAGCAAAATTAGGCCAAAAATTGTGTTTTTTGTATGGGAAAATTATTTTATATTATATTTTAATATTATTATTAAATATTAAAGTACACATATAACTAAGGATTTTGTGAAAAAGTTAAGTACCTACCTTTGCCATTATTGATATAGAGCAAAAAAGGCCAAAAAATCACGTTTGTTGTATGGGAGCCCCCCTTAAATATTTGTTGTATATATTTGTAATATTTATAGTATAAGTTTTTAGTACCTATTTGTTGTTATAGCGGCAACAGATATACCACATTCTGTTAAAATTTCAACTCTCTAGCTATTACCGTTCTCGAGTTACAGCCTGGTGACAGACAGACAGACAGACGGACAGACAACGAAGTCTTAGTAATAGGGTCCCGTTTTTACCCTTTGGGTACGGAACCCTAACACTAGTTGGGTACAACTGAACGGATTTGAGCTTTAGTAATTACTAATTATACTTTTATATTATAAATATAGTATATAGGTATAATATTTACTCTCTTTAGCCTGAAAAAGGTCAATGTTCTCGTGGGATATTTTATGAATAATATAAGATATTCAGCAAACTATTTCAGAGTTAATTATTTATTTTATACTTTTTTTTTCAGAACACGAATTTCGACTTAAAGTTGTTAAGGATATGCTTTTAAAACAACACAGAGCAAAACGTGTGCCGAAAATGGAATGGAGGAAGAAAGCCGAAGGAGCTGAGGTTTGTATCTCTTGCTTTTACTGCACGGCTATGGCTTTACTTCTTCTACGACACGCGAACCGTCGCGTTGATATATAAATTCATTTATCCTTTATATTATCCTATTTGAGCATGTTACGTTAAATAATTAATAGAAATATCTTATCTTTCTAATATAATATACTATTCTTGTGCCATAATGTTTGTGCGCGAACTCCTCCAAAGCGGCTCAACCGATTTTATTGAAATTTTGTATGTCCATAAGGCCTGAGAATAGGTTTTTATCTACTTTTTATATTGATACTAGAAATAATTTATAATATGAAAAAACAACGTTTATTTATAGGGTCAGCTAGTACATTATACATATTAAGTTACGTATAATTTTTTTTGCAGATTACCAAAAGAAGTAGCAGTCGTGTGTGTTACAGTAGCACAGACAGCGATACGGATAGTGAGATTGTAGTATCCAGCAAAGGCAGAAAAACAAATAGTATACAAGTGAAGGTATATTTTACTTAAACATACGAATTATTCTTACGCAAGGTTTATTTAAAAAATAACTGAAAATATCTTTGACTCCTATAATATCTAACCTATTCTTTATGTATTCATTTTCAGAACGAAATAACAAATTCAATTAATTGTTCACCAATACACGAGCCTCAGTCTGGCTCAGACAGCTGTATGGAGTTTTCTGGAAGCCCTAGCATCAAATCTACTAGTACTCCTTACCCAGGTATAAATACAAGTACTTCTACTGTCTCCCAAGTAGAATGCACTGACCGAGAGGTCCAAACAAGACCAGATCGAATGACCAAGATGCTAGAAGAAATAGTGACCAATGGACAGCAAGTTCAAGAAGAGATGATAGCAGTTTTAAAAATGTTTGAAGAGCTTAAGAATTTTCCTGGGGTACGTTTGTTCGTGTTTAATAAGCAATTATTTTTGCTATAAATTTTAGGACAGAAATATTAAGATGTTTGTATGCCTTTTTTCAACAGAGCCCGGATTCCAGCCCAGAAATACGTCAAATGCGAAAAAGAATTACAAATTATAAAAAGAACTCACCAGATCCTTTCAATAATTCGAGTGCACAGAAAAAAGTCATAGTAGAAAATGCTGAAAGAGTGCGACAAAATATTTTAAAGGTCCTTAATCTATTCAGTGAATTAGACTCATACCCTGTAGCAAATTTGTATAAAGAGAAAAAAGAAAAATACGTAAGCAGTGACGAAATGGTTAGTGAATAAAGAAACAATTAAAAAAAGCTTTAACCGTGCTGTAACTAACTACATTAATATTATGTTATTAATAGCGTTTCTTAAACCCCAACAAAAAAGAGGGGTGTTATTTGAATATTTTGTTATAAATGTGTAAATATTATTTTACAGGTTTCAGATCCCGTAGATGCAACAAGCAACGATGACGATTCTGACTATGTAGTTGATTAAAATAAAGATTTTAAAGCTCAACAACACCGTGCATATTATGTTTCATTTGACCCGAGTCCCGACCCATTTAAGTCCGAGCAAATATTATTTACGGCGTCTCTGTTAAGATTTATTTTGTACTACAAATATCTACACATAGGTGTATAGGTATTTCTAGGTGCAGTATACGTTTCTTTTTAAGGCTGTGTTTCCACCAGAGATGTGTTGCGACTTGCGAGGAATGTGTTTTTGAGAACCAATAGAATCGCTTCATTGACGTGACCTCGCTCAGCGCAGCGATTCTATTGGATCTTAAAAAAATATTCCTCGCAACACATCTCTGGTGGAAACACAGCTTAATGCCAAAACACATGCCTGTCGATTGTGCCCATTTTATCGTAACGATACATTAGCGATATCAACAATCGTATCGCATCATGTAAAAATCCGCTAAGTGCTACATGAAACTTTTTAAGGCCATCTCATTTAAAATCAAATCAAATCAAATCAAATCAAAATTGTTTTATTTCTGAATAAATTTAAAATAAATATTTTCAGAATGTCCTACATGTTGCCTACCACCGGTTCGGGAACTAACCCGGCGAGAAGAACCGGCGTAAGAAACTCGCACGGGGCCCACTTTTTTACCAAAAAAAGCGAGAAAAAATTAATCTTTTAAAATAAAGTTTACAATTTTGTAACTTAATATTATATACAATATCCACATACATAATTGTAAGTCCTATTAATAATAATGTAGAAGTAGCCTTGCAAGAAGCCATCCTACTCCCAAGGTGTGCCATCGTTTATGAAATCATTGACCTTATAATAGGCTTTGGCACACAAACGTTCTTTAACTACTTTTTTAAATTTATTAATGGAAAGATTTTGAACGTTTACTGGGATTTTGTTGTAAAGGCGTATACATTGACCTTTAAAAGATTTACTGACTTTACTAAGTCTGATCACCGGCATATATAGCTTGTGCTTATTTCTAGTATTCCTACAGTGAATGTCACTTTTAACTTTAAATTTTGTTATATTTTTTCTAACATATATTACATTATCCAAAATGTATTGAGAGGCAACAGTTAGGATACTTATTTCTTTAAATTTATCTCTCAGAGATTCTAAAGCAGACATTTTATAAATAGAACGTATGGCTCGCTTCTGCAGCACAAATATTGTATTAATGTCGGCAGCGTTTCCCCATAAAAGGATTCCATATGACATCCTACTATGAAAATAACTAAAATATACTAATCGTGCCGTGTCTTCGTCAGAAATTTCCCTTATTTTTCTGACTGCATATGCTGCAGAACTGAGCCTACCTGCAAGATTAACAATATGAGGACCCCACTGTAATTTACTATCAAGTGTAATACCTAAGAATACAGTGTTGTCAACCAAATTCATCTTCTCATCATTTAATACTACATTGGTTTGGACTTGCCTAACATTAGGCAAAGTAAACTTTATACATTTTGTTTTACTAGAATTTAAAAGTAAGTTATTAACATTAAACCAATGTACTATTTTTGAGAGAGCACTGTTTACCTCGTCGTAGTTCGACTGTTGTCGCTTCACTTTAAAAATAAGTGAAGTGTCATCAGCAAAAAGCACTATCTCATTATTATTATCCTTAACTAGATAAGGTAAGTCATTTATATAGATGAGAAAAAGAAATGGGCCTAGTATAGATCCCTGTGGGACACCTAATTCTATTTTGGTTCCATTGGACCTTTTACTATTAACCTCAACCCTTTGAGTCCTATTTTTAAGGTAAGAAGTCAAAAGGCTGAGAGCAGAGTCCTTAATTCCGTAGTGGCGCAATTTCCTGATCAATGTAGCATGCTCAACACAATCGAAGGCTTTGGAGAGATCGCAAAACACACCTAAGGCATCCTGCGACTCCTCCCAAGCTTCAAAAATACTGCAAAGAAGTCCTATACCAGCATCCGTTGTGGATCGACCCTTAGTAAATCCGTATTGATTATCATGGAGTAAATTGTTTGAATTAAAATGTGCTAGTAATTGTTTTAAAATAATTTTTTCAAATATTTTACTAAAGGTCGGTAGAATTGATATAGGCCTGAAATTCGTGGGATCCGATTTAGTTCCGGCTTTGAATAAAGGAACAATCTTGCTATGCTTCATTAAATCAGGAAAAACACCATTTTTTATGCAGTCATTAAAAATCATTGCTAAATGAGGAGCTACGATGTCAATTATTGATTTAATAATTTTTATAGACATGCCCCAGAGATCAGCAGTGTTTTTAATACTCAACAATTTAAAGGTATCAATAATATCTCCGGGGTTAATTTCTCTAAACTTAAAATTGACATCACATTCCTTTACATTGTCTCTGAGTAGCTTTTCGGCAGCTTCAGGCGAAGAATTTAAATTTTTTGTCGTTGAGACCGGAATGTCAGCAAAAAACTTTTCAAAGACCGTCGCAACTTCTTGATCATTAGTAATCTTTTTATTTTCAAAGTACAGTTCAAAATCAGAGCTACGACAGGTGACATTTCCAGTCTCACCAGCTATTACCTGCCATGTAGTTTTGATTTTATTTTTAGAGTTTTTAATTTTATTTTTTATATAAAGGGCTTTAGCTGCTTTACAAACTTTTCTAAAAGTTTTTGAGTAGTTTTTAACATATGCTTTAAATACTTCACTATTGTTAATATACCTTTCATCATATAAGTCATATAATCTTTTCCTACTTATTTTTATTCCTTTTGTTGCCCAATTAATAAATTTAGTTTTTTTATTACTGTTTCTAACCGTTTTAGAAGTAAATATTGAATCAAATTGAGTTCTTATCACCTTAAATAATTTATTAAAAGCTTCATCAGAGCTATGTGACCTGTCCAATAAATGGATATTTGAATTTAATTTACTTCTAAATTGCTCAATACGTTTTGTGGTCACAGGAATAAACACAAGATTTTTCTTCTCATCACTGTCACATTTGATATTAAAAGAGGCTATTTGTCCATAGTGATCAGAACTTAGCTTACTAATTATTTCTTTTTTGTCTGGAATAAGATTAGTAATTATGTTGTCAATACAAGTGGCTGTAGTCTCACAGACTCTTGTAGGTTCCTGAAACAAACTGTAAAGGTTATACGATTGAAATAAAGATGTGAATCTAACAGAAGTTGAGGTTAAATCTAATAAATTAATGTTAAAGTCGCCACATATAACAACCTTTTTGTTAGATGCACATATTTTTGACAAAATTTGTTCCATAGTTACTTCAAAAGATTCGTATAACCCTGATGGAGGCCTGTATACGCTCACAATTATTAGATGGCTCAGCTCTATGCAGGCCACTTCTATTATTCGTTCAGTAGAGAGACTCACAATATCCTTACGTTCCTTAAATTTCAAATTGTTTCGGATTAAAATTAAAGAGCCGCCTCTAATGGCATTTTCTCTACTGAACGAACTTGCTATCTGGTGATCATTGAAATTGAAAATGAGTTTGTGTGATCTGAACCAATGTTCAGATATACACATAATATCAATGTTAAATTCCTTCAAAAATAACTCAATTTCAAGTTCTTTACCTACCATACCTTGTACGTTCTGATGCACCAGATTAATTAAATTACAATTATTTTCACTAACTATATTTGAATCTATTAAGTTATTGGTAGGATTTTGACTATTTAAAGTTAATTTATTTCTGCAAGAGATTTCCTCCATTGTCTTATTATCTAATTTAAAGAAATATTTGGAACATGTTCCAATTCGTTCAAAATATGACTAGAATTCTGCTCAATAGAAGCAGTAGTCGAGGAAGCCAAATACTTGGCTGGTTTTATAAACAAAAAGTTAAATAGCAACTTTGCTATACGTCTTTTATAAAAATGAGATAAGAAGTACTTATCTCTTTTCATAGTAGATAATTTCAAATCTAAATTATTAATATCTACAACCTGACATTGTGTATGTGAGTCATTTAAAATAATACAATTATTATTTACAGCTGTATACATTAGGCTATTCAGCT
This sequence comes from Polyommatus icarus, assembly GCA_937595015.1. Taxonomy (NCBI): domain Eukaryota; kingdom Metazoa; phylum Arthropoda; class Insecta; order Lepidoptera; family Lycaenidae; genus Polyommatus; species Polyommatus icarus. The sequence goes on along the minus strand of OW569338.1, from coordinate 5,598,069 downwards.
GATACCTAGAAATGTTTTCTTTATTATATCTTTTTGGCAACATTTGTATGTAGGGAAAAGTAAACAAAATGACTTTTGTAACATTTTTTATGTTAAATAATTTGTCCAAATATTCAGTCATCTGTTTTTTGTTTAGTTTTCCTCTCCTCCCAACTAAAATTAATAATGTAGTATTCGGACAATATGTCATAGTTAAAGCCCTTTTTAAAATTTCAGTGTAAGAAGCTCCGGGCATACAAAAATTAGAAAAAGATTGTCCGATACACATTCTATTCAAATATACACCTAAATCCTTACCTAACTCGTCACTGACTAAAGTAATGTTTGTTGGGCATTCCGTATGCACCTTCTGATTGGAGCATATGTCTGCAATATTATTTAAAACTGAATGATAAGCTTTATCTGAGGAACCGTTGTTTCTCAATAAAGAATAAAACCGCTCCTCATTGTAATGAGTCATTTCGAGCAGATCATTCATTGCAGATATATGCCCCTGCATTTCCTGCTGTGACAACTCATATTTCTTTTTCAAATTGTCTAAAGAGTCTAAAAGTATTGAAATCTCTGCCTGTAGGTTGCATACATCGGCCTCATAGCTACACTTAATTTGCTCCAAGTCAATTTTACAATTTAGCAAATTATTATTCAAAATTTGGTTTTCTTTAACAACCTTTGATAAATTATTTAAACATTTTTTATTTTTCAGTGACAGTTTACAATAATTCTTGATGCACTTTCTGATTCTAATATATTTCCTTAATTTTTTCCTACTATTCATTTCACACAGTGGCAATGAATCATCACCTGTTAAATCAACAGTAGAGATGTCAATGTTACATGATTTAGAGATAGAATGTGACTTACTTTTACTATGGATAAGTTCATCATACAAGATTTGTGTTTGGGTGGCACTTTGAACTTGTATTTGTTCTTCTAGTTTTAAAATATAGTCCTCAGCATTATTCAGTTTAATTTTCAAGCTAGCCGAGTTCTTGAGAGTGTCTTCATACTCTTCCCTGCATTGGTCGAAGCCGTCGACGATGCTCTGTAGTTCAATGTTTTGCTTATGAATGTTCTCAAAGTCCAAGCTTAACTTGTTAAGTTCTAATTTTAAATCCTTGTTCTTTTGTAAAACAGATAGCATTTCTTTTTCATTATCATCTCTCTCCCTTAACAGCATTTGGCACTGGTCCTTATATTGTTGTAGTTCGGTGAGGGCCACACGAAGTTGCTCCTCATTACGGCGGGCCACGGCTGAGCGAGTCATCATTTTGCTGTCCATTCCCAAGCACTGAAATTAGTTTTATAATATGTTAGGCTAAGCTGGGCTTGATTATTAGAATTATAAGTCACCTTTTACTTTATAAGCTTAAAGCCAGCCTCAATATTTCAGTGTATTTTATGTACAGTTACTATGAAAATGGAAATGATAAGCAAAGTGATATGAAATAAATGGAATTGAGATTAAGACTACTGAAAATAAACAAGAAACAAACAAGGAGACCAAGAACAAAGTGTGGAAGACAGTATTTAAAACAGATAGAATAGTAACTTAATTTTGAGTCTTTTTGAGGATGACTCTTTGCTTGTTTAATGTATGTGAAGTATTCGAGTTTTGTGTATGTCTGGGCTTGTTGTTTTTATCTTCAACTTCGCTTCCACAACTCGTCAAGCCAAGAGAGAAGTAAACTTTGCCAAGTGTGATTTGGACGTAGCTCACCGGGGTGAGCGATGTGGAGTTGATTTTTTATTGTTCTAATTGTAAAAGATGACTTTTAAATTTGAAAATTAAAAGCAATACTCCCCGGGATTACGCAGTCTTCGGGAATAAATCCAGCTCCAATTTGAATTCGTCCAGTCGTTGACAGTTGGCACCTGGCTTAAACTTTGGTTTGTAAAAATTTATGTTTTACACAAACACTGCTAAGGGTGAAGAGTTACAACAGTTTCTAACACTTTGATTTTCGTTTGTAACAATTTTCAACGTAAAATACAGCTTAAAACTTAATTTAATTAAATAAAATAGTTGGGAGGTTACAATTTTACGTGCTGTTACAAATGTTGCCAGCACAAAAAAAAAAAAAAAAATTACTCTATGGTGCTTATCTACCATGATCTACGAAAGACAAGGCGGTATGGTCGAAAGACTATAGCCTGCGCCGTGGGCGGAAAAAAAAAATTATCTACCATGATCTACCACTTGTCGAGTTTTGCCGGGAATACGAAAGAGTGACGTTTTGTTTTTGTATTATTTTCCTAAAATTGTGTTATTTCGGTTTTTAATGTGTAATGTTGGTAGAATATTAACCATTAAATATTCGTTGTCGTGCACAAGTGTGGGCAAGTGATACAACTTCAAGAAACGTGCCATTTTGTGTTCCCTCCAAAACTCCATCGAAAGTTTTAGTAAAGGGTCTACCACTTTACTAAAACAACTGACTTGACTCGTTGACTTTACCGACTACTTTTTAGACTTTGACTAGACTTTCGACTTGACGATAATCTGGAAAAACAACTTGAAAATTTTGTAAATTTTTTACGAATTTTTTTTTTCCCGCCAAAACTTTACTTGACACTGGCCATGGTTTAAAAGCCGAGAGCCATAACAAGAAAAAAAAATCTACCACTTGTCATTTGTCAATGTCAAATACATCTGTTTGTCACACTGTCACTTTTGGGCTTTCATGTGTGCAAATAGGTTAGAACTTGAGTAAAAAATAAAAATCTAATATTGTGAACAAAAGTAATACATTACTAAAGTTTATTTAAAATGGACGAGAATGACGATAATGATTTTGTTGCTTCAGAACATGACCGCTTAGTGAATGCTATAACAAAACTAGATAAAACTCAACATATAACAAAGCCAACGCGAAACGAACCCACAAATGTAAACTCCGAGTTTAATTTGGTGAAGAACTCCAATAAATTAAGGTTGAGTCAGGTAGCGAGAGTTTTAGAAGACACTGCCCATCATGTTAAAATTGGAAAGAGGTTGAAAAGCATTCAAAAGACATCAAAGATCCTATCCAAGCCGCTGGAAAAACCTCAAGCTGAGAGAGTTAAGAGAGCTACTGGTTACCAGCAAGCAAAGACTAAATTGGGAAGGTGGGATCCAGTTGTAGCTAGAAATCGAACTGTCGACTTCGTTTCATTCCCATTGAAGAAATTTCCGTCAAAACTTGAGCCAACTAAAGACTTTCTGTCAAAAATGAAACTTAAATCGCCATTAGAACTAGAACTGGAGGAGGTCGATCCACCTCGGCCCATGGAGCAAGAGGAGGAAGAAGAAAAATACCCAATGTCTTATGAAGAAATGCTCGAACAGAGACAAAATATGGCCAAGTTGAGAGCACAACAATCATATCATGCAGCAAAAGCAAAAAGACAGAGTAAAATTAAAAGTAAAAAATATCACAGGTTTGTACAAATTATTACTTATTAATTTTATAAGCTTGATATATGAGTGCTGAGGCTGACCACTGGTCATGTTGTTATTTAAGCATATTATTACACTACTATTAATTACTCAATCTAATTGTACTAAAACAGATTTATAATTAAATTAATTATGAAGGAAGATATATTTTTGTGTCAATGGGATACTGGTTTTGGGCATTTTGTTGCATGCTTCACATACTGTACTTGTACCATACTGTATTTACTCCGAACTCACATAATATTATTATGAAAAATTTATATTGTATCATTATTTCTTCAGGATATTGAAAAAAGAAAAACTAAAGCAGCAACTGAAAGAATTTGAAGATTTGCAAACTAAAAACCCAGAGGAAGCTTTGAAAAAACTTGAAGAATTAGAAAAAGCTAGAGCTTTGGAACGTCACACTTTACGTCACAAAAATACTGGCAAATGGGCAAAAAGTAAACTTGTCAGAGCAAAATACGATAAAGAGGTATGATTTGACTGTGAGCATAGTTTATTATTTTGAATTAATATACATTTTTTATTAAATATAAAAACTTAACATTATTTTGCTTTCAATCTAAAGATTAACTTATTACAAGCCTAATACTAAGCTGATATATTTTAAGCCCAGGTGGGTTATTATGAACTCTTATTTCCAGCAAGTTTACGCCCGAAAACGGTACATTTTATTTGGGCGTAAACTGGCTGGAAATAAGAGGTCATAATAACCCACCAGGTTCTTTTTTTTAAACTGGCATATTTTAGCAGATTAATGATTATTATAATTTATTTTGCAGCTGAGACAGCAGCTGGCAGAACAATTATCTGTGAGTAGAGGCTTAACTCATAAAACTCAAAAAGCAGAGAGTTCAGATGATGATGCTGATAATGATGAGAATATTCCAGATATGTCTCTTGATCAGGATCCTATGAATCCATGGATGTTAAAAAAATCTAACAAACCTAATGTTGATGCAGAATTCGACTTTGGTTACAAAAAGTATCTAAAAGATAAAATGTACAAACAAAAGGCAGAAAGTGAGTCAGACTCTGAAGAAGAACAAACTAAGGAGAATGAAGATATTAACAAATCAATAACATCTCTTAAGGAAAGCATTAAAAAATTGAGTGATAATAAATCTGAAGCTGAAACACAGGAACATCTGGAGGAAAAGACAAAAGTAACCCAAAAGATGGTAAAAGAAACAAAGACAAAGAAGGATATGAATGTTACAGCTACATCATCATGGATAGTAGAACCCATTGATTCTATATCTTTTAATAAGAATTCCAAACCAATCACTTCTGAAGAAATATCTTCAGCTTTTGAAACATTCGAAACCAAGATAGCCAATAAAATACACAGCAACATGAAGAAAATTAAAAAAGAATTAAGTAAATTAGAAAAGCCAGCCAAAACTAAGAAACAAAAAAATAAGAAAAAGGAAGATGATTTAGAGTATTTAAAATTAAATCAAAAGGCAAAAGCGATAATAGATGAGAGCTTAATAGAGACTAGTGCTAAAGAAATTGATGATCCTGTAGAAAGCAAATCAACATCTAAATTATCTAGAGTACCTGAAGAAACTGAGCCAGCTGCAGATAAGGCTAAAGCTGACATAGATCCTACAAAATTTATTGAAGTTAAACCAAAATATTTAAATACAAGTATACCAAGTGGTGAAAATGAGCTTGATGATTTAGATGATGATGAACAAGTAGTACCAAAAGTAGATATTGAAGAGGTATTTGAAGAAGATGATGTGGTTGCAAGTTTTCGACAAGAGAAAGAAGAAGAGGAAAATAAAGATAAACCTGAAGATATTGATCTCACAATGCCTGGTTGGGGATCATGGGGTGGTGCAGGTGTCAAGGCTCCTAAAAGGAAAAAGAACAGATTTATTGCCAAGCCTGCTCCCAAATTCCCGAGGCGTGATGAAAACAAGGGCGATGTTATAATACATGAGTATAAAGATCCTAAATTAGCTGCACATAGAGTGGCCGATCTGCCTTTCCCATTCACTAGTGTCAAAGATTACGAAGCTTCTATTAGAGCACCAATAGGAAACACATTTATACCAGAACAAGCGCACAGAAAACTCATCAGACCTAGCTTAATAACAAAGGCAGGTACGGTTATTGAACCGATGGATGAAGAGGAACTTCTTGTACACAGTAAGAAAACATATAACAATGACCGTGTTATGAAAATGTTGGGAAAGAAATAAAAGATTCTCTTACTTAATTTAGATTTTAATTAGCTTAAATTCAAACTTACACTCCAACACGTACAGGCGGAGACACAAGTATCACACCGTCACCTCTGACGAATAACATGGGAATTGTTCTTTTGGTAGTCCTGTACACTTCTTCATATGTTTCTTCGTCAATTTCTACTGTTGTAATGGTTTCCTCTGCATCACCAAGAACCATGTTCAAATGTTGGTCATAGGCCTGAATTCAAAAATATAATATTATGATATTGTAGTTGGTTAGGTTAAGTTAGGCTATAGGTATAAAAATAACAGACATTATCATCTTATAAATCTATGATATATAAAACTTACTTTTGTACGAACTATAGAGATTACACATTTTAAACAGTGATTATTTATTCCATTTTGAGAATTTACAGAAGAGACAACTCAATCTAAGCAACTTCCTTAGATAGTGAAGTTGCAGTAATAGAACAATTAAACATATTATATATAAGTGTAATTATTTTCAGAAATCTCGACATGGAATAAATATTCACCCTGCCCACTGCAGGGTGCTGGGCGAGATTGTCCATAGATGAGCCTATATATAGTTAAAGTATCTAGATTCTAGAAGTACAATATACAAAATATGTAAACCCCTTCTGTATCGACAAGTCGGTAAAGTGTCTGGAAAGGCTGCAAGTACGTAAATACTTACATGTAGTTTGCCGCGTAGTTCACGCTCATTTCTCATTTTTACATAGATTCTTTCATCTAAACTTAGACGTATTAGGTCAAGTGGCTCTTTTACAGTCATTCCAGCTACCTAAAATAAAAAAAAAGACTGTTAAACAAAGAAATGTGTAAATAATTATTTGATCATCGGTATTCATAGAATTTTTGCGAAATACATACATTTTCACCATCGTCTGCCATCGTTTCAAATAAATAGTATACAAACAAATTTGAGGACAACAAAATTTCTTAAATATACGAGATTAATAACATAAATAAATTACGATTTTTTATTTAATATTATTTTTAGGTTATATTTTGAAATGTAGGATGCCGCTGCAATTTTTTTTATTTGACATAGAGAGCCATCGGTTTATAAGCGTCAAAAGCGTGTAATGTTATGTCCGACTTACTCGGTCTGCATATTTCATGTAATAAAAGTGTTTAAAGGTTTTTAGTGAACATTTTATGTTAGATATTGTTGAGTTTTGTGGTTCCGCTAAATAATAATAAACCATAAGAATGGCCAAAGAATGCCTCAAATACTTGGATTTAACATTAAATACGTAAGTTTTGATCAACGTTTTTTGGGCTTTTCAATCGGTATTTTTGTAAGCTAAAAAGATAATTTATAAGTTTAATAATCCCTTATTCGTGCTATATAAGGCATTAGTGCTAAAAATGTCATGTCACATCAATTAATAATTTGGCTACAAAAATTGCATAGCGTTTTACGTGTGTTTACGGATTCTCTATACTTGAACTAAAGTTTATCGATATCATAAACTCAATGATTTTCTTTTCTGGATTAAAATGTGCTTCAAAATGATCGACAAATAGAAATATTCAAGAAAATACACGCACACTATTTGTATGAAAATAAGCACAAAATGGCCACGCGATGACGGGCTAAGATTACATCTATACTATAATACTTTATCTATGGTATTGAGTATAGTGCATTTCATCGAATAGTTCCTTTGCCGTCATGTTGGTATTCCTGTCTGTCAATAATGTAAACAAGGTTGACAGCTCTGCGAGTTTTCACAAGTTTTACTGTGATTTCGTGAGAAAATCATGCCGAAAACATTAAAGAGTGGTGAAAGATTGATGGTGCTAAGAGTGAAAGAATTTTGTGAACGTGAAAAACGTAACTAGGCCCCAATAATTCCATTAAACTCTAGTTGCCGCCATTACGGCTTAATGAAATTGGGTTACCAGCGTCAGTTTAATCACCCATAAACACAGTAAAACTTATGAATACTTGCAGAGCGTGTGTACCGTGTTTACGTTATTAACAGAGAATGCCAACATGATGGCAAAGGAACTATTTGATGAAATGCACTTCTAGTAACGAAAACTACATACACGCGAAAGAAGGCGCGGGTAAAAGCTAGTACAATAATATTATCAGGGCGAGCGAAGCGAGCCCTAGTACTTCTCACAACCTGTACATTTTGTGGTACACTTTACGGACAAACTATCACGCCTATTGATTTGTGCTTTAACATAGTATTTACATTATACATGTAAATGTGTTATCAGTCAGTTAAGGTGGGATGAGACGAGCCCTCACAAAGCTCGGCTTTTAGCTAGTAAATGCGAAAGTGACTTTGGTTGTTACGTCTTCACACATAAAGTACTAAGCGGATCACCATAAAAATTTCATAGGTACACGTTGTCTGGAGTATGGAGAAGGACATAGGGTACCTTTTATCCCGATAAAAAGAACGGTCCCCCGTCCCCGAGAGATAGACGTTAAAATTAGCTGCTAGAAGAAAGCTGTTAGAATTATGTACAATTTTCTTTAAGTGCATTTTGTGATAACATAATATTATTATCTCCCCTAATTTAAGGTAGCACAGTAAGGGTAATGTGGCAATATTAATTTGCATTAGTGCCAACATGGCGGCAAAGGAAATATTTGATGAAACGCACTTTATCGTGGGTACTAAAACATAAAAGAAACTGAGTGGAAATCATAGACTTATAATTTAAACTGTCGTCATACGTTTATGGTGGAAATTGTGCGCATGAAACAGTAGAAGTGGCAGTTATTTTTGTAAATTAATAAACAAAAAGACAGAGAAGAATTCCAACTCGTGTTCTGGCTGCCATTTTTGATAATGTCAAAAATGTCAATAAAATTGTGAATTTGTGTCGTGTTTATATAAACCAGTTAAGAGTTTAATAAAATGCTGATAAAAAGGCTTTAATTAAATTTAAAATGATGAGATGATCAATTGAGTGAATCATATATTATAAACTTTACTTGTGCTAAATTTTGAATAAGTTTTTGCAATGGTTAGGAGTGGGTAAGTTTACAATGGTTATTTTCATGTTTTACTGTCATTATCTCCAGTGATTTGCTTACAATCAAATCATTGTTTATTCTAGTCGTGACCGGGATAGGGATCGAGATCGCAGACGGTCGCACAGTCGATCCGTAAGCCCTGATCGAAAGAGAAGACGCTCGCGTTCAAGGAGTAGAGACAGAACTTCTAAAACTTCGAAAAGGAAGCGAAGCCGTAGCAGGGAGAGGGAGTCAAAGCGAGACCGAAGCAGAGACAGAAAAAGGTACTTCTTTTTATAATCTACTGAACATAAATTGCTTATCCATTCGTTCTGCCTTTAGAAAGAACGAAAGAAACTTTATTTGGTAAACAGCACAAACAAAGCTAGAGAATTAAAACATTTCAATACCTTTACCAAATAGGTGCTTACTCAGCATGTGTTGCGACCATAGTCGCAACACTGGTTTTCAGAAAGCGCCTAATGATGATAATAAAATAACTAAATTAAAACTAAGCATTACAGTGTCATTTAAAAACATAAACAATAAGATAAAGCTATACCTTTTCTATACCATTGCCTATTATGTTGCAGTGACAAACGAGATGATAAAAGGAATGGATCCAGTAGTAGTAAATCTAGGAAGAAAACCCCTGATAGAGATAAGGAGAGGGATAGATCAAAGTCAAAAGAGAAATCAACAAAGGCAGACGCTGGGGACTATAATATTGGTTCTGCTGACAAGGTAACCTTTTAAGAGTTCTGTATTGATTTCTAAGACCCACTTTCCAGTACCAGGCTAACAAATGAACAAACAAACAAACAGACACTTGAAATATTTAGAACTTTTAAAATGTTGTCTACACTTGTTTTCATACAAAAACCTTGAAACATGTAGTGTTCCTAAATATTATGTTGTTTTTGGTAACTTGCATTATTGTCCTCATACATATTACATAAATTGGGTCAGTGTTTTGCGATTGTGAATGTGTTTCTATTTTCTTTAAAACTCCTATACAATATGAAGAAAATCTAGTTCAAATAATTATATTCCTAATAATTTTTTTTAGGAAGAAGAGCAATGTCGTTTAGAAGCTGAGATGCAGAAACGTAGGGACCGAATTGAACGATGGAGAGCAGAGAGGAAACGCAAGGAACTGGAGTCGGCTAAAAAGGAGGTGCAGAAGGGAAGCATAGTAACAAATATCCAAACACCTACTTCTAAGAAATGGTCATTGGAAGATGACTCTGGGGATGAAGGTAAGTTAATATAATAAAAATAATTGTTCTTAACATACTAAAATTATACTCTTAGTGTCTAAACACATTAGGCCGAAGTTACGCGGCGTAAACCGCGATGTCAAACGCATACAAAATACGGACGGAACGCGACGAGTAGTGTGTCATCGGTAATTTTAAATACATTGCGGGCGTAATTATGCGAAATTTACGCCGCGTAACTTCGGCCTAGTGTGCTTAGACACGTACATTCTTCATTTCTTCATTTTTAGGGTTCCGTACCCAAAGGGTAAAAACTGGCCAAGTGCATGTCTGGCCATGAGCAATATAGGGTTTCGTAGTACCGCAAGTTTTAGATAATTTTTATGGTCAATGAACGTACATTTAAAGCGTGTTTTACACTACTAACAACATCATCTCAGTTGCTTTCAAAGGAATTTGAACGAAAAGGTCCTTTATACTTCGCCAAATACATTTTTTTTAGTTGATCGACTATTTTAAATAATTTATGAACTCTTATTAGCCGTGATAGTTTTCCTTTTAAATTCAGCATATTTTCTACTCCCGTGAATTTTTTCCCATTTCCAAGAGCAACCGTTTAGCTGGTAGAAGGGGACACTGGACTCTAACGATTTTTTCCACTTAAAAACTTAATATTTCACAAACGGATCCCTAAATCGGAAAATGATCTATGAATACTCATAATATTTTTAAAAAACCTTTTCAACGACACCCCACACAATGGGGTGGGCGCGAAAAAAAAAATCATCCCCGCTTGACGTGTACCGTAGGTACCATAAAAAAAAAATTTTTTTTGCGATTTCATGTACCATTTTGTTTGCCATCACTAATATGTGTATTCATACCAAATTACAGCTTTGTAGGTCTTATAGTCTCTGAGTAAAACCGCGGACAGACAGACAGACAGACGGACAGAGGGACAGACAAACCGAAACTATAAGGGTTCCTTGTTGACTACGGAACCCTAAAAACGGGACCCAATAGGGTCCCGTTTTTCTCAGTAATAACTGAGACTTCGATGTCTGTCCGTCTGTCCGTCTGTCTGTCCGTCTGTCTCCAGGCTGTAACTCGAGAACGGTAATAGCTAGAGAGTTGAAATGTTCACAGATTATGTATTTCTATTGCCGCTATAACAACAAATACTAAAAACAAAATAAATTGAATATTTAAGGGGGGGCTCCCATACAACAAACGTGATTTTTCAAACATTTTTTGCTCGGTATCAATGATGACAACAGGTAGGCACTTGAAATTTTCACAAAAAATTAAGGGAGCATCCCATGCAAAAAACACAATTTTTGGCCTATTTTAGCTCTATAACGGTACGGAACCCTTCATGCGCGAGTCCGATTTGCACTTGGCCGATTATTTTTTCATTACAATTAAGAAAATAAGCATGATAGCAGAATGGAGGCATAAGATTGTTTTTTTACCTTACAACAGAAAGTGAAATAAAAAGCATGAAATGATGAATGCATTGAATACTTACAGGTGAAGATGGTGAATCCAAAGAGAAACAAGCAGCAGAAGAGAAAAAAGAGGAGGAAGATGAAATTGATCCTTTAGATGCTTACATGCAAGAAGTACAGCAGGTAACATTTTGTTGCTATAGCATAAGGGCCGTGCTACTTCGAAATGGCAGCGGCGAGGCGAGCACTTTCACTGTCATAGGATTCTAAACTTTATCTTCATTATTGTAATACATTGTATCGCTTGAGAAGTCTACGGCCGCCCATGGACGCTCGTGGATGCTCGTGGCCGCTGACGGCCGCCGGCGGCGGCGACACTGAAAGTGCTCGCCTCGACGCTGCCATTCCGGTGTAGCGCGGCTCTTAATAGATGCTTACATGCAAGAAGTAGAGCTGGTAACATTTTGTTATTATATCATTTAGATGCTTACATGCAAGAAGTACAGCAAGTAACATTTTGTTGCTATAGCATTTAGAATTAAGATGCCTACATGCAAAAAGTTTAGCAAGTAACATTTTGTCGTTATAGCATTCAGATGCTTACATGCAAGAAGTACAGCAGGTAACATTTTGTTGCTATAGCATTAAGATGCTTTCATGCAAGAAATACAACAGTTAACATTTGTTGCTATAAGTATAGCATATAGATGCTTACATGCAAGAAGTACAGCAGGTAACATTTTGTTGCTATAGCATTTAGATGCTTACACGCAAGAAGTACAGCAGGTAACATTTTGTTGATATATCATTTTGATCCTACAGCATTTAGATACTTACATGCAAGAAGTACAGCAGGTAACATTTTGTTGCTATAGCATTTAGATGCTTACACGCAAGAAGTACAGCAGGTAACATTTTGTTGATATATCATTTAGATCCTACAGCATTTAGATACTTACATGCAAGAAGTACAGCAGGTAACATTTTGTTGCTATAGCATTTAGATGCTTATATGCAAGAAGTACATTTTGTCTCGAGGTTTTATTTTTTGCTTTATTTGCCCCCTTAACCAATGAATCCCCAAGCGGCAGCTGGCTGCCGCATAACAATTGAAAATCTATTGTGTCTGCGATACCCACGATGAAGGTGTTAAAGTTATTATTTTCAACAGGAGGTACGTAAAGTCAACGAGTTGGACCAGTCCAGGGGCATAATAAGTGTGCCGTCTGCTGGTGGTACAGGTGTGGTGATACTAACAGGAACTGCTAAAAAGAAGGTCACTGAAGAGAAAAATAAAGGTAAAATTGAGAAAATCTAAATTTTGTATGTATGTACTATGTAATAATAAGATGCTAGCTGTTGCCCGCGACTCCGTCCGCGTGGACTTCAGCTTATAGCGCGCGGTGGTTCCCGTTTCCGCAGTATGATTACTTCAAACTTCAAAAATCTTCTTATAACTTCTAAAAAAACGTGAAAAGATCCTCTGTCCTTACCACCTCTTATAGAAACACGTTTGAGTTAGCGCTTATGCGATGTAGGTGACGGCGCTATCTATTATGAATTTTTGGAACTAACTTGATTTGAACAAATTTACGCATATAAACTCCCCCTTGCAACCCCTTTTTCCAGTTAAAAAGTAGCTTTTGTCCTTTCTCAGGCTTTTGACTATGTGTGTACAAAATAATCGGTTCAGTAGTTTTGGCCTGAAAGCGAGACAGACAGATAGACAGACAGAGATACTTTCGCATTTGTATAGATTTTCTGCAACTTCATTTGCTCGGAATTTTTTAATGCATGAAAATTTTCATCAAAATCTGGTCAATGTTTGAAGCCTGAAGAGGTGATAGTTTAAGATACACGCTTTAACTTAACAATGCATCTTGTTTATTCCTTGCTAATAAAAGATGTACTATCAGATAAGTTGATTCCTATGCAGATCGGGGACCTACGTAGTTTCACAGTATAGCAATATCCCTACAGTAGTGAAACGAATTGTACTTGCGCAGAGCAACGGAGGGGTACCCGCGGGGAAGCGGGCGGCGCGGATCCGCGTACACAAACTCGCGGAGTTTGTGTACCTTCCCGCGCAGGGGTGACGTTGGCGCGTTGTCTACGAGTTTTGTGTTGTAAAACGATAACTTATCTTATAAATTATTATAAAATTGGGATGTAATATGTGTTCAGTGTCCGGATGTAAATCTGATTCAATAAAACAAAATGGATTTAAATTTTCATAAATATCGGCTCACAGTTCACATATCTGTTTTATTGTTTACTTTGTAAGAAGTGTAACATGGAGAGAAACAATAAAGAATAAATTAAAAATCTGTCAAATACCCTGTTACATACTAATTAGTACCTACCTAGCTAGGTACACAGGGCCATACATCAAAAAATGTTACACTTAGTGTAAAATTTTGGCCTTTGGACCGCCCTTACCTCGCATGTTATAAGAGCGAGTTTTGAATGGCTTCTGTTACACCTGACGTGTGGCCTACCGTACCTACAATTGTTATAATATGATTAATTGTTGGATACTTTATATATTCCTACTTTATTATTCGTAGATAATATATTCGAATGCGTCTTCATTATTTTAATCCTTCGATAGTGGATTCTTGGAAATCTATTGTTATTTTATTGTATCTTGCTCACCGGTGAGCTTTTGGGGCTTGATGGGTAATGAAATTTTTAAATCCATACTAATATTATAAATACGAAAGTGTGTCTATCTGTATGTTACCTCTTCACGCCTAAACCGCTGGACCGATTTTGCTGAAATTTGGCATGGAGATACTTTGAGTCCCGGGAAAGGACATAGGACACTTTTTGTTCTGGAAAAATGTACGGTTCTCGCACGATAAACGAGTTTAGGCGCAACGAAGTTGCGGGCATCATCTCGTAGAGAATTGAAATCATCTAAAAATAAAGTTTCACGTAAATATAGATTAAACAGATTAAATGATAACATTACAAGCACAATATTTTATTTTTATTTTATTTCCCGTTTCGTGGCAACCCTGGCATATCTGCTCGGTACCTACACCGGTGGCGGCATCGTGCGACATCAAAGGCACAGTATAGCAATATTATCCCTACAGTAACGAAACGCCTTTGATGTCGCACGATGCCGCCACCGGTGTAGGTACCGAGCAGATATGCCAGGGTTGCCACGAAACGGAAAATAAAATAAAAATAAAATATTGTGCTTGTAATGTTATCATTTAATCTGTTTAATCTATATTTACGTGAAACTTTATTTTTAGATGATTTCAATTCTCTACTAGATGATGCTCGCAACTTCGTTGTGTCAAAACTCGTTTATCGTGCGAGAACCGTACATTTTTCCAGGACAAAAAGTGTCCTATGTCCTTTCCCGGGACTCAAAGTATCTCCATGCCAAATTTCAGCAAAATCGGTCCAGCGGTTTGGGCGTGAAGAGGTAACATACAGATAGACATACTTTCGTATTTATAATATTAGTATGGATTTAAAAATTTAATTACCCATCAAGCCCCAGAAGCTCACCGGTGAGCAAGATACAATAAAATAACAATAGATTTCCAAGAATTCACTATCGAAAGATTAAAATAAGGAAGACGCATTCGAATATACTATCTACGAATAATAGAGTAGGAATATATAAAGTATCCAACAATTAATCATATAACAATTGGTAGGTACGGTAGCCCACACGTCAGGTATAACAGAAGCACTTCAAAACTCGCTCTTATAACGTGCGCGGTAAGGGCGGTCCAAAGGTCAAAATGTTACACTTAAGTGTAACATTTTTTGATGTATGGCCCTATGTTCCTAGCTAGGTACACAGGGCCAGCTAGGTATAAGGTACTAATTAGTATGTAACAGGGTATTTGACAGATTTTTAATTTATTCTTTATTGTTTCTCTCCATGTTACACTTCTTACAACGTAAACAATAAAACAGATATTATGCAAATAAATGCCGCCAAGGCCAACACAATATTAGTGTGAACTGTGAGCTGATATTTATGAAAATTTAAATCCTTTTTGTTTTTTGAATCAGATTTACATCCGGACACTGAACACATATTATATCCCATTGTTTATAAGATAAGTTATCGTTTTACAACACAAAACTCGTAGACAACGCGCCAACGTCACCCCTGCGCGGGCAGGTACACAAACTCCGCGAGTTTGTGTACGCGGGTCCGCGCCGCCCGCTTCCCCGCGGGTACCCCTCCGTTGCTCTGCGCAAGTACATTCGTTTCACTACTGTAGGGATATAGCTATACTGTGTCAAAGGCGTTTCGTTACTGTAGGGATAATATTGCTATACTGTGGTAGTTTGGTTGTGTTACGTCAAACCCAGCCGACAGATCACAATTAACATTGAATTGACATATTCGACCAAATAACGTTGGTACGATCCATAATAAGTGACGATCAAGTAGGCCTTACCACGACATATAAATTTTGTTGTCTCACCTACCGCCACCGGACATCTTTAGTTTTTTTTTTTTTTGTTAAATATACTCAGTTGTTATCTAATTGTAAATTTATTGACCTGGTACTGTAACGGATAGGTGTTTCATCAACTGCATAGGAATAAATTTCTTCGATGGTACATTGTGCACACTGCACATACATTATTTATTTAGACAATATTTTTGTTCTTGTCTTTCTGTTTGTCTGTATATAGCACCTGTGTACACTGTATTATTTGGGCGTTTTAATGAGTAAGAATTAATAATTATCTGGTTAATTATAGTATTAATTTTATTACTTTCGTGATAAGCTAAATTATTTAAAATTCTTTTAGGTGAGCTTATTGAGCAGAATCAAGATGGCCTAGAATACTCATCAGAAGAGGAGACGGAGAATATACAAGACCAAGCGGCCAATTTGGCTTCGAAACAGAGGAAGGAATTGGCCAAAGTTGACCATGCAAGTTTGGACTATATGCCCTTCAGAAAAGCCTTTTATACTGAGGTATGATCCTTAAATTATACAAACCAAAGTAAGGTTTCATTGTGTGTTATAACAAACATATACAAAAAAAAGGAAAAACTTGCCAGTATATTCTAAGTATATTCATGTAGATTTAATCTCATTCTTAGGCTTATTATTCTTGCAACATTCTGACTTAGGGCCGGGACACAAAAACACGACGAGCATCGTAAAAAACTACGACGCGACATCGTGACGTGCCACGATATACGGTACGACGTCGCGTCGTAGAAACTCACGATGCGTCTTTTTTGAATTTTGAATAATAACTGTCGTCATTTTCTACGACACGACTTCGTGCCGTGTACCGTGGCACGTTACGATATCGTGTCGTAGTTTTTTACGACGCGCGTCGTGGAATCCCATGACACGACGTCGCATCGTGAAATGACGCCGCGTCGTGGTACGACACGACGTCGTGTCGTGTTTTTGTGTTCCGCCCCTTAAAGTTAGTTGGAGTTACATAATGTTCGCTATCTCTCTTTTTCTTCATATTTATGACAGAGAAAGCTTGATGTTTTAACAATAGATAAGTAATTCAAAATGAGAATGTGTTCATTTCCATCCTTAAATTACAGGTTACTGAACTAGCAAGAATGACTCCCGAAGAGGTAGAGGCTTACCGCACCGAGTTGGAGGGTATCAGAGTGAAAGGCAAAGGGTGTCCAAAACCCATCAGATCTTGGGCTCACTGTGGTATTAGTAAAAAGGAGATGGATATACTGAAGAAGCTTGGATTCGAGAAACCCACGCCCATTCAAGCACAAGCTATACCTGCTATTATGTCTGGAAGGTAAATATTTTTTAATGCTCTACAACAGTGTTTCCCAACCTGTGGTCCGCGGACCCCTGGGAGTCCGCGATGTCATCTCTGGACCATACATAATCCGATTTTTTTACTGTTTATAATAAGGGCGCATTTTCATTAGTCGACTCGTACGGTATACAGCATGCGGGGAGTCTATGACAACTAATTGACAACTAATGGCGCACTGTTATTGGTCGTGGCATGCGTTGCAGAAATCTCCCGCACCCCGCTTGCGGGCTTTATCGACAAATGAAAATGCGCCATAAGGGTGTCCATGAAAGATAAAAAATAATGTAACTGTGCTTGACGTCAATGACACAAAAAGGACACAAGCACTGCTCTACAATATTATAATCTTTTAAACTTTATAAACAGCTTAAAAAGTAGAACAAACAAAAATTTTAATGTTGACATGTGCAAAAACATTAATTGTTTTAATCTTAATTAACTAATTTTATCTATTATGCCATTGCAAGCCAAGCACAACTTGATCGCTAGGAAAAATGGCCCTACCATTTGTGGTGTGTGGCAGAATATTATATATAATATCTACCAATAGCATACAATAGCTACCAATTCAATCCATTTTTGTGAGCTATTGCTCACAAATTTAGGATGGCGGCATACATACATTTTCCGTATTCTATTTCCGAATTCGTTATCCGTTGTTCGCATTTTCCGAACGGGACGAACTTCGCACGTACGTTTCTACTGCAAGCCAGCGAATGCGAATGAAGAAAAACTAACGTTTGCGTTAGTCTCCCCGAATTTCGAAACGAAATTCCGCATTAGGAAATCGAATACCGAAAACGTGTTTATGCGGCCAGCCTTAGTTGTACGCGGCTTATGTAAATTATATCTCTAGACAATTTAAAGCAATACTATTTAAAAAGGTCACTTATAATACGTTACAATATAAAAGTACATTCCTTTTTCAGGGATCTCATTGGAATAGCAAAGACTGGTTCAGGGAAGACTCTTGCATTCATACTGCCTATGTTCAGACACGTTTTGGACCAGCCACCTTTAGAAGACACGGATGGTCCGATTTCACTCATCATGACTCCGACAAGAGAACTATGCATGCAGATCGGAAAGGATATAAAGAAATTCGCCAAGTCTCTGGGATTGAGGGTGGTCTGTGTGTATGGTGGAACGGGTATATCTGAACAGGTATGTGGGTAAATACACATTTACTTGTAAATTTAACTAAGTTCTAAGAATAAAAACATCGAATCTTGACATGAAAAAATTTTATATAATTTTTGAACATATTTATACTTACAATAGAAATCATTTGTATAAGAAATACTTTTAGGGCCGCGCCACACCGGAATGGCAGCGGCGCGGTGAGCACTTTCATATTATGATTTTAAACTTTATCTTCATTATTGTAATACATAGTATCGCTTGAGAAGTCAGCGGCGGCCGGCGGCGCGAGCCGCAATTTATCAAGCGATACTATGTATTACATTATTTACAATAATGAAGATAAAGTTTAAAATCATATGACACTGAAAGTGCTTGCTGCGCCGCTGCCATTCCGGTGTGGCGCTGTCCTAAAACCTTATTTTCTGTAATGCGGGCTCTAAATCGCGGCGCGAAAGCCCGCGAACCGCGAGTGTGGAGGGTTTTGCGGCCGCTTCGTGGCTTCGTATTTGTTCGAATCGTGTTCACGGTGCGAATCGCGGCCGCAATTCGCGCCGCAAGTGTAGAGCCCGCATATGATTCGCGTTGCATAGTGCGGTTTCACCTTAGTCTTAACTACAGGGTGTAACAAAACTAAGTGATAATACTTTAGAGTTTAGGGTGTGTACATGTTACTCGTAGAGATTTCACTGTGAAAGTAGCAGCGCTGAAATACCAAATTTATTTCACTTTTTAACCGACTTCCAAAAAACGAGGAGGTTATATGTTCGGCTGTGTAGTACAATCAATATGTAATTTGTCCTTCGAATAAAGACCTACCGTTATTTGACGTGATGAATCGTTAGGGGGGCATGTCAAGAGGTCACAGAAAAATTAAAAAATTAAAAATTAAAAAAATTTGAAATCCTTTTTTCTCGGAAACTATTGGTTTTAGGAAAAAGTATTTTAAATAAAAAATATAGAGGGCATTGCGAACTGCATTTTTGTCATTGGAGTGACGACATCCGACTTAAAATACAAAAAGTAGAGGGCGCTAATGGATCAAAAAAGTGTTACAACGGTATTTTCGATAGGAAAATATGATTTTTTCATAATAATGTAAATTAGAAAGTTGTTTGTCACAAAATTAGCTACAACTTTTATCCAAACAAAATTTTTATAAAACTTACTGTTTTCGAGCTGGAACTTGTCGATATGTACAAATTGTACATTATGTGTGTGTGTCGTTGCACAGTCCTCATGCAATGCATTTTTTTTAATTCAAATGAAATATTAGTACTTGTTTTCTAATTTTTATATCAAAAAATTTTTGATAACATGACTTGATTTTGATGACTTTTGTTGAGCAAAAATTTGAACTTGGTGAATTATGTGGCAATTAAGAAGAACCAAGAAGTTGAGTGGTTTTGGGACTTGACATTTTGAAATTGAATGAGAAATACGATTCTACATTTATTTAGTACGTTAAAAAAGAAATAATATTTTTTAACGTACTAAATAAATGTTAGTAGAAACGAATACAACAATAAATTAAAATTGATAAACTTAATTTGTGTGGTCAGTCCTTCTAGAATTAAGGTATACGCAAAGTCCCGACTTTTTAGTGTTTATGGCGCTGACTAACATACCTTTTAAAAAAAAAATGTTTGAATAAAAGTTGTAGCTAATTTTGTGACGAATAACTTTCTGATTTATATTTTTATGAAAAAATGTTTTTTTTTCTATCGAAAATACCGTTGTAACATTTTTTGATCCGTTAGCGCCCTCTACTTTTTGTATTTTAAGTCGGATGACGGCACTCCAGTGATAAAAATGTAGTTCGCAATGCCCTCTACATTTTTTATTTAAAAAACTTTTTCCTAAAACCAATAGTTTCCGAGAAATCAGCATTTCAAATTTTTTTTATCTATTTTTTATTTTTTCAAAAACAGCAATTAGCGCGACCTTTTTAATTTTTCTGTGACCTCTTGACATGCCCCCCTAACGATTCATCACGTCAAATAACGGTAGGTCTTTATTCGGAGGGCACTCAATTTTTCGTTATATATTTACTGTATCAGTGGATATTTTTTTGTTTGGCAAAACTCGTGACCCTGTATAGATAGATTATGTGTGATAAATAAAGAGTATATTTTAATTACAGATAGCGGAGCTGAAGCGCGGCGCGGAGATGATAGTGTGCACGCCGGGGCGCATGATCGACATGCTGGCCGCCAACTCCGGCCGCGTCACCAACCTGCGCCGCGTCACATACATCGTGCTGGACGAGGCCGACCGCATGTTCGACATGGGCTTCGAGCCGCAGGTATGTATACCGGATAGCGCGGCGCGGAGATGATAGTGTGCACGCCGGGGCGCATGATCGATATGCTGGCCGCCAACTCCGGCCGCGTCACCAACCTGCGCCGCGTCACATACATCGTGCTGGACGAGGCCGACCGCATGTTCGACATGGGCTTCGAGCCGCAGGTATAGCTTGTCAAAAAAGAATAGACGTCTAAAATAACAAATACCAAAAAGAACAATAAAAAAACAACAAGGTTTTTTTATTGTTCTTTGTATATATATATATATTATTTATTATTATGAGGTATTTATGTTCCGAATACAATTTACACTATCTTATGTCTACACACTTATCTTCTATTTCTATTTTCTGTTCTGGTCATACTGTTTACTTCTTTTATTACTTTAATACAATATACCAAAAATTCTTCCCTATTTTTCTTATTTTTTACAATTTCCTTTATATTATCAACATTTATATCTTGTCCTATTTTCATCTCCAGATCATATCTTGGCCTCGAATATATTGGGCATTCTGTTAGTAGATGTGGTGCATGTTCTATTTTACAGGTGGTCACACCTGCACGATGGGCTCTCTTTGCACTAGAAGCGGTACAGATACCCAGAGAGCCCACCGTGCCCGGTCAGTGCCTGTGTTATTTCCTTATTGAGTTTAATCTCATTAAAGACCTTGTGAGCTGACCCTATATCCTGTGCGAACATTTTAGTGACACCACCAGTACCCTCTTGGTACCTTCGATTCCACTCACGAAGAGTTTACTCACGGATTAGCCTCTTCGCGTGTGAGACCAGACACAGGTCATAATGGGGTTTAACACTCATTCCAACTGCAGCTTCTTTGGCCAGCTCGTCAGCGCGTTCGTTTCCCGTTAGTCCCACGTGTGCCTTGACCCAGAATAGAGATATCTCTCTGTTCTGGTTCAAGGCACACGCGATGTTCTTCTTAGTTTGTAAGGCAACCTTATTGATAGTTCCGGCGCCGCACACGGCCTCGATTGCCGCTCTTGAGTCGCTGTAGATACCAATTTTGTGATCCGATGTATCTAGAGCAACTTCCGAGGCCCTGCTCAGCGGATAGACTATATTATATTGGTCGACTATGTCACTATATTATGAGAGTATGTACCACACTACTATGTACCACAGTAGACGCGCCGTGCTACTTTTTCGGCAAATTTGTAGTGCAGCATGCGACGTTGCCAGCTGGCGCGTGTCAATATCGCAACGTTGAACTGCAGCACGCGATGTTGCCAGCTGACGCGCGTCAATATCGCAACGTTGAACTGCCGCATGCGAAGTTGCCAGCTGGCGCCATCATGATTATAGCCGTTGCTGAAATGTAGAGCGTTATGTGTAGCGTAACAAATGTTGTCCAGTACTACTAATCTACTAGCAAAATTTTGCGTGCAACACGTGTGTCGTGACGCTTTTAACAAAGCGCAGCGCGACTAAATGGCATGCAGCATGTCGCACGCCAAATGTTGCCCAATGACTACTAGGATATAGAATTTAGATGAACAAGAATATTTTTATCCTAATCCAAAACTTATACTTCACATTTTGTTTCACTAAGAGTTTCCTTATTTCCAGGTGATGAAAATAATAGACAACGTGCGTCCGGACCGTCAGACGGTGATGTTTAGTGCGACATTCCCGCGACAGATGGAGGCGCTCGCTCGTAGGATACTACAGAAACCTATAGAAGTGCAGGTATATCTCATAATAATTATTATTTGCAGCTGTATAATTATGTTATACACTATAGTTTTTACTTTCATTTATAAAAAGACCACAACTTTCATCTATAATTATTCTTTCAAGACAGTGATAATATCTTTTGGTTGCTATTTATATTAGCAACAGTAGAGATAAACTACGATAACATGGCGCGCCCCTCTAAATTACTGTTTCAATGTGTGTAGTCACATCCTTATGAAAGAGTTTGTATGTAGTACCTAAGTATTCAACCAATCAAACAGTACTCGTAATATTTCACTTAATGTCACTTATTACCAAGATTTGTTGGTCAACTAATCATAACTAGCCGACCGCGCAAGACAACGCACTTCAAACGTATTGAATTTTGGAGGGGCGCGCCATGTTATCGTAGTTTATCTCTACCCTGATTTTGCTTAGTAATAATACTGCTGCTTTGATCCAATTCGGATCCTCTCAAACAGCAAAATGATTTCTCATATTATAATATGTTAAACAAACATCTAATGACTGGCTTTTGGAATTTGGCCATTCGGGATTCGGGATGCACAGTTGGTTGTAGTTTTATTGTTCTGAGATTGTATCGAAACTATGGCCGTGTTCACACCAAACCGACTGTGAGCCGCCGAATGTGAGCGAACGTTACGCAGTTTATTGTATTTCCATACATATTCACTTTTTCGTTACAATACGCTATTACGCTAGGCGTAGGCGCGGACATTCGACACCGTATATTTTCACGTTCACACTGAGGCTCACAGTGAGCCTGCTCACATTCGGCGGCTCACAGTCGGTTTGGTGTGAACACGGCCTAATTGAAACTGTATTTACGTTGAAGAATAATAAATTGAAATGAAATTCCCAGGTCGGTGGTCGCAGTATAGTGTGCAAAGAAGTGGAGCAGCATGTAGCCGTGTTGGAAGAAGACGCTAAATTCTTCAAGCTGCTGGAACTTCTCGGGTTATACAGTCAGATGGGCAGCATCATAGTCTTCGTGGACAAGCAGGAGAATGCTGATAGCCTGCTCAAAGACTTGATGAAGGCGTCGTATTCCTGCATGAGCTTGCATGGAGGTGAGTTTTTTATGAATTTTAAATGTTTTACAAATAATATTAATATAGTACTTAAACTAGTTATTATTTAGTGATATGCCTTGTATTATTTGTTATAACTATATGATTCTTATAACCCCAAATAATTAAAATAAAAAATACGTATGGCACTCGGAGAATGCCGCTGTAAAGTATTTGCATAGCATTTTTTATCAACTTATGCAATTATAATGCGTGCATCCGTTGTCTGATTGCCATAACACAAGTTTTTACTTAGCATGGGATTAGACGACGTGATGTACGCAACCTAGCTTTTATACTATTGTATATTATTGTATGGTTAATAATAATAGTAATAATATAATAGTAATAATATCTATGGACGCTTCACACCACGTCAGTCTGGCCCCGTGCTAAGTACCTAAAGGACTTGTGTTACAGGTACCAGACAACGGAAATATATTTAATACTTTGATACTATACATATATTTAAGATTTTTATTATATAATACACATATTTAATACACATCCAGACCCGGGAACATTGAAAAACTTTTTGTTCCGTCGGCGGGATTCGAACCTGCGACCCCCGGCTTGAGCTACCAACGTGCTCACCACTGAGCCACAGAGGTCGTCAAAAATAAAGAATTTGAATAATGCGCATACGTCTAGTCGTTTGCGCACAAAACCTTGCCGAAGTCTGGCAACGTCGCACCGACCGGCACAGCCGCACCGCTTTTTCGGCCAGTGCGGCGAGCACCTGCACATCCTGAGCCGAAGTCTCCCGAACTGAAACGACTATTAGGTATTTTTCGCTATGGAATTTCTTTATTTGGTCGCCGCGCTCATAGTCCGCATATCGTACAAATGTCTCTTATGTGTTTAATATAGCTTTTATTGTTTGTTCCATTGTGGAAATAAAATTTAAGAGGCGACCAAAATCACACACAAAATTATAAAAACTTACATACAAAACCCGTGCAATAAATCGTTCATGAATTCATGACTTTCAATTTTCATATTAACACATTGTACCATCGAGGAAATTTATTCCTGTGCAGTTGATAGATCAACGTTATTTGGTCGAATATGTCAATTCCATGTTAATTGTGATCTGTCGACTGCGGGTTTGACGTAACACAACCAAACTACGTAGGTACCCGATTTGCATAGGAATCAACTTCTCTGATAGTATTTTGTTTTCATTAAAACAATACCGAACACAGTAAAAATATTGAATAGTATTTTAATGTCTTTGCGGCCACGCAAATCCCACAACTGTTGAATATTTCCATCGTAACTTTTCCAGTATAAAGTGCTCGTTATATTGATTAGTTTTGTTACAGGCATTGATCAATTCGACAGGGACTCAACTATCGTGGACTTCAAATCGGGTAAAGTGAAGCTGCTTGTTGCTACTAGCGTGGCTGCGCGAGGGCTGGACGTTAAACAGCTGGTGTTAGTCGTTAACTATGACTGCCCAAACCATTACGAGGATTATGTGCACAGGTTAGTGGTATTTGTTTGTATTTATTCATCAATCGAGGATATACGCCTTTTCAGAAGTAGAGAGTACTGTCAGATTTAGGGCAGCAGTATTTACGGACCAATGTGACCTTCAAGAAAAGAGCGTATTCCCTCTTAAAAGGCCGGCAACGCGCCAGCAACTCTTCTGATGTTGCGAGTGTTCATGAGCGATGGTAGTTGCTTTCCATCACGTGACACGTTTGATCGTTTGCCCCCTAATTTTATAAAAAGGGTATTCTTAAAGGTACAATTCCGTGCATCGCGATCGATCGCGGTCGCGCACGACCTACGACTGTCGTCGGCCGCTCGCGACCATAGTCAGCGTATGAAAATGTATGGCACCGCTTCCGAGGCCCGCGACTGACCGACCGACGACAGTCGTAGGCTCCGCGCGACCGTGTCAAAGTTATATGGCACGGTCGCGCGCGGCTTACGACAGTCGTAGGCCGCGCGCGTCAGTCGCGGGCCTCGGAAGCGGTGCCATACATTTTCATACGCTGACTATGGTCGCGAGCGGCCGACGACAGTCGTAGGTCGTGCGCGACCGCAATCGACACACTATCTGATATGCCTGCAACATTGCCTGTGCGAATTTCGTTGTAATAAATATTATATTATCATAGCTGTGAAAGTTATCGTGTCCAAGTTATTTTTAAAACTTTTGTTCCAATTTATTTATTTATTTATTTTAAAAATTTTATGCACATAAAAGTACAAAGGTGGACTTAATGCCTTATGGCATTTAGCAGTACGTACTTTTTTTATCTATGGACACTTTACACCACGTCAGTCTCGCTTCGTGCTAAGTACCTAAAATATTTACAGATGCGGTCGCACCGGTCGAGCTGGCAACAAGGGCTATGCCTGGACGTTCCTAACGCCCGAGCAGGGTCGGTACGCGGGCGACGTGTTACGCGCTATGGAGTTAGCTGGGGCTGTGGCGCCGCCCGAGTTGAGAGCCCTGTGGGACACCTACAAGGACGCGCAAGAGAAGGACGGCAAGAAGGTGCATACTGGCGGCGGGTTTAGCGGCAAGGGTGAGTGAGACGGATATATTTAGTTAGCGGCAAGAGTGAGATAGATATATGTCGCGGAGCTGGTTTACGCGTTATGGAATTAGGCGGTGACGCCGCCGGAGTTGAGAGCCCTGTGGGACTCCTACACGGACGCGCAAGAGAAGGACGGCAAGAAGGTGCATACTGGCGGCGGGTTTAGCGGCAAGGGTGAGTGAGATAGATATATGTCTGAGGCTAGAGTCAGTTGTGATGTGCGTATGCGGGTAAAATCTAATAAAATTAGAGGATTTCGTCATTTCCTAAAGCAATATGAAATGATTTCAAATCATTCTATTTCGAAAATTACTGACATAATAATATACTTAATGATAAATGATTTTTAAGACCTGCAGTGAGCTAGGTTACATATTTTTTTTGGTTGCTTGTTAGAAAGCTTTTTACAACGTGTATTTATTATTCTGTTCCATCGACGTAACGCATCGGAGCTACGTAGCTTACATAAATAAATAAATAAAATAAATTGAGCTTTATTAATTCCATACAGTTTGGGTTTACAGAGTATAAAAAAGTAATTATTAAAAGTTTTCTGCATGTCGATTACTATAACAAACAATCAATCAAAAATTGTTTGTTTGTTTGTTTGTTTGTTTGTTTGTTTACATAAAACCTAACCTCAAATACGTCCAATCATACCTTCTCATTTCCCCGCAGGCTTCAAGTTCGACGAATCCGAAGCGCAGGCGGCGTCAGAGCGGAAGAAGTACCAGAAGGCGGCGCTCGGCCTGCAGGACTCCGACGACGAGGACGTGGAGGGAGACCTCGATCAGCAGATTGAGACCATGCTCGCTGCCAAGAAGATCGTCAAGGAGATTAAGGTGTGTTGTAGTCGCAGACATAGATCAAGATAGATACCGCATGTATATGTGCTATCAGAGAAGTTGTTTCCTATGCAGATCGGGGACCTAAGTTGTTTGGTTGCGTTACGTCAAACCCAGCCGACAGATCACAATAATTAACATTGAATTGACATATTCGACCAAATAACGTTGGACTACCAATGGGGATTGTCCATTTTTTTTAAATTTTGCTCATTACAAAAACATTTTGACAACAGGAAGTAGCGATCGTCCTATTCGTATAAACTCTGAAGCTGATCTCGATAAATTAAAGAATCAAATCATATGACTGTTTGTAATAGTCTTGCATGCACTAATAATAATTATTTACTTATCTTATTATAATTTTTACAATTTCCATAAGTTCAAATTAACTGTTATTTTTAATCAATTTAATATTTTAAGATTAAATTCAAATTACACTAACCTAACCTACAGAAACGCTATAAATACAACACATAATTATTACACATTAACAAAACACTGCACACGGATCACATTGCCAAAATTAATCACAAAACTGTTTAAAATATTTATTCGGAAAAATATTCATACACCAGATGCAATTAAGACTGATTTAAAAATCTATTTTATTCGAAAAGTTAACTCTACACTGATCTCGTATCTTACTGTGACAATAACAAACCTACCCAAAATTCGATAGTTTAATTGAAACAATGAATTCTATTGATGCCCATGCTGTTGCCGAGTTCTCTTATTGTGACCCCGATAACTGCATTCCCGCCAACCTGCATCTTAATAACAATTTAAAAATAATATGCCAAAATATAAGAAGTATTAATAAAAATTTCGATGAATTCCAAATATTACTTGCTAGAACCAAAGTCCAATGGGATTTAGTTATCCTAACAGAATGCTGGATTCAAGGAGTTAACAACGTGCCATGTTTACCGGGCTACTATAGTCATACAACAAAAAACATTAAATTGCAAAATGATGGCGTCGTTATCTATGCAAATAAGGATTTTGACGTAACTATCGAAGAACCCCCTATAACCGATGCAAACTGTCTACAAATATCTATTAACAGCAGTACAGTCATCCTAGCTATTTACAGATCTCCTTCAAAAAAAGATATTACACCTTTCTTGTATTCCCTGAATAATATCCTTAAAAAAATAGACCGTAGCGAAAACATAGCAATTATTGGCGACCTCAATATAAATATTTGCGAAAATTCCCTAGATCAAAACAAGACAAATTACCTAACACTACTTGCATCTTTTGGTCTCCTACCCGCCCATTCCCTTCCAACCCGACTAAATAATTGTCTTGACCATATAATACTTAAATCGATGCTTCCGGCCAAAGTACTAGTTGCTCACACAACTATCACTGATCATAAAAGTGCTTTACTCTACCTTTCAAGACGCAAACCAAAACCAACAATTCCCCAAACAATAAAAAGACTTAATTATGACAAAATATCATATGACCTCTCCAACGTAGATTTCAATTCCATATATAACATACAAGATTCCAACACTGCTGCAGACTTCCTTGTTGACTCTATTAAGGAGATAATAGACGCAAACACAGAGCTCGTAAAAATCCCCAATCGCAAAAAACTCCTTAAGCCATGGGTGACTCCTGGTCTCCTCCGCTGCCTAAAACATAAAGATAACTTGCATAAAAAAGTTAAAAATAATCCTAATGACCAAATTCTCGTTACTTCGTACTCCCGCTATAGAAATTACTGCTCTAAAATACTGAAACAACTAAGAAATGAATATAATAAAACAGAACTTACAGCTTCCCGAAAAAACACAAAAACTCTATGGCAAACAATAAACAAGGTAACTAACAGAACTCCAAATAATAGTAAAGCTAATATTCTTCTCTCTCAAAATACATTCCCTCCTAAACAAGCAGTTGATAATATAAACAACTTTTTCGCTAATATTGGCCGCACCCTTGCCGAAAAAATACCCCACTGCCCTAGAAAATTTAAACTTCCTATCTCTTCCTGTAATTCAATGTCACTCCTTCCCACTGATGAGCAGGAAGTTACTAGAGTGGTTTTATCATTGCGAAACGACTGTGCTGTAGGATGGGATAAAATTCCAACTTGTGTACTGAAAAAAAATATACACATCATAGCTCCACCCCTAACGCATATATGCAATTTATCGTTTACCCAGGGTACATTCCCCAAATCCTTCAAAAGAGCTATTATACACCCTGTCTACAAGGCGGGCAACAGAGAACAAGTGAATAACTACAGGCCCATAGCCGTCTTGTCTTCCCTTTCTAAAGTGCTTGAACGCCTTATGAATAGTAGACTTGTCAGCTACCTGGAAAAAAATAACCTATTATCTAAATCTCAATATGGTTTTCGCGCTGGCATCTCTACGAGTGATGCTGTCCACGCACTAACTGATCTTATAATAAAAAAACTCGACGAAGGACAAAAGGTTCTGGGGCTCTTCCTCGATCTAGCTAAGGCATTCGACACTGTTTCTGTTGCCATCCTTGTCGACAAGCTGGAACTTATAGGTATAAGGGGGATTCAGCAAAAACTATTCGCCGATTTCCTTACTGGGCGCACCCAGAGCGTTAAGATAGATGATTACCTGAGCAGTGAAGTCATAACTACCCACGGTGTTCCACAAGGTAGTGTGCTAGCCCCAACATTGTTTCTCATCTACATTAACGATCTGTGTGCGCTCAACCTCCTAAATGGCCAAATCTATACTTTTGCAGATGACACTGCCCTCTTGTTTTACTCGGACTCTTGGGAGAGCGTATATAGGATTGCACAAAATGGTTTTGATACTGTGTCAGAATGGCTACGGAGTAACTATCTCACCCTCAACGCCGAAAAAACAAAATACATACCTTTCTATATACGCAATCCTCCCCCTGCGTCTCCCTTTCTCTGTATTTCAGTTCACAAGTGTTCGTCAGGAGAACGGCTTAGTGGATGGACAAGATCGCCCGCTAGGCGGTGTTCTTGCAGAACATTAGAGAAAACTGTCTCTACTAAATACCTTGGTGTCATATTAGACTCCTCTCTTAGCTTTCATCCGCACATCGAGGCCCTTACAACTAGAATTCGTAAAATGATTCCCACCTTTAAAAACTTGCGACATGTGGCGGATGAAGCTATCAGAAAAATAGTCTACCACTCACTCTGCCAATCCCTGTTAGTCTACTGCATATCAACGTGGGGTGGCACCCACAAATCTACTCTTCTACAACTAGAGCGAGCCCAAAGAGCTGTCCTCAAAGTCCTGTATAACCTACCATATCTCTATCCAACCGAAGACCTCTACAGGAAGACTAAGGTATTAACTGTGCGACAACTGTTCATACTCCACACAGTTGTTAAGCAGCACGGTCTTTTAACATATGACCCTTCCTCTCACCTCGGAAAGAGAAGACAAAAGCCCGTAGGAAACAGCAGCAACCTTTTTCGTACGCGACTTACCAACCGTTTCTTCTGTTTCATTGGGGGCTATCTCTACAATAAGATCAACCAGCATGAACACATATATAACGTCACAAAATCTGTCTGTAAAAGTAGAGTAACAAATTGGCTTATAAAACTGAATTACGAATCCACTGAAAGTCTAATTGCTATTCCAGAATAGGATACATAACATACATACACATACACACATACACACACACACATACACACACATACACACACACACGCATATACACACACTTACTAACCCGACTTCACCAGTAAATATCTAGATGTTTGTTTGTAAACTATACCTACTGTACTAAGACTGTGTAAATTGTATATTTGGGATTGAGGCCTGGTGTCCTGAAATACAGGCTCACGCCTAGTTTAGGCACCAGTCTCCCACAATTACCAGTGAAATTGTTATTTAGTCTAGTTAATTATTGTATATGTTCATTGTGGTGAGAAAATAAAGTATTATTATTATTATTATTATTATTATTTCGAGGAATAAGGTCAATGATCGTTTTTCTGTATATAAACGAAAAAAATACCCATTAGTTACTTATATTTTTGAACAAATATGTTTAACCATAGTTTGACCTTCAATTGCGTTAAATTTGTAATAAATTCGACCACCATTACGTTTCGAACTTTTGGTAAGCTTCTCGTATCAGCTTTCACATAATGAGAACTTGCATTTGACGAACCAGCCATTATAAATAAGATTGAAAGGAAAAAAAAACATACTACAGAGGTCAATTGGCCGCCGATGATGACGTCAGAGCGAAACTTTAAAAATTTATTGAGAAAAAACTAGCCAATGAATTTCAAAATTATTAAATTTATAGTCTTAAAATACCCTATTTTAACGAAAAAAAATATAAAAAGTACATGTGATTTTTTTTGGACAATGCCCATTGCATAGGAATCAATTTCCTCGATGGTACTTCGCGTGCCATATCGCGTTCCCAAACGACGAGCAATGCTCGTCTTTCGAAAGTCTGTTTCTTAGTCTGCTATCGGAATCGGACGTCAATCGGAATTTTAAAAATGCCTAAATGCTTAAAAGTGGCCGTATTGAGCTGTAGAAATTCAAATAGAAACGTTGGCCTTGATAATGGACACTTTTTTATTATCGGTACGTCACAGTGATAGGAAAAAAGTGACACGCTCGTTTACATACAAATGTAGCGACATGCAGTCATCTATCTTGATCTATACGTCTGTGGTTGTAGTAGTAACTTAGTGAGTTATCTTAAATATCATTTAAATCATGCCGCATTTTAGAATTCGTTGTATGAAATGACATCACAAAATGCGGCACTTGCGGTGCGGACACATTGATTCGCAGTCCGCACCGTCTGCGCCGCATTTCATGATGTCATACAAAGAATTCTGGGATACGACGCGTGCGGCGTGTAAGGTTCGTACGGTGCGAGCGGTGCGGACATTATATTATGTGCGACCTTAAGCTTCTTACAGACGAACGGTACTTGTCGGCGGCATACGTCGACAAGTTCTGTTCGTCTGTAAGCGCTCTTAATTTTACGATAGTTTCTACGTATGATAACTATGTTAACATTTTTAAAGTTTCATTAAAATCGGTTCAGTAATTTTTGAGATAGGAAATTTTCATTCTTAATTACGTTCTACATATTTTGAAGTCGGTTTTATTTTTTTAAAATACTGTGTTTTTTTATGTTTCTTAATAATATAATGTTACAGCCGGGCGTGGTCGGAGCGCCAGCGGCGGCCGCCAGCGCGGACGGCAAGCTGGAGCTGGCGAAGCGGCTGGCGTCGCGCATCAACCTGGCGAAGGGGCTGGGCGAGCACAAGGGCGCCACGCAGCAGGCCGCCGAGGCGATACTGAAGGGCGCGCCCTCCGCACACACGCTCATCACGGTATGTACTATGTACAGACAAGTTGATAGGCAGATGGTGACCTGCTTAACTTGATCAGCTTATGTCAAGCTTAGCCGACAGATCACGACTTACTGCCTAATTATAAATTTTCCTGATGATTGGGAGTTGTAACATTAAGACAATGCAGGTTGATCACCAGATGATTGGGAGTTGTAACAGACAATGCAGGTTGATCATAGTCAGACTATCTGGTGATCAACACAATATTTTAATATTATAGGTGAAACGAAATATGTACTACTGTCGCTAACAATTTATTTATCAAATTAACCTCTCCCCCAGGTGAAGACAGTAACATCTAACTTTTTTATCGAAACTAGAATGCAATATGACTAAGCCCTCCGCAATTAAAATTCAGAGGCAAAACTAATATGCGATATTACTAAACCCTCAATTTTTTCCAGGCGAAGACAGTAGCGGAACAGCTGGCCGCTAAGCTGAACACGCGGCTGAACTACCAGCCCCGCGAGGAGGGTGGGGAGGCGGCGGAGGAGGTGTTCCGCAAGTACGAGACCGAGCTCGAGATCAACGACTTCCCGCAGCAGGCGCGTTGGCGGGTCACCAGCAAGGTATATACTTACTGAATAGAGAGTGCTCTTGAGTTCTGCGCACACACTTGGGCACTATAAAATTACTCCTGCGTAGCTGGCATGGTTTCAATGAAACCGGCCACCGTCACCGAAACCGGTGTGGGAGCTATTATTATTATATATACTTACTAATGTCATGTAGACTGACGGACGGACGGACCGACGCATCCTACACATGGGATCCGCAGGGACAGTAGATATTGTACTATCAGAGAAGTTGATTCCTATGCAGATCGGGGACCTACGTAGTTTGGTCGCATTACGTCAAACCCAGCCGACAGATCACAATTAACATTGAATTGACATGATCGACCAAATGACGTTGGTCTCTCAAATGCATAGAAATCAATTTCCTCGATGGTACAATCTTCGCCTGTTGCATCCCTGTCGCTAGATACATAATAATAATATTACATTGCTGATCAGATAAGGAAAAAAATCATAAGGCCGTGTTTCCACCAGAGATGTGTTGCGAGGAATGTGTTTTTGAAAACCAATAGAATCGCTTAATTGACGTGAGCTTGCCGCAGCGATTCTATTGGATCTTGAAAGCACATTCCTCGCAACACATATCTGGTGGAAACGCAGCCTTAATCTAAGGACTATTTGATGCGCGTAGGTTTGTTCTAAGCTTAATATGTTATCTTAAAGTTTCGACGTTGAGTATCGACAGTAGTCGATACTCAACGTATTTTTAAGTTAAATTTTTGTTGCGTAGTTTAGCTCTAATACGTATTAAGCTACATTTTTCAAGCAATTACCTATACATCGCACAAAATTATAGAATGGCTTTTGCTAGGAAAGTTTTTTTTAAAACCGTTATTATTTTTTTCGATTTTCCCACATTGTTAGTACCTCTTAGAATTGTTAATATAATATGTTGTTGATTAAACATTGGACATAAATAGTTAACTCGGTCGCTATAATTATATGCGTCATACGCATAAAAATTCCATTTATTTACAAACAAATACATTGTTACATCCCTAGGGCATTGATCATTTGGGTCAATACTACACTTGTTTACCAAGTGAGGGTTAAAGATGTACAGTTACACAAAAACAGTGTCGTATTATGAATGTCAAATGTGCTCTCATCTAAGCTCAAGACTCCAAAAATAAGTTTATGAAATCACATATTTTTTACAATATACCGTACTTAAAAGTTAAAATATACTTTAGTAGGCAAACTATACACATAAATACATACGTTTATCGCGTGGATACCGTACATTTCCCATGATGAAGAGTATATAAAGGATATTTTCCCGGGACTCGAAGTATTTTCATCCCAAATTTCAGCAAAATCGGTTCAGCGGTTTGGGCGTGAAAAGGTAACAGACAGACAGACACACTTTCGCATTTATAATATATTTCTTCCAGCATAGCCCAACTACTGGACTGATTTTGGATATTATATATGTCAGATCAGAAGAATTAGATGGTCCGGAATCGTTGGCCGACATTGCTTATAGGCGATGGAACGAGCAGCAAGGAGAGTAATTTATCACAAACAACTGATTAAAACGTTTATTAGGAAAATAAATAACCAAATCAGAATATCACTCTTCACTATATTGAAGTCTCACTATAATTAATCACTTTTTGAAAATCACTAGGTAGAGTCACTGATTATAACGAAACGTTAGACAGTTTCTAGACTTGTGTTCCGCACAACGACTGGCAGAGAAGTGGTCGCTCGACGTCAGACGCCAAGCTCGTCCCCTTCCACCGCCCCACCACGTCGATTGCACGAACTTCAGACTAGACTCCGTCGAAACGCCATATTGTGGCGTTTGCGTTTCGTCAAATAACTTCCGTACTATTGACTCATCCGACACGGCCATCCTGCGAGTCACACGTCTCTGTGTGATTTCCTGTAACAAATTTTATGACACAGTATCATGTTGTTCGGTCATTCCTGACCTCAATAAAAAAAAAATCATTTTTATTCTTTGAATTTTTAATTCAAACAAAAATAATGTAATAAGTACTACCAAACTCAGTAAATTATTAAAAATCACTACTAACAGTCACTGAAAATAATCACTAAGTCATAAAGTAATTTTAATATCAAATTACATAATCATTCCAGAGTATCAACTGACAATTTTGCTATCACTTATGATAATATTAATCATTCCAGTTGTCTCAAAATTCTCACAAAGAAAATAACATAAAGTCTGTTAAAACTACACAATTAAGTCTTACAATAATTGATATCTCTCAACACACAACAACACTGTGGTCTGCGACCACATCTCATATTACCCTAAACCTAGGGTTCCCTGGTTTCCAATGAAACCCGACCTCCACCAGAGTTGACTGCTTACCGCGTGCTCACGGACAACTCAAAGTTGATACCGATTTCTATCGAGCTACGGCTACACGACAACCTCTGGTACAGTCTTATCAATTTGTAAACTTAATTGGTCTCTACGTCCTCATTACTACTTAGTTCCTCAAAATCGTCAGTTATACTCTGACTTTCGGGCATTCTGCGTAATCTATCATGAGCGTACTTATATTTTCGGTTCGAATTCAGTGCCTTTAATGTATAGCGATCTCCTTCCAAAACTTCTACCACTTCAAATGGGCCCTTAAACTTGGGGTCCAGTTTTGTTTGATTACGTTCTTCGTTCATAATAAGTACAAAGTCACCTACATTAAACTTTTTAATTTTTGCCTTATTTTTATCAAACCTACTTTTCTCATAGGACGCGGCTCTGTCAATATTTCGCACAGCATCTTCCCTTACAGTATTTAAATTAACTATGATCTCATCATCATCATCATATACCATCAGAGATAAGGGACGCGCTACCTTCCCAATTAATAGTTCTAGAGGGCTTTTACAATAGATCGCTGAAAAACCGATATTGCGTTTCTGAGTCCGAACGGCATAGTTAAATATTCGTATTGGCCGTCCGGCGTTACAAAAGCCGTACGCTGTATAGACTCCTCAGATTTAATTGGTATTAAATGAAAGCCTGACGCACAATCCAATTTACTGAAGAAACGCGCACCATTTAAACGTGATATTTGGTCAGAAATAAGCGGTAACGGATATCGGTCCGGAACGGTGTTGCTGTTAAGTTCTCGGTAGTCAATACACATTCTATCTGATCCGTCCCGTTTCTTAACTAAGAGTGCAGGACTCGCAAATGGTGAATCACTAGGCCGAATAATTTTAGCTTTCAATAACTCACTAACCTTCTCACGCATTATCCTTCGTTCTTCTGCACTTAAACGGTACGGTCTTCGTTGCTCAGTTTTATTGGGGTCTACTAAACGAATCACTAATTCACCCGTCGTAACTCGCGTTTGAGGCATACCGGTTATAAAATAATTTGCGTACTTATTTAGAATAGACACTATTTCGAGTTTTTGTTCGATTGGAACATCGGTAATTATGTCACTGAAATCGTTACGCGGCGACTGCTTACTATTAGTGACACAAAGAACGTCCGATACATTATCATTATTTACGTGGGTACTTTTAAAAATTTTGAATTGGGTCGCTGTCATGCAGGCACTGAATCCGTGAACTAATATTTCACGACCAATTATGATATCGCTACGTAAATAAATATCTGGCAAAACATGTAACAAAATTTCAATAAAATTATTTTCAATTTCTACAACACAAGAGATCTGAATAGTACTTAATACAGCTGACTGGCTTATTCCTTTTAAAGTAACAATGTTTTGAATACGTTTACCACTAAACTTCGATGAAATACTTTCTTTAATTAAAGAACATTCTGATCCTGAGTCATAATGGAATGTGAAAAACTGACCTTGATGTTTTAGTGTTCCGGTCGGAGGGTCAACTACACATACGTCGACACGTCGTTCGCTGCTTTGCACTTCGGAGCCTCCTCCGTCGGGGCAGTGTACTGAGATGTGTCCCGGTTTTCCACATTTGAAGCAGACGATCTTCGAGCTGGTAGACTGCGCCTGCTGGTTCGGTCTTATAGCTTGATGAGAAGTCTGTGCCTTCATGTTCCCTTTACCATTCTTTAGTCTCAGTGAGCAGTTCACCAATTTATGTCCAACCTTGCCACAATGAAAACATTTAACGGCTGACGAACTTAATTTGATACGTTTTGTCTCGAACGTTTTCTGCTCCGGGGCGGAAGTATTTGACTTCCGTTTTAGGTAGGAGAACGCTTGGAGTTCCTGCTGCAATTTCTGTCGATTGTTTATGTCCGAAGTAAATGCCAATCTCTGTAATCTCGCGTCAAATTGTGAGATGTGTGCGAGCGTTGTCGACACAATTATTTGCTCTACGGTCGAATTTTTCCAGCGGTTGTATAGTGACGTCATGACTCTACTTCCGTATGCCGCTAAGGTCTCATTTTCTTTAGGTTTGTCATTGCTGAGATTAATAAGAGTACCCGCAACAGTCTCAGTTATCATAAATCGTGCAGTAAACAAATCTTTAAACTCCGCCCATGTCATTCCTGGATAGGATACCTGTGAAAGCCACGTTGACGCTGATCCCTTGAGTGCTTTACTAAGTGTGACGATCAACTGGCCACCTTTCATGGGAACGTCCGCGAAACACATATCCGATGTAGAACACCATGATTGAGCGTCTGCGTCAGACTTATCTGGATCAAACTCCGGCAGATTCATATGCTGTGTTGATCGTTGTGGCTGCTTGAGAGCCTCGATCAAGGCCTTCATATTCGAATTTTGCATTTCGAATAACGCCTTCCAATTATTTTCGTCTTCTTTATCTCTTGCTTGCTCGGATCCCACTTCTGATGTCAGATCAGAAGAATTAGATGGTCCGGAATCGTTGGCCGACATTGCTTATAGGCGATGGAACGAGCAGCAAGGAGAGTAATTTATCACAAACAACTGATTAAAACGTTTATTAGGAAAATAAATAACCAAATCAGAATATCACTCTTCACTATATTGAAGTCTCACTATAATTAATCACTTTTTGAAAATCACTAGGTAGAGTCACTGATTATAACGAAACGTTAGACAGTTTCTAGACTTGTGTTCCGCACAACGACTGGCAGAGAAGTGGTCGCTCGACGTCAGACGCCAAGCTCGTCCCCTTCCACCGCCCCACCACGTCGATTGCACGAACTTCAGACTAGACTCCGTCGAAACGCCATATTGTGGCGTTTGCGTTTCGTCAAATAACTTCCGTACTATTGACTCATCCGACATATATAAGGGTAAGTACTCACATACGGTTTTGCTCGATCGAGCAATCACGTAGAGTAAAAACTACGGCTCGGGCTTTCGTGCACACATTCAGCATTGCTCGATAGTTTTACTCCAGTTCGAAGGAAATTAGCTACGAATATTAAAAACTAAAAAAAAAGTCAAGCCGGCTCGATTCGAGCCTTCGCTCTGTGAGTTTTGCGGTCCACACGGTGGTTTTTGCTCGATTTCGAGTAAAACTATCGAGCAAAACCGTATGTGAGTACTTAGCATAATAACTACAAGTAAAAAATTTGTTTTCCAGATTTAATGCTCATAGTGGCACGGGTCACTTGGCTAAAAATAAAACTCAGAAACAACAATAACTGAGATTAAACAAAGAAATTGCGCAATATCTTTGTTTTGTTCGCGAAATTAGATCCAGATAAACTTGTAAACTTTCTATATCTACAGATGATAAAATAAGTGTGATATGTAAACACTAAACAGTCACCCAAACAAACAGTTTTATCTAATTACTAGTTTATTAGTGTTTGTCAGTGGAATATTTATCGAAAGTAACCGCACTAACCTGGCTAGATAGATCTTGTTACCCTATACGCTTGAGTAAAGCATGTGATACATAGACGATTGGATATTTATTTTTATTAACCAGTATTGAAATAAGGAAGCTTCAAGTTTCGTGATAGATTTACTAATTTCATAATAATTATTATTATTTAATTTGTATGTGGGTTATAAATAAGATATTTTTTTATCACCAATATTTAAGATCCAGCTTGTATTTTAAAGTTAATTACTCGATAATTTTGACCGTTTCCTACTGCACCTCATATTTTTTGTTTTCTCTTTTTCTGGCTGTCATTTCCAAAAGGATTATTTTTTATCTCGGTTATTTCTAAAGACCTTGTCTAACATTCATAAGAAAAAAAGTCAACATGTCTATTTTAAGTATAATATTGACCATTAAAGTGCAAATGCACTAGCTCATGCATCACACCCTTAAGGTGCATATAGATAACCCCTGTACATGTTGCACCAGTGTGCGCACAATCTCCG
Source organism: Polyommatus icarus (assembly GCA_937595015.1). Classification (NCBI taxonomy): domain Eukaryota; kingdom Metazoa; phylum Arthropoda; class Insecta; order Lepidoptera; family Lycaenidae; genus Polyommatus; species Polyommatus icarus. Next base: position 5,559,089 of record OW569338.1, on the reverse strand, counting down.
TATGAAGTAGACATGTTGCTCAAACTACTCATCCTCGGTGGACTTGTATTCCTCTTCGTCAAAATGCTCAAGCGTCGCAGGTGCTTCTATTGCAACTAGAATAAGGTATAGTTTTGCATGTAGCAAATCCTCTGAATTTAAGATGTAGGTGTTTAGAAATATTGTAGGTGTTTAGGAATCGAAACAAACCTACATAAGTGTTTCGTAGCATTCTATGTAAATATAATGAAGTTCTGTAATTTTTAGTTTGTTACATTTAATTTTTAACTGACAAAGTAAAGGGCTTTTAAGTTATTAATAATTATAATTTTACGATTTTAATAATTACAATAAGTATTCTTTTTTCTAGAATATTATCTTGTTAAGATGTTAAGCGCCCTCTGTCATGAGAATAATACAACTTTCTCACACATCAACAATTGATAACTTTACAAAACAGTTGTTAGCCTTTTATATTTATTTATTATAAAATTTATTTATAAATAGGTTGATCTAATTAACTTGTAAAAGCAGGCCATAAGCGCCCTCTATCCTAAGAATATTATAAAATTTATTTATAAATAGGTTGATCTATTTAATTTCTAAAAACAAGCCATAAGCGCCCTCTATCCTAAAAATAACAAAACTTTGTACTCACTATAGAAATTGATTGACCACAATATTAGCCTTTTTTATGATGCTGTCATTAACAAAGGCCTCAAAAAATATAAAAAATCACCTTTCACTAACATCCACCATTATCATTTCAGGAGGCCCTAGCTTTGATCAGTGAGTACTCGGAGGCGGGCATCACGGTGCGGGGAACCTACGTACCCCCCGGCAAAACACCCCCCGAGGGGGAGAGGAAGCTCTACCTGGCGATCGAGAGCTCACAGGAGCTGGCTGTGGCGAAGGCTAAGTCGGAGATCACGAGGCTGATCAAGGAGGAATTGCTGAAACTACAGTCGTCCGCCCACCACATGATCAACAAAGCTAGATATAAGGTCATATAGGGGAATATAGTTTGAACATAACTGGTGTTTTATTTTTGACCAAGTTTTTTATTAATAAACTAACTGACTAGCGTTTAAATTATTTTTAGTATCACCATAAAAAGTGGATAAAAACCTATTCTCAGGCCCAACGTACATACAAAATTTCATTAAAATCGGTCGAGCCGTTTTGGATGAGTTCGCGCACAAACACTGACATGAGAATTTTATTTAATTACTATAATTTTCATTTGTTATTATTTACTAGCATTGAAGTACCAGGAGCGCATAACGTATGAAGAAGTGTTGGCGTTTAATTTTTTCGACCTACCCACTAATTCTAAATATGTTTCTTGTGCCTACTCTTAATGTTTTGTTTGTGAATTGAAAAATCAGTAGGGGTAGCCCATTTGTTATAAGCTATTAAGTACCAGGAGAGCATAACGTATGAAGAGGTGTTTTCGTTGTTTTAATTCTTGTTAATTTTAAAAAATTAATAGAGATAGCCCATCTTTTGTTTTAAACTGAAGTACCAGGAGCGCATAACGTATGAAGAGGTGTTCGCGTTAATTTTTTTTCGACCTACCCACTAATTCTTAGATTTTTATTGTGACTACCCCATTATTTTGTTTCAATTCTTGTGAATAGAAAAATTAATGTGGGTAACCAATTTGTTTTAAACTATGAAGTACCAGGAGCGCATAACGTATGAAGAGGTGTTTGCGTAAAAATTTTTCGACCTACCCACTAATTCTAAATATTTTTCTTGTGACTACCCTCAATGTTTTGTTTCAATTCTTGTGAATTAAAAAATCAGTAGGGGTAGCCCATTTGTTTTATGCTATGAAGTACCAGGAGAGCATAACGTGTGAATATGTGTTTTTATTGTGACTTTCCCCAGTATTTTGTTTCTTGTGAATAGAAAAATTAATGTGGGTAGCCCATTTGTTTTAAACTATGAAGTACCAGGAGAGCATAACGTATGAACTGAAGAGGTGTTTGCGTTCATTTTTTTCGACCTACCTACCCACTAATTCTAAGATTTTTATTGTGACTACCCATTTGTTTTAAACTATGAAGTACCAGAGCGCTTAATGTATGAATAGGTGTTTGCGTTCAATTTTTTCGACCTACCCACTAATTCTAAGATTTTTCTTGTGACTAACCCCAATATTTTGTAATAATAAAAATACAAAATAAATCAAATTGTTTTATTCATTATTTAATCTTGTAAATTAATTAAAGCACATGCTATGATGATTATGTCATCAAGTACTTTGATATATTTGGAATGAATACAATCATATGGTTTTAGCATATTACAAAATTCACGTAATTTACGCCGGTAGACCTGCTCCACATGTATTCTCAAGCTTGCTATTTGTTTAGAGAGTTTTGCTTCACTTTTATTAATCTTCACATCAGTCTCTTAGGAGGTCTGACTAGTGTAACACCAGCTTTCCTTAGATATTGTTCAACATGTTTGAATCCTCTGTCTGCCATAATGAACATCAAACATGCCATTTTTTAATGTTTGCACAAAGTCACAGGTTTCGATTATACAAGTGTCGGTTATTCTGCCCCCAAACCCTGGAGAAATATAGTTCACTAATCCATTTGGTGTATATGATATTAAATATTTTATTGTATTTGCATTTTTATAATCGGATCGTACCTGATTTGTTGCTTCTCAATTTCAATTTCAAGGCAGTCTATAATGCAACCATAAAGTTAATAATAGGTATATTAACTTTATGAATGCAACTAGCATTTTGTGCCTGAATGCCATTGGTAAAGTTTTTTTAATCATTTCACTATCTAGTGACACAATAAATGGCCTTATCACACGGGCTATAAATGGTATATTTCTTGAAAATATTTTGCTTGAACATGATGGAGTTTTTGCATAGTCATCTGATAGTTCATTCAGTCTTATTTTATTCAAACAAAATAATAAATGATGTTTGGGAATATTAAGTTTGTCAGTTATTATATCAATCAAATACAGAGGCGGCGTAAGGCGTGGGCGGTGTGGGCGCCCCTTGGACCACGAGGTTTTTTTTAGGATTTGCGAGTTAAGATACTCAAATATTCATAAATAAAAAGTTTTATGAGTAAAAGTTGTGTATGAATAAATTCTTTCTCTACACAAATCCGTCCTCTAACATCATCCATCAGGGGGCCTCGCAAGATACATCTTGCCCACATAAGATTTAGGTCTTGCCGACTCTTGCCCCGCCACTGATCAAATAGTAAGTACGTAACACTTTTGAAACACCAATATACTTTTTCTCAATTTTATAAATTGTATTCAATATGATCTCTTTTGATCTTTCTTCTATAAATTCACTACAGTCAGAAGAGGATTGCACAGGTGAAGAACTGGTGTACCTAATAGATGCAGATTCCAGTTTGAATGGGGATGTGGAGACAGATATTTGTGATGGTTTCAAGGGTGATACTGCATTTTCTGTTGATTGTGTTTCAGTCTGGACAGCTTTACTTCTTAAATAGTGTTTTACTATTGCTTGAACAGATTTATCTGCTGTCAGTGCACATAAAGGTTTAGGTACGTCCTCTTCAACTTTTTGAAATTCTGAAAACAAACAAAATATTAAATATGGTCATATTAAATAATCTCTAAATTCAAACTGCAAATCATTAGACGACCTCTGTGGCTCAGTTAGCTCAAGCCAGGGGTCGCGGGTTCGAATCCCGCCGACGGAACAAAAAGTTTTCAGAGTACCCGGGTCATAGATGTGTATTAAATATGTGTAAATATATTATGTATAATATAAAAAGTATTAAATATATTTCAGTTGTCTGGCACCCATAACACAAGTCCTTCAGATACTTTATTTACTTAGCACGGGGCTAGACTGACGTGGTGTGAAGCGTCTATAGATAATTATTATTATTATTTGTTTTGTTTGTTACATACCTGAACTTGTTGAAGTATCCATATTTTTTCTGCTTCATTCACTCTCTCTAGGCTTGTTTACATTCTTTGTTTTTTTCAACACATTTGGTTGTTTGATAAATGATAATGCTGCATGTATTCCTTCTTGGATCTTTTTGGCATTCGAATTTCTTTGGCATACAATCTGGTTTCATGCGCACTTGAGAGACTTTTCCCATAATATGATAAGTACTCCATATAGTTGTTCATATCGTTTGGCAACTAAAACAATACAAAAGGTATGTTTTAGTTGCCAAACTAAATGTACATAACTATTAACTAACTGTATGTACCTATAGGTGACGAAAAAACAAAATTCTATATCATCTACATTCTTACCTATTTTATTATTAGGTATAATAATATTATTAATGTCTGTTTACAAAAAGCAATAAGAGAACGAGTGCACCGATAACATCAAGGGAATAAAACGGACCAAAGGTTTTATTTCATCAGCCGGGATCAATATTGCTATTGGAATCCCGCAGGCGCTCGAAATAGTTAATTGCTATTCTGGGTTTGAATGGAGAATTCCAAAGTGATAATTGCAGAGCGAGCACGTGTTTTGACAGCCCAAGATAGCCTGTGTCAATAGATATCGCTTATTGATTATAAATAGAAGGCGTCTCGAGCTGGGCTGGGCGTCTAGATAAGAGGTTATCTTGGGGAAGATTCCACGGCAAACAACCGGCAGACGTCATGCCACACTGTTGATGTAATATTTAGTTGTATTGTTTAATATTTGGTAAGCAGTTGCAGTCCGTGGTTTAGAAGGTTTATCCTGGTTGTAGCGTGCAGCATAATATGCAGTTATGCACATACGCAATTAATTATGTTGTGTGTACCTACATCATTGGCATATACGTGTCAGGACTCAGGTGCCCCTTTAGTCTTTACTCTTTAGTTAGTTAATCTTTTATAAGATTCCGTAAGGGCTTGTCGCCCTGCCGGCAGTCGGCACCCACACTTACCTGTATAGTGAACACTGAATCTTAACACAATAAATGAAGTCCGAAAATACTTTTACCTATTTAATTCATCTTTCATAGGGCGCTCCCCTTATATTATGGTGCTTAGAAGGCAAAGAGTAAGTATTATAGCCAGAGTAGGTAATCTAGTTATCTTCCTAAACTTATTTGTACTGCGACGCACTTGGGACTTTTTCACGCCGTTCTCTAAAGCAAAATTAAAATAAAAACTGAAGCATTAAAATAAATAAAAATATCTGACTGACTAGAGTCCTTACTCTAGTCAGTCAGATATTTTTATTTATTATCTATGGTTAACAGACCCTTGTCTGTTAACCATAGAATTGTTTAACCACTTGTGTGGTGAAACAGGCCCTAAGAATTGTGCTTTGGTCATGATTTCGGGCTCATGAATTGAGGATCCAGTTTGGAAGTTGCTGCTCTCATATTTTATAGATACCTATTTAAATCTGTTCTTATTGTATACTTACTGCGACAGTTTGGGAAGTCCTGACTTAGAAGGTTTAATGCAGTGGTACGAGCCACAAACATAGTACGGGAGCCCTAGAACATTTTTTTGATTAAGTACTATCAAGCAAATTTTTTGTGAGTAGCTTTATTTTGATAAGACGAACAACATTTTTATCTGCAAAAAATCTTGAAAGTGGTAGCCAACAGAAATAGAAAGGATATCATATTACTTTGATTTGATCCTAAAATATGGATTGTTCTATTTGTACTGTACTGTATTGTATATGATAACTATTAACCTATCAATATAAAAAACAGCTTGTTAGGGGTTCCGTTTTAGGGTTTAGTTGTAATAGTCAACCAAGTTTTGTTGAATACAGATCCGTCCATATTTTAGGACCATATCTAGACCATATCAATTCAAAGTATGAAATCCTTTCTATCTCTGTGCAGGAAAAGGCAGAACGTGTCAAGTAAATTCACAAGAATAAGTTACAAAATTGGAGTGAAACCTAATACAACAAAACAAAAATTTAGAAAATCGGTTCACAAATGGCGGAGTAATCGTTGAACACAAAATCTCCACAGCCGAACATAATATAACCTCCTCCTTTTTGGAAGTCGGTTAAAAATGGCGATACCAGCTGCGGCGCCTTTGTTGCACACGTTCCCTAACAATGCTCCCAATTTGGTACAACTAATATAATATATTATACTGTGCCCCAATCTTAAAAAAAAAAAAATTCAACAAAAACAAGATTTCTAATCTCAATGTTTCTAATTAATAATAATCTTTAATCTTTATTCACTGTTGAACTAGCTGTTACTAGCTAATTCACAGAACCGTTATCAAAATAGCATTAATTCTTACGTTATAATTAGGTATATAACAACATTATTACTATTTTGCTTTAAAGTTTTTTGTCGCTATGTAACATTACGACCTTTGTCGAAGTACCTACGCGTTTATACTTAGATAATAGATAGTATAACCAATATTTTTTAAATAAATTCGCATGTTTGTCCGTGAATCCAGTGATAGTGTATAAAGTGCGTTAATTAGGTATATAGAGTGAATAGTAGCCTGTATATTACGCACCTAGGGCAGGAAAATAAGAAATGTCTTAGATCACATTTAATCTGAGGCTTTCTTACTTACTGCCCGTGGTGCGTTACATACTATTTTTCTCATCGACGGAGGCGGAAAACGGCAAAAGCGCAGCGGGAAGAAAGTTGACGTTTTCCGCCCGGATATGAGAAAATGTTATTCCATGGTAGCGTTCAGCGATCAGCCCAACTCCAGATTTAATTGATGATTAAGACAGATTGGTTTGTTTTTTATAGCAAGTTACTTGAATAAATACATACCTTTAAAATATGTGTGAAGTACTACTTACCTACCGTGCTTTTTGGTTTCAAATAAGGATTTTTTTAAATAGCACGAAAATAATTATTTAACTACATTTTTTTAACTTTATTATTTAACAATATTTTATATTATTATAGTATTTAGTAACCATTTACTTTCGTTTCGTTCATAGTGACCATTCACTATGAACGGGGGAACTACTGCAGGCCCCACAGTAGGTAACCTGCCCGGCTTTGTCAGTCCCGGCGCCGAGGGGAACGCTTTAGTTCGCCTAAGCGTTCCCTTACTTTGGTGGAAGTCCGGTCCGAGATAGACCGGCCAGTCGTGGAGGGAGTCCTGTGTTAGACAGATCCGGGATTTCCCTCCGTTATACGGCTGAAGGCGAACCGCAGGTGGTTTTAGTGAGTAAGAGTCTCACATACCCCCGAGGTACCCAACCCGGGGCACCCATGATGGGTTTCCCCTGCGATAACAAAAAAAAAGGCCCCACAGTAGGTACCTAATTTAAGAACGGTCCTTGACGATGATGATGGTACAAGACATTTAATAGCCATTACAAATTACAATAATATAATTAATTGCTGTCGGCCGACATGTTCTTTCTCTCGTCGCCATTTGACCCCAGTTGGCCCTAGCTAGTGACGCATTTTTTGTTTACTTGTTCTTTTCCAACATTACAGAGAACTACTTAAGTATTTTGTATTTCGAAATTGGATCGCAATATTTTGAATACATAGTTTATTTGTCAGATAACTATACCTAAGTATATATTTTTAATGATTTCTAGCAATTAAATCACGTTAGCACCGTCTTACTAATTGTCGATTAGATTGACTCATCGCAAATAAAGTGCAAGACCCCACAGAAGTTTTTACTTAAAAAATAAGCTACCTACCTACCTAACTGTGCTATATATAGGTAACTTTCCAGTTAAGACAGACAAGAAAACAAATTTAGTGCATATTAATAGTGTGATCAGTGATGGTAGTCAGGAATCCAGAAAACTGTGGATTTCTGATGAAGTTTCTTTCACGTGAGATAGAAAACCCCCACGTCAGTGACAACAGCTATCAGTGTATAGCTGTTAGCGCATAACTATAATGCAATATATTTTTGGCAATTTGATAATTTAGAACTTCTCTTAGATCTCTTAGAAATCTTACCCCGGTTCTTCTCGCCGGGTTAGTTCCCGAACCGGTGGCAGGCAACATATAGGAGTAAGACGTTCTGAAAGTACTTGACTCAAATGTAATACTTAACTAATAAATTATTCAGAAATAAAACAAGTTTTTTTTTTTAATTTTTTAGAATTTTAATGCGCTAACTTGACTACAAGCAATCGGCAGGTAGTGAGCTGTGAATTAAAGAAAAATGTTTATTATGCTGCTACAATTTTATGACTAACGATAATATGACGCTTTTATTTTATTATTATTGGGAAAAGGTGGTAATGTGGCCCCTGCATATAATATATTGGCCCCCTTCAATATTTTAATGTTTTAACAACGCTATCTAATATAATTTTGGTGCAACGGGATGCTCGCGGCATGCGTGCCGTACAAATCCAACAGATTCACGTTCACGTTCGATTGTCATTTGATCGAGTTCAAACTTGCGACCGGCGAAACTTAAGTGTGTGTGATTTTGTTTCGATAGTTGTTAAAAAATAGAAAGATTTGGCTTTTGGGTTCGAACAACGGATACAACAAACTCTTCTCCTACGGAATTTAAAAAGTAAATATAAAATTAGACATTTAATAAATATTTTTGGAACGTTTGTTTAAATGTTAGCTATACTTGTAATTTGGCCCCCTCACATTGGTCGTAATGTGGCCCCGGGGGTCACATTACATGTAAGAGAGTTTCATGACGTGGAAGACATAACCACTATGGAAAAGGCTTTGGTAGGAATGTCGTTTGACGCCAGAGAGATACTACAATATCCAGCAGTAGCTCTGAAAGTGACGAAGACGCCGTAAATACCGATTATGACGATTCATAATATTACAAATTAGGTTCCTGAAAACGCGGACGTGTCATGTATTGTCTGCGACACAATTTGTTCCAAATTCCAATGAAAGCCATGGGTACAGTGTCAAAGTTGTGAGTTGTGACTTATGGGCTTATATGTAACCTACAGTATAGGTTCTGAAGGTGGCTATTACATTTGTGATATTTGCCGTTAAGTTTCACTTCTGCAATACATTCAATGTGAACCCCCCAGGGTCCACATTACCATCACTTGATCTCAAGATACCTACCAAATGTGATTAGACAAGAATAAATATTTTTTTAGATAATCCTGTACGAGTTTTATTTATTCCCTAATAAGACATGTTTAAACAAATGAATGAGAAGTCCCAAAATGTATTTTTTAGGTTTCTGACTCCTGTATTTTTTTAATAAAGCTTGATAAACAAAGTGGGGGGCCACATTACCACCTTCTCCTATATTATTTAACGTTCAGTCATAATGAGTTACGTTCAATAAACAGACAAAAATATCGAACTTAAGATTAAGGAATCTTTCCTTTGGACCCTGTAACTTTTTAGAGGCGCTGTCGGCAATGTGCACTTTGAGAATTTTGTGAAAGTTTTATAAAGAAAAGAAATACAGTTTCAATTATTCTATGGTTTATCAGAGAAAGTGATCCAGAGTCAGATGGCACTTTACAAGTGGTTACTAGTCGGATTGTGTCAAGTCAATGACAGTCACTACGTGATCGCGATCGCGTGATCTGTCGGCTAGAAACAACCCGACCAATTTACGTAGGTCAGCCAATACCTATGAGTTAATTTCTCTGATAGTACACAGTGACTTTGTATGCAGTTTGTCACTCTCTATACACGTGACACTTGTTTTACATAAGTAGACGTCATAGTGTTTACTTCACGTGCTTGGTTAGTACAATGTGCATAGACTAAACATCATCATGATTAACTAGCCCACCTGCAGGCTGCAGTTCGCACTCAAAATAATTATTCACATAAACTTCTTACATTTTCTGGCAAAATTATCAAATAATTATTAACATACTGCCGCACTCAGAGTGGAACATTAATTTTAATTAGGTACTTAAAATTAATGTAATTAACCCATCAAGCCCCGTACGAGCACCGGTGATCGCGACAACAATAGAATACAATAGCATTTCCGAGAATCCCTGATCGAAGGTTTAATTAAAAATTTTGACATAATATTATTATTTATTATTGAGCATCATATCTGTCAAACTCTTCATTAAATTGAAGGTAAATCATAATAATTATTAATTAAGGCCTCTATATCCGTCAATGACCTTGATCATTGTCTGTCAGTGCGAATATCGACGTAAATGACATTAAATTAACATTCATAACAGCGCGCCTTGTACGGTGGCGGTTACGACGCTCGCCGCGTCCATGATAGGGCGAAAAAGGAGAAAAAACCTTTTTAAGGCTTAATATAATACATATTTCAAAAAAGTAAAAAAACCAAATTATCAACTTATGTATTGCAAAGCAGTAGATATTTTTTATATATTCTTTTGATAAAATATAATGAAGGAGTAAAGTGGTTTCATTCAACGATATGGAGGTGATTTGGTTTTTTATTTCTTTATTATATGGCAAAACCACGTTACGTATCATATCATGTAGATTACTAATTATTTTTTTCAGATATAATTTCTCTGTTAATTCCGATGAAAAGTGGTTTCATCTGCACGCTTTTTTCGCGAGAGGAGCCTTAAATGTCTCTGAGGACGGTGGTTAGAGTAAAATTGTTGGCAATGTAATAAAACATATTTTTAAAACGAATAATAATTCGCACAAATTTAATTTTATGAATGAACTTTAAACTTTTTCGATCAACTACAGATTTTTGTGGCTTAAAGGAGTAATTTCTTTCAGTTTCTTTCTCAGATGTGCTAGTGCCAGCTAAAAAAGATAAAAAAATACAAAGTTAACAAAAAATCATCCAACTATATTGCTACGACGTAAAATAAGTATAACCGACTTAGCAACAAACATGTTTTCATAACGCTATCGTTTGGCATGTGACCATTCACGAAAACACAAAATTAAATTTCAGTTTATCTGTGGTGACCTTTGATAAAAATTATTTACATTATGTAAAGTAAATTGCCAAACACTTTCAAATTGTTAATGAACGGTTAAGAATGAGTGCAAAATACCTAAAGCCCAAACGATAAATCAAGGCACAAGAATTGATATAAATAATAAAATATCGTAATTTTGCTCAGTCTCGTCATTTTGATTATAGATAAAGAAGAGATAAATTGACGAAAATAAGTACTGCAATACAGTGTATTTTAACACGCTTATTAGCCTCACTTGTAACATAACTATGTATGTACAATTTACATGTAACAGCTATGTGTAAGTAAATCTTTGACCCACTTCATCGGTCAGTGCCGTAAATAGCCTTTTTTGCGCCCTGTGCGAGCTTCTATAACTGCGCCCTTGTTTTTTTAGGGTTCCGTAGTCAACAAGGAACCCTTATAGTTTCGGTCTGTCGGTACGTCTGTCCACCTGTCCGTCTGTCCGTCTGTCTTTCTGTCTGTCTGTCCGCGGTTTTGCTCAGACTATAGGACCGCAAAGCTGTAATTTGGCATGAATGCACATAATATTATGAAAATGGTACTTACATGAAATTAAAAAAAAAAAATATATGGTACCTTCCCTACACATCAAGCGGGGATGATTTTTTTTGCGTCCACCCAATCGTGTGGGGTGTCGTTGGATAGGTTTTCTTTAAAATATTACGAGTATTCATATTAGATCATTTTCCGATTTAGGCTACGAATAATAAAACCTAAGGAAACGTAACTCCCACACTAATACAGTTTTAAATTGGGTTCCATTCGAACTGTCATGTAACGTCAGCTTTTATACCGCTCAAGGTCACCTAAATATTGCAAATGTATGAAAAGTGAATCTAAGGTACACTTTTTTGGCAAGTATTTTGGAGCATGTTTTTTGACGGAGTTACTCTTCCTTAGTTTTTATTATTCGTAGGATTTAGGGATCCGTTTGTGAAATATTAAGTTTTAAAGTGGAAATAATCGTTAGAGTCTAGTGTATCCCCCTTCTACCCGCTAAACGGTTGGCTCTGGAAATGTGAAAAAATTCACGGGAGTAGGCAATCTGCTGAATTTAAAAGGAAAACTATCACGGCTAAGAAGACTTTATCTATCGATACAGTTTATAATATTATAATTTATAATAATATTATAATTGTTTTTGATTGTTAGATTGTTAGATTGTATAATAGTTTTTGATTGTTAGATTGTTGATTATTAGAGTTTGTTTGTTTGTTTGAACGCGCTAATCTCAGGAACTACTGGTCTGATTTGAAAAATTAATTCAGTGTTAGATAGTCCATTTATCGAGGAAGGATATAGGTTATATTTTATCACGCTAAGACTAACAGGAGCGAAGAAATAGAGGAAAATGTGGAAAAAACGGGGGGAAATTATTTGAAAGGGCTTATTTCACCGCGCTAATCTCAGGAACTAGGTACTGGTCTGATTTGAAAAATTATTTCAGTGTTAGAAAGCCCATTTATTGAGGAAGGCTATATTTTATCACGCTAAGACTAATAGAAACGAAGAAATAGAGGAAAATGTGGAAAAAACGGGGGAAATTATTTGAAAGGGCTTATCTCACGAACGAACTACTAGAGCATTTTTTCTGTTATTTGGATCAGACAAGAAGAAGACCACGTGAAGGAGGCTTTAGGACGAGGACGAGGAGGTAGGCTTTTTTTGTGGACTGATTTTTCTGTGAAATGTCTAATTTACGCGGGCAAAGCCGCGCGGAACGTCTAGTTGAGTAATATTCGATCAACTAAAAAAATGTATTCGACGTAGTATAAAGGAACTTTTCGTTCAAATTCCTTTAAAAGTAACTGAGATGATGTTGTTAGCAGTGTAAAACACTTTATAAATATACATTCATTGACCATACACAATGGGCATTGTCCAAAAAAAAAATCACAATATGTACTTTTTATATTTTTTTTCGTTAAAATCACTGAGGTAGTATGTTATAATAGGGTATTTTAAGAATATAAATTAAATAATTTTGAAATTCATTGGCTAGTTTTTTCTCAATAAATTTTTAAAGTTTCGCTCTGACGTCATCATCGGCAGCCAATTGACCTCTGCAGTATGTTTTAAATTTCCTTTCAATCTTATTTATAATGGCTGGTTCGTCAAATGCAAGTTCTCATTATGTGAAAGCTGATACAAGAAGCTTACCAAAAGTTCGAAACGTAATGTTGGTCGAATTTATTGCTAATTTAACGCCATTGAAGGTCGAACTAAGGTTAAACATATGTATTTGTTCAAAAATATGAGTAACTAATGGGTATTTTTTTCGTTTATATACAGAAAAACGATCACTGACCTTATTCCTCGAAATGTTTTTTAATGAGCAAAATTTTAAAAAAATTGGCAATCCTCATTAAAAAAAAAACTAGCGGTACTACGGAACCCTATATTGCGCGTTGCCCGACACGCACTTGGCCGGTTTTTTTAGATAAGGTACCCAGAGCAATGCTTCCAGGGCGTCAGGTCTCCCTGGTCTGGCCATTCTTGCGCCCCCCCAAAGTCTGCGCCCTGAGCCTGGGCACCGGTGGCACCGCCCTATTTACGGCACTGTTCACGGTCTTCGATTAGGATGTAATTTTGCGCACGCTCTGAGTTCTGATGACAATACATGACTAGCTAAGAAACGTGATAAGTGATTACAAATCCAATGTGGCGGCCTCCCCAAGATGGCGGACAGGCTATTTGAAAATTGAAATGCACCTCCCTGATAAGGGTATCAAATGGTTTGCTGTCTGAAATAAAAAAAATAGTCATGCGACTTAAATCCAACATGGCGAAAATCCAAGATGGAATTGGCTTAGTGCGTGCTAAAAGCGTGTTTTTTAGTTTTTAACCGACTTCCAAAAAGGAGGAGGTTATTTTAAACTATATTGTATTAATTATGTATTTCTATTTAAATCAATAGCTTTGCATAAATATGTGCGTTTATGTGTGCGGGCAACATTTTGCTTCCATATTAAAATTTCGTTGTCTCTCATATCTTGTTCTGTTGTTCTTAAGCCTCTGAAATATTCAACCAATTAATAAATTAAAAAGTTAAGGCAGGGATCAATCTCAATCCAAAACGATAACCTTGCACACAACCAAAGACCAAGCGTATACGCATCGCAATAAGATTCATTTTAGCTTAGCATAAAACTGTAGTTACTAGGGGCGGATCTTCTCTATTTTTTTCATGTTTTTTTTAAATATCTTTGGAAATAAATATTAAGAAACAAAATTGTTCGGTTAAAGATATTTTAATATAGATTTACTAAGAATTTATTCAAATAAAATGTATAATTATCCTAGTTAATACCTATATTTCGATGAATTAGATTTTTTTCGGAGGTGAGTTTGTAAATTAATTACAGCCAAAGATTATGCTTTATAAAAATGTTTATGGTTAAACGTCTTTTAAATATTGTGCTTTATAAGGGAAAGGCGCTAATGGTAGACACTGAACTAATAGAAGACACTTACGACAAAAATGCCATAAAAATAAGAATTATTCTAATTATTCCTCAACACTGTAAATTTTATAAGCTTCTTATGCTATCTGTTGATGTGAAAAAATATATTAGGGATGCCTTCGGGAATAAAATTTTAAAATGGGATCAGTTTTCGTAAATGATGTGACCGCGTCAACACGCACCCGGCAATTTCTTAGCAAATAGGTTAAGGAAGGCGAAATTTTGCACGTAAGTTTTGAATACATTTATTAGATTTTTTGTAATTTCTATTGACTTCATTGGATTAATGGTCATGTTGTTTACACTAATTAATGTTTATTTATGATCTTTTATCCATTTTCCCTAACAATATAAAGGGTGTCTACTATTAGTTCTTGAAAATGTAAAAAACCTAATAGATGACATGGATCTCATCTTTGAGTTTTGCAATACATACTAAAGTTATTTTGTGCTTTATTCTACTGCAAAAATCATCACTATTCTCTGAAAATATAATTCTATTAACAATCTAAGAACTTAGAACTACTGTACCTAAAAATGGACATGGTATCTAATATTAGACCTTGTACTGATCTTAAAATCGATTGCTTTAGTTTTTTAGCAGTAAAAAAAAGAAAAAGGAGAGCAGAGAAAAGAAAGAAGAAAAAAGAAGAGGCAAAAGAAGCATGGAGACTAAAGACTGAAAATAAATTTGCTAGGAAAAAAAAGTCGGGTTGCACTCCGGGAGTGCCGGCAGAAGTGAAACCTTGATTATTAACGTTGTGCAATTTTTTTAACCCATTTTTTATGAAAATCAATTATAAAAATTTAATCGATCGTAAGGGTTTCGATTAATTAAAAAAAACGATTTTTTTAATTAATCGAAACCCTAACAATCGATTAAATTTTTAACCCTTTTTTATGAAAATCGATTATTAAAAAATCGATTTTTTAAATTAATCGAAACCCTCACAATCGATTAAATTTTTAACCCATTTTATGAAAAACGACTATTAAAAAATCGATTTTTTAAATTAATCGAAACCCTTACAATCGATTAAATTTTTAACCCATTTTTATGAAAGTCGATTATTAAAAAAACGATTTTTTTAATTAATCGAAACCCTTACAATCGATTAAATTTTTAACCTATTTTTATGAAAATCGATTATTAAAAAATCGATTTTTTAATTAATCGAAACCCTTACAATCGATTAAATTTTTAACCCATTTTTATGAAAATAGATTATTAAAAAATCGATTTTTTTTTATTTATCGAAACCCTTATAATCGATTAAATTTTTAACCCGTTTTTTATGAAAATCGATTTTTAAAAAATCGATTTTTTTAATTTATCGAAACCCTTACAATCAATTCGAGTTCGAGTTCAAGTTCGAATTCGAGTTCGAATTCGAGCTCGAGTTCGAGTTCGACACAAAACACTACTCTCCATCTCCAACCGTCTTACGGGTTTTCCAAGGATTTTCGATCAGCACGAGAATCTGACGCGAGTTTCACAGTTTTTACCCATCCCACAAATTAAGTGCTCAACGCCGCTAAAGAAGTTTTCACTTTAAAAATATGAAAAATAAAAGAAAAGATAGTTTCAGTATGGAAGAATAATGAATATAATCTGGAGACAACGTGGATAATATTTCTGATGCATGTAGTTACTATGATAAAGTAAATGAAATCTTTTGAAAAATGGCAAATAATGACCAAATAATAGGAAAATTGTAAAATGTAATGTAAAGTTCTATGTCTACTATTAGTTCATATTGGTGTCTACTATTAGTGATGTTCGGTTTTTGTGATGTCATCTATTAGTACTTATGACTAAGTTTACAAAAAGACAAATAATATATTTTTTAATTGATTTGTCAGAGAATAAATAAAATAGTTGTATTTTGTAAGAGTTACTGAAGACATGGAAGAAGTTATCAATCCTTTATATTCATAAATATATATTTTATAACATTCAAATGTTTCATGTTTCCTTATAGTGTCTGCCATTAGTTCCCTTCCCTTATCTCATATTTTTTTTACATTTCGTTATTATATTGGAACTAGGTAAACTGGGAGTCACGGAATAACAAATTGGCGTTGATCCTCGCCTTAAAGTATTAAAAAGATAGTTTTATGGTGGCAAATTGAACTATTTATATTGGTTCAGCCACTGAATGAGTCTTGTGACAGTAGTATGTGATAGCGATGAATGATGATTGATGACAGTCAAGAGCTGGGATTTCTGAGTGTTGATAACATGCTAAAAATGTCCACTGGGTCTGAAACAAACAGTCAGTCAACAGTGCTATCTGTGATGAGAATCCCTTAGCGACAGCGATAACGTTTATCAGTTATCATAGTCTAGTGGTTAGGTTATACAATGGATGTGCTATTTTTAACCGACTTCCAAAAAGATAAGTTCTATATTTAACAATATAGATTCTATATTCGCCTGCAATAAAACAAAGTGTTAATACTTTAGTGTGAGCATAACTCCCCTGTGTATACAAAGGAGCTCACTGTAAAAGTAGTTGCGTTTAAAGAGTGATATTTTGTACGGGTACTTACCCGTACAAAATATCCCCCCTTCCTTTTACTATGCTGGGACACTTGTCCCAGCATAGTAAAAGGAGGGGGTCCCTGCGTTACTCTTTCACCAATGCTACTTTTACACTAAGGAAGTTTATACACGGCGCCGCAGCCTCAATTTTATACAGGGGACAAAATCAAAATCAAAATATTTATTTCTAAATAAGTATGTTAACAAAGTTAACACTTTTAGAACGTTCAACGTCGCGTCGTCAGTCGTGTCTACATGAGGCCTACCACCGGTTCGGGAACTAACCCGGCGAGAAGAACCGGCGTAAGAAACTCGCACGGGTCCACCTTTTACCAAAAAAGGTGGAAAATAACTGTAATAGCTTAAGCTACAATGAAATGGATACAATATGTTTTGTTACACTCTGTAGATAAGTTAACATTTTTTATTCAAAATGGTATTAAATATTTTTAACACGTACTTTTATGCGTATTAGTTTATGTTTGTGCTAATAGAAGGGGAGGTCGCACTCAGTTTAAAAAGTAATTTCATACCGAGCGAAAATCGTTACATTAATAGTATTCCACTAATACATAACAGCTTTGATCGTCAGCCACTTCATAATGGGTGGAATAAAAATTGAGAGTATCTCAAAGTTGTTGTTGGGAATCGTATTGAATTGACATTAAAAAGATCCCAATTTGCACCCAATAAAGGTTCATATCTAGATTATTCACGTTTAGGTTGGGTAGGTGTCGTTTTAGTTTTAGTATATAACAACAGATGGCGCTTTTAAAGTAAAATTTATATCATTCTTCTTCACAAATATTGACTATCGAATTAATTACTTAAAATTGCTATGTGAGACAATTTTATGGTTAATTCAAACGAAAATCGCCGTCAGCTGAATGTTTGCAGGTGGAAATGTCGTCTACGCCTACGCCCTAGGATACATTGAGCGCGAAGTAGGGCTATAGGTATTGGTTATAACTTATATCGCTGGCTGACGGTTTTTCCACCGTCGTATTAGCGACTGACGGTTTTCTTTATTATATACAAAGTAGAAATATTCACCAGTATAAAATGACTTTATATTCAAAACTTTTTTACATGCTCAGTAACGCGACTGACGTTGAATCCCCCGTCTGCAATACGGCTGACGGTGATTTTTTGGTTATACATGACCTCAATAATCATCCATCAAAGTGTCATTCGGTATAATATCACTTTTCGCAACTATTTTTTTTACAACTTTGAAATACTCTCAGTTAACATTTCACCACGGGTGCGGCGACTGACGCTGATTATATTGATTGATAAATATTAAGCTACCGCTGGACAAAAATTTGGTCGGTATGAAATCACTTAGCAAACGATAGCACTAAGCTACACTACGATGATCTACGCCTCTACGGTCTACGTTGTGCTACGTTGCAGGGCTACGCCGTTTTCGCTACGCGCTTCTGCGTCCTACGAGCTACATTGTGAGCTACGTCGCACTACGTCGTTTTATGCTGAAATACTGTTATCAAATCCAAAGCAAATATACTACTTTATGCCCGCGCGTTTCTCAGAAGTAAGCCGACTTCAAAATACCGAATTGCGCAATCGATAAAAATACCCGTCTAAAATTGTGTTATCTGTTATTGTTCTAGAAGGCTCGTATCTGTAATCTCGCCGACAATGACGACATAAATATGTTTACAAGTGTCGGTCCCAAATTTGAATCCTTGTACAACTTTAGATTTGGGATTTTACTGGTGGTAAGTACTTAATTCTTAGGTTTTAATCATAAAGCTAATTATACCTAGCGGATAGAGCAACAATCTCGAGCTGTCAAACGAAACCGAAATTGATTTACGTCTGTGTGTAAAATTTGTTTTATACACTGACACAAGCATCTTTCTAAGATAATAAATTGTCAACGTGCCGATAAGTGCCGACTGGATAGGACGTCGACAGTCAAACAGATGAAAATAAAATATTTCTGCTGTCATGCATCACAATTCACACGTTTCTTTTTACCGCGCAGTGTTACTGTCTACTGATAGTGACATCTCGCTTGCTTAGGCCTTTGTTTCTCTATTCCGCTAGGTATATTAGTTAATTAACTTTATGGTTTTAATACAATAGAACTATCCATACGTATAATATTATAAACGCCAAAGTGTATCTGCCTGTCTGTTAACTCTATGCCTACTTTCCTTGTAACATTCCTGGAAACATCATGAGTATTTCTAGGTAATAGATAACTGAACGACATAAGGACAACTTGAATATTTAACTAACAAGCTCATATTAAATTAGGTACATTTTAACCATGTATGATGTACTTAACTATATTATAACAATAACGGCCGCACTTAGCCCAGGGAAATAAAATGATTTAAATGGAAATAAAATGATTTTCTAATACCGAGTTACTGAAGTTTTTTTTTATAATCAAGAGTTTATTTATTAAACAAAGTTGTTGATTGGTTGAGGCGTTTGACATTTAGCCAATCCAAAGCGCTAGTGAACAAATAACGCTGTTGGCGATTCTAATAAATAAATAATCTTCACAAACTGCCCAAACGATTTTACTATAGACCACTATATTTTACATTATTATACCTATTATCTTTCAAACTTTTCATTTCATTACAGTTAAGTACTTTATCCTTGAGGAGTCCCCGAGTGCAGCTGTTAAAAAAAATACATACGCGTTTAACGATTTAGGCAATGATATCCTACTAATATTATAAAGGCGAAAGTTTGGATGTATGGATGTTTGTTACTCTTTCACGCAAAAACTACTGAACAGATTTTAATGAAACTTTACAATAATATAGCTTATATATCAGAATAACACATAGGCTATAATTTTTACCGACTTTCAAAATGGAGGAGGTGTTATGTTCGTTCAACGATTACTCCGCCGTTTGTGAACCGATTTTCAAAATTTTTCTTTTGGTGTATCATCTCTATTTGCTACCACATTCATAAAAGTGGTGGCCTGATGAAGGGATCCCTAAGAAATCGAGAGAACTACGCAAAATTTATATGGAAACATGTGGTGACTTCGGTTTCGTTAGCAGTATTCTAAGCATATGCTACCAACAAGTAAGATTTTGCACCATCTTGGTGCAAATACATACCATGGTTCGGAAGGTGCTGAGAGAACTCCTATCTCTTTATAGATACAAGTTTGGGAGTTTCGACGTTGTTTTAAGAACTGAAAGCAACTACTACTGCTATTACCATGCAAATTACAATCATCATTATCATCATCACTGCCATTTAAAACCATTATAAGTACCATGCATCGTCCCATTATGACCGTTTTATTGGTACTTTTTATAGTCTTTTAGATCGAGACTAGAGTTTGTCAAGCGATATAAAAATTATAAATATTAATAATTATTATATTTACCAAGGTGGCAATTTTATCATATTAATATGCATGAGATATTATAATAATATGTATGAGATAATAGTATATCCTACTTAATATTATAAAGGCGAAAGTTTGTGAGGATGTATGTATGGATGTTTGTTACTCTTTCACGCAAAAACTACTGAACGGATTTTAATGAAACTTTACAATAATATTGCTTATACATCAGAATAACACATAGGCTACAATTTTAACCGACTTTCAAGATGGAGGAGGTGTTATGTTCGTTTTTTTTATATTTAACGATCACTCCGCCATATGTGAACCGATTTTCAAAATTTTTCTTTTGGTGTATAGGGCATCATCCCAATTTAGTACCCCGTTCACAAAAGTGGTGACCTGATAAAGGGATCCATTAGTAATCGAGGGAACTCTTCAAAATTTATATGGAAACATTTGATGACTTCGGTTTCGTGAGAAGTATTCGAAGCATTAGTAAGCGAAGCAAGTAAGATTTTGCACCGAAGTATATCATGGTTCGGAAGGTGCTGAGGGAACTCCTGATTCTTTATAGATACAAGTTTGGGAGTTTCGATGTTGTTTTAAGAACGGAAAGCAGATGCTACTATGCAAATTTCGCTCATCATCATCATCGTATTATTAAGTATAAAATTGCCCTTGCGGTATAATTTATTTTCGATATATCGCCTTAAGATATTGACCCGCTATATCCTTTTTATTGCAATCGCGACAGCGTTTTCGACAACCACACGAACAAAGTCCCGGGCACTGCTATAATTTATATGGCAAAACAACGTTTGCCGGGTCAGCTAGTAATATTATAAAGCGGAAGAGTTTGTTTGTTTGAACGCGCATTAGCGCGCACAGTAGTTCCTGTGATTACACAGGAACTACTGGTCCGATTTGAAAAATTCTTTCGGTGTTAGATAGTCCATTTATCAAGGAAGGCTATAGGCTATATTTTATCACGCTAAGACTAATAGGAGCGAAGAAATAGAGGAAAATGTAGAAAAAACGGGGGGAAAATAATTTGAAAGGGCTTATCTCACGAACTACCGGAGCATTTTTTCTGTTATTTGGCACAGATAAGAAGTAGACCACGTAAAGGATCATAGACTATTTTTTGTGGACTAATTTTTCTGTGAAATATCTAATTTACGCGGGAAAAGCCGCGCGTAACAACTAGTAATATTATATATTGGATTTAGGTATTTTTTATTACAAAAAAATCTGCTGAAAAAATTTCAGACACAATAATTATTAGTCTACACTCTACAAGGTCTTTAACCAGTACGTGTGTGCAAACTTTTCCGACCGATTACGTGTGGTTTTTGATAAACAAATATTTTTATATGATAACCAATCTCTGAAGTCATTTTCATGTTTTTCCTGTCCTAATCTATACTTGGGTACAGGTGAATGAAAATATTTTTTATGATATCAGTTATGAACTTATGAGTTATGACTGAGTTATATGACTAGCATTTGTAGCATATAATAATAGTTAGTAGTCCACTCGGTGGTCAGTTTCATTGAAACCAGGCCAGTTACGCAGGAGTAATTTTATAGTGCCCATGTGTATGCGCAGTACACAAGTGCACTTTCTATTCCTTTAGTCTCATACCCCACTGGGACGGAAAACCGACTCGACTGGCTAGAGATCAGAAGGACCGACTTTTGACATGCCCATCCGACGCACGGATCATCTTAGTTGTCAGACAATCAGGTGATCAGCCTGCATTGTTCTTTATAACTAGTAACAAGCTTAGCGTACCTAATCCAAGCTTTTACATGAACAAAATATGTTTAAAGTACTCCATGAACCAGCGAACTTCCGCTCACATAGGTATACAGATTCCTTCCAATTTGGCTAACATCAACTGCCGTAGCGACTTTTGCAATGTGCCAAAGTCAAGTATAACTTCATTGCACAAACACATTATTGGTAAGGGGCTAAAGATTATATTAAATATCGTTACAAGTATCGTTACAAGTTGGTTACAACAGCATGATATCCAAGCTGTAGACTGGCCTGTACAATCCCCTAACTTAAGTCCTACTGAGCATGACTGGGAAAGAGAGAGAAAGAGAGAGAAAGAGCTCTTAGAAGTTTCCCTGAAGATCTTGTGCATGGAAAGTAGATTTTCTTCAACAGGATATTGACAGATGTATCAGGAGACTGGAGAGTCTTAGGTGGATTCATGGATTATTATTATTAACTATTAAACTAGATGACGCTCGCAAGTCGTTATCGCGCGGGAACCGTTCATTTTTCCGGGACAAAAGTATCCTATGTCCATTCCCGGGACTCAAAGTATCTGCATGCCAAATTTCAGCAAAATCGGTTCAGCGGTTTGAGCGTGAAGAAGTAACAGACAGACAGACACACTTTCGCATTTATAGTACCTATTAGTATGTATTTTAAGTTACCAACGTCCAACAATTTTTATAAAAAAATATGTAGTTGTTTTTTTTAGGTTTTCATGTTTCAAAAAATATAAAGTTAAGATTGAAATTTTGTCTGATATGAGTTTTTCCTCTTCTTCTAAGTATTTTTTTTAAATTTAACATTCTCTTAACAAAAAGTTAATAGAATGTTAGTTATTCAGGTTTCATTAAAATATCCCTAGACCATGCATATGTGTATATTATTAGTATGGATATTATTATATTTCGATGGCTAGGGGTTAAGGGGGCGACTAACCATAAATTGTCGATTTTATAATTCATTTTTATACTTGAAAATGAGCCTCGAATTGTTTTATTTTCTAAACATTGATATTACATTATATTTCCGAGTATCCGACCTAGCGAAAACACGATATCTTACAATTTTCTCGATCGAAAAAAATCACAAAGATGCATCTAATTTTCACGAATTATTCATATATTGCCATAATCGTGCCTTAAACTAAGTTAATATTTTAACACATTGTATAAAATTCTATCATTGAGAAAGTGATCTAGCGGATTTTTAAAATGTTGTATATTTATCGAGTTACTGAGAAAAAACTAATTTGACAATGAATCCGCGTCGTCCTTTTTCACCTGACATAATATGAAAGATGGGCGTGGGTGTAAAGAGAGAAGGACGATGTTTGATTTTTTGCGTTAGTCGCCCTCGTTGCCATGCGATCCCTTGAGCCGGATCTGTCTGATGCAATAGCACTCACTGATAGCTGATTGTGTATCTGTACTGACCTCTAGAAAAAATGGATTAAATAAGTGAAACAAGAGAAGAATTTTTCTTCTCTTGTTTTACTATCCACAATTATTTAAAGAGAATAGGAGATAAATATTTATAAAGTTAAGCCTTTAATTTTCACTAGCTAGGATTAAATCGCAAAGTAGAGACACGTAGTGCATTACATTATTTCAGAAGACAATAATTAAATAGCATTATAGTTATTTGATTTTAATTAATATTATTATAAGTAATTGCAACAAACGAACACATATTTTATCGTTGTAGCACAGAATAATGAAGATATAAATAGTACCAAGTTATAGTATGCAGCTAGTGTCGTGACCTTTCCGCAAGATGGCAAAGGACGTATAGAAAAGCATTACGCTCTTTTTATACAGAGGGCGCTAGACGTTTTTTTTTTTAATTTTTAATGGAATACTTTTTTGTTTAAATATTGTTCTTATTTATTTCATATAAGTGTATTTCAAATTAAAAAAAAGTAGATAAACCTTTTCCAGGACTAACAAAGCTCAAAAATACTTATGCAAAGCTCGGTGCACCGAGAGCTTTCAACGACTCTTTCAAGATGGCTTTTCGATCGAGCGCTTTCATCTCAAGCTTTTACTATTATTATGCAGATGGCGCTTTACACTGTGAAGCTTAGGAAAGCTCAAGCTTTTACAATCGTTGTAAAGATGGCGCATTACGGACTGTAACGTTAAAAAATCTTAAAGTTTTAACAGTTACAACATAGATGGCGTCACAGGTATCGATTTAGAACTAACATTTGGCGCTACAAAATTAGGTACTCATAGTCCATAGACGTACATGTTTATACAAATCTTTAGTTTCAGATTCGAGAATTTAGCTATCTATCATAATAAAATAGTTATCTTATACCTGAGTGGTTATAAAACAATACTTTCATTTGTGATAACTTGATACGTCTGATGGATTTACAGAAAAAAATAATAATTTGCAATATCAATGATACTATCTGAACTAGAAAAAGTGATATTTGGACAGAACATAAACTTGGTTAATTTTGGATAGAACATAAACAAAATGCTAAGTAGGTATCTAAGTAGGTCGTTCTTCAATACAACTTAAAAATAGTCAAAAGAATTTACCTACTCACTATTAATCCTTCAAGCCCCATACGAGCACTGGTGATCGCCAACGATGTCAATACATCGCGACAACAATAGAATACAATAGCATTTCCGAGAATCCCCGATCGAAGGATTAATCTTGATGCTACACATAATAATTGCCTGCTATTTAATATAATGTGGACCGGGATTTAAACAGTTTGTGATCAATTAGTAAACAGCTGATCTTTGAACTTAGTTAATTGTAATACTAGGCATACTCTGACGTCAGTGCAATACAAAATTAACCTCGTAGCAACTATTTCTTGCTTGCTAAGATTAAAAAAAAAAGATTATGCGTTTCATTATAGGAAAATTCCTCGAGTACTAGTTGCAAAAACAGTGGAATATTTTTGGAACTATGGTTTTTACTAATAAATATTAATATTATTATAATTATTATGATTTTTATTATTATTTTCACTACTAGACGTCCTTGGATCATCTAGGTACCTCTAAAATCTAACATCTCAATTCTCAGATCATATCAAAAGGATTTTTATTTTTTAGGTTAGCTAAATAAGTACTGCTGTAGATTCTAGTATCACTTTAAAATTCAAATTTACATTTTACTTTTACTTGCTGTTACTGAAAGTAAGATATGATATTCTGTTACATAGTGCCACGCTTTTACCTGTCTTTATCTTTTTTTATGGTCTTGTTTATCGAAGCACTGATTAACAAATTGGTGAAACCTAATGCAGGAAATCCGCTTCACGTGATTTGCGAATAAAAAGTAACGCTACTTTTTAAATGTAGAATGCATTTTGGTTTTTTTTTTGGTAACAGGTAAGGAAATTTTGACATTCATCTTCTTTCTTATATAAAAAATGGATTTTCAAATGTGTTAGTCGCGCTAAAACTAGCTGATTTTAGTCTTAAAATATTCGTAGAAGTCCGGAAGGTTTTAAAGTGACACGAAGTTCACCGGGACAGCTAGTATTTTTTAAAATAAGAACACATTTTCGGGTTGAGAGATATTTTGGCGAGGTTTTGCCGCTTATTTAAGAGAAAAGACCTAATGGCAGACACTTTAAGGAAACATGAAACATTTGAATGTTATAAAATATATATTTATGAAAATAAAGGATTGATAACTTCTTCCATGTCTTCAGTAACTCTTACAAAATAAAACTATTATAATTATTCTCTGACAAATCAATTAAAAAATATATTATTGCTCTTTTTGTAAACTAAGTCACAAGTACTAATAGATAACATCACAAAAAACGAACATCTATACTAATATTATAAAGCGGAAGAGTTTGTTAGTTTGTTTGTTTGAACACGAATCTCAGGAACTACTGGTCCGATTTGAAAAATTCTTTCAGTGTTAGATAGCCCATTTATAGAGGAAATCTATAGGCTAAATTTTATCCCGTTAAGACAAATAGGAGCGAATAAATAAAGGAAAATGTGGAAAAAACGGGGAAAATTATATGAAATGCTTATTTAGTAATAGTTTGAACGCGCTTACCTCAGAAAGTACTGGTTCGATTTAAAAAATTCTTTCAGTGTTGAATAGCCCATTTATCGAGGAAGGCTATAGGCTATATTTTATCACGCTTAGACTTATAAGAGCGAAGAAATAAAGGAAAATGTGGAAAAAACGGGGGAAATTTTGTGAAAGGGCTTATTTGAACGCGCTAATCTCAGGAATTACTGGTCCGATTTGAAAAATTATTTCAGTGTCAGATAGCCCATTTATCGAGAAAGGCTATATGCTATATTTAATCACGCTCAAACTTATAGGAGCAAAGCGGAATTATAAAAAGCGGAAGAGTTTGTTAGTTTGTTTGTTTGAACGCTCTAATATCAGGAACTACTGGTCCGATTTGAAAAATTCTTTCAGTGTTAGATAGCCCATTTATCGAGGAAGGCTATAGGCTAAATTTTATCCCGTTAAGACCAATAGGAGCGAATAAATAAAGGAAAATGTGAAAAAAAACAGGGGAAAATTATATGAAATGCTTATTTCGTAATAGTTTGAACGCTCTAATCTTAGAAACCACTGGTTCGATTTGAAAAATTCTTTCAGTGTTAAGTAGACCATTTATCGAAAAAGATTATAGGTTATATTTTATCACGTTAAGGCTTATAGGAGCGAAGAAATAAAGGAAAAAAAAAACGGGGGAAATTTTGTGATAGGGCTTATTTGAACGCGCTAATCTCAGGAATTACTGGTCCGATTTGAAAAATTATTTCAGTGTTAGATAGCCCATTTATCGAGAAAGGCATATTTTATCACGCTAAAACTTATAGGAGCAAAGAAATAGAGGAAAATGTTTAAAAAAACGGAGGAAATTATTTAAAATTACTTATTATCTTAAGAAACTACTGGAGCAATTCTTATGTTATTTGGCACACTTGAAGAATAGGCCACGTGAAGGGACATAGATTTCTTTTTTTTGCGGAAAAATGTACGGTTTCCATGACATTCCTAAATTACGCGGCGGAAGCCGCGCGGAACATCTATCATAACATAAAAGTATACCACACTATATACTTTTAACTTTTATTATTTGCGCGTTAACTATTCAATCGATGTGCGGGAACAACTATAAACTATAGTCCACGCGGACGAAGTCACGGGCAACAGCTATCACTAATTCACTAATATAAGTAGACACCAATATGAACTAATAGTTGACGTAGAACATTACATTATATTTTACATTTTTCCTATTATTAGGTCTTTATTTGACGTTTTTCAAAAGATTTAATTTACTTCATCATAGTAACTACATGCATCAGAAATATTATCCACGTTGTCTCCAGATTCTATTCATTCTTCTTCCATGCTGAAACTATCTTTCCTTTTATTTTTATTTTTCATATTTTTTTCCTAGCAAATTTATTTTCTGTCTTTAGTCTCCATGCTTCTTTTGTCTCTTCTTTTTTCTTCTTTCTTTTCTCAGCTCTCTTTTTTCTTCTTTTTACTGCTAAAAAACTAAAGCGATCGATCGATATTTAGGTCAGTACAAGGTCTAATATTAGACACCATGTCCATTTTTAGGTGCAGTAGTTCTAAGTTCTTAGATTGTTCATAGAATTATCTTTTCAGCGAATAGTGATGATTTTTGCAGTAGAATAAAGTACAAAATAACTTAAGTATGTATTGCAAAACTCAAAGATGAGATCCATGTCATCTAAGGTTTTTTACATTTTCAAGAACTAATAGTAGATAACCTTTATATTGTTAGGGAAAATGGATAAAAAAATTTAAATAAACATTAATTAGTGTATACACCATGACCATTAATCCAATTAAATCAATAGAAATTACAAAAAATCAAATAAATGTATTCAAAACTTACGTGCAAAATTTCGCCTTCCTTAACGGTTAACCTATTTGCTAAGAAATTGCCGAGCGCGTGTTGACGCGGTCACATTATTTACGAAAACTGATCCCATTTTAAAAGTTTGTTCCCGAAGGTGTCTCTAATATATTTTTTCAATTCAACAGATAGCTTGAGAAGCTTATAACATTTACAGTGGTGAGAAATAATTAGAGTAATTCTTATTTTTATGGTATTTTTGTCATAAGCATAGACATAAATATTACTAGCGTAAATCGATGGTCATAAGTGTCATCTATTAGTTCAGTGTCTAGCATTAGGTCTTTGTAACTTTACACTTTTCAGTTTACACAATTGACATTGTTTATAATGCGGTACCAACCAGTAGATAAGTAAGAAAGATGTGCATATTTTGATGATAAATGAAATATTAAACTGATAATATCAAAATTCAAATAGATGCGTATAAAGTGACCTTCAGTAAGCGGTGTGCAAACAGTAGACTGTACGTTCTAGTAGTGCTTTTAATCGCATTATTGTATGATAAAGTACCCAAAATAATTTTCCTCAAGGAAGTCTTGCACACGTGTATTTAATTTATTTGCTTAAATAAACAACTAAAGTTTAATTATTGTGGAAATTTCCCCTTTGCTGTTTATCTTAAACTTTATGGAGTGCCTGTTTACTGTTACCATGTACCTACCTACGCATAATAATTAATAATATTATAGTTTATATGCTTCTATCCAATTTAGTTGAGTAAAATCAAATTATGGAAGATTTACATGTCTAATCAACGCCTAAAATGAATGGCAAATTAATTTTACAATTTACTATAATATTATTATGGTAAGTAAATGGTTCTAATAACGTCGACGATGGCGCCATCGCCTATAGTTTTATCTCTTACGTAAGTAGGTATAAATTATTATCTTTTTCTGCAGACTGCACCAATCTATGACTTTTAAATAGTAAATATTTTAAGATCGAATTGCAATAAAGGTTTATAAATTATAAATTATAGTGCAAAGGGAGTCTGTTGTCAATAGAAACGTTTACAAAAATCCAATGTCTATGCACGTTTTTATGGAATGTTTACATTGTTTGGAAATCTAATAGCACGTTTACGGAAAATCTCTTCCTAGTATGGAAATGTAAACACGATATTATGTTGGTCGGGTGTAAACAGGAAAGTTACCGAGCACGCGCACGGTGTCAGGGGTCCGCGCACTTAACCCCATATCGCGTATTGTTTACAAAAACTCCCAGTAAATCAGTGTTATTGTATTTTTTTAACCTTATCTCTTTTTGCTAATGCGTTATCATTGAAATATTATATGCTATTGACTCTGTATTTTATGACTATTTTATTTTGATGGAAATTGTCTCTTTGTAAACTTTTATTCTTGTAAAGTACTTTAGTATCATTATTCGTTTCTAAAATTTCAGTAATGTAAACTAAGTCAAATTGTAGAAGCATAAATTATTAGGGTTCGTTGGAATGAAATGCAGTAGTAAGGTAAAAATATTTGTTTTTATTAAATTACTCTTTTGTAATCGTTCACAACGAGGTGAAATCTTTTAACGACAATAAAAATAACAACCCGAGTTTACTCGAAGATGGCAAAACCCGATACATCTCTATACAATAATATTTAATATCACAATATTCTTATCGACTAAGTTAAAGCTTCAAGTTTGGACTTACTACTACAGCCTACACTAAGTGTGAGATCTGAGGCGAGCACGGGCACTGCACTGGGCGGACACTAGAGGGCGAGCGGCTCCGAGCGGTGCTGGAACAGATGTGACCGGGAGCCGGGTCCGCGGGCAGCCGCGGCCGTCTACCACGGTCGCCACACCGGCGCCTTCGAGTACGAGGTGGTGCAGTCCAGGGGCACGGCCGTCAGCGGCGCGGGCGACGCCGGCGGCGATGGCGTCACGTAGCCGGAGGACGAGGAAGCGGAGGACGGCGCCGGGCTGGCCGGGCTGGCCGGTGGCGTGTCGGCGGCGCGCTGGATGTCGTTTAGCCTGTGCCCGAGGTGTGTCATCAGCTGCGTGCCTAGCCTCACGTCCACTCCGGGGATGGATGCCAGGCAGCGCGACACCTCGTTGGCGGCGTGGGTGAATCCGGCGCGGAAGCGGTCGGCGTCCACGGTGGGGTTCAGCGACAGGCGGCGCTGGCGCCTCAGCTTGTGCAAGTGGCGCACCGTCAGCTCCAGAATATCGGCCTTCTCCAGCTTGGCGACGTTCTCGCCCTCCGACTGCAGGGCGCTGACCATCAGCTCCTTCAGCTCGTCGAGGCAGCGGTTTATGCGAGCGCGCCTCTTGCGCTCGAGCATCGGCTTCATCACTTTTCTGTACTGATACGTTCGGGAGACGGGCTGCGGCCCGTCGTCCGAGTGTGTGTACGCGATATCATAGGAAAGGGAGGACATGTTTGTAGCGAGTGTGTTCACGTCGAGCGTCGAACGCGGAATGCGGTGTCTGGGGCGAGCGGGGGCTTATATAGCGAGCGGAGGGCGCGCGATCGTGGGAACGCGCAGAGCCGTCGAGTTCCCACACGCGCCACCTGTGCGGCGCAGCTGCCGGCGCGGGGGGGGCCACGCGCCCGCCGCCGCGCGTGCGCGCCGTAAACAATCGCGCGCACGCCGCGCCGCGCCCGCCGCGCCGCGCGCCGTGCCGCTGCGTGCGCGCAACACATCTAGATTCTAGATGTCTAACACTTGCCACTTTTAGTTAGAATTTAGAAAATTGAACTTTTTTGTTTACATAATAAGTACATAATATTTGAATCAGTATTTTTGGGCCTACTTAGAAAACCTTGTAAACATAATTATTATTGTACTTAAACATAAAGTAAATTTACATGTAGCATTTTAGGGTTAGCACTTTAAGCCTATTTTTAATCTATATATATAAAAGAAAGTTGTGTTAGTTACGCCACTTATAACTCAAGAACAGATGAACCAATTTGGCTGAAAATTGGTGGAGAGGTAGCTTAAAACCAGGAATAGGATACATTTTGTCCCGGAAAAATGTACGGTTACTGCACAATACACTTTTATGATTTGCGCGTAAACTATTCAATCGATTTTGATGAATTTTGGTATGGAGATACTTTGAGTCTCGGGAAAGGACAAGGGATACTTTTTGTCCCGGAAAATGTACGGTTCCCGCACAACAAACTTTTATGATTTTCGCCTAAACTATTTAATCTATTTTGATGAAATTTGGTATGGAGATACTTTGAGTCTCGGGAAAGACAAGGCATACTTTTTGTCCCGGAAAATATGCGGTTCCCGCACAATAAACTTTTGTGATTTTCGTCTAAACTATTCAATCTATTTTGATGAGGTATGGAGATACTAATTTTAATATATCTATATATCAATATACATAAAAATGAATCCACAAATAAATTAAACACTAACTTGCAACCTTTCGAGAAATTTAGCGATGGCCAAAGTGTTGCAGCAGAGCAAACTAATAGTTTGGGAATTGGGATGAGTGCACGATGGAACTAAAAAATAAACACACTTTTTTTATTAATTATGCCAATTCGAATTAACTAATAATCATCGTTAAGACAGGACAACATCTGTCGGGTCAGCTAGTTAAATAATATAAATAACAGTGACAGCCGAATTTATACTGATTGAAAATGTTTGAGTTTTATTAATATTATGGTAAGTACAAAAGTGCAGATTTCATTAACCGTGATATGCAAATTGTTCATGTTAAAAAAGTTGCAATAGATATTATAGAAAGCTGTTAATTAGAGCTGTAGTAATGAGCGCAGATTTGCCTGTGTGTGTCGCAATACAAGATCAATCAACGGCATACAATGGCCGGCGTCAATTACGGATTGCTACCGTGAGCACATCAATCATGGATTACGCGTAATAATTATTGACAGACGAAATTACGGCCGGCGTTTCATTATGGTCGTATAAAGGATTCAATAATAGCTTTGAGATGAAGCCGTCTGCACGTTTGTGTGTGTGTGTGGGTACGTGAGTGTGTGTGGGATTATGTCAGGCGCCGCAAGTCGCAACGGTAGCCGCTCGCGAACGGGTTAACTCATGTTTACACTCCCCGATTGTCTTACTATAAAAAAAAGCGAACGGGTTAAGTTTACACTGACAAGCGACTGCTCGATTGTCTTACGGCTCTTGCCATGTTGGGTACTAACTTAAAAAAAATGTCGCTTTTTAATAAACTGATGACTTGGCTATTTTACCGCTCTCTGATCATGTAGAAAACGAGTAAATGATAAGTATTATAGACAGTGTATAATGTAATATTGTGTGACATCAAGAATGTAAAATTATGATAACTATTTACAATTAATGTTACTCCCTAGATTTTATATAAATTGATGATCTTGTCATATTTTTTCCTAGGTGTGAGTAGGTTTTACTAAAAGTAGGCATACTTTTAAAAATGTAAAATAGATACTTACTTAATAATAGGTAATTACCTACCAGTCATAATAAGGCAATAAATACTTACGGTACTTAACTCCTAACACGATAATTGCTTTTTCTAATTATTGTGGTCCTTATGAAGACAATAGTACTATTGTCTTCAAAAGGACTTACAATGTAAACATAAAATAAGTTTTTTTTTATTTTTACGACAGTCCAAGTACTGTAATATTATACTAACTGTATAAAATGTGTTTTAAATATTTAACTATGTATAAGGAAAAATCTTAAAATAGAATAGTATATTGTAAGTAGGTACAATATTCTATTTTTGAATTTAATTGAGTCTTAACAAAAAATCTAGTTTTTGTAAGAAGCCAGTTTATTATTAAGTTGCTTTACATGAAAGAATTAATTGGTCCATTAGAGTGATTAGATATTTTAAAATTTAATAAAGATTATAAATCCCGACACTTAAAAAATATAACGTCTTTGTTTACAATTTTTGTAAACGAAAAAAAGTGACTCAATTTTTGTAAACATGTCCTAAAGAGAGTTGATCGTCGCCCACGCAGTGTTCAACTTACTTCCAAGTATTTAACACTTACTTTCTCTTGGTCCTTGGTCCTGTGACCCCGAAACGACCCCGCGTCGTGTGCCGATGTACCTTGGGGTCAAATCGTATGGATCAATAAATGTAATTTTATATTTTATAAGCTTGATATTATAAAAACTGACTATTAATGGAACGTTCTTCTGAGAAAAAAATTAAAGAGAAAAAATTATCACAAAATTTTTGCATATCTATCAAAAATATGCATTTTTATTTTGAATGCAGTTACGACGTGAATGAAAATCTAAATTGAAAATTTTCCAGTAGCTCCTATCAGCGAGACTTCAAAAAAATTGCAATAAAACACATTTAAATCGCGTTATTTAAATATAATTGTAATAACCTATGTAGTTAATAGAAGCAAAAAAACTCTTTAGTCTTTTGTTCGAAACGAAAATTTTCCACTTGTAATGAATAGTAATGTGTTTGCATTAACGATCATGTCATTAAATGACAAATTCCGTGCCACGGAAAAATGGCGGCAGCGACGTCAGTCACACGTGCAGATAAGGTAATAGTGGAAAAAAAGAAAAATGTCACGTGCCGACTGCCGATTTGCAATCTCTTAATCACTACTCAAGCCCCACCATTTGCCCACCATAGTGCCAGTCGCTTCGCGCTATGTAAGCTTAGATTTTTTAAATTATGCATCGGATTTTGATGATTTCTAATAGAGTGGTTCAAGATTTGTATTTTAATACCTAAGTCTAGTAATACAAGGTATATTTTACTTAGCTTTAATCTGATCGTAGCTGGGCTGGTCGCTAGTTGGTTAGTATACCTGAGTAATTTGATATGAAAACGAATATAATTTCTGTAGACATAAAAAATACAACAATTTGGTAACAAGCTAACAACCAACAATAGTTACCTAATCATATTTTAATACTGACCTAGGTTTTTTTAAGAATAACAATTTTGGTATATTATTTAAAATCCACTGTTTTAAGCACTTGCTCTAAATAATAGCGTAAACAGACTGTCCTGTTATCTAGATTAAGATATAAATCCTAATAACATCACGTAGAGATAACATTTTACGATTACACTCGTGACATATTATATAAATAATAACAAGTGGGCAATTTTTATGGCTATTATTTTAAATTTTTTCGAGTTTTATTAATATTATTTTGTCTAAAATAGAGAGTTGACAGTAGTTATCTGTACCTACTATCATTTATTATGTGGATGTATAAAAATATTTTATGTTTAAGACGTGGATTTTTATATTTTTTCTCACCTGCTACAATGCCTATAAATGTACCGTGTTTACAGGCACAAAATGTATAATTTTGTTTTAGTACCATTTTTGCATATTTTGCTAGGTTTTAGTATAACTATAATCACAATGATATGTAACATAGGTAGCATAATATGCAAAATATTCCATTGACGTAAACGCAGATTCTAAATATAGTTGCAATTATCATTTGTGAATTAGATTTAAGTTCCGACACAAATAATTTAGCCTGCAAAAAGTAACACATCTAAGTAGTTATTTAATTTTAAACAAAACCTATAACATAATTATTACATAAATAATTTTAAGATTCCTAATTCACACAAGATTATCTGACTGCGCCATTTTATAGGTATTTTTTAAAATTAGATGGTTTTAGGTTATTGCTATTACTACTTTTAGCTTGACCTAAATATGATTTGCAATGCGAATGCAATTTGGAAGATTTTGTCGTGTTTCATTAAATTTTCCTTTCTATCGTTAGCTAATGAATATAATCATTAAAATACAATTACGATATAATTATCACAATCAGGTTAACGCTTCTTATAACGTTGTAATGGAAGTTTCCTATTGTAAAGAACCAGTCGTATTAAGTGAATTTAGCGTAATTACCTATTGATAATAGCGCTGTCGTGTAGGTACGTAGGCAACTTTATTATTCGTGGGCTGACGG
The DNA here is from genome assembly GCA_937595015.1 of Polyommatus icarus. NCBI lineage: Eukaryota > Metazoa > Arthropoda > Insecta > Lepidoptera > Lycaenidae > Polyommatus > Polyommatus icarus. The sequence continues at coordinate 5,524,265 of OW569338.1, read as the reverse complement.
CTAAAAATAAAAAACAAAAAAGGTAACAAAAAAGCAGCTCATTATTTAAAAAGTTTTTATTTAAAAAATATCGAAATTCAACTTTTTTTTTCTACGTACTTAGTGCGGAGTTAAAAAAATGTTCTTGTACAAATTCGAAATTCAATTTTTATACTTTTTGAATGCAACTCAAAAAATCCTGCTTAAAAACAAAATTGGAAATCTCCTGCTGAGGTTTTATTTGAATTACCAAAAAACAATAACACTAAAATGGAGACGGACGCTTAAAATAAACGAGGTTTACCTTAAATGGCTATAAGCCACTTATTAAAATATTGGATATTCGTTTACTGTGTTACGTAAAGATGTAAAAACTATTTTTTCATCCAAACAGGGATCGATATATCGATATTAATAATGAGTAAGCTGTAAGACAATAATAATAATATTATCATCAGCAATTTATCACATAGATAAGACTGAATATTTCCGTGTTATTTATTTCCTATTGATTTATAAATGGTCTGATAGTTTAAAATTGTTTTTTTAATAATATACTGTTAAGCAAACGCTCTTGACATAATATGAAGATTTTTTTTTTGTTTTACTTGGACTAGGGGTTCCAAAATTGAAAATTTAATACTTACTTACTAGCTGTCCCGGCAAACGTTTCTTTGCCATGCTAAAAAAGTATTATTTTATTGAATTAGTAACTAAATAAGTATGTCACCATGGCAATGTCTATCGATATCCCGTGACCCGCGTCGCATAAACAATGGTTGCTCTTTATAGACAAATAATTTGCAATAAAATAAAATTGCGACTATAATTAAACATCTAAGCTACCCTATCTCTCAAGTTGGAAAAAAAAAATGGTTGCCTGTAAAGTCGGTTTTACGGGCGAAGATTTTACGTGACAACGTGTGGGAGAGAGACGCAAGGCATTCGGCGGGCCTCTCTCTCGTTCGGTGACTCATCGTAACGTTACCGAGCGTTACACTTTTTCATAAGTGACTCCCAGCCGCAACCTAATTTAAGACGTTGTCACGTCAAAAAACATACATTAAAAAAAATAAACATTAAAATCGGTTAAGTAGTTTAGGAATCCATCGCGGACAAACATCGTGACCGGAGATTTATATATATTAGATAAATAAGTCGGTAATACAAAAATTCAGTCCCTAGGCTTAGCAGTTAAGAACTTAGGACACAACAGAAACAAAATCAACTAAATGTGGTACAATTTGATACGTGTTGCCTTAGCTAGGTATCCCTTTAGATAATAGTTGTTGACTAACAAGCAAACATGCTTACAGCCACGTTTGTAGCATTGTACAAACAAAATATACTTATAATTGTTGTACATTTTCCTGTACATAAGTCACGTAGGCTGTGGTTGAATCCGCTTACGTAGAAAATATGCCTTATGTCTATGGAATAAAGGCCATGTTAACAATAATAATAACAGTAGATTGGTTTCCCGGAATTACCACAAACCCCAAGTATTTTTGTATTTCTACGTGCGTTGTATCAGGGAGCACCGAGCAATAGGGTTTTGAAAATACTCTTTTTACAGTTGGCTAAAATTGCGTAAACGATTAGGTATGCTAAGGATGTAATAGATGGCTTTCTTTAGCACTTACTTATATTAATTTGAAGAACCCCATCCAAATCTCTACTTATTGTAGGCTTTCAGGCTATAGCACCAATCAACCTTCGCCATTGTTATACCTACCCACGGATTCACTCTTGCAATACCGGGGTAATTGGATTAAAACATTTTGATCCTTGTTTTTCCGTGGAGCTGCTGATTCTGTGTGTGAAACATGCAATTATATAAATTTATCCAATGATCAAGGATATGTTTTGAAAATCTGCCATCCAAATTTGCCATCAGATTCTGGTAAGCCTATAAAAAAAGAATTTTATACTGTCGTTTTTATGAAATTTTGTGCCTTGATTCGCGGTTTGAACTCTAAAACGATGATATGTCATATCTTATGATGACATAACAGTCCTATGTCAGTGATGAAAGATTGACGGACATCATTCTTGCGCCATTCGAATCCAATTAACATTTAATCGATTAGTAGGCTAATGAATTAAATGATCGGGAAAATTCTACCACTAATGCCGCTATACAACCTAAATCTACAACAGCTGTTGAAGATTCTGAAAAATATACTATTTATAGGAATTATATTTTGTCCCCTAGAAAACGTTGTAAGTAAAGATTATCATAATATTATTTACAATTATTATAGGTAGTCCAAAAATGAAGCTACTCAAAAAATTGCATACCTATAACATATTTTGAGGTTTAACATTTGGTGTGCCTTGATTTGAACTATCTATGTCTCTTCTCATTTGTTAGAAATAAAAAGAGTTTTTAATGAAAACTAAAAGAAAGTTATAGCTCTAGCTATATTTAATTTTCATTAAAATAATTATATTTACTGTTTTAACGCGTGCCAAATGCAATATCATTATTATTTCATTATGGATGGCCTGTCATAATTCTTGTACGTCATCATTATAAGCCTAAATCTACTCAGGTAACTGATTAGTCATTCTTAATTATCACTTTGATGTATTACTAAGAATCTTCAAGTCTTTTTGCAATAAGATAATGAGGAGTGTGCGTTTTTATTTCAAATTTAAAAACATTGTATCAAATCTAAATATGTCGGCAAAATTCTGACGATATTTCCAACATATTGTAATAGTAATATGATACTTATTTTACTGTGACACTGAGAAATAGTATCATTGACTTTGATATAACTCCAATATTAGGTAGATACCTATGCTTGTGACACTGTAGCGAATATCAATTATTGTAGAGAATCAATGCTTGATTTTATATCAGTATCAAAAATGTAGAGCTATGGACGCTATGACGCTTATATTTTTGTGAAAATATAATATGGTTTTAATTTTTATGCTTGTGACACTGTGACATAGCTCTAACATCAACTTATTAGCGACACTATTACATAGTTTCGTGTTGGATATAAGCTTGTGGCACTGTGTCACGATTTTAACGTTGGCTCTAAGCAACACCTCTCAAGTCGACTCCTGAAACTGTGACATAGCTCAATCGTCGATGAAGCTTGTGACTCTGTGACATAGTTGAATATGTCGACTTTAAGCCTGTAAGTCTGTAACACTAGGTATACCACAGTTCCAAAGTCAACTCTTCTGTGACCCTAAAATAGTTCCACGATGGCTCTATATTCGTGAGTTGTGTCTTGTGACACTTTCCACCAGCTTTAAGCCATCTCCTTTGTGACTCTAACATAGTTCCATGTTGGCTTGTGACACTGTGCCATAGTTTTTAAGTTGGCTCTATAACATGACACTGAACGATATCTTTAAAGTCGACTCCTCTGTGCATTATGACATAGCTCTATCATCCGTATTCCTTTGTGATGCTAACAAAGTTCTATCAGAGTTGGCCGACCTTCGATCAAATGTATATTAGTGATCGAAGTGGCCGACTCAGAAAAAAATCTCGTTTGTACGTTTGACGTGGTATGTCATATCGGCCGCCGCGCCGCGCGTCATTTCCCAGCATGGTAAAACGTCATGTTGAAATTTTCACTCGCCCAACTCGCGTAGATTTGCCCGTTAGCTTGAAGTCGAGGTACTCCTTAGTTCTGTCTATTTTGGATCAACTTCAGTTCCATGTTGGCTCTAAACTTCTGACACCGTGACACGGCGCGTGTGACATACGTGACGGTGCCTACGGCACGCGCGGTGAGTCAGCCCGCGTCACGCGAGGCCTGCGCGTGCGCAGATAACACTTATCACCATTTGCACAAGTGTACACCTTTGTTCTTTCAGTGTCATCACAGGTATGCGTCACCGAGGTTATTAGTAGAACAAAAGGTATCGATTGTATTCATTTAATGCTTTTCTCAAATTTACTAGAGGTTCGCCCGCGTAATAAGGAATTTGTTAAACCATACATCATTGTTTTCACACAAGTTTTATGACCCATCGCGCACTCGGTTATAAAACTTGCATGAAAATTGTGTCATTAATCATAATGTGCGCGTACCTTTACTGTATGTTGTCAATAATTTTTCTCCCCTCCTTCTTTCCTTTAACCTTACACATATTTTTTTGTTCTTAGCGTATTTCCCATCGTCACATAATTCTTATAACACTAATTCGGTTCACGGAATCTCTTACGTTGAGAATACGGGCCCGGATCTTAGACTACCGGTTTACAAAGGTCGCCCAGTCATCGCATAATTGTTTATCCTAGCTTTTGGAATATCTATCAGCGTCATCATGATCATCATCATTAGACATAGTTACATATCTATGTAACTATTTATTTCTATCTAAAGTAAGCTATCTAGCTTACAATGTTATAAAAGTTTTTTAAAATCAATTAACTAATCCAAATGACTATAACTTACTTACAAACTTATTTTGATTATGAAATATCGGCCAAGTGTGAGTTGGACTCGCACACGAAAGCAGGGATGGTCAGACAGCACTACATAATTTGTGTAAAAAAATAAAATTTATTAATTTCTTTTACTAGACCGCGGTTGTCTCAGAAATTCCTGTTTTACTTTTTAGCAACGGAACGTGACGGAACCCTAAAAATGAAGTTAAGTCTAAACTCTAAAGTACTCGCTGTCTGCAATTTAGTATGTATGGGCAAAAAGTCTATAAGTATATATACTTACATGTATTAAGATTTAAGACTTATATTATTACAAAATATTTTCGATTTGTACAATGTACATAGTAATATGATGAGCTAACTCCTGCAAAACAAAATCTTTTCTTTTCCCTGGTTTTCATAGAGCAAATCTCCATTGAAATACTGAAAATTTTCAGTTGTATAATATAATTATGACTACATAGTTTCGATGTCTATTCAACAATAAAAACCTTTTTCCAACTCTTTATCTTGCATGTAATATTTATCAATAAGTGTTAACAAGAACCGCTCCTATATAATTTTCTGTAGTTAGTGTGAAGTGTGAAATTATGACGCACAAAGACATTTTCCTGTTAACCGCTGTGATGTAGTTATAACAGGTCTACACCGGCTACTAATGCCTAAAGACCACAAAAAAAAAGAAAAGTTCAGAGCGAGTGAGTCATTTCTTTCTTCGGGTAACTGGTAAGTGACGTTTCGGTTTCGATGTGATTCGTGTAATTTTATCTAATTCGCTACATTTATCTACTCGCATGACGACAATGTACAGGTAAATACCCGTTATATAGAGTTTTTGTTTCGTAGAATTACGTTGCAATTCTTCTAAGCCTGTGCTGTGACTACTGACTACAACACGACGCATCGAAATGTCAAATTAAGGGGCCGGGTACCCTCGAAGTTCTCATACATACGTAATACCAAAATAATTTTCTCATACGAAAATATTTAACAGGTTTGAGTTATTTTTCAGGCTTAAAATAGTAATTATCTAGGTTCCTGCACAAAAATTTACTTCAAAATATTTAAACACTAAAAAAATTTTTTTTGTTTAATTTTTTTTTTAGTAAATTTACTACTAAATATTGAAACACTAAAAAATAGAGTAAAACACTAAAAAATATATAAATAATTAGTAAATTTACTACAAAATATACTAAAAAAATTTTTGTGTTTATATATTTTGAAGTAAATTTTTGTGCAGGAACCTAGGTAATTGCTATTTTAAACTGAAAAACAACTCAAAAATGTTAAATATTTTCGTATGAGAAAATTATTTTGGTATTACGTATGTATGAGAAATTCCAAGGGTACCCGGCCTCTTAACATGCGAGCTCCATAATGACGTCATCAAACCGTGTGTCTAGTTAATTTGACCGTGTTGTACATGATTTGTTATTTTATATTTAATATTAAATTACGCTAGTGGGTAAATTTATCAATGCTAACCTCTTTAAATAATTTTCTGAGCCCTTCATGACTTACGTGAAGTTTTATTTTCCTATCGCATCTGATGTTGAATCAGAACATAGTTAGCGATGCGTTTTGGCGGTATTTTTATACAAAACACATGACATTACCTATATTAGGAATGTTGATAGGTGTGATTGGTCTGCACGATGTCGACAATCGCCCGTAGAGTCATGTAGAGTTGCGTTAGGTTCTATCGTACGAACATTTTGTATGTAAAAATATATTATAATGTTGTAATTGTTCACAAATTTTAACCAAACGCCTGCACAAGGTGCTAAGTTTTTACTTACAATGTTTGTATATTAATTACTTACTTTGCAAATAAAATCTTTGAATCTTTGAATCACAACTCTGCCTTAAGCGAGGAGTGGAGCACCATGGGGTTTAGTGGGTAAACTAGAGAGAATCCCACATTCCCAATCCGCTGGGGATGCGTAAAGTATTTCCCCGTGAAAAAATGTATGTTGATAGGACGTGATGTCAAATTGCAAACAAAAAGGCAGATGGAGAGTGAGTTATTTGAGTCCCTTGTGATATATCATCCGTAATCACTTCAAACCGGTCAACACTCAGGTGCTTATTATAATATTAAACACTCCAAATATTTCTTCTTCTAATGACAAATATAATTCGGTAACGTAGGCTCATTTACATGTATTTAATTTGGGCATGTCACATGAATCTTAATTTTTATCACGTTACTATTATACTGCGTCGTTAATTTTCGAGATAGTTATATGAAGCACGTTATTCTTCATAAAACTCGGAATCTGAGGTGTCGGTTGACCATAATTTAATATGGGCCTTAAATGGTTAATTAGGATGATAATTTATAATCGTGAGATTATTTTTTAGTCACCTGCTTGGTCTATGGCTAGAGATTGAGAACTATAACAACATTTTTTTTAATTGAGTGTATGGAGAGTAGAGACAGACCCTGGTCTGGTCCTGATCCTCCTTTGAAAGAAAAACAGAGTTTTTATAATTTATTCACAGATAAGTACCATTATACAATTATATTTAAAACAATTGAATGAATTATAAACTCGATAATAATTATTAATTAGGTAGTTTATGTTTTCACTTGGAATTAATATTTGACAATAAGCCAATTAGACTGGCGGCATTACCTCGCTGAATGGCCAAACTAATACGTTGGCCGAGGTAAGCGCCAGCCCTGGGGTCATTTGATTTGGCGACCAGTCTTTTGGACACATCTTTATAGAGGGTAGGTATATTATATTTTATAGTTTATGAATATTATATTTATTTAAGTAAGTATTATAATATAAAATGTATTTTATTGTTTATGTATGTTTATTTTTACTAATTATATATAATTAGGTTTATTAATTATTTATATACAAATCCATTTATTTTATCGTTAATCCCTCGTATCTCATTACAACGAATGCGCCTGTATATACATTCTCAGTATCACCCTAAGGTTGGTTGGTAGAGAATGCCACAAGGCATTAAGCCCGCCTATGTAAATTGCATAAAGTGTGAATAAATAAATAAATTATAGATACAATTATAATTTAGAGTTATTCTTCATTGATGGCAGAGTTTATGGAGTTTTCGTTAATCCTTCATGGCAGAGTGGCTGCTGTTGATGCTGCTCAATCCTCAAAAACAAGGTGCATGTAACCTAACCCTAATACTGTTTGTTTTACAAAGACAAGGTGCAGTACCCGTTACGTCGACTACATCGCTCATTTGTGTTCATTTGGCGTCTCTGCAAATATTGTCGTAGCTGCCGACCCGCCAAAAGCGGCAAGATAAAGTGGCGCCGCCAAATACCAAACTAATGACATACATGTGCGCCGAAGAAAAAATGTGCCATTTTTTTCTACTAATCTCCTTCAGGCGCATTATGCATCTTGAGATATTTGAGCCCGGCCACTTGTGAAGAAACCGCCCGCACCGACTTCCAAATTCGAATTTTTGTTCGGTGTTTTTTTTCTTTTGGCAAACTGGCACATACTTTTACGCTAAAAGGCCTGAATTTAAGAAAGTGCATACTTAGGTATGGACGCTGTATTTCAATAACTTTTTGGTTTTGGCACCATATTATTTGCGTCGCAAAGAACTCTTAATAAAGCTACTGCCGCACTTAACTTGTCACCCCATTACAAATTTTGAGAAGCGACGTCCCGAAATGTCAAAAAATCAACTCTTAACTACCTCCAGCCGAGCCCATGTAGAAGATTGACTTGCGTAAGGATGCGAATTACCTGTCGTAATAACCCCGCCCTGATTACGTTTTTCGGATAAATGACAAGTGTTTAAGCCGTGTGGTTACAGGCGCACGCACATGTTACAATTTGGTGCATTTCGAGAAGTACATAATTAATAATATGAAACATTTAATAAAAATTATTCGGCTTTGATGATCAAAAATTCTAACCATAAATTATTATCACGATAAGAGAAACGGGCTGAAGATACTTCGGTGTCAAGAAATAAAACAATTTTTTTGGAGATGACATCGCGAAATTTTAAATTAGGAACAAGTGTAGGCGGGTATTTTTTTTTTCTTTTTTGCCACAATATTTCGGCATCAGCGTGAGCCGTGGAGACAATGCGCAGTGACACTTGTTCGTGAGTGATGAGGAGACGGTAGTAAACAGGTACCCAGACAAGTGCTTAAGTACGCCATCGATGTAGCGTTGGGATAGATGCACCACTTTGATGTTTTAAAATTAGAAAAGTGTGATAGGTATAGATTATAATTTATACCCTACAAGTTACAAGTTTACAACTCACAGTGTGTTCATAAAGGCAAGTATAAAGATATTAGATGTTACAATACGCGTTTAATATGTTTTCGTAAGTATATTGTTGTAAATAAAAAAATATTAAATTATCGTCATCATGCTTATTGGTAAAACTCCTAAACAAAGTTAACATTTTCTTTCATGGTTTTAAGAACACCACAAACATATATCAATATGTTAGTCTACGATATAACAGCGATTCCTGTAATAACAAATCCCTAGGGCTGAAATAACAATATGGCGCCAAGTTTTTGCCGCCGTAGATTACTGAGGTGATGGGACAAATGAAGTGACATGTCTGGCTTTTGTCACTTGAAATCCTGCTAATAACAGCACGGAGACACGCCTACTGTCTGTCCGTGTTTATTTTACACCTGAGACGAACTTAGTGCTATAATATAACTAAGGATAATACTTTTAGATACTTCGAGGCACAACTGCGGACTTAAAAATAGCCTGTCTAAATGATGATTACACGATTCTCGAAGGTTCTGTCGGGACGAAGTGGCCTGCTATCAGATATTTTGCCTGTCAGCTACTTGGTACCGCTATTTTTAAATTACTTGTAATTAGTTTTATTTTAAAGTATAAAATCACTCGGAACACTTTAATTGCATGTCTGAAGTACTTCAAGTCATTTATTGAAAGTACATTTTAATAATAGTCGTTTAATGTAAAGTAGTCCTAAGATATTATCTTACATTAAATTTTTGTGAATTTGGCACACAATTTCTGCAAAAACATCTTTACAATCAATGTACCTATTGTTAAATGGAGCGTGTCATAAAATATTGAAAATCCGTTAAGTCTCATAATGAACAAAACAATAAACTTAAGAGGTACAAAAAATCGAGTGGTACCTACTTTAAAAACAATGGTATCCATAACCGTAAACCAGGCCTAAGTTCCCGGAACGAACCCTTTTGCTAAGTACTCGCGGAAGCCGACACACACAAAGTATTTTTTCCACCTCCATTATTGCTCATTGTCAAGGACACATCGAAAATAATAAAACCTCCTTAGAAGATACCGCCGCGCCTTCATAAACGGCAAAAGTCATTTCGTGCCTTTATGGCGCGGGCGAAAAAAAAAACTTGTCAAAAAGAGCGGTTAAGCTTTTGAATATTGTTCGACATTATAGGAATTTGAAATTTGGAATTGGAGTAAGTAATTTTTTTATTTTATTATTTTTTTTATTAAGGGCCTGTTGTTGGTTATGAATTGTGTAATACACTATAACAGTAGCTTATCAATAATTATAATATCAATAACAGTCTAAGGGCCTGTTTCACCACTTCCTGATGAAGTGCCGGATAGGCTATCCACAACTTTTTTGACAGATTCTCTATACTCTGTTAAGTTAAGTGGTGGATAGCCTGTCCGGCACTTATCAGAAAGTGGTGAAACAGGCCCTTAGACTGTCATTGATATTATAATTTTTGATAAGCTACTGTTATAATGTATTACACAATTCACAACCAAAGATAAGCTTCAAAGGTTAATTATAAGAATACCAATAAAATTTTATTGGTATTTCTCATTTGGCCATAAATTTTTAGTGGTTTTAGGTATATATTTGATCGAAGGGTTTTAGATAACTCTTAATGCGATTAAATCCACAAAGCTTGCATAAAGCATGATGCATTTAAATAATTGTAACATAAAATCTTAATAATATAATATATAATTCTTCTGTGAGTGTGTATGTCACTGAACTTCTCTCAAACGACTGGACCGATTTTGATGAAATTTTTTAATTAATTGTTTTTTTAATTAATTTTTAATTTATTAGTAGTTGTTGATTTTGGAATGTTTTACATTGGATCCGACAGACGGCGCTACCATCGCAGTGTCAAATTTTAAATAATATTCGAATTCGAATTTTAATTTTAGTCTGTCCCGACAGTTAGCGCTGCGATCAAATTAAAAAAAAATACTTTATATACAAAGAAACGTTTGCCGGGACAGCTAGTATTATATAAACATTAAAATGACTAGGATCAGTCACCAAATTCCTTATCCTTGGTTGAAGGATATGTCATATTGTAGCATTGCCTAAATTAGACAGAACTATTTAACACAGCTATTGAATAGAGTTTAGACGTAATTTAAAATTGAATTTTAAATAATATACTTAATATATTATAAGTAATGTTTTTCACTAGTACAAAATATTTTGTAAGTAAAATTATAAATAACTTAGGCTATATTTGGATATTATTAACACGTCCCAATTGATTAATTTTAAGTTTTGAATTCTTTCGTATTTCATTTTCTTTTAAGCACATTTGGGCTATTACGAGTAGTATCTGTATGGGATGTTTAACAAACATTATACTTTGTCCATGCAAGTACCTATACTGCATAGTGCATGCACATGGCACAGATTAGGCTAGGGATATATTGTCACATGTAACTAATACATGTGTGTGTAATTATATGCATGTCGTAGTGTAGCATCATGCTCTAAAAGTAGACTGATAAGGATTAAAACATGCAATCGCTATTTACGAGGAAATGTTTATAAATATAGCCTGTGTAAAGGTGCGTTCACACTTGATGACTGACCGTCGAGCTTTTGTTGATCAGCCTGTTTACTCCTACTTTCTTTAGGGTTTAGTTAAACCTGGGTTAATAATTAAATAATCATCATCATTTGTTGTTTAATCCCTCGATTGCGGATTCTTGGAAATCTATTGTTATTACCGGTACCGCGATCACCGGTGATCTTATGGGGCTCGATAGGTTAATAGATACGACTATTGACAGAAATAAGTAATAATTAATAACATAATTGACCCATGCAGGTACTTTGTCGATGTACAATTTTTATTAATAAGTATGTAATAACAAATTACAAATACTGAGCTTTGCCTTAATATTTACGAGATGTAATCTTTACATTTGACTATTTGTGTAAGTATTGTTTTGCTGTTATAACATCTGAGGATACTGTACTGTAGTGAACTTCGAGTTAGAACTTAGGCCGATAATTAACCGCCTACTTTTCAAGTCCACTCGTCACGTAGTACGCACACACCCAGGTATTTCTCTCACCATGTCATTACGCCGGCGGCGCACGGTAGCTCCTGGCGGTCCGACGATATCATCTACAAATGAGGGGCTACAACGCTCACGGTGGCTCGTTACACAAATTGACGTGGTATGCGTAAGTGCGAAATAAAGTTATGGCCCACGAATATTGATGGAGGTTTTGAAGAAGACAGGTATCGGATCAGTAGTTTTCGTGTGATAGTAGAACAAACATACAGACAGACAGACAGACAAAAAAACTGACCACATTTTTGGCTTGTATAGCGATGTAGTGACACCCTCCGCTTATTATTTTTTGAATATCTTTAATGTACAGAATCGTCATTTCTTCAGTTTTATTATATATATAGATGCGAAAGTGTGTCTGTCTGTCTGTCTGTCTGTCTGTCTGTCTGTCTGTTACCTCTTCACGCTCAAACCGCTGAACCGACTTTGCTGAAATTTGGTATGGAGATACTTTGAGTCCCGGGAAAGGACATGGGATACTTTTCATCCCGGAAAAATGTATGGTTTCCGCGCGATAAACGAATTTTGGCGCAACGGAGTTGCGGGCGTCATCTAGTTTATAAATAAAATGGAATTTACCGCGGGCTGATTCTGTATCGTGCATTTGTGAGTTAATCACTGAGTTAGTAACGAAACGGAGGAGTGAGCAACCGAAAGGTCTCACTTTTGTATGCAAGTGAATACAAAAAGTGGCACTTTCCGTTACTCACTCCTCGGTTTCGTTACTAACTCAGTTATTAACTCACAAATGCACGATACAGAATCGGCCCGCTGAATAAGAACGAAAACACGTTTCATAACGAATTTTCACATACAGCCTGTAAGTTTCAGCCAGCTTCAATTCGTTTTAATGTAGACAATAGGTACTATTCGATCAAATTAAAGTAAAATTTATTTCTTAATGTGCGGTAATTATGTAACATTAAATTTTGTAGCGTTATAGCCTGCACATAGATTAAAGATTTATACTTAAATCCAAACGAATCGCAGAAAACGAATTTACATCTATGTAGTTACAATTCACGTTATATTATTATGATCCAAGCCTATAAACAATACTCGTAACTGCCTCCGTTTTAGACATTAATTAAGAACGTAGTTATAATTGATGGGTGTGTACAGTCATGCATATAATTTATAGTTATTATTCTGAAAGGTTTCAAAATCAATAATATTAATTTGGAATGACTACCGCGTGCCCCGGGCTGCTATCTACGAATCTTCTTAATTACTAGACTACCGGTCGAGCCTCCAAGCCTCAGGGTAAGTCGATTATGAATTATCTTCGTAATTATACATTTTGTTATTTAAAAACTTAAACGCTATTGAATAGCTTCCGTCGATGGTGACTGCTAAAGCAAAGGTTTTTCGTCGCAAAGTAATTGGTAATGTCTACGCGTTGACGAATTTTCTTGCGTGAAGTAAGTTAGCGCGAGAAATCTTTACCAAATCCATACAAACACAAATGCTAAAGTATATCTGTTGCTCCGTTTTGAGGAAAGTGCACGATTACCGCGTGATAATCGAATTGTCTACTAAAATCGCATTAGCTACTTTTTTTTAGTAAAGTTCCTCCTTCCTTTATATAAATTTAAGTTTCCATGTGCCAAAAGCGTAGCCTGCCTTGGCGGGGCACCATAAAAAAAGGCCTTGGCAGCCCTTATAAAAGTTAAAACTTCTCACAAAACTCACGCTTTACGCTGGTAATAAAGGAATTCCATTTTTTTATTTGTCACTTGTGAATTAGAAAATGAATATTAGGAAAGTTGTTGTTCATTTTCGCAAATGCACGTTGGGGCGCCATGGCCCCAGGGCACCGCATAATTGATACGACAGATACGGCGGTAGCTACGCCCCTGCCAGATACTACATTTATGGTTGAAGTTGCGGAAAAACTGATGTAATATTGAAAGGTTTTATGTTGGTTTTATGCTTCGTGTCATATGACAGTTACGCGTTTATGCTAATTTGGTCTCGATTTCTTGGCGCCAAGGAAAGTTGATATGAGAATATCCTGTCCTTTATAGCTTTAAGTATTTAGTCACCACTCACCGATGATTTAAGACGTGCTTAAACTTTAAGATGCATAAAACTACGCCTCATTAACCGACTAAACTGGCTATCATTTCACACGTATGGAGTTACCATACGTGTATTAAATGTATAGTTAGATCGAGATAATTTTTTTTTCATCGTTAACTACTTCGGCTGAAGCAAAACGAGCGTAATTTGCGAGTTGTTAGTCGCAGAATTTCGGCTGGTAGAAATCTGCTGCATTCAGTTTTATACAAAAGTCCTGTTTGATTCACACGAGCGTAATTTTTTGAGTTATGATTTGTATGAAAATTGAAAAGATTTTTACGCGACCGAAATTCTGCAGTAGGTAGGCACTCTGTTCCGACCACAGATTACCCCCCAGTTCCGACTCACAAGTCACAACTCACAAATTACGCTCGTTTGGCCTCACCCTTATGAACGTAGTCACTAGTCGCGGACTTAAATTTTTTTTCATTCAAATCGGTTCAGCAGCTTGAGCGTATAGATTGCAGACAGATAGGTAATATTATATTATTTAATATTTGGTATTTATTAATATGGATGTCCATTGGTAAGCAGAAAGTCTAGAATATATAAAATATTAATAAAATTCCACACACCTTACATCACTATTATGCATCCACTATCATAACAAGAGTAATTTTCATCCAGGTGTCAGCTACCTGCTTCGACATACCCCCTAAACAGCAATTCCTAAGCCCACTTAATTATTTATTGCTTATTTAAAATCAATTTTAGCTCGGAGGCAGAATATAAATAAGCTAGGATATACAGGCCTTGGTATAATGTGTTTATATTATTGTAATGTTGGTTAAATGGTCTACTTTATGAAAAATATAGATTATAATCTTGATGAACACAAAACATAAGGTAGAAGATATTTTTAATCTCTAATATATAAAATTTTCGTGTCACAATGTTAGTCCACGAACTCCTCCGAAACGGCTGTACTGATTTTTACCAAATTTTATATGCATATTCAGTAGGTCTGAGAATCGGCTACTCGGTACTTTATATATTGATAAATACATTTGTTGAATAAATAATAGTAAATTATTACAACCTGAAACTGACGGCGACCATTGTTGGTAGCGATCGACCTTGCCATGGTGACATACTTATTTAGTCAGTTCAATAAAATAATATGGCAAATATATTTTGGCAAAGCAACGTTTGCCGGGACAGCTAGTACTGAATAATATCTTATCAAAAATCTATCTATTCTACTAAAAAGTTCTGTCCTTGATATTCTATAATCTATGCAGTATACACAAAAGGTTGCTATAATATCATTTATATTACATTCCTAGCTTTAAGGCTGTATAAGAGTGACTATAAAGTCACTATAACTTATAATAAAATAACATATAATACTATATAATAATAATATATAATAATAATAATACTATATATTATAAGTTATTTGTTATATACTATATAACAAATAACTTATAATACTATAACTTATAAGCTATAAAGCTTATAAGTTATAGTATCTAAATTGAACATTCGACAGTAACAAAGTCTTTGGATCAGAGAAAATTGGAAATTATAATACAAGGAATGAAATAAGGATCTGTTACGATCTGAGGTTACGACTATATTATCTACAACCTAATTACTGTTATACAAAATAGTACGAATAATAAAAACTAAGGAAAAGTAACTCCGTCAAAAAACATGTTCTACAATACTTGTCAAAAATGTATACCTATTACCTAGGTAAAATTTTCAATACATTTGCAATATTTCAAATCAAATCATTTATTTCATTGGGTTGCCTTCAGCGGTATCAGGCTGACATTACATGACAGTTCGAAAGGAACCAATACGGTAATAGTCTCCCATACTATTACAGTTTTTTACGTTTCCTTAATTTTTATTAATCGTAGCCTAGGCTAAAATATAGGCTGTTGAAATGAACAAAAGGTGCGATTTTTATTGAAAAACTGTGAGCTTTATTGGTATTTTAATAACGAAAACATGCAAACGAGATGCTAAAAATAGCTAATTAGTATGGTATTAATTGCTCCGTGGCGTATTGTGTCACCTGAGAGACATTAAATGGTATATAAATATTTAATTACTAATTAATAATCGCCTTGAGTGGAGAAGGCATAGGTCAGCCGAAAATTGAAATATCAGTCAATTTGTAAACACTTCGGAGCAGTAGAAGAGCGTGGCGGTGGTTAGAGGCTGGATACATAGAGGTGACTTGCTTTGCAAATTTTAAAATATTAAAAAGACTTTTCTAAATAATCAAAAACAGTATACCTACTGCGTGACTGGTGAGACATGTTCAATACTCGAGGACGTGATATTTGGCTATTATACTAGATGGAAAAAAATAATATAAAAAAAATAATATCAATCAGATCACTGAGTAAATATAGCTTAAAGTTAAATAATTATAGCCGCGTAATTTACTTAGTGTTTATGAAAAATTTGAAAAAAATTAAGGACTTAGGTACCTAATTTTATTACATAATTATAGGCCACTAACCCGAAAGAAATTAGTAACTTGATAAAATTTTAGGGGGTTGTTAAAGAAGGTAAAATAACTTACCGTGTGATTTTGCAGCGTCCTGGGGTGTAAATTTAATACACGTTACAAAACGGTAAGAACAACCTAATTCCAAATTTGCAGCGTGTTACTAATTTTTTACGCAATGTTATTAACAAAAAACCTTTTCACCCCTTTTCAACCCTTTCCGTACACCGCAGAACGCTGCAACGAAGGTAACGAACGAAGGTAAAATAACACGGTAAGTTATTTTACCTTCTTTAACAATCTCCTAAAATTTTATCAAGTTACTAATTTCTTTTGGGTTTTGGCTTTAATGACTGGCCTATACGAGTATAATGAGAATCGAGTACAGAGTACTCTGCAGAAATTCTGCGACTCACAACTCGCAAATTACGCTCGTTTGGCTTCACCCTTCGCCAAACTGTGGTTTTGAACGATGTTACAACGTGAGGTTCATAATTCAGCGCCTATTGTGTGTCTATCTGTCCGTCATTTTAGGGTTCCGTACCCAAAGGGTAAAAACGGGACCATATTACTGAGACTTCGATGTCTGTCCGTCTGTCTGTCCGTCTGTCTGTCTTCAGTCTCAAAAACAGCGATAGCTAAACTTCTGAAATTTTCACAGAGTGTGAATTTCTGTTACCGCTATAACAAAAAATACTAAAAACAAAACAAAATTAATAATTAAGGGGGGCTCCCATACAACAAACGTGATTTTTTTGGCCTTTTTTGCTCAATTTCAATAGTGGTATCTATTAGACACTTGAAATTTTCACAAAATCCTTGATTGTATAACGTGTTCTTTAATAATTCATAATAATTTTTTAAATTAAAAAAAAATAAAAATTGAGGGGGGCTCCCACATAAACACACGACGTTTTGCCTATTTTTGCTCTTATCTTAACGGTACGGAACCCTTCGTGCGCGAGTCCGACTCGCACTTGGCCGATTATTTTTTCAACATTTGCAAAATGCTCGGTTTCCATGTGTCATGTTTTATCAAGCACTTACTTTGAGTAAGCGTAAAATTGTATGAATATTTCGTTTTAAGCAAAAAATGCGCTCTGTCGATTTAAAAAAAATACTCTTGTTACTAGAGTATTTTTTAAATCGACTTGATTTGTACTAGAGTCTGATACAAATCAAAGTATTTGGTATTTTTCTGAGCTTTTCATAAACTTTTCTTAATATTATAGTAAAAGCTAAAGCTGAAAAGGTTGTAGTCACTATTTTAAAACAAAATAAACAATTTTGATTCAATACTATCGACTCATCCAGTTTTGTTATAAATTCATCATGCGTGACATGTCTTAATGATTAAGAATTTTTATTAATATGTCTAAAATAGCGCCTACTTATTACGAAAGTGTTACATTTCTCGGCGTATCAAGATGGTCCAGATTCATAATTATTATTTCATTAATAAAATACAAGAGTTCGGTAATCATTTAAACCGGTGCATATTTTGACTAGATAATAATCAAATCAAATGCAGTAGCTATAAAAGGGAATGGTGTATCAGATTGTTATTGAAGTTCAAAAAGGAGACACTGACAAGACATGCAATATGGACAGGAAACATATTATAATACGAACGAGAAAAATAACATGATATTAAAAAATAAGTAAATTAGTATACAGGGTACAAAGTGTTACTTTTTATGGGCAAGCTAGACACTAGGGCATATTTTGTCATAGAGATAAAAATATTATACTTATAGTACCTAGTCAAAGGCTCACTCTATACACAGTACACTCTATACAGGGTGTAACAAAAACAAGTGATAATACTTTAGGGTGGGGAGGGGAGTTCGCTGCAAAAGTAGCATCTCTCAAAGAGTAACTTTTTTCACCTGTGTATGGAAAAATACATGATGCTTGCCCATACAAATCACAAAAAATGTTTTGCTCTTTGAGTGCTGCTACTTTCACACTGAACTCTATTAAAGGAACACAAAGGTTACACACATACACAACAGCCTAAAGCAGTATAACGTACAACTAATATATATTCTGTGGTATAACTTACGTTGTTACACTTTGTATAAGGGACACATACACAACTTAAAGTGTTATATTCTCTTTATTTTGCTACACCCTGTACATAAAATCCGTGTACCAGCCTATAGGCTATATAGGCCATATTATGAACAGTAATTTAAATCAACAGCTTTCAACCTTGACTGTTGAAAATGTAACACACCTTCGTTGAAAACGGAATAAATAAATACGTTTGCAACATTAATTAAGTATATTATGATCTATTCTATGGGTGTTCTCAAGCATAAATTGCCGCTTTAGATCTGTTAGATAAGACATTTGGTAATTAGCAAGTTAATGTAATATGGACCAATGTTTAACGTTCAAAACCATAGTTTTTTTTATGGATTCTTTAGACACAAGTCAACTAGGCAGCAAGCTTGCTGCTATGCTACCAATTACCATGCTACCACAATCTTTTGTGGCAAATTTTTTTATGTAATATTATTTAAAATTAATAATATCTTGATTTTTTCAGCAGAATAAAATCTCGACCAAGAAATTCTAGACTCTCTTGGTTAGGTTGGTTGTACAACCTAACGATCTAAAAAAGTAGTTGTTTGAGTCTCATAACGGTTTGGTGGTACGGGCCCTGGACCGTGGACGATGGACTTTCTAAATAAAAGGCTTTTATAAACGATCTAATATGCACACACATTCATTACATGGATCATACTTAAAGATACGAACTTTCAAGCTATTAGGTACTACTAAATTACTTATAAACTATTTAGCTTTTCTCTTAATTCAGCGACTTCTATAAGTTATGAGCTATGAGTTAGAGCATAATAAAACATAAGTAACTTACTTATGTTTTATTATGACTAGTTCATTTAAGATCCCTAGGTCATTCAGAGTCAAACCCTAGTTCCTAGATGCATAAGTCCGGACTCCGGATGCAGCATTAGGAAAATCTAGGCACGAGTATGCGAAGGTCGATCGTGACGTCAGAATCGCGTCACTGCAATTACTTACATGACTTGCTGACTGTATATCATAAGATGTCACGTGCTGGTGGCAGGGCTGCCAAAAGTTAAAAGAAAGAAAATCTTAAAAAACTTTGCTCACGAGTCCATCGAGTGATGGACTAAATTGTTCATATTCCTTGTTCATATCCCAAAATCATCCCGTGAATGGTCAACGCACTTAAACTTTTTATACATGGTGCGTGAAATAGTGATAAGTGATGTCCAATTGGACGGCTCGTCTATGGTCTATCATATATGGTCACTATGGTCAAAATACAAGTAGATATTATAGTTAAAAGCTATGCGAAATTTTAAGACTATATGCTTTTTAATTTTTCTGCAAAAGTATCCAGAGTAAATGATTTAAAAATTCCGATTTCAATTCCGAAAATTTTAGTAGTTATTTTAGTTTTACTACGTGATTTGGAAATGAATATATTTTTTCCATTTCATACTGTGGCAAATCAATTACTTAAATGGGTTGTTCATTTTTTTAAGATAATTCTTTAGACATCTGCCTATGCCCATGAGTTTTTATGCAAGTAAATAATCGTTATCAGTATTTAATCTAAGAACTCATTATTCGACCTTAACCTAATTGTTACTACTCTAAATACGATTATTTTGCCTTTATTCTAGCCGCTATAGGCTGACTTCTTTTTGCCAAATTGATAAAAATCTTATAATAATAGTATACTCCTCTGATTTATATATTATTTAGGCACCCACCTGCGAAAAATTTGGCTTTTTTAATGATAGGCATTGTATATTATTTAAATTTATTAAGACCAATTAAGAAAAATTTCTTTTAGTTCCTTAACCTTTGATTTTTTGCTCAAAACATTGTTTTAGCATTAAATAATATTAATGGGCATAATTTTATTTACATAGCACTAGAAGATAGCAAAGATATAATTAATTTGTATGACAGTTAATGCCTACTGTTTGAGCGGGCTTACTCATTATAATGAGGATATAAATTAGACTAGGCCTATTTAAGATCATAATTTATGATTAAAATTATCATAAAAATAATGAATACAAGTAGCAATTTTTGATGATATGCAAAATCTCTGCCAACTGACAATGATTTTTTTCATGGCAGAAAAACCGTTGCTTAAAATTCTTGGCTGGATACTTAAAAAAAGTGCATTCGATTTTTAAAACTTGAATGGAACACACTTGTAGGCTTTCGCGGTTATGGCGAGTATCTACTCATGTGCAATACTTGTGGTACCGTTCTCAGAACTTTGTAAGATTTCAGTTTTTAAATCAGTTTCAAGGCAAAAAGAAGGTAAAAACTGCCAAAAAAAGATAAAAGCTGCCTAAGAGTATATCGAGATATTTATCACATTTAATTCTAGGATTAGACATACAAAACTACCTTATTTAGCGTCAGAACTAATCAAATATATTTTACTAAGGGCCTGTTTCACCGCTTCCTGATAAGGCTATCTACCATTTAATTTGACAGATGGAGTATGGAAAATCTGTCAAATAACCCTATCGGGCACCTTATCAGGAAGCGGTGAAACAGGCCATTAGCATCCTAATACCCCTTTCTACATAAAATTATTTATCTACAACAAAAATATTTAAATCATAAGGAAAAAAATATCAAAACGTCATATCTGTCGGCTAAGTAATTTACGGTCGTAACTAATGAAAATTCCTATATGAAAACACGCCCGCCTACGCCTAACACAAAACGAAACATGTAGCTAATGCGCACACACACGCGCACGCTAGTGTGCGTTGCGCGTGCTCGGCACTCGCACTACGGCTTCTTATTATTATTATTTATTGTTGAATAATGTGAATGGTAATACGTGGTTGTTCACGATCTCGCATAACACCTGCCGTCTTTTCCCACAGTCGCGCTGTCCGGGAGGCGCGCGCGCAGGAAGTGCGAGCGGGACGGCCGACACGCGCGCGTTCGCGTGCGTTAGAGCGGGACGGCGATACTGTTGCGTAGCGCGTAGCGTCGTAGCGCTGAAAAAACAACAACAGACCACTGGACTGAGTTAAGACTTTGTTAATTGAAATTGTGTAAATCAGAAGCTTATGTAATGACTATGCGGGTTGTAAAAAGCGAAATCTCCTTTTTGTTTAACCCCGTATATAATGAAGAGCTGTGTCGTTGTAACCGGCGCGGCATGTTGGCGCCTTCGCTTGTATGTGTGGACGATTTATGTGCAAATGTGATATAAATTATGAAAACTGCTAACTTATATCAATTCAATTACGCTGGACATGTACAGACTAGCGTGTTAATTAAATTGTGTTCTGCAAAACAAGAGTTTATTCTTTTTACTGTGTCAACTATAACATATTTATTGATATTTCTGTTTGTGCATCTATAATCTATTTGTTAATTTTCAGTGTCTATTTTAGTGCATATGGATCTCCTTACGCTTTCTATGTATCTTGATAAATTACTGAAATTAAAATATTTATCTTAAAGAGTAGGCAGAAGCGTGTATATCGTGCGCTACTTAGCTCTACATTAGCATTTGGACACTAATTTATTATAGGCTCTCAAGTTTGCTCCCATTCTCACACCAAAATATTCACAGAACTATCAATAAACTAGCTGTCCCGGCAAACGTTGTTTTGCTATAATAAAGTATTTCGTCCATATTATTTTTGATTGAAGTGACTATTATTATTATATATGTATGGCACCATGTCAATGTCCATCGCTATACCGTCGCACAATCAATGGTCGCCGTCAGTCTCGAGTTGTAATAATTTACTATTATTTATTCAACAAATGCACTTATCAATATAAAAAGTACCCAGTAGCCGATTCTCAGACCTGCTCAATATGCATATAAAATTTGGTAAAAATCAGTTAAAAGACGTTTCGGTAACTAATGATATAAGATTCAAATTGTTTATTAATATTATAGTTTTTATCATACAGGGTGCAATTAAACCTTCCTACCATTTTTTTTCCTGGGCTTAGGTATTATTTAATTTTCTAATAGAGTAGCTATGGTGTTCTTAAGACTGTCACTTTAACCAGAAACCAGACAAGGGGTGGTGTCGAATTTCGAGATGTTCGATAAACAATGATTATGTACGTCTATGCCGATTTCGATGGAACACAAACAGATAATACCGTTTATAACCACTTCAATAGGCACCACGGATGTTCGCCATTTAGTTCCTTTCAACCCAATGAATGCCATAGTTAAAATGACTATAAAAATTGCTCATCCCGTGCCTTTCAATACTGCGACTCTACCAAACAATTCTGAACTCTATCTTTGATTGTCAGAGTATAAAATCCTTTGCGAAATTTCCCGAAGATTGTCCACCATGTAGGTCATTCTATTAATCGTACCGGATGGGACGATAATGTTTCAGAGATTTTAAAAAAAAGCGAAATATACTCCTTATGTTACGTCACCTTATACTTTGGTTAGCTGGCGACAGTTTCTGAACAGATTGTGTCGGTCAAAGAGTTTTCGGAGAATTAGCATTTTTTGTTGCAGCGAAATTTCTATTTAATGTACTGCTTTGTAGATCTTCTGTGTGTAAAGTAAAAGAAGATATTTGCTTTTAGCACTTCAATTCAGCGTAGCAATTCCTAATGTTTGGATACCAGCCAAGAAAGGTTATTGACAATGCTTTACCACAAACTGATAAAGTAAGTGAACTATGGATAATGGAATTGCGAATGACTTGTGTCTAAACTCTAACTCAGAGGTTCCCAAACTTTTTTTTGTCATAGACCACTTTTAACATTTTGCTGGATCCGGTGGACCCCACAGCAACCCCCCCCCCCCCCTAATTTAGACTTACAAGTCACAGTGCAAGGAACCAATAACCTTTACTTCGGAGTGGTAAAAAGTAAACGCAAACATTTTCTTGTTTTGTAGCTATTTAACACAAAAATTACCAGACTTTCACTTATTTCTACATCTCCTCGCTCTGTAATATTTAAACTGCTATTAATATAATATTGCCTGCCTATATTCATAGGAGAAGTCAAATCGGGTCATCTAATTTTCATAGACCCCCGTTAACGACTCGTGGACCCCCATTTTTTTTCCACGCAAGCGTAGACCCCCATCGGGCTCCCGTGGACCCCATGGGGTCCACCTGGACCACTTTGGGAATCAATGCTCTAACTGATGCTGTTTCTGTATTCAGATTCTATATAATAATTCTGGAGTCAATCACCAAGTTGATTTAAATTTAATCCTTGTCTTTCTTGGTTACCGTATTTATGATAATGTAAGAGTTGATGTTTCAAGTTTCAACTAAACAATTAGCAATAGCCTGGGCTTTTGCTAATTTTTTAGTGTACTGGAAGCTAGTGGTTATTTAATTTTGAAGACATGTTATAAATTATTATAGGATACGTCTCTACTTCTCTACTTACTCTACTGATACTTATTCAACTAGATTGATGTGTTTGATGAGAATATAATTAAAATAAAACATGACCAGCCCAAACGGCAAGATTCGTTCTGTTGCTTCGTGGATCTTTTAAGGTCGAAGACTTGCCAGATTGTTGCTACTTGCTGGAGCAAAAAATTAACGCTCTCTGTGCGGTATTTTTTAGTCAGGCATTACAGGATAACAGCTTTGATTTAAGCCGTTTAAGGACCGTTAAGATTGTGAGTCAACTTCGTGCGTGAAACATTTGGCGCGGCCAGTGCGGTCGCCAAATGTCTGACACCCAATACCACGACACCCGACACCATTCCACCACCGAGATTGAGCACGAAGGTCGACCCTGGTGGTATTTTTTCCCAATCGCGTGACGATACTGACGATGCTATTGAAATTCCGCTATTTTAGTCAACATCTCACACCAACCTGCGAAGGGGCCCCGGGTGGAGAACCATGGTTAGAGGCTATGCAGGGAAAATAATATTCAAAACCAAGAAAGCGCGTCGACTACTTACGAACACCTATTTAAGGGAGAAAGGAGATGGAACACCATGACATTACGCGAGGTAAACCGAGTACAACCGAATTGAGCAATTGTAATTATTAACGGTTGCGAAATCCGTATAAATCACTAAATATGCTGCATTTCTCTCACAAATTGTCCGTGTTTTATGTTCTCCGTCCCTCTCGCACCTATCCGCTTTATTCTCCGTCTCGCTCTCATGTTGATTGTAGTAGCGTTTGCAGCACGTGCGACACGTTAAAGGCAGAGCTTTCCCACGGTCGGACTCGAGCCCCTCTCCCCCCGCGCAGCCGCTTACCCCTCCCTCGCCCGAGGCAGCGCGTGATAGTCCGACACTCGTGCCAATGAAATAATGTGCCCACACAGCACGTACCAATTGCCGTAATGAAAGACGATTCACGAATTGTGACCGCTAGAGATATATAATTATATGTATAGAGACTAGAGTTAATATATTATTATGTAGAGATATATGCCGTTTTTAATTAAACAGAGGAAATTGATAACGCTAATGACCGCTATTTCCTTTTGCGATATTCGAATTTAGATTTATAACTGTTCTTTCGTCGCTTTTAATGGGTAAGTACTAAATTTTTCAAGTTTTGATCCATATAGTTTTTGTTATTCAAAGTAGGTTTTTGTTTCCGTCTATCTTGTTAATTGAGGAGGTTACTTTCTAATCAAAGTTATCTTAGTTGCTTCTTTGTCGATAAATTTTATTGCCAATTTTAAACTTAATGTACTGTTTGATGAGCTTTTACTACTTTTTAGTCTATAATTGATAAAAAAGCTTTTAAACTAAACTTTTGGCCTATTGACATTATTTTGGATACTTTTTAGATAACTTAATGAGTGAATTAACATAAAAATACACCTTGTCATGGTAGAGTAGATTTTCTAGGAGTTCATCTTGATTAGAAAAAGTAGGAGAAAATGCTATAAGATTCTCACATTTGCTGATACTTAATTTTCAATTCCTAAGCGTGCTATAAAAAAGTGTGCGCGTAACGGGGCGAAATCAATTATCATCATCAAAGGTCACGTATAATGCCATTCAATATCGAAGAAACTAGCCCCATGTCTTCCTTTCCTCGTTTGAAATCCAACCCTAATAGTTCAGATTAAGGTCCAGTTTTGAGTGCCGTATCCTGGTTAACTATTAAACATTATTTGTTAACAGCGTATCCAATTGTGGTATCTGTGCAGACACAGTAAGAGCTATAATGTCGGGCGACTCGAGCCAGGAAGCGCATTGTCGGGTCACGTTCTCACTACTCCCCCTTTCTTATAAATTGCACTTTTTTCTGTCGCATATGGCCGAGGAAACGGTGCGTTCCCACGGTGGCGGAGCGGAAAAAACACGCAGATGTTCGATTGTTGATATCTGGTGATAAGTGGAGGAATTCGCGATACATGTTTTGGAATATTATGTACTTAGTGACGTAAGATGGTTCGTTTTGAAACTTAGCAACATAGTTTGCGAGAGGAATCCGTAACAACATAACCCGCCTGACAGTCGGGTAAAAACAGATTTGGCAGAATACTTATAGCAACATAGGGTGCGAAAGGGACTTTGTTTTTGGCAGAATATTACCAAATCAATGCTGCCAAGTGCCAACACAAATAAGTTGCAAAAATTGGTTTTCTTTTGCAAATGAAGCAAAAGCAAATATATATTATGATAATATGAAAAGAATCAAAAGGTGTCCAGAAATAAATAACGATTATGCTAACAAAGCCAAGTGATATCTTATTATTATGCATATAGAACATATTGCACATTTATGCATAAACTCATTAATATTATATTTATAAAGGAAACGATAATTTCATGCACATGATATAGATTTCTATTGGCACCAAACTGTTTTATGATACTAATAAAATATTCACAAGAGAAATAAAAGATGCAATTTATTAGTTCTAGACCAGACTGAAATAAATGAGAAAGTCGTTTGGAAAATAACCAAATTGACAAAAAAGACATTACAATTAGCACCTGCTAAGTTTTACAACAAATGAATTAGGGTACATCAATACAATGATAGATGGTTTACCTCAACAAGGAAAATGTTAAAAAAATGGTCAGATAGTTCTAGATTTTGCCAATTTCAAAATATATGTGATAGCAAAATAAAAGTTAAAATTTAATTCCAGCAGTGATTTCACGCTACGGCCTACGAGCCATAATAGGTAACCTTACTATTTATGAGTTACGACACTGCCAAAACCGCTGTAAAAAAGTTAAAGTTCGAAATTCCAAAGGTTCAAATTTCAAATTTCACTTCTAAATGCGTTAGAGATAAAAAAGGTTGTTTACAGAAAAAAAGAATTGCACCTTTTCTAAGACGTTCTTTATTTGAAAACTGGTCACGTTCCCACGCTCGCTCGCGCCAGTTGCACTCCCCTCGTGTTTTATTTCTTATTCTTGACATTTAAATACGTATACTTATTATCTGTAATAGTTGTAAAGGTTTTTGTTTTCATACCTACAATTATTTGTAAGTTTTGAGTGTCTTTTTATTTCTGACATCGGTATCTGTAATTCTGTATAATGTTCTGAGATGGTATTTGTTTTTTAGCTTTTGTGCTGAAACTGTAATGTTAACAATTTCAAGTTTTTAATTTGACAATCAACTCTGATATCTACTAATATCAACTTTTTACAAAATGTTTCACAAGTACTGTAGACTCTACAAAGTAGAGTCAAGTTGAGAACGCATGCTCATTGTTCAATATCACACAAAACATTGTCAAAATCCGAAAATTTAAATACCGAAGGGGATTAAAATTGCTCGCGCCATACTGGCACACTGCACACACCTATTGACAGTTGATAAAGGAGAGCACACATTGCGCGCGCTCCCACGGTTCACGCGACATATGGCGCGGGCCGGGACGCGTGTAAAAAAAAAAGAAAAAACTCATAGCGGTTTATGGGCGCTCTCCCATAACGTAAGAAACCAGTTAGCGTATCTTATTGATTTGCAAATTTAATTACCCGTAAAAAATACTATGATAGTAGTTAATGAAAGAAAAAAATAGAACAACAACTTTTAGGCAGTAATGACTTAGATGAGGAAAACTGTGATGAACTCTAGTGGGGTTAGGAAAGAGAATAATATATTTAAATATGCCATTATTATAATGCAGTGACACCTAATATCGGCCTATTAGGCAAAAATGGACAAGGCCTATTTAACATATTTTATTTAAACATATAAATGTTTGGATATTTTGTTATCTTGTATTGTTATCAAATAATAAAATACACTTTATATGAGATGTCAACCAACATGTTTTGCATCGATAAATGATTATGTTTTAACAATTGACTAATGAATGAGAAAACTCATCTTAAATTAATGTTAATGACAGTTTTACTTTATAATGACAAAAAGCTTCCATTTTCAAATCATTTTATTTTTGCTCTGAAACTGTTACTTAACTTGTTAAGCCAAATGGGCACTGCTTGGTTTTTATTATGTACTAAGAGTACAAAAATCTAGTATTCATAATACTTAATGTTAGAAGATCTGATGGTATATTATTTTGCAGAGTGACTTATTATCGTATCGTACTTTAGTCACGACGACGACGCACACAGATATGTCCCAGTTATAATTACTAATCTCTACCTCATTATAGAGCAATCGTTAAACTCAGCAAATGCTGATGATAATCACGATATACGATATTAACAGCATCTATAAAAAGTATAAAAAATCTAGCCAATATAAAATTCAAGGTCAAGCGAATCGTTCCAAATTCAAAATGTTTTTGCCGAAGGGGGCAGGTGGTGTTACGTCGCGCGCAACTGTCGCCGTTCCCACGGCCCGAGCGCGGGAGCGTGGCATGATTGCCAATTATGAAATTTACTTTTTTTTTGGAAAAATTTTACAGACTACGACTTTTACAGCCTTAAGTAACGGGTTTATTTTTTAATTTCTTGACCAGTGATTGCAATTTTTGCGCAAAGCCATACTACGGCAGCCATTCAGCCATGGCCCATGAGCAATGATTTTGTAACGGGAATGACTCATGTTGCTATTTTTTCTACGTCTGTCAACCTTTGAAACATAACAGAAGTTTTTGGGAATATTTTGATAAGTATTTCTATAGTAGCCAAAAGTTAAAAATCGGAGTCACGTGCCCACATAATATCAAAATCCCAACAAACGTATTATATTAACTGACTTATTAAGTAACACTAGAGCTGGAATTAAACTAACAACCAGTTGATTCGAGAACAATTCTGTCAATTGTTATCTAATGGCTGCGCGTGCGGCGCACGGGCCGCGTCATTGTCAATTAGGCGGTAGTGTACGCTATAATACTAGCTGTTATTGAAATAACTAAGTACATATTGTGAAATTTTCCTTTACAAACTGTTTTATTTTTATTTTTCACCAACAGTAAAAGAAAAGTTTCATAGAAGTATTTAAGAACAAATATTTTAATGTAACTAGTTAGCAAATCTATCGACTAGGTACATATTGTTTTAAAATATTAAACCTACATGTTTAATAAATAGTTATACAAATATGAAATATGCATAATATGTTGATTATTATATAAAAACCTAAAATTAGCATTGCACAAGCTGACCTAACGATAAAGAGCCATCTAGTGGCAAACCAGAACATTACATTGTAAATCGCGTACTGCATTCAACATTTTCAAATTTCAAATACATAATAATAATAATAATTATTGTACTGCATTATTATTATTATTGATTCCTTTATAAAGGTGTTCATAACGTAGGGGAAAGGTAGATCCCCCTCGCAAGACAATCAATGTCAGACAATCGGGTCAAAGTTTACCGTGGGAATGCATTTTGCACAAGAGGGTGATACCTACATAAAACTGAGATTTACCGTTAGCTGCTCAGTTAATTTCGCAGCCTCAACCAGGAAGTAACAGGAAGTGGAAGTGAAGTGCTCAAGTGTGGATAAGTTAGTAGCGTTAGTGCTAAAGTGTAAAGTGCTGTCAAAGTATTGCTTAGTTTAGAAAAGTGTTAGTATAAGTGTTAATCTAGGTTAGGATGTGTTAGTAGTTAGTACTTAGTGCCATAGGGTTCATCAAGGGGAGAAAGTGTAAGTGTCAAAGTGTTAGTCTAGTGTAGAAAGTGTAAGTGCTAAAGTGTTAGTCCAGGATAGAAAAGTAGTAAGTAGTGCCAAAGAGTTCGACGTTTGTCTAGGAAGAACAATGATTATAAATGGGGTAGAAAAGTGTAAGTGCCAATGTGTGAAAACGGCCTGGATGTGCCAAAGTGATAAGTGCGAAGAGAAAGGCTAAAGTATAAGCTGAAATAATGTGTAATAATATCATCATAATAGACAATAAGTACATAAATTGTGTGTATCTTAACATAATTTAAGCACTGAGATAGTGCATACGCATAGGCTAAAAACATAATATGTATATTTTTAAGATACATATATAATTTTAGATCTGAAACAGTAGATATATTATTACGATCAAAATTTATTACTCACTACAATATTATGTTAAGTGTCGCATTATTTCAGTACAAAACAAATAATAATTTCAACAGTTGTTAAACGTATTGTTGATAAAATGACTCATTATTTGACTATTAAGGTTATATTAATGACATCATTCTAAAAATTAAATTATAAATACTATATGTGTATCTGTTTGTCCGTCTGTCTTTTCATGTCGGAATAATTTTCATGTAGGAAAAAAATCCATTCCATACATAAAGATTAGTCCGTAATTTTTCTACTGATTAGAATATTTTTTCTTTTCATCTAGGTAGTACTTACTTAAATTAGAAAAAATAGTGAAATATTACTGAAATATCAATTACAATGATATGATGACAAAATTATTAATATCAATGTAAGTAATAGAACTACATAATATAGGTTATTTGATATTATTAGTAGGTATAATAGGTAATTATTATGTACAACTTAATGAATTGATTTATGTAAGCTTTTTGTCACTTGTAAAATTTATTTGTGTAGTAATGTTGGAATTTGTACTAACATAATACATAATATTACATATTTATGTTAATAGAGACGATGATTTATTAATTAAGTAAGAATTCAAGTTTTGTAGTAGGCATATAGAAATATTTATTTGATGTTTTCTTAGGGTCTACACAGACGGACCGCATTTCAACTGCAATCCAACCGCAAATTGCAGTTCAAGTGCAGTTTGAATGCAGTTGATACGACTGCAATACGACTGCAATAGAACTGCAAACCAAACGCGCAGTTGGATTGCAGTTCAGTTGCAGTTGGCGTGCAGTCGTGTGAACTGTTTGGTTTGCAGTTCTATTGCAGTCGTGTCAACTGCATTCAAACTGCACTTGAACTGCAATTTGCAGTTGGATTGCAGTTGAAATGCGGTCCGTCTGTGTAGACCCTTAGTATGCCTACTAATATTATAATATACCAAAGGTTGCCATCTTAGTTAAGATTTTGGTTGTCATGGTGTTTATTTGTTGGTCATAATATTATGAAGTTAGGTTAGATATATTATAGAAAATGGAGATTATAATAAGTAACAAATAGTAATGATATCACCGAATGTGTTCAGGTGTAAGTATATATTGACATACACACCGTATGTTGTCATACAAGGTTGAAGGTTGTATTAAATGTATGAATGAATGATCCAAAAAATCTTTTTAGAACTTACTGTAAAAATTCATATTTTTGTATTCCATTTAAAATAATGTTAATATTTATGTAAACAAAGCTATAGCTCTGTTATATAAGATGGCTAAAATGAGACAAATTCAAATGACAAGCTTCAAAAATATAGTCGCACACGCAATTTAGTCGAAATATTATGTTTTGTGTCAGCTTAAAATTATCTTAGTAGAAGAAGAAATCTTACACTAAGAAATAAAACGTAGTATCAGAAACCTAACACTAATTATAAAAAACTGTATTTAAAAATACATAAACAACCGTTTAAATACCAATAACCACGAGAAGACACACATGAATAAAATACTAATAACTGTATGATAAATATATTTAAATGTTCAGAAATTACATTAAAAGTTACTTAGTTATATTATTTATTTATGTTTGTGTATATAAAACGCTTGCGAAAACATACAGATGATAATAAGAAGATTAACATAATGTTATTTATATATTCATAGTGTCACAATGTTATCTGACACCATGTTTCAGCTTCTCCCAGTAACCTTGGATAGCTATCCTATTCGAATTTATTACTAAATTCGAATGGGATAGCTATCCAAGGTTACTATATCCATACTAATATTACAAATGCGAAAATGTGTCTGTCTGTCTGTAGCCTCTTCACGCCCAAACCGCCTCCAAATTTGGTGTGAAGATACCTTGAGTCCCGGTAAAAGACATCTAAATATACCTTTTATCCCAGAAAAATGGACGCCCATAATTTTTCAACGGAATTATGGGCGTCATCTTATAGATAATAGGTTTTCCAAACACATTTTATGTAAAATATCTGGCTAGTCGTCCGTCAAGATTTCATCCTATTAGGACAAGTTGCTATTTCATTTTGACTGTACCTTTAACAAATCCTTATTGCTATCAATTTCAATCTATGTAGATTCTGCTATATCCGGTGTACCACTTTTTAAGTTTATCGCAAAGTTATAAAGTCGAAAAGTAATACGACAGATCGACAACATCGATAAGTAGCTCGAAATATCTTAACTCTACTTATTTGATTACAGTATTGTTATATAAATAAATGCTAATAAATTAATTTTAAGCTCTACATAGAGCTGAAAATTAAATTAAATTTCACTGCTTGATTATCAATACTAATAAATCCTTTTGATGTTTCATAAATATTTAAGCATAAATTCTAAAACCACATTAGGACAGCTATCTATTTCGATAGTGTTTATTAATAAAACTTAGCTAAGTTTCTCACGATGTCAAAATGAATAAATTTATGATTGACCGAGTTAAAAGAAATTAAGATTCGCCATTTTATTCATCAATAAAACGTTATAACAGTTGATTATGTGATGATGGTTAGTAAATACAAAGTTAATTCGTTATGAATTTTTACTTTAATTGGATGATTATGATACTTTTCTTGGTTATATAAATTACAAAAATATGAGTATAACGTGTGAGACATATTTTTAAGTAATAGTTACCTTAAACATTTTTTATGCATAATTATATAATATTAATTTGATATAAGTAGTTAATGCAGTTTCTGCACTAAAATTTTTTTTTATATTACCTAAAACGACTTTAATTTAAATGCGTAATTTATTTTAATACATTATCTCATTTATAAAGAATTTTTATATAAAATTTTGCGAATTTTAGAGAAAGCTTGAAATAACAATAGAATTATTACAATTCAACATGCACGTGATTTCCATAACTACAATAATTATCGCACACGTGCATTAAGGAGTTGAACAAAAAATAAATGGAAAAATTTGCAAGACTTGCGGAATTCGAAATAAGGGTTGTAAAAAATCCTTTCTAACCCGAAAACTAAAAAAAAAAACCCGAAAGTCCGAGCGTACACGTGCATCCACAATGCGATGACTCACAAACGAGGCCCAAAACGATACGAAGACGACGAGAAAAAAATAAACGCTCTCGTAGCGAGGAATTGTACATCTGCCGAAAATTCTCACGGATCGGCCGCGGGCGCGCAAATGGTATTATTACCTCGCTAGGGACGCCATCTTTTTTTTGCCGTTTATGACACACTTTAATAAGAGTAAGAAAACAGTACTAGGTCCTTTTATGGCGGATAACTGTGAGGCTGGAAATAGTATTGTTTACTGTTTTTGCTGCGGAACAGTAAACTTTGTAGTTTATAGACTAGAATATCGTTTCGCGGCAGCCCTGCGCGGGTGATTATGACTGGGCGCTAGCGGTAATCTGACTTCAGTCATATATTTGCATATCTGGTTCCCCGCCATCTACATAAACGCGGAGTAAAAGTTGTATCTGTTTGTGTCACCTATGTTAATTTGTTTCGTTTGGAGTTTTTTAAGTATCACCTTTCCGTTTTTTCCCACGGCGCGCGCATATCATTATTTATAATGGAATAGGTGTTTATAGTGTATTAAATTTGCTGGAATTTATCTTTCGAATCCTCCAGAAGGTCTCAGTTGCAAAACACAGGTCTCTCTTTACCTTTTTTAGTACCGTACGAGTAGTGTACGAGAATTTTAGCAGCAATTTAAAAGATCATCACTTAATGTATGCTTATCAAAAATTTATTATATAGTGGCGTATAATTTTGACCCGGTGGTAACTACCGCTGCAATGGTACTTACATGTTGGTAGTTACGTAGTTATGGGTAATTTAAAAAATAAAAGGAGCGAAGCATGGTTTAAGAACAAGGAAATATTATAATAACATGCACTTATGAAAGTCATTTTCATGCAATTTTGGCTTGCTCGTCAAAATTTTTGTTATAATTTTGGAAGATGCATTGTTTGAACACAGCATGCATTGTTTGCATACCTGCACGTGCAAGTTGAATGCATAAATTATTTCATTGTAAATGTCCTATTGAGCTTTGAGCTTATTGTGCAACTTTTAAAAGCTCTTGCATGATTTTAGCAGGTTGGAACTTGTCGAGACATGCTCGCTTTTTTTACTTTCCTTGGACTTTATTGCTAATACTGCTAGCAATAATTTAATTAGGATGAAACTGGTTTTTTTTGCATTAAATTAGGATTTTTGGTATAATTAGTGCCTATTTTACCACTTCCTTATAAGGGTTTTAATGTCATTAGAATTATTATTTTGTCGATAGATGCATTGTTTGAACTTGCATGAGGTAGTTTTTTGTAGCTATTACTATTTTAATCTGAATTTAGGTTTTCTATGCAATTATTATTATGAAATAATTTGTAGTATTAATTACCAATTCTTACATTCTAACTTACGAATAATAAAAACTAAGGAAACGTAACTCGAGATCCCATACTTCAACCGTTTTGAATTTGGTTCCTTCCGCGAACTAAAATATGACAATTATAGCTACAAAAACACCACGAAATAAAACCACTGACTTGACAGTAATTGTCACTTCTATAATAATAATTACACAAAATTCTTGCATGACTATATTCGAGTCTCTTTTTGCATAAAGTAGGTATGCATGTATTCGGGTCTCTTTTTGTAGCTCGCGGAACTAATATTTTGACACAGTAAGTAACTCTTCCTTAATTTTTATTATTCGTACATTCTAACTTATATAAACTGTATAGGTCTAACGGTTTGCATAGAGCTTTATTACTTTTCCTATAAAAACTAACACTATTAACAATTTTGAATGAATTGATGTTATCTGATTTAACACTACTAACGCAATTAGAATTGTTATTTAATTGTGCACTTTAACCCTTAGCTTTATTACTGTCTTTAGTTATTATCATAGCCTGCGTGCTTCTAATAAGTACACTTACTAACTGCTTTACTAACTGCATGTAGTTTTTACTTAGCATGGGATTAGACGACGTGATGTACGGTGCCAATTATTGTAGGTAGGTATATGTATCATTGTGTGCTTGATAAAGAATGTAAATTTGAATATGACATAAGAAAATATGTGTTGTAACTTGTAGCTAATTGATGATTATTTTAACTATGATTAAAGACGCGAGGTCAGGCTTTAGATTCAAAATTACTTGTTTATCATTGGTTTAGAATTTTCTCATTCTAAATCTTCTCTAAGTTCTAAATTCTCATCTTATTTGGTGTGCAAATTCAAAAATCACAATAACATCCAAAACTTTAACTACTAACAATTTAACACCCCTTTTTTCGTCAAAGGCTAGTAATAATATGAGAAGTATCATTAGTTGTTTCCAATAGAATACTTATACATAATATTATATCCCTCTTTTACTGTTCTAATAAATCTATGTCTAATCTCAGTAATCTTCTGATATTATTATAATATTTCAGTATTTTCAACTATGTACTGAATCAGTTTCTTTTTATACAAAAGATTGTGAAAAGAAAAAGCGCAGCAAAACGAAGAGCGGCCATTAAAAACCCGGTAGCCGCGCCGCGGGCCTTGCACGTGCGCAGCCTGGACCGGTCTTGGCTCGCGCTGGATCGCAGGCCGTAACCGGCCCCAAATGAAGCCAGACAGGTTATACTTGGGCTGCAAGCTTATCTTATGCTAGGGCTGCCAGCTTAACTTATTCTAGGGCTGTCAGTTTAACTTATACTAGGGGTTTTACTTATTCTAGGGGTGTCAATCAAAAGATGATATACGGTAAATTGTTTTTTATTCATAACTTTGTTCATAAATACCCTACATCTATTAAAGCATTCGATCACAATAATAAATCCCTAATCCTATATCACAATATAAATTATTAAAGCTCTTCGGGAGTTCAGAAGCCTAACCTAAGCTATATGGCACTATGTTAACATCACAGACGGTTGCCGAAACCGAGCACTGGTTTCAAGGAAGACACTGATCGTGGTCGTGGTTGGAGGACTCAGGCCTGAACCCAGCGGTCCTGGTAGACTGGGTACTGCTGCTCCGCGGTCTGGCACTCGGTGTACACTTCGGAGGTGGCGAAGTCGGCGTCGCACTTCGAGACCGTCGTCCAGAAGAAGGTGCCGGCGTCCGTGCGAGCAAAGTGCACCGGGATGTAGAAGTCTTCCCGGGAAATCGGCACGAGGTCAAAGGAGTTGTCGGCGTTGCTGACGAGGAAGGCGGCCGATTGGCACGCGTCCATTTCATTGTAGATTTTCCTCTCCAGGGCCTCGTTGGCGTCGTTCTGGTCCGCCTCGTAGCAGGATTCGCGTTTCGGCGTGCGCTTCGTCGTCTTCTTAATGATTTTCATGAGGGGCTTCAGGAGGGCCTTGAAGCCGCTGTTTTTCATCTTGTCGGTGTTGTGTTTGTTCTCGTTGATCGAGTTGTTGGTCGAGATGATGTACTCGTTGTTAGCGTAGAGAGACATGTTGGCGTGTGACGTGTGTTGCTGGCGAGAGAGCGAGCGGGAATGTGGGGCTGAGCGGCCGCGCGGCCTTATATACTCGCGCGCCCGCCCCCGACACACGCGCACGCATCACCCCTGTGCGTGTGTGGGTGTGTGCGTGATACCCCTACGATATTTTTCATAAACTTTATCACAACACTGCACTTATGATAGTTCAAGCTGATAAGTGATAACTGTTTATTGTTAGTCACGGTCTACGAAGTGCTACGCCGTAGTAATTAGCTACGAACAATTGTTTTTGTTTGCGTATTGTTTTCGACGAGGGTTATTGTTAAACAATGGTTACTTTAGACAATTGCCACTTGTCGTGGTCAATAGAAGCCTACTGTTTCTTTTAGTTCGGTGTGCTTATGCTAATGAGCTTTTATGAGCTTTTATGGTTTGAGGCTTTTATTAGAAACGTTTGAAATTTTGAGATTTGTACATTTATGGCATGCGTTTAGTTCGTAGAATGAGTACTGGGTTTATTTTGTATGTGTAATGTGTATGCAGAACTAACTAACTGTAACTTATCGAAGTTTGTGTTTGTATATTTTTATATTATTAAAAAACTAGTCTCAAATAAAAAGTAAACAAACCACTTGAAAACACTTCATAATGTAAATAATCAAGTTAGAGTGTTTCATTATTATAACCCTAAATGTATGCACAGAGTACAATCATAGGAATGAGGTTTTATCATAGAGGTCACGTGCTGGGCTCGTGCCGGGGTCCCACATGACCCCATACGGCGTGAGGTCAAAACAATGCATTGTAACGGTGCTGGGGTCATTTAGGCAGGGGGACGACCCCTGTTTAATCGCGTGTACGGCGCGTGACAATGATACACCTGATTCTCAATTTGTGACACACTTACCCTCTTAAGGGTTAACAATATTAGAATATTTGATTGTAATAAATAAATTATTTTATTGTAATAAAGTAAAGCTTTCTAATCGACCCCCGCTCGGTAAAAAAACCTAAGGCATGCCTCATTATAGATTTGGTATACCACCTACGCACGAAATCATGCCCGTACGAGTCGTAACGTGTTCGAATTTTTTTAATGTCCGAAAGATATTACAAAAAAGTTAAAGTTAATAAAAAGAAATCTGTGAGATGATAGCGGCGGCCAATGGGCTGCGCGCGCGCAGGCAGGTGCTACGCGCACACACACGAGCACAGATTAAATATATGATCTCCGAACACGTGCATTCGAGGGGGATGGAGATAGGAAACAACCACACGCGCGAGCAGGACAGCGGATATTTTTTATCGATGAATAGATGCAGAATCCTTCATATCCGAAATAGGGTAACGTAAAGGCTAATTTGGTTATTGAATTGAGGGGTGTTCGTGGGAACGCTCTCGGCTCCACGGTTCCCAGGGTTGCACATTGAGGTTTTTTCGGCGATACGACAGATGGCAAGCGGTCCCGTTTCGCCCGCGATCGTTCCCGGGATTAAGATGTAAACAAGTGTAAAGGGGTCACTGGGACGATAATTAAATGTGTATTAGGACCACCTTGGGCCTTTTAGACACATTTACAGATTATGGCTAAGATGTTCTAATGACGTTTGATTATGATTTTCATTTAATTGTCTATGGCCTTTGATATTAGGGTGGTAATGCATGTTAAATTGTTGGATTTTTTGTACTACGAAGCTCGTAGCATACATTAGACTTCAACGCGGTCGCGTCACTCCATTAGTCATGCTGATTCTGTTTCACTACATTTTGTAAGAAAATAAACTTCACTTATGTTAATTGTTAATTATGTGGCTAATAAAATATATGTATATGTGTCATTTAACTTAGTTGCATTAGAACCCGCTGTCTTTACAGTTAGATTAAAACGAACTGTAGCAAAGTTGTTTGTTTTAATTTGGTTTATGATTTTTTTCAGTTTTGCTTACATAATTATATTTTTAAATATTTACATGAGTATTATATTTGTTTCTTGTGTTTTATTGCTGATTTGGGAAAATTAATTGTCATTCTTTTACAAAAGTATTATCATAATAATTCTTAATAATTTTTTGTCATTTTCAAAATCACTAATTTATTCATTGTTATATCCTAATATGTCTTTAAATTATTATTTGCATGAAACATTACATTCTTGTTACATTTATGTGAAACTTAAATAATAAATGTATGTTACAGAATTAAGATTTTTTAATTTCTTATCCACTTTAATGAACAAAATAACCTACAAAGTAACATGTCTAGTCTCTGAAGACATTTATCATACTGAATACAATGTAATATAATATTATAGTAGGAACAGTGTTATATTATATTATAGTTATTGTAAATTGACCTATGAAACATACAGCCAGAGTCCAGAGAGCATAATAGTAAGTACATTACGTAACGTAACAAAATATACAACAATACAAGTTTCCGTTAAAAAGTTTACTAAATTCACTTTCAAAGGGATTTTAAAAAATTCACCCTCAACAAATCACTACACCTGACGCTTAACCTTCCCACGCCCGGGGTTGAATATATTACCCACTTGGTGACTTATTGTCGTGGGGTAGGGCCCCCATACACTTGTCGCTTGAGGGTTGAAATAGCTCTTTTGTGCAATATGTGGTATTTGTCACACCTATGGGTTTTGGCAACGGTTGAGATTATGAAATTCAAAATATCAGATTTTTTTACACCTGAGCGCTCCAAAAATGTTTTCGTAGAAAATTACATGGAGTTTACTCCATGTAATTTTCTACGAAAACATTTTAATATACCTATACAATATTTTATGCTTTTTGTAGGAACATCGTTTTTGCTGATGACCAATATGACGCAGGGATTCTATAAGCAGGGATTATATATCTATGAAATTCTGTAATAAACGGACGTGTCAAAATACATATTATATAACCGAATAGAGTCTAATAGGAAAACACTGTTATATGTTTTGACACTCAGACCTTTGGTCTGCCTAGGTAATGCTTCTTTGTCTCTTTACTACAATAAAAGTGGAATCAAGACATTTGAGACACCACCAACACTCCAAACTGGCACACGCAATGAAATTTTTATAAGCTCATTGGGCACACGCCTCAGATTATAAAACAAAGGGACCAAAAAACAATATTGATATAATGACAGTACCACCGTGAAAGGTATGGTCCCGTGTCACTATGACGGTATGTTTATGACGTGACGCGGTCCTGACTCGGAGGTCCCGGGGTGACGGAGGTATTTATGACACGGTACCAAGGTATTTATGATACGGTACCAAGGTATTTGGTAGTCCTGCGGCGTGACATGTGATACCCGTGACACAGACTACAGTCACGTGACCTGATAGACAAGGGGTGTGGGAGGTTTGTAGTTTTGTACATTTGAACTTGTTGAAGAGAAAATTAAAGTTCCTATGTAAAAAGTATTGTGTTTTTTTTCAAACTAAATACCGTTAAAATGATAAGTGTTAAA
The DNA here is from genome assembly GCA_937595015.1 of Polyommatus icarus. Classification (NCBI taxonomy): domain Eukaryota; kingdom Metazoa; phylum Arthropoda; class Insecta; order Lepidoptera; family Lycaenidae; genus Polyommatus; species Polyommatus icarus. The sequence continues at coordinate 5,484,566 of OW569338.1, read as the reverse complement.
ATGTGAATGTTGCAAAATTTACATTGGTATCATATATATAACCAGATGACGCCCGCAACTGCGTTGCGCCAAAATTCGTTTATCGCGTAGAAACCGTACATTTCCCCAGGATAAAAACTATCTTTTGTCCTTTCCCGGGACTCGAAGTATCTGCATGTCAAATTTCAGCAAAATCGGTTCAGCGGTTTGAGCATAAAGAGGTAACAGACAGACAGACAGACAGACACACTTTCGCATTTATAATATTAGTATGAATACATATTAGTCCTTATGGTTAAACTTATATAATCTTATAATCTTCATATTTCCTATAACCAAGTCTCCAAGTTACCAAGAGTTTAAAAATGGAAAAAATATTTTTTTTTCTGAAGTGATACAGAAATATTGACCCATGTAATCGGCCGCGCTGCCTAAAAGCGAAAAAAGCAATCTCCAAACTGTCACGGAGTGTGGGAACTTCAGTTGCGTAATGATTGAATAAATCCGAGGGTGGAAAATAAAAGGTTCTATAAATCAGCCCTAATCGTTTATTTTTTGCTAGCACACTTGTTGCGCCTACGCATTGTGATACTACAAACTTAGATTTGCTAAGAAATTTCAATGTCACACTAAAGACACTCTTATGTCACTTAAAATAAGGTACACGTTGGTTGAGAGTGTGCTTTTAAGTGAAAAGGCAACATGGTTACAATAGGGATAGTTTCAGGGGTTGTTGAAGAATTAATCGCAGGTAAACTCATTTTGTATTTAAAATAAAAAATGGTTGGATGATTTTGCATTTGTATGATTGGGGCTGTGTGTTATAATTGCTATTGTTGGATGTGATTTATGAACGTATAAAACGTTCGTTCTATTCAGCATAGAACTGGAAATCTAATAATTATATTATTTTCTAAATTACCCAGCTTTTGAAATGCAATTTTCATGTCATTTTGGTACAAGATGGGTAAAAAATCATGTTTACTGTCATAATTATATGAAATTTTGTTATAATCCGAAAACAAAACTTATGATTCGAGTTATTTTACATATTTTCCTAGTAAAAAAATTACAAGTTTTAATATCCATAGATCTTAAAATACAGAAATGAGAAAACTATGCCTAGACATAATTGCAACTCTCAGTACTTAAACCATCACCATTCGCCTACTTTAATTAATCACTTGAAGTAAACTTGACTAGCGAGTAGCGCGTTAACTTTGAAACCTAATTAACTCTTAACCGCTCGTCAAACTCCCGTTAAGTCGTTAACGAGAAAGGGAGGGGTTTAGCTTAAAGTAATTTTGTAGAATGTGTGAAAATTGTCCATTTAGTAGAATATGAATTTCTAATTATTATTAAAACACTTGTAATCAGGTGAGCTCTCAAAATTGACAAATTACTAAGGTCCGTAAGTACTAATGAATAATGATTAAGTACACGAAGTTTGTAAAATGACCGATTATGGTTGACTATGGTGAAAATTAATCTGCGTGATTAGAAAAAAGCGCATAAAAACATTAACATATTCTCTTTACAATATTAGTACACATCTGTTTGAAAATATTAAACTAAAAAAACTATATAATAAAGCCATTTGGTAATGACAGTTTTTCTGAACTTATTGTACCTAATGACTTAACTTAAGCCTTCATACTCTCTACGGCAGACTCATTAAAGTATCTTTTTCAAAAACGTAGTTCGGGAGTAAAAGTAAAAAAATGTATCAGGATAATTAACAATTTGACTCGGCCAGCTTCACCTCTCCGATACAAATGTAATAGATTTTCTGATCACGATAGTATAAATTATCGAGAATTAATGTCTAAGTATCCAGAGTTAAGAATCTCGTAGAAGTATACATAGTATTAGGTAAGTACTAACTTTACTTTTGGTATATTACGTTCGGTGAAACTGATAAGAAGTGACACAATAGTACATTATGTAATGTACTATTGTGTCACTTCTTAGTTAGGACAGGAAAATAAGAAATGTCTCAGATCACATGTAATAATTGTTGGCCGAGGCGAAACCGAGGTCAACAAACATATTGTGATCTGAGGCTTTTTTTATTTACTGCCCATGGTGCGTATACTATTTTTCTCATCGACGGAGGCGGAAAAAGGCAACATCGGTAAGCGCATTGGGAAGAAAGTTGACGTTTTCCGCCCGGAGGTGAGAAAAATAATTTCCAAATCTAAACTTCTAACACGTATGGGACTATATAAAAATCGTCTTTACTGTAATGGTTATTTTGTCGTCTAAACTCTTAAACATGGATTTTATCAAAACTTAAGTTAAGAATATTTTTGTATGGTGTTTGAAGGAAAGATCACATAATCTTTAATTAAGTCTTACAGCATTACTATGCAGTGGTAAACTCTACGCATACACATTACACATCCTAAAGTGTTTTGTTACACACTGTATAAGCCTGAGTAAATCTGAGTATAAAAATATAATTTCAAGTTATGTGTCTAATCTCACACTTAGATAGGCCCTAGCCTATCTATATTTTTAAAGTCTATGACTAGGGCATACAAAATCTTTGATTTCTCAATCCATGTGATATAAACTCGGTCCTATTACGTAGATATTTAATGCGTTAGATATGCTTCTTGTGGGATATATTACGATTTGATTTGCTACCTTCATCTCCGAATTGAAGTACTGTATATTACCCAATAAATATCATTATTCATGGCTGTAACAGCACGATACTGAATCGAATCATACATTTATTACGTTCAGAACAAATTACATAAAAAATCTATAAATACTAATTATTATATTATGATATAGAGTATTCGTAGGCTATGATCGAAATAATTATGATTTAATGTAATAATATTTCATTTATCATTTTGATTTGTAGTTAGTTTTCTTGTTTGAATTGTCAATTGGGTAATTTTCATAATTTGTAATGGTAATTCTTAACGAAGCGCAATAAGAAATTATAAAATCTGGGGGCACGGTAGTGCCCCAGCCAAGCTTTTTAGCAAAGGCACGGCTGTACCATACTTTTCTCGAAGCGGTTCGCGGCTATTTCACACCCCCTTTATCTTTGATGTCAACAAAGATATGGATTTAAAATTTCCGTCACTAGGAGCAAGTATTAAAATTAGCTTAACCTCCAAATTACATGAAATTTCGATAAATAGTTTAGTAGTTACGGATGGTCAAAGTTACTACATTTTGTCACTCACTGACTGACAGATCATCAAAATTCTAAGGTACTTCTTATTAATAATAGGGCCTTCGAAGACTTATTAATAATAGGGCCCCGTTTTCATCCTTTGGGCAGGGAAACCTAAAAACTGAAATTGAAAAATAATATTTAATAATACCTAATATAATACTTTATTGAATAAAATAAAAGATTTTTATATTTGTAACTTTGCAAGAACAGTATGAGTTTCAACTGCATATATTTTCTTTGACGTACAAAAGGCTTTAAGGGGCCGGGTACCCTTGAAATTCTCATACATATGTAATACCAAAATCATTTTCTCATACGAAAATATTTATTATGTTTGAGTTATTTTTCAGCTTAAAATGGTAATTATCTAGGTTCCTGCACAAAAATTTACTTCAAAATATTTAAACACTAAAAAAATTTTTTTAGTTTAAAACTTTTTTTTAGTAAATTTACTACTAAATATTTAAACACTAAAAAATAGAGTAAAACACTAAAAATATATAAATAAAAAGTAAATTTACTACAAAATATTTAAACTCTAAAAAATATTTTTTAGTATTTAAATATTTTGTAGTAAATTTACTATTTATTTATATATTTTTAGTGTTTTACTCTTTTTTTTAGTGTTTAAATATTTAGTAGTAAATTTACTAAAAAAAGTTTTAAACAAAAAAAAAATTGTGTTTAAATATTTTGAAGAAAAGAGGAACCTAGGTAATTACTATTTTAAACTGAAAAAAAACTCAAACATGTTAAATATTTTCGTATGAGGAAATGATTTTGGTATTACGTATGTATGAGAAATTCCAATGGTACCCGGCCTCTTAAGTTCGTTACGTACTTAATGAAATGGCATTAATTAAATAAAAAAATTATATTAACAACGTTAATAATGAAACAATAATTAAATTCGATTTAAATATAAATGTAATTAGTACTGTGATATACACTCCTTACTTGCTCGAGGCTCGATATAATATGGGATTTTTAAGTTATCACATGAAATAAGGTGTGCTCCTTTCCTGCGAGGAATGTCAAGACGCTTACAGCAGTGCTGCTATGTATTCAACTGTAATGCTAAAAATGACCACCTTCAAGTATTAGCATAAGAGTCAATTATATTATAATAATCGACTTAGAACTCAGAAGTATTTACGTTACGTTGTCCACCTATAGAACTAACGAAGCCTCAAAGAAAAAATATAAAGGAGATAGGGAATGGGTGCTAAGCTAAGTACAGAAAAGTTATAATGTGACCTGAAAAGAAAAGAAAAAAAAAACCCAAAAAAAGAAATGAAATCCCACCAAAACATGAAATGTAAAAGGAGCCAAGCAAAATATTGCATAGCTATTCAATACTTCTGTCGTAAAAAGTTTTCAGATCACATTCAAGCCAAGCCTTCAACTTATTTTGTAATTTAAATCAACATTCAGTAAATGTATCAATAGATTTCTTTATTTTATAATTATTATAGTGGCTTGGCAATGAGCAAAAGAGAAACAAATTTAATGTATTACTGCATATTGGGAGGAGTTCATACTTACACAGACGCGACGGCAAGCGCAAAGTGTTTTAATATTATGTAACGACGCATGTGGCCGATTGTACCCAATAAATCCAATTAGTAGCTGATTATTTCTCTAGTGCTCATTGCCAAGCCACTATAATAATTATAAAATAAAGAAATCTATTGATAAATTTACTGAATGTTGATTTAAATTACAAAATAAGTTGAAGGCTTGGCTTGAATGTGATCTGAAAACTTTTTACGACAGAAGTATTGAATAGCTATGCAATATTTTGCTTGGCTCCTTTTACATTTCATGTTTTGGTGGGATAAAATATTTACTAACTAGACAAACTAACTACCTAAGACTACTCACTACACAGCGGAATTGTTGCATTTTATTATATATTTATGTTTGTAGTGATTCTAGTTCCTCTTAGTATAATTATTATCAAATCGATTAACTAATATTGAATATATAATACAAATATTTTAAACAGTTACAAAATTGAAAAAACATTCAAGAAATCCCAACGATAAACAATTTAAAACAGATTTATAGTTAAATATATTGAAATTGACTAACTTGTTAAAATTCATAAATAAATATCCCTATATGGTTAATTTAAAGGCACACGTGTCGTTTATAAGATTATTAATGTCGTTAAACAAATAATTTAAATTCAAACGATCACGCAACTGACGGAGGTCAGATCTCTGGGGTCAAACCGAGGTCAGAAAATGACAAATTTAATAATTGACAGAATCTGATAGATTGTACTCGAGGTGTGCGCGTGCGTAGCCTTCGTAAACTTTTCCATTATTTATTCAAATATTTTTATATTTATTTTATTTATTCTGCTCTATAATGTAATTTTATCTTAATATATTGTTTTGTGTAAATATAATCGTTTCGAAACGCATGTTAATTTATGGTGTTATTCTCTCGCGTGATAATATACAGATAAGTTAGAAGATAAATTTTATTTTACATATTTTGTTAATTTATGTTTCTTGACTGTTGTTTGAGAATTATTTAAAACTCAAGAATTCTAATGACTAGGTGTAAAAAGCTCTTCGGTGTTAGAGAAGGCTTCTTTAAATATTCATCAACAAAAAGTACTCCGTTTATGTCAGCAAACCTTTTTTTGTTGTCTATAGATATTCAATAAAGAATTTTTAGACAATTTACTAACTTCTAAGGACGTCAGATTTTTTCACACACTGTGCCGCCTCTTTGAGGATCGATAATCACCTACTATTTTAATTGCATGATTGGTTTCAAGTATTTTTTAATTTTATTTCTCCTTTGACCGTCTCCGGTGATTGCCAACTTCTTATGTAAGTGCAACTACTAAAAATATTGTTAAAAATACATATATTGTAGGCATCTACTATGAAATACCTACGAGTGAATACGATCCTACTAATATACTTTAGTACCTAACGCGAATAAACCCGAATGAAAGTTAAAGTTTTGGTTGAAAATTTAAATTTATATTCTCAAAATTGTTCTCAAATTACTTGCTGCTCTTTTAATAATGCGCATATAAATCCAGCCTTTGGAGTTAATCCGTCGATCACCAATTCCTGAAAATCTTTTGTTATTGCGGCCCATATGGGCCTTACGGGGCTTGATGGGCTAACAGAAAGCGTTTGTAATTTAATGAGATTCTTATAGTTGTCCCGGCAAACATTGTTTTGCCATATAAAGTATTTAGATTTTCGCCCATATTATTTTATTGAAGTGATTAAATAACACAAACAATGGTCGCTGTCAATCTCGAGTTGTAATAGTTTACTATTATATTTTTTTCAACAAATGCACTTATCAACATAAAAAGTAGCCGTAACAGCTAACTTTGTGACACGAGAATTTTATATATAATACCTACTCGTAAGATAACAATTAATAAGATATAAACTGAATGGATTATAATGAACAACAACTACGGATAGTTGTTTCAATTTGTAGGTATTGAAACAACTATCCGTAGTTGTTGTTCATTATAAACCATTAAGTTTGATTAAAAATACCAAAATCTTATAGTAATGAATGGTATGACGATGGCTACACTTTATCGAAGTAACAATCAAATGCTTTTAAAAACATTTAATCGTCAACTTTACTGCAACCTTTAAGATAATTGATTCTCTTTAATGTTTGGCATTGTCTTTGGAATTGTCTTATCTCCATTTTAAAGGGTCAAGTGGCCCTTTGTTTTTTTCTAATTAAAAAGGCCTTAAGAATTTCTCAAATTTAGGAAACTGATGAAAATTCACTCTTTAAGGTAACAATGTCTGTCTTTTAGCTCTTCACGCCCAAACAGCTTAACCGATTTTGGTAAAATTTTGCTATGCAGATACTTTGAATTCCTGGAAAGAGGACATAGGCATTTTTCCGGCATATAATAATTTGCCGGAAAAATGCACGGTTCCAGCACGATACACGAATTTTGGTCCAAAGGATTTGTGGGCGTCATATAGTAAAAAATTATACACAAAATCACCTCCGTCAATCAAAATAACAACCCTATTTAATAAGTTTGAAGGCGGTTAAACCACGGCTAAACAACCCTTTGATGGGGTGAGTAATTTAACCCTTTTGGGTCAAAATGATCCATGAGTTAACTGGTGGTTACGTGGTTTGGGCTTCTATATGATTATGCAGGTTGGATCATCAAAATAAAATAAAATGGATCATTTGAATGTTCATTAGCCCATCATTTTCATACCGACTACTAAATAACAAAATCATTTCAGTAGTTTTATAAATTAATGCAAAAAAAAAAACATGTTCTATGCCTAGCCTAATTTTTATAAAAATGTGTCTACTATATTTAAAACTAATCTTTTAGGAGGTTTCCTACGTAAACTTTTATATTTGAAGCAGCGAAAGAGTAGTTTCAAAATCGTTTTTTTTTTTGGTTATTAGTTATTACGTACTAATTTATGTTATTATGTTTTTATTAGAGTAAGAAACCTAGCGTGAAAATATTGCAGTAATATTATGTACGCTATTACGTCTTTTGGTAAATAAAACCTAGTACAGTTTAAACATATTATAGAGTTATGTACGGTCTGTCCTATTTCATTGGTAAGGTTTTTCTTTGCTAAGGTAACCCTAAAACTACTAATTGGTGAATCAGTATCATTATGCTAGCAAATGAGTTCACCTGTTTTTGGACCATAGACAATTTAAATCATTAGTTTCATTCTTTTATCGTTCTGTCATTATGTCATAAACTTAGAGTTTATATGCACAATTATTGCATCGGTTTTAGTAATTTTGTTAATTAATTTGGGTTATTGAAGACCACACGCATTTTTGGATTGAATTCTTAGAATCATTAAGGTTAGCAATTCGTTAATACATACTAAATGACGAAGCCACGATGGAAAATCTGTTTGTCTCCGCTCAAATAGACAAATTGACAAATGAAATTTGCTACTTCGTCCAAACTATTAATATGTATTTCTATTCTATCTCATTTCTATTGAAGCTCTTCTAAGGCTGCCGATGCTCCCTACGCCATGCTAAAAAAAACGAGTAATTTCAGTCGGCACCAAAAGCGGTAGTCTGAGCGGAAACGATTAAAAAACAACGATAACCAGTCAAGGGTTATAGTTAAAAAACAACGATAACCAGTCAAGGGTTATAGAGCCTTATTTAAAAACAGCAAGCCCTTATCAAACCCTCCAGATAACTTTAGGACGAAACCGCATTTTTTATTGCCCTACACCAAACCCCAAAACTTAACACTAATGGCGGATAACTCTTATCGTGACCCTAAATAATAGCGATAAAGAAAAAAGATACCAAAAGATAAATATTTCTTAACACCACAATAAAGTTCTGTTATCTTAAAGGAGGCTGCGGCCTTTTGATAGTGACACTTCCGATAAGAGAATTCTATAAATAAATTCGGAATTCAAATGTTTTTTTTAACGAAGCAAAAAAAATTAAATAATTTATTGAGTGCCAGCATTAATCAGGCCGTTTTTATTTATGTTCTTACTTTGAGATAAATACTAGCAAATACATCTTTACATATTAGGGCAAATTGTTAAATGTAATACTTAAAGACCCCAACTTAGATTAACTTTTTAGTTAATCTAAGTTGAGCCTTTAACTGACTTGGGTCCTGGAGACTACCAATTTTGGATAATAGTGTTTCACAAACTGAACATTAATAACCTACTTCTTTTTGGAAGTCGGTTAAAAAATAGAGTGCGTTAAGCCCAAGTTTATAAACACTATCAGATTACGCAACACACATAATCGCTACATCCTGTTGTAATAGCTTTATAAACGTCAAGGGCCAACCTGAGAAAACAAAGTCAGCATCGATCATCGAGAAACGGTCCGAAACCCGAAGAATCCCCGAAATTACGGGCCTAAGAAAACACAAAAAGTCGCCCGAAACACAAAAAGTCCGAAGATTTATTTAAGGGAGCGTAAAGATCTGTTTATGGTATGCGTCGGTAATTAAGGGGCTACACACGTGCGCGAAAACGAAAAAAACAGTACCTGTTCCCTGAGTCGAGCGACAGGTCCGTGATGCGCCCCGGGAGGGACGGCTCCCAAACTTTATGGATTGAAGTTCCCTTATTTAAGTATAACACGCAGAAGTTAACAAAATATCTCGTTGTTATAAAATATATGGAGTTAGGTGTCGAGCTAATTTCTTGGTGTTGTAAACTGCTGAGTTTTTGAAAAAAAAATCCTCAAGTCAGACTTTAAAAGTAGATATAACAGGTAACTTATTCAGTAACATAAGAAGAAGAGAGTAACATAAGCATAAGAAACGGAAAGACACTCTTCAAAACTTATAAGTGTTCTATATGAAGTAAAACATTGTTATTCTATTAACAAGATTGATTTTAAAGTTGATTTCTTGCTTATCAACTTATAAGTTATAACACTTTCAATAACAAGCCAAAAGATACGACGACTTTATGCCTTCACGTGTTTAGTACCCCTAAAGTTTGAGAGGCGCTGACATTTTCGTTTCTTAATGTTATCTTATTACGGCTAAAATGAGTTCGGTGTTCGGAGATAATAACCGACCGGGGTTGGTTGCCACCATTTTTTTTATTATTTTTTATTCACCAACTAATGCTTTTAGATGCTTCGTGCTAGATGGGGATATGATAGATATTTAGGAGTCGTTGACTTTTGACAGGAAGGTACGTAATTACGCGTCAATTTAATATAGTTTTAGTAATAGGAATAAGATGGCATGGCACGTTAAATTGTAAAATTTGTCAGTCATCAGAGTCTCAGTAAAAACTTTTATAATTTTTTATATAACTGTATCACGTAGGTATAAGAGACACGACATGTCAAACCAAAGTGGTCAAAATAATTTTAGGGTTATCAGGGACTAATTTTACAAATGAGGTATGAGGCGTAGAAAGCATTTTTATGTATATTTTTTCGTTCGCGCTGTGAAAGTTTTAAAATCTTTTTACTCCTTTCCAAACCTCATATTTTATGATCTTGATTCCTTTATGTTTTGTTGTAATTGTCGCGTAAACTTTAGAAATCCTTATTCGTTTGTTTATAAACCCTTATTAGTGCGCTCAGCTTTATTTCCCGATCCGATTGAATATTTCAATGTTTATTATCATTCCTTACATACTGATGTAAGGAATGTTAATAAACATTGAAATATTTCCTACTTGATAATAGAAAGGATGCTTAAATACTGATTTAAGCATCCTTTCTATTATCAAGTAGGAATCTGGTTCACAAAACAATATTTTTACCAAATCACGTGCAAGAATTCTAACGATGTATCTAATAGGAAGAATTCTACACATGCCACTGCGGAACACCAAAATCGTGATAGTGGAGATTATTAAAAAGTTTTTGTCTCATTTTATGGGGGTATCACGTGTTAAACCAGGGGACTGTTCAGGAATGTAAGCACGTGTTTTGATTATCGTTATGTCCTATAATAATGCAGCCTTAAAATCTTATGAAGTTATGGTTTGGGTAAAAAATATCTACAGTTATTGACAAGGAGAATAAACAGTAACCATTGATTGTTGTAATAAGAACGATAAAGTTTACGCGTCTTTCTTTTTTATATGACAAACTAGCCCGCAATGTTGGTTGCACAAACATCATTTATCGCTAGATCCTTTAACTTTTCCCGGGTACATAGTGTCTAAATGGATTATGTGATTTTAGCGTACATAGTTAACAGACATACATACAGTTTTAAATTTTAATCATAGAAGGGATAGTATGAATTTTCCTACATCTAACCTTTTTTATTTATTTTTATATAATGTAAAATTAATTCTAACATTTTAATATAGCTCGTGAGTCGTCGGTATATTTTAAAGTAAACCTTCAAACTACTATGGTATTAAGTACGTAATATATGGCGCACTATCTGATACTACTTGTAACTGCTGATAGCATCTATGAAATTAGATGCGCGTGCGCCGGACGTTACTTGCAGGTACCAATGATTTGTACGAGCAAAGGAAATGAAATAAATAATTACGAATTAATTGGTATATTATTAAACTATGTACAGAACTTTGAAGTTAATATGTAGTTTAAAAGGTTTTATAAAACACTTATTAATTTATTAAAACTTTTGTAAAAAGATTCGTTGTAGGTACACTGGCAAGTTTTTCTTACGAGTATCCTAAAATGGATTAATAAGTAGCAAAGATATCTTGGTCAACAATTGTTACACAAAGGAAAATATGACCAGCTAGACATTAATTTTTAATTTAAAATAAACACAATATTTTCACACCTACGTATCTATCATTAAAGACACATTTTGGGACATCTTTCACCACTGTAAGAAACATCCTCCAAATTAATTCTACATTTAGTTCAGACCCACAAAAACTTTGTAACGAAATGTCGCCGTTTTCAACATATTTCACATAGCAGCCAAGGGACTGGCATGTCAAAGAGTCCCCTGTTAATCCTAATTTAATTACTTTCAGAAACTCGACTAATTACTGAACCAATTATAAATAGTTTATGATGATTAGAAGTTAGAAAGACATGTTGACGGTAATCACTTTTTGAATTAGTTTTGGTAACTTTAGGATAACGTTGATCTTGATAACTGGTTCACTTGATATTTGAACTTGGTTTTGCATTTTAATCGCCTGATTAATTTTTGGATAGGTGGTGTTTAAGTAATTTGTATCGTTTAAGTTAATTGGCGAGTAATCCGAGCCAACTTCGGTAAATTATGCCAAATTAAATTTAAGTTATTACCTATATTTTTAATATAAAATATGATCCATAAAATTATTATGATTAAAATTAATATTCATGCGTCAGAGATTTAAATATTATTATTTTTCCCTAAAATTACATCTCGTGACTAGCTATTTATTTAGGATGCGTATTTCTTTATTTCATTTGACTTCAAAAAGACTCAACTTATCTTGGTTTAGTTTATGTACCCGTAAACTCAAACACGTATCTTTCTACTAGGACTAAAAAAACGACTAGTTACACAGTCCAAAGTTCGAACCAAAATTGATTATCCACGACCAAAAAGTAAGGACCATTATAATTTATCCCAACAAGGAATATCTAATCTTCAATCTGAATCGTTATTTTGGTGTTAGTTTCGTCCAGGGTAATGATGCATATCTCGACCCCGATTCTCAATCTTCGAATGTTTCGAACGTAAGTTGTCTCACTCGCACGCACATAATGTCTCAAGCGTGAAAGAGGTAGCTTACGACCGAAATGAAATTTGTGGTATGAGAATCAGGACCCTGTGTCGAGTGATCGTCTAAATCGCTCCTCTAAAAGGATTTGATTCGATTGATACGGTGAACAAGGGCCCTATTAGACGTTAAATAGATTTTTTTATTTGTCCCTTATACCTCACGCTTTGAGGACGATTGTACAATCTAGCATCGAGTTTATAGATCAAAGATCTTTAACTAGGCGAGTAAAAACTTGTATATACTTTACGTTTAAATTTATTTGAATCTAGTTGTAAACGAAGCTTGGTATGTACTTTGTAGTTATATTATGATAAATAACAATTAAAATATATTAACTTAACATTTATTATACTTATTATATTTTTTTCGAGAAAGTTACTGATATATAAAATTCATTCATTTCTTATTTGCATTTCGTTAGATGAAAATTTTTCAGACAAATAGACATACAAATGTTTGCTGTAACTTTTGAGACAATGCCAAGATCTTTTAAAAATGTAGAACAGCATTTGAGTAGGTAGGCCACCAGCCAGCATTTTATCTAATCTGTATAAAATAAGTATTAATTAATGCATTAACAAATTCGCCGAAAGGGGATCTATCGCAATATCTTGATATATGTCCAAATTATCCGTTTATAATGCAATAAATTTCGTTTAACTATGGCAATTAATCAAGTTTAAGCGGTCAAGGTATTACGTACAATTTATAAAATCCACATGGTCGATTTTTCTTACTAAGATCCAAGATGCGAGTGATATTATACAAGATGTAACAAAATAAAGTTCACTATGAAAGTAGTAACTCTGAAAGATTTTTTTTGTTTCTGTATGACCAAAATCATGAAAATTGTACTTTTTTCATAGAGACATGGACTTTTGTTTTCTAGTTTTTGACTTATATTTTAGTACCACCATAAACACCCAAAATATTGTCACTTATTTATTTTCCACCTTGCATATGTTACAGCATAATTAAACCGATCTAATCTACAAGTTATCCCTAAAACCCGGTAAGAAATTGCATTCTGATTCGCTAAGTAAAAAGTACTTATAAAGTTAGAACTTTGAGCTTAGGAAATTAACAACGAATGCTGTTTTTTCAGAAGTAATTGCATACTATCAGCAGATTTCTCTGCTCGTTTATGTTATACAAAAATTTCATAAAAAAAGAGATTTAAAATAAACACGTTTAGCAAATCTCGCGGCAAATTTTAAAGATGGGTTCATTCTTTTGCACAATAACGTAATCTTGGCACGGTACACTTGATTCTAATGCGGGATCTATTCAGTCAGGATTACGATGTTTATCAATATTTCCTCGCAAATATTTAGTACACGTGTTTATCTAACATCTTGCGTGACAATATTTGTGTAGGATTAAAGATATAACATTATAATGTTATGCAGTTTCATAGGCTAAAGTCTAAAGTACAAAAAATATAAGGCAACATTTCTTGAGATATGAAATGTGCCACCATTGTTTTAATTACATTTGTTTATTGAATTTAGCCTTTGGCAAAAGTGCTTTGAAAACTTGGATAGATTCGCCATCTCTTCATACAGGTGACTTCATATTTAGGCCATCCTGAAAACTTTAAATTTTGAGAATACCGTAGAGTCCGTAGAACTAATATTGAAAACTTGTAAAGACTTGACCCGCGGGAAACCATATTGGAAAATGTTGAGCTCCCGCATAATAAATGAATATTTGTAATTTTGTAATACTACAGAATACATATTAGTAACAAACTATACTAAGTATATTTCTGTTACTAATGTTACTAGATGAGGCAGTTACTCCTACGCACACAAATATACATCTTGTATCCAAAATATTATGTACATGAATTACCTGTACTATAAAGACATTTTATGGAATGACCAACTTAAAAGCACAGGGCCCAAAAGCTCGGTCTTATCTGGGGACACCATCTTTTGGTGTAGAGTTACAATGGGACAGACAGACCGATGGATGGATGAAAGACCATACATTTACGCCTCACTTGATTTCAAGGCGTGTATGAAATTCTGATAAAGGTTAAGCTACTTTGATGGTTTTATTTAATGTTTGTGCGATTCAGATGTTGTTGAAGAATTTGTAAAAGAAAACATCTTAAGGAAGATATAAATAAATATATACGTAAGTATTTTTCCAAGTTTCCATTACCTAATCCAGATTGCAGCAACTGAAAATAGAACCTCCTCTTTTTGTTGGAAGTCGGTAAAAATGTCCAATAGTTTTCTAATTTCATATTTTTCCTTTTTGGGTATGACATACCCCAGCGCTAAATAAATTGATAGCATTTTTAAACGAAAAAAGTATGCAAGTTGGTTTCCTCAATAGCTTCAAATAAGACGTCGCTGCTTTAATTCCTACCAAATATTAAGTCCTATGTCTATAACCAATTCTGCTACATGTGCTTAAAGTGCGTCTGGGTATCACATACCCCACCTATTACAGCACGTAGCTAAAAAAGCAAGTGTAACTTCTTTTGTTTTTATTTATTTATATGTTAATTTGGTGTTTAACTTGATGAAATATTATTTTCTGGTATAATTTTTGCTAAAAATGTCTCGGTTATCGAAAAAAAAATATTTTACGAGCACTGACTGAAGAAGATGATGATTGTGACGCTGAGCTAATGAATTCCGAACAAGAATCGGCTGGTAATGAAGATCAATTCAGTGATAGCGGATATGGACTATACTAATATATAGGAATACTAAGCAGATTTGCAAAAAATATATTATGACCATATTATGTATTTTCCATACTAATTTTTGTGTCTAAATAACTGTCAGTATTACGGAAACTTAAGTGACCAAGATCTATTTCAAATTGTTTATTTTAAATTGATATTATAAATAGGTTTAAACTAGATTATACTACAGTCTTAGAAATTGAGAAGAATTTGATTGTAATAGGTGCCATTTGATTTTTGTACTGAAGAAAAGATTTCATAGTTTATAGTTTGAAGATAAAGTCAAGTTTTTGTACTTTTGCTTATAAAATGTATTTTATAATGTAAAATTGAATTTGTTTTACATAAACCAATCCGTTATTAGATATTTCAATATATTACTTATTATTTTACAATCACAAGGAACAATTTTTCGGTTTTAACTGCCTTTCATTGTTGGGGTATGTCACACCCCACCTAGTACAGCACGGTGAGATTAGTCACCTAGTACACGGAGGGTTAAGACGCTCGTAAAATCATCAGATGCACGCCGGTGTTCTAAGCCCAAAAATAATAAATTATTTGGATTTTACCGGTTCAGAGCATTACAAATCGTAACATTTTGTAACCCATTATTTAAGCCATATTAATACAATATTTATACGAGATCTCCCCTTTGTTTTGTCACTGATAAGCCCGGGATATGATATTTCATCATTTACAACAGACCCCCTGCGGGCGGAATCGCTAACAAATATTTTGGAAATATTTCTCCAACTTGTTGCCCTTTTATATCTACCGCTTCTTTCCGTTTAACTGTCTATAAAACTGCTATATTCGAGAACAGCCTAAGAAAAGAAGCAGGCAAACAAAATTCAACCCAGTTTCAACGAAATAAAACACATTTTTCTTCGAATAAAACAAAGTTATGGTCGTTCCTAATTCGAGATCATTATTATCTAACAGCAAAATCTTTACGTAAAACTAAAAATGGTCGCAAGCAAAAAACGCTGCACATATTTAGGGCTGCCAATAAATCTCAATTTATTAACTAGTAAAGTTAATTTAATAATTCATAATTGATAGGGTGCAGTTCCGCGATTTTAAGGACATATGTTTTCTAAAACGAATATGCGATTTATTACCAAAAAAAATTACCAAAATTTATTTCACGTTCGAAATTAATTAAAATGGGGTAGATACTTTTTTATAAACATATTTTTTAAGGATTTCCAATATTTATTGGCTTATGTAACATTGCAACAGCGCAAAAATACCTGCTTACATCTATACTTATTATAAAACAAAGTCGCTTTTTTTCCCTCATGTCCCTTTGTTCCCTTTAATGTTTAAAACTACGCAACGGATTTTGATGATTCTTTCAGTGTTAGATAGCCCATTTATCGAGGAAAGTTATAGGCTATATTTTATCACGCTAAGACTAATAGGAGCGAAGAAATAGAGGAAAATGTGGAAAAAACGGGGGAAATTATTTGAAAGGGCTAACTTGAATACGCTAATCTCAGGAACTACTGGTCCGATTTGAAAAATTATTTCAAATCAGACCAGTAGTTCCTGAGATTATTATTATATATGTTTTACGCTAAGACTAATAGGAGAATGTGGAAAAATGGGGGAAATTATTTGAAAGGGCTTATCTCGCGAACTACTGGAGCAATTTTTATGTTATTTGGCACAGATATGAAGTAGACCACGTGAAGAATCATAGGCTATCGATTTTAATCATTTTTTCAGTGGCTATATATTTTATACCCGTGCGACGCCGGGGCGGGTCGCTAGTAAATCATAAAATCTTTAAGCTACTTGATAACTATCAACTGATAATAATAATTTTAAATTTATAACGGTTTAGAACTAAACAAGGTACAATTCATTTTTAACACAATAACCAGCGGGGCTAAAATATGGTCGCATAGCAATTCCTCTCAATCAATTCACAAAATGAATTGTCAAAACTGACAAAGTCACGAATGTCAAATTAGTACGAATTTAGACTAATTGACTTTTGAATTGGTCTAAGTTTGACATTCGTGAGTTTGACAGTTTTGACTAATTATTTTGTGAATTGGTTGAGAGGAATTGCTATGCGACCATTTTAGCCCCGCTGCTCATTAAAATTCACTAATGCTTACCTTAATTATTCTATTACAGATTTACAATATCAATTGAATATTTTCAAAATAACTGAAGTACCAACCCTACGTAATCTACCATCTCGTGGGCTGTAACTCGACACTTTTCGCTGACAAATCGCACGTTTTCTCGGCAGTCAGGACTTATGAAACCGCGCAAAAACCCCGGCAAAAACCAATTAGGGGTTTTTGCCCCAAATTAATATTTACAGGAATGTCGTTCAGCACGTGGTAATGCACACGTGAACTTAGCAATTAACTGTGCCACTTGACGGGGCTAGGGGTGGTCTTAAAGAAGGACCACCGCATTTTTAAGTGGTCAAAGACATTATTGACTAGGACATTCTAGAATATTATTATTAACTAGGTGGCCGTTGGACCACAATCTAGAATGATCTATGATAATATTTCAAAATAACTTACAGCCCCAATAAGAGACATACATATTTTATTAACAAGTAATAACTTTTAATTTTGAAGTTTAATTTACAGTTTTAACATATTGTATGGAGTCTAACCGCCGTACTCAGAGATATATTTATGATTATTATTGAATAACCTTCAATTTATTGAAGAGTTTGACAGATATAACACATGGGGCCTATGTCAAAATTTTGAATTAATTAATGTTCCACTCTGAGTGCTACAGTAAGTAAAAAACTTCATCAAATTAACCATAAAAATATATCTATGAGTGATGATGTTATCCAAATAAAGTAAAAACATAAAACATTGTTCGTACTTCGTAGCACGCGCTACGACCATGAGTCATAGCCCGTAGCTCGTGGTGTTGGCGCGTGGTCGTTGGCGCGTGGTCATGACTCATGAGTCATGGTCAAACGATGGAGTTGACCTACTGTTATGATGGTACTGTGTTTTTTTTTCTCATTATGTGTTGTTTTGTGTTATTTCTATTTTTGGCAAAAATTTCGCGTAAGTTCTTTAATGAGTTATCAAATGTTTGTTCTAATGGTGGAGATTACTGTTTACTGATACAGTTACAAATAAATATAATAATTAATCACTATTAACAGATTCATAAGACCATAGATTCGTATCCAACGAAGGGCCGCTCGAATTGTTGACTGTCATAGTGTTTCAAACAGCTTGGACCCCTTGGAATTACGCCGAGATGTAGCTTCACTCTGCATCCTCTATTGGTTGTATCACGGGGAGTGCTCTGAGGAATTGTTCGGAATCATACCACCTGCAACTTTTCGCCATCGTCCCACGCGAAAAACATACCATCCTCATCACCTCGATGAGTGGCAGTCTTCCACAGTGCGTTTTTCGCGTAACTTTCTGCCGCGCACTGTAAAACTCTGGAACGAACTGTCACCAGCAGTATTTCCGGACCTATACGACCTGTAAACCTTCAAGAAAAGAGCGTATTCCCTCTTAAAAGGCCGGCAACGCACCTGCAGCTCTTCTGATGTTGCAAGTGTCCATGGGCGACGGTAGTTGCTTACCATCAGGTGACCCGTTTGCTCGTTTGCCCCCTTATTTAATAAAAAAAAAATAGTAAATATGATTTGAGAAATAAAATATTATTTTTAACTTTTGAGTAGGTACTGCTGCTCAAAATGCCTAACGGTTGCAGCAAAAAAAACAACTCAAAAAAAAAAGGCAATCCGAATCATGTTACGTATCTTCAATGCAATTTTTGGCAATCGGCGGGCAATATTATCAAATATTACGACGGAACCAGTGGTGGTACAATGCGATGCACTTGCGGACAATGTGCCCCGGGCGACACCCGATCCCACCTATCCTACAGGAAGTGCTTTGTCCTACCAGATGCGAAATTCCAGAGCTGATATGGGTGGGGCTGGAATTGTGCAGTCTTCCTTTATCTCGACAGTTATTCCAGGATCTAAGGAGGTTTTTAGGTAACAATTGAAAACTTTGAGCCCCCGGTTTTCGGTAGGATATAAAGGTACGTTTGAAACGAAAGAGAGCCGCCAACGATCGTACATACTGAAATATTTTATATTGTAGAAGCTAAATTATCATTTGTCTGGGTGTGTTCATCTGAGCAGACTGTGTGTAAAAATATTTATAATTTTTTAAGTTATATTCTATAAGGTATCAAAGATTCTTACTTGTAAAAACCGAATTCTATACGTGTTAAAAAAAGGAAGAATAAAATAATTCAGGCGGCAAATTGGTATCGAAAAAGGATTTTCTACTGTTTTGAAAATAGAACGCTCCCTTCTCTGAAAGGGATTAGGAACCTTTTGCGGATTGTTTTTACAGCCTCCAGAACCCCTTTGTCGGGTCACAATACGTGGTTCTTTGACGGCGGCACCCATTTTACGGTTCTTGAATGGTTCCCGCATCCTTTGACGAACGTGCGCTGTCAATACTTAGTTTGTTTCTATTTCACGGCTAAGGCGCATCAATGGTTCTACAATCACCATTTGTTTCGCTACTTTATTCTTGAGATTTCGAGTACCGTATTTAAAAGAACCTCGGTAGCTTTTGTTTACCACTTGTGGTGAGTTTTGTTGTGATTGTCAAACGAATCGTTCTTGAAAAAATAGCTGCTGGAATCTTGATAATAATCACGTCATAGATTAATCATTGGTCGTCGTAGCGCCGCGCGAAGACCAATGATTAATCTATGAATCACGTCTTCATTTTATTGAGAATTTACTTTTTTTTTGATGCGCAGGGGAAACCCATCATGGATCCCCCGGGTTGGGTATGTGCCTCAGTTGCTGAAGCACCCCGGGGGTATGTGAGACTCCTACTCACTAAAAGCACCTGCGGTCGCCTTCAGCCGTATAAAAGAGGGATGTCCCGGATCTAACAAACACGAGACTCCCTCCACGACCGGCATTGCGAATTTACTAACTTTATATCTTTATAGGTCTATAATATTATCATGAACTGCAAGCAAGCGAATGATGTTGGCAGAACTCTGTTCTGTCGTAGAAATAACAAATGTGTTTCAAATACAAGTTATGTATTATGTATTTACTTACCGAATTAACACAATACAAATATGTATACACTATACCGTTACTCCCACAAAACTATATTGACAAAAAAATAACTTACTAAGGAAATTTCAGGTAGCAAAATGTAACCACTAAGCTTCTAAGTGGTTTACTAAACAACCCCAGGCTACCTGATATCCACGACCGTGCCATAATATATTCGTATTCCTCAAAAGGGTTGGTTAGCGTGATTATAATAATTAACATGTCCATATGATAACCACGCACCCAAAATAGATTTTTAAATTGGTGACTAAAACGAAGTCTACCTACTTAGTGTAAGTTTCATTCAAAAACAATGTCAACAAACCTGCATGAATACCTAAAATACTTTTTTTTATGACGGAAAGCATCACCTGATGGAAAGCATCTACCGTCGCCCATGGACACTCGCAACATCAGAAGAGCTTGTTATATATCCCATCCCTATACATAGTATAGTTATAGTTATTTTATTCTATTTCTTATTTTACATCGTACACATATTTCCTTTATTCTATTTTATTTAATATCAATGTTCCTAAACAAACAATCTTTAGTTAATATCTACATTATCATTACCAAAGTTCAGCATTATCTAATGTTATGCTTTCTCACAGGACCTTGTTTTGTTTACAAGTCATTAGGACTTGGTCCTGTTCGTATATAATCCATTGTATTAGAACATTAAATATACTTCTATTCTAACCTTAGTGGTAGTAAGACTTCACAAAATTGTATAGTTCTTAGTTTCTCAATAAAAATTATTTTTTTAAAAGAGTATAATTTTGTCGCGTAACAAAGTTAGCGCCGTCGATAGTAGGATATATAAAGTCGAGGATCAACGTGTGAAGAGGACAAAATCGCCGCTACACGGTGCTCGAAGAGCTTTGAAACATCCTCGCCGAACCAATGAAGATATTACTTTTGTTACTTTGGTAAGTGGCTCAAAGATTATATGCTCTTTTGAAAATCCTTTCCATATCCTAGTTCTCCAAATCATTTTCTAAACCAAAAATATTTTTCTAAATCGTGTCCAAAATTCAATTATTTTACCAAAATCTTTGACCAAAATTATTATAAATTTTCCTTTTCTAAAAAACTTTTTTTTTAAGAAAACATCATGCAGAACGTATCTTCTACAAATTCTACAAACATAGTATTAGATTTAAATCAGTTGAACAATTTAATACCTAGTTTTGATACAACTCAAAGCGACCAAGTATATCGATACATTAGATCTTGTGATTCTGCGTTTTCTTTAGCACAAGTTCCCTTGCAAGAGCCCCTATTGACCTATGCACTAAACAAAATAGTCGGGCCAGGATCGTCCGATGTACATATTAGGAAGTTCACGTCTTGGAGTGAATTAAAAACATTTTTAATCCAAAAATATTCCAAAACGAAAACCTTAGGACATTTATTTCTAGAATTGCAAAGTTTATTTCAAAATCAAAAAGAAAGTGTCAGTGACTATTATCTTCGCGTAGACTTGTGTAGGTCAAAAGTTATAGAAAAACTTCTCACCGAAATAACCGACGACAGTTTGACAGGACGTCGCGAAATGACGGAAGAAACTGCATTAAACGTTTTTATAAACGGACTGACATCCGATTTAGGTATAATGTTACGGACACAAAAATTCAACACCTTGTCCGACGCCGCAAACTTCGCAATACAAGAAGAAAAAATTCGAAATATGAATAAATGTAGACAAGCCTTTTACAACGCAAATAATATTGAAGTTCAACCTCGGTCCTCCTACAAATCGCAAAATCCGCTTAGCCCTCCATCTTCTAACAGTAAAACTTGTGCGTATTGCAAAAAACCCGGTCATTTAATAGCGGAATGTAGAAAACGCGCCTATAACAATAGAAACTCGATTCCCACAAGTAAACCGTTCATAAAAGAAAATAAAAATAAGATTAATAATTTAAACTCATACGCGGCCGGCGAGATGAGCGACCCGTCGGAAACCGCTTTGCAATGCTCGAGTTATCCTGCGACCGAGCACACTCAATCACTGAACCAGGCATTCGAAAACATTCAATTATAAAAAATCAACAGAAAAACCTACAAAAAAATAAACCAGTCTATCGGAGACAATATTGTAGTAATAAATTAAATAATAATAGTTTTTGCGAACAAAGCGTCCCAGTCTATCGGAGACCAACGAAAGACGCTTATACGCAAACCTTAGAATATAATAATATAGTTAAAACTTTCGAACAGGGTAGCCAGCCCCAAACCCAAAGTTCAACTATTTCTAAATCCACGTCAACAGAATCTCTATTTCTTACTCACAGACAGGGTAGCCAGCCCCAAACTTCGAGCAGAAAAAAATCTAAATCGTCAAAATCTTCTAAATCCTCAAAATCTAAAAATTGCAAAAATTCCGTATCATATCCTAAACCTAACATAAACACGGAATCTATTCCTAAATCTTACAATATATCTTCGCTAAATATTCCTCCTGAAAACCTACTTCATTGTAAATTTCATATAGACGGCCAGCCCCTAACTCTTTTAGTCGATACGGGAGCCGCTATTTCCGTAATAAATAAAAATAAAATAGGGAACAACCCTATAGATTCGTCTAACACAGTATCAATTATCGGTGTGTCTAACGGTAACTCTAACATTCAAACATACGGAACCTCACATATTTCCTTAGACCAGTTTCCGAAGCATCTATTCCATATTGCAAACCTAAATATTGAATCTGACGGAATCTTAGGTAACGATTTTATGACTAAATTTAATGTTCAAATCTATATAAAATCGAAAACAATGAGAGTCCAAAATAAATCTTATAGACTTTTTTACCTAAACGAAAAAATCGACGAAAACTGCAATAATAATCTTTTCCTGCCAAAACGTTCCGAAACTGTTATAACTTGCTTTACCAAAGACATTGAAAATGGTTCCGCTCTTGTTGAAAAACAACAAATTCATAAAGACGTTATTATTCCTCATTCCATTGTTCATGTTAAAGACAATAAGTTTCTAATTACTTGTTTAAATTCCAGTAATTATGATAAATCTATTTCAATACCCACAGTGCAAACGTCGTCATTTACTTATGAAACTCATCAAATAAATGCGTTTAATAACAACCAACAAAATAATAGTCCAAATAAAGAAGATATTTTAAAACTTATAAGAAAAGAACATTTGAACAAAGAAGAATTCGAATCTCTCTACAAAATAGTTTCAGAATATCATGATATATTTTACACTGAAGGTCAACCCTTAACTTTTACAAATCATACTAAGCATTCAATCCCTACGACCTCTGAAATACCTCTTAATACTAAAACTTATAGATTTCCTTACATACATCAACAAGAAGTCAAATCACAAATACAGAAAATGTTGGATCAAAATATCATTCAGCCTAGTACATCTCCATGGAGCAGCCCAATCTGGGTCGTGCCTAAAAAACTAGACGCCTCTGGTAAACAGAAATGGCGTGTGGTCATAGACTATCGCAAACTTAACGAAATCACTGTTGGAGATAGTTATCCTTTGCCGAATATTGCAGATATTTTAGATAAACTAGGACATTCAATTTACTTTACAACTTTAGATCTCGCATCCGGTTTCCACCAAATAGAACTTGAATCTAAAGATATTCCAAAAACTGCTTTTAATACTCCATACGGCCATTACGAATTTTTAAGAATGCCTTTCGGTCTTAAAAACGCACCCGCTACCTTCCAACGCGCAATGGACAGCGTACTACACGGTTTACAAGGTGAAAGGTGCTTTGTCTACCTTGACGATATCGTAATTTTTGCATCTAGCCTTCAAGAACACGAACAAAAACTCAAAGAAGTGTTCGAACGATTAAAACAGCACGGTCTCAAGGTCCAACCTGATAAGTGCGAATTCTTAAGGAAAGAAGTTGCATATCTAGGACACATCATCTCAAATGAAGGTGTCAAACCTAACCCAGATAAAGTAAAATCAGTTCTTGAGTTTCCAATTCCAAAATCTTGCAAAGATATTAAATCATTTTTAGGTCTAGCCGGTTACTATCGTAGGTTTATTCCAAATTTCAGTAAAATAACAAAACCTCTGACTTCTCTACTCAAGAAAGACGTCCCGTTTAATTGGACGAATGAACAACAAAATGCTTTTGAAACATGTAAAAACATTCTTACCACTACTCCCATACTTCAGTACCCTGATTTTAATCGCGAATTCATACTTACCACCGATGCATCTTTATATGCCATCGGAGCAGTTCTATCACAAGGCGAGATTGGTAAAGATCTCCCTATCGCTTACGCCTCTCGTACACTCAATAAAGCCGAATCAAATTATTCTACAATAGAACGCGAATTATTAGCAATCGTATGGGCAGTGAAACATTTTCGCCCATATCTCTTTGGTCGCAAATTCAAAATCGTAACCGACCATAAACCTCTCACTTGGCTTTTTAGTATTAAAGATCCCGGTAGCAGATTAGTTCGCTGGAGACTTAAATTAGAAGAATACGAGTACGAAATTATATACAAAGCCGGTAAAAATAACACAAATGCGGATGCATTATCCCGTCCTCCTGTACTAAACACCAATATTGTCGACCTCACAAACGATGATACTAACTCACTTCCAGATCGTAGCTTACCTTTAAACAACAACAACCCGAACGATCTACGTCCTGAAAAAGAATATTTACAATTAAATTATGAATATTTCCTTGAAAATAATATTGATTGTGATAACTCAAAATTAAAAATATCGCCTAAAAGACTATTAGATTCTCGTCACAAACATATATTTATCCCTATCGATTTATCTATTGAAACACACAATCAAAATCAATTCTATAACGAAGCCAAAAGTCTTTGTACCGAAGAAATTTTTAAACTTAGTGAAATAAAAGAACTATATGACGTAGATTTAATTACATCAAATGAGAATCAAAATCTTTATTTTAGCTATACCAGACCTAATCACTACGATCCTTGGGATTCCGAAAGTTATTTTAAAGCATTACAATCTTGTCTTCAGCAAAATAAAATCCAAACTCTCTGTGTTCCTGATCTAAAAGATGACAAAACATGTAAAATGGTCGGAAACGAACAAATACGTATTACAACATATTTAGCAGACATATACGAGTGTGTCATAACCATATGCGAAAATAAGGTTACAACCCCAACTCCCGAAGAAATTCCTAAAATATTAAAATTGTACCATGACGAACCACTCTCAGGACATCGTGGCGTTAACGAAACAACTAGAAAAATTCGTGACGAATATTTCTGGAAGGGTATGTCTAATGACATAAAAACTTATGTAGAATCATGTATCATATGCCAACGTAATAAAATTCAAAGAAAAACATATCAAGCTCCAATGGTTATAACATCACAGTCAATAGAACCTTTTGAACGTGTTTCCATCGATATAGTCTCCTATTCCGAGATAAGCGATAATAATAACCGATATGTCCTTACTTTTCAAGACGAACTCACTAGATTCGTTCAAGCTTATCCAATAACTGATAAAGAAGCAGTCACTGTAGCTAAAAAACTATTACATTTTTGCCAACACTTCGGCGTACCTAAACGTTTTCATTCAGATCAAGGTACGGAGTTCATGAATAACGTTATGAAACAACTCGCTAAATTCTTAGGTACAAATCATACTTTTAATACAGCCTATCATCCGCAAACTAACGGTGCTCTTGAAAGGTTTCATGCCACCTTAAGAGACCATATTCGTATGTATCATAATCGTAGACTAAGAAATTGGGACGAAGTTATTCCTTTCGCCATCATTTGTCACAATACCTCAGTAAATCAATCTACTGGTTATACACCTCACGAATTATTATTCGGGTATAAGCCACGTCCGTTCTATTCTTTAAAACCTATCCCAGATTACACCGCATGTGACTATATAAAAGATTTAAACGAACGCCTTAGAACGTCTCGAGACGCAGCTCTTCGTAATGTCGAATCCATGAAAGAAAAATCGAAAGAACGATACGATAAACAAATCAAAAACGTAGCTCAATATCGCATAGGTAGTCAGGTTATGTTGCGTGTGCCTAATCCCAATAATCTTGATTCGAAATGGGAAGGGCCATTTCAAGTTATTCGCGTAGGATTCAACGAAAATTATTTAATAAAGAAGGCCAATAAAACACAACTCGTTCATGCAAACAGGTTAAGGCCATATAGCTCTAATGATTTAGTCTAGTTTAACCCATATCAATACATCTTATTTCATAGGTACTTTTACACTCCTTAGATGATAATTTATAAAATATTATTTCATTTACAGGTTAGAATATTTTACGAAAACTTATGCTCAAAATCCTATTCATATCCAAACCATAAATAATTATATGCAAAATCCTTACATCAATTTTACCGTATGTTCTATAATAAAATTCTTTTTTTTACGTTATTTTATACAAAATCTACACTTTCACCATGAAAATCTATACAAGATACAAAATCAATAAATCTAAGAAGACGTTTTCGTCTGTTTCAGGGTTATCCCACTCCTACACGTCCAATGCCTAAAAATAACGGAAGACCTTCCATCATATTCTGGTCTATTTTTCAAAGATGAAGGAACATTATATCCTTCTGATGAGTCATGGAAACTCGTAGTCTATAAAGATTTAAAACCCCTTTTTATCGCTAGGGATTCTCTAGAAAGCCTAGCTGCTAAATTCAATAATTTGTCAGCTAAATATTTATCATTTCCCAATGTTCAATCCACCCTTTCATTTCTTAAAACAAACCTCAATAAAATAAACAATAGATTATCCGAACTTTACTTATACCTAGGTAAAAACTCCAAACGTCAAAAGAGAGAGTTACTCGACGGTCTTGGCTCAATTTTAAAATGGCTTATTGGAACTCCTGATGCTAAAGATGCAAAGCATTACGAAGAATGTATCGACTTACTTGAGCGTCGCGAGCTAGATCTTCACTCTTTAATGAAAAACCAAGTGCAAATAACTTCATCAACTATCAAAAATTTTAACGATACTATCTTTAAAATTACATTTGACGAACAAATAATAAATGAAAATTTAAACCGTATTGAATCTTATTTTAATAAAACAGAAAATACAATGTTTAACATTCAAATATCTGAAGCAATTTCCTCTACGTCGTTACAAATATTAGAGTCAGTCGTAAGCCTTGAAAACGAAATAAATGATTGCCTCACTAGCATTTTATTCGCGAAATCTAACATAATTCATCCCTCAGTCATAAGTTTAAATAAAATATACGAAGAACTCCTTTTGTCTAATCACGTACGCACCTCTAAACGTTTAGTTGAATCTGTTAGTTACGAGAATATCCACAGCATACTAGACTCATCGTCATTATCAGCTTATGTCTATTCCAGTCGCTTAGTTTATGTCTTAGAATTTCCCCTAGTCCAAAACGAAGCTTTGAACTTATACCACATATTTTCCATTCCCATCCAACATATCAATTCCTCATATTTCTCCACCATTCTTCCTGAGCATATATATTTGGCCGCTGATCCAAGTGGACAAAAATACGTCTCTACGAGCTCACTTGACACCTGCAAGACGTACTCTGCAAACAAAAGAGTTTCCACGGACTTCGTGGTCTACGATGGCACAACGCGTCCTATCTGCGAGCTGCAAATGTTGTCCAGCGTTTCCTCATCTCTACCTGAGAGCTGCACTACATCCACATTTTCTGCAAAAATTAATACGTTCCAGAGCATCGGAAACAACAAATGGCTCTACATACTCAGCGACAACACTCCATCGGTTTTACAATATCAAAACAAAATAACTCACGAAAAAATCCAAGGAGCAGGAATTTTGACACTGCCTGAAGGATGCAAGCTACACACGGGTTACAGCACCTTGGCCGCCTACCACGTGTCGAGAGTCAATATCTCCTATCCAATCATCATGCCAGACATAAGGAACGAAGACTGCTTCATAGATATAAAGCAAATAGAAACACCGCAGATCATCCCAATTCCCATCAACGACATGCCTCTAGACTCGCTGAGACAAATAAAACACCACCTGGATCAACATGCTCAGCAACTAAATAAAGTTAGAGAAGACTCCTTCATACTTAAACAAACATCAAGATTTTCCTGGATGAACTTCACTATCGGCACGTTATTGCTGATCATCATCATACTCAAATGCTGCTGCCGCCGATGTCCCAGCTTCTTCAGAAGTCCTACTCTGCATCACAGTGAAAATCGACATGGTGCAATACAAATATTCAACAACTGTTTCGGGCGATCCAGGAGACGTAACACCCATATCTCCATCCCGATGACGTCGATCCACGGGGCCACAACGACCTGCATATCAGACGACGAAGACGGGGACGCAGACTTAGGCGCTGGCTCTTCAAAATCTTCGGAAAAATTGGGCGCTAACACCCAATCTTTATTCTAAGGGGGGAGGTGTTATATATCCCATCCCTATACATAGTATAGTTATAGTTATTTTATTCTATTTCTTATTTTACATCGTACACATATTTCCTTTATTCTATTTTATTTAATATCAATGTTCCTAAACAAACAATCTTTAGTTAATATCTACATTATCATTACCAAAGTTCAGCATTATCTAATGTTATGCTTTCTCACAGGACCTTGTTTTGTTTACAAGTCATTAGGACTTGGTCCTGTTCGTATATAATCCATTGTATTAGAACATTAAATATACTTCTATTCTAACCTTAGTGGTAGTAAGACTTCACAAAATTGTATAGTTCTTAGTTTCTCAATAAAAAATATTTTTTTAAAAGAGTATAATTTTGTCGCGTAACAAGCTGCAGGTGCGTTGCCGGCCTTTTAAGAGGGAATACGCTCTCTTCTTGAAGGTTTACAGGTCGTATAGTTCCGGAAATACTGCTGGTGACAGTTCGTTCCAGAGTTTTACAGTGCGCGGCAGAAAGTTACGCGAAAAACGCACGGCGGGAAACTGCTACTCATCAAGGTGATGAGGATGGTGAAGATGAGGAGGTGACTTTGATAAACAGTTATCGCAGTATAATAACTGCTTTAGATGTCATAGGGGTTAAACGAGTAAACGAATCGCCCGATGAAACGACTGTATCCTATTGCATTACGAATGGAGTTCCAAATTGAATGAAATAATTGAATTCAAAATCCCAATTGAATCACAGTTTTGATGAACAGTTCAGTAAATTAATGATTAAGATCCTCTAAGATTATACAGACAAAAAGGCGGTTCGTACCTTGATATATTTAAATCATTAACAAATTTGCCACGGCTCTGATGAAGTTGAATGTAACTAATACGGCTTTCATATGCTGAGCATCCCACGTCATTAATACGTACAATGTACATTTTTCAACTTCTGACCATACCTAATCCTCACAAGGTGTTTGCATTAATCATAAGTTACAAAAGAAAAAAAGTTTTTTAGCATCGAACAGGAAACCGTACCTCAAATATTTAAAAGTGGAACGTTTTTTTAAGGGTTACTATATTTAGCGTCGGACCCTTTTTAACAATGCGCGGGACAGATTAGACCCTACGGCCAACATTGACAGCTATTTTTTCGCGCCCTCGAGGGCTGACGGGTTTTTTGCCTCTTAACTATTATAAATGGTCACAAATGATACTTTTTGCATAAAAGTCCTTTGCCTAATTTGAGTTGCGGGCTGAGAAATTTGATAAAATATACAAAAGGTACGCAGGAAAGGTTTGACAGTTACTTAAATAGGTTTTAGTAGGGACCTTTTTTATGACGAATAATACATATTAAATGATACTTTAAGTATTTTTAGAAGGAGAGCATAAGTTTGGTTTCTTAAATATTACAACAAGAGCAATAACAAATTATTTCCATCGTATACATAATTTTAGGTGACAGTTAACTTTAATTTAATTAAGGTTGTCACATAACATAATTACTTTTACATTAAATTAAAGTTGATAATCATTCAACATCTCTAAAAGCCGTCGTTTATAATTTATACTTTTCGCTACGCAACTCTGAAAACCATTTTTCTTTTGCTTTCGCTACGGTATTTCAGATGTAACAGAATATGCGTTAAGCAGAACTACTGACAATACGCCAAAGTATCACAGACCAATTGTCAACCAATAAATAATAACTGATTGATGACAAAACCGTACAACTCCGTCCAACAATACATCCTAAGCCCAAAAATGCCTTCCAAGTGTGTCCTATAAATAATACGTTATATTGAAACTCTCAATGCAAAGCCTTAAGGTTGGATGATCTCTTAAAATAACAAGTGTTTGCTTCAATGATTATCAACAATGCCAACCTTTGGCTGCCTTATAAAAGGCTCTTTACAATCCCCCGCACTTACCATTTCAGTAAATTGGACTTTATCACTCAAAACAGGAAATTCAATTTCGAACACCCTGTGTTATTCAACTCCCAGTTGTCTGACGTTAAAATTTAAACTCTAAGCTAACGACCTAAGTTTTACATCGCTTGGCGTGTATATTTATTTGTAAGTACAAAGCACGCGTGAATCTTTACGGCCAAGATGGTTCACCATAACATAAAGCAACAATATCCCATTGATACTCAACTATTAAATGGTTTTACACATTTATGATATAAACGATAAATAGAATCTTTTGTGAACAACGTTTTTTCGAAGAACACACTAATGCATTTAATTCTATTTTCAATATTTAGACGATTATATTATTTTATTAAAGCGATAGTTGTTGATACATACACACTGTTTGGTATGTAAATAAAGTTTAAGGACTTAAGATTGGTTACGATTAGCAATGGGTAAATGCTCATCTTTAGTTTGGTTAGTTAACGTTGATGAATCAATATAAAAATAGGTAGGTAAATTTTTTATGTAGAAAACATAATGTAAGAATACAAAAAAGTGATGTTATTGCAATTATATGTTGCCCGAAACTTCGTTACAAACAAATTCCAGTACCATAATATATTTTGCCTGGATAAAACGACTCAATACTTAATATTATCCAAAAACTATCCTTTTCTGAGACTTTAATTTTCTTCTTAACAATTTATGTTTAAGCCGATTTATCTGTTCGAGGGCAAGGATGTATCAAAAACAGAAAAGGTAGTAATGAATTAGTAAATAGGCTATCACTACTTTCTATCACTTCATCAGTACAAGATAAACATGTATCAACAAAAAAAGCTATCGCGTATCACGTTTAGTTAAGGAAGTAATGTGTTCCTCCGTCCGCCTACAATATTAATCTTACAAATTGGCTTCATTCCTCGAAGTCGTTCCGAATAGAACGAGCCGTCCCGCCCTAGGTTTGAAGTGCCCCGCCCTAGGTTTGGAGGGCCCCGCCCTAACACGCCCGGTGCGAGCGTCGACACGAAGGCATTAGGGCGGGCCCGCTCTAAAGTGTTTGGTCAAGACGCTGTTGATGGTTTTTCTCAGAATTAAGCAGATTGAAATACAAAAAAATATAACAGTAATTTTGATATCCAATTATTGTCTGTATATTTCTACCAATTAAACATGTTTTTTTTGCTTCTTTATGGAATCGCCGATCAAAATGTATGTACATTTTGATCGGCGATTCCATAAAGAAGCAGAAGAAGCAAAAAAAAGATTGGCATGATATTCATAATCGAATGTCGACTATAATAATTTCATGAATTTGCCCCTACAATAAATAAAAAAGTGAGAGTTACTGATATTATTTTATTTTTGCAGTGAACTTCTTTTACGATTTATATTCCTCTTCCTATTAAAGGGTCACATACTCACACCATAAACTATTGTCAGTTAGTTTATTATACGCTGTATTAAATATTTTTTTAAAAATTCGGTATTATATGTTTTTTGCATAAACATTAGGTACCTAATCTCGGTGGCTTTACTGGCACTTACTGGCAATGCACTTGGCGTGCTATTCAATGGGCATTGATTGACACAACACGTGTTATCGGCCGATCTGCGATCTTATCTCCCATGCACGTGGCTGGACTTCGGGTACAATCGAATTCTCGCGTCATGCCCGTTAGCGTTGAGCGGTATTTGATGCTGTATAGGTCCTTCAATACTAATAAATACTATGTGAAACTGTGTGTAAATGAAGTGGTGGATGGATGTTTGTTAATATTTATGTGACAAAATTAAGGCTCCGAGAGATTTGAATTAAATTTGATACGCAAATAAAATGCATTGCCTCACTGCTGGGTACAAGCCTCCCAGTCCCCAGAGGTAGGCTTTTCTATTGCACAAAAAGACTTTAAAATTTAAAGTCTAATATTACCTGCCTAATCTATTCATTATTTTCTCAAGTAATGAAATGACTCGAAAAGATGTACTAAATATCGTATCCAAAGTTAATGCATTCAAATCAATAAAAATTGAAAAATCGAAAAAGGTCTATGCTTATTATGATTCAAAGTTACAATAATAAAATAAAAATAAAAAAGCCTTTTATTTCATTAGATTTACACAAATATGTTACAATATGTTAATTTTACAACTTATTTATTTACAGCTAGTTTATTATTTTTGTAATTACTGTTTTAATCCTATTTTAGTTACTAATGATTTATTAATCTACATGAACCCCTGAATGGGTAAAGGCCTCCTCCAAGTGCCCCCATTTTTCTCTGTCTTGTGCCAGTTCTAGCCAATTTTGTCCTGCTGTGGCTTTTATTTCATCATCCCAACGTGTTATAGGTCTTCCTCTAGCCCGTTTACCTTGTGGACCCTTCCAATAAGTTAATATTTTTGTCCATCTTTTATCTGTAATCCTCGCCACGTGCCCGGCCCACCTCCACTTAAGTTTCATAGCAAGACTGAGACTATCTTTTGCTTTTGTTATTTTTCTAATAGCAGTATGTCTAATCTTGTCGATTTTTTTAACTTTCAGCATGCTGCGTTCGAGTCCTCTCTGGCAGGTGTTTATCTTCCTCTTTACGTCTGCGGTGAATTTCCACGTCTGGCATGCGTATGTCAGACAAGGTAAGAGACACGTATTCATAATTTTTGTTTTACAGGCTACTGGGATGTTACTTTTAAATATGTCTTTTTGGCTCCAGTATTTGTTCCAAGTTAATTGGACTCGTCTTTCTACTTCTAAGTTCCTGTTTTGTCTTTCAAAACTTACAAGTTTTCCCAGGTAGACATATTTCTCTACATATTCCAGCGGTTTTCCATTTATTGTTAGAGGTCTTTTCCAACTATTTGTCATTGCCATAGTTTTCTTCGTATTAATTTCTAGCCCTACCTTTGTGCTTGCTTGATGTAAGGTTTGTATCATATACTGTAATTCAGAGCTTGTTTCTGCCAGGAGAACGAGATCGTCTGCGAATCTAAGGTGGCTCAAATAGGTTCCCTTTATGTAGAGCCCTAGTTTACTCCAGTCTAGTTTTCTAATAACAGATTCTAGGACGGCTATAAAAATTTTCGGAGACAACGGGTCTCCCTGACGCACTCCCCTATTTATTGCAAAGCTTGGGCCTAGAGTTTCCAACTTCACTCTACCTGTATTGTGTTCATACACTTTTTTAATGATGTTAATATATATGTCTTCTACTCCTTGTTCCTTTAGACTTTCCCATATACTAGTGTGCAATATAGTATCGAAGGCTTTTTGATAGTCTATGAATGCCATATATAAAGGTCTCTGGCTTTCTTGATATTTTTCAATTATTAATTCTAGTGCGTGGATGTGGTCGACAGTTGAAAAAGATTTTCTAAAGCCGGCTTGTTCTACTGGTTGTTGTTTCTCAAGAGTTGGGCTAATTCTTTTGTTAATAATAGCGGTAAACAGTTTGTAAAGACTAGGCAACAAGCTTATTGGCCTGTAGTTCCCGATGTCTTTTGGGTCCCCTTTTTTGTATATTAATATAATGTTGGATTCAGACCATTGAGATGGTATTTCTGAGCTTAGCAGGATCATGTTGAAAAGTTCAACTAGTTCGTTGATGAGCATTATGTTTGCGTTTTTCAGGGCTTCGTTCGGGATGCGGTCCGAGCCTGGGCTTTTCTCTAGTTTTAGTTTCTTAACAGTCTCTATTATTTCAGTGCCGTCAATAGGTGTGATGTTCAGTTCCTGTGGGCTGTCGATTATGTTGTTACTTTCTAGTTCTAGGTTGTTTCTGTTTTCATCCTTAACACTGTACAGTTCTCTGTAAAATTCTGATGCTGTTTTGATTATTTCTGTTCTGGTGAGCAGTTCCTTTCCATGTTTGTTTAATCCCTCTATCCATGTCGTATTCGTTTTAAGTTTTTTGAATGCTTTTTTTGTGCTGCCAGTGCTTTGTATGTTTTGTTCTATTGTTTCTAGTCTATATTTTGCATAGTCTGCTTTTATATATTTGTTCACAACCTTATACAATGCAGATAGTTCGTTCTTTTCGCTTCGAGATTTGTTCTTGACTTTTTGCAGTTCTTGCCTTCTTTTCAGTAGTTGTTCTGTACGGATTGATATTATTTTTTGTTTGTGTTGTTTTTTATTGTGACTTGATTTTTCTAAACTAGCAATTATTGCCGTTTCTATCTTGTCGTAGTGACTTTGTACCGAGTAATGTTCCTCTTGTGAGCAGGTAGTAGCAAGGTGAGATATTATATTTTCATTGTATGTTTGTATTTCCTTTATACTTTTCAGCTGAAAGATTTGGTTTGTTGTGTATTTGGCGCGGCTTTTCTTTTGTTTACCAAGAGCTACAGTTGCTCTGATTAACCTGTGGTCTGAGTTGTAGTTTATGTTCAATGTCTCTATGTTTTGGAATTTTTTCGGCTTGTTTGATAAGATATAATCAATCTCGTTTTTATATAGTCCGTTTGGCGATCGCCAAGTCCATCTTTTACTGTGTTTTTTTTTGAAGCACGTGTTCATTATCATTAGTTTGTGTTGTAATGCATAGTCTAAGAGCCTTTGTCCTCTTTCGTTCCTTTTTCCATATCCATGTTTTTTAGTTATTAAATATTCATCGTCTTTGGGTACTCCAATCTTTGCGTTGAAATCGCCCATCAGTATTATAACATTGTGTGCTGACTCCATTGCTGCTTCAATTGTGTTATAAAATTCGTCAACTTCGTCTTCACTTGATATTTCCGTTGGTGCATACACTTGTATTAACGTTATCATTTCACCTTGTACGTTAATGTTCAGAGTTGCCACTCGATCTGTAAGTCCATTAAAGCTGATGATGTTATTTTTAAGTGACTTTTTAATAAGGAAACCCACTCCATATTTTCCAGGGGTTTGATTTATGTAGCACAAAATAAAGTTTTCGTATTCCTCTATCTTGTTCCCAGATCTTCTTACTTCTGATAAACCAATGATATGGTATTTTATTTCTTTGATTGCTTCCTGTAGTTCTATTAAGCGCTCGTATGAGGATAAAGTCCGAACATTATATGTTGCGATAAATAGTTTGAGATTTTCTTCGTAATTATTTTTGTTGTTACTTGGAGGGTTTTGGTCTTGCACTCCCTCGGTGACCAGCCGTGGTGGGAGAGTTTTTGTTTGATTGTTACTTATGTATCTATTTGTTTTATCATTTGTGGTTTGATTTCTGGGTTCCTGGGTCGTTATTAGTTTTTTGGGGTGCTCAAGTTTACTTCAGGTGCTGCCCTCTCGACGTAGTTTAGTATATTAGGTCTAATGAAGTCTTTAGGGTTACATTTCATTTTCGATTGGGCTTGTGTCATACTACTTGTGGTTTTGGTAGTATTGCCTTTTTTTTGTGAAGATGTCTGGGGGGAACCTGAAGTTTCTCTCTTCCTTTTCTCGCGGGACTTCTCGTTTTGTGGTTTAATTATTAATTTGTCATACTTTATATATGCAATGTTTCCTTTCTTTTTCTCCTCTTCTACTAGAGTCTTGAGCTCATTGCGTTTTTCCAAAATATCCTTTGGGTAATCTTCTTTCACATATATACCCTGCGGAAGTTTAGTTTTGTTTTTGAGTATAAGGAATTTCTTCCATTGTGTTGTAAAGGAGATTACCACTGGACGATGTTTGTCGTTGACTTTTTGCCCTATTCTATATGCGTTTCTAATTTCTTCTCTGTCTATGTTCACCCCTATGTTTACTATGAGTTCTTTGATGTTGTCTATTATCTCTAACTGGGATTTGTCCTTTTCCTGTATCCCAAAAAATACAAGGTTACTTTTGCGTTTTTCTTTTTCCACCTCCTTGAGTTTTCCTTCTAGTAGTAAAATTTTCTTCTTCAGGTTGCTATTTTCCTCGATGACAACGTTAATTTTTTCGTCTATCGCTTCCATGACGTTCTTAGTTACTGCTGTTGTTATTATTTTCGTTTGGTTCTCTAACTTTTCATCGAGTTTTAACAGCAATATTTCCATGCTTTTATCCATAATTTAGTTTTATTTATTATTTTTGTGTTTAGTATGGTATCACTTTTTGGTTTGGTAGTAACTGATTTTCGTAGGCAGCAACACTGGAGCTATCAGTATTGTCTATGACGACACTGTCTATGTCAATGTCACAATGACATTTACAGTTGTTAGGTTGGTATTTCTGATGCCGATGACGGCAAATTAATATTTTTGTTATGACGGTAGATAATTATCTTATTTGGAGATAGTTTTTTAGAGTTTTTTAGTTTATTGCACACACTATAACACTGATTTTCACTTTGTACGTTCTTCCTAGGCAGTTTTTGCATCGATTTAGTTTTTTGTTGCACTCAACTAGTACTGTTTGCACTGAGAAACAATTTTTATTTTCGGAGCTCTGTGACGTGCGTGTTGACTATTTGACCACCGGAACCGGAAAAAAAAAAGTTACAATACCAAGCATTTTAATAAAATAACATTCCCGGATAATATATTTATAACATTGAAAGCATACAAACCTCTCGTCCCTTGGACGGCCAATGTTTGGTTAGGTGCGCCCTTTGTAAGGGACCGATTTATAGTAATTGTCATTTATTATGAAATAAATATGATCCTTTATGTTTGTTGTAAGAAAAGACGTCCTTTATGAAATTATCCGCGCGTAAGAATGTAAGTCGAATGATATTACCCGGAATGTAATATCGAAAATGTTATTTCAGTTAGCGGCAGATGTTTCTCTGACAAACTTTGTCATTTATCATTATTCATTACATTGTAAGAATTAAGATTAAGAAAGCTTGGAAATCTTGGATCTCATTTTTTCTGTCGTATCCTTATCAGTTCTTATTATCAAAATTTGCAAATAGGGCTCTCCTATTCTATGTTCATTTTTAGTGACTTGAAACCAGGTCAAAAGCAATTATTGCAGTCAACAGCATCACACAAAGATCTTACAGTCTGAAAATTAGTTGAAGCTGAATTTACATTTTAAACAATACAATATTATATACGATAAAGGTAGGTAAATCATATGCATTTTACACCACCTGAATTGCACACACTTATTACCGTGGTTTTAGACAACCTCAAACGTAGCAGAACAAATCAGCATTTTATGCTAAGTGCGTTGGTAAATTAATTCTAATTTGTAAGCAGTGGAACACTTGATAATTTTCACATTTTCTGGTAGTCATACAGACGTATTATTTTGAATATCAATGGGTTTAATTATTGTGCTCTAGCTACTTTGATGGCATGGTTTTATAAGCAAAGATGGCCATCTGATAAAATCTCACTGTTTTTTCTTCTCGTTTTTAGTTGTCCCAAATTGGTGGCATCTTCAGCGACGTGGCAAAACAGTTGTCCGACAATGTTATTGATATTATATTCCTTTGTGTTCAGAGTCATCTTATAAAACCCTTCGCGTGGAAACACAATAGAGAATGACGTTTTAAAGCGAATTTGTCTACATTTAAACGACTAAAAGGTCCATTAATGTCCCTTTGTGCGCGTGATTTGCAGATTATACAGCGTGTTTCAGTTTAATATTGAATAATATATAATATTAGTGGTTAAAGTGAAGTATGTTTTTATTAACAACTAAGATTAAATCTGCAAATTCTCTTCTTGATAACATATCTACAACATTATGTAACATACAAATTGCAACATATATAAAATTGATCTATCTCATAATATTATGTAAAGCTATCTTACTATATATCGCAGTCCACTGGTTAAAATAGCCGTTTGATCAAACGGCTAGCCCTTTGACTGAACAGCGCCATTCAATCACATGGCTATACGTCATTTAGCCGACTTGTTGACTGCAACGTTCAACACTACAGCTAGACGACGCTTAAGAATAAGAATAAGAACGTTTATTTGCAAAAACATGGTATTGACAATAAGATGGTACAATGTAAGATAGTGCTCATGTTTTGTCGGAGACATCTCGACGTGCAAATATTTTAATAAAACTTAAATTTAATTTTGTTGGTTCTCTACAATACAATATTAAGTTCAATTACAATATTGATATTTGATAGTAAAAATAATAGTAGTAAATTAGTCAAATGTCATACAATTTGGTAAAATCATAATATTAAACATTGTAAAAAAAATAATTTATAAATTGTCAAGATTAAAATATATTACATTAAATAAGTAATTATTATAATAGTATGCTTTCATCATTAATAAAATCCTCGATAGTATAATACATTTTGGTTAACAGTAAGTCAAATAATCTATTTTTAAATTTGTTAAATGTCATTTGTTTTTAATCGTTAGGTAATTTGTTATATATGCGAATAGCCATACAGTATGATTTTTTAGAAAATAAAGCTAGTTTCTGATCAGGAATGCACAAATTTTCTCGTTTCCTACCTCTATATTTATAACAGTCCTTGTTTTTAGCAAATAAGTATGTATGTTTATAAACAAATATAGCCGTTTCGTAAATGTAAAGAGAAGGCAAAGGCAGTACATTCAACTTTTTAAACAGCGGCTTGCAACTGTCCAAATACCCTGCACCACAAACAGATCTTACACAATTTTTTTTTGGACTTTAAATGCTCTGGTAATATCGGTTGAAATGCCCCATAGTATAAGTCCATACCGTAGAGTTGAGGACACATATCCGTGATAAGCAGTCAAGGCAGCTTGTTTCGAAGCAATTTGTCTTAATCTATTGAGAGCGTAAACAAACCGCCAAACAAATATTTGTTAAAATTTTGATTCACTCGTATGTGTAATGTGCTCCCATGATTTCTGTCACGTTAATAACACTTGTAACGTATATTTACGAAAAATAGCTTAATACAATCACAAAACACTGGTTAGTTGACGCCATATTGTAAACAAAACGCACCTAGCGCCGCGGTGGTAAGCGCTGAACTAATTCAATCAAACGGCTGCTTTTGAATCAGCTGTAGTGTTGAACGTTTCGAGCGACTGAAATATTCAATTGAAAGCTAGCCGTGAGATTGAATGGCGTTGTTCAGTTAAAGGGCTAGCTGTTTGATTGAACGGCTATTTTAACCAGTTGGCTGCGACATATACATTCTTTACATTATGAAGTATCGTATCAAATAAAGGATGAAATAATAAGATTTTTATAAAAAATAATTTAAAGAGTTATCTTAAGAGATAACTATATCTTAATTTTTAATTTAGAATTAGCACTAGTATATGGGAGATAAAAAACTCTACGCAAGTAGAATGTAGAGTTTTCTGTAAAATTAGTAAAGTACAAAGACTATTTTTATGTAAAACGTATTTCTATTTTGGCTTCTACAACAAAAACATAATTTGGCTCACCATGTATAAAGTTAAACCTCGTTTAACACAATAAACTTGACAAAGGACATAATAAAATCATAATAAGCCGTAAACTGACTCAAATCATATATTCTCGGTTCGATGATCTTTTTGAGTGTATGATATTTAGCGTGAGCATCATCTGTCGTTATTATCTAATGATATTATATTGAATGATTTCTAAACAACCATATATCGTCAATTGTGAGACATTTAAAGATGTATAAAAACCTCTGTAACTTATGGCTATGATTTTCAAATTATGAAGAGCTCAAATAACTTTAAGTAAAGAATGAGAAATAAAAAAATATCTGAGACATCATGAATATACGTATACCTACTATAAATATAAGCACCTAAAAATTAAAAATTTTATGACACTTAAGTACCATATAATACCAATAACGGGGTAGGTTAATGTTACATAGTGTCATTAAAAATATCGCTTTTGACGTGACAACGTCTTATAATTCGATATGGGCTGCGAAAAAACATGACGCAATATGCGGCGTTACCTCGCTCTGAGGCGTTCCATTTAAGGCTATGACGTTGTCACGTTCAACTATCGTCAGTAAACCGACTTTACAGACAACCGAGTTCGAGTCGAGTTCGAGTCAAGTTCGAGTCGAGTTCGAGTCGGGTTCGAGTCGAGTTCGAGTCGAGTTCGAGTCGAGTTCGAGTCGAGTTCGAGTTCGATTCGAGTTCGAGTTTGACACAAAACACTACTCTCCAACCGTCTTTTTTTAGTTTATTTATTTTTTAACATTAAGTACATTTTTACGATTTGTCACTTAACTTGATTTTTTCAATTGATTTTTAATGTTGCTGTAATTTTCGAGACTGAAAGGAGACGTACACTAAGGCCAACCACAACAGATTAATAAATAATTACTTACGCAAAGCCCAAGCTTTGCGTAAGTAATTATTTATTAATCTGTACTTGCATTTGATAATTTCGACAGTGAGGTAAGAAATAAAAAAGGCGATTGTGCGCTTTTATAATTTGGACGTGGCGGTAATAGGTCCAAGGCGAAAATGAAAACATAGGAAAGTAAAATGTATGGAAATTGGAAATACATAATATATGAAGATTGAAGACGCTTTTAAATTTCCGTCGACGATAATTTTTTAACGTGCACGTTAGATGACATCACGACATCTACACACTTCTGAACCGCACAAAACGTCCGCGGTGCGTAAAATCAAAAGGGCATTTAACGTACCCCAACGTTTTATTGTGGAAGTCAGAGTCCACGATAACGTGACGTCAACAATTATAAAAGCGCACATTGTCATGTTTTGAGTTTTGACACAACGCATGGTAATCGCCATTTCACTTAGCGACGCGATACGTCATAATATCTCACACATTTCTGATTTTATTACTTCGCAGTCGAAATTCTCGAATACAAGTTATCAAGTACTCTAAGCTGCTGTATTTTTTATCGTAGCTGATTTTAAGACCATTCTAAGAAGAGTTTCACAATAAGTTGGCAGTTGGCATAGTATGGCAAGTCACGTACGAGCGACGGTACGATTGTTTTGTTAGTGTTCACGCCATCACAACATTGAGCGGTCATCAATTTGCCCACTTCCTTAAAGATGTCGTTCCTGTCTACGACTAAATAGCCAGGTGTACAGACAATTAGGTAATCACGGCGAGTGGAGTGCTGTCACGGCTTCGCGGAAACCCATTGTCACGGGAGAACCACCCAGTAGTGTTTGCAAACCCACACCAATATTTGCCGTACGAATGAACGAAACAATGCGACCCAACAGTCAAATCTCTCTTGTCACGAGGGTGTGGTTAAGGCGAAGCCTGGTCCTTATTTGTTTTGTAAAGAAATGTAGGCATCTTTATATGTTTTGGGACAAGATGATAATTTGAGATTGGAATAGTTTTAGTCTGTGCATTATTTTGTGCGTTCTTAGAGTATAATAAAATATACTATAGAGTATAATAAAATCATTTATCATTGATTCTTATATTAGTTAAAAAACAATTATGTTACCTCGTACTTAATATTAAACACTTAAAAGTTTTGATAATAATTGAAAGTAAACATAACTGAGTTATTTTGATATTTCTTTACTGTTGTTTTTTATTAAAACTTGATTAAAGTTAATTAAACCAGATTAAAAAAATATTTTAAACTCTTTTGCTCTATTTATTCAATATTTTGCTCTATAAACCAATTTCAATTTCGTGCTTCGCCTTAACAAATTTAGCGAGCACGGGCGAGTATGTTGGCACGTCCGCGTCGCCCCACGGGTGGTGGCCACCACTGCGTTTTGTACCACCACATTGTACCATCACCATATTGTACCATCCACCATAAATAAGACTCAGCGTGCGCTGCGTGGACAATTGAATTTATCCAATTTTTTTAATGTCAAGATCAACACAGCTAAAGTTGACAGCTCTCTGAGCGCAATGATTGGTGGTACTTAACTGTCTAAAAAAATGAGGAGTTTATTACTTAATAATAATAGCTCCCACACCGGTTGCGGTGACGGTGGCCGGTTTCATTGGCCAGCTACGGAGGAGTAATTCTATAGTGCCCAAGTGTGTGCGCAGTACACAGAGCACTCTCTATTTCTTTACTCTCATAATCCAGTGGGACGAAAGACTGACACGACCGGCGAGAGATCTGCAGGCGCAGGACCGACTTTTTACAAGCCCATCCGACGCATGGATCATCTTACTTGTCAGACAATCAGGTGATCAGCCTGCATTGTCCTAACTAAACTTGGAAATGACATGTTTCCAACGCGGGAATCGAACCCACGACCTCCGAGTCAAGAGCCGCGCTCTCTACCACTAGACCATGGAGGTGTCAGTTTATTACTTAGACCATTATCAAAAACAACATTTAAAATGGCAAAGTATTGCCCTCAATATAACTTTAAGACTTGACTTTTTTAGGATTTTACAGTAAGGAGTTTTAGAGAAGTGAGTTTTGTCTTATAAATACGAAGACAGCATACTGTGTGGCAGGCAAATTGCAAATATATTTTTTCCTTCCAGATTAGGACGTGGAGAGAACCCTCATAGATTTGAGGGATACAAAATGATAAGCATTCTTATTCTAAACTACCTTGCATTTTACATTAAATTAATAGGTTTCAAATATCGATTTCCGATTATAACACACACATCCATTAATTATTCCTAATTCAATTAAGCCCTTACCATAAATAGGTCTGTCAAAAGGGCTATTGAGCCCGCACGTGTACTCACAAAGGGCTCGGCTGGGCCCTAGTGAGAAAGTCCACAATACACGTGTCATAATGGCCTCTTTATTGCATCGGAATGGGCATTGTCCAAAAAAAATCACATGTACTTTTTATATTTTTTTTCGTTAAAATAGGGTATTTTAAGAATATAAATTAAATAATTTTGAAATTCATTGGCTAGTTTTTTCTCAATAAATTTTTAAAGTTTCGCTCTGACGTCATCATCGGCGGCCAATTGACCTCTGCAGTATGTTTTTTTTCGTTTCAATCTTATTTATAATGGCTGGTTTGTCAAATATAAGTTATCATTATGTGAAAGCTGATACGAGAAGCTTACCAAAAGTTCGAAACGTAATGTTGGTCGAATTTATTGCTAATTTAACGCCATTGAAGGTCAAACTAAGGTTAAACATATTTGTTCAAAAATATAAGTAACTAATGGGTATTTTTTTCGTTTATATACAGAAAAGCGATCACTGACCTTGTTCCTCGAAATGTTTTTGTAATTAGCAAAATTTAAAAAAAATGGACAATCCCCATTGTCACAAATCGGTCACCATAGAAATTACCAGATGTAACGGTTGAGATTCCTTGAAAATACTTTACATTGAGGTAAATTCAGGTTCTTATGAATTGAATTTTCGAGTTCGTATGAGTAGATTCAAATAAATTCACTAAAGTAATGATAGTAATAAGTATTTTATTGAGGTTGAAACTACTACGCTAGTACAGAAGCTTTCATTAAAAACTTTTTTGCTAGGAACTATTCTTGAAAAAAAAATCGAACTAAAATTTTCTTCATTTTTCATCGGAATAAACGAAAAGTTTTTTTATACTATTAATTTAATTACTTACTAATATAAATCTTATCTCAGACATAAAGACCGATAAGAATGAAACGACAATTTGTAAAGTTCCTAACATTTTAGTCCTCGTTCAAGGCCAATGCTTAAAATCTCGGAATATCGTTAATTATGCATTAAAATATAATAAAACTCCCAACTTTGGCTACTTAAAAGCATTTAGGCATGCGCCATTAAATTAAGTAGTCTAAACTATTTTTTATCATCGTATTAGAAGACCACCTGGCCGGTTCAAAAGCTGGACCGTTTCTAAGAGCCTACGTGATTGCATTTTGAAATAACACGAAATACGTTTTAAAACGTGATTAAAATATAATTATAATACATTTGCAAGTCAATACTGGTGTTAAAATAGGCGTGTTTTTACACTCGGTGTATTTATCTTCTGGAAATCTTATCCTTATCTTTGATATTTGCGCACTTGATATTTCAGACTTTAGAACATTTAAATATGACCTTTAGATGTCGAGGAAAAGCCTAAATATTCAAATGTCTTAATTATCCGACACTATACTAACCACATACTAACGCCCGAAACACCAGGCCAATAACATATTAATTATTATTATTATTAATAAGCCGATGTTTTTATTAAGTAAAAATTGAGATATTTAATGTAACAACATAGGTACTTTAATTAATTTTATAATTATGTACCAATTCACACTAATATTATTTTTTTATGTGATTTTAAATGTCATACGTATAATATCTAAGGTATTTAAAGCCAAACATATTATTTAGTATTTGTTCATGACATACCACACGCGAATTCTATGAAAAACCTTTTTACATTTTGTTCAGTCATTCGCTGCTTGACTTGCCCAAACAGACCTTGAGGGTGTATTTATTTTGGTTCATCGATTGGTGTTATCATTCCAAACATCGAAGGCTGCTTGTTTG
The DNA here is from genome assembly GCA_937595015.1 of Polyommatus icarus. Taxonomy (NCBI): domain Eukaryota; kingdom Metazoa; phylum Arthropoda; class Insecta; order Lepidoptera; family Lycaenidae; genus Polyommatus; species Polyommatus icarus. The sequence continues at coordinate 5,439,679 of OW569338.1, read as the reverse complement.
GCGAAGGACTGCAAACACCCACGTATATTTAGTAAATAAACAAATTCTGAAAAGCGCTTTAAATATTGACTTCGGGATTATGCGAATTTGGTCTCTTGGTTCAGTTTTTTGCAATGAATAGGCACCTTATATTGTTTATTGAATGGGAATTAGAAGTTGAGTAAGCAATAAGTATTATCAGATCACATGGCTAGGTTGGGTTAGGTTGTGGTCGCGTGCTTCTTTCAAGGTATTAAATTAAGACTATTAAGTAATATACAGTATGTAATTTTATTCGTTACTTGTGTGTTACACGCTTTCTCAACAGCGTTAAATTTGGATTTTGGTTGTATGTTTCGTATAATCTCAGAAAAGGCATATAATCCTACTAGCATTATGTTGCGTCTTCACGTTGGCATAAATAAGCGAATAAAAACGTGTTCAAAGGGCATATTCGTCTGTGATTGCTCATAATCTCTACCATGATAACTTTTTAATTATGGTGCCAATCTAGGTATTTCATCATGGTTCAAAATTCAATGTGAACGAGGACCAGCCTTTACAATCTTATAACAAGTATCTTCGGTTAGTTACCAACCTATCGAGTACCTATCTGGCTATTGATTCCTAAATTGCGTTAAAAAGGCCAGGAAACATATTTTACTCTCGACAGTTCAAAACGTTTTCAACAATTATAAACGTTGTAAAATCGCACTTGAATGGATATAACAATGAATTTAAATAGTTTACCATTGTTGAGCACTTTCAAAAGTTTAAAAAGAATGTAATGAATTCAGTTCATTCATGAATGAATCGCGCACTCGTTCATTCACGAGTGTGCTCGAGTGTCCAATCACTTGGTCACGGGGTGGTCAAATTGACAGTGGTAAAACGGTATAAATTTTTAATTTGCCACACTCTTCATTGTCACCATTTGATATGAAGTGTAAGGTAATATGAAAGAGCATCCTGATACAAAGAAGCATATAAATTCAAATTTAAAACTTCAAATGTAATCTTGAGGTTTTCTACCGCAACATAGAGCTATTGTAGGTACATGTCAATAATTATTATAAAATATATTGAAGGTAGGTGTTTTATAAAAAAGAATAAATCAGTCTTGGCCTAACGCTCGTCTTTGATTTACGTTGCGGTAGAAACCTTCTTTTACTGTTGCAGGTCATGTAGCATAGAAGTGCAGAAATAGCTTGTGACATGAATTTCAGAAAGAACGTCTGAAAAGTTCTAAGTACCTAATAAAATAAAGAAAAGGCACGACGCATCATAATAATTGTTGTTGAAACTCTCTTGATACAAGAAAGTGTCAAAATGGCCCCAAGCCCCGAAGTTGATCATGGTTCTGGCATCGGCATTTCTAGAATACACCTCATACAATATATCGATAGTAATCTTTTTGATTTTCTGGTTCATTTTCTTTATTACTGAAAGGTCACGTCTTAATTTCTTTTCTTCTGTTTTCTTTTTAATAGCTGTGTGCACAACAATTTTAGTAACCAAAGTTACACTTATTATAATAGACGTAAAATTAAAATTTGTAACAAAAAATCGAAAATTATGGGTGCAATAATGTGCCCGTATAACTCAGCGTGGGTCCGAAATTCGATCAAAATGAATTTATTGGCCAGATTCGCAATTCTACGCTTCCTTTTCATTATTTTTTTTCTTTTTTTTTCTCAATTGTTAAGGCGGACCTCGGATAATGCGTGGCGTTGCCGACGACCATTATACAGAGAAAAAGTAACGCCCACTTTTTAATTCCTTTGTGATCAGAAAAATTTTTAAAGATTATATTCTTTCAATGAGATACGAAAAAGAATATAAATATTTTCGAATGTTAAAGAATTCGGTAGTTCGGTACTTAGGATCGAATTTCTTCAGCTGCTTTTTGAAAATGGCGACCGTTTTTCCCGCTATGCTGTTTTTGAAAAAGAATAAAAGTAAGGAGCTTAATGTGAAATTAAATATAAAATTAGGATTAGGACATTAAGGGCCTGTTTCACCACTTCCTGATAAGTGCTGGATAGGTTATCCACTACTTAACTTGACACATAAAGTATAGAGAATCGGTTAAGAAAGTTGTGGATAGCCTATCCGGCACTTTGTCAGGAAGTGGTAAAACGGGCCCTTAATTTGACAGATTTTCCATACTCTTCACCTCTGATTCTTATGTCTATTATCACTAGTAGTTACAGACTTGAATTCATCACAAAAATATTTGTTGGTATGCTTTTCTCTACCTACCGGCTACCTGCAACTGAAATTTGTTAAAGATTTAGAGCTGGGACTTGTATATTGTGTCTGGAAACGAACACAATATACAAGTCCTAATCAACCTAAAGGGTACGAGAAGCTATCGGCGACAACGATGAAATAGAATGATGAAACTATGTAATGAAATAGCAACTCTACGTCACCTGTACTAAAAATTAATCAAAAGTTTTGAAACTAAAGATCACATTAAATTGGAGCATAAACGACGACACTAGGCACTCAAAGCCGTTAAATTCATTATCATGGAAAGTATTGATGATCACCGAGGAGGCTACTATTCAACACAATCTTCTAGTGGCTAGCTAACACGTGTTCTGTTTGGTAACAAATCACGTACGTTGGAAAAAGACCTAAAATCCAATACTAGCAATGGAAAACCTATCGTAACTCAAAGCTATAGAACTTAAAATGAATGTAGAGCAGCAAGAAGCGATTGAAATTAAATTTGAACTTTATGCTTCAGTGATAAAGTTGAAAATGCAATGATTATGCCATAAGGGCATGCACAAAGGAATATCAATTTTAAGGGGCACTTAAACTATCTAAGATGTCGTGCACAATGATTACGTTACGTCGATCCATCACGGCGCAGACACTTCGTAGGCTTCTATAGATTTTTTGTTCGCCCATTTCCTGTTCGCCCGGGGCCAATTCGCAAAATACAATTAAATTTTTTCGGATTCGGATTTTTTCTTCCTTAATTTTTTCCGCGTCGGTCAAAACTTTTTGTTAAAAAAGCCGTGCGTAATAGCTTCGTTATCAATGCAAACCGAAAACGGTTTTTGAGGATTTTTTTGCGAAATTCGCAATGTTTTTCGCCCTTTCAAAATGACCGCTCCAATGGATTTTTGGTCCGCGGAGGCGGAATCATGGTTTAATTTTTTATATTTTTTGGGCGAATCGAATTTTTAGTTTTTTGTCAAAAGTGTTGAATGCCAATCATTGCAAAAATGTGATGAGGCAATTAAAAAGTGCAATGGCTACATTGTTTAAAAATTAAATGCAGGTTTAAAAATTAAAGGCAGTAGTTTTTGAATTTTTAGGTAATAACAGCTCCAAACTCACAGAAAAACTTTGCTGTATGTAAGTAGATACATATGTAATTGTAATTTGTGTGATTAAAAAAAATAGGTTAGGTAATATAATACGTTATAACTATAATATTATGTATTCCTACAGGTGAAGCTTTACCAAATTTACAGCGAAAAGCAATAAAAATTAATGAACTTCATTATACCGTGTCAAATTTTAAAATTATGTCACGAGTTCAAGCCGAAGCCACTAAATCCTTATCTAACACCACTTAATCCAGCATCCGTTGAACAAATACGTCTAAAACCGTCGTCACCTGAATTTAATAGCAAAAAATTACCAAAAATATGTCATTCGCGCAACAAAAATTGGTTAGAAAAAACTGGCTGACGATAAAAAATTCGTTGATAAAAAAACCGGCTGTCAATAAAAAAATTTGCAGTTTCCGTTTTAAAAAAGGAACGTAATTTGAAACCGCACGAAATTGTTGCAACACGTGACGATGTTGCACTTGTTGCTGTGTTTTATACAAAAACATTTCGGGTTCCTTTTTGTGTTGTCACGTGTTTTTGATTTGCCTAATGGATACGGGTTGCAATATTGCATTCCGACTGATTTTAGTGAAGTGAATATAACTTTTCAGTTTACAGGACAGCAGAATTTAATATTTCATGAATATTCAAGGAATATTCTGTTGAAGTGGAATTGTTTTAAGATTAAATAATGATAAATATGTGTATATATTTTAGTTTGTGAAGACGTTTAAACGAAATCAGATACTGTTTGTAGGTTATAATTCTATGGTTAGTAGACTTTAAAGATTTATAGAATTCATAGCATCAAAAGAATAACTTTTTTAAACTCAATCGTAATGTTTCTCTAAAATTACTTAACTTTTATATTTGTATTTGTCTTATTAGAAATCTTCACGAGTTAAGTCGATAGTATTTTTCATTTCTTTTAATATACTCGGTACCAAAAACACATTTTATTTCTATAAATAAAATGTGTTTTGGTACCGAGTATATGCCAAATTGCGGATAATTTTGGTACCCGATATGTGTCCTGTGTTAGACAGATCCGGGATTTCCCTCCGTTATACGGCTGAAGGCGAACCGCAGGTGGTTTTAGTGAGTAAGAGTCTCACATACCCCCGGGGTACCCAACCCGGGGCACCCATGATGGGTTTCCCCTGCGATATCAAAAAATAAATAAATGGTACTCGATATGTATAGACATATCGGGTACCAAAATTATCCGCAATTTGGCATGAATCATATGCACCTACCGGAAGCTCGCAAGTGGTACACGGCACCTAATTATGTGGAGTAATGGTTTCCTGATCACCCCGCGTCCTTGCGAAGCCGCTAATGCACACACTTCCGAAACACGTAAGATTGGTCACACTGTTAAGCAATTAATGGTACTTAACATTTTTTGGAATTTCAGAAGTGCAGTGTTTGTGTTTTTTTGCAAAAAACCTGAGTTGAATTTTCTAATTTAGCTTGAGGTACTTGAATACATATTTAGAATATGAAATTCAAATTTTGCGAAAAAACTTTTCCTTATATTTAGGTACTTACTTGAGTAGCAAGGAATCTTAGGTCTTAAAATATGTCGCTAAGGACTTTTTTCATCTTTCCAGTATTTTTATTTCTACTTTTTATTTTTAGGTAAAGTCCATGACTTGACAGTTTCTCTGAAATCTTAGAATCTAGCCGTCATTTGGGGGCGTTTGAGTGCCAAACGCCCATCTCAAGTCGGCATCTTTTATTTTCAGCGCAATTTTAATATCCACCATCTGCTCGTGTCCAAACAATGTCAAAAGCGCGTCAAAAGATACCGCGCCATTGTCAAAAATCACACTCTTGGAGGAGCCGCATGCACAAAATAATTAACATCTACCATCGAGATTTTTATTATTCGCACCTACAAAGGCAACGAAAAAGTTGTTAAACACGGCACTCTCGGTGTTAAGCCAGGAATAGTCAACCGTAAACTCTTTTAGATATCACCAACTTTATCGCATGCAATTTTAGACTATATTTGTTTATAATTTTGGATTATATTTGTATGCAAGGTTAAGTTTTAGGACAGTTCTACCAACATAAGGATTTCACGCGACACTTGTTTGTTTTCCACCACCCAGTTTTGCACAAAACACTGAGTTGTTTCACACAAAACTAACAGGACCAAGTGGTGGCATTAGTTTTACACGGGATTGCACTTAAATGTGTCCTTATAAGACGCGCTTGATGATTCCTTTGATATGAATGCATTGAATTGAGACGTTACGCATGGCGTAGAAAAACTTACATGAAAACTGGTCACTGGAGGTCAAACTCATAACGTTAGAGATTTTAGTATTAAGAAGTGATTAAATATTAAGAAGTTTTAAATTTTGCATATGCAAAATATGCAAACGTGCATTTGAGAGCTAACTGCCGCACTAAAAACAATACGTATTAAATAAATAAATAAATTATTTTAATTTAGAAAGATGTAATCTTTGTAATTATATTTGCCTACATCTCCGCTCTCTTTCTATCGCATAACGCGTACCTGTTCTTAAGAAATCAAGGTGTTCGCCTTTTAGAAAACAAAATAATTTGTTTTAATTACTATTGGTATGAATCGCAAACGTTTTTTATAGTGATATAAAATTTCAGTAAAACAACCTATATTTTATAGTAGTTCTATAAGGGAAGATACCTAATGGCAGACACTATAAGGAAACATGAAACATTTGAATGTTGTAAAATATATGTTTATGAATATAAAGGATTGATAAGTTCTTCCAAGTCTTCAGTAACTCTTACAAAATAAAACTATTATAATTATTCTCTGAAAAATCAATTATAAAATATATTATTGGTCTTTTTGTAAACTTAGTCATAAGTACTAATAGATGACATCACAAAAAACGAACATCACTAATAGTAGACACCAATATGAACTAATAGTTGACATAGAACATTACATTACATTTTACATATTTTTTCCTAATAAATTAGGTCTTTATTTGCCATTTTTCAAAAGATTTCATTTACTTCATCATGGTCACTACATGCATCAGAAATATTATCCACGTTGTCTCCAGATTCTATTCATTCTTCTTCCATGCTGAAACTATCTTTCCTTTTATTTTTATTTTTCATATTTTTGAAGTGAAAACTTCTTTAGCGGCGTTGAGCACTTTTGTGGGATGGCTAAAAACTTTGAAACTCGCGTCAGATTCTCGTGCTGATCGAAAAACTTTGGAAAAACCGTAAGACGGTTGGTGTGTAGTGTTTTGTGTCGAACTGGAACTCGAACTCGAACTCGAATTGATTGTAAGGGTTTCGATTATTTAAAAATGGGTTAAAAATGTAATCGATTGTAAGAGTTCCGATTAGTTAAAAAATCGATTTTTCAAAAATCGATTTTCATAAAAAATGTGTTAAAAAATGCACAACGTTAATAATCAAGTTTTCACTTTTGCCGGCACTCCAGGAGTGTAGCGCGTCTTTTTTTCCTAACAAATTTATTTTCAGTCTTTAGTCTCCATGCTTCTTTTGCCTCTTTTTTTTCTTCTTTCTTTTCTCAGCTCTCCTTTTTCTTTTCTCAAAGATGAGATCCATGTCATGTCCATGTCCATGTCATGTCCATGTCATGGATCTCATCTTTGAGTTTTGCAATACATACTAAAGTTATTTTGTATTTTATTCTACTGCAAAAATCATCACTATTCTCTGAAAATATAATTCTATTAATAATCTAAGAACTTAGAACTGCTACACCTAAAAATGGGCATGGTGTCTAATATTAGACCTTGTACTGATCTAAAAATCGATTGCTTTAGTTTTTTAGCAGTAAAAAAAAGAAAAAGGAGAGCTGAGAAAAGAAAGAAGAAAAAAAAGAGGCAAAAGAAGCATGGAGACTAAAGACTGAAAATAAATTTGCTACGAAAAAAAGACGCGCTACACTCCTGGAGTGCCGGCAAAAGTGAAAACTTGATTATTAACGTTGTGCATTTTTTAACCCATTTTTTATTAAAATCGATTTTTGAAAAATCGATTTTTTAACTAATCGGAACTCTTACAATCGATTACATTTTTAACCCATTTTTAATAAATCGAAACCCTTACAATCAATTCGAGTTCGAGTTCGAGTTCCAGTTCGACACAAAACACAAAAGACAGACGGCGAAATATACAAAAAATACCGTAAAAATAATATTATTTAGGTCTTTTTATGCAGGTTACCTTACATTTGAAAGTTTTACCCATATTTGTTTTATAAAGTTAAACAAAGAGCAGTTTTGTTGAAATAGCTAAAACCAAACCACGAGTTTTTGTGGTAAACTACTTACAGATTGTAAACAATCCTTCAACCATTGAACAATACTTCACTGTTCAGGCATTGTTCAATTCTCTAATTGTAAATTGTAGAGCATTATTTAAAGTAATTGTACTTGAGTATCTTCCTTTTTCGGTTTCTAAAGATCTTTTTACATATCTGGCGGTTGTGGTAAAGCACAAAGATGTGGATTTACCGATAGTACTGAATACTCAAACATGCTTTTAAGAAGACTATAATTATCGTGTACTATAGTCAAGTAGAAAATTAGTCTACTATTATATTGAGTTCCTTTTGGTAGATTAGCTTTAGAACCTGGCAACAAAATATAACCCCCTTCGGCCATTCTCACCTAATAACGGCAATTTTTAAACATTCAGATAATTCGGTAATGGCTGCTGTGTTTCCTATTTGCCTAGCTGCCAGGTCCCAGGCCATCTGCGCATTTACAATAATCTATGTCCACCTTATATAAATGGCGTGAAAAATGTTTCTTTGGCTTTTATATTTAACGGCGAATCTGAGCGTAGCAGCTGTGACGGAAGGTAAGTCAACATCAATGTAACGCGTCTAGACCGTGAAATCTGTCGCCAAATTGAAAAGCCGTCCCGGATCGCACAATGCAGAAACTTGGCTAAATCAAAGCGCATGTGTCGGTCGCAAACAGCCGTTCAGCGGATCGAATCGCCGAAGAAAGCCCGTACAAATCCCTAAGAAATAACCGAAAAACCGAAATTTTTCTGCGATTCGCCACGCCACCCCCGATTTCACGGGCCTATTAGAATCGCGACCTGCGACGTGTCGTTGCCGGCTCGGGACGGAACGAATCGCATAGAAATTCCCGATTTATCATTCTTAAACGTATTGCATTATACCCTTTGGACGCCACTTTTGTGGGCCGTCACGTAGCGCATACTGTTTCTCGACACGTACCTTCGATCATATTTTATTTATGTCAGGTCCGATTATGCTCTGTCCACTGAATGTCCTTACACCTCGGATTTAATCGTATTGGATTTCTTTAGCGGTTGTTTATTGTACGCTACTATATCAGTATCAAAAATACACCGCGGTAGGTAACTAAACTATATTTATGTAAGACTTTTGTTCGTTTCCATTTAGGAGTAACTTTATTGTTTAATGTAATATCAGAGCTAAGTATCATTATATTTTTATTATCTTTCCCATTCTCCATAGTTATGAAAAAACAACCCAGGTAAAACAATATGTAGTCCAGGGCCCAGGGTTAACTTTACCCAAAGTCAAGAAAATTGGCCTATATCTTCACATGTTTGACCTCACACTTCACATCAATTGTTATCAATGCCCAAATTATCTGCAAGTTCAAAGAAAGGGATTCTTCAAGCACGTGCTCAAAAATATGGACGATAATGAGCATAGTGACTTAATATCAGTATCAACACTATTCATATCAGCTGTTTCTTGTTATTGACCCTAGTCGAGGTCAAAGCTCAATATGTGACCTCTAGTTTTTATCGGGAATGTGCGCGTGCGATAACTTATGATGAAAATTAATTTAGACTTACATCAGGTCTCAACGGTAATAAAAACATGATAAATAATAATTATTTTTAAGATAAAAATCCCACCTATTTGACCTTTATGTTACCACAATATACCATTATATTTTTAAGAGTACTTAATATAGTCAACGCAACAGTTGGTACAAATGGCGCTAGATTCTAGAAACACAAATTATCGAGTTAGAAATTGTGTTTCGAGTTTTTGGATATTATGTTTACACGGCTTTTTAAAAAATCGATAGTAGGTATATTAGGTACTTATGCTATAATATACCATAAAGAGGAGGGTATATAGGCGTAGGCCTTAACTAAAAAAAAAAAAAGAACTTGCGTCAACAATGCTTGAATAAAGACAATCACTATTTAAATGGCGAAAAAGTTGACTACTAGAGCACCCTTGAAAGAATTAATTGGAATGTAATAATTTAAATGATTATTTTTCCGACCCAAATATCGACCAATAGAATTGCACCATTCGACGTCACGTGGTACAACCTACATGGTATTATACTGATAATTTTTTGAAAATTTTCTCTGGTTACCACGTGACGTCGAATGGTGCAATTCTATTGGCCGACATTTGGGACGGAAAAATAATCCGACTACAGACAAGTTTTTCAGGAAAAATCACTCGCGCTTCGCGCTCGTGATTTTTTAACCTGAAAAACTTGAATCCTTCATTTGTTTGCAACGAACCTATCGGGAAATACCCGATAATTTTGAAGCTCTTGTGGTATTATAAGTGAAAAACTTGAATCCTTCATTTGTTTGCAACGAACCTATCGGGAAATACCCAATAATTTTGAAGCTCTTGTGGTATTATAAGTGAAAAATTATTGAACTAAAAAAGTTTTACTATTAATCACACTGAGGTAGTAAGTACTACGTAGTACATAGTATGTCAGTGATTAATCATAATTATTATAAACTTGATGTCGCCCGAAACTTACACTACGAGTACCTTTAGCTTGTATCTCTTCTAATAATTGTCAATTATTGTACTTACTTTTGGAGTAATGCATTACAATTATGTGCTAAAATGACCGTTACAAATATTGCGCAACGCAATTTCTAGAGTTGTCAATATACCAGAGGTCACAGGTCGTCTTACGTTGGCCTTACATCATTTCATTGATAACTTGCGATTACAATGTCATAATGTTCTGGGTTGTTGAATTTTATTTTTTTAAACAAATTATTCTAATGCGTAGAACTTGGTAGATATTCGGACGAAGCCGATATAATTTGATTACGTTAGTAGACGTCATCTTTTTATTTTGACCGCGGAATCTACGAACGGTCAATGTTTTAAAGGTTATATAATAATAACAAAAGCGTTTGCAATAATATTATATTATGTACCTACTACAAAGTAAAAAATACAGAGTCCCTAGCAAACAAACATTCTTTATATCGCTCCTTTAAAGAATCGATCGCGTATCAAAAATATTATTATATGGAATTGAGTTGACATAGTATGTAAGCGTTCGGTGATATGAAGTCGATATATTATTTCGGCTTAGTCCGGTTTCCCTAGAACATTTTTTTATTACTATCAAGCTCATTTTGATAAGACGAACAACTATTTCCTCTGCGAAAATTCTCAAAAGTGGTAGCTAACAGAGATAGAAAGGATTTAATCTTTCAATTTGATGGTCCTGAAATATGGATTGTTCTATTTGCAGGACAATGTTACTATTAAATTATTAATTACTAGTTGATGCCCGCAACTCCGTAGCGCCAAAACTCGTTTATCGCGCGGGAACCGTACATTTTTCCGGGATAAAAAGTAGCCTATGTCCTTTCCCGGGACTCAAAGTATCTCCATACCAAATTTCAGCAAAATCGGTTCAGCGGTTTGGGCGTGAAGAGGTAACAGACAGACAGACAGACAGACAGACAGACAGACAGACAGACAGACAGACAGACAGACACACTTTCGCATTTATAATATTAGTATGGATACATATAAATATTAACCTATCAATATACGAAAATCTGCTGATTGTTAGGGTTCCGTATTAGGGTTCTATAATCAATGTCAGTATATTTTTTTAATTGGTCCATCATAGGCCAACGTATAATTATGTAGAGTATAAAATAAATGATATAAATTATTGTAGACTAGATGACCCCCGCAACTCCGTTGCGCCAAAACTCGTTTATCGCGCTGGAACCGCGTGAAGAGGTAACAGACAGACAGACAGACAGACGGACAGACAGACAGACACACTTTCGTATTTATAATATTAGTATGGACTGCAATGTTTTACGCTAGAGGCAGCACCAGCATGGACGGTAAACAAAAAGTTTTGTTCGACCTTTCACAACGTTTCTGTCAATATTTTGATAATATAATATCTATGGACGCTTCACACCACGTCAGTCTGGCCCTGTGGTAAGTACCTGAAGGACTTGTGTTACAGGTACCAGACAACGGAAATATATTTAATACTTTTATACTATACATACATTTATGATTTTTATTATATGATACACACATTTAATACACATCCATGACCCAGGAACTTTATAAACTTTTTGTTCCGTCGGCGGGACTCGAACCCGCGACCTCCGGCTTGAGCTACCAACGCGCTTACCACTGCGCCACGGAGGTCGTTTTGATAATTATGACGTCGTGTGCAACATGTCGTATTTTGGCCGGATTATTTACTGTACCTATGTGCTAGTAGCGCCCTCTGCTCGGAACTTTGAATAATATTACCGATTATAAGAGAATGAAAGAAAGAAGGAGTTTGTAAAAAAATCCAAATTATATTGTTTTTTTCTGCACATTGCCTATTTGCTTTTAATAAAATTTCCTGCTTTTCGGTCGCTTGGAAGAAATTGCTGCATAGAAATAAAGCCGCCATATTAGGGTTCCGTAACCAAAGGGTAAAAACGGGACCCTGTTACTAAGACTTCGATGTCTGTCCGTCTGTCCGTCTGTCTGTCACCAGACTGTAAATCAAGAACCGCTATAGCTACATTTCTGAAATTTTTACAGATTGTGTACATCTGTTGCCGCTATAACAACAAATACTAAAAACAAAATAAATTAAATATTTAAGGTGGGCTCCCATACAACAAACGCGATTTTTTTTACTATTTTTTGCTCTTAATAAATAACGGCACCATAATATAGGCAATTGAAATGTTTACAAAATACTTTTAAATTGTATTTGTACTTTAATAATTAATAATAAAATTTAAATAAATTAAATAATAAATAGACTAAAATCCTATACAAAAAATACAATTTTTAGCCTATTTTTGCTCTGTAGTGGTACGGAACCCTTCGTGAGCGAGTCCGACTCGCACTTGGCCGATTATTTTAAATATTATGTGTGAACGCAATAAATAATAATATTTATTCATTCAAATTACTTTTGACAAGACATTCTATGGGGACTTCAAGAGTAGGTACTTATTAAGGCTGTTAAGGCCTTGGCTTTTTTTATGCAATAAGGGAGCAAACGAGCAAACGGGTCACCTGATGGAAAGCAACTTCCGTCGCCCATGGACACTCGCAGCATCAGAAGAGCTGCAGGTACGTTGCCGGCCTTTTAAGGGGTAATAGGGGAGGGTGGGGAAGGAAATAGGGAAGAGTAGGGAAGGGAAAAGGGTAGGGGATTGGCCCTCCGGTAAACTCACTCACTCGGCGAAACACAGCGCAAGCGCTGTTTCACGCCGGTTTTCTGTGAGGACGTGGTATTTCTCCGGTCGAGAAATACCACGTCTCCCACGTCTAAATGTAGGTAACTTTGAAGACATCCATCATCTTTATTGCCATGAAAATATAAGGTTGAAAAGTGGCTAAATATCAATTTAGGCGTCTGAGACTACATAATATTCCAATTCGACTAAAATATATTATGATACGCATGAGGCTAGTGGCCGTATTTACTTTTCCTAAATTACAAGTACATAATAAGTTTTCTTATCTACACAAATATGTAATTTTAATTGTTAGTATCAGAGTTTAACCTTCCTTAATATGAGTATATTCATATTCTGTAACATTGTAATTAACCAAAGCTATGTCTATTTGGTAGTATTTTTGTATCAAAACATTATCATTTTAATCATATTAGATTTAAGGGCGTTCCGTCCGAAGATTCCGTAATTGACCGTATTATAACTCATAATCTGAAAGCTACAAAGTTATAATAAAAATACAGCAATAATCTTCAGTATATCAACATTCCTTTCGCCGTTTTAAATTTTCTATTTTTGTTTATTATACTCATGATATCAGCTTCCAAAGTAATACCAATTTGTTAAAATTCAAGCATACATTCAGCATCTCCTTAGGATTTACAAATTACTTTTATTTGAAACTCACGCCAATAGATCGACAATATCATAAACTACATATTCGCCGTTTTAAATTTTTTTAGGACAATTTTGAACTAAGATAAGTAAAAATAATAGGGTTTTGGCGCGATCTCGGCAACGCGGCAAATGTATGGCCAAGGTCGTTTGCTCGGGGGACGGCCTTAATTATAATATAATGTGTTGTTAAATATTAATCTTTATCTAAAGTATCATGTTACAGTTTTGTAATCAAGATTTTAATATATTATGAGGAAACATAATTGATTTAATTCAAATAATGGTTATTCGCAAGATAACATTGAAAGCTTATGTATGTAGGTTAAAAGTATTAAGTTACTAAATAAGATTTGAAGGTGAGTAAAAATTAAAGAATTCATTGTTTTATTTATTATCTTTATTAGATTCAGAGATCAAATGAAAGTCTTGATATTCTTATTGTTATCAGTCTAAATTGATAGGCACATAACACTGTTGATACTTAATGTAAACATGTAGGTACATACATAATAACATAATGCAATAATATTCCCTAAATTTAAACAAACAAAATAATGGAGTATAAAACTCAAAATACCTTAAACATACTAAATTCGAACTTAGAAAATAATACATTTTGCTTAAAACTAACTTAAATCTAACAAGATATGACACGGAAGAATTTAACTTAACTTACTTACTAAACAAAACTTAACTTAATTAAAGGTTTAATCGACAAAATTATAAACTTACGAACAAACTTAATTACAAAACCTTAAATGAGATTAATCTTAACCTAGCATTGGCACATTCGGCCTATTTTCGAAATCAAAGGGATTAAAAGGAATTTAAAGCTCGCTACACATAATATATCTCTTTTATAAACTCTTCTTAACCTAGTTAAAGCTTCAGTAGATGTACATTCATATCACAGTTGGGTCACTTATAAACTAATGGAAGACGATGATGATGAAATTGAGATGAAGATCCGTGCAAAATTAATTACAGTGCAGTTGACGTTAAAGCTGTCTACCAAAACATGACGGATAATTTTATCGTTACACAAACTTACTTAGATGTTGCACTTGTATCTCTATTAGATTTCAATCAAATAAGAACCTTATTTACTTTAAACCTGATTATCAAATTTTAATCACTGCCAAAGTTAAAAATTTAAACGTTAACTGAAGTTAAAACGAGAATTTAAAATCAAATTTAAATAAAGATACGGTACAACATCACATAACTAATTCTAATGGAAGACGTTGGCGTGCTCAGCACAAACTAAATCTAAAATTGGAAGACACGATTTTGTTTTCACTGCATTAGAACCAAAATTAACCGATAATGGAAGAAGTGGATTCGTTAAATTGATCTGGGTTAACAGCAAAGGTTACATACGAAACAGCTCCTGTTGCTCTCGTAGCAGATTTCCCGGACCTCGTTGGCCAAGTTGTCGCTGACCTCCTGGCCGGGAAGCAGCTCGAAGCGGGCGGAGTTCAAGATATTCTGGTTCGTCGCGTTATCTTCGTCCTCGACCGGCACCGGTTTGACCGGATCCAGCGGGTAGAAGTATTCCGAGAAGGCGATGACGAGGGGCTCGTCGGCAGTCTTATGCGATGGTAGGTCAGGGCTGGCCGGCGAGTTGGAGATCAGCTCCCCGAGCTTCGACCAGCACTTGTTCAAGTTCACTCGCGTAGATGTCACCACCCTGCGCGGAAGCCGCGGCTTCGAGCTCTGTAAACAACGATAAGAATACGTTAGCACCGATAATATTATATATTGTAGAGTCACAGAAACCAGTTGCGACTTGCGAGTGATAAAAACAAAACTTCAAAGAAATCACGGCGAAGGTTGAATAAAAAAGATCGTTACCTGACGATTTAGGAGCTTCATCCACGGCGAGCGAGGTGACTGAACCTCCTTAGAAGGAGATTCTGGATTCTTCTCCGCGAGACACATACTTATGCTACGATCTACGACTACGTATTTACAATGCCGCTGCGGGAGCGACGTGCACACACGAAGGTACAGACGGGAATGATGCGATCAGGAAGGGCGGCGGGCTTTATATAGCGGTCCCGTGCGGCGCGCGTGCGTCCCGGGACTAGCGCGCGCCGCACCGCGCGCCGCGCCGCGCACGAGCGGTAGCGCGCGCGCATACTGGTTTCCACGAACACGGCCTTTGACGTGCCGCGACTTAGAAATGATTCCACTGGATTATTACGGGACAACTATTGATATTTGAATAATTAATGTGTTGACAACGATGCAATGTTACGGCTCTGATGCCTGATTAGAAAACAATAACTTAGATAGTAACCGATAAGATCGGTTAAAATCAATAGGATCCAATAATTATTACCTAATGAATAATCGTTGATTGAGTATAATAAGAGTAGGTGCTTCTCAAGATGACACAATAGGCAGAGATAATAACGACATCTCAATTAAGATAAAAGGAGTTTTAACAAAACACTACACCCCTATCCTCGCATCCGGTGAGCAAAAAGCCTATACAACGAATACATAAAAATCATTTGCATAGAATTAGAAGTTATATATCAGCGTATCCGACCATGATATATAGACGGAGGCCGCATGATTTGTGGCGAGCTAGGCTAGCTAGGTGATTTAATCACAGGAAGCCACATAGGCAATCTCTGGACCTAGCACACCTGCCGTTGTGATTCATAATAGTCAAGATACAAGCCTAGAGCAATGTACTCTAGCGCTAGCTATTCTTAGGTTAGATAGCCTTCCGTTGTATTGTGTTGGAATACGAGTAAACGTTAAATAACATAAATGCATCTTCTACAACAATGGGTGCTTAAAGATTCTATTTTATTGACCAACAGCAAGTCAAATGCATTAATAGAAGAATGGTCTCTTACGGTGTTCGTTTTTAGATTTTTTCTTTTGAACAAAAAAACATCACAGGATGACGTTGATATTGAAATATTATCTAGCTAATTTAAACTAGATGAAGGATAAAAAATAAATCCTTTATCATGCAAGTCTTGAGCAATCAAATGCTGATAAAAATTGCTAAGTTTCGAAGTCTTCAACCACAAATGACTTTCGCCCGTAACAGAGTTATATTAGCTGCTAATTTCAATAAATTAATGCTACTTAATTAATACATATAAGCTTATTAATTAAATGCGTAGCGAGGGAGCCAATGATTATCAGATTCAGAATTGTGATTAGAAATTCGTTTTGGAGTCACAGTTAAAAGATTTAGGTGCGATTGGGGCGCTCAGATTATGGATCTGTTAATTATTTTTTATTTGGCCACAATCATAGGATCTTTGATGAACTAAAAGGTTTGAAAGTAAAGTTGAAGTTAAACATCTGGTAAACTAGAAAAGAGGCTAATGAAGTATTCGATAAAGAAGATAAAAGATAGAGTCACGCTTCTAATTAACAAAACGAAACATTAAGTCAGACTTAAGACCAAAATCTTGTTGGAATAGTAAATAAGCGGCTAATCTTTATATTTATTCATGATAAACATATTTTTGTAGAGTAATAGAGCCTATAAGAGTCTTGATTAAAAAAAGTAAAGACCACAATATTATCTACTACGAAGCATATTTTATCCACCCCTATACCAAATGTGGCTTCTTTAATATCCTCTTATAAACGCTCTAGTACGTACCATTTTTCAACTCAATCAACGATCTCATGAAACTGAAACCATATTTAGAACTCGTTGTAACCGATCCCACGCATTCCCCGCTGAATCTTACACATTATACTTTCATTACAGAAAAAAAAAACAAAAAAATCAACACCACATCGCCACCACGTGCAGTGAAAAAAAACCTCCGCCTTTCTGACGACCCCTCCACGGATAGGGTTACAAATGGAACTTTGTATAGTTTTTTGTGCCATCAAGGATTTTTCAGTCAAGATTTTATCTTTATTGATATTTTAAGGTACAACGTTTGAAGTGCGTTTTTAAACAAGCCCACAAAATTGTAGCCTGTTGGCTATTGTTTAAAAAAATGTCAGCCATTTTTTAATTAGTGTTTAAAATTCGAACGCTGTTAATAACATTTTGTCTAAAAAGGCTTGTTTTTGTCTAAAAAGGCTTGTATCTTTGGATTGGATTTGGATACTATTATAAAATGTTGTTAATTAGTAAAATATGCTGATACAATAAAAACTTATTGTAATTTTATACAATCATAGTTATCAATACAATTTTCCACTTATCATAGCGTTGTTATGCTAATTTTATTGCTATAATTTTTCGGTGGAGTACTTTATATTAGCATTTTTGTGCCTAGCAGGTAAAATTGTTTTTTTTACCTTACAAATGATCTCGCAAATTTAAATATTTTTTTTAAGATTTGAAGATTGTAGGCAGGTGATTTCTTTTATATACAATAATAAGGAGAATAATAATATCCTGTGTTTCGTCAATAACATTTTATAAAGTATAATCTTATTTTATATTATGTTTTGCGAAGTTTCTAGATGTTTAGTTACTAGTGTTATTTCAAAATTATTATTATGTATTATTTACTGTTTATTGCATACATACATTTTTAACATGAAATATACACAGAAGAAAAACGACACAACAGGTACTGCTTATCTCTAACAGAAATTTCTTCCAGCAGTCCTACGGAGAGAAATGTGATGGGAAATATCAGATAGGGCGTGCACAGATAAATTAGGAATCAACACTGTAATACACATACAACAAAAAAATCATAATAGTATAATTATAAAAAGCCCGTCACAGACCTAGCTATAATATATATTAATATGTTTCTAGCTAGGCATATCTATACTTATAAAATTACATGTCCTGACTGACTGACTCGCTGATTCATCATCGCTGAGCAAAAACTGTTAAAGTTACAGCCACGAAATTTGGTGAGTAGGTTTGTTTTACTAAGTAGACACCCACTAAGGAAGGAAATTAGAAAATTTTACCCCGAAGGGGGTGAAATAGGGGTAGAAAATTTGAATGAAAGTTTGTCATTTCTTGAGTTAGAAACATGAAACTTTATTTTTGGGTTACTGATAAAAAATGAATGGATACGTATTTAAGCGTTTTTTGGAAATTCTACCCCCAAGGGGTGAAATTGGGGTTGAAAGTTGGAATGAAAGTCCGTTATTTCTTAAGTTAGAAACTTAAAATTTTTTGTATGGGCTACTGATTTAAAATGATTGAATACGTGTTTAAGCGGTTTTGGAAATTCTACCCCCAAGGGGGTGAAATAGGGGTTGAAAGTTTAAATGAAAGTCCGTAATTTCTTAAGTTAGAAACATGAAAGTTTATTTTTGGACTGCCGATTAAAAATGAATGGTTACGTATTTAAACGTTTCTGGCAATTCTACCCCCAAGGAGGTGAAATTGGGGTAGAAAGTTTCAATGAAAGTCCGTCATTTCTTGAGTTAGAAACATGAAAGTTTATTGACGCTTGCGTTTGACGTTTGCTTAAATAGCGTCCCGTTTTTACCCTTTGTATAAGGAACCACAAAAAGGGGAAAACTATCCATCTTTGTTATTATACTATGTTAACGCGGACGAAGTCGCGGGCAACAGCTTGTTATTATATATTTTCTATACTAATTTTCGCGTGACCACACACTCAGCTATAATATATATTTCTGTGACATGTGGATTTAGTATACTAAAGTAAAAGGTATATTAATCTATAGATTAATATACCTTGCTATAAATATATTAATATATATTATAGCTAAGTCTTTGACGGGCTTAATACAAATACATGAACATAAATAATAAATATATGATAAGTAATATACAAATTAATAAATAATAAATATTATAATATTAAAATAATGTAAGTACTTACAATTTATACCTACTTAATAAACAAATACTTACTATATAATGTATATTTAATAAGAGCTATTTCGTTTTTATTCCTCAATGAAAGTTTTTATTTTTAGTAATAACATAAGATTACCTACTTATATCTACAGATCTATAAAATCTTTAAAAATGTAAAAAAAAACTAAAACTCCTTTTTATATCCGAAAAGCAATTTGAGGAACATATTTGTTAGATAATTTGCCAAAATTTATAGTTAAGTTGTTAAAAATAATACTTTTACTTTATCTTTGAAACACCGTCAGATCTTGTAAAGATTATTATAGTTACAATAATATATTTTAGCAGCACCTGGATCATTGTAATAAAATATTTCTTGTGAATAATAAATTTAGGAAAATATATTATTCGGTGTCTAAGAAAGAAATAATAAAAAACCTAGGACTATATAATTACAACTCTATCTCTGTATAATTTTGTCACACAAAAAAACATTTTATACAAGGTGTAACAAAACTAAGTGACAATTACTTTAGGGTGTGCATTGGCCATTGAGTAAACTTTTTTTTTTTACTTTTGTATTTTGCGTCAGGGAAAATTCCTGATGGTGCACGCTGAGGCGCTTGCGCATACAAATCACAAAAAATGGCTTCTTCAGCGCTGCTACTTTCTTAGTGGACTCTACATAAGGTTCACAATTCACATAATATCGTGTATATTAAATCCCCCCTAAATATTTCTAAATATTATATCAGTTAGTTTTGTTACAGCCTGTATACTTTTCTAATTCTGAAGCATTTTGTGTCATTAGAATTCGTTACATACTAATAAACATAAAACATCATCATAACAATAAGCAGTATAAACAAAAGACAAACGGTTCCATCAATTTATTATAATAACGTTTTATTATTATAATAACAGGAAATAGCCTAAGAAAATTAAGCCGAAAATGGACGATCAGCGGAAATAATTCGTGTAGTTTTGAAAATCGCTACAGTTATTCCTTGAGATATCCAGATAAACATATCGAAAATCCCCAAGGGTGGGGGGTGAGCTAAAGGTGTAGGGGGGGGTCAAAGGATCCTTTTTTTAGATTTTAGCTCATAAGTCTAAAACCTGCACAAATAGCGTAACGGTTACTTCTAGGAAAACATTCTACATAAAATTTCCTTTAAATTTGATCCTATAATTTTTTTTGTATGGTCGATACTTTAGAAGTTACAGAGTGTTCAACTTTATATAGGTATAAAAAATGAGACGGTTTTATAAATAAAATAAAATTGGTATGTTTTCAAAATGTATTCAAAACTAGAAAATAAAAATTAGACAGTCTTAATTAAATCAATAATTTTCTTCTACTACATCATCATCATCTTCACCTTCTATATCTACCAAATCTACAGGTACGCCATTTGTACACGAACCCAAGCAGCCGTTGCATACTAGACTGCACGTGATACCAGCTTTTCGGCATCCACAATTACCAGTGCAATCACTTTTGCAGCGACAAAATATTGACTTCAGCACGGTGTCAGGGGCTGGAGGATCATGAGTGGTAACAGGCTCGAGGTTTCCATCAGCTCCTCGCTTCCATCCCCACATTTCAGGAGGCAGTGCGTTACCTAACCACTCTTGTACTTGGTGGAACACTCGGAATGAGTGAAATTTTGCTGATCCTTTTGTAGGTGGGAGAGAGGAAAGATCTGGTTTGGATTTGGTGCTGGATTTGACAAAAACTGAGTATCGATGTCTGTTAAGATCAAGCTGATCAGTGGCTGCACGATACATCGTCAAAAACATCCTTTCTCCTGACTCTGCTATTTCTTCAGATGTTGATGTTGGATTGTAGAAGATGGCGGCAATATCCTTGATTTTTGGTTTTTGATCAAATAGCTTAACAACTGACACTTTGCCTTTTCTGTAAATAGCTGAAGTTGTGTCGCAACCGCTGAAGCTATGTAGGAAAAGAATGGAAGAGCAAAATGAGAGTTTTTGGAGTTCTTGTGAGGAAAATATTTGCATTTCCACTTTACCTCTTCCTGGCTTCACAAAGAATATTTGCTTATCTGGTGGTGACAGAGCCATAAGAAGGACTATTAAATCTATATCTTCCCCAACAACAGCAACCTCAGGATAGTTTGCGACTTTTTCAATTGCACTTTTTTTAATTGTACAATCAGCATCACTAGGTGCCACTCGTGTTTCAATTTGCTCTGCCTGCATTTTTTCTGTGAGGAGTTGTATAAGTCGAGACTTGTTTTTCGCATTAGCTAGGAAATGCTCTTGTTGAACTGTAACTTTCATATCAAGACTGAAATTATGTATTATCGTATATTTTACATGGCAATTGTGCGAAAGGGACAAACCAAGAAAATCGATTTCTCGCTCGTGCTCGCTACTATAAGGAGATATTAGTTAATAAAAATAATACTTTAGCACATGGAAGTAAGGTTCATTTTAATATTTCAAAATGATGAAGTAAGCCTTCCAGCTGTATAGTACTTCCTAATTCCATGGTGACTAGTCTAACGTTTTGTAATAATAGCAGCTAGGACAAATAATTATCTGTGAATAGCAGGTATTTGAATCAGAATAAGTTGTTTTCTTAGTCTCGGACGTTCGATGCGTGTTATTTTCGCGATTTGCACTTTTGAGGAATTTGACCCCCCCTGTAGTTCCTAAAGTATCGACCGTACAAAAAAATTTATAGGACATAATTTAGAGGAAATTTTATGTAGAAAAATTTCCTAGAAGTAACCGTAATGCTATTTGTGCAGGTTTTTTACTTATGAGCAAAAACCTAAAAAAAGGGTCCTTTGACCCCCCCCTACACTCTTAGCTCACCCCCCACCCTTGAGGACTTTTGACATGTTCATCTGGATATCACAAGGAATAACTGTAGCGATTTTCAAAACTACACGAAATATATCCGCTGATTTTATTAATTTGATCGTATTAAAAGGGATTTAAAATAAAACAATCACGAATAGATAAGTGTCCCTCCATGACAATGCATGCATTCCGACACAACCTAATGCGGGCCCTAGCGCATAACTTACACTATAATATGCCGCGGTACAAGTCCGCTAAAGGGGCAGCTTAGGAAATGTCTGGAAACAGGAAAAAATGAATTGCAACCACCGTACAGAGCATTTTTAGGAATTTCAGATACAAATATGATAAAGCTACCGTCATAAAGATGACTTGAAAAATTATCTGGATAGTAAAAAATAAGCTATAGAATATAAATACATACGTTCTATTATACCTACCTAAACTACTAAAGGTCCGGTAGGTACCTACTAAATTAAATTTTTCTGTTGACATAATTATTTTTGCGAAATAGTAATCTAAAAATTCGTTACAGATTTAATCGATTTTGCAATCAGGATTTAATTAGTATAGTAGAAACCAGCGGGGGTTAATTAATTTAAAACGTTTTTTTTTATCAGATTTCGTATACCATGAGCACCATTTATAGAAATAATAGGAACCTTACGTCTAAAATTACATGGTGGAAGATCTTTAGGCAGATTATTTAAAGGTCAAAATCATTATTATAATAATGAAACCATGATAATATTATTATTTTTAACAAAAAATTAAAACCGACTTCCAAGGTAAAAACAATAATAACATTAATATGAACTAAAAAGTATTAAATAATTTTTACTATCTAATAGTGCCTTTTTCCGAATTCGGCTAAACCTCAACTATTTCTGTACTCAATCTTCATTATTTTGAAGTCGGTACCAGATAGCTGAATCTTCAGTCCTCTGACAGAATATTTAAAATTTTTGGAACTGGCACCGACTTCAAAATTATGAAGATTGAGTACAGAAATAGTTGAGGTTTAGCCGAATTCGGAAAAAGGCACTATTAGATAGTAAAAATTATTTAATACTTTTTAGTTCATATTAATGTTATTATTGTTTTTACCTTGGAAGTCGGTTTTAATTTTTTGTTAAAAATAATAATAATTTCACTCTTTTTAGTTACACTAGTAGATAAATCTTCGCGTATATTTTACGTATCTTATTACAATTTGTTAAGAGTCACAACTCACACTCACAAAATAATATAATATTATCAGTGAAGTGAACATATTGTGCTAAGTAATTTAACAATTTTCAATTTTAATACTTCAAGCCCGAAGCGGTCACCGGCGATTGCGATAACAATAGAAAGGCTATTGTGTCTCGTTTTTCCACGATCGAAGGATCTATCAGATAAAAAATTGTACAAACTTGCATAGGATGTAGCGTAGCATAATATTTAATATTACTTATCATAATTATTGACAGCTGTTCTTGTTATCAAGAATTCAAATCGATAGGTACTTAGTGCACCATCTATCGATTAATAAGTATAACTAATTAAAAAGACACTTAATGACTTTGTTTTGTTTAAATGCTCTTTTTAAAATAACTTTATTTTAATTCTATTTGTCTATTAAAATTTTATAAAGTAGTAAAGGATTCGATCTGTATATAAAGTAGTTAGTAAAGTATTCGATATTCTGTCTTCTGTCTGCGGCGACGCGACGCCGACCGCCGTGTATTAAAAACAAACAGGTGTTGTTAATTGTTATACAGTACATAATTATTATTATTAGTATATCCATACCTATGCCTTGCACTATTATCTATTCTGTGCCATGAGTGCCATGACTCATGAGACATTGGTGGCCTTAACACGACGTGGTAATGATGATGATGACGATGATGATGATGATGATGATGATTATGATGAATATGAATTGCATAGTAGTTTATGCTTTCTGTTCTTAAAACAACGCCGAAACTCCCAAACGTGTATCTATTAGGAATCAGGAGTTCTCTCAGCATCATCGAAACCATGGTATACCTTGACCCAATATTTGACTTTTTGGTAGCGTATTCTTAGTACACTTCACATAAAACCAAAATCACCATATGTTTCCATATAAATTTCGAGGAGTTCCCTCGATTACTCATGGATCCCATCATCAGGTCACCACCTTTGTGAAAATGGGACCAAATTGGAGTGAAACCTAATACAACAAAACAAAAATTTCGAAAATCGGTTCACAATAGGCGGAGTAATCGTTGAACATACAAAAATAAAAAAAAAAATATCCACAGCCGAACATATAACCTCCTCGTTTTTTGGAAGTCGGTTAAAAATAATTTTCGTTAATCGAAAATATACTTATCAAGTCCTCCATATGGTCCATAGGACCAGTTTACACCAGCTAATTATTTAAATAAGATACTCACGTATAGTTACTTGTCGTCGTATATAATTATTCTAATTTTTAAACATGATTGGATACAACAATGTTGATTGTTTTGGTAGTCAAATGAGGCGTTCATTAAAAACGAAAATAATTAATTATAACCAATTTTATTACCTTATTCTGATAGAGTAATAGGATGTTGTTTATTTTTTAAGCAGTGTTTTATCGTTTGAGATCCTTTGTTTCTATTTAGTGACAAATTAAAAAACCCCTTATTGATAACAAATTATTGTGATTATTAATTATTGTGATAATATGATTGTTTATGCAATTAGGTACTATTCAGTCAGCCGAAAGGCAAATCTTGACATGAAGAACTGTCGAGTAAATCCAGTAATTTTGTAACTACCCGGTTTTGTGCACTGCCTGTAACCCCGATTATAATCTATAGGGTGGGGAGCTCTATTCATAAGTCCTGACCGCTCGCCCGTACGATCGTGTGCCTGTTTGTTGTCAAATAACGCCTCAATTTGGCGTTGTGACGTCACATTGTAGGAAATGACCCTTGATGAGGATAATTGAGGGGTGCAATGAGTACATTGTAATTTAATATGGCATTTTGCGCTTCCGAGAATAATGATGGTGCTCACGAGACACAAATTGGTACTTTTATTGAGTATCGGGATGAATATGATTCTATTTATGAATTATTAATATATAAATAATTTCAAATCGTTGCTTTTATTGTTATTGAGTGTTGCTAAGATTTTTCATTATCTACATCTCATCTCTAGGTAGGTGATAAGTGTTTCCTGGGTGCAATTATTAATATCTATAAAGCTATGATTACATAAATAATTTATTTCCTTTACGAGCTTAATAGTTATAATCTTAATAGTTTTCTGAGTTCGTAATCAGGGAGCGATCTTATCTTAATTAAAGCATCCGCCGGAGTTATTAAATCGATTACATTATGCTTAACACGAGAAACTTCGATTACTCCGTAAAAAATCCCTCGATTACCATTAAAATGGCGCAAGGACGCACACAATCACGGCGAACCCCTGAAAGTACGCACACGCGCACGCGTACGCACGCGGCACACACGCGCGTTTTCAGCGCGGGCGCAACGCACGCTTACGGCGCGAGCACACACACACACACTTTGAGCGCTCGCGTACACGCACGCTTACGGCGCGAGCACACACGCTCGTCACCTCCTCGCGTGGCGGGCGTGGAACATCCCCGTTAAGGGGCGCAGGTGTGGGCCGGTGAATGGTGCGTGGGAACCCGCCGCAACCCCGGGTTCCCACCGCCACCTGCCACCTGCCGTACTACGCATAATTCGCCCGAGTAAATGAACGGTAGTGACCACGTGTGCCCACTTTTTTCCGCGGAAGACCGGTGAGCCCAATTAATTTTATCTCGAAGATAGAAGTGTAGCTGAACTAATCGATTTATCGTCCGAAGACTGCGACGCCGGAGATAGTTTAACTGGGAGATAATACCTGAAACTAGTCTGCGCTATCTGCGAAGCTACTTTAGTTCGGACACTTTATTGATTATCTCGCCGATCGTAATTAATAAGAGGCGTAATTAAATGCGCTTTTAATTTAGACAAATTGTAAAAAATCTGATAACGTTTAATGCTCCTCTAAAGGACTACTTCATCACCATTAAGACGGTGCATAAAATTAATCACAGATAAGAAAGCGGGCATATTAAAATCTGATAAGACTTCTCGAAAGCTCTGGAGTTTTAAATGTGGTCTATAAAGTTCAGAATAAAATGTCACGCCGGGTATTATCGTGACATTAATGAACGCTACAAAAATCGCGTAAACTTTCATAGTTTGCGTTGTTTTGGTGTGCGTAAATGCGAAGGAGTGAAGCCATGTTGCCCCGTTGCATTGCGGTGTTTTGACTTTCGACGGAACGACGAACATGGCTTAGCATGAGCACCGGAAAAATTACTTTCCTTTTTCACCCTCCTTATACCTTTCTCAGTTTTTAATTTTTCATTTGCTATAACGTTTCCTAATTTTAGCATCCTTACCAATTCCTTCGTAGAAAGAAAATCAATGTTAGGGTTGCATCAACGCTGCGCAAGTCGCAACGCATATTATATCATAGTACCGCAGGGCTATCACGTAAAAATAGCGATAAACAATCCACTAGCAATAATCGCGCGAGCGAAGTCACAAACAATGGTGTCATGTATAGTGTTCGATTGCAATCGAATTGTTTTGGCTGATACGTGATACGAAATTGCAATTTTGGAGCAATTATCGCATTGCTCTCGCAAGATACATCATTGCGTTGACGCGACGCAACGGTGCAGCATAGCGATCTGACTACGGTTACACGGTCAGTCTGGTCACTCTGGCATCAGTTCAGTCTATCAGTTCAGTCAGGAGTCAGGACTCAGGAATGGGAGAGTGATCGTCTTACCGGTTGATTGACAAACTGACATTTTTTTAATACTATGTACTGTTCTGCCATTATACTGGCGTCGTGTCAGTCTTAGACTGATGGACTGAATTGATGCCAGACTGACCGTGTAACCGTTGTCTAACAAAGCGTGACGTCGTCCGTTGGTAATTATAATCGGTAAACACCGGTACAATACCGAACACGGCCCGACCTTTAGGGACAACCCTTATTAACCTGTTCACTACCTTTCACGATTCGTTACATACGCGTGTTGTTTTTGTGCATGTGTAACGTTCATTGCTTTAACGTCATATTTTTTATGAAGAAAAAAATGGTTGAAGAAAAGACGAATATAAAATAATCGCGTAAACAACGTTCAGTCCTCAACGTTCGAAAGTAATGAAATAAAATAGCAAAAACACGGTACATATTTGTATAATAATTAATATTACACATATACCTAATGATTATAAAATTCAATAACTTTCTTTTGTAGCACGTCGCCTCTTTACTTTAATAACGTGATAACTGATAAATCTAAAATTTCAATTTTATTTATGTATCTGTATTTTAGCACAAGTTTTAATTTTAGTATATTTATTTTACCGAATCCGTCGATCACCAATTCCTAGAAATCTTTTATTATCGCGGCCCATATGGGCCGTACGGGGCTTGATGGGTTAATGTGCGTAAACCAGTTAGATTGCAGATTAACATTAAGGTATATATCTGGGCGAGTCAGTTAATGTGCAGAAAGTTTATTATAATATTCTCAATAATTCTCACAGGTTCTTGTTGGAATAAAACATGTTATTTGCTGTAGAGAATTATTTAATACATAATATAATGTTTTGGACATAAACAAAGAAATAAATTATTAAATTTTAAGTAAAATGATACGCCGATCATATAATCATACAATCAACTCCGAAAAAAAAGCAATAAAAACAACATGTCTTAGGTTACAAGCTTAAGTCGTAAGTTTTTAGGACTTTTATGAAAGTAGAGAATGCAAACTAACTGGGTAAAGTGCAAATTATATAAGGTTTTTTTAATTAAATTTCATACTTTAACGGATGGTATCAGAGAATCTGCAGATTACCTAGGTAATGAGCACGTTAACGTATTCTGCATTCTAACGGTAACATGTATATTAATGGAATCGGGATTCGGGAATGACATTGAACAAACAAATTTTTAACATTATTACCCATCTACCCACGTAATTATTTCGTACCGAATAAATACCAACAGCAGTTGCAAATTACCACCAAAAGGCAGTTTTTCGATAATTACAAGTGTATAATTAGTTTCACAAAACTGTACTTTCTCCCCAAAACCGAACAAGGTCGGAAGCTGTGTCGATTATGATTGGGTTCATACCCATAATAACGCGCTGCACTATAATTTATCTGCTAGTGGTAATTATTGCAGCCGGTACAGTTATTGAGACAATTATTTATATTTTATTTCTTTGGTTATCCACTTACGTTTGACATAGCTGAAAATTTCTCTGAATAGGCAAAAAAATTGGATAATTTTGTTAATTTAAGGTTTTGTTCCTAATTAGATCAATTTTCAGAAAAAATATCAATTCCTAATTTATAATAGCGACATACATTTTTTTTATTGAGTGCTAGCTAGTTGTTAATAATTTATTTCTGCTCACTACTGTGAAATAACCAAAATATCTTCGTCAATAACTTTTAAAATTCAACAGTGAAGTTTGAAACTAAGGTTATATTACTATATAGCAGTATATAGTATATTAAAATATTATTAAATATTATGCAAACAGGTCACACATAATAAACTGATGCAAAAAAAATTTCAAAAAGTGATTCGGGCTCGTCCGGGATTTGAACCCGGGACCTCTCGCACCCTAAGCGAAAATCATACCCCTAGACCAACGAGCCAGCTGACTGAGATTGCAAAATAGGCGATCGGTATTAGACGCGTCACGTCTTACGTTTGTGAAAGGTAAACAATCACGCATGACGTCATCCGTCATCACTCATTTTAACTGGAACAACGTCCTAATCTCAGTTATCACTTTATTCTTAACTTTATAATACATAATTATTTTTTATTAGGACTTATATTTATTTTTTTTTACTATTTTTACTGGCTTTATTCCCTCAAACGCTTTTTACTTTTTCTTTATTATTCATCATCATTATTATCATCTACTGTTCAAAATTCCAATAACCATCTTTATCTTAATCAACACGCGCAGACCACAGTGTATTTTTCAAAAATGTCAACTTTTCAAAGCTAAGACTACGCTAAGACTTTAAAGTCTTTGCTTCATCACAGTAAGAAGTGTCAAATCTTCTCACTTAACTTTAAAATAATATGTTAACAAAAATATGAAAATTAGGTCAAGCACTTCTCGACGCGAGCGTACCCATTGACTGATTGCATCAATTTATCAATTGCGCTGTCTTTTTGTGACTTTAAAAATCCATTAAATTTAATTTATTATCAATAACATCACAAAAAACCAGATAAATTAATAGATCAGCTGGCTTTAATCTCGGTTAGCTTCGGGCGAAAAAACTATACTGTTAGGACAAGAGTAAAAAATCAATTTGTACTAAGTACATTTTAATTTTATATTGTTGCTACAGGGATAACAAATCACTCACTTAATTTTATTGATTAATGTTTATTTTAAGGCGGTAAGTTACTAACTTTGTTATAAATGTAGGTACAATAGTTAGTAAATATAATTATTATAACTATTTGTACATACATTTATAGCAAAGTTATGCCTGTACTTACCTGTTATATAAAAAAGTAAATACATCTGTCTGACATTAAATCCCTAATAATGAACACCTACTGTGCAATTTTTAATATTTTTCTCCGTAATAGACCAAAACTGTGTTATTATTGAGTCTTTAAGAATCTGTTTCTATTTTTGTTCTTGTGTTTCTGTAATTGTATTGCTATTTTTGTATTTACAAATTATATTGTTTTTTTTACATACGACAAGTTACAGTGCACGCTTTTTAAAACGGGTGTAGAAAATGAACTTTTAAAAACTAAAATACAATTCAAAATATCAATTTATAGTTAAAAACAATAAGAATTATTATAAATGTTCGTTTATTTTATAAATATTAACAATTTTATTTATAATAATTATTCTCCATTTTCAAATAGCAAAATCTATGAAAAAAAAAATTGATACTAATTTTAAATTATTCATTTTAAACCACGTAAAATGTTATTTTTATTAAAGTTCTAATTTGCTTTGACTTCTCGCAATTTTTTAGTGTAAGAATATTTTATTAATATGTAAAACGTTATAATACCAGCTGTTATTTATAATGCTAATCGACTACATCACACACGAGACACTATAAACTAAGTAACAGCAAATAAAGCAGACACTAGTGTTAAGCGAATGCACTATCTCCCATGAAAAAGGACTGTGTACAGTCGCGTCCACACGTAATACGTTACAATTACACCTCCAGTAATAAGCGGCTGTGACTTCGCAATAATATTGCTCGCGTGTACTGTGCCATTAATATACCTCCCCTTAACACTAGGGAGAATCGTCAGCATCTTAAGATAATTTGGGATACAAAGTTGATGTTACGGGTGAGGCCCAACTTACCTCAAGTTGGGTCTTAAGTCTTAACTTTTACCCTTACCCCATAAATAAATAAAATACATCATTTTTTTTTTCATCACAGAATTAAAATTTTGCGGGCCAAATTTTAATTAATATCCGGATTAATCTAATTCGAAATTATATAAAAAATATTTTACTATGTTTGAATAATTTTATCTAATAAAAGCAACAAAACTAATAAGTAATAAGTAATAACTTATACAATGTATTAATACTAAATACATAAAACATAAGCAAAAACCGCGCGCTTAATATTTTTTAATCTTTATCAACTTATAATTTCTCCAAAAGAATACCTAATTACAACAACCAATAATAATTTCGGATTCAATTAGTACCTAATATTATATGCAACGCTAATACAATATAAAAGGGAAGACGCAGGGTTTGGCTCAGCGGTTTGGGCGGGGGCAAACGAGCAAACGGGTCACCTGATGGAAAGCAACTACCGTCGCCCATGGGGCATGGACACTCGCAACATCAGAAGAGCTGCAGGTACACTATGTAAGTTTATGGGTTTTCGTACTCAATAAATTAGTCGTTTAAAAAGTCAAAACATCGACACACATTAACGAATGAAACATAATATTATGATATGTGTGAATGTCTGTTAGGTCTCCGTACTTATTATTTTTCATATCCACAACTTTCTTGTTTTTAACTGTGAGCTACTAACCAGTAGGTATATTACGAGTATAATAAAGCTATGGGTTTACCGTTTTCTCTATTGTTATAGAGAAACGGTATAACAATTATTGCGAAGTTTCTCAAAGGATTATAAATTTTTCGACATCGAAAAAAAAGAACAGAAATCAATCAAAATATTAATTGTATGTAACGTGAATTGGTCATATTATTAAAAATTTGTAGTAAAAAAAACTAAGGCGTGATGGGCTAAACTAGATAAATATGACTTTTAATTCCTTAATATAAACAATCGATATGGACACAAAGCACTTCTCAAATTCGTAAGAAAAAACTAAACATTAAGCAGTAACTTAGTAGGCGTGCGTAGGTGAACCGCCAACCAGGTGTTATAATAAATATGTATTAATTTGTTCCAAAACTTAATAAGATACTATACATACAAATAATAGCTTGATTACAACTGGTTACGTTTATTAAACGACATTCTACAAATATTTGAGGTTTATCAAAAGATTGCTGACTATAGTTAGCATCTTATCGAAAGTACTATCATAAAATTTTTATTAGACGAAGTTTTTAAGTATTTGTTATTCATTATCATCGTTAGAGCCAATACCATAAAAATAATTGTCATAGATAAATAAATTAACATTTTATTAATTGACATTGTCGGTCGAAATTAGTAAATTGGTAAGGACACTTTACACTGGGTTAATGTAAAGTTTCCTTACTAAATTCGACTGAAATAAAGAACTAACCTACAGGAATTATCTACTAACTATCTACTTTACGGAGTACTTAACAGGTGTAATAATACTTTTTATTCCATATTCCTATGTATTTTTTAGTTTTCCTACTAGATCAACCATGCTAAAAATATTTTCAATCTTTTTTCAGTGTTGCGTGAAAAAGAAACAAAAACACTCGCCATTATAAAACTTTTTCGAAACTCAAATGAAATGATAATAATTAATAAACTATTAATGTCACACGTAGGTACCTAAGTATGTCATAACAAAAATATTTTTTTGCCTAACTTGATAAGCTACGTTAAAAAATCCCCCAAAAATACCATAGTTAATCCGAACTGTAATTAATATTACTTATGTAACAAATTAGTAAATTGAACACCAATTTTTCCCAATTTGGCGGGCTTTTAGCCGCCATTTTTTCCGATTGACACATGACAGATCTTTACGCGCCACAACGCGTAAACTAAAACACACGTCATTTACTGCACCAATTAAGGGTGACTTAAAAAGCGGTCGCAAAAAATGTGGTTCGATATCTGAAGTAAACCAAAAAAGCAATATCATTAAGTACACAAAATATGTTTTCCACTTACAACGTCGGTTATAATATTGTATTTATTCTGACACACCTGCTCCGTTTTCCCACGCCGCGCTCGGATATCTTCGGCTGCCTTCGTGTGCCGTCGCGCGTCGCTATTAACGCTTTTTGTAGCATTAGAACTTTTTACGTCGCTTTTTCAGTTGCGTTTTTATGAAAAATACCAGCCCGTAAATAGATTTTGAAGATTGAAAATTTTGATGTGATGTTTTTGTAATGAAAAGTTTAAGACGTTTCTAACAGCTAACTTTGCATATTTTACTGTATTTTTATGAAATTAGTAAAAGCTTAGAAGTTTTTTTAGATTCATTAAATCAAAGCTATGATATCATAGGTAAAAATTAGGATAGCATCATATGAATACAAAGGTAAAATTAAAGAGCTAGGCTATTTGCGAAATATGTAGCATGCACAGATTTTCTTTACAATATTATGTACTTAGTACAGATTGCAACATTTTACAAACATAATAATCTACAGTTTTCCTTGTAAGTTGTAGTTAAGCCGTACTATTATTGTATTCTTATCCCGTTTAATCAGTTTAAAAATATCTTATTAACCAGTTTATAAAGAACCATAAAAACGGATCCGTTATAAAAGATGTATCGTACGCACGACGGGAATAGTAAAGATAAAAATAAAGATAATTGATACGTTGTGTTTACAATATATTAGTAGGCCAAATAAGTGGCTGGAGCTGGACACTTGCAGTACCGTTGCCAGTACCGCTCCGTACAGTCCACATACAAATAAATAATTAATATTTATTTTATCATAAAACATGCAATATGCAGCAAGATGTGCTTTTCCAATAGTATGTGTTTACATATTAAAGGGTATAATTTAAACGGTCACCAAAAATATTTTTAAGACCCTAAGCCTAAGCACCAAATAAAATAAATATGTAACACAAAAAAAGTAAATTGACTTTATAAAAAGAGTCCCAAAGTAAATCATATTATTTTGATACAGAATAAACAAATCTATTTGTATTCAGTTTCAACCTAGTATTCATGTTACCTCTTGATTTTGAGTAACTATATGTAGTAAGTACCTATTAGAAAAATAGTAGGTACTGAAATTAGTAAAGGATGCTTGGAATAAGGACATAGAATGCTATTTATAACAGAAAATTAGACTGTTTTCATCTATATGTATATAATCTTCTGTGACGAAACTAGAAACACTTAAAAGGCTACTTAAATTTAAGTTGCATGTCTATAGAATTATTGTGGCTTGTGTCAGTTTTGGCAACTTTTATAGGTATGTAAAAATGACAGTATTTCATTTGACTGCTAAAACTTTAATTTTTATCTAAATGCAATATAAAATTAATTGCATTAATTTTGTATCTGACTGTACTTATTGCAAAACAGGTAAGACGAGCCCTAACCTTGAGAATAATTTTTCGCTTAAATAGTAGCTTGCTATAACTGAAAACTTTATGTTATTGTCAATAATCATTTATTTATGTCCTTATATTATTAATAAAAAATGCAATTACTCTCAGAAACGTGGCTTATTTAAATAATTACTATTTTGTAGATATTTTTATCTGGATAATAAGTATTGAAAGATCTTCTCTATAATGCCTGCCATATTATTAAGTTTAATAAAGTGTGTTTAAAGTATAAAATAAAATATAGAGTTTTGAATAAAATGTAGAGCTTACCCATAGAAAGTTTCATAATGTTTGGGAAAAGCTTCAATTTATTTATTACGGCTACCCTTACCCTATCCCCTAAATTACAATAATGATTATCGATGGCAGTAAGTATTATTGGCAAATTTTTTGGATTTTTTATTAAAATTAGTGCTAAAATAGACCTTTGGTAGGTATGCTCTGTTAAAGAATCGGGTGTTTTTTTCCAAAAAGTGTATTTTTGTCTCCTATTTTCTTCATTACGCTTATACTAATGGACAATTTCATAACATTTTCCCCATAAAACTGCCAATCATTACGAAAAAAGATGGCGCGAAAGATTGAGTTACATAATAATAATAATAATATGGTAGAGCTTGTCTAATTTGAAATGACGCGCCCCACCACTTCAAAGTTGATATTATAAATGAAACATTTTTGTACTGTGAATACGAGGGAGGGGCGCGTCATTTTAAGTTAGACAAGCTCTACAACTGATTCTGTAAGACACCTGTTAAATCTGGCCAAGTTCAGGCTAACAGTTCACGTATCACGTTACAAAACTGCCAAGGTGTAAAAAACGCAATATTAACATCAAAATGGGTTGCACAAAAAATGTAATAAACTGTTAAGTTTCAAAGCGTTATGTGTTTTTTTGTCAACTTATTTATTCTTTTTAATCAAATCTTATTATTTTATTAATTAATAACTATTATATGAAACTTAAATAACATATTATCGGAAGTCACGAATGAGAAAAATAATCGCAGACGTGACGTTAAAAAAACAATTGTACCATCGAGGAAATTCCTAGGCAGTTAACAGACCAATGTTATTTGGTCGGATCATGTCAATTGAATGTTAATTGTCATCTGGCTACAAATGAGGGACCTACGTAGTAACGTAGGTCCCTCATTTGTCTATTATTCAACTTTATTATATATTCAACTTCTCAAATAGTACATTCCCCAGTATCTGAATAAGTATAAAAAAAAGTTTTCTTAATTCTAATTTTTTTAATTACCTTACTCAGAATATCAGCACATAATCGTAACGTGTCACCCACACACAAAGCTGATGATGATGATGTTTTGAAGTAGTTAATTAAGAATCAATATAAACACAGTCCGCACCTGCTCACTTCTCCCACGGTACCAAGTCGCTTTTGCAACGTTTTTTTACGCTCGCATTCGAACTTTCCTTCCAATTTTGTAAGCTAAGTATCTCATTTCTCATAATGTTTTTTGTGTTGCGAAATTAATTGATATTTTTATGCTTGTTGATTCTTGTTGGGTGTTTTATGTAAGATTTATAAGTACACTAGCTGTCTCGGCAAACGTTTCTTTGCCATATTATACAACGTATATCGCTCGTATTATTTTATTGAACTAGTGACTACATAAGTATGTCACCATGACAACGTCCATCGCTATTCCGTGACCCGCGTCGCATAAACAGTGGTCGCTCTTTATAGACAAATAATTTGCAATAAAATAAAATTGCGACTATATAATTAAAGATCTAAGCTATCCTATCTCTCAAGTTGGAAAAAAGCTCACATTAAAACAAAATAAAAATTAAAATCGGTTAAGTAGTTTAGGAATCCATCGCGGACAAACATCGTGACAGGAGATTTATATATATTAGATTTGTATAGCAAATAAATGATAGAGAATAAAGAAAATATAATATTATAAATGATGATTGAGGGTACTTAATTAATTAGATATCAGGTATTAGGTACGTTTTCGGACGAATCGGAGTATACTTGATGGAAGTAACAAAATTAATTCTTATTAAGTACTATCAGAGAAGTTGAGTCATAGGCAGATGGCGGACGAAGAAACTTATCTGACAAACACTCACCTATCAACACCTATCTGTCAGATAACTTTTGGATAGTCTATCCGGCACATTATATAAGTGGTGAAACAGGCCCTAAATTCTAATTTTGAAGAGCAAACTTTTTGATCGAAGAAACAATTTTAACTTAAATCTACTAAGTATAGCGCTTACCCAAAATTTCATGGTTACTCGTTCTAAAATGTCATGGCTACCTGTGAGCCTTACAGTTTACCTACCTATAATGCTACCTACCGTAACATGATCTTTCAATTTTGGAAAAGATAAAAAAGATAATCGAAAAAATCACATCGACACAGGTGTGGTATTGTTCAAGTGTGCTTAGAATGGGGTGTTTTTGTGTGCACCATGTAACGTATTTCCAAACAAAAAGTGTTAAGGGAATTTTAACAAAAAGTGCATTTGTTTAAATCTGATTGTTCGAGACTGTATTCATCCATAGGTTTTTTCGCCGCTGGCTCGGATCGGACTCGAAGACCAAGGCTACACCGGTAATCTTGCAGAGCTGGGGCGTAAAATAAAACACACGAGTCGAGGAGAACATTGCTCCCGAAACGCGCCTCGCTTACCTGGCTCGGGAGAATGCCGTATAGAGAGCCGCTCCGATTCGCAGTTTGAGACTGTTTTTTCTGTCTCACTTTTGCTATCGGAGACGGCTGTTTTTCCCCCATTTTCCCCATTTTCCGTGAGCCAGGTAATTAAAACGCATTTCGGAAGATTCTTTATTCAATTTTCCACAATGTTTAGCTTAATCTAAGTATCACAACTTATATTTTACGAAATTACAGCTAAGAGAATCTAAAAGTTAACACAATTTACGTACATTTTCACACAACTTTTCTTTATATTTTCCAAACTATTTAGGCTACATTACTAATTTTTCCTGCATCTATTAGACAATTTATTAATCCATTAAATCAATCACATTTTACCTCTTAGGGAGCCACAGTTTTATCGTAATTCACTTTCTAAAGTCTATTTGTAAAAACACTGATTTGCACTGAGTCTATTTCTCACATATCACTTTAATTAGTTTATATGCACTCACTATACGTTTTTTGGGAGCGAGGCCGCTGTCCTCAACATCCTCCCCCCGGCGCAGTAGCCAGGGTCTACGCAGCCTTTTCCGGTGACTGCGGGCTCGCTGGTCTCGCTGTCGGCTGCCTCGGTGTGCACGAGCTGGCTGAGCTCGTCGCGACTCGTTCCGGCGACTGCGGGCTGACTCGGCCCGCCGATGACTGCCCCGCTGAGCACGGGCTGGCTGAGCCCGTCGCAACTCGTTCTGGCGACTGCGGGCTGACTCGGCCCGCCGCTGACTGCCCGGCTGAGCACGAGCTGGTTAGGCCCGTCGCGACTCGTTCCGGCGACTGCGGGCTGACTCGGCCCGCCGATGACTGCCCCGCTGAGCACGGGCGGGCTGAGCCCGTCGCGACTCGTTCCGGCGACTGCGGGCTGACTTGGCCCGCTGGTGACTGCCCGGCTGAGCTGGTGATTGCCCGGCTGAGCTGGTGACTGCCCGGCTGAGCTGGTGACTGCCCGGCTGAGCACGAGCTGTTTGAGCCCGTCGCGACTCGTTCTGGCGACTGCGGGCTGACTCGGCCCGCTGGCTCTTCTCCTGGCGCCGGCCGCTCCTCCGGCGGCGATTCTTCTATTACCGCCAGCTTTGATGTTGGCCGGCGGAACACTCCGCTGCGAGTACGCACGTCCGCGCAACGCACTCGTCCGTCCGGGCCCGGGTAGACACGGTGTACGACTCCGCGCGGCCATGTATTACGCGGCAGCGCGGGGTCCACGACGATCACTAAGTCCCCCGGGGCCAGGTTGCGGCCGCTCCTCGGGGCCCCGCAACGGGGCGTGAGCGTCGGCAGGTACTCTCTCACCCATCGCCTCCAGAACTCGTCCGCCAAGGCTTGTGCGACCCTCCACGTCTTCTTGTCGGCCTGCACGCACGGCCCGACGTATGGTTGTCCTGTGGATGACCCTATGAGGAAATGGTTAGGTGTGATCGCCTCTGGGTCGTCGGGGTCCACGGAAACGTGAACGAGCGGTCGAGCGTTCACGGAGTACTCCGCCTCGGTCATCAGGGTCTGGAGCACTTCTTCCTTCGGTGATTTCTCGTTCAGTGTGGTGAGTAGGGCGGTTTTCACTGACCTCACCAGTCTCTCCCAGGCGCCTCCTTGGCTCGGCGCCCCTGGCGGAGTGAACTTCCATTTCATGCGGTGTACGAGGCCCAGCTCGGTCATAGCCGGCATCCACTCGGCGTACGCTTGTCGCAGCTCGACGTCTGCGCCTCTGAAGTTTGTCCCATTGTCACTGTACATGACCGCCGGCCATCCTCGCCGTGCGGCCATTCTTCTCATCGCCATCAATGCTGAATCGGTCGACAGCGAGGCCACCAGTTCCAGGTGAACCGCTCGCGTCGTCAAACAGGTGAACAGCGCTCCCCATCTCTTCTCGTGACGTCGGCCAATGGTAACGATCATTGGGCCGAAACAATCGAGACCACAGTAGGAAAATGGTCTCTGGAACGCCCCCAGGCGCTCCGGTGGCAGGTCTCCAGGTTGCGGGATTCTTTGGTGCGCCCTCCTCATCCGACAGAAGGCGCAGTTGTGAATGACGCTCCTCACCGTCGGCCGTAGCTTCAGGATCCAGAATTTCTGTCTTAGATCGTTCACTACTCTCTCGCGGCTCCCATGTCCGGCTCTGGCATGCTCCCTAGCCACCAGCAGTCTCGTGAACGGGTGTCTTCCGTCCAGGATAATTGGGTTCTTCATCTCGTCCGGCACCTGCGCTGCTCCGATCCTCCCGTCCAGAGTGAGCAGGCCGTCCCTGTACACCGGGTTGAGCCGGTACAAGGAGCTCCACCTTGGCGCCGTCCCTCCGTTTTTCATCTTCTCTATTTCCCGTGCGAAGCTATCGTGCTGTGATTTTCGGTACCATAACTTCTCCGCCTTCTCCAGGTGCCGCACGTCGAGACTGGCCCGACGATCACGACACTTCTCGACGAATAGTAGAACCATCGCCGTACATCTCACGAGGCGCTCGTACTTTGAAAAGCGACTAACCTCTGGCAGACAGTCCATTTCGCTCGTCTCCGTGGTCTGGAAGGCGACGTGCTCCTCTCGGTCCTCGGCTTGAACGGGACTCTCCGCGGGCCACTCGTTCACAGGCCTGCGCAGGAAGTCTGGTCCATTGAACCACGGATCCTCTTCACTCTTCGTGACATAGCCCGTTCGGGTGGCCATGTCGGCGATATTATTTTTCGTGCTCACCCACCTCCACTGGTGCACGGAAGTCAGCTCGGCGATCTCTCCCAATCGGTGTGCGACGTATGGTGTGTATTTTCTGCTTCCGTTCTGTATCCACCACAGAACCACCTGAGCGTCGGTCCAGTAGAAAATCGTATCTGTCTTCCATCTGTGTTCAGCTGCGACGGCGTTCCCGAGCCTCGCCCCCACCAGAGCGGCTTGCAGCTCCAGTCGTGGTATCGTCTGTGTCTTCAGTGGCGCCACCTTAGCCTTGGCTGCGGCCAGCATCACTCGAATTTCTCCATCTTCTTGCTCCAGCCTCCAGTAGACGGCCGCCGCGTACGCGTCTTTGCTCGCGTCACAGAACACGTGCAGCTGCCGGTTCCTTGTGGGGCTCCCCCCGTTGTAGCTCCGGGGTAGCGCGAGGTGGCTGATGTGCTCCATGTCTCTCAGCCATCGAGTGAAGTCTTCGGCTGCCTCCGCCGGCAGCGGCTCGTCCCAGTCCAGCTTCTGACGCCACAGACCTTGCAGGATGACTTTGGCGGTGATGGTGTAGCAGCTCAGTAGCCCCAGCGGATCGTAGATGCTCATCACCGTGCTAAGGGCCTCTCTCTTGGTCGGTGCACGCTGCAGCTCTCGGACCTCTTCAGGGACTCTTGATAGAGACGTGTTAAATCTCAGCGTGTCCCCTCGAGAGTCCCACAGTATTCCCAGGGTCTTCTGTTCGTCCTTGGTGACAGGCTGCGCCACGTCATCGGCCAGGCGGTCCACTGGTAGCCCCTCCAGCGCTCGTCGATCGTTACTCGTCCATCCTCGCAAGTGGAATCCGCCCATCTTGTGCACCCGGTCCACTTGTTCCACGACCTGCTTGGCCTTCTCATGGTCTGGATAGCTGTCCACATAATCGTCCATGTAGTGGGCTTCGGTGATGGCGCGGTAGGCTTCTGGGCACGATTCTGCGTGTTCTTCTGCATTTCGATTCCGTACTGAATGTGCCAGGTACGGTGAACACGATGCCCCAAATATCATGACCATCATCTTGTACTTAGAGGGCGGCTCCTCTCGGCCCTCTCTCCATAGGAACATCTGCGCCGGCTGGTCCTCTTTTCTGATCTTCACGCGTAGGAACATCTCTTCTATGTCCGCTTTCACGGCTACGGCTTCCTCCCTGAACCGGAACAATATTCTCGGCAGGGATGTCAGTAGATCGGGCCCCTCCAGTAAGTGATCGTTGAGGCTCACGCCGTTCGTTCTGGCCGCCGCGTCGAAGACCAAGCGCAGCTTGCCCGGCTTGTTTGGGTTCTTGACCGGGAAGTGCGGCAGGTACCATGTGTTCTCGCTTCCGGCCTCTGTCCCGTCACATTTCTCTGCATATCCTTTTCGTATCAGGTTCTCCATCTGCCCACGATACTGCACCGCATCTTGGGGGTTTCTGTCGAGCTTGCGTTCTAAGTTCTTGAGCCTCCTCAGCGCGTTGTTGTAGCTGAGGGGCAGTTTGACGCCATCCTTGCGCCACAGGAGTCCCACTTCGAATCGACCGTCTTCCGTTCTCTTGGCCGTTCTGCCAAACAGGTCGATGGCTCGCTGTTCCTCGTTGCTCAGCTTCGCCTTAGCCGCTATTCCCAAAGCGTCTATGTCGAAGTGTTTCTTCACCATTTCTTCCAGACGATCATTTCTGGTTTCCACCGTAGATATGTGCAGGATGTTTTCGTTCTCGTCCTGCCTTATGATGCGCTTGGGGATGCTGCCATGTATCACCCATCCAAGCTTCGTCTTAGAGGCTGCAGGCTGGTTCCTCTTCCCGATTCGCAGCTCCCGAGACACGATGAGCTGCCAATTGTCCGTGCCGATGAGAAGTTGGGGTTTCTCGTTCTCGTAGCACATCTCTTCGTTCTTGAGATCGCGCAGGTGAGCGAGTTGCAGAAGGGATTCCGGAACGGATTGAGTTAAGAGATTCAACCCGTTCACAGTCCTCGCGGTGATGTCGTGTCTGGTACCGTCGCGACCTCGTACGCCCAGTTGTACGAGGCGGCTTCTCTCTTCCCTTCTCTCGGCGTTGATCCCGTGCATGCGCAGCATCTTCGGTGGACCGTCCGCGCCGATAGCCTTAGCGACGTCTTCATCCAGCAGAGTCACCGTCGAGCCCTCATCGAACAGCGCGAAGATGTCGGCTTCGCCCCGTGGCCCAATGACTTGAATTCTTCTCATCTTCAGCTTCACTGCACGGTCGGAGGCAACCGATGCGGTGATTACGGCGTCCTCGATCGGTGGAGCGCCGTCGGACCTCTCTTCGTGTAGTAGTGGGTGGTGAGGCCGCTTGCATCCCTGGATACCACACTGCTTCGCTCTGCAGTTGTATCTTCTGTGTCGGCTCGATAGGCACAGGAAACACAGCCCTTCTTGTTTGACTGTGTCCCATCTCTTCTGCACACTCAGTTTCTTGAAAGCAGCGCAGCGAAACAGAGCGTGGCGGTCGGTGCACATCGGACACTTCGTTGGTTCTTCGCGCATTCTCTTTGGCCGGCTGTGGCTCGGTGCGCCTTGGCCCTCTTCTGCTATCGCGAAGACTGGTCTTCTCGTTCTAATTTCGTTCTTGCTGGGAGGTGGACGCGATGTTTCCTTTCTTGCAGCCGGAGCCGTGGTGAATCCGTAGCGCAGCGCTCTGTCCGCTTCTCTCATTAAGAATTCAGAGAGAAGGACGACATCGGGCTCGTTCCGGTAGCGCGATGTCTCTTCTGCGTAGTCGTACCATTTGCTCTTCTCGAACGGGCTGAGCTTCTCCAGGATGTCTCTCACAAGCAACGGATTAAAGAGGTACCCGTGCTTCAACTTCCTCAGGATGGCCACCATGTTCTGGATCTTCACCGCGAAGTGGTTGAGCTCTGCCGCCGTGCCTCCGAGCCTCGGAAGCTTCTTCAAATCTTCCATCATGCGGTCGACCATCACCTCGGGCCGGCCGAAGCATTGCTCCAGAGTCTTCATGATCTGTTCGGGTGGTGTTGCGATGCTCAGCAACGGTGCCACTGCTTCTCGTGCTTCCCCCCGTAGACAGCTTCTCAGGCGCGCCAGGTTCTCGATCGGCTTCAGCTTGTAGAATGCGGTGGTATCTTCCATGGCTGCTTTGAACGGCAGCCATTCCAAAGGAGAGCCCGTGAATATGGGCAACTCCGTCTGATGGCGCGGCTGTCGTTGATTCAACAGCTTGTCCAGGGTGTCGGCAAGCTGTTCCACCCCGTTGATCCCGGCTGCAGGCGGCGTAGGTGAACGAAGACGGCTTTGTATCGGCCGCTCGAACCTCGATCTCTGCGGCTCGCGTCCCTTTCCCGCAGGTGGTATGTCTTCTGGCTTCGGCGCGTCCCCTCCTTCCTCTGGCACGACCCGTTCCTCGGTCGTCTCTTCGTTGTCAGGACCATGTTCGCTTAGCCAGGCTCGGACCCGTTGCTCCACCTGTTCTGAAGGCTCGTCGTCGTCGGGATTGCTGGTTTCCTCAGCAGTGGCGACATCAGCGATGAGCTTCTTCTTGATAAGTTCTGCTTCGATCTGCAGTTCCTTTTTACGGAGTGCGGCAAGCTTCTCTTCCGCCTCGTAACGGAGGCGCGCGACGACACTTGCTGTCGATCGACGCGACCCAATTGAAATAGCCTTCTCCCTGGCTACAGGTACCGATGGCGCGGGTGTCTTGCTAGTGCCCGGCCTCGGCTTCAACACGGTTTGAAGCAGATCCGCCCTCCCCTCGGTCGGCGGCTGGCTGGTTGCGGCTGCAGACGGCGACCTGGGCGGATCCGAGAATATCTTTGGTTGCTGGTTCTCCTCAGCCCCGCTCTGACTCCTCGTGATGACCATCTTCAATGGTTAAATCTTCTATATTGAATCTTCAATCTTCTATGTCCAATGTTCAATCTTCTGTATTGAATCTTCAATCTTCTATATTCAATGTTAAATCTTCAATGTTCAATGTTAAATCTTCAATGTTCAATGTTAAATCTTCAATCTTCAATGTTCAATGTTCAATCTTCAATGTTCAATGTTCAATCTTCAATCTTCAATCTTCAATCTTCAAGGAACTTCAGTAGGTTTTATGACAAAATCTACGAATCCTTGCTTCCCCTTGGTGGTGTAGACCTGTATCTTCGAGTCCAGTCTTCGAGTCCAATCTTCTTCGGGTCCGGTCTTCCCAAATTTCTAAGTCCAGCTTGCTCTTGAAAATTTTCTAAGTGTCGCCTTCAGTGAATTTTTCTAAGTCCAGCTTGCTCTTGAAAATTTTCTAAGTGTCGCCTTCAGTGGATTTTTCTAAGTCCAGCTTGCTCTTGAAAATTTTCTAAGTGTCGCCTTCAGTGGATTTTTCTAAGTCCAGCTTGCTCTTGAAAATTTTCTAAGTGTCGCCTTCAGTGGATTTTTCTAAGTCCAGCTTGCTCTTAAAAATTTTCTAAGTGTCGCCTTCAGTGGATTTTTCTAAGTCCAGCTGGCTCTTGAAATTCTTCTAAGTGTCGTCTTCAGATCCGGATCGCAAAGGACCAAGTTCACTTCCGGATCGCAAGGACCAAGTTCACTGTTCGAGACTGTATTCATCCATAGGTTTTTTCGCCGCTGGCTCGGATCGGACTCGAAGACCAAGGCTACACCGGTAATCTTGCAGAGCTGGGGCGTAAAATAAAACACACGAGTCGAGGAGAACATTGCTCCCGAAACGCGCCTCGCTTACCTGGCTCGGGAGAATGCCGTATAGAGAGCCGCTCCGATTCGCAGTTTGAGACTGTTTTTTCTGTCTCACTTTTGCTATCGGAGACGGCTGTTTTTCCCCCATTTTCCCCATTTTCCGTGAGCCAGGTAATTAAAACGCATTTCGGAAGATTCTTTATTCAATTTTCCACAATGTTTAGCTTAATCTAAGTATCACAACTTATATTTTACGAAATTACAGCTAAGAGAATCTAAAAGTTAACACAATTTACGTACATTTTCACACAACTTTTCTTTATATTTTCCAAACTATTTAGGCTACATTACTAATTTTTCCTGCATCTATTAGACAATTTATTAATCCATTAAATCAATCACATTTTACCTCTTAGGGAGCCACAGTTTTATCGTAATTCACTTTCTAAAGTCTATTTGTAAAAACACTGATTTGCACTGAGTCTATTTCTCACATATCACTTTAATTAGTTTATATGCACTCACTATACGTTTTTTGGGAGCGAGGCCGCTGTCCTCAACACTGATATTGGCTCTATATTAGTAACTTCGATAAGGC
Organism: Polyommatus icarus; assembly: GCA_937595015.1. Lineage (NCBI taxonomy): Eukaryota > Metazoa > Arthropoda > Insecta > Lepidoptera > Lycaenidae > Polyommatus > Polyommatus icarus. Next base: position 5,395,058 of record OW569338.1, on the reverse strand, counting down.
ATCTATCCAGAAAGCGTGCTCTGACATTGCTCTTTGCCAATAACTAAAACTTGCTTTTACGTATTATGTAACAGTATCCCAAAGGGAATTATGCATTTTTTCAGGATAAACGTAGCCCAATTATTCAGAGCCCTAAACTAATGAATATCAGAATATGTCCAGTAGTTTTTGCTAGATCTAAAAACATATTCTCAAACCATCATTGAGCAACTTGTCAATTGTCATACTAAAAGAAAAATCACAATTTTCATAATGAACCGCGAAAACTCATCACGCCTAGCTCTACCAGCGTCGTGATTGGCTCCCGCGCAGCCAATGGGAACGCCTAACGCACACGCCTACTAAACAATTTTCAAATTTGGAAAACTTTGTAATGTTTTTGAATTTTGTTTGTTCTTTTCTCTTTAGTAGATCTTTTTAGGGTTCCGTATTTCTATTTAAGAAATGGATTGCAAAGTCATAAGATATAAAACCATTTAAATTGCTAATATTATCTGAAATTGTGCGAACCCAGGAAAGTTTAAAATGTAAATTTCTTCGTCAACTTAACAAACAGTATCTTAGTACTTAATAACTAATAACTAACGTATGATGTATTACGTATTAACAATATAATTTTTTGTCTAAAACAGTATTGTCTAAAAAAGTACAGTTTTCATTTCTTAAACTTTTCCTTTAGATTCAGTACTTATCTAAGTTTTCTAAAAGTTTAACGGAATAAACAAATTATTTTTAATTAGTGCCTCAACAATACATTGCCATTCTTTGAATCCATTCATACATTATTACTTATTCAATATCTGTATCTGAAACCTTTACTATAGATCAGGGTTTCTCAAACTTTCGACTCCACGAACCCCTGGTAAAATTTCCAGGTGACAGCGAACCCCTTACTAAGTATTGAAATCAAAATAAGGTGTAAATTATTTGAATAAAAGTTAAGGTGTGCCACGTGTGCTTGTCAGTTATCAAGACACCATTACGTAAATCTCGTCGCGAACCCCCTGCCGTTGAATGGCGAACCCCTAGGGGTTCGCGTACCCCACTTTGAGAAACCCTGCTATAGATGATTAAGGATACTGCTCTACATGATGATCAAACTTATCATATCAATATGAACATCCGATATGCTCATAACGGGCTATAAATAACATAATATCGATAATATCGTGATGAAACACAGGAAACGAGGCTCAGTGGCTGGTGACGTTTTGATAAAATCTTGCCGCTTATTAAGATTAAAATCGAACAGATATGATATACGTATCGCAAGTTCTAAGAATTATATTATTAGAACAATATTAAACGCATGTAGTAGCAAATTTTCTAATTGCATGTGTAAATAAAGTATTATACTGAAATCGTATAATTTTCCGTTACATAGTGTCCCTTTCACCATTATAGCTGCATAGTGCATGGTCCAGAACGCTAGACTGAATTATAGAATATATCGTTGTCAATTTTCATAGAAAATAAAAATTCTAGGAGTGTTAGAGCTTAATTGATGCTAAGTAACAGACATTTTCCGATTTATAATGTTAGTTAGTAAGAATTTTGAATTATTTCAATCTATGGTATGCTCCATAAAAAAAAATCTTGAGTATTTTCTTATGTTTTTCTTACTATACTCTTTTAAATAACTCAATATTATAAAACTAATATCAATAACAACGGTATTATTAAATTATCTGTACCTACTATACTAATGAAGTGGTAAATTATACGTTCTTAATTTTCTACAAACGTACAAGCCTAGCGCCATCTAGTTAAGAGGCAGTGAACTAAAAAGTTTCCCCATATATCCGCTGGCGTTAGTGTGCACGAATTACGAATTAGCAATACGAATGACGAATTCGGTCTTCAAAATTAAATTAATCTTTTGTGAATTAAGCACTATTAATGAGATAATAATATGTATTATACTATAAAAATAATACTTATTAATATTACTTCAGTTAAGTAGGGTTTCTTTTTGTTAAAAGTTAAATAGGTATAACTTTATTTGGAACTCTACAAAAGTAGAGTTCCTATAAAATTGTCTAAAATTCTTATATTACAAATTCCTAAGATCTCAAAATTAAATTTAAGACGATGATAGATCATAAAACACGAGATAAGAAATTCTGCTTTCAGGAAACCGCTGAAAATGTAACATTACTTTGATATCATTGCGCTGAAAATTGCCACGAGCCAAATGGTATTTCCCTCTCTTTTGCTCCGACGTATACGGTATATATCCCTCTCTTTTCGCAGCTCGTAGCGCAATACAGTATCTCGGTCGTGCGTCTCGTTCGATCGTTGATCTTTATAATTCGTCGTTAACACGCGCGCCCGCGCATATTCCTTTGGCCTTATGTTTTGTCTCGCTCTGTCGCGCGCCGCGGTGCTGTTGTCTCGTGTTTCTTTTATTGCCGTTTTATTATTTCTTGTAGATGATCACGCGATTGTGAGCTGTCGCTCGGCGCGCACACGTCACATTCTCCATCCTTGTCTAGCGCGTTGGCTAACGTATGTTTTGTCTCGCGTCTCGGCGCACGTCGCTGCCGTGTCGATGTTTTGGGAAGTGCACCCGCCCGCCGTTCCCACGGTTCACCTTCGGCCGACTTCCTTACGAAAAAACAAACAAGAGCACTCTGTTGAAGAAAATCGAAGCCGGTCGCGTCGCGGTGAATGATTAATACAATTATGTGCCGCGCGCCGATACGCGGTAATAATACCTTTGTGTGACACGTGTGGCTTAGATTGTGTTACCTACTTGTCACTTTTTTATTGCAGTTTGAATTAGTTAATGATAGTTTCTAGGTATTAAGGAGTGGTAGTGATTTTAATTTGATTAGTAAAATCTCTCTACTATCTTTCTAAACGCGCATGAATTTTTTTGTAGAGAATAAGGACTTAAAACATTTTAATAGAGATAAAAAATTAAAGGTCATGCCTTAGACTAAATAATAAATATATTGTCTAGCTATTTTTTACGAATGGCCACAAATTATGATACATTGCTTTATCACTTATGATTGCAATCTCATCTTCTTTATTGATGTAGAGCAATTTGACGTGTATGTTTGCACTTTGCATACCATTTATAATACATATATTGTGTAGACTTAGTACAAGTACCTATATATTCGTCTACGATCACTTCTACGATATTATCTCGAACTCTACATTTTTGCTTTTGGGCTGTATCAGCTCAATGGAGCCTACTGCATGTTTCAATTGATTTTGCTGTTTGAACAATAAGAACTTTACTAAATTATTTTATCGGTTATTGATCGTGTGGCTAATAGGTGACATTGAAATAAGAACTATATAGCTCATCAATACTGTGGTGTGTTTTTTCGTTTAGATTAAGAGATTCAATTCAATTCAACTATCAATTTAGTAATCTGTGGTAGGCATAGCTGACAATGATAGAGCTCAAAAGCAACAAATAGAGTTTATGATAATATCAGAGACAATTTAATCTGTTACTGATAAACGGGTTTAATGAAAATTGTTGACAGGCACCGTTTTAGAAGTGTGGTGATAACAAATAATGGCGGCATTTATTTTTGGATCATTTTATTACAGAAGGTCCAGGGTTTTGTTCATTTTTGTAGCTCTATTATATTTTTGCTTAAGTTATGTACGTAGAATGATAAAGTTTTTACTTTTTTTGGACGATTTATCATTTATCACCTTACGGCTTAAATACCAATCAACAAAATATAACAAATCACTAATAATTTATTTTTGTTAAATGTAGCCTTCGGTTTATGTGCCCTTATACTCTGTATCGTGAAAAAAAACTAGATAATATTATATTTCTTCAAGACTTACTCGGTGTAGCAAAGATACATATTTTTTCTTTAGGGCCAGACTAAAAAATAATATTAGTAATAATAATTATAAACCTAAAGTCTTATATTAATCAAATCTGCCGTGTCATTAAATACTCCTTTTTACTTGCTTGGTACTTAATCAGGATGTTATGTTGAATGTTTTGTTAAGAGCCGTTTACACGCTCCAGATCGGGGCAGATGGCGAATCTTCCTTTTATGCGGGACGATTGTGACAACGGACTTATATGGATAGGACGAGATTATTAACGGTATTTATGATATACATAGATTTTAATGTCCTTTTTTTTATGTTGTGTTATGACTAAGTATTAAGTATTTTAAGATAAGAGTGGGTGAAGTTGGTAACTAACAATTTGAAAACTGACGTTTTTTCGCGTAAATAGAGGCTTTAGGACCAGGAAAATAATTTAAAATCTAAAAAGTGTAGATTCCATGTATAGCTAGATTATGAAGGTTTGTTAAAATCACAAGGGACATGTTTATTAACCCAGAACAAAATAAAAAATGTCGCTGTTATTTAAAGAAACCAACTATTAATAAACGTATTGGAAAAACTATAAATGTAATTTATAAGCAGCTCTTAACCCGATTTTATTATTTCACCATATATTTAGAGTTGTAAGCTCAGTAGAACTTAATTTTACAAGCTTATTAGTTTTGTGTTTTACACATTAATCATATATTTTATTGACTAATTATACTACCAGTCGTATTTAGCATATCTCCATAGATGATCGAAATAGATTAAAGTAATATAGTGATTCACACATTCTTTAAAATAATATTAATTAATGAACACTCTGATCTTTGGGATTATATTACATACATGTTTTATGTTTTTTAAGGTTTTATTAGTGATCACGTTGCCATACCTATAGTTTTTATAACGAGGTAAAACAGCCTGCAACTAAAACAAAAACATAAAAAGTGAAGAATTATTTATTTCTAGATGACGCCTGCAACTATGTTGCGCCAAAATTCGTTCATAGCGCGGACACCGCACATTTTTCTGAGTATAAAATATTCTATGTCCTTTCCCGGGACTCAAAGTATCTCCATACCCAATTTCAGCAAATTCGTTTTTTATTTTATTTTATTAAGCATAATATACATATAGACATTATATTTAAACATAATCACAGCACCATTAAACCCAACAAGGGTTTGTCCCAGTGCCGGTTGTTCAGCGGTTAGAGCGTGAAGAAGTAACAGACAGCCGGATAGACAGACGGACAGATAGACGGACGTATTTATAATATGTACATCTTATTAATATGGAAGTATGGATCGTATTTTACCTTATTAGCGTGTTACTTTGTAGCGGAAACGACACAGACTATTGAGTTTCTATTAATTATAATGAGATATTAATTTGTCTGGTACTTAAATAATAATTAATTAGTCGTTTGGTCCTTAACATACGTAGTATCCGGTTTCCCTATGAGAAGCTTATGCTAAAACATGTAAAGTAATAACCTGGATGAGTTATCTAACTTTATTTTATTATTGATTTATTGATCGTACATGTGGTTAGTCGTACATTTATTGATCGTATACATTATCATACAGTAAGTTTACCAAATTATCATACAAAATACACGAGAAATAAGTATTTTCAATGAAATAAAAAAAGGAACTCAAAAAAATGGAATTTTTAACGTCTCGATAAAATTACAAATCCACCCTATTCCACCGTCGTGGCATGTGCTTAAGAACAATATCAGCACTCGGAGATCCCGAGGAGCGTTCCCACGGCTCCCCACACGTGTGGCGGGTGTTGTCGGGTGGCGTGTCGTAACCCAATACACTTAATGGATTAATAAGGCATGCTTAAGACGGACGGTTTGTATGGAACGGGTGTTTTTTGTATTTGGTCAGTTTGGTTTTGAATTGTTCGTGTGTCCGTCTTGCATTGAGTGCTCCATTTTGTTTGTGGACTTCTAGGCTTTCTAATAGTTAGTCCTGTGGACCGTCCATAGGGTCTAGTACAATTATAACTATGGGAGTCTAGTAATATTAATACGAAAGTTCGTATAGATACTTTTGGATTTAGATTGCCTCTTCAGGCGTAACCACTATACTGATGTAGATAGTATATTCTTTTACTTTTAGTTTTGGGTAAAAACAAAAGAATTTTTAAAGTTATATCGCGGAAGATGTTTTCCTTAGAATTATGAACTATCTAAGTAAGACCCTTGCTTTATCTTTCTACAAAAAAGTTAGTTGTAAGCTTCAATGTTCTAAAGGATTCTGATTTCTTTCCTTTGCAATAATATAATTTACATTAACAAAGTTATCTTACGGTCTACAGAGTACAGGTTTTATCGTACCCATTCTTCGGAAGTACAATAATGGCCAGTCAAGAGCTGAAGAGTGATTGTAGTGAGAAAAGGAAGGTTTAAATTGGTCGCAATGAAGACAGACGTCGCGACTCGCGACAGACGGACAGAATCATAGACGAATGGTCGCGATTTTATACGTTATTAGAAAGAAAGAAAATAAATTTATATTTTTGTATAACATCTTACAGAACTAATAACAATTATTATGAATATTTATTTATGTAATACCAAATTGGTTCCCATTCAGCAATGTTGCGAATGGATCCGCAACGCTGATTTTCAATGGGCACCTTACTTTTATTTAAAATCATAAAAATTATAAAAATCCTCTCTAGAGGATACGGTAAATGGTAATTTAAATTCTAGTCATAGCTTATAACATTCCTTCTATATTCTAGTAATATAACATGTTTTATTACTAGAATATTAATTAACATTTACATTATATTTAACATTTACTGTTGTGCTCAAATAATCTCTAGTATAATAATTTATAAAAATAAAGTTAAAAAAAAACGAAAACCCGACTACTAAACGCGCTCTAAAAAGTACGAAACAAGAAAATAGTTTATAGGGATATGGAAATGTTTAAAAGATAGCCGTGGTCGTATGTATGCCCATTTATTATCTATAATGAATCTGTTTTGCTATAATAGTAGGTGGCATACGACCACGGCTATCCTTTAAACATTTCCATATCCCTATAAACTATTTTCTTGTTTCGTACTTTTTAGAGTGCGTTTTAGTAGTCGGATTTTAGTTTTTTAAACTTTATTTTTATTTCAATTGTTTTGGGGCTAAGATTCGCTCGATAAATTTCTTAACCTTCCCAACTCCTCAAATGATCGAAGACCATAATATTAAGAATATTTTACAATTTATTTGTTTCTAGTGAGCAAATGAATATGTATGTAGTTATTTATTACAGCTATTGCCCGCGTCTCCATCCGCGTTAGCAGAGCATAATAACGGAGATTCAATTTTCTCCTTTTTATGGTCCCTTACTCAAAGGGTAAAAATCAGCCTGTCCGTTTGTCCATATCCAGGCTGTATCTCAAGAACCACGCTCAACACTAACGAGGGTGAAGGACTACATGGTAATTACTCATCGTTTATCAGGAACTAAGAGATACTCAAAAAGTATCTCTTAGTTCCTGAAACAGGAGAATTAAAACTCAACACTAACGACGCGAGGGGGGGGGGGGGGGCAAGATCCAGCCGAGGGTTAAGATACTACATGGTAATTAAATGATACTCAAAAAGTATATATTTAGTTTAGGGTACAATAATTTCCAGCCGAGGGTGAACGTATATATTATAATTAATGGTTGTTTCATATTGAATTGAAGTGATATCATGAATTCATGCAATAATCAGGTGATTGCAAGCAAACCCGAGGGAAATACCTAATAAAATATATATATATATATATACTTATATATATATATATATATATATATATATATATATATATATATATATATATATATATATATATATATATATATATATATATATATATATATATATATATATATATATATATATATATATATATATATATATATATATATATATATATATATGTATATATATATATATATATATATATATATATATATATATATAACAAAGTTCTTTCATTTAATACCCCACACAACATAGTCAGGAATTTTTTTTTTTGTTCTATACTTTAAGTGCCCTAGATGGCGCTATAGTCAATTTTACGTAAAGTCATGTAGCCTATAACCAGCGGACAATCGAGACGCTTCCAATAACACCTCATTTGTTTAAATAGGACAAGTAGTTTTAAAGTTACGAGGGAACAGACAAACATCCATACCCACATACAAAAAGGTGGGTTATGATGACCTGTATGTATATACAGGTCATCATAACCCACCTTTTTGCTTCGCCGTAGTCGGGTAAAAATAGAAAAATATCTTGGCAACGGTAGCAACATAGCAAGAAATTTTGTATCCATGAGTTACTATTTGTCCAGTAATTTTAGGTGCTTAATAAATTTAATATTTGGCAGCTTAGTCATTTAATATAAATCACAGTATTTCTTGCATGCTAATTTTGTTTACCTATTCAACCTCCTTAGAACCGGATTTTAACTAAAACCTTTTTTGCGTAAAACGTAAAATTTTTGATTCCTAGTTCCGATTATTATTATTATTACGAGTATAAAGCCACTGAGTTCAGTCAGTCAATCATCTGGATCATTAATTATATGGACAGAAATATGCTATAATTGCTAATATATAACGGGTGTATTAGTGAAGTATAAAATCATAGCGGTAAGCTGCAGTTATTAGGCTTGATGTAACTCAACACCAAGAACTGATTATGGTGGGAAAGGAAGAGGGGCAGATATGATCGACTTGTATATGGCTTCTACGTACGGTATTAACTGCGCATACGCATGTTGAGATTGCACCGGGTTCGACGATAAAAAAGTATAAACATGGTAAAATTATTTCATACCGTAATATTTCATACGTGAAGCCTAGACAGTAGGAGAATAAAATATCTAGATAGTCGATTTTAGAAGCTCTCAATTAATTTAATTGATTAAAAAGACATTAGGAGTACAGAATTCTAATTTTATTTCCGACAAAATATAAAGCTGTAAAGAGTATCTACTTCTAGTAATACAAGTATTTTAATTTTTAACATTGGAAAAATTGTTCTGTAGGACAGTAATATAACATAATTTCCTCTCAATATAAATACGAAAATATGTTTGACCTTTCTTAATTAGCTCGACATGAACGCATTTAGTTTTTTTTATGATTTGCATTTGGAACACTTTTTATACTGATTTTTTTTTTTCTCTAAAAATACTCTGATAACTAGAAATGTCAACACTCAACACATATTAGTTATATTGGGATTTCGGTACATTAAGATTTAATTACTTTAACAAATGTAATAACATTATTAAAAGCTTTTATCTATTATAATTATTATTTAGCATTGAGTAATGAAATAGGGAAGTTTAAATTAATTTTAATTAAAAGAAATTGACAACCGATACAGATATGACGCCAATAATAATTACAAAAATTTAAATCAGAAGCGACTTTTGTTAATTAATTATATCACAATGTATATTGCATTGTATTTAAGGATTTATTAAGCTACAATACAAATTGAACCTTACTCCAGAGCTTTAAAGTTCGATATACCTCAGCAGGGATTATTGTTATATCTGCAGACAGATTTTTTTCACGCCAATGGAATTTGAACTTTATACTACAGCATTAAAGTCGGATATGCCTAGGTAAGGAACAACGTGATATCTGCAGACAGCGATAAGTGACACCTGCCAAGTTTTCCCACAGTCAACGGATATGACACGTCAGGTCGTTTGAAAAGTCGTATCTCAAAATTTACGACATAATTTTATTAATACATATAGTAGATCATTTTCATAATAATGGACCGCCCATCACCTATGTGTTGTCTCAGAAACAGGTGAAAAGGTTAACACCTTTGAACTGCAAATTTGTATACTCATGAAATGTCAAAACCAACGTTAAACGCGTGGTCAAAACTCCAAAATTCTGTCGTTTGGAACATATTTGACATACAATTGTCTTCTGGCTCGAATAAGAATCGAAGCTCTATTAATATGTGCCTACTAGAATTAATACTTGTCCCAATACTCAAAGATTCAAAGACTTTATGTTTATTAGCATCCAAGTATATAGTATACAATATACAAACTCAGCACCTTGTACAGGCGGTTGCTTATAAAATAAGTATAGCTACTTTACAAAATATATAGTTACTTATTTCAAAGAGTTAGTTACTCTACTGTTTGATAATTATACTGTGGTTCCAATTATTAATTATTATGATCATCAGTTTCATCACGGATTAACGTCGAGATGTCAACATGATGCAATGTTTCAACATTTGTTGTTTATAATTTATGTCTTATTTTGTTGTTGTATCGTAATGAGTAATATTAATTTTGCTTATAAATTGTGTTTGAATTCTTTTTCAGCAACCTTACTGACTACCGAAGCCCTTTTAAACGATTTTCAGTTCAGTAGAGATTATTTTATAACTTTACTAGCTGTCCCGGCAAATGTTGTTTTGCCATATAAGGTATTTCGCAAAGTATTATTTTATTGAAGTGACTAAATAAGTATGACACCATGGCAACGTCCATCGCTATTCCGTCGCACAAACAATGATCGCCGTCAGTCTCGAGTTGTAATAATTTACTATTATTTATTCAAAAAATGCACTTATCAATATAAAAAGTAGCCAGTAGCCGATTCTCAGACCTACTGAATATGCATATAAAATTTGGTAAAGATCAGTAAAGCCGTTTCGGAGGAATACGGTAACTAACATCGTGACACGAGAATTTTATTAAAGAGACGATTTTTCCAACAACTTTATTCCGGAAAACACAGTGGCACATGTGTACCTGGGTCCTAAGAATAGTATTCCTAGGATTAACGTCCGAAATCAGACACAATTAATATTTAGTACCTACTCTAATTTAATGAAGAGTTTGGCATTATTTTCCTATCAAACTCTTGATTTAACCCATCAAACCCCATATAGGACCGCGACAACAATAGAATAACAAATAACAATAGATTTCCAAAAATCCCCGATCAAAGGATTAATCAAAGTAAAGTAATAATTGATCTCTCTGAATACTACCGATAGGCGCATAAATTAATACTCAGTAAGGTGATCTAACATAGCATCCATTTAGATTTCATTTGTTATTATAGGGCACAAATTGGGTGAGTAGTGCTCAAATGAGCTGTTCTCACCTGTTGGTAAGTGATAATTTATTGCCCACTTAGTTTGTTTGAAGGTTACATTTTAAAGTAAAAGAAATCAAATATAGTGCTCACTGCTCTGTAATAGCAAAGTAAATTCGTAGGTACGTCTTATGTTCCGGCGGTCTAGTCGATTTGCTAAATTTCATCAAAATTGGTTTAGTATTATAATAGCTATTCACGTTGTGCCATAGCCAAACAAGATTGCTACCATAATAATTAATGCCTCCATAATAAGATAAATTACTGCAATGTTTTCATGCTAAATATTCTACCAACATTACACATTAAAAACCGAAATAACACAATTTTAGGAAAATAATACAAAAACAAAACGTCACTCTTTCGTATTCCCGGCAAAACTCCTTTGACAATGTTTCTGTCAATATTCTGATATGACGTGTGCATCATGTCGGATTTTGGTCTGATTATTTACTGCATGTGCTAGTAGCGCCCTCTGCTCCGACCTTTAAATAATATTCCCTACTGGGAAGCTGTCTATAGCACGTAAAGTAGCCCGCAAACGATCAAACATCAAACCGTCAAACACGTCAAACACGTAGTTTGTTTGACAAACAGCAGTGCAGACGATCAAACGTGCATCAAACACGTTTGTCAAACAATTAGCTAGAATCGGTTTGAGATCATTTGTTTGACAAACACAGCGGAACACGTTCAAACACGTTTGTCAAAAAAACTACGTGTTTGACGTGTTTGATGTTTGATCGTTTGCGGGCTACTTAATATCAGAGAAGTAATTTTATAGGCAGATGGCGGACGTATTATTTGGTCGCGTAATGTAAAATCCATCCAACAGATCACAGTTTACATTGAATTTAAATAATACGACCAATTGACGTAGGTCAACATCCTATGAATCGATTCCTTCGATGGTACAATCGCCGTCGGTCATAGACAATCATAGACAAATATATACGACACGTTCGTAGTCGCTTGTATTGCCATCTTGAGCCAACGAGAGACTTTATGTGTTACATCTCACATCTAAAAACATTATGCTCCATTGGGATGAATATGAAGACATAATAATAATATTCCCCACACCGATTTCGGTGACGGTGGCCAGTAGTTTTTCTCTATTACTTTTTCTCTTATAACTCAGTGGGACGGAATACTGACACGAAGGGCGAGAGATCGGGCGCAGGACCGACTTTTTACATGCCCATCCGACGCATGGATCATCTACTTGTCAGACAATTAGGTGATCAGCTTGCATTGTCCTAACCAAACTTGGAAATAACATGTTTTCAACGCGGGATTCGAACCCTCGACCTCCGGAGTCGAGAGCCACGCTCTAACAACTAGACCACGTTATTTGAATGAAGACATGATAGAAGATGAAGCGGGTAACTAACATTTTACAACATAAGAGCAATTACTAATTTATTCCCTTATTATTCGAATAAGCCTTTTACTTCATCATCTAGCTAATATATAGCTATACAATATACATACTACATACATAGAACGCACATTTTTTTAATTCAAATCATTTTCCCGGTCCTACAGCCTCCATTTATGCAATAAAATGAAATTTCAAATTGTCAGTTACCTACTCCATCCACTCGTGTCTTCAAATGATAAAATGATCAATCATAAAACTGTAAAAGTTTACGATCAATTGCCGCAATCTCGGCGATGGTTTGTGCATTGAAACAAATGAACATACACGTCGTTAACTCATCCGGTTAGGTGGTGACGTTAATGGCACAGATAATGCCATGATGGACGATTATTTTGAGGTCAATGTCAGGTCAATGTTGGCCCTTGTGATGCTAAAAGAATTCAGCTAGTCCAGGGCACGTAGCATATAGCAGTGGGGCTCCTAGTTTGCTTCATGCTAGAAAAAGAAGTGATGCATTTTGTACAGTGTTGCCGTGCGAGAATTTACTCGAGAACGGCTTCTGCACTGGGTGTGGTCGAAATAAAACACTTCGTCGCTATGTACTATTAGCGGGGGTCGAGGTAAACGCGATTCCGGCCAGCCTTCCTTCTATACGATGAGGATCCCAACAACCCAACTATTTCCCCAGTTCTATTATTCGATGTTGGCGGTAGGCTGGCGCGGAGCGGACTGAGCGGTCTGCCGGCGGCCGGCCCGACCCTATATTTTTACCTGGCCGGCTGCCTGTTATTCCCCCGCCCCCTGCTAAACTTTATTTATTTCTCAAAGCTATTTTTCACTATTTTAAAACACATAATAAATATTTCTATTGTAAATAAACTACGCATCTGCTAGCTTTCTTAAATATTGCCGAACGCCTATTCCTAAATATCCTTTGTTTATTGTTTTTACAAAGACAATGCTTTATTACTTTTAAGATCTTTACGGAACACAATAATAACGTATTTAAACTAACGAGAATACAGTCAAAGGGACCGAACATGTGGCGATTTCAAAATAAGCCATTTTACTATTGAAATTAAATAAATATACTATTGAAATGAAATCATACAAAACTTAACTATTAAAATGCGACTATTAACTATTGACTATAAATTTGGGAATAAAACACACGCTATCAGATGATTTATTTGAAAATTACTGTCTCTATCTGACTTTTACACGAACTATTACTATTTAATATTTTAGACCTATTGCTATTACAAATAAACTAAACTATAAAATACTATCTATATGCTCACTATAACCTATCTAAATATATTCATTGTCTCGTACACAAATTCACTAAACTATAAACGTTCTTGCACTAAACTATAACCTATCTATTTTGCGTCGTCTCGTACATTTCTCCCGCCGTGCAGCGACGTAACCTCGACAGATCCGATGTCCTGGGAGAGACGACGCACTATGTTGACAGGATCACCAGCCGCTTCGTCGGTCGCCGAAGTACTCCTCCTTTGGTCCTCACGTCCACCACTCGAACCGCGCCATCTTGTCCCGGGTATGTGGCGATGACTATGCCCCGGGGCCAGGTGTTCCTCGGGAGGTTGCTGTCCACTATCAGCACGACGTCGCCCTCCTTGATGGTCCTTCCGCTCCTGCGAGGCTCCCGCCGGTGTTGGAGTTCCGGCAGGTACTCTCGGACCCAGCGCGCCCAGAACATGTCTGTCAGGCGCTGCGAGGCCCGCCAGTTGGAGCGGGTGATGAGGTCGGCGTCGTCGAACTTGCCGGGCGTTGGTACCCGCGCTGACCCGCCCAGGAGGAAGTGGTTGGGCGTGAGGGCTTCGTCGTCTTCGGGCTGGACCGATACGTGTGTGAGGGGGCGGCTGTTCACTGTGTATTCCGCCTCCACGAGCAGGGTGCTGAGGACCTCTTCGGACGGATGACGCTCGTGCAGCACGGCGGAGAGTGCTATCTTCACGGACTTCACGAGGCGCTCCCACGCTCCTCCCCCACTATTTATTATTTTTATTTCTTCTCCGAATGCCTGTTGTTGTACAGACCGAACTATTAATTTTTCGTCTTCTATGGGAACGAATTTTTGTTTTTCGGTCTCGATCTGTGTTTTCTGTTTTGGCGCCGTTTTCTTTTGTTTCCTCCAGTCGGGATGGCTATCATTTTTCTTCTTGCCCCTTCTGTAATTCACTATCTCTTTTTTGGGCTTCATTCTCTCCACGAACTGTAGTACCCGAGCTGTGGCACGTAGGTACTTCTTCCAACTGGATAAACGCATGGCGTCCGGTATTACTTGGTCGATCGACGGCGGCTTCGATGTGATGTGATGAGTCTTCTCTTCACCCGTTTCCTTCTCTTCGATGATTCGCTCCGCCGGCCATGTAGAGCTGCTTTCGTACAGGAACTCGGGACCTCTGTACCACCGATGTTCCGTACCGAAGTCAGGCGGGGCGCTTCTCATCGCGTCGTCGGATATTAGGGCCGCCATGAGTTCCGTGTACTTCTTTTGCAGTTCCGGATCCTTGTCGATGCGCTTTTCCGTGTTGTGCAGCCTTCTCAGCGCGTTGTCGTAATTGTTCGGCATCACGCAGTCCTCTGTCTTCCAGAGCATCCCTGTTTCGAACCGGCCCCCGACCTTTTGCGTGCTTCTATTTAGGATGTCGAGGGCTCTTCGCTCTGGATCGGACTGCGGCTTCTTCTCTTCTATTCCCATTGACTCGATGGAGAAGTGGTGCCTTAGCATGTCGTCCATTCTGTCGTCCACCAGGTTATTTACGAAGTGTACCTGGTGTCCGAGGGTGCGCGAGTCGGTGCCGTGCAGGACCCAGCCCAGTGGCGTCTTTGATGCCGCGGGTTGGCGGCGTTCTCCTCTTCTAACTTCGGACGCCACTAGGAGGTGCCAGTTGTCCTGGCCTATGAGGACGGTCGGCTGCATCTCTTTGTAGGTGAAGTGCTGTCCCAGATCTTTGAGGTGATCACAGGCCCACACCGTTTCTTGCCGGACGACCTGCGGTGATAGTTTCAGGTCGTCGATGGTTCGGGCCTCTATGTCGTGGGCTTCTCCGCTGCCCCTTAGCTGGATGGTAACCCGACGAGACGACTCGGACTTGAGGTTGTCCGGCGCCAGTGTCTCTATCTCAAGGGGATCGATGTGTCCCTTGGCGCCGATCTTTCTCGCTACGTCGGAGTCCAGCAGGGTGACCGTTGACCCGTCGTCCAGGAGGGCGAAGGTGTCGGCGGAGCTCTTTGACCCGGTGACCCGAACTGGTACTATCTTCAGGTAGGTGTGGGCTCTTCTATGTTCGTGCGTTGATATGACCTGTTCCTTTTCGCCTTCCTTTGGTTTGTTGAAGTGCAGCAGTGGGTGATGGCTCCTAGCGCACCCATCTATTTTACAGGTCCGGAAATCGCACTTGTGAGACATCGTTTTATAGCGGAGGCATCTGAAGCAAAGTCTGTTTTTCTTTGCTATAGCCCATCTATCTTCCGTCGACGCTTGCTGCATTTTGTCGCACTTGACCGGGGAATGACCGATTTGTTCACAGAGGAGACACGGCCTTTCTTCTGTCTTCTTCTCGCCTTCTGTCCGTGCGTGGTGCGCACGCTGTTTTCTATAAGGCGGCGTCGTGTTGTCCTCTGCTATCGATTCCGGAGCTGCGTATCGTGCGCATCTTCTTGCTTCTTTCTCTATAAACTCGCAGAATTGTAGCAGCTCCGGTTCATTTTTCTTCCCGGTCTCTATTGTCTCGACGTAGTCGAACCACCGATATTTTGTGGTCGACGGAAGCTTCTCCACTATGTTCTTGATTATTTCCGGACTGTATAAGTATCTGTCCTTTCCCAGGAGCCGAAGTGTGGCGACGCTGTTCGTTATTTTGTTAGCGAACAGGCAAATATCCCTCGGGGCGTCGCTTGTCCTGGGCAGGTTGCGCAGCTTGTCTAGCTCGGCGATCGCTATGGTGTCCGGTCGGCCGAATCGATCTTCCAGGGTCTTCATAATGACGTCTGACGGAGCGTTCGCTATAAGGAGGCTGGTTACGGCCTCCTTTGCCTTTCCTTTCAGGGCTCTTCGTAGCCTTGCTGAGTTTTCAGCCATGTTCAGGTGGCGCTCCGTCACCATGTAGGCCGACCGGAAGGCGAGCCATTCACTGTAGGCCCCGTTGAAGAAGGGCAGCTCCCCCAGGTATTTCGAGCTTCTGTTCGCCGCGGCGCTGTTTACGGCCGCGGTGATAGCTGAGGTGAGCTGCGCCAACTCGCTATTCATTGGCTGCGAGGCTGCGTGCGATGCTATTTGCCCCGACGTAAGTGGTGCCGCTGTCTTCGATGTTTCGACGCGGGGCAGCGGGGAATCTTTCGGCGGCTTGGGGCCCGCCGATGACGAGCACGGAACTATATTCCCCGACGGTTGCTCGACGATCTCTATATTTTCCTCGGGTGCTGTGTTACGTGGTGGCGGCGGCGGGGCTTGCGAAACTATGAGTGCTCCCGCCGGTAACGAAGGCGGCAGAAGAGGCTGGTTATCTATATTGCCCCTTTTCCGCACGCTGATTTTCCAACCACGATGTCACTCTCTCCTGTGCACCCTCGGATTCGTTGTCTGTGTCCTCGTCCGATTCTGCTTCGAGAACCCTCATCCGGGCGATGGCGAGCTCCAGTTTGCGCTTCGCTATTTCTTCGGCGGCGCGGGCGAGTTTCTTCGCCTTTTCCGCCTTACTTGAGGCGCTCCTGGACTTCGCTCTCGTCGGCGCGGCTTGTACGGTAACCGACACCGACGGAGACTTCGGCGGGTCTTTTTGTCGTAGCGGAAGCGACGGGTGGGACGTAGGTGCTTCTCGAACTGTGAGATCCGCTTCTTCCTCGATGGTTGGTCGGTCCTCTTCACGGGGTGCCGACGCAGCTATTCCGCTCTGCGATCGTGTGACGGGCATGGCGACGAAGTGTTGACTATGTTCAACTATCCGGCTCGAACGTGACCAAAATGTACAGTGTTGCCGTGCGAGAATTTACTCGAGAACGGCTTCTGCACTGGGTGTGGTCGAAATAAAACACTTCGTCGCTATGTACTATTAGCGGGGGTCGAGGTAAACGCGATTCCGGCCAGCCTTCCTTCTATACGATGAGGATCCCAACAACCCAACTATTTCCCCAGTTCTATTATTCGATGTTGGCGGTAGGCTGGCGCGGAGCGGACTGAGCGGTCTGCCGGCGGCCGGCCCGACCCTATATTTTTACCTGGCCGGCTGCCTGTTATTCCCCCGCCCCCTGCTAAACTTTATTTATTTCTCAAAGCTATTTTTCACTATTTTAAAACACATAATAAATATTTCTATTGTAAATAAACTACGCATCTGCTAGCTTTCTTAAATATTGCCGAACGCCTATTCCTAAATATCCTTTGTTTATTGTTTTTACAAAGACAATGCTTTATTACTTTTAAGATCTTTACGGAACACAATAATAACGTATTTAAACTAACGAGAATACAGTCAAAGGGACCGAACATGTGGCGATTTCAAAATAAGCCATTTTACTATTGAAATTAAATAAATATACTATTGAAATGAAATCATACAAAACTTAACTATTAAAATGCGACTATTAACTATTGACTATAAATTTGGGAATAAAACACACGCTATCAGATGATTTATTTGAAAATTACTGTCTCTATCTGACTTTTACACGAACTATTACTATTTAATATTTTAGACCTATTGCTATTACAAATAAACTAAACTATAAAATACTATCTATATGCTCACTATAACCTATCTAAATATATTCATTGTCTCGTACACAAATTCACTAAACTATAAACGTTCTTGCACTAAACTATAACCTATCTATTTTGCGTCGTCTCGTACACATTTAGCTAGCGCAGGACATGTGGCACAGTGAGACTTTTTTGATTCCAGGGGCCTGTTTCACAACTTTCTGATAAAGTACCGAATAGGCTATTCACGACTTTTTTGACAGATTGGAGAATCTGTCAAAAAAGTTGTGAATAGCAAACTGGGAGTCCCACTGCTAATATTCTACGTGCCCTGGACTAGTTAGTCAACTCTTTTAGGGTCTGTTTCACCATTAACTTGACAGACCATGTATGGAGATTGGAGATACATGGTCTGTCAAGGTAATTGGTGGATAGCCTATTCGTCACTTATCAGGAAGTTGTGAAACAGGCCCTTTAGCTAGTCCAGGCTCCAGGGCACGTAAATCATATAGCAGTGGGAGTTGGGACTCCTAGTTAGTTTCTACTGCTAGAAAAAGAAGTGATGCATTTAGCTTTTGGTTAACTTTTGATTCTAATGTCTAAACACTAGGCCAAAAATATCTTCGGCATGGTGTGTTTAAACACTAAGACAAAATGTACGTAGTTAAAGCCTTCTTTAAGTTTTTACCTTTTGTGAAATATTTAAATGCTAAACTAGATGTTGGAGCCTTGGAGCGATACATTTTCCTGACAAGACCTAATTTGTGTCTGTGTAGTATGAAGTCTAAGCTAAGTAGCTTAGACTTCAGACATATAGAGTGAGTTGCATCCACTTACTATAACTGTAACTTTAAAAATAACTTTAACTATAACTACAACGCAAAATGTCAAATCTTTGGTTGAAGTCAATAATGAACACCACATAACCGCTCAAACTTCTATCGTAATTTTTTCGTGAAATTAATTTACTATGGCTCACGCACAGTGTTGTTATAACACTTATAACAAATATTTTTCCTGTCACTTTTTACGGATAACTCATCTTTTTATACTCTCAATCCCATTAGCAGACATACTCTCTTTCAGAAACTTTACTGACGTGTATGTCTATATTAATATCTAATGTTAACTTTTTTAAATGTTTTACAGACGCAAATGCGGCTTAGTAATAGAAAAAGTAGTTCAAGAGATATAACATTCATAATTATTGATAGGAATTCACTCTGAAGCAAGTGCGGGTCGCCAGTAAAGGGCAAATATTAAGACATTAAAGTTTTAGAAAATAATTTAGATAACCTATCACCACCTGCTTGTTTTTGACAGCTAAAAAACCTTAATTGACATGATTTTAGCAGTATAATGTGATTAAATCTCTACCTAGAGTAAAGGGTTGCCAGGTGTAAAACTAGTTCAGAAGGTCAAGGTTACAGGTGTCAAATCGCAGATGCTCGTGGAACAACAATTATTTAAAGTTCAAAGTTTATGTGGTTATTGTATGTTGCTCGCGACTTTGTATGTGAAATTCGTGCAGGGAAATTTACAGGGAGGCTTTTCCTGAAAACGTGGGCCAAGCTGCAATGTTGTCCACTGTTTGTGACTTTCCGGTCCACACGTCAAGCGACCTACAAAAATTCAAATAAATCATAAAATGCCACTTTATGAACTTTTAATTTACATTTACTTTTAATACTTATATTATATGAATGGATATTTTATAAGAAATTATAAAAAGAATATATTATAATTCTAATGGGCACTGTCCAAAAAAAATCACATGTACTTTTTATATTTTTTTTTCGTTAAAATAGGGTATTTTAAGAATATAAATTAAATAATTTTGAAATCCATTGGCTAGTTTTTTCTCAATAAATTTTTAAAGTTTCGCTCTGACGTCATCATCGGCGGCCAATTGACCTCTGTAGTATGTTTTTTTTCCTTTAAATCTTATTTATAATGGCTGGTTCGTCTAATGCAAGTTATCATTATGTGAAAGCTGATACGAGAAACTTACCAAAAGTTCGAAACGTAATGTTGATCGAATTTATTGCTAATTTAACGCCATTGAAGGTCAAACTAAGGTTAAACATATTTGTTCAAAAATATAAGTAACTAATGGGTATTTTTTTCGTTTATATACAGAAAAACGATCACTGACCTTATTCCTCGAAATGTTTTTGTAATGAGCAAAATTAAAAAAAATGGACAATCCCCATTAAAGGTATTCGGTACGAGAGAAGAAAGTATTTTCAATTCAGCCAATTTAATTAACCTATCAACCCCCATAACGTCACCGGCGACTGCGACAACAATAGAATAACAATAGATTTCCAAGAATCCGCGATCGAAGGATTAATATACCATTTTCATACTAGCCCGGCGTGAGTGAGGTCGGGTATGTCATACCCGGCGGTTTATAAAACACTTAATATTTCTCAACTGTGCGATTTCTGGAACTTGGTTGGCTCATGCCCGGTTCCTATATTTAACGAATCGTCATTGTACATCAGATACCAAACGTTTTTCAATTACGGGTGACGAACCGTTAAAGGCGTTTCACAAATTTATTTTAGATTCTACCAGCTACGAACAGTCGTTAGTAACGCGCTAACCGAAGCCCTCCCGATGGTAATACTGCGTTTTGATATTAAAAACCTACTCATTTCAAATTTGTGGCAACCAATGTTTATTAACGGCTCGATCACTTAATAATCACTTAAATCATCCGCGTTTTATTTAATTTGGTTTGTTAAGATGAAGAAAAAAATATTATATTTTAGTAGAAAATGTAGTTTTACCAAGTTTACCCATAATAATTATTGCCGAAGCACACAAAAAGGAAAATTCTTTTTTTTACGACTCTTTGACCATCATTGACAAGTGCTATTATTTGTGATCATTGATTTGATATTTATTCCTTCGATCGCGGATTCTTGGAAATCTATTGTTCTCGCGGTCACAATATGTGGCCAAACATGTGGCCGGCAGACGCTTGGGGAAGCGCGGCGTTACAATATATTATGCATTGTGCAAACTGCAAAGTTTTGTGATTACTATTTTATAATAAATGTTACGCGTTGATCACACTTCACACTTCACTTCGCAGATTCCTTTCCAGGCACCAAAAGTAAAATATTTTTTATCATTGTATTTTTTAAGCAACAAATTATAATAGTCACTACATACATACCTAGTTCCCTTCACTTTTAAGTAAGGGTATATTTCAGCAAGTAAGCACGCACGGTTTATCCAGTTGAAATCTAAGCTGAACATCTGAGTGATCCAGCAGGGTATTGAAATGGTCGACTCTCGTTTTGTACATCTTATGATTTTTACCACTATTTTCATCGGAATCAGAGCTATTCCAGTCTGATAACATTTCTAGATCACTTAGATCAGTCTGATCACTCTCTGAATGAGACATAATGAGTATTTCTCACAATATTAAAGAACACAACAACGTTCAACCGCCTGATTTCGCGCGGTATGTAAACAACAAACGTCTAGTACCTTTGACGTAACAAAATAATTTATAGAAACGCCATGCTTCCATGCCCATACAATAACCTAAGGGTCCGTTATTTAAGCCCTCCCTACCGCCTACCATCCGCAGGTACCAAGCATACGGTAACTTTGCTCACGAAACGTTTTTTATAGAAACACTTTCGGCTTACGCCTCGTCCTCGAATCTATAATCCGCAAGCAAAACGATTCGTTTTCTGAATATTGGAACCGGGCATCAGTAGCTGGAGGGGGTGGTACGAGGGGTGATTTTAAGCGACAGTGTAAGCTACAAGTTGGCAAACGCATTGCGGGTATGTAATACCCGACCTCATAGTCGGTGTCACTATTTTGTGTTTCGGTTATTTTTTGATTTTATACATTTAATAACAAAGTTTCTTTATTCTTTGGTTTGTAAATTCTACAATATCATATCGTTTGTCAATTAGGCTTGTCCTTTGTCATGTTAATTTATTTTACATTCAGTTTAAGCTATATTCCACTAGATGACGCCTGCATGTCCATTTCGCCAAAATTCGTTTGTAGCGCGGGAACCGTACCTATTTCTAAGATGAAAACTATCATATTATGTCCCTTCCTGGGGTACAAAGTATCTCTATATCAAATTTCAACAGGTTTTTCTGAAATTAAGTTCAGTAGATTGCGCGTGAAGAGTTAACAGACAGACAGACAAACCGATAGGATACTTTCGTATTTGCAATATTAGTATGAGTAAAAGAGATTTGTTGTTTAATTTTAAATACAATGTTGATTTCAATTTGTCAATTGTCTATCTAAGTCGTAGTTCCTAAATACATATAGCTAGTTGATTGGTGCGTAAAAAATACTACTTTGTACTAATAGCAACAAAGATACTTTTTTTTATAATTGGACGCGGTTGTTTTATTATACACTGATCTAAAGTTATCAAAATCGACAGAAGAAATATTCCGGTATGTCATAGCTGGTGTAAAAAAAATCACCTCATTCACGCCGGGCTAGAGTACTCAGAGTTTAGACGAATTAAACAACCTATATAATACATAGCATGATTTAAAATATAATGTAGCATGATTGAATTATATTCATTAAAACATTTTAACAACACACTTATATGATACGAGCTTTTGCCCGCGGCTTCGCTCGCGTTAAGAAGTATTTTTATATACAAATTTTCATCCCCTATTTTAACCCCTTGGGGTTGGAATTTATCAAAATCCTTTCTTAGCGGATGCCTACGTCATAACATCTAGCTGCATGCCAAATTTCAGTCCGATCCGTCCAGTGGTTTGGGCTGTGCGTTGATAGATCAACATGTCAGTCAGTCACCTTTGAGTTTTATAATATATAGATAGATTTAGATTTACATTTTGGTCATTTCTAAAATAATATCAGAGCTGAGTAGGTACTCAGCTCTGATAACAAAATTTCTAACAGTCTGATTACTTGTCTCTTGCATTTATAATTTAACTACATGACGCCCGCAACTACTTTGCGCCAAAATTACTTTATCGCGCAGGAACCGTACATTTTTCCGGGACAAAAAGTATCCTATGTCCTTTCCCGGGACTCAAAGTATCTCCGTGCCAAATTCCAGCAAAATCGGTTCAGCGGTTCGGGCGTGAAGAGGTAACAGACAGATGGACAAACAGACAGACAGACACACTTTCGCATTTATAATATTAGTATGGAAGCATGGATACATATTATAATGTATAGACTCGAAAAGTTTTTAATATTTACTGATTCTACAAAAAATATTATGAGTATTATTATTAAATTGTAAAAAACTGTTAAATGTTAATAGACTGCGTACCTACTTTCATTGATAACAGAAACTGTGATTGCTTGGCTCTTGCATGTATAATTCAACTGAGCAATGTGTTTTTGTGCCGCATCATTTAAGATACTGATTTTATTGGCCATTTGATAATATGCGCTTTTATTTGCGCACGTTTACAAAATTTTAATTTTTTTTTATTCTAAAGAAAAATAGTTTGAATGCTTAAAATTAAACACCCGCAAATCATAATAACACAGACACAAAATAATATGGACTTAATTCAAAGCAATACTTAAAAGCATTACACTTTTCCTAGCACAGTTGGTCGAAGGTTTTCAGTACCTACATTGTAATTCTGGTCTTGTTTCGATTGCGATATCGTTTTACGGTGTAGATCGATATCATTTTAAACGATGACATACATACAAATTAAAGGTTATTTGAATATCGAAAACATCGAAAAATTTGAAATTTATTGGCCAAGAAAAAAGTCTCTTTATAAAAATTTAACAACTTAACCATACAAAACATTCTTATAAAAAAGTAGCGAATATTAAAAAAAAAACAGCAACAGTAATCAATAAAATATAACTTTTTTTTTTGTTTTTAAAAACCTCCGTTCATTTGGCCAACAAAAAGACTTCAACGAGCTTAAGTTGTAACTTTCTTTTAAGGGTTGGCAAAAAGTTGGAACCTAAAGAAAGTAATGTACCCGTTAATTTATTATAGGGTTGTAAGTGCGAAAACAATACGATGTTATTTTAAATGCAATATTGTATTTACTTTTCATACAAATATTCGACTAAGCTTTCTCTCCCTTTATTATAAAGTAACATAAAATTAAATACCGTACTTATTCATTTAATGTTTCCGACCTTAATTATATGAAAACTTTTGATTATTAAAGCTATTATTGCATAAAAATAAATTAATGACATGGTCTCGTTAAAGATCGATGTGAAACGACAACTCTACTGTGAAATCGTGTATAGGTGCCGAAACATAGCTCTTTAAAGCGGGACTTAAATCTGATCCTACAAATTATAGGCCTATATCGATTCTACCGACTCTAAGTAAAATATTTGAAAAAATAATTTTAAATCAGTTACTATTACATTTTAACTTAAATAATTTATTGCACAAAAATCAATATGGTTTTACTAAGGGTCGATCCACAACGGATGCTGGTATAGGTCTTCTTTATAGTATATTTGAAGCATGGGAGGACTCGCAGGATGCCCTAGGGGTTTTTTGCGACCTCTCCAAGGCTTTTGACTGTGTTGAGCATGCTACATTGATCAGGAAATTGCACCACTATGGCATTAGGGACTCAGCACTCAACCTTTTGACATCTTACCTCAAAAATAGAACTCAAAGGGTTGACATTAATAGTAAAAGGTCCAATGGGACCAAAATAGAATTAGGCGTCCCACAGGGATCCATTTTAGGTCCATTCCTTTTTCTCATCTACATAAACGACTTACCTTATCTTGTTAAGGATAATGATAATGAGATAGTACTTTTTGCTGATGACACTTCACTTATTTTTAAAGTGAAGCGACAACAGTCAAATTACGACGAGGTAAATAGTGCTCTCTCAAAAATAGTACATTGGTTTAACGTTAATAACTTACTTCTAAATTCTAAGAAAACTAAATGTTTAAAATTTACTTTGCCCAATGTTAGGCAAGTTAAAACCAATATACTATTAAATGATGAGAAGATGGATTTGGTGGACTCCACTGTATTCTTAGGCATTACACTAGATAGTAAACTACAGTGGGGTCCTCATATTGCTAATCTTGCAGATAGGCTCAGTTCTGCAGCATACGCAGTCAGAAAAATACGGGAAATTGCTGACGAAGACACAGCAAGACTAGTTTATTTCAGTTATTTTCATAGTAGAATGTCGTATGGCATCCTCTTATGGGGAAACGCTGCCGACATTAATACGATTTTTGTGCTGCAGAAGCGAGCTATACGTTCAATTTATAAAATGTCAGCTTTTGAATCTCTGAGAGAAAAGTTTAAAGAAATTGGTATTCTAACTGTTGCTTCTCAATACATTTTGGATAATGTTTTATATGTTAGAAAGAATCTTAGTAAATTTAGAACCAAAAGTGACATTCACGGAAGAAACACTAGAAATAAGTACAAACTAGAAATACCGGTGATCAGACTTAGTAAAGTTAGTAAATCTTTTAAAGGTCAATGTGTACGCCTTTACAATAAAATCCCAGAAAACGTTCAAAATCTTTCCATTAATAAATTTAAAAATGTAGTCAAAGAACGTTTGTGTGCCAAAGCCTATTATAAGGTCAATGATTTCATAAACGACGGCACATCTTGGGAGTAGGATGGCTGCTTGCAAGGCTACTTCTACATTATTTTATGACTTACAATTATGTATGTATGTTGACATTGTATAATTTTAAGTTACAGAATTGTAAACTTTATTTTAAAAGATTAATTTTTTTCTCACTTTTTTTGGTAAATAAAGTGGGCCCCCTGCGAGTTTCTTACGCCGGTTCTTCTCGCCGGGTTAGTTCCCGAACCGGTGGTAGGCATCATGTAGACTTTCAGAAAATATTTGCAAAAATTTATTCTGAATAAAAAAATTTGAGTTTGAGTTTGAGTTTGAGTTTAAAATTTTGTTGCCTCTTATGATAAGAATAGTTAGGTAGGTAAATCGGTCAGCATCGTGTTATTTTATTCTCTAGATCTAGGCCCCAAAACACAAGTGTCACTCCCATCTGAGGTCATATTAACTGTAAATAATGATTGTAGAGATGTGCCGACTAGTCGGTAAAGCCGACTATCCGGCCACTATTGTAGTCGGCGTCTAGTCGGCGAATAGTCGGCAAAAAGCGCCGACTAATCGGCTTTTTACTTTTTTGAATGAGCCATTCGTCAATTCAAATGATTTATTTGTAGTACAAAATGGTAAAAACGGCGCCCCATTACATAAGCTTTTTTTTAATAAGAATGTGGCTATTCTAAATGGTGGATGGTCAGAGGCAAGATGTTCTATAGTTCACAGCCCAGTAAGCTATTTGCAGCTAATGCGTGGCTTATTGAACAAATTGCCGCGAGCAGCGCTAACATTTAAATCAGCCTTAATGGATCATTTCCATAAGTACTCTGCAGATCTGCAAAGGTGTAGAGGCGGCTTTATAATGTTATTTTTATAATAATATGGAGGTTTCTGTTAGAAGTATCTTTTCAATAGTACTCCATACAAAATTTCAGCCAAATATGTTCAACGATTCAGGCGTGAAGAGGTAACAGATAGACAGACAGACAGACAGACAGACAGACAGACAGACAGACAGACACACTTTCGCATTTATAATATTAGTATATGGTTCTTCAAAACCAGATCAAGAGTTTGGTATTAACCCATCAGTCATGGCAAAACGAGACACAATAGCTTTTTCATTGTTATCGCGGCCGGATGTGGCCGCTTGGGGCTTGATAAATTAATCTTTTACGAGACAAACTAGCATGATAACCAAACTGAGGTTCAGACCTCATGAATTGAACCTTTAAATAAAACAACAAAAAATACGTTCTATTCTCATTGCTGAGCTCCATCATACAGAAATAATATGTACTTATACAAGATTGTCACGTTTTAGGTACAACATAAGATAATAATTTTCTCTTTGTCGTGGTCTCTATAATGCTATAAATCCAACAGAAGCGGCAATATTTAGTAGTGCTCTACAATCTCTTATCTGCCCTATCTTAATGAATGGCACACTTAATGCACTTACTTCATCGCAATAGTATTCAGCGTTAATCATTTCAATGTATTAATTCGTAAACCATTTACTAATTACAAAAGCCACTACTAATTAATTTATTTAATATTATGTATTATTTATTGGATTAACGTGGTCAACCCATACAGCACAAGATTTTCTTAGTGTGGCTGCGCAACTAACAAGATAATATTCTATGTAATCATTTTATAATGTGTATAATGTGTATTCTAATCGTGGTATCTTTAATTGGATGTAGTACAGTATGTACGCATCATAAGACGTATATTTTCGTGTGACCCATTTTAAATTTTTATTCATGACATTTTTTAAGCTGATATGCCAGGGCACTCTATTACTGCCGTATATCTTAAAATTTAAGTAAAATTGTAAAATCTCATAAAAATTCTTTCATAGACGTAAAAAAAAGATAATAGAACAAAATATGACCCTAACAACAAAATATGACCCAAGTAGTATTTAAGGAGTTAGAAACATTTTCGATAAAGAATTTTAGGTCAGATGATTTTGTGATAATATGCCGTCCTTCTTACTCCTTCGGTTAGAGTCCAGGCTATTTGGCTGGCGAGTGGCGGCTGACCTAAAATTCTTACCTTTCAAACGTCGGTAGCTCCCGTACCATAAACAACTCGGAAGCTTTTGACGTATTTTCGTAGGTCCTATTTAGGTCATTTTAAGATTGACCTAGATTATTCTTTTCTGTCAAATGACGTGCCATACTCTGACTCATGAAACCTCTGCTAGTTTTACCTATTCTTATTTCCACTGCACAGCCCTGCATATCCTCTACATCAAATCACATAAAAAAATACTATGCAGTATGCTCATATTCCATAACCTATTTAATACCACCTAGATATAATTTAAGCATCAGCTATGCATTAAAATACATTGAGTTGTCACTATAATGACATTTAAATTGGCGGACCCCTGACATGATTACCATAAAGACCCTAGACCATATTGTACCGTGGCTATTGCAAATCGCGTTTTTGCCCTTTATTGTATGTCTATAGGGTGCCACTTTTGAACGTTAAGCCAACGGAATAAGGTCGTTTCCTACAAAAGATTTGTCTTACATATCTCGAATTGTTAAGTATGATGCATAACTAAATTGTTATTAATGTAAT
The DNA here is from genome assembly GCA_937595015.1 of Polyommatus icarus. Classification (NCBI taxonomy): domain Eukaryota; kingdom Metazoa; phylum Arthropoda; class Insecta; order Lepidoptera; family Lycaenidae; genus Polyommatus; species Polyommatus icarus. The sequence continues at coordinate 5,366,764 of OW569338.1, read as the reverse complement.
TGTGTGTTTTTGTTGTTGTTGATGTTCTGTTAAATTTGCAAAAAAATGCAACGTCTACTTTAGCCTTTGGACTGTATTGTTGCTGTTGATTTTAGTTGGTTCTGGACTTTGGTCTGCTGATGCAGAGTTTAGCACGCGTGCTCCACTTTGTGGCCTGAAAAATGCTTACATAGTGTCGTACCAAAGAGAATATTGTAACACGTGCCAAATTGTTGTTCTAGACATTAATATAAAAAAATTTGATTGTCTGTTCTGTATTATTTTAATGTTTGAAATGCCGAAAAAAGTAACAAAGGAATAAAATTTCGCTAAAAAGTATTATATATTTTTTCACCTAATGTACTAACAGGTTTACTAGCTCGATTGGCAAAATATAATAGCAAAATTGTTGGTAAGTGTAAACAAAAATGTAAATTTGCTATCAGAGAAGTTGATTCATAGGACCTACGAAAATAGGTCGCGTTTTGTTAGAGCCAGCCGACAGATCACATAATCCGACCAAATGACGTAGGTCCACCATCTGCCTAAAATAAATTTCTTCGATGGTATAGTTCTTGCAATCTACGAGTGCGCGGCGCCCTTAGTTGTGTGAGTGACCATATCTATACACGCGTACATGGCTCGCTCGCTACTGACTGCTCCGTCGGGTACGCACACTAACGAAAATGTCTATTCACATTTACAACTACAAATAAAGGCGACGCGCACTCGTAGATTGCAAGAACTATACGTATAATATGGGAATACTGTGGCGGCCGCAGAGTGGTTGTGATTAGTGGTTGTTTGGTGGCAGAAAGTATGAAAGCTTATGTGTGAAAGTAGTACACATTAATCCTTCCAGAAAGTTTTCCATCAACTTAATGAAATCAGTTTATTAACCCTAAATCTAAGCTAATTGGTGTGTGAACAAATTGCGTCGCGTGACGTCACGCGAGCTACCGTGCTACCGGATGGAGTTACCTTACTGTATAACGGGATAATTGGTACAGTTTTTAAAGACAAACTCAAAATCTTCAAGAAAAATGACATGATTTTTTAATTTAAAACGTTAATTCATAACTGCCTGCCTGGCAAAACACTGTCTAGTGATAACACAATATTATGAGTTCACCAACCCATAAAGAGCGACGGTGCTCCTTTAGGGCGCATAGCCATATTGATGGGGGTTTATCTTGGGAAGGTAGAATCATCAGCAGTTTTTTTAAAGATTACCATTTGAATGTGTCGCTAGCTTCGTGTCGCTAGCTGCGCAGGGTATTTCATAGTAATACATACAAATCAGTAGTGTCGCGACGTCACGTCGTGTGCGGTTGCTTCATGTCGCCCGCTGCCAACCGGCACCTTTATTATGCTTTGCACAAACCTACGCGACCACGCGACTGCGAAGTGGCAGCGTCAATAATACAAAACACACATTTGACAACTTGTCAAATGTGTGTTTTGTATTGACGCTGCCGATATTATGCCACTTCGCAGTCGCGTGGTCGCGTAGGTTTGTGCAAAGCATTATAATTTTGAAACCGGCCAGGATTCGTCGAGAGCGAAAAGTGTGTTTGACTGTTGCCACTTCAAATTAATTCACAACACAAACAAAGTCACAAGACCAACTAGTATCGTATTGATACAAAGTCCACGTTAATTATTAATGTACGTAATTAAAAATTGATAGCTAAGCGACTAATTTACATTTAATTTATTACAAAATACCTACACATACAAAATCAGACTCTGTTCAACTGAACGACTTTCAATAGAAAGTCCAGTAGTAAGGCTGTGTTTAAACCAGAGCTGAGCGGAGCTGTGTTGCGAGGAATGTGTTTTTGAGAACCAATGGCATCACCGCGCTGAGCTATGTAATGTCAAAGTCAAATCAAAGTCAATCAATGAAGCGATTCTGTTGGTTTTAAAAACACATTCCTCGCAACACAGCTCTGCTCGGCTCTGGTGGAAAGGCAGCCTAATTCGTTCAGTTGTATAGTCATTAGTCAATAGACTATAATGGTAAAGTATGGATTTCTAATCAGGCTATAGTTTTTCATAGACATCCATAATGTCTGTAACTTCTTCACGCTTACATCATTGAACCTATTAATATGGAGATACTTTGAGATCGCGACTTCCGAGGAAGGTCATACTAGGCCAAACCTAAAATTTAAAAAACCAGGTTTGAAATTACAAAAACTAGGATAATTTCGCCCAAAAACAGGATACGAGACTCGCTATTACAGTAGAATAGTAGAATTATCTCGTGAGAAGTTAAGGAAATTAAAATAATAATGTCATCAATAAAACAATATAGTTAATACTATTTATCATAAAATAAAACAAACAATTTTGTTTACAACAAAAATTTTAAACTTGGATAATTTGCAGTGAACCCAGGACGCTATCTAACAACTATCCAGGACGTCCCAGGACACTAAGAAAACTAGAACATGTCCTGGGAAAACAGGACGGTTGGCAACCCTATACTAGGATAGTTTTTATCCCTGAAAAAATGGTGTTGGCGATAAACGAATTTCTAAATTTGTTCGACAAATGAATATTAGCCTACTCTTCCTATCTTCTTCCGATTAAATTCGTTGCGGGTCCCAAGACAGCTTTAGCATGTCCCTCGGGCTCCCTGAGATCAAAGGGTTTTCGTGGTTGGATGGTTGGATACCGCTGTCGAACCTGGCAACACAGGAGATACAGTTGTGGAAATGTGTGGTGGGCCAAAGCCCGATAAAAACAAAACTGAAAATTAAGGTCAGTATGTTTGTATTTTGATCGATTGATTTGATAGCGAAGCTTTCCTTATTGAAAACAAACTCTTCTTACTGTTATATTACTTGCTAATATTTGCTTTACAGTCTATACTCTACATACTTCTCAGTTACACAGTATAAAATACACATACAGTAAAACATCTTTACATACCTTTCAAATTGCACGCTCATTTGCTTGATGAAAGCTTGGGCCAAACAATGGAAAAGCACGCCGCACGCGCAATTTTAGACAGGCAGGCGTTACGCTATCAAGGACACAGCCGAGTTACTCTACTGTATTATACTGTATTATGTGGGTGTAGTGTACACACATACAGTAGTGTTTGTTCAGCTAACGGTCGGGCGGGGCGGTAGGCGGTGATTATTAGCTATTAACTTGTGATGGAATTTATTGCGATATCGCCTTGGGCATTATATGTGCACATAAAATTATTATCATTATATGTTTTAAAGACGCGTGACATAGTTGACGATGTGTCATATCTATACTAATATTATAAACGTGAAAGTGTGTCTGTCTGTTACCTCTTCAGGCTCAAGCCGCTGAACCGATTTTGCTGAAATTTGGTATGGAGAGACTTTGAGTCCCGCGAAAGGACATAGGATACTTATATGGATAGTGTAACACCTATCCGTTACAGTACAGGGTTAATAAAATTTCAATTAGATAACAAATTAGTGTATTTTATACAAAATTAAAAAAAAAACTAAAGATGTCCGGTAGGTGAGAGTTGAGACACAAATTTTATAGTCGTAGTAAGCCTACTTGATCGTCACTAATAATAATTATGGATCGTAGGACTACTCTCCTGGTCTGATGTGAATCTGGGACGCAGGCACTGTGCTTCCTCTCAGCCGCAGCGTTGAATTGAAGATGGTTACAGGAAAGAGCGTGCGACGCAGCCAAATAAATTCAGAGCAGTGATATTATTATTCCGGAAAAATGTACGGTTACTTCGAGATAAACGAAATTTGTCGCAACGGAGTTGCGGGCGTCATCTAATAATATATTCTATTGGTACAACTCTTCTTTTAGTTACATTTTTCTATTATTGTTACACGTTACTGAAAACAATGGCACTAACTTAAAGACTAATAATACTTTTAAACAATGTCATATTGTTATAATGACTTTGGGTTTTTCGCTTTACTTTTGTACTTTACCGCATTTTAAGCACAACTTTTCAAAGACAATTACAGAATAGGTTGTAACTTTGTAGATAATGAGTAACGGTGACTTTTATTACTTTTATTGCAGCAATTACTGTATTTTTAGCGAGGTGCATTGTTTTTGCATTACTGTACTACTTGGTATTGTAGAAGAGACAATGAAATCCCAAAAATAGCGGTTTGAGGTAAAATAACCTTTGAAGTTAATTTTCTTTGCCGACACCAAAATGTTAACTTTATTACCCTTTGTTAAGTTACCACGTGCACGTCAAATGTCAAAGATTGCCGAGGCCATTAGCAATTATTGTAAATTGTAAGTTTTAGAGAGAATTTAAAATATACGTTGTTCGGAAAGACAATAATATCTTTTTTATTTATTTGTAAAGCGGATTTTAAAGTCTTCAGTGTGAATATATATATATATATATATATATATATATATATATATATATATATATATATATATATATATTTAAGTCAGTGATAGGTAGTCGTAGTGGTACAATTTAGCAGGCAAGGTATGTTTTTATTATACCTTGCCTGCTAAATTGTACCACCTGACTTATATATAGATTTTTTTTCACACTGAAGACTTTAAAATCCGCTTTACAAATAAATAAAAAAGATATTATTGTCTTTCCGAGAACAATTAGCTTTGAAGGCTAGCTTAGCTTTCATTGGTACTTTAAGCGCCCGCCTATTAATTTTTCCGAGACTGAAGAAGCAAGCTATGGAAAACAAAAAAAATGTTCATTATTTTTTAAATAATGCTTTATATATTCTACAGACAATGCGATATTCTTTAATAAAGTTTTTAATGCACAAAAATTTTGAATTTAATCTTAAATCCCATCACATTAAATGGTTTTTAGATATGTAATATAAAAAATAAACCTTTTCAATGCCAAAAATTTAATGAAGTTCAATCATGAAACGTTTCTGGTCATTCTAAGGATCCATGCCAACTTTATACTCCGAAATGCGCAATAGATATAACCAGGTGGCACAAACATAGGTGTGGTACCTGCGACCTGTCTACCTTATATCAAGTGTTTGTCCAAACAGTTTGTTGGTTTTTTATAGATAGCCTTATCGACTGGCCACGGGTTCAACATACTCGTTCAATATTTAATATGATTATATGATAAGCCGGAGGTTTTCAAACTTTAGGGGTTGGCACGGTTGCCAACCACACAAAATAATTTTGAAAACCGAGTGCCAACATAAATGTAATTGTTAAAAATAATATTACATAATATTATATACAGTTAAAAACCCCTTAGACCTAGGGCTTAGGCCTTAAACATTTTCTTTTTGAAAGTCGGTTATAATACCATATGTTATTGTGTATATTCCATTATCCAGTAACCCCGGACTAATAGCAACCGGACCTATAGCCCCGGACTCTAGTCTTGCTTGCAATTTTAGTATTATGTGAAAGTATGCCTGTCTATCATCTTTCTATTCCCTCTTTAAAAATTTGGAGGACGAAGACTATATACTTAAAAATATTGTTCCCCACGCGATAAACGAATTGCTACACAATGAAGAGATAACAACTAGTAATAGAGAAGTTCTAAGGGTATCTCATGAAACCCTGCTCCTCGAAACGCATTTTGAGAATCCCTGACTTTAGTCACGAGGTCGGTGTATAAATATTGTAATAATGTTGACCATATAAGGAAAAATATTGATCGGAAAATGGAGGTTATTTTTTCACAGTCTGTATTCACATAAAGTCACTAGCTCACTACCAAAGGACTCTTTGTTAAGCCAGGCTCTTCGGACGTATTTTCAAACTTAAATCTGTACAAACGGAGCGTCAAAAAGTGATCGGTGGCTAAGTTTATTTATTAGTACTAGTACCTAATTGTTAGAGGCACTAAAAATATAAATATTAAAGAACGGAATTCAAAATATGAATCTTAAGGTGGTTCGTTTCCCATACAAAAAAACAATCGACATTAATTTGCTAATTTCGTACTATTACTACATAAATTTATATGCACATCTATTTATTTTGCAATACCATTCCCGAGAAATATATTATAATTCCTTATTTCACACAGAAGTCACATTTTTTTTTTGTTTTTTTTTATAAAAAGTGACATAAGCCACAAATGTCACTTAAAAAAAAAAACAATAAAAATGTTACTTACTTCTGTGTGAAATAAAGTATTTTAAATATATTTCGCGACAATGGTATTGCAAAATAAATAGATGTGCATATAAATTTATGTAGTAATAGTATGAAATTAGCTAATTAATGTCGATTGTTTTTTTGTATGGGAAACGAACCACCTTAAGTCAATAAATTATTATTAATAATCTAACAAAACATAGCGAAAAATCGAAATACCATTTTACATGGTTTTGTTTACTAATGGGTACTTTATGATCATTATATCGGAAAAGACAATTTAATAAAGACTACTAAAGCAGACTAATAAATAAATATCGGACAAACCTATTAGTATGTCTAACTATTTATGTCGGCTATTACAAAAGCCTTAACAAATATGCCGCTTAAACGTTAACACCCACTTGAAACCGCAGAAAAGATTGAAGATAATCTTACTAATTTACCTGTCAGACCAAAAGAAGACAGTTCTGCGAATCGCAACTCAACTGGCCAAACTACGCCGAACACACTAACGCAACTACGCCAGATGCCTTTGTAGTCAAGCTACCTTCAACCTTGGTGTACCATGTATTGCTTTATGAATAGCATGTGAAGACATGAAATGTTATGTAGATAATTAAAGCCGATTTACTCGAAGTTATAGTCGGATATATTTTAAATCACTCCCATCGACCATTTTCCGTTGGTTTTTCCACTAGCTTGTGGGCCTTGTGGGCTACAGCTAGGCTAGTATCAGACATACATGGCCACTAAGTATAGAAAAAATTTTCTTACGGTAAAGTAGACAAAGTGATGGATAAATTAGATTAACAAAGGATATCTGTCAGTTTGTTTGCAAAAATTAGCAGCGTTGCTATTCCTTCGCATTTCTACTGTGGCCATGCCTAGCCTGATATTCAGCTTGTCTTTGGCATTGAAAAAGTTCTTCGTTAGATTTTCAATCGATCTAAGGTTTAGTATTTTTCTTCCTCAATGTCTCACTGTTAAGGAATGTTATCCAGAGTCAATATAAATGATTAGTTCTAAGAGGATACTGAATCATACACATTACAATTAATCAATTTAAATATGTGTATTTTATGTTCATCGTTCATATTAGCTAGTTAAAATGGCAGTTTTTACAAAGAAAGCTTTTTGATGTCTTGTTTCGAATAATATCCATACTTATATTATAAACTAGCTATTGCCCGCGGCTTCGCTCACGTTACGAAGTATTATTATATTATACAATCTTTCATCCTCTATATTGTCCTCTTAGGGGTGTTTATCAAAATCCTTTCTTAGCAGATGCCTACGTCATAACATCTACATGCATGTCAAATTTTAGCCCGATCCGTCAATTAGTGGTTTGAGCTGTGCGTTGATAGATCACTAGGTATGTCAGTCAGTCAGTCAGTCACCTTTGAGTTATATATAAGTACATATATATTTTAGATGCGCAAGTGGGTCTGTCTGTCTGTTACCTCGTCCTGCCGGAGTTTCGGGCGTCATCTTGCTTTGTAATAAAGTGCTTTACCTTGTATGTCCCCCTCCAGACTGTACGATAAAGTATTACTCTGATATGATTACGATTACGCCGCTAAAACTAGGTAGGTAATCATATTTTTGTCAATCATTTTTACGACTATTTTGTGTTCCAAATAACTGGTAACTTTTAGTGAATACAAAAGTCTGTAAAAATAGATGAATGATTGGTGTAGAGCGCGTGAGACCAATCATTCATCTAAGCATCGTAATTTGTATTCTTTCTTAGATAAATGTGAAATTAGTCTGTCAGTCTGTCTGTTTATTTATACCTGAAGTCTCTAAAGCCTCTGTACCGATAATGATGAAATTTGCCGCAGAAATAGTTTGACTTCCGATTTCCGACACAGTAAAGGAAAGGTCATAAAATATAAGAATAGTTTTGTGTCAGAAACACACTTTCAGCGTTATAACTTATAAACCAATTTCAGTAAGTACAACAGAGTTGCGGACAGTATCAGCTATCTAGTTTCATAAGTTTTAGCGCGGGCCGCAGCTTTTCAAAAGACTGTCATCTAACATACGAAGCTGTACTGCATTTCAATAATATTAAATCGTTCGCCGATCACACTTTCATTATGATTTCTGGCTCACGTCACAATAGATAAAGCGCCACGTAGACAAAGGCCCACGCGCTAACGTATTCAATTGATGAAGTATAAAATTTCTTAGTACCGTCTCACTCACAATAGAATTATGATTATTTATCGGTTGGCTTGTGCCTCGTGTGGGAACGGTCGCGGCACGGGCGTTCCCACGATAAAACCACGCGGAGACAAAAGACGCACACTCTATACTAAGACGCGGCGCTTAGTACGTTCTGCTTGTACACAAAAACGCGTTGTCTTAGCACAGAGACGTAAGCGACATTCGACTGTATGGTGTGGAGTTACGAGCTATTGTAGTAGGCGCTTACGACATTTCGCCTGGTCGTCGGAATTGGAGTAGTAGCGTCACGGTGTCGACCGCACGAGTTAGCTCACACCTCAACGATAGAGAAACAATGACTAATTATGTTATTTTTGGAAAATTTATATAATTGTATGTTGTTATCTTCATGAAATTAAAATAAAATAAACTTTATTCTGCCACCTTAAAATTAAGATAAGCATATTTTAATGTTTCTGAGTGCGACCGTTAGTAATTCTTATATGTATTATGCTGAGAATTGCGAATTTTTCTCTGAGAATGATTACTTCTTTTAATAAAGTAATTATTAAAAGAAGTAATCATTCTGAGAGAAAAATTCGCAATTAAAAAATATATTTATTAGACGTACAGCCCCTTGTTGGCAGAAAATTATTGATAATGACGCCGTCTTCCCAAAAAATCATTTTTTTGGAAAGACGGCGTCGGCGGTTTTATAAACCTATCATCTAGGTACTATTATGACTTATGAGTGTTTTATTGATCTATTATCATTCATCATAATAAAACTTACAATAATATTTTGCTCTTATTTTAATAACGTCGACATTTTCCACAAATGACCGCAATTTCCTTCAAGAGACTAATTACATGACTTATACATCTTTATAGTTATGAAAATTTTAATGGTGATAAGGGGCTCTAAGATAGAAAATTATATTTAGTAGAAGATCTTCATAAAATGAATTATACGTCTTAAAATATTCACCCCCCCAAAAAGAAGTAAAAGCACAAGCCACAAAAAGCTATAAAACGGAGAAAATTAATTCACAAAAGTTTATTTTCATTAATTGTGTTGTTGTTAGTAGGCAAACTAATCCATACTAATATTATAAATGCGAAAGTGTGTCTGTATGTCTGTCTGTCTGTTACCTCTTCACGCCCAAACCGCTGAACCGATTTTGCTGAAATTTGGCATGGAGATACTTTGAGTCCCGGGAAAGGACATAGGATACTTTTTATCCCGGAAAAATGTACGGTTCCGCCGCGATAAACGAGTTTTGGCGCAACGAAGTTGCGGGCGTCATCTAGTATATTATATTCTTTGGTAGGCATTTGTAATTACTTCTACGAATCAGCCCAATCAGTTCAGCCGTTTTCGAGTTTTAGTGCGACTAACACATATGAAAATCCATTTTTATATATAATGCTGCCTCCCCATATAGACGAACGCACTGCCAACGCGTTGGCGAACGCGTTAGCGGTGCGTTTGCAACGGCACTTACGAGTAATCCACACATTGGAAGGTCATTCAGTATGCTTTAGAACGCGCCAATGTGCGGACGCATTCAAAATGGATGTTGAGTCGCTAACAGCTGCAGGCGCTGCAGCTGTATATTTATTCACAGCTTATAATCCATTCTAATATTATAAATGCGAAAGTGTGTCTGTCTATCTGTCTGTCTGTTACCTCTTCACGCCAAAACCACTGAACCGATTTTGTTGAAATTTGGCATGGAGATACTTTGAGTCCCGGGAAAGGAAACATGTACGGTTCCCGCGCGATAAACGAGTTTTGGCGCAATGGAGTTGCGTTACTTTATAAATGTGGACAACAAAAAGGTTTTAAAGGGTATTCTCGAAATAAATAAGTAAAAAGCGATAAAACGTAACAAACAAAGAAATCAACTCACTTTTACATATTTTATAATATTAAAATAATATAATTATTTTATTACTTATTATTTTTTATATATTATAATAATTATTACCTTATATTTATAATTATCATGATTAATAATATATATTTTTTAAATATTAAATTTATTTTGTCTTTAGTATATTTATTGTTAATAGCGACAACAGATATAAGTACACAATCTGTGAAAATTTCAGAAATCTAGCTATAGCGGTTCTTGGGATATAGCCTGGAGACAGACAGACAGATAGACGAACAGACAGACAGACGGACGGACAAAAAGACAGACAGAAAGGCAGACAGACATTGAAGTCTTAGTGATAGGGTCCCGTTTTTACCCTATGGATACGGAACCCTAAAAAACATCGTGAGGAAAATTATAGCATGTCCAAGAACCTTATTTTTTTAGCACTTTTGATATGATTTTTTGTTCCACAGGCAGATTTACTCTGATAGTTAACTCAATAAATTTAAATCTTTACTCGATACTTATATTGTTCGCTATTTCGTCAAGTTATATGTTAATTCGCCACAAGAAGAAAACGTGCACTCTTCAGCGCTGCTCCGGGCGAACTGATCGCGCGGCCTATGTGTGGATGGAACGCAAGCCTCGCGACAAATTTCCTTTGATCGTTCCGACACCGCGCGGCAAGCTCGCAAATGCGTTGGCCAACGTCTACCTACCGCGAACGCGCGAACGCCTGTTCTACACATTGGGCCAAGGCGTTGGCCAACAGATTTGCAAAAAATATCCTTGATCATTGGATAAATTTATATATTTGCATGTGTCACACACAAAAAAAGGCGGCTAAAGGAATAATAATTGGCCAAGTGCGAGACGGACTCGCGCACGAAGGGTTCAGTACCGTTATAGAGCAAAAATAGGCCAAAAATTGTGTTTTTGGTATGGGAAGGAAGCCCCCCTTAAATATTAATTTTATTTTAATTTTATTATTAAATATTAAAGTACAAATATAATTAAGGATTTTGTGAAAATGTCAAGTGCCTAACTGCAAAAATGGCTAAAAAAATTACGTTTCTTGTATGGGAGACCCCATTAAATATTAACTTTATTTAATTTTTAGTATTTGTTACTAAAAATTAAACACACAGATTGTGTATATCGGCAACAGATATACACAATCTGTGAAAATTTCAGAAGTCTAGCTATAGCGGTTCTTGAGTTACAGCCTGGAGACAGACAGACGGACAGACAGACGGACAGACATCGAAGTCTTATGAATAGGGTCCCGTTTTTACCCTTTGGGTACGGAACCCGAAAAAAGGATGAAAATGTTTTATTCCTATTACCCCGGACCCCGGTATTGCTAGAGTCAATTTACCTTCTCACTTTTTGCCATCAAATTCTGGTAGACCTATAGAAAGTAGCCTACCTCACCCCGTTCAATTTTCTGAGATTTTCCCTGGCCTAAAATTCATTTTCCATCTACCACCTACCTGCACCGTAGTTATTCTGAAGACCGTTTTTAATGCAAACTAACAAACAAATCATCATATTAGTTATAGTATATATCTAACACAGTAAATACTCCATGAAGTGGTAATTTAAAGTAGATTAAGTTCCAGGGCCGGTGATTTCTCCGCGACATTAATTTTATACGAGCATCGGCAAAAAGTGACGACGCGTCTTTGTACCGATAACGCCGGCCCGCAAACCACCAGGGCTGCCACCCACGACTTTTATTAATCATTGATCAATACTTTCTCGTGTGATGCAAAATGGTGTAGATATCTGAGCTTCTATTATCATAACATATACTGCGAAAATACATGGTATACTGACACATAAATACAATTTTACTTTTATTCAAAAAAAATAAATTAGTATTGCAATTTTTTTATTCACCACCAAAAAAATATTTCGTCTTTAGGACATTTTCTTTATATTTTTAAGAATACCTATTGTTGCGAAGACAGTTATTTATTAAAACGCCACGAGACCGTTGTGTGTCGTACGCAGGGGGAATTCCTTGGCGCTGCGTCTGCGCAGCTTGTGGGGTGGTCGTGGGAACGCGTGCTGCCCAGGTGCCGTCAGCTGAGCGGTGAGCCCCTCACAGCTGGCTATTACGACGTATGATGAAATATCTAATAATACTAATAAAATTGTATTTTAAATATTGAATAAAGTTGACGGTAAAAAAATATGTAAAAAACGTAGTTGGCTTATTTAAGTGCAAGTAAAAGTATTTTTGTTTTAAATTATGATTTTAGAAATAATATTGTGTACTTAAGTAAAAATATTGTGCAAGATTTAACGTTTAAAATATTAAAGTTTATTTAGCAGTCGATGCTCGATAGTAAAAACAACAAAGTACAAACTATTTGATCTCAATAACAAAGTCAGTTTAAAAATTAAAATCTATTTAAACTATTTAGAACTTCTGAAAGTTATTAGAAAATATTTAAGTGTAATGACTAATAAATATTAAAAAATCGGCTACGTAATATTAAAATATATATTTTTTTAATTTAATGGTAACATAACATTACACAACAATATTACTTAATACTCCACATAATATTTTGTACCTAAATTGTTACTACAAACCTACAAAGCACTATATTTCAAAATCTCAGAAGACGTCTAAGTAAAAATCAAAGTATATTATTGAACAAAACCGGTGCGATCGCCACCCCTATTTTTATCACGGGCGCTTTACCACAATCGGCGTAGGGCGCATAAAAGCTGTGCGGCGGCGGCGCGCGCGCCATTCGCTCACAGACCGCCGCGCAAGCATGATCCTACCCGCTAGAGCCGTGTCCCCGCACGGGGCCTTCCATCCCCCGACACACGACGAGGAGCCAGTCTCCCGGACCTACCAGTACCGCAAAGTCATGAAACCAATGCTGGAGAGGAAGAGACGAGCGCGCATCAACCGCTGCCTCGACGAGCTCAAAGACCTGATGGTGACGGCGCTCCAGGCGGAAGGAGAGAACGTATCGAAGCTGGAGAAAGCTGACATATTGGAGCTCACAGTGCGACACCTTCACAGCCTGAAGCGGCGAGGCCAACTCGTTTTGAAGCCTGAGATGTCCTACGCTGAAAGATTCCGCGCGGGCTTCGCTCAGTGTGCTACCGAAGTGTCTCAGTTCATTACCAACGCGACCGTTGCCGCTAACGCCATGCACCGGCAGGGCCCAGTGGACCCTCAAGCCGGAGCGAGGCTACTGCAGCACCTCAGTAACTGTATAAGAAGACTGGAGGCGCCTCCACAGCCGCAGCCGCAGCAGTTGACCAGTGTGGCGCGGCCGACGCCGGTGCAGCCTGTCCCTCAACACCCTCAACCAGTGCAGAGGATAGGGGTGAAGAGGCTGGCCGAGGAGCACATAGATGTGGAGACGGTGTGCAAGAAAATGTACGCGCCGCCCTCCCCGCCCCACAGCCCCGCCTCCGACACAGACCCCGCCCAGTCGATGTGGCGGCCCTGGTGATCATCATCATCATCGTGGTGATCAGTGACAGTGTGATAGTGTTAGTTCCTGGGCCTTTAGCTGACACGTTTTCTTCATCGTTTGTCTCACAGTAATTTATTTAAAGTAGTTTTATAGAGTTGCCGGTTCTCTACAACATTTGTTTCTCGATGTCAATCGACTCATGTCATGTTAATTGCACACGATTGACATGACATGAGTCGAATGTCGACTTCTGAGAAGCCCGTACATTTTTGATCTGATATAAAATTGATTAAGAAAACGTATTGGCTATGCCCCCTGGTGTGTTGCATGAACTCTTTGCTTGTTGACGTTTGTTTTTTTTTAATTAATTTAATAAATAAGAGTTTTGTTAAGTTACTGTTTTTGTCCAAGTCTTCCGCGGCTCGCATTTATGTTAAGTGTAGCACCTAAGTTACCTCTGTGATACGAATTTCACATAAGTTCGATAGAATCAAAGCTTATCAGAATAAAAAGAGTTTTAAGTACCACTTAGTTTTGTTTAGCACATCCCTAAATCTTATTGTTTATACTTATAAAAATATCTAGTATCTACTTATAAAATATCTTATATTTTCATATTTATACATTTCATAAGCTCAGTATAGAAAAAATCTTGTATTCATAATTTTCGTAACTTTACAGAATATTTTTATTTAAAACAAACAAATCTTAACATAAACAAACATAATAATTAATAAGCCTCGATTAATTTTTAATAATTAATTCTGACTAAACTAGTATTTCATAATATTATATCACATAATATTAATTTGTAGCGTAATATTTATAGCGTAGTAATTCTATTTTTGGAAATTCTAACCTTGTCAGTTTAACCTTTTAATCAAGTCATTAATATTTAATTAGTAATTACATGTTAAAATTAATTTAACAAACACTGGAAAAGGACATCTTAGGCTACTTTTATTCGAAGGAAAATGAATGGCCTCATAAGATATTTTGCACAAACATAGTCGCAAAAGACAGTCATTATGATTAATCCTAAAACTTAATACTAGAAATGCGAACGGTGTCTGTTTGTCCATTTCCTCTTCATGTTAAAACATCTAAACTTAATTTGGTAAAAATAACTTTGGAAATACATACTTTGACTTTTGAGGAGCTCTAACATTTTCCAAACATGATTTCGCACTACGTAATCATGGAAAGAACAAAGGGCAATATTTGTCACAGAAAATGTATGGTTCCTGGCCATCGAGTTAAAAGTTATCCTACTCTCAAAGTGTCAATAGTTAACCCTATTCCGTTCAGTTACCCTACCTGAGTATGAACTTTATTGCCTCGACATAAGAGTTATTTTCGTACAAATCCGAGGCACAATAAGTGTGAACGGTAGACGTCGTTGAAGTGTTAAATGTCAGTTCCCACGGCATCTGCCGCTAACAACGGTACACTTTACACTCGGTGAGTATTAATATGGTAATTGGTTTACTGGGTAAAATCACCTCCATACTAATCTTATAAATGCGAAAGTGTGTCTGTTCGTCCGTATGTCTGTCTGTCTGTAGCTGAAAATGGAGATACTTTGTGTACGCGCGGTAAGGTCGTAGGATACGTTTTGTCTCGGAAAAATGTACGGTTCCTGCGCGGTAAACGAATTTTGCCACAAAAGAGTAGCGGGCATCATTTAGTAGTAAGTATGTATAATAATAATAATTAAGCTTAATATCTCTTAATCTAAGGAGTTATTTTCATTTCTCACTTATAAATTATAATAAAATATGAAAGTGGGTAATTACTAATTAAGCTTGAGTCCTTCTAATCTATGGAGTTATCCTCACTAATATATTATTTAAAATGTGAAAGTGCGTATGTATCTCTGTTATCTTTTCACTGACCCCTAAATATATAATTATATACAGTATGTACATATTTTGTTATGGAAAAACTTTGATAAACTGGGAAAAAGACAGTTTTCGCGATAAAATGAACAGTTTCCAAGCGATTAATATAATAAGCAATAGTACTCGTGCCGAAAATGAACATTTAGGATCGAAAAAAAATTACAGCTGAACAGTGAACATAAAATCCCTTTTTTGAAGTCGGTTAAAGACATAAAGCGTAGTTAAGAGAAAACCAATTAGTATGTCGCAGAAATAAACAATAAAAATATCGTAAAAACAAATTGTTTCCGAACGGTAGATACAAATTTTAATTGTTTACATCTAGTTCTTTTACTGCGCAATAAATATTTGCTTTTGCGTGCTAACAGCCGTGGTAAAAGGCGCCAAAAAGGTTAACCACCATTTTGATTTTTTTTACTGACAATGATACATGGAAACATAAAGCGTTACAAGCTTTTGTAAAACTTTATAGATTTTTAATTACTTTTTTATACGGAGGTCTACTTAATATGCGTAAAAGATAATCACATAATTTATTAAATGTTTCTCTTCATTATTTATATCTTATGGAAAGACAGAAATACCGTGTAATTTATGTTATAGATTAGGTAGGTACCTACTTAAGATAAAAAAAATCTGCTCACATAATATGACATAAGGCATAATAATTACCTTAGCATTTTTGTGAAAAACATGTTTTTTACCTACCTAAGCTAAGTACGAATTTACTTTATAAACTTTTCTTGATTTTATAAAATTGGAATCATATTTTTAAGAATAGATATCATAAATCATAATTTTAAGCTAAATTGATATTATTTTATTTGAATTTAAAAATTAAATTTTCTTTTGGGTGTAAAGTTTAAGGTGTAACTGCAGCACGTTGCCGCAGACAACATAACCTCAAAGTAGATAGTAGAATTATTAATTCACTTCTTAGTATTATAGAACATACATTATGTATGTACAATAACACTAAGCAAACCTAGGAATGTTGTTCTATAAAGTGCAGTATAATATTATACTTCAAATTGCGTATGTTAGCGCCGATTTCATCATCATGATCGCAATTAATACTACTGGTTATTGGAGATTGGGAAATGTAGTAATTAATATAGAGCCTAGGTATAAATTTGAAGACTAATAGCAATTGAAAGCATAGAGACTAGAGTTAGGGCAAATAAACAAATACTTAAACTGATGAACATAATATAAACTTTTCCTTTTTGGAAATCGATTAAAAAATATCTACTGAATGCTGAAGCTACTTTGTTTATAAGCGCTTGCGCACACACATGCACAAAACTACGCTACTTCATATTATCATACATACTACCACAGATACTACTATAGCCCAAACCTGAGCCACAGAATATATATTAGTTGTACCAACCTGAGCACTTTTGTGGTACACTTTACGGAAAAACTATCACGCCTATCGGTTTGTCTTTTAACATAGTCATTTTTATTTATATGTGGATGTGTTATCAATTATCATCAGTCAGTCAGTCAAGGTTTGATTACTATTAAAATATAAAAAAGTGCCTTAAAGATTATTACCACAAAGCTCGGCTTCTCAAACTCTGTTAATGATTTACATAAGTCAGTCCTTTTAACACACAAAATAAATCTTATAGCTTTGTACGAATTTCCATGAATTGTTTTCTTCGTCGGAAAATTGTCAAGCTTCTTTGCCTCTCTTTTGTAAAAAAAAACAATGAAACGAATTACGATTTAGCTAGTTATTACTTATTAGTTATTAGTTATTACTCAACAGAAGTTACAGAATCATACCATACCGGAACACTCTTATCTTTTGCTACTTCCGTAGAATTCTAGGAAAATACTGTAAGTGTAATAATCGCAAATATCGACATGTCTGACCTTTATGACATTGTTGTATGTTGTACTTACTTAAGCGGATAATAATATAATAGTAATTAGTGTAGTAAGTAGTAACATTGCTAGCTAAATTGTTATACGCGTAGTAATAAAACAACGTATATTTTGCTGTTTGAGACAATATTTTATTATCGCCCCCTAAAGTGAGTCGGAGCCGACATAGGCTTTTTTCTCCTTTTTTGCGTTATAACTTATAATGACACAAAAGTAGAGACTGGAGTCTAGAGCTATAATAATTTTTACATGCATTGTTGTAACTTGACTATAAAAACTGAAAATTATTGTGCCAACATTGAAATAAAATTTAAACTAAAGCATATAAGTCCTCGACTATACGAACTTTTTTCTATGCAAATGAAATAATCATTCAAGAATATTCTATGGAAAAAAGATGAAGTATGATAATGACAAATACCTAAAAACATTGAAATGAAGTTATTTATGCTACATTACATATTTTTTGACGTGACAACGTCTTATAATTCGATATGGGCTGCACGCACGAAAAAACATGACGCAATATGCGGCGTTACCTCGCTCTGAGGCGTTCCATTTAAGGCTATAACGTTGTCACGTTCAACTATCGTCAGTAAACCGACTTTACAGACAACCGAGTTCGAGTCGAGTTCGAGTCGAGTGCGAGTCAAGTTCGAGTCGAGTTCGAGTCGAGTTCGAGTCGAGTTCGAGTCGAGTTCGAGTTCGAGTCGAGTTCGAGTTCGAGTTAGACACAAAACACTACTCTCCAACCGTCTTTTTTAAGAAAAAAGCAACGACTGACCATCAAACACCAAATTAAGATACGAAAATCAGTACGGTTCTAGAAAGGCCATAATGAGTATTGTTCGTGATTTAGGACCACGGACCGCCGGCCCGGGTTCCCACGGCAGCGCACGCAAGACCAATTAGCCTGCGCGTGCGTCTTTAATTGAGACAGGTAGGTTGGACCACGCTTGGACCACGCTTGGACAACGGTTGGACCAATTAACGATATTTTAACGGTTTGGTGATTTTGAGGTTTTTTTTTTGAGATAGTATAAGACTCCGTGGTCTTTGCCGTGACCTGAAGTTGCCTCTACAATTAATAATAGAGACCACTTGTTGTTAGTAACATAGGAAATATTTTAAACATACTACGACCGTTCGTAGTATGTTAAAAAATATTTCCCATGTTACTAACAACAAGTGGTCTCTTTTATTATTGTAGAGTCAATTTCAGGTTAAGGAACCTAAAATATAAAATTGGTGATATTTCGCCAAGCACATTCGGTTTCTCATTTGTAAAATTGACATTTCTTTGTATTTTTTACCACTTGAGTAACTGCATAAGATTTACTAAGTCCAATCCTGTCTTTTTTACATTTTAGGTGTTTAATTGTTATTAATTAGGTAAAGGCTTTTCTAACAAAAATTTCAACAATACCTTTAGTCGTTTTTGCGCATATAAGTAAAAAACCTACTTACAAACCTTTGTTGTTAATAATATGTATAACTGTGAAGTACGACACTTTGTTTTCTACAATGTGATTCTAACTTTTACATGTGAAATCTATCTTGCATTACACATTTAAATTACATTAGCTATAACCTCCTCCTTTTTGGATGTCGGCTAATAGTAATTTAAGAATCCATAACGCCATCAGTATTGGCACAGACAACGAATAGTATAATTTATAGGCGAAAACGTAACAAAAAAGTAAAAGTTTAAGGTATCATGATTGGAATCGGCGACTATTTACGTAAGACCCTTTCGAACGGATCACAGTCGGAACTAATTTTATAGTTTTTATTACAAATATAAAGGTTTTCGTAACTTCAAAATATTGCCTTTTAAATGTACAGAAAATGCGTGGCAAACAGTGGATGAACCAATATTTGAGTTCGAATCAAATCGAATTGCTTAACACAGATTTAAAGTCTGGCAAAGCATACAAATAAAGGAATCTGCCTAGGATCAAAACTATTGCTGAAAATATTATCAAGCCGAATTTAACCTCTCAACTACCGTAAGGCCCACTTGCCTGTCTGTCTTTCAGTTTCAATCCCCATACTCATCGTTACTCTCAAGCTGATTCTGATGAAATTCGTTCGGAAATTCTTTAAGTCCCGGAAAAGTCTTTATCCCAGAAAATTAGCTCAATAAAGCTACGGGCAACATGTTTTATGAATACGCTTGTATTAGCTTGGGCTGTATATATGTAACGGGATCTTTGAGCAATAATTTAATTCGAAACTTTGCATACTTATTAAGAGCCAATGACAATGCAATACTCAATTTGTTAACATTTTTGAAAAAAAAGCGTATTTTTTTTACTTTTTTGAACGATTATTTTATATGTTCCTCAATTACTCTTATCTAAGAACTTAATAAATTGATTCGTCATATAACTTATATTATGTTTTCGTCTATAAGGAAAAATATCGGTGAAAACTGTCGAGACATGCGAAGATATCTCTGATTACCGAATGATAAAGCATAATTTTTACAAATATTTATAAGCATATGTAATATGATAACGAATAATAAAATCCTGTGGAATATGACAAGGAGATTTAGATTATTATGTCATGAAATATCGAAAACATTCATACTTTTCTCACTTTTACTTATTTTCTTACATTGTAGTACTATCAGAGAAGTTGATTTATAGTCAACCCAACGTAATGTGGTTGCGTTTTTAGGGTTCCGTAGTCAATAAGGAACCCTTATAGTTTCGGTCTGTCCGTCCGTCTGTCCGTCTGTCCGTCTGTCTGTCTGTCTGTCTGTCCGCGGTTTTACTCAGAGACTATAAGACCTACAAAGCTGTAATTTGGTATGAATACAGATACTAAGATGGAAGAATGATGGCAACAAAATGGTACATGAAATCGTAATTTTTTTTTTATGGTATCTCCCCTACACATCAAGCGGGGATGAAATTTTTTTTTCGCGCCCACTCCATCGTGTGGGGTTGAATAAGTTTTTTTTAAATATTGCGAGTATTCATAGATCATTTTCCGATTTAGGGATCCGTTTGTGAAATATTAAGTTTTAAAGTGGAAAAAATCGTTAGAGTCCAGTGTCTACGGCTAAGAAGACTTCATAAGTTATTGAGTATATATAAATATATATATATATATATATATATATATAAATATATATATATATATATATATACTCAATAAAAAATAAAAATACTTTTTTTTATATTTATAAAAAAAATGATTCATATTGTCTTCACTAGATGTCACTGAGGCGCTCCTGAATCGCAATATCACTTGTACGTATTTCACACTAAAAGTGCTCTTCGCGCCGCTGCCGGCCGCTGCCATTCCGGTGTGAATTGGCCCTTATTCTACGTTTCTTATTACAATTAAAAAAGTTAAAGTTAAAAGTCATACCCCAAGGCCCAAATACCAGGTAGATAAATTTAAACAATACATTTTAAAAAAATCGAAGTGAACACAACCCTATGCGTGCTAGGTAATTTAATAATTTACCGCTTCAACTCCCAAGCGGCCATATGTGGCCGCCAGAACAATGGATTTCCAAGAATCCGCGATCGAAGGATGAGCCGAATCACACCCAGCGGCGCGGCGAGCATTTCAGTGTCATAATAATATTATGATATTAATCTTTATCTTCATTATTGTAATACATAGTACTATCGCCACAGAATATATATTGCTATCGCTTGAGAAACTTGGATGTCTCGCGGCCGCCTGCGCCTTTCTCAAGCGATACTATATTGTATTACATTAATGAAGATAAAGTTTATAAAATCATATAACACTCAAAATGCTCGCAGCGCAGCATGCCCTGACATTCCAGTTAGAAGTTGAATACGATGTTTACGCACGCGCCGCGCGAGCCGCGCCGTTGCCTCTGCGGCGCCGACCGCCGTGTATAAACAGCCTATAATAATAATTGGTGTTGTTATGTACATAATTATTATTATTGTATCCATACCCATGCCTTGTACTATAATCTATTGTGTGACCTTAACACGACGTGGTAATGATGATGATGACGATGATGATGATGATGAATTTGAATTGCATGGTAGCATATGCTTTCTGTTCTTAAAACAACGCCGAAACTCCCAAACGTGTATCTATAAGGAGTCAGGAGTTCTCTCAACATCTTCGAAACCATGATATACCTTGACTCAATATTTGACTTTTTGGTAGCATATTCTTAGTACACTTCACATAAAACCAAAATCACCATATGTTTCCATATAAATTTCGAGGAGTTCCCTTGATTACTCCTAGATCCCATCATCAGGTCACCATTTTTGTGAACATGGTACCAAATTGGAGTGAAACCTAATACAACAAAACAAAAATTTCGAAAATCGGTTCACAAACGGCGGAGTAATCGTTGAACATACAAAAATAAAAAAATAAAAAATATATCCACAGACGAACATATAACCTCCTCGTTTTTTGGAAGTCGGTTTAAAAAAGCGGCGCAGAAAAGACCACACACACACACGCACGCACATACACAAACACGCACATGCACACATCACACACGCACAGGCTTCAAAGGGCATTTATTTTTATTTTTTATTCCCTAGTTTTTTACTTGTATTAAAATCAGATATTTTATTTTGATATTTAAATAATATTTATCTTCTCATAATGCTGTATCATGATAATATGATTTGTAAATCGGAATCCAACCTTAATAATTATTATAATGTTCCTTGGGGTAAGGACCTGGTGATCTGTAATACATGCATGACCTATAATGGACACCAGCTCCTTACAATCTCACCTGACTGACATAAATTCTGTTATGTTTATCTTAAACCTGTATTGTGAGGAGAAATAAAGATTATTATTATTATTACATGGCAAAGTCATGTCAATGATGCAATTCTATTGGTTTTCAAAAACACATTCTTCGCAACACAGCTCCGCTCAGCTCTGGTGGAAACACAGCCTTATTCTTAGGAGAGTATTTGTCTCGAAAAAGGTATGGTTTACGTTTGTTAAATGAACCCTGGCGCAACAAATTTGCAGGCAACATCTAACATAAAGATAACCTGAAGATAGGTTAGCAGACATAGGTGCACTCTCGCCAACACCCACCGCTTCTCTCGAGGCCCTGATCAACTTAACTCCGCTTCCTCTGCTTGTTCAGATGGAGGCCAAAAAGGTGGCTCTCAGGGCCAGGACGGCGGGTAAGACGAATTGGACCTCCACCCCTTTTCGACAGCTGGAACAGTCTCTCAGTGAATCACCTGTCATGGCCATGCCATCAGATGCCATGATCAAGGTGCATAGCTTTTCGAAGCAATATCAGGTTTTTATACCTTCCAGGGAGGACTGGGAAAGAAAAATCTCAATCGATGTCCGCCCTAGCGACATAGTTTGGTTCACGGATGGATCAAGGAAAGACAACCGTGCGGGAGCCGGATTCTACGGAGGCAGGCCACCGAAAGGCAAATACGCCTGTTTGGGGGAGTTTGCGACCGTGTTTCAGGCTGAAGTCTTCGCTATCCTCGGTTGTTCACTAGAAAGCCTGGAGATGGCCCTAGTTAATAAAAACGTGTTTATCTTCTCCTATAGTCAAGCTGCACTTAAAGCACTGACTGCCGCAGAAGTCTCGTCCAAATTAGTTCTGGAATGCATTGAGACGTTAAACATGCTGGGAAGGAACAACAGCATCCGCCTAGTATGGGTCCCGGGCCACAGTAACGCCCCCGGCAATGAAACCGCTGACGAACTGGCTAGGCTTGGGGCCGAGAGTCTCATATATGGCCCAGAACCAGTCTGTGGTATAACTCCCAGTACCACAAAGCAAGTGCTCAAGGAATGGGGGCCACATACTATGCAGGAAGCAATGGGCTGAGACCCCTGGCCTTGAACACTCCAAGGCACTAATTCCTGGCTTCAACAAGAAACTATCAGAATTAGTGCTCACCCTGGGTAGGAACCAATTAAGAATCCTTACCAGAAGCCTAACTGGGCACTGCAAGCTCAACAAACACCTAAACAGAATGGGTATTTGTAGTATAACGACTTGCAGATTCTGTGAGGAGGAGGATGAAACACCTATTCACCTTCTCCTCGACTGTCCTGCTCTAGTACAGAGCAGGAACAGGCACCTTGGTCGCCACGAATACTCATCCACAGAGGAAATTCGTGGCACCAACCCCAACCATATCGTTCAATTTATGAGCAGTATTGGGTTGGGGATGATTCTCTAGTGCGAAGGAGTCACAATAGATCCTCATGGGTCGCAGTGACGCCAGGGCTATAGCGACCTGCCTTCTATTAAAAAAAAAAAAAAAAAAGGTTAGCAGAGCTACAGGTTTTAAAAGTTACATGATAGAGTAAGAGCCAGCTACAGCCAGACCACCTTAAAGTCTAATACTTTTTGGATGTCTGGCAGTGGGAAGGCACTGTCAAAAATGTCTGACAGTGGAAAACGAGATTCCTACAGTTGTAATGATAAAAAAATTTAGAGATTTATACTATCTAAGGTAGACCTTTAGCACTGGATGCCGCTTAAAATAACCGCGACCGAAATTGCATAGTTGCTGGTCGTTCTTACCTCTTTATAGTAGTTTGTCTGTCCGTCTTGTGACCTCTTCACGCTCAAGTCGCTAAGCCGAAATTGCTTAAATTTGGTATAGAGATACTTTGAGCCTCGGGAAAGGACATACTTAGGAGACTTCTCGTCCCTGGAAAATGTACGGTCCCGCGCGTTAAATGATTGGCGTAACGGAGTTGCAGGCGCCATGTAGTGGGCCATAAACAAGATAACTTTCAGCTTTTATAAAATGATGAAAGACTGTCGCTGGTTCAGGTTCTTGCGGGGTAGCAAACGATCAAATTGTTTGTCAAATTTTACGTGTTTATCAAACACTTTGATAGTGTACAGCTTTGTTTGAAGCGTTTGTCAAACAAACTACGTGTTTGGCCTGTTTGAAGAAAATTTGCATTGGCGTAGCGTTTGACAAACGTGTTTGAACGTGTTCCGCTGTATTTGTCATACAAGATCTCATGATCTCAAACCAATTCTAGGTAATTGTTTGACAAACTTGTTTGATGCACGTTTGTTCGTCTGCACTCTGCGCTGCTGTTTGATGAAAACGTGAATTACATCAAACATGTTTGTCAAACAAATTTGATCGTTTGCGGGGTTCTTTAGGCCATGAGAACGTGTGTTAAGATTAATCTCTAATCTTATTTAACACGTGGTACTTTTAAAAACCAATTACCAGCAAATGTAATTAAGGCCGTCACGTTTCTGACTTATATCTTGTATGTATACAACTTAATGGTGATTTCACTAAACCTATTGCATAAAGAAAATATATATTAAGAGGGCGATAAACGCAAAAAATCAAACATCGTCCTTCTCACTTCACACTCACGCCCGTTTTTCATATTATTATTGCCAGGTGAAAAGGGACGACGCGGATTCATCGCCAAATTAGTTTCTTCTCAATAACTCTATAAATATACAACATTTTAAAAATCCGCTAGGTCAGATTCTCAGTGATAGAATTTCATACAATATGTTAAAATATTAACTTATAAAAAAAAGTTAATATTTTATAGTTCAATGCACGAATAAGCGAAACGAGCAATATAATAGAAAAATTCGTGAAAATTGACGAATTTTTGGAGATGACGCCCTCAACTCCGCTGCGGAGAAATTCGTTTATCGCGCATCGTCCTTTTCCGGGGCTCAAAATATCTCTATACCAAGTTTCAGCAAAATCGGCCCAGCGGATTGGACGGTAACAACATATAGACTGACAGACAGATAGACTTTAGCATATTTATAATATTAACATGGATACCATCTAACACATTAACTATTAAGGTTTTACATAACAAGTAGTATGTTACTTGCAACTTTTAACGCCGAAACTCGTTGGTCGTGCAGAAAGTAGAAACATTTTTGGGAACAATAATAATAATTACTATTCTACATCCTTTCTAGGGACTCAAAGTTTATAGCCTACTTACCAATTTCATCTAATTCGGTACAGGGTTAAATGATTTAGTAATAATAATTTATTGAAAACAACAAAACATACATCTGCTACGAAATATTTTTACAGGTTCATTATCTTATTTTAAAGACGTTTTACTGCCGAGTTCCTTTGGTGTCTGCATTAGGCTGAGCCTGTCCTGCAGATCACCAAAATAGTATCTTAATTAAAGATAAAAACAAAGTCGTAAGTAAGTGATTAAAGTTACTAAAATTTATAAAATTTTAAATATCATTGTGTGTGTGTGTTTATATATGTGATTATTTCTATCTACATATTTATCTCTCTTAATATTAATTGTTCTTTCTCGTCATAATCTAGAGGTTTTAGCCATCTTGTTACTTTTTCTGTTACTTCTTTTAAAGAGCTGTATTTTATAATCCCTGTTTATTTTATTATAAATTTATTTTATTGTAAATATGGACCAAATCTTCTAGCGAAACTAGAATATGTCCGTGGTAACGTTAGCTGACGTGTTAATGTGAATGTATGCTAATTGCTATTTAGATTTTTATGAAGATTTTTTTTCCAGCGATGTTGGATTCGAATATTTGACCGTGTGTAAAGACCTTAAGTGCGACTATCCTTTCCACTTTTTAACGACTTTTTAATTAAATGAAGACCTACTTAATTAAAACTATGAATTAGCTTACTAATCCATATTCAAACGTAGTAGAAATCTAAGCATAAACGATTTGAGTACCTTTTTCTTTGTATCTTTTAATCTTTTGAATATTAATTATACTTTTAATCACTTCTTTCTAATTAAGCGTGTTCGCAGTTGAAGACTTAAGTGGAAGAAGTGGATAACTCACATTTGACAACATAAGAGCAATTTCTATTTTTCCCTTATAATTTGAACAAACCTTGTAACTTACCTACTTCATCATCTGATAATATATCTGGCTATAAATGAAATCTATTTTTTTTATTTCTAATTGTTTTCCCGGTCCCAAAGCCTTCATTTATGCAGAAATATATATTATTACGTCTTTACTCTACAGTTATTATCCGGCCATTTTTGTTTCTCTAGACCTTAAATAACCAAATTAACCTAGCACTAATTAAAAAGGTATTTAATTATTGATTTCCGTTTAAATATTAAATGAACCCTAAATATGTGTTAAACATTTTTATTTACCAAATTAGGAATCATCATCATCATCATTATCATCATAATTATTAACCGTGCTGCGTGCATCATATTTCGTTAGTGGAAACATTATCATGCAAAGTTTTGCATTTGTATGGTACGTTGACTTGGCAGACAAGAACAATCCATAAATATGAAAATAAAACATCTTAGATACATTGTAATATATATTATTGTTATAATATAACCTAGACATAGGGTTACTTGGGTAAAATTACATTACTACCTAATTAGTAATTTAAATACTTAAAGTAAGTTCAATAAATCTGCAACTTTGTAGACATTTAAGTTAATTCTTTAAACAATGTTACAAGTCATGAAAAGCACATAAAATATGTCACGAAACCCATAAACATGGAAGAAACCATGAAGTGAAAACCTAAACTAATTAAGCTAAATGGCCTATAAAACTGTTATCTTTAAGCCGGGAGACGCTTCGGCATTAATGGGTCGACTCTATCCCTATCCCATAGAAATAGCGCAAGTTACGTTGCTTTCGCCAAAACCTATATTACCACAAGTCCAAAGAGTTAGGTGTTTAGGACCTCATAAGTTGTTTTTGTAACTTTTACTGCAAGGCTTGATTTACATATTAGATGTAAGATGACATTTACTAGTGCATTTCGATGTTCATGACAAGGTGATTTACATGTTATGGTTTAGGTACAATATTGAAAATTTTTACAAAGTTCCTAATCATTTCTCCTTATAGAAGCATAATAAAATTAGTAATTCACACGAATCGGCAAGCAATTGGAAAAGCCGATATTCAAATTTTTGAGTAGACAGTGAGTCAACGGAATATTTCACAGGTTGACCTTAGCCCAATGTCGTACAATTTTATTGTCATAAATTGAAGATTCTTTCTGAAAATGGTCATGGGAAAAACCAACAAATTAGTAAATTAAAAGGGTTTTTTATAATGTTAGCTACTAAATCAGTCCAAGTCATATTATATTTTATCATCGAATGCTAAAAATCTTGAATGCTTGGTTGCTGGATTTACGAGTAGATTACCAAAAGGTTCCTGACTTGCAAATTATAAAATTGTGAAGTGAAAAGTATTTGTTAAATTTAGAGGTTGCGATAATAATATGTCTTTAAAGTATAGACTGTAGAGGTTGCGATTTCTTCTTTGCTTGTATGTATTGCTATAAGTGAAATAACATAGCCTATAAACGCAAGAACACCTAACCTTAGTCAGTGGTTGCGGACATTCGACACATAAATGCATAGTCATAAAGTCATCAAATAATATTATGTATCCGGGTGGTTGCAGATTGCATCCGGCGTAATACAAATTATCACATCGTACGAGTTGCGAAGGTTACTGAGGTTCCGGAAGGTTGCGGGTCGCACAGTTTCCAAAAATTATCCTTTGTAATGCAAATAACAATACCTAAGTTATCTAATCAAATCATCCGAGTTGGTGAGGTTGCTCAGGTTTTAAAGGTTGCGACTTACGGGAGGTTGTTGAGGTTGCGGGTTGCGCCGGTTGTAAAAGGTAAAAGTATTTGGCTGATGTAAATTATCACATTATTACCCGCGGTCCGTTAGGGTTGCTAAAGTTGCGAGTTGCAAAAAGCGTCCAAACTCCAAAGTAATGTAAACAGGTTGCATCCGGCAAATAAATTATCACCTCATCCAGGTTGTGGCGGTTGTTAAGGTTGATGAGGTTGCTAAGGTTGCGGGAAATAGTGAGGTTGCGGGAGGTTGCGGGTTGCGTCAGTCGCGCGTCGTGACTCGGTCGCGCGCCACCGCCGCGCCGCCGCCCGTCACGCGCTCGTGCTCTTACACGAGCGACAGGGGACGGACTACGAGGTAGAGAAAATCTCTTATACTATGTTATGACAGAATTAATTATGACACGAAAGTACATAGGTATCCGCGACGCGACGGTGGAATGAAAAAGTTACATTTTTACATATTAAAATTTATTCGGATATAATATTATATAGATAGGATATAATATAAAGATAGGATAGGATTTTTTATATGTATTCGGAATGGGCGAATTTTTCTCTATCGATTAGCCTAAGGCCTCTAGACCTACAATAATATTGACAATTTATTTGACAGTAGGATTTTTAAAGTAAAAATGAATATTTAAACGACTCTGTTGTAAAATATAATAATATGGCGCATGGTAACTTTTTCCTAGTCCTCTATTACTCCTGGATCCCATTATCAGGTCACCACTTTAGTGAACATGGTACCAAATTGAAGTGAAACCAAATACAACAAAACAAAAATTTCGAAAATCGGTTCACAAACGGCGGAGTAATCGTTGAACGTATAAATACCTTCACCCAATATTTGACTTTTTGGTAGCATATTTTTAGTAAACTTCACATAAAACCAAAATCACCATATGTTTCCATATAAATTTCGAGGACTTCCCTCGATTACTCCTGGATCCCATCATCAGGTCACCACTTTTGTGAACATGGTACCAAATTGAAGTGAAACCTAATACAACAAAACAAAAATTTCGAAAATCGGTTCACAAACGGCGGAGTAATCGCCGCCACTCGAATTTGAAACACTGCACTGCATACAGCCAGTGCCAGGCTAAATTGCAATTTGCACGTCACCTTAAGAAGTGTGACGCTGACGTGCAATTTAGCCTGTCTTAATGATGATGTTATTCATAGAATGGAAAAGTGGCCAGTAGTAATCACTAATCATCTACGTAAAATGTTTTAGTTCAGCTGTATCGTCCAAATACTATAACCGTAGAAATGTAGAGATACTGTAAAGTGTAGAGCCAATTTTACTCCCTAGCTAATACGTTCTTATTAGTATATTAACCTATTAGAAAACTACAGAGCAAAAATAATTTTAACATTAAAACTCTAATTCAATAGGTACGCGGAGTCCGTCCCCGCATAGCGTTTGCCACAGGCGATAGTTTTCCCACGGTCGGCACAGACACTCGCGTCCGCCTCCCACTACCGCGATACACGACAGATATACGTAACACCACATTCCAATACAACAATAGCGGGGAGACTACCTCCTTGAATGAGACGAGTTATAGTGCTACTCAACAGATATACATAACACCACATACCAATACAACAGCAACGGAGAGACAACCTTCGCTTAATGGTTGGGTTATCATTGGAAGAAGAACAACTACTGTTCTACAAACAAATATAAACACCTCGAGATTTTTAAGTACGATCGACATCAAGAAGATGTCAAAATTTTCTGTCAAAGATGTCAAAGGTTGGCTGGTAGAGAATGCCACTAGGCATTAAGCCCGCCTATGTATACTATTTGCATGAAGTGTTTAAATAAATAAATAAAATTATCTATATTGTCCCGCTATGTATGAGCGTTTTACTACTGTACCAATTTAAAGCTAATTAGTAATTTGCTTCTAAATTCTAATAATTATATTTAAAAGGAATAAGCGTATCATCAAAATATGTAAACGAGAACAACTTGTGATGTATAAAAATAAATTAATTAATGCCACTGCATTAATCAATTTATTAGTTCTCGATTTACAAAATTACAGTAGCACCACTATTTTGTAAATCGAGAACATTAGTACTTAAATGGCAATTTAATTAAATATTACTTACGTTTATCTTGATGGCTATTGAAAGACTTATAAGAAAATTATTGATTTGTTAAAAGTTTGAAAATCTATTTTTTATTTATTTATTCTGAAGACCCCCATTCACTTTGAGCCAGTGACCAATTACTATGGTTTATAATTGCGAAGCTATCTAGCCCGCACATTCGGATGGACAAATCATAGACAAATCTACCCCTCTACATGTAGGTAATCGTCTGTGGTACATCACGACTCACGACTCACGAGCCAACATAAAGATCATTAAACCTGAAACAATATCCTCCAATATCAATTCCCATGCACAAAAAAGTGTCGTCAATAAAAAAACAAATCAATTCCATATTTAAATTTAAAATTGACCGATCATCGAACTTTAAGAACGTTCTAAAAACTGGCACGCTCCACACCGCGCTCGATACATAAATAAAAAGTTATCACTATTAAATATCGCGATTTATTGAGAAAAGTGATCGCCTGCCGTTCCCACGCTCAGATTTCCGGCCGGAGCGAATTTTGACAGATAGCTTCGGAATCACTAACAGGTACTGGCTGCAGAAAAGTTGATTTTATAAGGACGACAGAGGAGACATATTGAAGTTACGTATGATAAAAACAAAAATAAAAAAAACGTTAAAGGATTAAGATGAAAAATATGATGAAGATTATTTTGAC
Organism: Polyommatus icarus; assembly: GCA_937595015.1. NCBI lineage: Eukaryota > Metazoa > Arthropoda > Insecta > Lepidoptera > Lycaenidae > Polyommatus > Polyommatus icarus. The sequence goes on along the minus strand of OW569338.1, from coordinate 5,335,962 downwards.
GATTTTCTTCAACTTCAGCAGACTTACTATAAAAACGCGAAATAATGACAAAATGATGGATTTTCTTCGTCAATCTTTACTCCATCTCCAAAGATACTTTGTGTGGTGACTATACTACGCTTCCAAAAGCAGTCGTTTTTCTTTGCCGAACTCGTATCTAAGCACTTTACATTATCATCAAATAATAAAATTTCTCAGATGATTATTATTATGTACATCTAACGCAAATCACACCGCCATTATTTTATAACGCACATCGCGTCTTGTTAAACATCTAGACTTAAATTACAAACTGGATAATTCCTCCTGAGTTAGATAAAATATTCATAGCTAAGAATAGTTTACGATTTTTCTAATAATAGATATCTGTAATAGTATAATACTTTAGATGGAAATAATATCTACGTTACATTCGATTCACAGCTCAGTTTAATACGTGTCTATCTTTTTTTGATAGAACAACATACAGGGAAACCCTTAAAGCCTTAAAAAATTGCACACTATCTTGTTAGAATCGACAAAGGCTTTTCTTTTCCTGGTCTATTAAGGATTTTCTAAAATTGTACCCCTCGGGGGGTTAAATAAAGGGTATTTCGGGTATCAACGGCATCATTAATACATCTTCTTTAGGAAAACCAAAATATAATATTTCGTACTGGTCGCTTCTGCTCCTACATCTTCATTTTAACGTTCTCCTCTTTTCGACATTCCTTATGTTTTTTTTTTCTGCCGAAAAAAATTTTGCCACTTTTCCAGGCTGTGTTTTTTGCCGACGTTACCACCAGGGAAGTCCATCAATTAAGTGCACGGGCGCCTCGAACTAGTTCTGTGAACTGTTTTTACTGGCTGTAGACTGTACCACAGTGTAATATATATACAGTAGAACAGCTTCATACTAGTAAGTACTAGTAAGTAGACCGGCCGAGGCGGGCGCAAGAAACAAGCGCTGTATCAGATAGGCTAATGCCCGAGACACACGAGGCTAGTTTTTCAAGCTAGGATAGCAAGCTAGTTTTTTACCAAACTGTCCTGGCTTGCTTACCTACACTTTGATCTTAGCCAAAAGGCCGAGAAGCGATAGCTTGGAGCATGCTAGTTCTGTTTTACAAATGAAGATAGTTTTGTCTACACGAGACTAGAAGTACTAGCTTGCTAGCTTACAAACACTAGCTTGCTATCCTAGCTTGAAAAACTAGCCTCGTGTGTCCCGGGCATAAGAGATGTGGTATAGGTTTTGAGTTTTGATCAATCAATGACGTTTGACAGACCCTACACATTTTATGAAAACACCTATTTATAATTTTATTATACTGATACTGCATCGAAATCTAATCAAAGCTGTATTAATGCAGGATAAATGCAGAATTATGGGATCCAGAGCAATAAACGGTATAAAACTCGTATCTGTATATTACGAATTTAATTTCAAAATTACTGATGTCTATTTTCGGTATTTTTTGAATATCGGGTATCCGCCCGTTTGGATTTAGTCGCCTTATTGCTTAGGGCTTCAGAAATACATTATCCTCAAAAACCACTAGAAGACTGTTATCGTTAGGAGGGGAGTAAAAGGTTGTTAATATACTATATATATATTTACACTGTGACCGTAGTCTGAAGCTCACCGGTAGGCTTCTCAGATACCATATCAATTAGTGTACAGTTACTGATATTAAAGATAAGTCATTGGCGTCCAAATGTTTGGTGTTTTTATGAAATTTGTTTTGAACCATTAAATGGTACCCGTAACACAAGTCCCTTGAGAACTTAGCACGGGGACTGCTGTGGTGTGAAGGTTCTATAATTAATATTATTGTTACACAATACGCATATTATACTGTATACAGGGTGTAACAAAAATAAGTGATAATACTTAAGGGTGTGTATGAGTGGGGTGTATAGAGTTCACTGTAAAAGTAGCTGCAGCGCTGAAAATATTTTTTCACTTTTGTGCATGGTCAAAATCATGACGTAGGCGGGTTTTCCATACAAATCGCAAAAACTTGCTCTTTTAGCGCTGATACTTTCACAGACCACAGTGAACTCTGTACAGAATACAAATAAACACCCTAAAGTATTTAAGTACTAATTCCACTAATATTTAAATACTCAGGCTACCACAGAAAAAAAAAATCTGTTACGTATAAAAAAGTCCTAAGTCGCGGGCTGCCATTATCTAGACAAGGTACCGACTACCAATAATACCATATTTTTTATAGGAGTCTGGATCGAAGTAAGAACGAAGCAGCATTTGTGCCGCATCAAGACAGCAGAATTGGTATCCCGATGCAACACTTAACCGTAATATATTTTATGGGCTGTAAAATTGTGAATACAGGATGTCGCTTATTACATTTTCCATCTACTGATCTCTTATAAACCGACTGCCTTGAAAAATAGGGTTGGCGCTTATAAATAAATAATAATATTATGTACTAATTTGACCGAGCTTTGCTCGGTATTTGATAAAACACGAATAAAATTACATTTTATAAAAAATATTCTTAGCTAGATCGATTTATCGCCCCCGAAACCCCATATATGCTAAATTTTTGGGACGAGATTTTTAGGACGACTTAGCTGACTACTCTTTTATAAAAATTTTTTGATTTAACCATAAAAACAGTAAAATAAAGAAAATATTTGTGCCATTACCATATTTTACAAATTACTTACTTTTAATATTTTATTGATCATATTTCAATTTTAATATTATGCAGAACTAATTAAAATCTTTTTTAAACGATGTCATATGAAAACATAAATTTTACATTCCTTTTATTACAAAAACATTTTATAGTTGCAAGTTGCAGTACATCCTTTAACAATGTTATAACAGTCACATCGTTAAGATTTTACAACGAAATGGCTCGTTATCATACATTATGTGGACTAAATTAATTAAGCACACACTGCAAGCTTCTTTCGCTACTTTTATTGCCATCGTATATATTAAAAAGTATATCATATAAAACTTATGGTAATAAATTTTTGATATCAAAACCTTTGGTTACAATATTTTAAGTAGATCTTTGTGAACCTTTTGTCGGCAATCAATAGATTGTAAGTAACCAGCGGCGTAGCTACTAAGGGGCTAGGCGGGGCGGTGCCCCGGGGCCCTCAAGCTTAGAGGGCCCTGGGCCCTCTGAGCTTGTCCTTACCAGAAATCTCGATCGAACTGAACTTTTGGAAATTTCTCTCATTTTCAAAATAAATTATGATAGATCACAACCCCACTTTTGTTTTATTGAATTACCTACTGTACTCTGTAGTGCACAAAAAGAGCTTAAGTACGAGGGCGGGATGATAAGTATCTAGCCTAATACTTACTTTCCGTGATAAAAATAATTTTATTTTTCGACTAGCTGTCCCGGCAAACGTTGTTTTGCCCATATTATTTTATTGAAGTGACTAAAATATAACTATGGTGCCATGATAGTCGTCCGACCTGGCTCTCTTAGGCATTTTCAAATATTAAAGAAAATAATTGAATGCGACATACGACTACTACGCACCCCCGCCTTGATGACTCCCACTTCGCAACGGGCCATGCAGTAGAAATCATAATATGTATTATAATTTCGCCATAACTTTAAAACCAAATGTCCAATTTTAGTCATTCAAAGACCAAATATAATCTACAGAAACTGTTCTTGTGACGATATATTAATTTTGATAAGGATTTATAGCATGAGTAAAATAAACTCGTTTAAATGTAGTCCGAAAAAAAATCAAGATTTTTTTAAATAAAAAAATGGTTGGTGTGCCTCACTCGACATAGATAGGTATAGTGTGTCGCGGACTTTTTTGTAGATATTTATAATATCTACAACTAATTGGAAAATTTTATGGTTCTATCTTTTATAGTTTAGGCAGCGTACGCAAAATAAGTAACTTTTCTGGTTGATTTTTGTCCGAAAAACTCAAATATCTTACATAAAACCTATATTTTCCAAAATGAAATATAGCCTATGTTACTCGTGAATAATGTAGCTTTTGAATGGTGAAAGAATTTTTAAAATCGGTCCAGTAGTTTTGGAGCCTATTCATTATATATATTTATAATATTAGTATAGATATAGTCTCTGTGAACCTCTATGCACTCACTTGATCTTAGTTCTAAAGCAGTGATGCCTTCTATAAAGTATAAAATGATTTTTTTCAAGGCCTTCAAAATACTCCTCTACAGCGGCTATAATGAGTGCTATGACGTGATGTCTCGACGACGATTTTTGGTTGGACGATGATGTCCAACCAAAAAAGTTTTGAGCTAAGCCCGGGACACACGAGGCTAGTTTTTCAAGCCAGGATAGCAAGCTAGTTTTTTACCAAACTGTCCTGGCTTGCTGACCTAGCTTGGAGCATGAGCTTACTAGCTTACAAATGAAGATAGTTTTGTCCACACGAAGCCAGAAGCACTAGCTTGCTAGCTTACTAACACTAGCTTGCTATTCTAGCTTGAAAAACTAGCCTCGTGGGTCCCGGGCATTAAGGAATAAATAGAAGTCTGATGGCGCTAAATCAGGCGAATAATGTGGGTGGGGCAGCAAATCATACTTTAATTCATTGATTTTTTTTAATTCTTTTTTGATCGTACGAAAGCAATCGCGGCACTCAACGGGCCGGTAACTTTTTCATATTTAATTCCTCACTTTGGATATGTTGTATCCGTCCTTTTGAGATTCCTATATTGTCTACTATTTCAGATAATTTCAATCGTCGGTCTGCTAATACCATAACTGTATGTACTTTCACGGCCATTTCCGCAGTTGTGACGCTTTTTGGACGTCCAGGGGGGCTTCATCTTTGACACATAATATATACGACCGCGTTTAAACTCAGCTACCCAGTTTTTTACTGTGGCATAAGAAGAAGCACATTCACCCAAAACATTTTTTAATTCATCATATATATCTTTCCTCTTTATCCCCTTCATATGAGGAATATTTATCACCGGTCTTTGTTCAATTTCATCCATATTCAAAACAGTTGACGATTTTTTTTTCAAATGATAAAAACACAATAAAATTTTCACGCCACTAAATTCAAATTTAAAACACAGGTGGCCAGAGACACAAATTTAAAAAAGACATACATATTTTTTAATTTTAACATTTTAAATAGCAGAGGCTAGTTATTTCTCATCCCGCCCTCGTAGCTAAGCATTTTTTAAAGTATATTTTGTATATTTCATATTTCTATTAAATAAAACCTAATCAGTTTACATAGCAATGGGGCCCCATTTCTTAATTTGCCCCAGGGCCCATGGTTGCCTAGCTACGCCACTGTAAGTAACGCATAAATAATATTATAATGTGAAACATTAAGAAGCAAAATTAATTAACCTGCAAATTCTGGAAAGTAATTACATAGAAATATTATAACTACTAGTGTACTTTTGTTTGACCATTCGATTATTACCGTGCCATTCCGATGATCTCAATAATGATTTGTTTTGTAACAAAATACATAATATGGCTATATAATTTTTAATCCCAGACAAAATGAACATGGTATCAAATTGGAGTGAAACAAAAATTTTGAAAATCGGTTCACAAACAGCGGAGTAATCATTGAACATACAAAAAAAAATTGAAAAAAAAGGAAAAAAATATATCCACAGCCGAACATACGAGTAATATAACCTCCTCCTTTTTGGAAGTCGGTTAAAAAAGAAGAGACCCCCCCGGGTCTGTTTGGCATTCCAATTACGGGTGAACCGATTTTGAAAAGAAAGCTGACACAGCGATTTTTCCAACTTATCAGGATAACACAATATATTATAACCGTTTTGTCAGTATACATTGCTTTTTTTTCTAATAATGGTGTAACTGTATATCAAGTAGGAACATTAGAACAGTAACTCCCACAAGTTCATTACCAAGTGTTGACACGTGGGAACACCGCACGCCGCACGATCTTCCCACAGACTAACTGTATGTCGCTTACGGCTTAAAAGACAGACAAACAATCTGACTGTTTACTGCAAAATACTACATATAGCCTCGAATATTTGTGTATTTGAGTTGTTCTGATTATACGAGTATATCGGCTACTGAATCTGATGCCCGGTTTCTTAGATTTTCTGTGAAGCTTATCTATTCACTAAATCACTACTGCTTTAGATTGGGTATCATCAAAAAATTAACGAATCAACAATGCTAATGAAAAGGGAACTCGTAAAAAATACTGAGCGTTAGAGTGGGCAAAATGTCATGGAGATTGCAGATTGCAGAAGAGATAATGAGCTACTGAAGAAAGATAATATAAAATATTGTATAATATTACATAATATTGTATTGGATTATTAAAAACTGGCTTCTTCTAGTAGCTATTGCCCGAATCCCTATTCCCTAATCTAGGAAACTTCAAGTTTTTACCTCATATAATGCTTTGTAGGTTGGTAAGGGTTAACACTTAACTGTAATAATTGTTGTTTTGTATAATCAAAAACCGCCGACACCGAAATGTTTAACTCTTTGTTCAGACTTCAGAAACTTTTCCTAGAATTTTATACATTTTGGTCCATCAGCGCCGAACATGCGCGTGCGCACAAAATTCAAATCTATATACTTCCCACCACACTCAAAATTGTATTTTCTTCATTTCAAGTTTTATTCTTCTTGTACAAATTCTTTAAACTCTTCTAAAAATGAAGGGTCGTGTCAACAAATAACGCATAAATGGCACTCGTTGTGAACGTTATCAATATTTGTTTAGTCTTACCACCCACCAGACAATACAGTGGGGAAGTCACACTGATAAACATTTGAAGGGATAGGATAGGATTCCACTGGAAATAATGTATTATTGGATTACGTCCTTATAATATTTTTAAGGGTTAATTTTAAGGCTTAATAAATATAAAAGAGAAAATATAACTAAATTAATAAATTAAAAGTATGGCCTTACAAACAATATAAGAGTTAGGTAAAGGTTATAATTATGTAGTGTATTTTTGCATGCCTAAAGAATAAAGATGCCTATGTGCTGAAACTTACACTAAATGTAAGACCTAGTATGTAATATATTAATATAATACATATTAAGGATCAATGAATTGTATGTTGAAGTTTGAACATAAATCTTCTAATAACGTGCTATTTTGCTCTCACAGTAAGACCTTTTCACTTTTCAGTAATTTTCACCAAACTACGTACTAACGCCGTGCGACGAAACATTTAAACCGACAGTAAAGACGTTTGGCCTTCTTGGCCCTTACAAAATTGCATTAAATAATTATTACTTTTAAGACTTACCTTTAACTGCAAGCACACAAAAATAATTTTGTTAGACATAATCGTTTAAGTTTAAAAATACTTAATCGATAAATTCTAAGTGCCTATTTATTTAATTCAAATAACTAGTGTTGCATACCCATAATAATTATTGCAGGTATTTAACGTAACTATAGGTATTGATTAATAAGGTATACTATAAAAAATGGTAGGAACCAATTAAGAAACCTTACCAGAAGCCTAACTGGGCACTGCAAGCTCAACAAACACCTAAACAGAATGGGTATTTGTAGCATAACGACTTGCAGATTCTGTAAGGAGGAGGAAGGAACACCTATTCACCTTCTCCTCGACTGTCCTGCTCTAGTACAGAGCAGGAACAGACACCTTGGTCGCCACGAATACTCATCCACAGAGGAAATTCGTGGCACCAACCCCAACCATATCGTTCAATTTATGAGCAGTATTGGGTTGGGGATGATACTCTAGTGCGAAGGAGTCACAATAGATCCTCATGGGTCGCAGTGACGCCAGGGCTATAGCGACCTGCCTTCTTTAATAAAAAAAAAAACTATGAAACAATATAATATTATAGAAACATACTAAACAGTATAATTATTTAAGATACGAATTGCCTCGAAAAATAAAGAATCCTGAAATATTTGTGGAACTATTTTGCACACTTATTTTAACAGTGTTCCAACACTAATAACAAGTAATAAACAATAATTACTGGCATTAGTTTAACGGTACAATGTTATTTTAACTTTTAAGATAACCGTGTAAGTTAAACATAAGGTCCCTTTGTCGGCATGACACTGGCATAAAAAACTCAGTCCTTTGCCATTGTAATATTCAGGTAGATTTGGCGCGAGTTCTTTTAAATTTGGAATGGTCAAACTTTTTCTGAACCATTAAATTTTATAATCTATAATTTGTATGTTAGTTTTAAAATATGTACCTATTTAAATAGTTAAAATAACGGTATTATTTTACTTAAAGTTTGCCGACAACGTGTCTGTTTATAGCCAATTTTAAAAACTTCCACTATTAAGTATAATTAAATAGTATTATTTCAAAGTTGAAATCTATTGTTTAAATATAATCATAATATAATTAATTATTATTATGTAATAAAATTGTTAATAACATTCAAATTAATAGGTAATTCTATAAGTATGCATATTTAATTTAAAATGTTTGTACTTAATTCATAAAATTAAAACTGTCTTTAAATAATAAAAAAATAAGTATCCACAGACCACAGCCGAACATTAATTATCCTCCTCCTTTTTGGAAGTCGGTAATAATCTGCAAGTCAAAACACATCGGAAAATGGAAAGGAAAATATAGAACAACTCGCTGTCCCGGCAAACGTTGCTTTGCCATAATATAATATGTATTTACCATATTATTTTATTGAAGTGACTAAATATGTATGTCCCGTCGCACAAACAATGGTCGCCGTCAATTAACTAAAGACAAATAATTTGCAATAAAATAAAATTGCGACTATAATTAAAGATCTAAGCTATCCTATCTCTCAAGTTGGAAAAAAGCACACATTTAAGAAAAAAAATATTAAAATCGGTTATGTAGTTTAAGAATCCATCGCGGACAAACATCGTGACAGGAGATTTATTTATATTATATTAGATAATAAGGAATTGTGCCGCTACAAACGAATATATTTTCAGAAGTTGCTCCTTTATCGTACAGTATAATAATATTTCATTTAATTCCTTTCGTTAAACGAAGAATTTCCTTTAAATCTAGACCACTTATCTTAATGGTCGACACAAATAAATCGCGGGCATTTTTGAGGAACAATTTTTTCTCGGAGTCGAGCCTGGGAAAGTATGCGGTATGGTGGCAGGACCCACGTGCCCCGCGATGAATGGGCACGGTTGGGCACGGCTAGGGCACGGGCAGGGCACGGGCAGGGCGCGGGCAGGGCGAAGGGACGGGGAAGGGACGCAAGGCTTCTTTCAGGGCAGTACGATCCGACGCACGGAGGCATGCGCGCGCGCGTGTAGTCAGTTTACATTCACGAGTGAGCGCGATAAGGTTAGGATTTTGAATATCGAATATTTTGACTTTTACTTTTTAATTTTAAAATTTTGAGAGGCATTAGAATTTAGATTAAAAAGTTGTTTTTCTTTTTTTTTAATTTCGAAATTGTTTAACAGATAAACAAAGATGTCGCCCGAACCGGCACCATTGTCGAAGACTGCGAAATACAAGAAGATAACAAAACCCCTGTTGGAGAGAAAACGGCGCGCGCGCATCAATAGATGCCTCGACGAACTCAAAGACCTCATGGTTGGGGCATTGGAGGTAAGGATTTTTTACTATCTATGGACAAAAATAGATTTCGTTGTGCATCTTGTGAATAAGTTTTAAGTAGCTTCAAGTTTGAGCTTAAGCTCTTAAACTTTGTGTTTTAAATGGTGTCTGATAATAATTGAAATTTAATCTTTAGTTTAGTTGAGTCAAAATACAGCATTTCATATTTTTTTAAACTGTGTAGACTTAATCAGATTTAGTATTCTGATACACTTAAAAGAAGTGAGAAGCTTAACATTCTTAAATGTTCACATTAAAACGGTAAAGAAACTTTAATGTGTAAGTTTAATCGTTTAATCCACGCATCGAACAAGATCCATAAACAAATACATAATTGTACACACAACCGGTTACTTTAACAACAAAAAACTTAATAGACTTACGGTTAAGGCGAGCCGTAAAAACTAGTTGTTAAATTATGTATGCAGTTGTAAACAATGGTTTATTTTTGTCACCAGATCGACGACGATAACTTGAGCAAGTTGGAGAAGGCGGACATCCTTGAGCTAACCGTGAACCATCTCACCAAGCTGCACCGCCCCAAAGACCCGGTTTTGGAAGCCAAGAAGTTTCAGGCCGGCTTTGGCCAGTGCGCCGCCGAGGCCTGTAGATTCATCATGAACATACCCGAACTAGACGCGAAGGTCAGCCAGAATTTGGTCGGACATCTCTCCAGACTGATCACTTCGCAGCCGCTTTCCATACAAGTTCCGGAGAGACCGTCTTTCTCTCCCCCCGGCTCTCCTTCCTCCGTTCTGTCTGACAGACAGCACTACTACAGCGACCAGGAGCGCTCTTCCTCAGATGCTGAAGACTCAATCTACTCCGAAAACACATCCAGACACTACGCTCGGACCAAACCCGGCCTTCTGACGACGGTGGACAAAGTACCGCATGAGGTGAACAGGAACTACTTCAACAGAGTCCCCGTGGAGGCGAAAGACATGATCCTCCAGAAGATAAGGCAGCACATCATGGATAAGCGAGGGAACGACGTAGCGACGGACCAACACGAGCAAGCAACTTACGAAGACAGATACAGAAATGACGCAATCCACCCAGAAACATATGCAAATGATACCTTGGATTTACGAAAATATAGGTCACCTACCAAACCTGAAGTGGCGATACCACGAGTGTCTCCAGAAATACCAGAGAGGAAACCCGAGCCACCTCCGGAGCGCGAGCTAGCGATGGACTACAGCAACCTGCCGCCCAAGAAGAAGAGAAAGCTGATTGAATACCAGGAGTACAAAAAACAGGAGGAGGCGAAACGGATTTTCGAGCAAAAAACGGAGCGACCGCCGACGGAGTACCACGCCGTCCGACAAGAGGACATGAGACACAAGTTGTACAATCAGCCGAGAGAATGGGAGCGCCACTATTACCAACAAAGGGGCAACTCACCCCCCGCCGACGAAAAATGGAGACCCTGGTGAAACTATTGTGATAATTCTCTTCCAAGAAAGCTTTAATTCGTTATACGTGCCTTATAGTTTAAGATTTTTATTGTGAATTTACTTTGGACAGTATTTTTGTAATACTCCTTTGTAGTCGTTAGTTGTTTAATGTTTATGCTTAATTGAATAGTATTATTGTATAGTGCCATGAGTTTGATCTCGATGTCTTCCGAAATGTAGTTTTGTATTACATTAATATTATTATTGTGATTGTGATTACCTATGACTTAAAATAACACACATATTACACATGATTTAAAATAATATTTTCTTTCATTTAAGTAAGTACCTTAAATAGATCTTATCTTTCTGATGATAATAATTAATAATAGGTACCATAGATACTTAATAAAAATTATTAAATTTCAAACTCAGAACCCTCTAATAAACGGTTCTATTTTAGAATTATTAAGTATTATGAGCAAAATTAAAATAGGTACTAGTACGATTAGTTGAGGCCGTCCCCCGAGCAAACGACCTTGGCCATACATTTGCCGCGTTGCCGAGATCGCACCAAACCCTATTTTTTTACTTGTCTTAGTTCAAAATTGTCCTAAAAAAAATTTAAAACGGGGAATATGTAGTTTATGATATTGTCGATCTATTGGCGTGTTTTTCAAATAAAAATAATTAGTAAATACTAAGGAGATGCTGAATGTATGCTTGAATTTTAACAAATTGGCTTTACTTTGGAAGCTGATATCATAAGTATAATTAACAAAAATAGAAAATTTAAAACGGCGAAAGGAATGTTGATACACTGAAGATTATTGCTGTATTTTTATTATAACTTTGTAGCTTTCAAATTATGAGTTTATAAGGCTTGAAATACGGTAAATTACGATATCTCCGTAAGGAATGCCCTTAAGTGATTACAATATTAAATCATTATCTCCATGCCAAACTTTATAAAATTATAGTTCTTACCCCTAACAGAGGTCTCCGACTGAAAGACAGGTTAATACGCTCATACCCTACAGGAAAAGTAGATTTTCCTGTGTCTTAATTTTACAATAAGGAAATGAGCATGACATATTTTTTTATACTTAATATTAGCAAGAAACAATAATAATAAACAGGTACTTACTCACTCAAATTTCAAAATCAATTTCTAAAAGTGATTTTAGCTAAAAGTTTTCTTTTGATTTTCGAATACGATAAATTTTATAAGACTACGTAATTATTAGAATATATTAAAATTTTCAAGGAAACACGATTCAGCAAACAAATCTCTTATCTCGCTTTTCAAAATACCTACGACTTTTCATGCTAAAATATTGCCTGATCAACTAATTTCTTTGCAATACTCATGGACCGATGCTTTTTTGAAACAAGTAGCGACATCTGTTAAGCATTCCCTAAAAAAATACATTGCCATAGTGACATCTATTGTACTGAATTATAACGAAATTCAGTCGCTTGTCTGTATTGCGCCATCTATTAATGGAACTATTAAACAATGTAACTTGCAATGTTGTTTATATCTCTAACCGCTAGATGGCAGTTTAATAATATATAATCGCCATCTATTTTCCAATTTTGGAATTAATAGTTGTTCTACTTAGCACAAGGTGACAGCACGACTGCATACGATGTTTAGTTTTGTTTTGCAAAGCTATCAGTCAATAGATGTCGCTACTTCATGACATGTGTTTTATGAGCCGTAGTATTTCTGACAGGTAGTGGGGAACACAAAAACAACTTTACGCATTCATTCATCCAACGACATTCATAGTCACGCCGGCTCGGCGGCTGGACGCGTGATGATTGGCGCGCGATAAACGAACTTATTCGAATTTCAAATCGATCTGACATTTGAACGGTTGACAACAATATTTTTGATGGATGTTTTGTGGTGTTTTATGTATTTTAACGATGAATTATAATTGTGAAGTGATGAGTGATGTTTTGATGTGTGTTGGGCGATGCTAGTGGGTGAGCATACGCCGGCACCGCGGGTGGTGGCCGGCTTGCGAAAACTACGGCCGGAGCTGACTCCGGGCCCCGTGCCTACGCCAGCTGATCCCAGTATTAGAGTATCAGGTAGGCTATGGAACAGAAACCGAAGGAAGAATATTTTGAAAATAACCATGAAAATTACAAACATTTTACACACTTTGATGACTATAAGATGATTAAACAGATGAGTAAATAAGCAGGTTTCTAAAAATTCTATGAATTACATTTTAGAGATACCTAAGTACCTACTTATATTATCAATCTCAATGATGAACTATGTAGGATCTTGGAAACGGCAGAGACAATGCCTCCGCCATAATAGGTAGGTACAGTTTATAGCTAAAATGTGCCAAAGGCATTCCCAAATCCCATCTATGGGCCGGTCTTTATAGTGTATTTTATTGTAAGAAAAATCTAAAATAGCCAACCTAATACTGTAGGGAAATAGTGGTCTGTGCTTATAACTTGTACCTACCTATATTTTAGTTTTTAAAATAAACACAATTATTTAAAACGTCACACAAAAATAAAATAAAAGATTACAAAACCCTCGGATTTGCTGAACACACATGGTGGCACATCTGGTGACCAGCCCAATCAGGTCTTTGGCCGATCTAAGTGATCAGTCATTCACACGCAAAAAATATCATTGTCATAGCGTGATTATGGCCATGATTTGCATCAAAACCAACATAGTCATTACGCAAATACTACAGTAATTTGATCTAACTCAGATTCTAATCATTTTGTTCTGCAAGGAAAAATATACTGGACCAAAAAATGTACGTGACATTTTAATTATTGTTGTTAGCATTGTAACAGCCAATAAAAAGAATGTAAAACTAAAATCCTTAAAAATAATCGCGAAATATTATTTCATGCTACGGTCACGTCATAAAAAAGGTTGAAAAACACTGCGTTAAATAGACCAAAATTTTGCAGTAACCAGAAAAAAACAATAGGTTGATGACCCGGCGCGGTCTTATTTCCAAACAATAAGTTTTTAGTCAGAAAAACAATGCAAAATTTTATTTTTGACCGAGCAGCTTTTCCATACAGGTTTTTAATTTTTATCACTTAACACCATCGTTAAAACCACTATAAGAACACTTAGGGCTTTTTAAAACTCACTAGTATTTAAAGTTCAAACCTTTTGCGGTTCCTTGTGCCCTTTGTTCTTACCCCTGGGCCCTGGGCCCTAAAGAATGCCCTTTACAAAAGGGCTCAGCTGTTTGACCCTAAATCACGCACCATTAGACGATATTTTTTATAAATCGATAAAGAATTTGATATAAAAAATCAAAAGACGACAAAACGATTTTTTTCGGTTTTTGTATCGGGATTTGTGACTTGTAGGACTCAGGTATAGGAGAAAAGTTTATGAGAATGATAAAATGATATGGAGTATGTACATTTAAATGAAAAAATCATAATATTTTATACAATTCGCTACGCTTTTACAATATCTTTACTTTTAAAATAATAAAAATATGATGCAGTAGATGTCAGAAAATACCTAACAACACATAGAAAATAATAAAAATAAATCTAAATAATACAAATTAAAGATGCCACTTCAAATAAATTAACAAACAATTATTACAGCATTGTTGCTAAGCCGATTAGAATGCAGTTCAATTAAATAATCGGGCTTTTAAATGACAAACGACGTAATTACTTAATAGCCTGTAAGGGGCCGTACATAAAATACGTCACACTAAAATTAACTATTTTTGACCCCCTCCCCCCGGTTGTCACGCTGTGTCACACTTTATGTGACCCCCCTGTGATGTGAAAATATTATGTTGGTTTCTGTTTGTCTGTCAGCCACGTCACTATAAACCGTTAAACCATTTTTAATGAAATTAGAAAAAGAAGTGCTCTGACTCCCGGAAAATGACGTACAGAATAGTTTGTATCGAAGAAAATCTTATTGGTGCGCAACGCTAGTAATATATTATACCTAAGACCTAAGTTATAACTGATAAGTCAATGCTGCGCAACGTATGCAAGCTATTTGGCGATAAGGATAAAGGAACAGAAAATCTTAATTCTTAATCTTTGTCACCACTGACCGTAAAGAGTAAAGACCGGTCTGACCTTCAAAAAGTTTACAAATCAAACACTACAGACAAACGTCACGTACAAACCTTGTTAAAACAAATGTTTCCTTATCAAATATTGAAAAATATTGAACAAATGTGTAGATAGTATGTATGAGATACGTATTGTTTGGTACTTGGTGTTATCTGAAACTTAATTCAAGCAAAAAGTTGCTTATCGCACGAAAACCGTATATCTATCTTTGGTCTAAATTACAAAACTAAATTACAGATACAAGTTTTTTTGTACATGTGGGTCCTTCGATCAAAATATAACATTATATTTAAATATACATATTTAATAATATAATCTGTGTGGGTCAATTATATTATTATGTACTAGATGATGCCCGCAACTTCGTTGCACCAAAATTCGTTTATCGCGCTGGAACCGTACATTTTTCCGGGATAAAAACAATCCTATGTCCTTTCCCGGGACTCAAAGTATCTCCATGCCAAATTTCAGCAAAATCGGTTCAGCGGTTCGAGCGTGAAGAGGTAACAGACAGACAGACAGACAGACACACTTTCGCATTTATAATATCATAGTATATAGTATATATAGTATAAGTAAGGAGTAGTATGGATGTGGAAAACGGAAGCGTCAATTAACTTTCAGTCAAACTTTGATACACTTCTTCCGTTCATCTCAAGTTTGACTAACAACAATGCAACAAATTGTATATTTTCAATTTTGACCTACGAATAATAAAAACTGGAAAAGTTAGAAAGAAAACGTTTCCTTAATAAGTATTTGTAGTATTTGACAGCAAAAATTGTATGTAAGTAGTATAATTGACTGTAAATAAATTGAATAAATTGATATAATGCAGATATTGTACAATTTTCCCCTGTTCTGCTGTCTACGAAAAATACGAAAGCCCTCTGCAGGTTACTGCTCTACATTTTGAAGCAGTTTTGGCTCTTCAGGCTGCCTTTCCATCAGAGCTGAGCGGAGCTGTGTTGCGAGGAATGTGTTTTTGAAAACCAATATAATCGCTTCATTGACATGACTTTGCCATGACATCGCTCAGCGCGGCGATTCTATTGGTTCTCAAAAACACATTCCTCGCAACACAGCTCCGCTTAACTCTGGTGGAAAGACAGCCTTACAGCTGAAGAGCTAAAACTGTTTCAAAATGTAGAGCAATACCCTGCAGATTGATTTCGTTGCTTGTTCGTTGCTGTTGCTTATGTTGTCGTGATCACTTTAATAGATTTGTATGCGGACAGTTTTAATATCGTCGCGCACGCAAACCTCGCTTAGCGCTAACTCGTTACAAACGTGATAGGAAAATTGGCGATATTGCTCAAACTGCTCGACCTGTATCACTTCTGTTAAATATACATCGTCATCATCAGCATCATTTTGTGTTGCTGACTGCTGTATAGTTCTGTTCTCAAAAAGTTTTCAAAGGACGTCTATATGAAAATTTTATCTAAGGGCTAGCCTCTGCCTGTTACTTAAACGTTCACGCCTAAATCATTAACCTATCAAGCCCCATAAGATCACCGGTGATCGCGACAACAATAGAATAACAATAGATTTCCGAGAATCCGCGATCGAAGGATTAAACAATTTGTAAACAAATGTTCATATTTTTACATTGTACATACATATTTATTACGTACGAATGTACATATTATTTTTACATCGTACATTAATATGTACATTGTAAGTTCATAATTTTCAAGTAGCAGGGAAAGGACATTGAAATAGTTTTTATCCAAAAAAAATAAAATTAACGGTTCCCGTGCGATTATTTTCGGCATAGCCGGCATAACAAAGTCGCGAACATTATGATTTTCCTAACTTTTCCTTCAAACATAGCGACAATCTCGTGTGTTGGCGGAAACGTATTGCACAAAACCTTTTCGCCTTGATTCTCGAGGCCACAGAGTTTTAGAATGTCAGCTCCAGTCAACTATGCGAAAAAATGGTCTGTTTAATGTTTATAAAGACTGTTTCCTTGCAAGATTTAACTTCGTGTTTAGGTTGCCCACACAAATAGCCGAAAAAAGTTTTGTTCTTTTCTGACAAGCCATATTTCTATGGCTGGCAAGTGGCAAGAACTGTTTATATCTATACCATAGTATAGCTGTTGCAGTATTCAAGTTCTATGGATTTTTTTAGTAAATAGTATTCTAATAAAATCTGTGAAATCGACAAACGTCAAGAGGTAACAGACTAACACACTTTGGCAAAGAGCAAAGTAATAATAATAATAATAATAATAATATCTACGGACGCATCGTCTACATATACAATGTTAGAGGGCCAATGGGCATTGTCCAAAAAAAATTACATGTACTTTTTATATTTTTTTTCGTTAAAATAGGGTATTTTAAGAATATGAATTCAATAATTTTGAAATTCATTGGTTAGTTATTAGTTTTTTCTCAATAAATTTTTAAAGTTTCGCTCTGACGTCATCATCGGCGGCCAATTGACCTCTGCAGAATGTTTTTTTTCCTTTGAATCTTATTTATAATGGCTGGTTCGTCAAATACAAGTTCTCATTATGTGAAAGCTGATACGAAAAGCTTACCAAAAGTTCGAAACGTAATGTTGGTCGAATTTATTGCTAATTTAACGCCATTGAAGGTCGAACTAAGGTTAAACATATTTGTTCAAAAATATAAGTAACTAATGGGTATATTTTTCGTTTATATACAGAAAAACGATCACTGACCTTATTCCTCGAAATGTTTTTGTAATGAGCAAAATTAAAAAAAAATGGACAATCCCCATTACAGAGATTTTGCCGCTCGTGCACACTTTGCTCTACTTTTGAAGTATCCTTAATATACATAATTATAGTTAATGCGTAGTTAATGGTTAAATTCAAAGGTTTACCTTCCTTGTATCATTGTCACGGTCACTCAAGGTCAATTAGTATTTTGCTGCGTTGTTTCTCGTTGTAAGGTCGAGGAAATGAAGTAGTCAACAACTTTAGGTCAATGAACTGAGGTATCGTATTTAGGTAACTTGGTTATTCGAAATAATTGCAATAAAATTATTTAATTTTTTTGATTACGAGCTACGACCTCAAATTTAATCAAGATGTATTATTTAAATTTCATAAGAACCTACATAGATGCAAAATTTGTTTTATTACTGTAGGTACTATACTACAATAGAATGAATAATTATTTTTTTCTGTATAGTGTATATAGTAACTTACTTCAGGTTTTTCATAACGACTGAATAATATTATTTTATCATTTTTAAAAACCTGTATTTTCTTAATCCACAGTTCAAGTTATTAGTTATAACTCAGATATTATTAAGCTTCAGTCTTACTACACCGTACCTACCGATTTTCCACGGCGTATCGGATATTACAATTAATAGTCCTGAGAAACTATAATTATTACAATATTATCATGTATCTCATCTCTCTAAACCACCAGCAGGCCACTAAACTCTCATCTATCCTACCATCAGCTAACTGTCACCCCTCTTTCCAGGTGTCCTCCGCCAGTATTACAACGACGATGACGTATCGTGGGCGTGGGTGCGCGCCGCCGTCCGCGGCGGTTGTCTGCTCGCGTGGCGGGACGGGACGCTGCCCCGGCGGCCGGCAGCACGGCTCCCGCTGCGTCACCTCCACCTGCGAGCCGCGAAGCTGCCCAACGCCTTCCAGTTGTCGCGGCTACGGGACGACACTTCGGTCGCAACGTTTCAGGTGGGTTTCGGTAGGACAAATAAGAGGTGTTTCGTAGGGCAGCTGAATAGCAAGTAGCTTTGGTAGGACATATGAAAGGTGTTTCGGTAGGAAAGCTTAACAGCAGGGTGTTTCAGTAGGACATTTAAATTGAGACGAATTGGGACGGGGTCTTTCAGTACGACATCACTGTGAACTGATGGAGTTTTGGTAGGAAGTCTTTAAACATTAGGCCGTAATGTGTATCGTCGTAAAATATGAGGGACGTTTTAGTAGGAACTAGGACATCTGATTATTATCAGGGTATTTCGGTAGGATATTTAAATGGTGACGTATTTTGGTAGCACTAGACAATTTAACAAACAACATGTTGGCTGACGTTGTTGAGTTTTGAGTTTTGACCCATCGCGATCAGAATACATTAGGTAATTAAAGTTAGTTAGATAATTATTTTTTGACAAATATAATCACGATGTAGTTTTGTTAAACTTAGGCTCTATTAAGAAACTGCATTCATCCATCAAGCCCCGTACGAGCACCGGTGATCGCGACAACAATAGAATACAATAGCAATTCCTAGAATCCACGATCGAAGGATTAATGTTGAACAAAGCTGCAAAACTACAATGACTTAGGTCAATTATCCAGGTACATAAGTAGGTTAGTCATTAAATTCCTATGTTGGATATTACATGATACAACGTGATACAACTATGCAGATTATCATATTGCACATTACGTGTTGACATTGTAATGTGATATTTCACGGCCGTCGACAGCCCTTGGCTGTGTAGGACAAACCATCGGTGCAGGATTACTAGATGCACTAAAGCAGCTATAGGTACGCAACATACCACCCGTCGGGACTTTATCAGTGGCCCGCGTAAAGTTAAACCTATTTGAAATTCACGGCCACCGGCAAAGTAGTGCAAAGTCGTGATTATTTTTAAATAACGTAAGTAACAGGAGCATCCATTGGAACTCGAGTTCTTTCGGGCTGTTACATCCCTTGAAAGTTAATAGAAACGATGACAAGGTGCTGATGCAGCATCAGCTCCCACTCATTCCATTCGGTTAGCCAGACGGGAGCGCAGTTCAGTGTCAACCTCGGGCCAGCGCGGACGTTTTCTTAACTTCGTAATTTCTTAGTGTAATAATTTTCAAAGTGTGTTTTACAGATAAAATAAATTTCCTTTTTTTAAAAAGGTTTTTGAAAATCCCGTATTAACATTGGTGGCAGCGGTGGGATTCGTAAATCCCCGATCCGCCCGAATACGCGTCCGAAAATCCTAAAAATCCTAAAAAGTGAAAAGTGAAAATCTTAGCATTAAAGATACGTAGAATAAACGTTGATCCGTATCTCCCGCTTGTTCCCGTGATCTGAACTCCTTCATTTCCAAAAACATTTAAATTCCAAAATAAATAAAATATATTTCAAAAAAAAAATTATCCAAATCCTAATCTTAATCGTGAGTGTGTTCCTGTCATCATCATCACCCCTGTGTCCACTGTGTCATAAGTGGTACCTAGCTGCGGGCCAAGTCAGCCCGAGAGCGGTATCCAGCACCGACCAGTGAGGTGACGAGTTTCCTGTCGACGATCCAGAAAAAGTGTGAAGTGGAAAGTGTTAAAAAAATAAATAAATCCATAAGTGCATAGTGATTAGTGATATTAATCCAAATATTCGTTATCCCGATCGAGACCTCCGGTGAGCATGCAACGAGTCGTCCCCGTTATCATCGCCGCCTACGCACTGTGAGTCAGCTTGAGTTATTGTTAAGGTTCACTGAGACATTCTAATTTAGTTTTAATTTACAAAATGTCGAAAGCTACTAAAGACGGTCTGTCATTAAATATTCCTGAAGCCGGTACGTCCGACGAAACGAGACCTAGTTCCCCAAAAGGGGGCCGGAAAGGAGTTGCTCCGAATATAGAAAAGGTTGAGTTAGACCTCAGCACCTTATTTAAATTTATTAAAACATTCGATGGATCCAGAGAAAATGTAAACTCTTTTATAATTAATTGTAACAACGCCTATGATTTAGCAACAGAAAATCAAAAACCAATACTATTCCGCTTTATTTATAGTCAACTACAAGGCAAAGCCGAAATAGCCTGCTCCATAAAAGATTTTACTAATTGGGGTCAACTTAAAGACTTTTTACGGAACCAATTTTGTGAGCGCAAACATCACGCGCACATACTGATGGACCTCCAAGAGTGTAAACAAGGCTTAAATGAAAGCGTAACTCAATACGCGTTACGAGTTGAGACTTACCTATCTCAACTGCTTACAGAAATAACTTTATCTCAATGCACCTTACGCGAACTCCCTGGTCGTTCAGCGGCTATGGAAGACTTGGCGCTCCATCATTTCTTGATAGGATTACATCCCCGTATCTCCAATATTGTTCGATGTAGAGATCCCAAAAATTTAAATCAGGCCGTAAATATCGCTATTTCTGAGGAGCGCATACAACAAAGCATTTATAAACGTCCTCAGACAACAAATAACTCTAATGCTCATTCGAACAATAATTATAATTCATCATCATCACAATCCTTCCGACCATCAGACACATCTCGTAGAGTTTCTTTTAGGAATGATAATTTTAGGCCTAAACCACATTTTAATAATAATCAAAATCCTAATTCATCATCATCAAAAGATGCACCATTTTGCCGTTATTGCAAAAAATCCGGTCATGTACTAGAAAATTGTAGCCTCCGAGAATATAACAATAATAGGAGGATGCAAAATCAGCCATTTACTCCGAATAATAACCAACGTCCAAGAGTTAATTATGCTGAAATAAATAGTGATGACCAAGGTACTGACGAAGTAGACGGAAATTTAAACTAACTTTTGTCCCGTCTAGGTATCGCGCGGGGCAAGTTCCTTCAGCCAAAGTCGATACAAAATTTCAAAAGACCAATGGACAGGGTAACCAGCCCCAAATTCACGGTCTCTCTTCCCATATCGAAAAGACCAATGGACAGGGTAACCAGCCCCAAACTCACGGTCTCTCTTCTCATATCAAAAGGACCAATGGACAGGGTAACCAGCCCCAAACTCACGGTCTGCCTTCTAGTATCGAAAAGACCAATGGACAGGGTAACCAGCCCCAAACTCACGGTCTCTCTCCTCATATAGAAAAGGTCAATGGACAGGGTAGCCAGCCCCAAACTCACGACCTTCCTAACCAAAAAAATAAATCCTGCGAAAAAGAAACTAATAAAATTTATGAAATCCTTACTAATACGAGATACTTACCTTATATTAAACTGAAGACATCTGTAAATGAAAAAGAACTTACCTTCCTCGTAGACTCTGGAGCATCCTTATGTTTGATAAATAACAACTCTATTATGCTTAAACCAAATATCTGCAATGAAGAAAATGTCACGGTTAAAGGAATTGATTCAGAAAATAATTCATTAAAAAGTATTGGTCACTTTAATTTACAATTACAATTTAATCCTAATGTAAAAATTGCACATACCTTTCATATTTTTGATAATATCGATATCCCTTATGATGGTATAATAGGTAATGATTTGTTCCTAAAATATGATTGCAAAATAAATTATAAATCACAGTCGTTAGAAATTAATAATTTTAGTGCTAAGTTATCGTTTGATGATCCTTCTTATGTTATTGAACCCCGATCAGAAAAAGTAATTGAATGCTCAGTTGATAATCCGGAAAATCTAGAAGAAGGAATAATATGTGATCAGCACATTTCCAATTTACTTCTGATATCAAATTGCTTAGTAAAAGTAAAAAATAATAATAGAGTAAATTTAACAGTCCTTAACATGTCCGAGAAACCTGTAACTATAAAATCAAACTTGTTATTAAAAATATATAAAATTAATACAAACGAAATAATAAATATTAGCAGAGATCAAAGTAGTCTCGAAAGGAAACAACAATTATTAAATCTTTTACGAACTGACCATCTTAATTCAGAAGAAATAAATTGTATACATGACATTTGCAGCCAATATTCGGACATATTCCACTTACCGGGCGATCAATTAACTAGTACAAATTTAGCTCAACACGAAATTCGTACATCATCTGACCAACCTATTAATGTAAAGTCATACCGTTTTCCGGAAATACATAAACAGGAAGTTGAAACCCAAATAAATAAAATGTTAGATGAAAATATTATAAAACCTTCTAATTCACCATGGTCCGCCCCTATCTGGGTTGTGCCAAAAAAACTTGATGCCTCTGGAAATAAGAAATGGAGAATTGTAATAGATTACCGAAAGCTCAATGATATTACCATTGGCGCAGCTTATCCAATTCCACAAATTAATGAAATATTAGATCAATTAGGCCAGAGTAACTATTTCACAACCCTTGATCTCGCATCAGGCTTTCACCAAATTGAAATGAAACCTGATGACGCAGCAAAAACTGCTTTTAGCGTTCCACAGGGCCATTTCGAATTTAATCGAATGCCTTTCGGTTTAAAAAATGCGCCTGCAACTTTTCAAAAGGCAATGAATACAGCTTTATCGGGCTTGCAAGGACTGCACTGCTTTGTATATATTGATGACATTGTAATATATTCACACGACTTAGCAAGTCACATAAAAAAATTATCTTTAGTGTTTGATAGGCTCAGACATTTCCATCTCAAACTTCAGCCTGAAAAGTGTGAGTTTCTCCGTAGGGAGGTATGCTATTTGGGCCATATTATTAGTGATGAAGGCGTGAAGACAAACCCTAAAATAATTAAAGCTGTAGTTAACTTTCCAATTCCTAAATGTCCCAAAGACATTAAAAGTTTTCTCGGATTAGCCTCTTACTATCGTCGTTTCATACCAGATTTCTCAAAATATGCAAAATCCCTTACAAATTTATTAAAAAAGGATGTACCCTTCGTATGGACTAATACCCAACAATTAGCTTTTGAACAGTTAAAATCGAAATTAGTTTCTGCTCCTGTCCTTATATATCCTGATTATACAAAACCATTTTTGCTAACGTGTGACGCCTCAAATTACGCCATTTCCGCCATTCTATCACAGGGTGAAGTTGGTAAAGACAGGCCAATTGCCTATTCCTCAAGAACGTTAAACAAAGCAGAAATAAATTACACAGTAACCGAAAAAGAGTGTCTAGCAATAGTCTACGGAACAAAAGTATTCCGCCCGTATTTACTTGGTCGCCGTTTCAAAATTATAACAGATCATAAACCGCTAAATTGGCTTTTTAATTGCAAAGACCCAGGTTCCAGATTGGTCCGCTGGAGATTAAAACTTGAAGAATTTGAGTATGAAATCCATTATAAGAAGGGAAAGATGAATACCAATGCTGATGCTCTGTCTCGGTACCCCGTAAATATAACCCAACCTAAAAATTTTATTAATGTCCTAGGAGATAATGAAACACCTGAGGCCCCTCCTGTCGTACTCCAACCTGAAAATATACCTTTACCTGAAAGTCCGGGCCTACCAGAACTCCCACACTTAGATGAATTCTTTGAATTACCTGATGAAGTCCTTCAAAATCCTGAAATTCCAAACGAAATAATCCCGAGTCCTAGTATAGACTTACCTTCACCCGACGAATCCTTGAGCCATAGGGATACGTACTCCGAATACTTGAAAAAAATAAATAATACATTATCTACGTCCAATGTTAAAATCTTAGAATATAATGAAAATTTATTAAAAACAAAAGTCAAATCAATTATTATACCTACCTCTATAGATCTTGATGAGTCCAATACATACGTTGAAGAGATCTTTAGTAATACACCAGAGTCAGCTCTAATTCGAGATCGTGAAAGAACTTTACATTCATTTTTAAAATTTACCACTAATGATATTAATTATTATTTTCTATTCGTAAAAGTTTATTATTATGATAAAAATACTTACGAGGACATTTTCATGAGCCTTCAAAACCTTAGAGACGAGTTAGTTGTCAAGGGTATAAAAGAAATAAGTATTACTGACTTTAAAAATCCCTTCGATAGTCATAATTTTTCCAAAATTTACAATATGTTCATGTATCTTTTCAATAATAGTGATATAACTATTCATATATACAAAAATATTTTGATCTATCCTACAATGTCTGAAATTCCTAAAATATTAAAAGAAAATCATAACATCCCTATCTCCGGTCACTTAGGATCGAATAAAATGCTAAAACGCATTCAAGAGAAATATTATTGGCGAAGTATGCGTAGTGACGTAGAAAATTACGTTAAAAGGTGTGAATTGTGTCAAAGTAATAAAGCTCTTCGTAAATGTAATCGTGCACCCATGCAAATTACCACTACGTCAACTCAACCATTTGAAAGAGTAGCCTTAGATATAGTAGGCCCACTTCCCGAGGCCGGTCCCGCTAAATTAAAATACATACTCACCCTTCAAGACGACTTAACAAAGTACTCAGCTGCTTATCCAATTTTTAATACTACAGCCGAAGAAACATCGGAATGTCTAATACATTTTATTTCTCAGTTTGGCATCCCAAAATCTATCCTGACAGACCAAGGTACAAATTTTACCGCCGAATTATTTAAACAAACTTGTACTTTTCTTAAAATAAAACAACTGTGGTCAACGCCATACCACCCGCAAACCCAAGGCGCCCTGGAAAGGAGCCATTCTACTCTAAAAGAGTATTTAAAATCATTCATTAATGAAAATCAGAATAATTGGCATAGATATGTTTATACTGCAATGCTAACTTATAACACTTCTATTCACTCAACAACAAATTTCACTCCGTATGAACTCGTATTTGGTCACAAAGCTATTATACCGACATCTATATTTGAATCGTCTTTGGAGCCGACTTATAATTCTTATGTAAGAGTTTTACAACAAAGATTAAAACTTTCCAGAGAAAAAGCTATCGAAAATATCCTAAAATCAAAAAATATATCCAAAACTTATTACGATAAACATTCTAGGCCGGTAAAATATAAAGCAGGTGACATGGTATATGTTAAAAATCATCTTCGTCTCCGTAAAGCATTATCACCAATCTGGAAAGGTCCATATAAAGTCGTAAAAATAAATGGTAACAATACACTTACCTTACTCGTAAATCGAAGACACGTTAAGTACCATTATGATGAGGTCAAATTGGCTGAAATCGATACCTTATAATAATAATAAATATTCCTATCTTAAATATAAAATAAAATATAATTAGCCTAAAGAAAATTATTATATTCCAGGTTTGGCGTAGCAAGAGTTTGCGTTTTCTCATGGAACATGATACAACCGATAAATAAAAGTATCGGTATGTACTTCGATCCTGTCGGTATAGTTAAAGTCTCTGACGATCAGCTCCATGTCTTGGTCCCTGTAGATATTGGCTATATAAAGCCGCATATTGAAAATATTAAAAACTATTTAGACTCCGCTCAGACTTTTTGTAATTTTAATTATAGTTTTAATTTTACTAATTGTAAAAATCATTTAAAACCATTGTTAGTTCGCTATAATGGTATTCTGAGAGATTATAGTGCCATCTCTCACTTAACTTCCGATAGAAATAAGAGGTCAGCATGGTTTGCCGGTGTCGGTACTGTATTTAAACAAATAATTGGAACTATGGATGAAAACGATGCTATTCGATATAATAACGCCATTCAAACATTGAATTCTTCGAATAAAAAACTTGCATCCTTAATAAAAGATAATATTTTAATTACTTCCTCAGCCTTCGAAAAATATAATAAAACGTTAAAATCAATCGCTGAAAATGAGTTCCGTTTGAATAGCGTTATTGACTATTTAAGTAAAAATATGATAAATGTTGAATTAGAAACTAAGTTTAATGAACTGTATGAAGAACTGTCTTCTGCTATTTTTACTTTGTCATTTAGAGTAGAGAATTTAATTAATTCTATAATGTTTGTGAAAAGCCACTCGATTCACCCATCTATCTTAACTCCAAAACAATTTTATAATGAACTTGGAAAAAATATTAAAAATCTTCCAAGAGATCAGGAATTACCCCTGAATCTAAATTTGAATAATATTCATAATATTATCGACATGGCTAAATTATCATGTTATTATGTAGAAAATAAGATTGTTTTCGTTATAAGAATTCCTTTAGTTTATAGAATAGAATATAGTATGTATAAACCGTTTCCACTACCAGTATCACATGATAATGTCTCCCAATCATATGCTATGATTGCTCCTACTTGTAAGTACATAGCCATAAGCAAAGACAAGAGTTTTTATATATGTCTTAAAGATTTTAGTAACTGTGTAAAAACCATAAATTCTTGTTATATATGTGATCATACAGATATAGCTTCAGTAGTAGATACACCTATCTGTGAAACCGAATTATTATGTAAAATTTATAAGACACTTCCAAAACAATGTGAGATCAGGTTTATTTATGGACAAATTGATATTTGGCAAGAGCTTGAAAACAATAAATGGCTATTTATTGAAACTCAACCAGTAAAAGTAGACATTGAGTGTCCATCTCAAATTTCCCAACGTAAAATAATTGGAACGGGCGTATTAGATTTACAGATAGAATGTAAAGCCTATTATAAAAACAAAGTATTTACATATAAACCATATTTAAATTTAACTATTAAATCAGTTTCACCAGATTTTAACCTCATTGATGATCCTTGCTGTAATTCTGAAATATTAAATAAATTAAAGTCAAAATTAGTTCCTTTAAAATTACTTGATGTTAATTTAGAAACACTCCCTGACATTGCTAGTAAACAAATAATTACCGAACTAAACAAAATTATAAATAAACCTGACCCACTCTTACAATATGACTCCCATTTACCTGTCTTAACGTATTGTATAATTTTAATTATTTTAATTTTTATTATTTTTAAGCTATATCAAAGGTTAAGAAAACGTTCACCGCGAATTAAAAATCGTGAAATAGAAGCAAGTAATATACAGACCGAATCTCCTGATTCTGTCTCTGCAACGGAAGAAATTCCTTTGCCTCAGCTCAGAAGAGCCCTTTAAAACTTACCCTTACCGGTAAGTTTTATCTTACGCGGGGGGTTGTTACATCCCTTGAAAGTTAATAGAAACGATGACAAGGTGCTGATGCAGCATCAGCTCCCACTCATTCCATTCGGTTAGCCAGACGGGAGCGCAGTTCAGTGTCAACCTCGGGCCAGCGCGGACGTTTTCTTAACTTCGTAATTTCTTAGTGTAATAATTTTCAAAGTGTGTTTTACAGATAAAATAAATTTCCTTTTTTTAAAAAGGTTTTTGAAAATCCCGTATTAACAGGGCGCTTTTCCATGCATGTTGTCTTCCGCGCACGGATCCGATGTCCGGACTCCAGCCGGGCTAGCATACGTACCAATAGAAATACGAAAGTATGGACAAACTGTGGAGATAAACTTAAGGTGCCGTTCCGATCTTTTTTCGTTCTGAAAAATTCAATTAAAATGCCACTTTATGACAGACTAAAGTCCTAAAAATTAAAATAATACTTATCCTACATTATGACATAGACTATAGTCTGTCATAAAGTGGCATTTTAATTGAATTTTTGTCGGTCGCGATTAGCCGCGGTAAAGATCGGAACGGCACCCTAAGTTTATGTCCACAGTTTGTCCATACTTTCGTATTTCTAGGGGTGGCCGTGCTAGCCCGGCAGATAGACTACATAAGATTTCAACAACATTCGTATCTTTCATGCGGACGAAACGCGTGCGGCCGATGACACGTCATGACAGAAGCACCCTATCCTTAAAATATGTTTTTCTATTACTAGTATAATTAGGTAGTTCTGATTGGTCCACTAACTCCAAATGTCATGTCAATGATTGCTGGATTTATCAATAAATTAAAGGTCTTAGTTCATACATAACAAGATTTGCCACCATACTGCATTTTTAATTTATTGATAAGTCCATCAATCATACAATAAAATAGTTTATTGTTTAGTACCCCTGAAAATTTTACTAAAACACATACAGGATTTGGCAGGCGCAACGACGGTACATGTCAATACTCAAAACTGAATCCGCACTGCATATTGCAATTTGCAAATTGCAATATTAGCAGAATAGGGGTACTGACTACTTAACTGATGTTTCCGATTACATTACAACTTTACACCTCATGATTACACGGTGGGTGCACAAAACAGTGTTTGGTTGCACAACTTAATTACTACAGTGTCATGTACGTGTACTATCGTGTGACATGACATGATACGTTTCTTGCTAAATTTTGTAAATGAATGAAGTTGATAAGAAACTCTTAAATGTGGGACAGCCGTTCTTTAAAGGGGCGACTAGCCCAAAATTTTCGATTTTATAATTAATTTTTATACTTGAAAATAAGCCCCGAATTGTTTCATTTCCTAAGATTAGATGCTTACTACTTTATATTTCTCATTTCTGAGGATTTGACCTAGCGGAAACACGATAGAAAGAAATCACAAAGACGCATCTAATTTTCACGAATTTTTCATTTATTGCCATAACCACGCATTGAACTAAGTTAATATTTTAGTATAAAATTCTATCATTGAGAAACTGACCTGGTGGATTTTTAAAATGTTGTATATTTATCGAGTTATTAAGAAAAAACTAACTAGGCCATGATTCCGCGTCGTCCTTTTCACCTGGCATATGAAAGACGGGCGTGAGTGTGAAGAGAGAAGGACGATGTTTGATTTTTTGCGTTAGTCGCACTCTTAATTACTACTCTGTCATGTACGTGTACTATCGTGTGACATGATACGTTTATTGCTAAATGTTATAAATGAATGAAGTTGATAAGAAACTCTTAGATGTGGGACAGACGTTCTTTAACACAACATACGGACTGACTGTATAGTCATATTATAGTGCCTCTTAAAATACCAACTTTAGTATCATTTTAAAATTACACTCTGCGGGGCTAAAATGGTCGCTTTGAAGAATCGTAATATGATCATTATATGATTCATTTTTCTAAAATCGCAAAATGCAACTCTGCTTGCAATTCATTTCTGTATTTTTGTACTGATTTGACATTTGTCAGTTTGACAGTTTAGACAATTCATTTGCTGAATTGATTGAGAGGAATTGCTAAATGTGACCATTTTAGCCCCGCTGGCGTAAGTCGTAACTAATTACCAACTATGTTAAGCTCCTACTACTATTTAGCCATGACACGTCAGCCAAATTTCGCCAACATTATTTTCTTCTTGCCTACAATATCGACACCAATAATAATGGCCCAAATTGTATTTTAACGCGGTAAAAACTAAACACTTTCGTGATATTATCCAGATTACCGCCTTTTTTGCAGATCAAAATAAATTGTTAAGAAATATAAAAGAAATAATTATTATTATCAATATTATACATCAATGGCAAATTCCTGATATTATAATAAATAGTGACCACGTGCCCATTCACCTTCGTATGCAAGTGTTCACTGGCACACATACGAGTACGGCGTGTTTCAAGTTATTTTACCTTACGGCTTCTATCATAATGGTCCTTATGATTTTCGTTAGCTACCACTTTCGGGAATTTTCGCAGAGGAAATTGTTGTTCGTCTTATCAAAAAGAAGCTACTCACGAAAAAGTAGCTAGATAGTAATGAAAAAAAAAATCTGGGGAGCATGTACCATTAAGCAAGTCCATCTTTTTAGTTAATTTTTATATCTTTTATGTTGAAAGAGATAAAATTATCTCAAGGACTTTGTATAATAACTAAGTACCTATATTTTATTATTCGTAACATTTGTCTAAAATGACACTGTATTTTTTGTAGTTTATAGATGATTTTTGTTACAAAAACTATAACAATTTCTCAGAATACTGAATTAATTGTGTTTTTATGTTTACCGTGAAGTTCAATAGGATGTTTGACGTAATGTTTAAAAGTAATAATTATTCTGCTGCATGCTTGACTAATCTCGTTGTTTAGTGATAAATAAGATGTGACAACAAAACATACAAACAAATGGATGGAGTAGTTTTACCTTGAAGTTCTGTGTGAAATGTGAATATTTCTTATGTTGTAGGCAAAACGATTATATTATCAGAGGCAAAATAATTCTGAACAGTCGTTTGTATAGGTTCTTGTATATGGATCTATCCTTGTCTATGGCCTGTCGTCACGAGCGTGCGAAGTGCCAGAGACAATAAAATCATATGTCACACTCGTGTGTGAAAAACAATAGGTAGATTTAATTCTTGGCTTGTCGCGCTTAATGAATGTTTTAGAGACTATTAACCAACAATTAATGATCACTCTTTTTGGAAATGTCTATTGCAATGTTTTTAATTTACAATACGAAACATAATTATTATAAGAGCCAAAGATTTCAAAATCCAAAAGAAAAAATCGGAAAAAATTCCTAGAAGAAAAAGGACGACATTATAATATAATATGTATTAAGTACATGTTTTGTGTTCCCCAAAATTACAAAATAGGCCCCAAATTATACCCAAAGTTTACTACACATCTTCTCCACATCAACTAATATGTATTCTGTGTCCACATGCCAAGTTTATTATAAAAGTACTTCGTAACTAGTAGGTATACGTCTACGTCCAAATTGAATCTGTTGATTGAAGAAACCACATACAAAACTAGAAACAATATAATAGATAGAAATTACACAGTCTCAGAACTCGTTTGCGGATGCAAAATTCGAAAGGAGACCTTTATTTCGCCAGAATCTTTATCACATATTGACGTTTTTGAAAGTTTTTTTGCATAAACCTTTCGGGTTACCTGGACTTACGTAATTCGGTACCGTTTCATAATTAATGCGGATTAAAAATCGTCGCATTTATTTACTAATAAGTCCCTATCATCCATTAACCTAGAAAGGTGGGCTTTCACAATTCGGGTCCTGTCACAAAAACCGGTTTGTGTGTTAAAAGAATCTACGATTAAAGTAACCACTAGAGTACAATATGACGTCTTCAAGACGATCCCCTCAAGAAATTCCGTGAGAATAGACGAGAGTACATCGCGCGTAAATCATTGTCCCTTTGTACTTTATTCTTTAGTGGCCCTATTACCATGAGAAGGGCTAGATAGCGAAGGTGTCGACAGGATATCCCGGGATCAAATGAACAATCGCGACTAGTTTTTGAGGTCAAATCGTCACCCTTCCATCGCGAGGCGGTTGAGCTATTTGCATTTAAATTTTTACGAGCCAACTGATCTTTTTGGATCATATTTACCATCCCATTAAAATGATACTTTTATGACTAGTTGCCAGCTGGTTTCGTTGTCAGTGCAAAAAGTTTGAAATTCGAATGAAATAACGTATTTTTTTTGTTGCAGGCTTGTAACGCGACGGAATACGCCCGGTGGGTGCGAGCGCTCTGCGTCGAGATCCTCGGCCAGACACCCCTCCCTCAAGTGAGATTCCTCGACGTCCTGTCCGCTACGGACACTCGCAGCCGAGAACCAAAGAAAGAGGCACCGGACACGGCCTCATGCCCGCCCCGGCCCCCGCCAAGGGCGAGAAGAAGGCTGATCACGGCTCCCGAGACCTTCGTTCCCCGAAGAGACCACTCCCCGGCCGCCACGGACGAGGGCATCGTCGTAGAAGACGACGACTATGATTCATCGTCCGACCGCAGCCTGGATCTCTCAATGGACGCTCTGAAAAGCATCGACGCGGTCGACGCTCCTCGCAAAGCCGAGATAGTGAAGTGCGACAACTGCAGCAAGCTCAACTCTAGTCCTCAGCACCACACGTTACCTCGAGCTGCGAGAAGCGAGTCGGTGCTCGGGCCACACCGGTACCTGAAGCGCTGGGAGGGTTCAGGGAGGTCCGATAGAAGCAGATACGCGGTAGAAGCGGCAAAGCGGAAGGCGGTCTCTCTTGAAAACCGGGCGCGGTCGTGTTCGCCGAGCGCGCACGAGGTAGTCTCGCAGTATATACCCGTGCGGGAGAGGCGAGCGTTGTTCGAGTCGCTGTCCCAGAGCGGGGGCAGCTTGGCCCGAAGCAGCGAGCAGCTATCGCGGCCTGTTGAGGCTGAGGCGACGCCGAGGCGAGCAGCTTCCTTGCACGACCTGCAGGCGCCTCCAACGCGCTCCGTCAGCGATCTAAGGCAGTTCTTCGAGGCGGTGGCCCGTGGCTCCACCTGCTCCACTCTCCAACGCCAGGTGCTGCCGCCCAGCCCCGTACTCATCCTGCCTCCCTACACCTCGCTCACTTGCGCCTGATCTTTTTTTTTTGTAAATATGTAAATACGGCGTTAACCGCTCCTCCCCAAGTCGCTTGTTTTAAGACTGTTAAAAATATTGTTTTATAGTATAACTAATATAATGAACTTATTATATATTAATAGTTGTTTCATTGCTCATTTGGCACCTCTGGTGCCATGCCTGTTTAGTAAGTATCTATCCGTTGCTGCATTGGCTGAATATAACTTTAAACACCAAAGTATAAACTGCGTATTAATCATCCATAACAATTGATTGCTACAGCCGTTAGTGACCTAATTGCTAGCGGTAAGAAACCAATCAAGTTATGATTTGCCGTCATGCTGCGCTGAAAGGCTGTCGGTATTTTGAACATAGGTCACTGCATTAACGATTGTCCGCTTTATCTAATAAAGTACGTCAATCGCCAACTCTAAGGTTTCGACAAGGTTATTTATACTGCATGGTATTGCAAAACTTGGGCTGGATCGTGGAGCAATTCTGACAGGTATAAATCATTTGAAGTAAGGTAAATAGTTATGTAGATTGTAGATATTAAAGGTGAACGCAGATTTGGCCGCACCGCACGCGCCGCAGTCGCCGCATTTCGAATTCTTCATAGATAAAGAATGTAGAAGTTGCGAAGACTGCGGCGCGGGTAGGTAGGTATGCGAGCTTGCCTATAACTTCATAATATACTCGTAAAGAATTCAAAATGCGGCGACTGCGGTGCGTGCGGTGCGGCCAAGTCTGCGTTCACCTTTAAGCTCAGTCATCGAACACGTACTTTGATCATTGGGATATAAAGAAGCGAAAATAAATCTACGGTGTTCCCATCGCATACTTGTAGAAACAATATAGATTTGTTGGCTTTTAAAAGACATAGTTAAATGGTCAATTTCTGTGTTCCATGACCATTGACCAGGCTTTAACTTTATTCAGATACCAGAATATTTTAATAGATGTTGAAGGAGAAACATTTAGACAAAAATACTACACAGAACCAAGTTTCTAAATCTTTTTCGACAGTGATAACCAGAAATTAGAAACCAGACGCGGCCAAAACAAACTTTCACCGTATTCTCAACTTTTGCCGTTTCAAACAATGTATTCCTTGACGACGGTCAGTGATTCTCAAAAACCTAGATAAGGTAATGTTTGTGCTGATAACAGATGGAACGCTAATTAGGAAATGATGACAAAGTACAATGAATCATTAGACATTATCTACGGACGGAAGCATCCTATGATTTAGTCATATTATAGTTTTGGTATTTTCTCACAATATCAACAGCTGTATCTAAACTTATAAATAATAGTCATTTATGACTTGAAAACCCTTTTGTATGATCAGGTCAGGAAACCCAGGAGTTAGGAGGAGCCAGGAGGACACGCAAAAAGGAAGGTAGGAGTTAGAACTTGGAAGTATGCCTATAAGTAGGTAATATTATATATACAAAAGTGTATTTGTCTGTCTGTTACGTCATCACGCCCAAATTGCTAATCCGATTTTGCAGTATGGTCTATGGAGATACTTTGAGTCCCGGCGAAGGACATAGGATACTTTTTATCCCGGAAAATGTACGGTTCCCGCGCGATAAATGAAAGTTTCGGGCATCCTCTGGTAAAAATATATAATTTAATGGTTTAATAATAATAAATTGAATATTAAAGCTACATTCAGAGCGCTAATTCTAAATGCCATATTGTTTTTATATACCTACTCCAACTTTTAAGTTTTATGCAATTTGCAAGCTAGATGCTTGCAGAGGCAAGAGAAATTTCCAAAAAGTATGTCATAAGTTCATAAGTCATAACTCATAAGCTGCAATATCTAGGCAACAATGTCCATTTTAATTACCAAAAGCATAGAATAATGATCATAAAAACTACTAAAAAACGTTAAAAGTGTAAGCCGAGATCCTACTCTTGTACGCCCTTCGCCCTTTCATTTTGAATAGTCTATTATAAAATACGATACGGACGAATGCAACGGCCGCGGTGCAGTGCCACTTCGACAAAAAATTTAATAAAAAATTAGTTCTTTTTTTAAACATCGTACTGGAAATTCTATACACGGCTAGGCAAAATTACAATATTTTTGGTACAAACTACAAAGTACCTTTGTTAGCATTTTATTAAAAGTATTTAGTAAATAAGCAGCCTTCGATTTATGTTTTAAATTTTGACTCTACTAATAAAGTAGTCTCAGTCTGCTAAAATCTTTATTATAAATTATAATAAAGATAAAAGTAAGTAGTAAAACTTAAAAAGAATACAAATTTAATTAAAATTTTGAATACTACTTGATAATTTAGTAAAAATAAATTTGAAAATAATTAAGATTTAAGATGAAGCGAATATTCCACGAAAATCGTTATTGTAATCAGGGTCGTTTAGATAAATAATTATTATTATGACTATTAACTATTTGCCTACTGTTTACGCTATTGTTATGTAACGATACTAAATTTAATAGTATTTAAAACAACAAACTAAGGAAAAATATAAAGCCCTTAAATCTTTTGACTTTTTTGGCGTAGGTAGTAAGTTTGTTGGGTTTTCATACATTTTCTTGAACTTTTCAAAAAGTATCATCAAAATCGTTTCATATGTGAAGTTACCCGCGAGATTATTAATTAAGACACCTCCTTTCTCCAAGTCGGTTAATAAAATGGTACAAAGTTGTCGAAGGAGCAACCCTAAAGGCTCTACCAAATTAGCAGCTGGAATGCGGTCGTGTCCAATGAAAGCTACCTCACCTGATAATTCTAGCCCGAAAAAAAAGAAAAAAAGTAGGAGAAAAAAAAATAAAGGCGCCGAAGGTTGACAGGTAGCGCTCGGGGACTATATAAAGTGGATTATAAATAAAATCAATGTATAGCATGACCATCAATCAAAATTTTATTTATTATTTAATTTTATTTAATATACAAACAAAAGCTATAATAAAATCGAAGTTAAAATAAAATTAAGTAATAAATAAACAAAATTAACTGATACAATAAATACTAAACTATAATAAAAACTAAATATAAAAAAGATTGTCATCCAGACTGCTGCCTTTAGGGAGAGTGCCTAGAATACTAGCGACATTGCCCCGCTGTAAAGCCAGGCTTAATCGCTGGCCAAAATACGCTCCAGCCCTCTGGTCACCCGTGCGTTCTATGAGGCGAGATGAAATCAAATTAAAAAACTTTTTCATATCATCCCCCCATGGGCCTAACGTTTCAAACGCAAGCGGCAAAAATATGTAGTCACGGCATAAAGACACATATTTTCGCCGCTTACGCGTTTGCGCTTCGGACGCCGCCGCACCAGCCGTCACTGATGTTCCATGTAAGTAGGAGGCCGCCTGTGTGTCCCACACCAAGCACCTCCCACCTTTCCATGGAACTAATGTTAAACCGTCGGGTCTCTTGCCATCATCACGAGCAATACCATTCGGCTCTAAGATAGCCGGGACGTTGATGGAAACAAAAGCCCGACGCACAACATCATTCAACGCTGCGTGGCGCGATAGACGACCAGCGCACCGCTGGCAAGAAAGCCCATGGTGACCCAGACGATCTACCATAGATCCACCAGAGCAGCAGTGTGGATGGTTTGTTGGCAAACCTAGTCGCAGACTGATGGCAAGGGAGAAGGTCGTATTGTCCAGCAGCGTGCCTAAATTTGGGGATGGAAGTGCTTGGAGCCAGAGTCCAGATTCCCAAGTTGCAGCAGCAAGAAGGCGGGCTCGCTCAGCCGCGTCGGAACTAGTATTAACTAGCTTATCAAATACAACACGGCAAAGCGGCTCATCCCAAAGACGCTGCAAACATATGTTGGCTGGAACGGCCCCATTGGCACTAGCTTCTCTCCAGGCCTCTAAGACTTCATCATAATACGGAAAATCAAAATTGCCAAGAGAAGGGGTAAGAATTTGGCGAATCAATGGACTGGTGCTATTTACTGAGGAAAGAAAGGCTGGAAGAGCAACATCTGATACTTTTCTGATGCCGATGCCCCCGAAGCGGATAGGAAGTGATGCTTGGCACCACGCCCGATCTGTAAGTGAACAATTAAAAATATGGGTCAAAATTTTAAGGATGGCTGCGTCGAAAGAGGCCAAAATATCGGTAAATTTCCAGACTGGAGAACACCTTAAAAAGTTGGTAAATTTTGGTACAAACAAACAAAATTTGATTATTTGAATATTAATTTTTTCTAAACGATCACTAGAATTTTGAAATTTTAACATTTGTTCCTCTAAGAAAAGTGGAATTGACTCATCCAAAATAGGAGCTCCTAAAAGACGCAGTGTATACTTGTCTATTAATTTAATACTGGGGGCCAAACTATTAAAATTATTAACTACAGCGGCTTGAGACTGAGTCGAAAATTTGTCACAAAAAAAAAGCTCGCATTTGGAAAAATTAATCTTTAAACCAATTTTCTCCAATTCGCTTATTAGACACTTTAGGTCATTCCAAACCGTGGTAGGGTGGCCAGCAGTGGTCCCATCGTCGAGATACCAAATATTTATTTTTGAGGTAAGGGTGGAAATTATTGGATGAATGGCCAAACTAAAAATAGCCGGCCCAAGGGGATCTGCTTGCTGACAGCCAACAGACGAGTCGATCAAATGGCCCATATAAACGAGTTGAGTAGGCGTATTGTAACATTGCCAAATAAAGGGATAAATGCCGGGTACCTTGTCTAAGCACTGATCAAGCAGGGCACGACGGTCGACCGAATTAAATGCATTCTTGATATCAACTTTGAGGACTACAGCATCGTCACAGTTTTGTATGAACCCCCTGAGGCTG
The DNA here is from genome assembly GCA_937595015.1 of Polyommatus icarus. NCBI lineage: Eukaryota > Metazoa > Arthropoda > Insecta > Lepidoptera > Lycaenidae > Polyommatus > Polyommatus icarus. The sequence goes on along the minus strand of OW569338.1, from coordinate 5,298,206 downwards.
TGGACAGCAGCTTCACAACCGCCTTTACAACTGAAACCTAATTGAATCGGTTTAAATTCTGTAATTAATTTGGGATATATACTTTTGCAGCAGATTTTGGCAACTATTCTACGAAAAGTGCTACCCACAGCAATTGGGCGAATTCCTCCATCTTTTTTCTTTAGAGCACAGAGATTAGCTCCGTAGAGTACATTTAAAACTTCCGAGTTCACTTGCCCCGAAAGCATTAGGTTTACGAGATCTGTCAGGTCACTCAGAAGTGTTTTACCAGCATCCGCAGTGGAACTACAGATTAGGTCTTTGAAATGTTGCGGAGAAAAACCGTCCAAGCCACCTGCCGAACCGTTCCTGAATGACATTATGGCTGACAATACCATTTTGCTTTCAGCAACTATACCAGAACCAGTTGGTGTAGGTAGATTAGGAGCTTGAGAGGTACGCGGATGTTTTTCTTTTAAGGCAGTCAAGGTGTCTGGCGAATTTGTAGCCCGCACATCCGATAAAAATAGGAGATTGGACGCGCCTTTTATGTCCCCGTCACAGATTTTCGCTTCTATGATTTTGTTGACACTTAATGGATCTTGTCGTTTATATGTATTGCTCCGCTGAAAATCACTGGAGGAACAAATGTTAAAACTTTTTTCGACGCAGTTTTGTTTTATAGTTTTCGTAAGAGAATATTTTTTAGAATGAAAATTTGCGTGGAAAATTTCGTATGTGAAGACAAAAAGATTTTTCCATGCGTCTTTAGAATTTTCTTTAGTAACCCGTTTTAATACTTCGGAAAGTTGAAGTGCTGCCGGTTCCGGTACCGGAGCGGCCTATCCGCTGCTAATACGTCTCGTGGATCGGGGACTACATCTTCTTTTTTTATTATTTGATTGGGATATCTATATTGAAAGAGTGTGAAAACTCTGCGCCGTCTTTCGAACTATTTTGTCGTAGGGTGTGACCGTGTGGAACAGCAAACTGCTTGGTTATACCAGCTTGGACTGCTGTAAATTATTTCTGATCCTAGAAATAGTGCTAAAACAGTTATATTTTATTGCTTATTGCTTTACTTGTATAAATTTTTCTAATTATTTTCCAAACAAATTGCAGAGAAAATTTTAGGGTGACATGACACATCGGTTGTCCGTTCCTCAAAATTTGTTATTTAGATTTTAAAATGAACTAGAATAGCTTAGGTTATAATCTAGGATAACCTAGAAGGCTAGACTGTTTTCAGTTCACTGTTTCTAGGCGTCCACGTGAGGAACATCAAAATATCATAAAAAATTAATGATGGAAGAAAGTCAATGATAATAATCGCAGATAAAATAGAAACCGGTTTTGTTTACTGCCGAATTCGATTTCATTTGTATCATAAATCTGTAGAAATGGTCAAAAAGGAATAAATTTGCATTTAGTTAGCCTCCTTTCAAACGCTTCGTTGGCGATAAAATCGTCAAAAACCTTTTATTATATCCTATTTTGATGTCTGGTCTGAGCTGGTTCAATATAAAGAACTTTGGTAATTTAAGACTATGAAAATACTATAATATTGATAGTTTAACGTCTCTTAAAGTAATTCCATATTCAAAATATAGCATTTATAAGTTATGGACGACCATATTTCTAAAATTTTTAGACGATACAGGAAAATGCTAGAAGTCAAGTCACTAGAATTATCAACAAAAATATTGTTTGTTATATTTATAGCAGTTCCTTGGTCGATGGTTCCAAGGACACCTTGGTATATAATTGCTATAAACTACAGTATATACACACAGTTTACTATTTATACTGTATCATTTTTTATTTTTATTTAACTATTTATTGTACACAAAAACATTTAATAAGATATACTAATAAAGAAAGACGACACAACAGGTACTGCTTATCTCTAAATATATTTCTTCCAGCAGTCCTAAGAAGAGAAAGATCAAAACATCAGATAGGGCGTGCACAGTTATACAGAAATGAAATATATTATAAATTATTACCTACTATGTTATACAATATTATTATATGTACAACAAAACACTAAATTAAAATAATAATACTAAAATACTATAATAATACATTACATACTATACTATAAACAATAAAGACTATAAATAAATACATACTATATTATGTATATTTAATAATCATGGCTGGATTCAGAATTATTGAGGTAGTACTCCTTCAAGCGTCTTTTAAAGACAGTAATAGGACTATCACGGATGGTGTGGGGTAGGGAATTCCACAATCTGACTGCATGAACAGTAAAGGAGTAGGAAAAAAGTTGGTGCGATGGGAGGGGAGGGAAAGGTTTGTTCTAACATTAGGTCTACAAGGGACATCTAAGGGTCGTGAAAAGTTAAAACGCTCTACAAGGTAAGAGGGAGATAAAGGGTTATAAAGGATATTATAAAGGATGGAGAGAATATGGATATTTCGCCGAAGACGAATCGGAAGCCACCTTAGCTGTGACCGAAAAGCAGATACATGGTCATACTTTTTAAGACCAAAGACAAAACGAATGCAGAGATTCTGCAAACGTTCTAACTTTGTCAGCAACTCTTCGGTAACATCTAAGTAGCAGGAGTCAGCATAATCAAGGATAGGGAAAATGAGTGACTGGACATTTTAGTTTTTAAGGGCAAAAAGTTCTGAAGACGCTTAAGCATGTGTATCGAATAAAATATCTTTCTACTGACCTCATTGACTTGAGGCTGCCAGGACAGATTGCTATCAATAATTATTCCGAGGTTTTTTGCAGAATGTGTGTAAGCAATCGGAGTATCATTGTAAATAACTCTGGGCACATCATTTAATCTTTGTGTCAGGTATCTGCTGCCGACAATAATTGCCTGAGATTTGTGCGGATTGACTAAGAGACCAAACGATTTTGCCCAGTCTGCTATTCGCTGTAGATCTGCATTGATGTCCCTGACTGCTGCACTAATATCATCAACATGAGAACGACGGTATATTTGCAAGTCGTCTGCGTAGAGATGAAAGTTACATGATAAAATTATTAAGGTGACTGTGTTTATAAAAATCGAAAAAAGGAGAGGAGAAAGAACACCACCCTGTGGAACCCCCGCATCAAGATCACACCAATCAGAGGTAGCCTCACCATGGCGGACCCGCTGCGAGCGCCCCCGAAGATAGGAGTCGAACCAGTCTATCACTGTATAAGTACTTATACTAAAATAAAAACTGCAACAAATTCTTAATACGCAAAACTTTTATACAAAGTCGCATCGTAGTGTGAGTTGTGACCACGTCCAAGTTTTTGTTCGGACTCCGGAGTGAATGTGACCAGTTTTTTGGTGGACAAGGCCGGATAAAGGTTAGTTTGGATCTCTGGTTTGGACATGCGATCGTGTCGTTACATGTAATTGCATGATCTGGGTTACTGGTACCTATTGTAAATTGCTTTTGGTATTAGATGAAAGGAACTACCGATAACATAGTTATAGGTACAGAAAACTAGTTTTTTCTTCTGTTATGGCCGGTTTATATTATACCAATCCAGTAATTCTATCCGCAAAGCGCTGGATTACTATTGAACAAATGTAAACGGGCACTAGAATGCACTAGAATGGATTTTTGCAAAAAGTGCATTAACATATCAAGCCTCATCGGTGATCGCGACAACAATAGAATAACAATAGATTTCCAAGAATCCGCGATCGAAGGATTAAATTGGTTAATTTGATTGGTGTAAATTATGTTACAGCGAAAAAGGGCGCAAAGATGAGATTAAAAATATTTTTTTAACTATATATTTTTATTTACAATTTTGGTTAATCACTCGCTTAGCTACTTCTTATTTTTATGCACAGGAGGTCAAAATGCTATCTAAAGACTCACACATCTTTACTACGATTTAATCTGACGCGCTCAAAAATATTAAAAAATATATTTTAAGGACCCCAACTATAACTAATATTTCTAGGTCCCCTCTATACTTATTTTGAAATAAGTTGTCACTGCAATATTAATTTTATTCGAAATATTATGTGTAGCGATTATGTTCAGCATGGGGTCGATTCAAAAAGTTTTGTGTGTGTGTGCAATTTGCCTATTCAAAACTTAAAATGTTTTTGTTATTTTGACTTTCCCACACATGCGATTACATTATTACAACATTTCGCACAATAGCTTTGTATTTTATGGCAAAAATATTGCTTGTAGCAATTTTGAACGTTTATTATACGTACTCCGTTAAACACACAACCAAAATGAAATTATTTTTATCTTCTATATAATGAATTTTAAATTTTGTTACCTACTCTTGCTATAACTCGAGAACGGCTGAACAGATTGGCTAATATTAGTCTTGAAATATTTGTGAAAGTCCAGGGAAGGTTTGTATTGCAATTGGCAGGAAACTGATACAAAGTTTAGCGGGTTATTTAGTATTTATTTTTTTGTTTGTTTCCAATACATTATGTTGATGATTAGGTAAATCTTGAGTTAAATAAAACTTTAACAGTAACTCAAAGCGCTATTCTAGAACATAATAAAAATCTAGATCTTAAAACTGACACTAATATTAATACCTGAATGAATATAAGTCCGCAGATCTTAAAAACATTTTAACAACATTTTAACAACTTAAGACCTATATGTCTAGTGTAGGATAAGAATCCTACACTAGATATATAGGTCTTAAGTTGTTATCCAGGCAAAGGTGCTGTTGGTATTTGAATTAAAGTAACCTTCAACGAAATGAAAGGAACCTGTTTAAGCGTCCTTCGGAACCGGTAAACTAGAGAAAAGATGGTACAGTAGCAAACAAACAATACAGGACAACACGTCTTACGACTTACTACACAAGAACTATTATAGTGTGCACTAATAATAGTAACATTGACTATGTGAATCTAGTGAGGATTAAGGAATCCAATCAAAGTACAAAGGACTCAGAACAGGACATAATTGAATTATCCTGCCCGTGTAGGGTGACCAATTGTGAGGATGTTGAAGAACTGGTTGAAAGTTAAATGTCCCATTGTAATTTGTATACTGAGATGTGGACACTCTTTTGTGTAATGACAATGCATTGGACACTGCTTTCTTCCATATATTTTTTAACAATGTTTTTTTTATTGTCAAACAGATTTTTACACTGCTAAGAAAACTACCGAGTTTTATATCCTTAAAAGATTAATATAACAACACAAAGCTAATATCAAATATCAAAAATTCAAAATTTTAATGTTTTTTTTTAATTTTAAAAAAATCTTCGTCTAATTTTACGTTGACGAAGATTTTTTTAGAATTATTATTATTAAGATTACTTAGGGGGAAAACCAAACTTTTGTTATATAAACTTAAAATAATATCATAATTTATTAGAACATACACCTTGTTTACATTTAAAATATGTATATTGTATAATTTACATTCTGGTTCACAATTTTGTTGTAACAAAGAGCAGTGCGGATTTTATAAAGTTGTAATGTTATGAAAATGTGAGCATCGCAAAATTTTATGCAATATGTTTGTTATATCACATTTCTTTTGACCCAAATTCTGCTATTTACAGAAGTATGGTAGCATCTGTTATGACTGTAAGTAAACAGAGTGTGTCTTTCGCATGTACCTAAAGTAAACGTTATGGAAATAAGATTATGCCATACATAACAATGTTTAGACGCCATTATAACATAATCTTATTTTCATAGAAAATACCAACCAAAGTTATTTAAGTGACATTTTAGGCGAAAATCGATTATTTTGATCTAACTCAAGTCCCAGGCAAGTTTTTTCAATTGATCACTGTTTATTCTTAACAAATGCTTATAAAGTCAATTTATGCAAAAAGTCAAGTTTAGTTTTACTGTCATCTTTGTCCAACATAATTACAGATTATTGTCACCCTAGTCTAGGAATGTGGCCTATTATAACATAGACAATTATTTTTATGGAGCACTGTTTTATCACACTGACCCGAATTGGAAAGTTGGGCCAAATTAATAAAAAAAACTTACGTAAGATTGATAAAGCAATTCTTGCAAGATGACTTAAGTTTACAAATAGTATGCTAAATAATAAAATATTAATATGATAATAACATTAATTTATTGTATTATAAATGCTCCTAAATATTTATTTAAGGGCTTAAACTAGTAGAGAAAATAAATTAAATTTTTGCTCCATTATTAGCATAATAACATCTATATCTATACTTATTATAAAACAAAGTCGCTTTTTTTCCCTCATGTCCCTTTATTCCCATTAATCTTTAAAACTACGCAACGGATTTTGATGATTCTGTCAGTGTTAGATAGCCCATTTATCGAGGATGGTTAAAGGCTATATTTTATCATGCTAAGACTAATAGGAGCGAGGAAATAGAGGAAAATGTGGAAAAAACGGGGGAAATTATTTGAAAGGGCTAACTAGAACGCGCTAATCTCAGGAACTACTGGTTCTATTTGAAAAATTATTTCAGTGTTAGATAGCCCAATTATTGAGGAAGGCTATAAGCTATATTTTATCACACTAAGACTAATAGGAGAATGTGGAAAAACGGGGGAAATTATTCGAAAGGGTTATCTCGCGAACTACTGGAGCAATTTTTATGTTATTTGGTACAGATAAGAAGTAGTAGACCACTTGAAGGATCATAGGCTATCGATTTTAATGATTTTTTCAGTGGCTATTTATTTTATACCTGTGCGACGCCGCACAGTGGTTCCAATTCCAAAATTCGTGGACATAGACCCCGAAGTCGGAATTTCGACTTGATTTTTTTTTTCTGTGATAGAAAACAACATTTTAAACAACTTTTATTTTTGCACAATTCTTCGAAAAACTTATATTTTTCAAGATATAAAATAAATTAAAAAAAATTGTATGGAGAAAAACACATTTTTTTTTTCTTCAACTGCCGTAGTTTGCGGGGTGTTTTGAGGCATATATTAGATAAGGTGACAAGGAATATAAAAATAATTTTATTTGGTCCCGCAGAGTGCGGCCGCGCAAGAAAATGAAGTTTAAAAAATACAATATGAAAACACGCTGTTTTTACAAAGTTTGGAATGTTTTTGATAATGGTTTACTTCTTTTTTGTATCTTTACATTTAATTTAATCATCTAAGAGTAAAATATCCCATAAAATAATATAAAAAATGGTTTTTGTTGAACATTTTCGACCTCCGTCGACCATTTGACGACCTCTGTGGCTCAGTGGTGAGCACATTAGTAGCTCAAGCCAGGAGTCGCGAGTTCGAATCCCGCCGACGGAACAAAAAAGTTTTTCAATGTTCCCGGGTCTGGATGTGTATTAAATATGTGTATTATATAATAAAAATCTTAAATATATATATAGTATCAAAGTATTAAATATATTTCCGTTGTCTGGTACCTGTAACACAAGTCCTTTAGGTACTTAGCACGGGGCCAGACTGACGTGGTGTGAAGTGTCCATAGATATTATTATTATTATATTATTATTTTAATTTTATTTTATTCATTATTTTTACAAAGTTAAGACCTTTTTAAGGAATGATTGTTACTTAGAGGACTTGTTAGCAGGATTAAACGTCTGTTTAGTTAAAGAAAATGCTTTATCATAACAAGAGGGTCTGAAATGTTTTGAGACTCTATAAACATTACTTCTTCTTCTATAACATCATCAACATCATCGTTGCGACGCCGGGGCGGGTCGCTAGTATCCCATAAAATACTATAAAAATGGTTTTTGTTGAACATTTTAATTTTATATCGTTGTGAAGTAATTGAACTGCTTCAGGGTGTAAATTATGATGGGCTAATTTGAATAACTTAGGTCTAATATTGGAAATGTGTGGATCGGAGTTAATCGGTGTTATATCTCCTATTTGTATTTGAATAAATACCTGAATAAATACATTTCCAATATTAGACCTAAATTCTTCAAATAAGCCCATCATAATTTACACCATGAAGCAGTTCAATTACTTCACAACGATATAAAATTAAAATGTTCAACAAAAACCATTTTTATAGTATTTTATGGGATACTAGCGACCCGCCCCGGCGTCGCACGGGCATAAAATATTATATAGCCATTGAAAAAATGATTAAAATCTATAGCCTATGATCCTTCACGTGGTCTACTTCTTATCTGTAAATAATTTCCCCCGTTTTTTTTCGCATTCTCCTATTAATCTTACCGTGATAAAATATAGCCTATAACCTTCCTCGATAAATGGGCTATCTAGCACTGAAAGATCCATCAAAATCCGTTGCGTAGTTTTAAAGATTAAAGGGAACAAAGGGACATGAGGGAAAAAAGCGACTTTGTTTTATAATAAGTCGATTTTACTCTTAGATGATATAATTAAATGTAAAAATACAAAAAAGAAGTAAAGCATTATAAAAAACATTCCATTCTTTGTAAAAAAAAAATGCGTTTTCATATATATGTATTTTTTAAACTTCATTTTCTTGCGCGGCCGCACTCTGCGGGACCAAATAAAATTATTTTTATATTCTTTATCACCTTATCTAATACGCCTATGCCTCAAAACACCCCGCAAACTACGGCAGTTGAAGAAAAAAAAATGTGTTTTTCTCCATACAATTTTTTTTATTTATTTTATATCTTGAAAAATATAAATTTTTCGAAGAATTATGCACAAGTAAAAGTTGTTTGAAATGTTGTTTTCTATTACAGAAAAAAAATCAAGTCGAAATTCCGACTTCGGGGTCTATGTCCACAAATTTTGGAATTGGAACCACTGTGCGCCGGGGCGGGTCGCTAGTAATATTTATATTGTTAAAATTTAAGCAGCTTAAAAGATAAATGAACTATTAAGTAGAGCAAGCTTTGGGAATATTAAAATATGTAAGATAAGTACCTAAACTAGCAATATTATTAATTGAGCGCCTATTTTGATGCGGAAATTTAAAAAAATTATAGAAACCTATAATATTTACAAAATGAGAACAACTTCAAAGTGTGTTCTAGGGTGTATAATGGGGGGAAAAGCCAGGCGGCTGGTTTATAACATTATGATAATAGTATTAGAAACGTTAATCTAAGAGTATAGAGATTAGACCAAAGACGGATAATTCATCCTTCATACTTTGCACCCTATCCGCGTTGTCCCGTAAGAGACAATTAATACGCTCAATTAGGAACATGTAGAGACTAGAGGGGCTATGCGTCTATAATCTATGATTTCGATTATGCTACTCATAAGATAGCGTTCGCAATCGTGGCGATCACCATTATCCACGGTCCAACGTAAAGATCCATAATAATATTATAAATGCGAAAGTGTGTCTGTCCATCTCTCTGTCTGTTTTTGCTGGGTATGAGGATACTTTGAGTCCCGGGAAAGGACATAGAATACGTTTTATCCCAGAAAAATGTGATAAACGAATTTTGGTACAACGGAGTAGCGGGCATCGACTAGTATTTTGCCAAATTTTAAAAAGTGAAAGTAAAACTGGATTTACAAAACGAGTACACCTTATTAAAGGGGTCTAAAGTTAATGAGGTCATGCACCCCTTGCAGGTTACCAAAATTGGGTGTAACCTTAATACATATTTTGAAATGAAAAATACAAATAATTCTTACTACTCGTAACATTATAAATGCGAAAGTTTGCGTCAGTCTGTCTGTCTGTTACCATGTTACCTCTACCGCTCAACTTTGATAAAATTTGGTATGCAGATACTTCAGAGTCCCGGGAAAGGACGGACATAATATGATCTTCCTATGTCCTTTCCCGGGATTCAACGTATCTATACAGAGCTACTTCGAGTCCCGGGAAAGGACATAGATCTTTCTAAGTCCTTTCCCGGGACTTCAAGTAGGTATCTCTATATCATCGTCTTACCTACTGCTTAATAATCACGCCTTAGGAGCTGTGATTCAGTAGTCAAGAGTAAAATTCTAGATTTCATGTTTTTGTAAGCTTTTACTTGACGATTCTTAGCCGAAAATATACTTCGTTTGAGTCAGAGCTTCAATTTGTTGAGAATGAATGGGAGTGAGTCAGGGACCATTAATTAATACGCGACAGACGATAGCGATGGCTCAATGTCTGGTGTTGCCAGTGCTTAAAGTGGCCAGTTTCTTAATAAATATTCCAAGAAAATTCTTGCAAATATGAGCTTAAATATACAGGGTGTAACAAAACTAACAAAGTGATTATACTTTAGGCCTTAGGGTGTATATGGGTCCCGTATATAGAGATCGCGTATAGTGGTCTACTTACGGTACAACATTTTATAATACGTTCTGTTCAAGCTTCGAATCGGAACAAAAATCGAAAAACGTATTTTATTGCTGGGCCAGAAATTTTATTTTCTTGAGATGGACCTCTAATGTTGTCTATTCTATTTTATATTTTTTTTCGTTAAAATAGGGTATTTTAAGAATATAAATTAAATAATTTTCAAATCCATTGGCTAGTTTTTTCTCAATAAATTTTTAATGTTTCGTTCTGACGTCATCATCGGCGCCCAATTGACCTCTGTAGTATGTTTTTTTTCCTTTCAATCTTATTTATAATGGCTGGTTCGTCTAATGCAAGTTATCATTATGTGAAAGCTGATACGAGAAACTTACCAAAAGTTCGAAACGTAATGTTGATCGAATTTATTGCTAATTTAACGCCATTGAAGGTCAAACTAAGGTTAAACATATTTGTTCAAAGATATAAGTAACTAATGGGTATTTTTTTCGTTTATATACAGAAAAACGATCACTGACCTTATTCCTCGAAATGTTTTTGTAATGAGCAAAATTAAAAAAAAATGGACAATCCCCATTTTTAAAGTTTTTAACCGACCGGTGTTGCCAGACTTTAGCGCGGTGTTTGTGTGGGTGGGACTAGGCCTATGCGAATTATAATTGCATAAGTTGATAAAAAAAATTGCTATGCTTGCTATTTACCGCGGCAGTTTCCAAGTGCCATGCCTATTTTTTTATAAAAAAGCTGGCAACCCTGACATTATTCATCAAGTTTATTCCACACCTAAATGTGGCGTGCCCAAAATAACGTGCCAGTTATTGACTGCGGGGAACAAGGGATTAATTACCTCTTCAAATAAAAATACATCCAAAACACGATGCAAACTTTGGATAATTTAAAAAAAAATTAAAAAAATCCTAAATTTGTACGCAATTGGTACGAAAATTGCTAGTGTCAGAAGTGTTCCTCGCATAATGACATGTTGTAGTTTGAGACAGCCCATATTAGCGAACCCTTTCAGTTTTATGACACCTAAATTGGAACACTTAATTTTTATTTATTTTCAAAGAAAGTTAACGTATTTAAAAATAAAATACACATATTATACTCGATGTTTCTCCCAACCTTGTTCCGCCAAAATTCATTTTTCCGGGGATGAAATTACCTATGTTCTTCCCAGGAATCAACGTGTCTCCAACCAAATTTCATTAAAACCGGTTCATCAATTATTTCAACGTGAACAGGTTACGTACAAACACACTTTTGAATTCATAATATTATCAGTATGGACATTATTTTCATTACATAAGATATTGCCAATAATTAATTAAAATAAAGTCATAATGTCACAATATGGAGCACAGTGGTCGTTGACTTTACTGATATTGATTTTGCAATAAAAAATAAATTATGATTCATTCAATACGACCATGTGTGTGGAGGTCACAGGATCAACGTAAGTATAATTAAAATTATTGAAAGTCAACTGATAATGTTCACTTAGTTGTGCCAGTTGTGTGGATAATGATACGCGCAAATTATGACGGAGCGCTGCGTAGAAGGTCGCATTTCCATACATTTAAAAATCCGGCGTACGACGTACGTTTTGCTACTTCTTAGTTACCTACCTATTATTAAGTGTCATTTATAGTATAACGATCGAAAATTTTATGGTTACCAGCTTTTATTTTATAAAGTTTTTGACATTAGTTACATACATTTTCTGTCAAACGCTTCATTAAATCAAAGTTAAGTAATAATTAAAATATGTATATTAGAGAGGAGCCGTTAGTAACATAGGCTTTTACAGAAAATTACCGTACGCAAAAGTCCTCCATTCACGCACAAAAGAATTTCATAGTAACATAGTAAGTCATATTTAAAGTATGTTAAGTAGCGAACAGCTACAATAATTAGTAATAATAACTTAGTTAAACTAACTGGGTGAGTAACATCTGACAGTAATGGGATCAAACGCTTACACGGTTACTTACATCGATGATGTACGATTCTAGATGCTAAATGAAGCATTTGAATAATATTCGAATTTTGAGAATCAGGCTCCAGATATATGTAAAGGGTTTATTGTAGAAAGTAATGTGTTAGCGGATGTCAATGGACATGCTACATACATATTTATTTCATTTCATCATATTATGTTAGTCACTATATATAAGTTTAATTATTCAAATTCAAATTCAAATTCCTTTATTGCCAGAATGTAGTACATATTATGATCATGGTCTTCTAATATAAAAGTTCCAGTACATTCTTACCATTACAATGGCGTGCAATTTATTATAATATAACATTAACTTATAAATAGATTATTATAATAAAATTACTGTAAATATTGATATAAAGTTAAATTATAAAAGAAATATGTAAAAGATAAAATAATAAATTGTCGAATAATTAATCTTGGTAAAAAAAATTAAAATAATAATTAAAATAATAATGTCATTGTTAATAATTAAAATAATATAATCTATTTTATCTCTTCAACATATTTAATGTATTCGTCAAGTTTATAAAAAGACTTTTCTAACAGCCACTTTGTTAGGTATTTGAGTTTTAAAATTAATTAATTTCAAATCCTTAAATCTGTCAGGAAGTTTATTATATACTTTGATAGCACTAATACAAACATTTCTTTTATATACATCTAGATGGCATTGTGGCATATATAATTTATATTTAAATCTTGGAGTAGCACTCCTATTATTTACGTCTGAGTTAAGTGTAAAGTATTGTGGATTTTGCTTAACGAATACACAGAGATCACGAATATATTATAAACACGCAAGGGGCAATATATACGAAGTTTTGTAAATATAGGTTAGTGATTATTATATTTTGAATAGTAATCTATACATATAATAAAATCGTAGGAAAGTCAATTCTGTACATTGAATATTTTTGAAAAATAATACTTGGGACGTGATCTACTATGCTAATTAATTAATGGACGAAGTCGCGGGCACCAGCTAGTAAGTAATGTAATTGATTTTGATAAATAGTTACATTATAAATGGACGGGAAAATTATTTACTTCCGTTATAATTTCCTCTTCTCATATTCAAGTATCTAAGCAGCAGTAAGTAAGCTCGAATAAATACCACTCAATGTATAATTATTCAAGACGTTTACTACTCCCTAATAAATGTTATTAATACGACGGGTGAAAGCGAAAGTGGCGTAACTTGAATTTTGGCCAAAATCACTTTTTAATTGATTGTTGTATAAAAAAAAAATCTGCGTCGAATGGTCTATATCTCGTCTTTCTACGATAAATTCTAGTAAAGATACGACCATGGATTTTTACCACCTTTTAGCACAAACCTTAAAAAAATTTGACGTAACTAGACGAAAAACTGCAATTTTTTGATAAAAGATAGATACGACAATGCGTGAGAAATTAGAAAAAGATACGACACAGGTTTTTTAACTCTCTAGTTTGATTTAAATGAGTTACGACATTTTTGTCGCCTAAAATACAACATTTACAAAGATACGACAATTTATTTCATACTAATTTTATAGGTATGAGAAAGTTATTACATTTCAAACACATAATTTTATTCTTAAACCTATACTTACAACCAATGAATATACTTAAGTAATGAGTAAAGAGATAAGTAACGCCATTTTATCTCCCTCCCGCCCCTGTATGATACCGTCGCCGGCGCACCATATACGCCGTTCTTAACGCCTTTTAGTAGATTGTTAGCGTCGATTTGAGAAAATGTGTTTGTGTGTATCAATGCACGTTTATTCTGAATGGAACTGAACACGTTTATTCTTAAATGAAGCTTAAAGAATAAAGACGTATAGTGAAATGTTGCATGTATGCGTCCACGTATATTTTTTCCCCTGAGCATTGCTGTGGACATCTACACACTTATTCTTGTATACATATTTTGTTGATTTTACATGTTTGTAAAGATAAAAGCCTGTATATTTTCTGTAAAAAATATCGACTCATTTTTTATGTAAATTTGCTAATATTTTTTTTGTTGATGGTTTAATAAAAATATTGTTGAGCTATAATTGTTGTTGTTAATAAATATTGAGCTCCTTCGGGTCTATGCGTGGACACACACATAATATAAAATGGAGTAGAACCTTGCCTCTAGGTTCTTCAAGAGAGAGAGATGTCTCTGTCTGTGAGAGACACGAGACTCCCTCCGGGAACCCGTACATGGTCCTCTGGCCAAAGCTATTGAAGGCAATTTCTGCAAGCCATCCCTACCATCCCTACAAGTAGAAAATGGATCGCTTGCCCACCATGCAAAATACAAAACCGATCTTCTGAGCAAGCTCTTTGCGTCAAGCTCGACCCTAGATGACGGGGGATAGAAAACGCCGACTATACCACGATGCACGAGCATCATGTTGGAGTTTCATCAGGGCTCAGTCCTGCGTTCCCTTGATATCCAAAAGCAGATCCGGTCTTAACGCGTCTTTTTCAGTTCTCCTACTCTTCTGGTATTGTCCCGGCTTCTTGGAAGACAGCCTTGGTGTAAATTGGTGACCGCTCAAATCCTTCCAGCTACAGACCAATCGCTATAACCTTCGTATTCTCGAAGATTATGGAATCCATTATCAATACCCAACTCTTTCGATACTTGGGCGGCCAGAGACACAAACAGTACGGGTTCCGAAAGAGTCGCTCGGCTGGTGATCTCTTGGCGTACCTAACTCGTCGTTGGGCTCAGGCGATTGAGTCGAAGGTAGAGGCACTGGCTAGTTTGGACATTGCAAAGGCCTTTGATCGGGTTTGGCAAAAAGCGCTACTATCAAAGCTTCTATCATATGGGCTCCCCAAGAATTTGTGCAAATGGGCCACAAGTTTCTTATCAGATCATGTTACAGACCAACGGCATTTATTGCTATGCAGATTATAGTACAGGTGCTGCCCTATATACCGGCTCCCCGATATTTTTCTAGATATAGAGTCGAAACGAACTTGTGTCTAAATAGAGAAGTCACAGGAGAAAGTCTCTGAATGAGGTAGACGTTACTTATTCCAATTCAACCCCGCCAATACACAAGTCTGCGCGTTCACCACTAAAAAGTCACCAATGGTCATATTCGTTCATATTCTCCTCGTTTTCAGGGCACCCCTTTAACATTCTCCCCCAGCATTGAAATACTTGGCGTAAACCTATCGAGCGAAGTCCAGTTCCGATGTTATCTAGAGGGTTAGGCCAAGTTAGCCTCCAAAAAGCTTGGTGTCCTTAACAGAGCGAGACAGTATTTCAGTCCAACGACTATAACTCTGCAATGCGCAGGTTCGGCCTCATATGGAATACTCTTCTCATCTCTGGGCAGGGGCGCCAAATACTAATTACTCCCTTTGGATCGTATACAATGAAGGGCCGCTCGCATTGTTGACTGCCATAGTGTTTCAAACAGGCTGGACTCCTTGGAAATACGCCGACATGTAGCTTCACTCTGCATCCTCTATCGGCTTCATGATATATCACGGGGAGTGCCCTGAGGGATTGTTCAGAATCATACCTCCTGCAATTTTTCGCCATCGTTCCACGCGAAAAATATAACATCCTCATCACCTTGATGATTGGCAGTCTTCCACCGTTCGTTTTTCACGTTACTTTCTGCCGCGCACTGTAAAATTGTGGAATGAACTGTCACCAGCAATATTTTCAGACCTATACGACCTGCAAACCTTTAGCGTATTAGTACCGAGTAAGGCCGGCAACGCACCAGCAGCCCTTCTCATGTTGCTAGTGTCCATGGGCAACGGTAGTTACTTTCAATCAGGTGACCCTTGTGCTCGTTTGCCCCCATCTATATATATAAAACTCAAAGGTGACTGACTGACATGTTGATCTATCAACGCACAGCCCAAACCACTGGACGGATCGGGCTGAAATTTGGCATGCAGGTAGATGTTATGACGTAGGCATCCGCTAAGAAAGGATTTTGATAAATTCCAACCCAAGGGGTTCAAATAGGGGATGAAAGTTTGTATATAATAATACTTCTTAGCGCGAGTGAAGCCGCGGGCAAAAGCTCATATCTTATAACATAAAAAGAATAACTTTAAATTCATGAGCATGAATAAAATATTAGGGCTTAAACCTTTATAAAGTAGAAAAAACAAGAGAAATAAATGTTTTATTATATTAATTTTCATTTTATTATAATAATTTTATATTTCAATGTTGATTAATGATTAATAAAACAAATTTCCATGCCTTTATTTTCTTATTGTTATAAACAAATAATAGTAAATAGTCATATCATTTCTTTTAATTTGTTATAATGACATTCTTTTAAAACAAACAATTCATTTAGTTTAAGATACAGCATTTCATTTTCACAACGTCTGTCGCCGATATTGCACTTAAACCAAAAGTTGTAAGGCATTTTAATTAAGTAAACAAGATATGGCGAAATGAAATGTGTAGGGGCGTGTTACATTTGAGATACGACAGATCCGTCGCTCAAAAAAATATGCTTTTTTAAGTTGTCTATACATTTCCTCTCAAAGATACAACATTTCTGCTGCGTAAAATAGAAATATTTTTTGTCGTAACTTGTTAAAAATCAATGAAATATCAACTTTAGAAAAAATTAAACAAACTCATTGTATGGGTCTTAGATTAATTTAAATACGTTCCAATTTTTAAGTTTCTACCTTAATAAACATAGAAGTTATGAATTTTTAAAAAAGTTTTTTTGCTCTCCTGTAAAGTTGGGTTTTTCAAGTTCACTTCTGCTTTCACCCGTCGAATACGATTTTTATGGTATTTGTATCTAATTTTTAACAAAAATCATCGCTAAGTTATATGAAGGTCGCTACATGGTCGCCACTCGCTTGCAAATTGCGATATCCTTTGTCAAAATATCCCTGGTACATTGTTTTGAACATCACTGTGGAAATTAATGTCTCTCTTGTTTAGTACTCTTGACTAAACGCTAAGGTGTGTTCAAGATTCCTTGATTACAAGATATTACTCACATTTTACAACTAACATATTTTTTTTTATTTGTTGTTGGCAACAACTTTGACTTCTGTGCCTGGTTTTTGTGTTAAAACAATATAATTTAACTCCTAGAACCAAGTTTTTTTGGCACCAATTCAAAGTCGCTAATTATGAAATAGTCCATAAATGGTTACATATAAAATAATCTGATATATCTATTAACAATACATCAAGTCGGCCCACATGTAATGGTTAGCCCGATTAAACAGAACACTGACCGTATATTACATACTGTTACATTGTAAACGAATAATTTAATAAATTACTGTATTACATAAATAATATACAGAGTGTGACAAAACAAAGTGATAGTACTTTAGGGTATGTATGTGTCCTTTATACAGAGTTCACTGTAAAGACTTGTAATTTGTATATTTATTATATATTTTGTTTATTTATAGAGCTGTAAATGTCTAGTCTTTGGGGTTTTTCGTTAGGAGTTTATAATATTATGTAATAATAGCGTTACTGATTGGTCAACATTTTGACTAAGTAAGCCAAAATTTGACAAATCGGGAATAATCCGTCTAAATTACAGTGTTAAATACTAAAATTATAAAAGCGAAAGTATATTCTGTAACCTAGCGTTATGCTCAATCTGAACTAGAAATACCTGGTTTTGAAGAACATGCGAATTACGATAGTTTTTCGCTCTGATAAAAATTCAAATTTAGCAAAAATAAAAATACACTTTCCGTCTATGTAATTATATAGGAAGTTAACTGTTAAGCTATTTAAGAGCCTGCCTACTGCCTATTTTAGTTCCAGCTTTTAATATTTATTTCTAGTTACTTAGTATACTTATTCAATGCAAAGTTGCTAAATACGACCTTAAATATTTCAAAGACAATTATTGCACATTGTTAAAACAACACTTTTTAACACGAAAAAATTTATTGTAAAAAAACAGCAAGAGGAAAAAATCAAGAGAACCAAAAATCTAATTCGTCATGTCTAACGTCAAATCTGATATTTTTTATTTATCCTCAGTTGACACTATAGTAAAAAGAGGTTGTAATGTAAAAGTTTCTATAGGGATGAATGTTACCAGATCTATACATTAAACATGCCGCGGCCCAAGGACTATATGGGTCCTTTAACTGTAGAAGATACAAACGTCTACACAATATTAACTTGAAATAGAGTGAGAAAAACAAAACAAGACTATAAACTACACTTAACTAAGGCTCTGAAGCAGCTAGAGGCAGAGGGCACAGTTTAGTAACTGGTCTCTTAAAGACACGATCCTTAAATTGCAAGGAGACCACACGTGTTACACCGTCTGCTCCCGGATGCTTCGCCACAATTCGTCCCAAAAGCCATTTACCTGGAGGTAAACGATCATCTTTCACTAACGTTACCGTACCAACATTTATGTCGGGGTGATTCTGGGACCATTTATATCGATGTTGTAACATAGTAAGATACTCAGATTGCCAACGTCTCCACAGACTTTGTACCATACGTTGCACCTTTTGCCATCGATTTAAATAATCGGGTCGAGTATCCACGAAGCTTTCTTCAGGGATAGTAATCGGTGCTTCGCCGATCAAAAAATGACCAGGAGTTAACGGTAGTTCATCAACAGTAGAACTAATCAACGTAAGAGGCCGAGAATTGACACAAGCCTCGACTTGTGTGATCAGAGTACCAAACTCTTCGAATGTTAAGCAGGATTCGCCTACGACGCGTTTCAGATGTCCTTTTACGGATTTAACTCCTGCCTCCCACAATCCTCCAAAGTGAGGGGCACCAGGAGGAATGAAATGCCATGTTGTGCTGTCGTTAGCTAACAGTTGGGCAATTTCGTCAACGACAGTTGATTTGCTGTTTTTAAACGCGAGGTCTAATTCTTTGGACGCGCCTATAAAATTAGTCCCACAATCACTCCAGAGGTCTTTACAATGCCCACGTCGGGAAGTAAAACGTTTGAAAGCTGCTAAAAACGCAGCACTGGATAGCGAACTAACTAGTTCAAGGTGAATAGCCTTTGTAACCATACATAAAAACACACTTATGTAAGCTTTACATGTTTTGGTGCATCTACCAGAATACAGTTTCAGCGTAAATGGACCACAGAAGTCTACGCCGCTGGTCAAGAACGGGCGTGACGGATTGACTCTGCACTGTGGTAAATTACCCATTAACGGAGTCATAGTTCGTGCAGTTTGGGTAAAACAAGGTTTACATAATCTTATAATCTTTTTTATCAAGTTTTTTGCTCCGAGAATCCAATATTTTTTGTGGACAACATTTAACGTGAGCGCATTTCTACCATGTAGTGTTCTCAAATGAGCATCAATTACAATTAACTTTGCTAAGTTACATTTATGATGTAAAATTATAGGAGACTTCATATCAGGTGGTATTTGAGCATTTACAAGACGTCCACCGACTCTAATAATTTTCTCATTGTCTAGGATCGGATTCAAAGATAAAAGTTTACTATTTTTTGGAACAGATTTGCCCTGTAATAACAATTCTATTTCAGTTTCAAAGTAAACTGACTGTGACATTCGAATACAAGTTTTTAATGCATTTTTAATTTCATCAGTAGTGAGATATGTCATTTTTATGTTATCATTCTTTTTGAGAACCCTATCTTTACATAGACGCAAAAATCGATAGCAATAAGCAGTCACACGTATAAGTTTAAGTATATTAGAATATCTATTGAGATACATAGCACATTCATTGGGTTCAGCTGTACATAAGAAACTAACTTTTGCTCTCGGTTTTGCTTCAAGTGTAGTTTCAGGTATAGCGAAATCAGGGTAACAAATCTCAACGGATTCACGAAGAAAGGCTGGACCTTTCCACCATAGTTCTGACTGCTTCAGCTCGGCAGGGCAGATACCGCGTGAGGCGCAGTCCGAAGGATTATCCGCAGACTTAATGTGATGCCATTGACTACTATTCGTAACATTTAAGATTTCAGTAGTGCGATTACCAACGAATGGCTTCCAAGTATTGGGAGTTTTACGCAACCAAGCCAAAACTATTGTGGAATCTGTCCAGGCAAATACAGAATTATCATTAATATTTAGACTAGATTTTACAGACGGTATCAATTTAGACAATAGGACTGCCCCACAAAGTTCAAGACGAGGCAATGAGATCTGTTTAACGGGAGCGACTTTTGTTTTAGCTGCGACAAGACTTACTTTTATCTCATTGTCCGTGATGACTCTGACGTAAATAACCGCAGCGTAGGCGGCGCAAGAGGCGTCACAAAAGCCGTGCAATTCAATTTTTGCATTACTAGCAATTCCTAACCAACGTGGAAGCTGAATGGCCTGCATGTGCTCAAAATTAGTCAGGTAATTCTGCCATTCAGTTTTCAGGTCTTCAGGAAGTTCAGAGTCCCAGTCCAGGCCAGCTAGCCACAACTTCTGCATAAACATTTTAAACACAACCACGCAAGGTGCTAGCCAACCCAGAGGGTCAAACGTTTTTGCTATCGCAGATAGCACACTGCGTTTCGTAACAACGTCGTTGTCATGAGGTAAGTTAACTATCAGTTCAAATACATCACTTTGTGGTTTCCAGGCTATGCCCAGAGCTTTCACCGAATCATCCATTTTAATATTCACTGAACCTTTTAAGGCTTTTTGCGAAACGGGAATCTCATTTAAAACCGTATCACTATTAGACGACCACTTATGTAGAAGAAAACCGCCACGTTTTAACAGTTCAGTTAAGCGACGTTGAAGCCGTTGAGTGTCTTCTTCTGTAGATGAGCCCGTCATCAAATCGTCCATATAGAGATCAGTTTTAAGAAGTTCAGCTTCAGGAAACTCTTCACGTTCATCGTCCGCAAGTTGATGAAGTGTCCTTATGGCAAGATATGGAGCACATGAACTTCCATATGTGACGGTAAGTAACCGATATTCTCTAATCGGGTCTTCCGATGACTCACGCCATAAGATTCTCTGGTAATCTGTGTCTTGCTTCGAGATAAGTATTTGTCGGTACATTTGTTGTATATCGGCTACTAGGCAATACTTATGTTGTCTCCACCGTGTTACCAAATCTCGTATATCTTGTTGCAGCGGTGGGCCGATTAGTAGCTCATCATTAAGTGAATTTCCGTTTACAGGTTTAGCGCTTCCGTCAAAAACTACGCGCAACTTTGTAGTGAGGCTTGATTCACGAAGAACAGCATGATGTGGAAGGTAATAAGCTCTATTCTGCTTCTCTGATTCAGGAACGATCTCCATGTGACCGAGTGACTCATATTGCCTCATAAACTTGCAGTATTCTTCGCTAAACTCGGGTCTTCGCTTAAACTTATTCTCCATCTGATGTAAGCGCTTCAAGGCAAGTTGTCTGGAATTACCTAAGTTCGGAGCGCCTTCGTCTTTGAAGGGTAAGCGAAGCTCATATCGACCATCAGTGTTTCGAGTGTGTGTTTTCTTAAAATGCTCTTCACACTGTATTTCAGGTTTTGACAGAGGCTTCACGTTTGGTAAATATTCATCGATCTCCCAAAACTGACGTAGCAACTGATCAACTTCGACTTGTGTGTGCATAACAACTACCTTATGTGACTTATGACCAGACTGCGTTACTTCGCCGCTTACAAGCCAGCCCAGTCTTGAGTTTAAAGCGATCAGAGACTCATTACGTTTTATTATTCCGTCAAGAATAATATGTGAATATACGACTGCGCCTAATAGCACGTCGATAGATCCTGGCTTGTGGAAGTGTGGATCCGCAAGATCCGAAATCTCAGAAGAAGGCCAGGTATCTGATGGGAGCTCTTGTGATGGTAGTCTCGAATTTATTCGTCTAAGGACGTACGCCTTAGCTGTGATCATGTGTGATGGATCTCTTACAGCATGAAAGTTCAACGTAACTTGTGACTTGGTTGTCAGCGGTATAGATGATATGCCAGTAATTTTTCCGCTGACTGAAGTGCGCTCTAGATTGAGCAATTGAGCTGCCGCTTCAGTAACAAAGTTTGATTGCGAACACGGATCAATCAATGCTCTCAAAATCATCGTGTCGCCGTTCCTCGACTTAACTGCAATCCGTGCGGTTGCCAAGATTACTTCCTCACTGACATTGTCAACCTCAACTTTGTAAGCGACGGTTGATGTGCTTTGGCTTGTTTCAGGATTGTGTGGTGCAGCATCGCTTTCCGGCACTGATGTGATCTTGTTAGGGTTTGTGAAGTGCAGCAGAGTGTGATGTCGTCGACTACATTTTCTACAGGTGGTGCTCTGCCTACACGCATTAACTGAGTGACCCTTTACAAGGCAATTAAAACAGATGCCATTCTTCTTAATAAAATCCTGACGTTGAGGAACTTCTAATGCGGCGAATTCTTTACAATAACAAATATAATGGTTCTGTGAGCAATAAGTGCATTTGGTGCTTACTTCTGTGACAAATGACTTTATATTTGTTGGTGTTTGGGTTGTATAATTTTTGACTAAGTCCTTCTTCTGCGGTTGGTCTTTTTTATGTGTAACATTCACCATCTCCATAGAACGAAATCGATTTTCTAAAAATGACGACAAAATTGTAAATTTGGTTATGTCTTGAGATGATCCAAGTGACTGTTCCCATTGTTTGTGTGTTTCTAAGTCTAATTTGGATACAACTAAATGCACGATAATTGCATCCCATGTGGAGGTATCCACGCCGAGATTGTCAAGAGAATTCAGGCATTCCTTTGTGGTATCTAAAATTTCCTTTAAGCTTTTAAAACATTCTGTGTTCATCTTCTTCTGATTTAAAAGGCGGCTAATTATTGTGGTAACAATCATACGTTTGTTATTGTATCTACTCTCAAGTGTGCTCCAAGCCTTATTGTAATTAGCCTCCGTGAGTGCAAAATGTTTTAGAAGTTGTTCTGCCTCTCCCGATAAACTCGTTTTTAAATAATGATGTTTTTCAATCATCGTTAGATGCACGTTGTCATGTACGAGAGCCTTAAACAAATCTTTAAAACTTGTCCAATCGTTATAATTACCGTCGAACTTTGGAATCGATAAAGGAGGTAACTTAGTTCTAATCGGGGTGGTCTCACCATCATTCGTTACTAATAAACTTTGCGTACTATTATGTGACTGTGGTTGACCTTGACCTCTCGAAAATTCCAACAAATAATCCTTTAGTACTCCCTTAAATTCTAGGTATGTGTCTTCAGTCGTCTCGTATAGACTTTCGGCATCAAACTGTAATTCCTCCAGTTCAGTTTTCGTAACCGTTGAGCCAATCATCTCATATTGAGTTTGATACTTAGACCAATAACTTTCTAATGTTTCTAATCGTGTTTGCAGATAGCCAAGTGTGTATCTTGATTTAGACGTCTTTTTTGTATTAATTTGCAACTTAGAAATACGTTCCGATAACGTTTTTAGTGATTCACAAAGTTTAGCCATTGTTTATGTTTATGAATTCAGTTTAAGTAATCACTAATGTTCACGTAACGAAATTGTATAAGTCCAAATCACTTTCTAAATATTACTTGTGATCACTATAGTATAAGTAACATTAGTCCAAAATTAATTACACACTGTCTAAATGTCCAAGTTTGTAAAATAGTTCATATAGGTTAAAAGCTCACCGGTACACGAAATCAAAGTTAATATTTACAGTCTAATCTTACCAACTCGCAGAAATTAGCACTTAGCCTTTACACTAATAGTTTTTAGCACTTATTACACTTTCATTATCCAGTTCGAGAAGGACCAAACATGTTAAAACAACACTTTTTAACACGAAAAAATTTATTGTAAAAAAACAGCAAGAGGAAAAAATCAAGAGAACCAAAAATCTAATTCGTCATGTCTAACGTCAAATCTGATATTTTTTATTTATCCTCAGTTGACACTATAGTAAAAAGAGGTTGTAATGTAAAAGTTTCTATAGGGATGAATGTTACCAGATCTATACATTAAACACACATGAAACCTCGAACGTTGTATAATTTAATATACTGTTGATACATTTTTATGGACATAATCTATCTTAAAAGCGGAAGAGTTTGTTTGTTTGTTTGAACGCGCTAATCTCTGGAACTACTGATCCGATTTAAAAAAAATCTTTCAGTGTTAGATAGCCCCTTTGTAGAGGAAGGCTATAGGCTATATTTTGTCACGCTAAAACTAATAGAAGCTAAGAACTAGAGGAAAATGTGGAAAAAAACGGAACGGGAATATATTTGAAAGGGCTTATTTGAACGCGCTAATCTCAGGGACTACTAGTCCGATTTGAAAAATTCTTTCACTGTTAGACAGTTCATTTATTGAGAAAGGCTAAAGGTTATATTTTATTACGCTACGACCAATAGGAGCGAAGAAATAGTGGAAAATGTGGAAAAAACGAGAGGAAATTATTAGAAAGGACTTATTTGAACGCGCTAATTTCAGGAGCTGCTGGTCCAATTAGAAAAATTATTTCAATGTTAGATAGCCCATTTATCGAGGATGGCTATAGGCTATATTTTATCACGCTAAGACTAATAGAAGCGAAGAAATAGAGGAAAATGTTGAAAAAACGGGCTAAATAATTTGAAAGGGCTTATTTGAACGCGTTAATCTCAGGAACTACTGGTCGGATTTGAAAAATTCTTTCAGTGTTAGATAGCCCATTTGTCGACAAAGGTTATAGGCAGGCTATAGGCTATATTTTATTACGCCACAATTAATAGAATCGAAAAAAAAAGAGGAAAATGTGGAAAAAAAGGAGATCTTATGAAACTACTGGAGCAATTTTTATGTAATTTGGCACATATAAAGAATAGACCACGTGAAAGGGCCTAGGTTTTTTTTTTGTGGAAAAATGTACGGTTTCCTTGACATTCCTAAGCCGCGCGGAACATCTATCATATCATAAAAGTATATTGTCCCACACAATATACTTTTATGATTTGCCCGTTAATTATTCAATCGATGTACGGGAAAAACTATAAACTAAAGTCCACGCGGACGAAGTCGCGGGCAACAGCTAGTATTATTATGTTTTGACGAATTCTGAGGTCACTTTACATATTATACGAACTTATTTTTATTTGGAAAACACTAATGCTGTGTGTTGTGACTAATTTCCTTCCAAAACTTGTATTTGAGACGTAGTAAGTATATTTTATAAATCACCAAAATACTCAAATAATTTTCATACTAAGTATAATTTATTATGTATTTTTATGTGGTTAACAGTAGGTACTAGTATTTAGTTACTTTTAATAGTTTTTATAACTTTTTAGGGTTCCGTAGCTAAATGGCATAATTAATCAGAACCCCTAATTATAGATTTGTCACGTCTGTCTGTCTGTCCATCCGTATGATGTCGCAGTCACTTTTACATTTTGACGATCCAATTACAAATTCTAGAACCATGTGAGATTTGTTATTGCAATACTAGTACAATAGTAGAAAACCTTACAAAAAGAATACGTATAATAGAAATTATCGAGAAAGTTAACTTATTACGCGATTGATGAGGTTGCTGACAACCGCATAACCACGGTATAGCCATCGGTTTGCAACCACCGATTTGTCAGAGATTATAATATACAACCATTTACTATTTTTGTCATAAACAACCATAAACTGTGCCATATATAATAGACAATCTGCATAGAGGACATTGGACAGGACAGCTGCTTCGCCTAGCGTGGGGGCCAGAACTGTTGGTTGCTGTAAACTGTTATCTATTGAAATAAAATTTTATTATTATATTTATTATAGAGTTGAAAATGAAATGGGGAATCGCAAATAGAAAAGTAATTTGATTTATCTTAAAAAAGAAATATTTATTTCTACCGACTGGTACAGAATATAAAATATTAGTTGTACCAAACGGTGGGTTAAAAGTCATGGTCGTCATGTCATACGACGACGAGAACAACTAAATTTGACGAAGGAAGAGAATAATATAGAAAAAGTCTGTGATCTAGAGACTAGAACTGCATTAACGGACCTGAGTATCGGAATAATCAATTTAATAATTAAATATTTTACAATGTAATCACATATTGCTTAACGGTAAATCAAGCTTTCTTTTTAAGGTATTGACTATTGACACAATAATAAGCTTACATATGTATCAGCTCATATTACATAATGCACTGCCCTGAATATTAATTTATTTAAGGTATTTATAATGCAAATTATCAAATAAATTAATATATTATTTAATCTGGAAAACTCGAAGCTATGACAAACTTAATAGAATTGTTGTAGGTAAAGCCACAGAGAAATATATTTTCCTTAGTCTATGGTAAAGCTAACTTCCTTTCGTGGCCCCCAATTTCGTTACCCTAAAATGCATGTATCACGGCAGAACCGTACATTTCCCGATATATATAAACTGTCCTTCCCCAGGAAGGAAACGTACCACTTAACCAATTTTGCTAAAATTTGGTATGGAGATACTTTGAGTCCTGGGAAAGAACCGCTGAATCCATTTACTGTTTGGTATTAAGTTATTTGAAGTCACAGGAAGAGACATGGGATATCATCAAAAAAAATGTACGGTTCCCGCGCGATAAACGATTTTGGCGTAACAGAGTTGCGGGCTTTATCTAGTAAAATCCATACAGTTAATATTATAAATGCGAAAGTCTGTCTGTGTAACACTCTTCACGCCCAAACCACTGAACCGATTTAGCTGAAATTTGGTATGGAGATACTATGATTTCCGGGAAAGGACATAGGATACTTTTTGTTCCGAAAAAATGTACGGTTCCTGCGCGATAAACGATTTTGGCGCAACGGAGTTGGGGGCGTCACCTAGTAAAATAATAATTCATAAAGCATGGTATTATACTCGGCTTCTACGAATGTGTCTTATCTTGTTGGCATAAATGACAAAAGTAAGTTGTAAGAGGTAATATAACTCTGCGAACAGTTAACAATCGCCGTGTAACTTGTAAGGCTTAAAGCTGTTTACACACAGCTTTTACATGCTTTTACTTTCATACTGTTATGGAGAAACAAACAAATTAGTTATCTAACAGATAATAATTTTTAATACCCCATTTGCAAGGCTAACTGCTGCACTCAGAAACGAATATCTGTAATTAAATAAAGATTTTGACACAATATCTGCAAAGCAACTTCATCCGTTTAGACGTGAAGACGTAACAAACATACGAAGTCACTAACTATCGCATTTATAATATTAGTACGATGATTATAATTCATCATCATCATCATCATCATATCAGCCTATATTCGTCCGCGATCTCCGTTTAGTTGCGGGTCCATGTTGGATGCGAGTAGCAGGAGATCGGTCATCTTGGCGTTCATTGAGAGAGGCCCATGTCCAGCAGATGATTATAATTATGATTACAATATTATTTGCGTTGAAACAGTCGTGAGCTAGTATTACTTATACATACATTACATACATCTCGTGTTTTTTCTTTTCTTCTTTTCATCCTTCAACATTATAAAAGGTTAATCATAATATTATTTCTACACGTAGTTTCCACATTTTATATTTTAATTAAATTGGCTGGCAAAGATTTTTTATCTTATTGGTATTACGTAAATTTTATTAACGCTAATTCCTACAAGGCTTTCTATTTCCAAATAATGGAATAGAGAAGTTTATAATTGTTGTATGGTTGTGAATTGATGCTTTCTACTAATAGACGTTAAAAATATTAAAAAGCTGTTTGATCAAAAATTTGCTATGCTGCCCGTTTTACACGAAAAAAGTCAAGTTATGCACAAGTGATGAAAATGGTTTTAACAAATTTTCACTCAACCAAAACCTACAGCTTGTTTGAAATTTTTGAACAAGTACGAATTAGAGCGAAAATAATTAAGATTAGGTTTATGCTCTGTAAATAATATTGTTATAAAACTGCATAGTGTTATGTGCAATACAGAATTTAGCAATTACATTGCAATGTTTTATCAACTATCAGCATCAGCTATCTCGTACAAATCCAAATAGACATGGCGAGAAAAAATTAAAATCTTGATAAAAATAATAGTCTCGCCTTTAAGATATTTGGGACCATTTTTTTAGAGATTTAAAAAATATCGAGTAATTAAATGTCACAATAATTAGCAATTACTACGTTAATTACTAAACTATAGGTCTACCAAGATGATGGCAAATTTGGATGGCAGATTTTCAAAAAATATCCTTGTTCATTGGATATTTTTTATATTTGCATGTTTCACACACAGAATCAGCCGCCATAAGAAAAAAAGGGATCAAAATGTTTTATCCCAATCACCCCGGTATTGCTAGAGTCAATTTCTTTTCTCAATTTTTGCCATCAGATTCTGGTAGACCTACACATAACATTATTAGGACAAGGAACGATTACTTATATTAAAGGACCTCCGACCTGTTAATGATAATAATAATATTATTAAGTATAGTTATTAAATTCTTTGTGTATTACTAAAATACAATACGTATTAATAATAATGTTTAACATAACATAGTGATAAGTATTGTGTATTTGTATCGAAACAGGATAAAAGCTGCGGATATAGATAAAAATGTTTTAATAACGTTGTTTAATATCAAAATTCTCATAAAACATTTAATTTATAAATAATATATTATCAGTTATCACACTTTAATATTTCATATTATATAATTCTTCTATTTATTTCGAGAATGTGCATTAAGCATAAATTAATTATTATGTTACAAATATATACGATATATTATGTACTACGTTTACTATAAAACATTATGCACGTATTAGAACAAAAAATAAATAAAAGTTTACTAAACAAATACTGAAGTACCGCATTAGACTAATATACCCAAAACGGGTTTACAAATTAGATATTTATCAATGGCAAAAAAGTCATACGGGTAACCGTTCATTCCCACGTCTACGTCACGTAGCTAGGGTAGGGTTGCCAACACCAAGAAACCAGATTTGAATTTAGAAAAAACCAGTACAATTTAGTATAATAGTACGCAAGGACTTACAGACGTTAAATCACAGAAACATTAAAAAATCATCGATCATCATTCAGACAAGTATTAATTAATATTTAAATAAAATAATACAAGTTAGCCATTGTAATGTAAAACATAACACAATCAATTTTTTTAAGAAAATTTTAAACTAAAGTAATTTCCAGTAAACCCAAGGTACCGCTAAAAAGTATTCAGGACGTCCCAGGACACTACAAAAACTAGGACATGTCCTCAGTCCTGGGAAAAAATGACTGTTGACAACCCTAAACTAGGGATAAGGGACAATACGGGGTTTTTTAATAGCGTATCTATAATGTTTATTCTTCTTTGATCTATGGACTATGGCACTAGGGGTGTTTCACAATGGATTGTATTTGTTTAATTGATTGTATTTACATAGCAGATTTGATAATGCGTGAATTTCTTGACAAAATGTGAAAAATGCTCATTCAATTTCAATCTATACTAATATTATAAAGCGGAAGAGTTTGTTTGTTTGTTTGAACGCACTAATCTCAGGAACTACTGATCTGATTTTAAAAATTCTTTCAGTGTTAGATAGCCCATTGATCGAGGAAGGTTATAGGCTATATTTTATCACGTTAAGACTAATAGAAGCGAAGAAATAGAGAAAAATGTGGAAAAAACGGAACGGAAATATATTTGAAAGGGCTTATTTGAACGCGCTAATCTCAGGAATTACTGGTCCGATTTGAAAAATTCTTTCAGTGTTAGATAGTTCATTTATTGAAAAAGGCTATAGGCTATATTTTTCTACTCTACAACTAATAGGACCGAAGAAATAGGGGAAAATGTGGAAAAAACGGGAGGAAATTATTTTAAAGGGCTTATTTGAACGCGCTAATCTCAGGAACTACTGGTCCAATTTGAAAAATTATGGCACTGTTAGATAGCCCATTTATCGAGGAAGGCTATAGGCTATATTTCATTACGCTAAGACTAATAGGAACGAAGAAATAGAGGAAAATGTTGAAAAAACGGGAAAAATTAATTGAAAGGACTTATTTGAACGCGCTAATCTCAGGAACTACTGGTCCGATTTGAAAAATTCTTTCAGTGTTAGATAGCCCATTTATCGCGAAAGGCTATAGGCTATATTTTATTACGCTAAACCTAATAGGACCGAAGAAATAGAGGAAAATGTGAAAAAAAAACGGGGGAAATTATTTGATAGGGCTTATCTCACGAACCACTGGAGCAATTTTTATGTTATTTGACACACATGAAGAATAGACTACGTAAAAGGATATAGGTTTCTTATATGTGGAAAAATGTACGGTTTCCGTGACATTCCTAAATTACGCGGGCGAAGCCGCGCGGGTGTTATATAATTCAATGATTATCTGAAGTGTACAAAATACAGATAAATAATATTATCATTATTTGGTTCCCCGTGCTAAGTGCATCAAAGGGACTGGGTACCTACGCACATACTAAGCCAGAAAAGAAAAATTCGCAAACGTGTTTCTCTTAATTATTATATGTGGCCATCTACTAGGATTTTGCAAAACTTGCCATTTTGCGGGGTATAAATAAGGAAACAAAGTATATAGTATGCCATTACCAATGATGTCAATATCATATCAATATCATTAATATTCATCATTCATCAATATCATTTATCATTTAATAATTTATTTAGTTACCATTCATTATTTAATATTTATGTACATATAATATTTTATATAATAGCTCGCACTTGTAATACATATACCTAAGCCATAAATCAAAACCTCCTTTAACATCTTTGACATACCCAAAAGGAACTAAACATCCCAACATTCTTAGCTTTCTCATTCCGAAGCCATTCATCAGGACAACTACTACATCGTCATGGCTTTTGAGACGTCTGACCACGCTGTCAAAAATCAAAATGGCCGTCAAATCAGAGTGATCGCCGTGAAATCCCCGGACCCACCGCAGTGTCTAGGGAATGTATATCGATGGATATTGAGTACAGTCGATTACATCACATTTCTATGTATTTGGATTTTAGAAAATATACAGACGCACATAGAACTTTTTGTTGAAATTCCGTTAAAACTATAGGAGTTTATCTATACTTCTTATGCCGCGGCCGCACATATGTCTATCGTCACGAAGCTTCGTGCTTGAGACGATACCTTCGGACGATCTGCGTGTATCGTCCAATAGTATCGTCTCATAGCACGAAACTCTAGAATTTTAATGCCGCGGCCGCACATATGGTGCGGCC
The DNA here is from genome assembly GCA_937595015.1 of Polyommatus icarus. NCBI lineage: Eukaryota > Metazoa > Arthropoda > Insecta > Lepidoptera > Lycaenidae > Polyommatus > Polyommatus icarus. The sequence continues at coordinate 5,266,862 of OW569338.1, read as the reverse complement.
GCGGCATTAAAATTCTAGAGTCGCTATGCTCGTTGAAAAACTCATCTGAAACGGCTAAACCGGATTTGTTAAACTTTTGTGTGTTTATCCTGTGGGTCGGAGAATCGGTCTTCCTTCTCTTTATCGTAACTCGAAATAAAGCTGTATTTTCAAATTTTGTTATTTTACTTATTTTAACTACACTTATACCGTTTTTCGTCTTTTGAGGGTTTCGTATCCCGTAAAAATGGAAACTATTACTAAGACTTCGTTGTCTGTCCGTCTGTCTATCGCCAGACTGGATCTCAAGAACCGCAATGCTAGACAGTTGTCACAAATCCTTTATTACGCTCCCATACAAAAATCGCAATAATTATTATTGCTCGATATCAATTATAAAAATCGATATTATATAATTATGTGCGCGAGTCGGACTCGCAATTGACCGATTTTTTTTTAATTTTAAATTATTTTCGCTGACTGTACCGCATATATTAGTTCTGCATTTACGCTTCCCCCACACTTCCCCCGATCATAATTACACAATGCTAATATTGTCTTATGCACTTTCTCCCACTTTCGCTGCAGCCATTACGTTTCCTAGCGTGGCAACGTTAACCTTATGAGGTTGGTTTTCTCATAATTCTTCGTTATCAATCACTTTTGCTTTCATTTGTAAACAAAAGTGTTTGTTTTTCTGCGGTTCTTTGTTTCTTCGCCCATCGTAAGTAATAAAAGTTGAAGATAGTTTTTTGTTTGAATATATAATGTGAAAACGTGAAATTGTCTGTCTTTATTTTATTTCTTCAGTCTTCATGCACTGATTTTGGTAGATACGGAGTCCAAAGAACATAGGATAGTTTTTTTTGCGACTTGCGGCGCAAATTGTGGAGTTCCCTCGCGATAAACTTTCTGCACAATGGATAGCGGGAAACATAATATATTATTATGATAATATATTAATTAAAATGTCACGTTACACGTATAACGTATTACACTAGACATTTAAATAAATATCTTTATATAAATATAATAAGTAATTATTGTTAAAATTGGTTGTAAATAGCCGCTAATACTGAGCTTGGTAAAGTAGAATAATATTTATCTACCAAAACTAGCATCAATATTTTCGTGATATTGACTCGATAAAGACGTAAAAGTCGCAAAAAACTTGTGCTTGGTCGACAAAAACTATGTTGGTAACAATGAGAACAAAACAATGTCATTACCCTGTTTTTATGTTCGTAAAAACATGTGGAAAACCACACATTACAGAGGAAATGATATCGCAAATCGCCCGTCCGGCAAAAACTGCGTAATAACTTTCCGCGCGATTGTACATAGATTGTGTGTGTGCGATATAATAGTGGTACGCACATATTGAGACGAGGAGCAGCGTGGCGGGCCGCAGATAGTAATAATATAAAGTTTATGGAAAACCAGATGACGCCCGCAACTCCATTGCGCCAAATTTCGTTTATCGTTCGGGAACTTTTGTCCTTTCCCGGGACTCCATTAAAGTGTATCAATACTTTTCAGCAAAATCAGTTTAGCGGCTTGGGAAGAAAGAGGTAACAGACAAACGGACAGACACACTGTCTCATTCATAATATTCCTCCGATCGCGGCAAAACGAGGCACAATAACCTTTCAATTGTTATCGCGGCCCACTTGGGCCTTACGGGAGTTGAAGCGATATTATGTATTAGTATGGAAGTAAGTACATGGAGGGACGTGCGCATATTCAACAGATATAAGGGTTCGTGATACGTGACTGTGACGGGACGCACTAGATCAGTAAGTCCCAAAGTGGTCCAGAAGGACCTCCAGGGGTCCACGGGAGACTCAGCGGGGGTCTACGTTGGATGTGACAAAATTGGGGCTCCATGTCCACCCGTAATTGTAAATTAATTCGGTTCGCATAAAGTTGGCTGGACTTCTCCTATAAATATAGACAGATAAATAATTTTACAATGTACCTATATTATGTTACAGAAGTTCAGAAAAAAGTTACCTGAAGAAAAAAACACTTATTAAGATTTCAAAATTGGTATTATATTAATGGTCTACCTGATCAAGCAAAATTTAAAAAACGTAGTAAGTAAGTATAATAATATTATGATAGAAGAGTTTTGAAACCTAAACTAGATGGATCGCTGAAAAAGTGTATGCCGTGGCATATTAATATTATGATAATAAATAATAATATTATCTGGAGAGTAAGTACCTACTTGGGGGCTAAAATCATCGCATTTTGCAATTCCTCTAAAATCAATTCAGAAACTGAATCGTCAAAACAGTCAAACTAACGAATGTCAAATTAGTACGAATTACTAGACATGAATAATTGCAAGCAGAGTAACCATTTAGTGATTTAAAAAAAAAACATATTATGATTCCTAATATGATTCTCCAAAGTGACCATTTTAGCCCTCGTACTAACTACTAAACGTCACTATAACACCATTGCTTGACGTTGTATAAGCTGTTTTTGTACGAATAGTATAATTGGGGCACAAAATAGGCGTTTTAATGAAATAATTTCATTACCAAATTAATGAAGTAATTACTAACATCCCGTACTAAAACTACTAATGTGCATGTCGTAATGATTGAAACAATAGAACAGAATGATTTGGCTTGGCAAACTCGGGCGAGTTACCCAATACTAGTGCAACAGCTGAAATAACGGCCACGATGTATACGGATACTAGATACAATTGTAATAATCCAAATTATTGAGGTAATGTTCCATTATTTGGCAGTAATGGTTACATAATGCTTAGAAAATATAAACATTTTCTCACTAATAGTCGTCTATTAAATTAAACTTATAAAGGCGAAAGTTTTTGAGTTTGCGTATGTGTGTGAAGTTTGTACTTGTGCATGTCAACACGCCTTCTTCACGAAAAATAAACGCAGTTTGACATTTGGCATAGTACTTATCTATGATAAGATAGATTAAGGATTCGGATTAACACATAGGCTACTTTACAATGAATACCACAGACATAATATAATATCACTGCACTGTTTTTATGTATAACTTTAGATGACCAGTTGAACTTTCAACTTCGTATCACATTTCGCCAATTTGAACCAGTGCTGCAATGTTAGTCTAGTTATTTACCATCAACGTCACATCCACAATTAAAAGTTTAAAACACATTACAGTATACGATAACTTAACTACCGACTTATCAAGTTTTGTTTTATTTTTAATATTTTGCGATAACCATAAAAGGATTTTGCAACAATTTTGCAATTATTAATGAAACGCAAACGAAAAACAACATTGTAACCTTTAATTTACAAACAAAAATGCCGAATGTGCGTGTAGACTGTAGAGGCAACAGACAGACAGATAAATATTTATAGCTAGATAAATTCCGTACGCAAAATCGTTTCAGCGGTTTGCGCGTAAAGAGGTAACAGACAGATCATTTATAATATTAGTATGGATTAGAAAGGTCGTAGTTAGATCTACTCAACTACGCAGGTTTTATAAAGTTTTGACTTTTAACCAATTGTTGTATTTGAAGCTTGCGCTGGTTTAACATTTTATAAGTAACTAATATACCGAAACAGTATAGAAACCATATAGACCAGTGGGCCCCAACCTTTTTTTCATGCGGGCCACAAGCATGTTTTGGTCTTAGTGTCGCAGGCCGCAACAAAAAATTTTTAGGGTTAAAAAATAACGTTCTTCAAAATTAACGATTTTAAAGTGGAAAAAATTTAACGACTATCACGTAGACTTTACGTTATTTTGCCGGTGGGCGTGAATTTCAAAATTGTTTAACATCACGCGGGCCACAAATAAAGTCCCGGCGGGCCGCGGGATATAGACGCTGTATCATACAGCAGAATGGGCGTTTTCACACTGCGACGGTAACGACACGACACGATACCACAGAATAGATAAGGGCCACCGCACATATAATAAAATTTCAAGTTGGCCGACTACCGTACAAACTTATAAGTTGCATAGTGTCACAATTTAATTGGACAAATTCATCGTGTACGCTGCCAGCCGCAGACTTTTAGATTTAGTTGGTAACGGTGTTGCTAGCCTAGCGACATGCGTGTTAAAATGCGTAAAAAGCACGCTTTTATTGTGGCACTAATAAAACGAAGGCGAAAAGAAAGGAGAATATTTTGGGTGCATTCAATATTAAGTGACAGAATATTAGAATTAGTACGATAGTCAGTTTGTATAATATGTCACTTCAAATTGTATAATATGTGCGGTGGCCCTCTATTCTGTGGTATCGTGTCGTGCCGTTATCGTGCAGTGTGCAAACGCCCATTAGGTCCTTTCCAACTACAATGTACAATATGGCACCCTCAGGACCGTTGCGTTTTAACTATGATTAATGAAATGTGTCGATTACATCAACAGCTGTAGCCTGTAGGGACAGCTGACGAGGTAATTGCTATAAAGCTTATCAATTGTTGAATTTTGTTAAAATTTGTACTAACAAGATATTATGATTGATCGTTATCTGTAAGACATGAGAATTATCTGCTTTGTCACCAAAAATCGACGATTGTTGATATAAGTTGTAAATTATCATAAAAAAAAACAAAGAGAATCTTATGGCTGCGCTGAAAGACGTTTAATTATTACTTACTTAACTGTAATTTTGTGAAATAAAAAAAAATTATGGAGCTCAAAATCTTTATTAAATCAATTAAAAATATATCTCTGAGTTCGGCCGTCAGAGATACGAGTACATTCTAAAGGTGAACGCAGATTTGGCCGCACCGCACGCACCGCAGTCGCCGCATTTCGAATTCTTCATATAAAGAATGTAGAAGTTGCGAAGACTGCGGCGCGGGTAGGTATGCGAGCTTGCCTATAGGCTATAACTTCATATTATAAAGAATTCGAAATGCGGCGACTGCGGTGCGTGCGGTGCGGCCAAATCTGCGTTCACCTTTAAAGGTAAATTGGATAAAATTAAAAAAAGTATTATACTTAATACAGAGAATAAGAGCAAGATTTTTTCATACTAATTAGCCATCAACTCACCCTTTTTTTAACACTTTCACTACCGCAGACGTTTTAATAGCACATATTCTGCATATTGCATATTTTTATGCATATTCTTGGAATATTTGCTTCCTTATTATATTCTCCTTGTTATTTTTAGCAGTTTACAGTGGTTTAACAATAGTTATAATGGTATTCCCGGAAGACGTATCAAGATCCCAGCAATCTTATTTTGCCATCTATTTAACACAACAGATGTTGAGCAATCTACAATAGTTTACCGCGAATTATACAGAACCCTGATTCTATTTAAGGCCGTCCCCCGAGCAAACGACCTTGGCCATACATTTGCCGCGTTGCCGAGATTGCGCCAAAACCCTATTATTTTTACATATCTTAGTTCAAAATTGTAGTAAAAAAAAATTTAAAACGGGGAATATGTAGTTTATGATATTGTCGATCTATTGGCGTGAGTTTCAAATAAAAGTAATTTGTAAATGCTAAGGAGATGCTGAATGTATGCTTGAATTTTAAGAAATTGGTATTACTTTGGAAGCTGATTTCATGAGTATAATAAACAAAAATAGAAAATTTAAAACGGGGAAAAGAATTTTGATATTCTAAAGATTATTACTGTATTTTTAAATACGGTCAATTACGGAATCTCCGGAGGGAACGCCTTTAATGCAACGTTAAGGGCGTTCCGTCCGGAGATTCCGTAATTGACCGTAATTAAAACCTTATAAACTCATAATCTGAAAGCTACAAAGTTATAATAAAAATACAGCAATAATCTTCAGTAAATCAACATTCCTTTCGCCGTTTTAAATTTTCTATTTTTGTTTATTATACTCATGATATCAGCTTCCAAAGTAATACAAATTTGTTAAAATTCGAGCATACATTCAGCATCTCCTTAGCATTTACAAATTACTTTTTATTTTAAACTCACGCCAATAGATCGACAATATCATAAACTACATATTCGCCGTTTTAAATTTTTTTTAGGACAATTTTGAACCAAGATAAGTAAAAATAAAAGGGTTTTGGCGCGATCTCGGCAACGCGGCAAACGACGGCCTTAATGCAGAATGGGCATTGTCCAAAAAAAATCACATGTACTTTTTATATTTTTTTTCGTTAAAATAGGGTATTTTAAGAATATAAATTAAATAATTTTGAAATTCATTGGCTAGTTTTTTCTCAATAAATTTTTAAAGTTTCGCTCTGACGTCATCATCGGCGGCCAATTGACCTCTGCAGTATTTTTTTTTTCGTTTAAATCTTATTTATAATGGCTGGTTTGTCAAATATAAGTTATCATTATGTGAAAGCTGATACGAGAAGCTTACCAAAAGTTCGAAACGTAATGTTGGTCGAATTTATTGCTAATTTAACGCCATTGAAGGTCAAACTAAGGTTAAACACATTTGTTGAAAAATATAAGTAACTAATGGGTATTTTTTTCGTTTATATACAGAAAAGAGATCACTGACCTTATTCCTCGAAATGCTTTTGTAATGAGCAAAATTAAAAAAAAATGGACAATGCCCATTGTTCCTGGTTCGATCCATTCCGTTTTCCACTAACTAGCATCTACCAAATAGTATTCTTATGAAATCAAATCAATCAAACAAACTAAATTGACATTACCCACACGCGAATCTGTTTTTAGGGTTCCGTACCCAAAGGGTAAAAATGGAACCCCATTACTGAGACTTCGATGTCTGTCCGTCTGTCGGTCTGTCTGTTTTGTCTTCAGGCTGTAGCCTGTATCTCAAGAACCGCTATAGCTAGACTTCTGAAATTTTCACTTGGGTGTGGTTGAACTTTAGGGTGCGAGGAAAGAAATGAAACTTTAAATTAAGTATGAAGGAGCCAAAAAGACCCAACCACTATTATTATTATTTTTAACAAAAAATTAAAACCGACTTCCAAGGTAAAAACAATATTTAATATTGTTTTTACCTTGGAATATTTAATAATGTTAAATTAATATGAACTAAAAAGTATTAAATAATTTTTGTTATCTAATAGTGCCTTTTTCCGAATTCGGCTAAACCTCAACTATTTCTGTACTCAATCTTCATTATTTTGAAGTCGGTACCAGATAGCTGAATCTTCAGTCCTCTGACAGAATATTTGAAACTTTTGGAACTGGCACCGACTTCAAAATTATGAAGATTGAGTACAGAAATAGTTGAGGTTTAGCCGAATTCGGAAAAAGGCACTATTAGATAACAAAAATTATTTAATACTTTTTAGTTCATATTAATGTTAATATTGTTTCTACCTTGGAAGTCGGTTTTAATTTTTTGTTAAAAATAATAATAATTTCACTCTTTTTAGTTACACTAGTAGGTAAACCTTCGCGTATATTTTACGTATCTTATTACAATTTGTTAAGAGTCACAGTTCACACTTACAAAATAATATATTATCAGTGAAGTGAACATATTGTGCTAAGTAATTTAACAATTTTAATACTTCAAACCCCAAGCGGTAACCGGCTATTGCGATAACAATAGAAAGGCTATTGTGTCTCGTTTTTCCACGATCGAAGGATCTATCAGATAAAAAATTGTATAAACTTGCATAGGATGTAGCGTAGCTACTCATCTAATATATAAAATTCTCGTGTCACAGTTTTCGTTGCCATACTCCTCGGAAACGATTCTCATGAAATTATGTGAGCATATTGAGTAGGTCTGAGAATCGGCCAACATCTGTTTTTCATACCAAAAATTATTTATATGGCAAAACAACGTTTGCCGGGACAGCTAGTAATATAATATAATATTATCATAATTATTGACAGCTGTTATTGTAATCAAGAATTCAATTTCAAATCCATTCAAATCGATACTTAGTGCGCCATCTATTGATTAATAAGTATAACTAATTAAAAAGACACTTATTGACTTTGTTTTGTTTAAATGCTCTTTTTAAAATAACTTTATTTTAATTCTATATTTTGTCTATTAAAATTTTATAAAGTAGTTAGTAAAGTATTCGATTTGTACCTATATAAAGTAGTAAAGTATATTCGATCTGTCGTCTAACGGATACCGTCGCCTCCGCGGCGCTGACCGCCGTGTATATTTAAACAAAGTGTTGTTATACAGTATAAAATTATTATTATTATTAGTATATCCACACCTATGCCTTGTACTATTATCTATTCTGTGCCATGAGACAATGGTGACCTTAACACGACGTGGTAATGATGAAGACGATGATGATGATGATGATGATGATTATGATGATGAATATGAATTGCATAGTAGCATATGCTTTCTGTTCTTAAAACAACGCCGAAACTCCCAAACGTGTATCTATAAGGAGTCAGGAGTTCTCTCAGCATCTTCGAAACCATGGTATACCTTGACCCAATATTTGACTTTTTGGTAGCATATTCTTAGTACTCTTCACATAAAACCAAAATCACTATATGTTTCCATATAAATTTCGAGGAGTTCCCTCGATTACTCCTGGATCCCATCATCAGGTCACCACTTTTGTGAACATGGTACCAAATTGGAGTGAAACCAAATACAACAAAACAAAAATTTCGAAAATCGGTTCACAAACGGCGGAGTAATCGTTGAACATACAAAAAAAAAAAATAATAATAAAAAAAAAATAAAAAACAAAAAAAAAATATCCACAGCCGAACATATAACCTCCTCGTTTTTTGGAAGTCGGTTAAAAAATGGACGAAATCATTTCATCACATTTCAGCTAGAAGCTATGAATGAACAATTTCTCTAACGACTCACGACCAAGATTTGGTCGCTGATTTTGACATCATTCAACACGTTTAACAATTCAAGGAAGTTCAAGGGTTCCGGTTAGCCCAAAGGGCTTATTAATCTCGTTATATCGCTACTGTTTTGTTCCTGGACCTCCCGCTAAGTTCTCTCAAGGATCGTGGGAAGGGCCCTAGCCCTTTACTCATTCAATGAACCGATTAGGCACTAATAGTTATAACCCTCCCCTAACCGTAGGATCTTTTAATGATTTGTAATAGGCATGAAATGCAAATTCTTTGTTAACTCGGCCCTTTTTAATTGCACTTTTTCCAGAATGGTTATGTCGATACTAATGCAAAATTGTGTCTGTCTGTCTTTCCGTGTGACCGTTACGCTAAAGAGACTGAACAGATTTTAATAAAAAGTTTTTGTGGATGCTTTGAAAAAACTTTTTTTTTTTGGGAAAGGACATAGAATGTTATAATATTTTCCCGCGATAAACTAAATATTTTGCACGCAACATCTATATTTCAAAATAAGGCCGTGTTCAGACCATACGGACTGTGAGCCGCCGAATGTGAGCAGACTCACTGTGAGCCCCAGTGTGAACGTGAAAATATACGGTATCGAATGTCCGCGCCTACGCCTAGCGTAATAGCGTATTATCGGTTTGGTTGTGGTTTGGAGTGAACGAAAAAGTGAATATGTATGGAAATACAATAAACTGCGTAACGTTCGCTCACATTCGGTGGCTCGCAGTCGGTTTGGTGTGAACAAGGCCTAAATCCCGACAGTTATCTTAAACTAGATGATGCCCGCAACTCCGTTGCGCCAAAATTCGTTTATCGCGCGGGAACCGTACATTTTTACGGGATAAAAACTATCCTAGGTCCTTTCTCGGGACTCAAAGCCAAATTTCAGCAAAATCGGTTCGGCGGTTCGAGCGTGAAGAGGACAGACAGACAGACAGACAGACACACTTTCGCATTTATAATATTTTATCTTAAATTGTTATTTTTTTTTGTTTTGCAACTTATTAGTTTATTACCTAACTGCGTAGGTCCACAATAAATATTATTTTGAGCTTTGTCCGCATTTGAATACTTAATGTCCCATTAGAGTACAATTTACTATTGTTTACGAAGTCGTGTGACAACTGACTTATTGATTCAACAAACTTACGTAATCTTACCTGTATTGAGTTCAAGGTTTTATGGTTCATATTACTATGACTATAGGGTTCAATTTTGAGTGTTGTCGTACAATTTTGAAATCAGAAGTGGGATAACACGCCGAAGACAAGTGGGCGACAGAGATGTCACAAATTATGAAGCGCTTTCTAAGTACATGACGTATTGTATGATTCTTAATCATAAATCATATTAAAACTTGGAATTATAAAACCATAAATTAAGGAAAATTCTCAAATTTAAGTAGGAAGCTTGTATTAGGATTTAGGAGAGTACCTTATTTATTAGTTATCACTTATCAGTAAACTTTAGTATCCATGCATGCGCAACATATTGTGACAAGTACTATATAAGAATCCCAGTACCACAAAGCAAGTGCTCAAGGAATGGGGCCACATACTATGCAGGAAGCAATGGGCTGAGACCCCTGGCCTTGAACACTCCAAGGCACTAATTCCTGGCTTCAACAAGAAACTATCAGAATTAGTGCTCACCCTGGGTAGGAACCAATTAAGAATCCTTACCAGAAGCCTAACCGGGCACTGCAAGCTCAACAAACACCTAAACAGAATGGGTATTTGTAGTATAACGACTTGCAGATTCTGTGAGGAGGAGGATGAAACACCTATTCACCTTCTCCTCGACTGTCCTGCTCTAGTACAGAGCAGGAACAGACACCTTGGTCGCCACGAATACTCATCCACAGAGGAAATTCGTGGCACCAACCCCAACCATATCGTTCAATTTATGAGCAGTATTGGGTTGGGGATGATTCTCTAGTGCGAAGGAGTCACAATAGATCCTCATGGGTCGCAGTGACGCCAGGGCTATAGCGACCTGCCTTCTATAAAAAAAAAAAAAACTATATAAGAAATTGATTCACAGGTGACCTACGTAATTTGGTCGTGTTATCTCAAACCCAGCTGACAGATCCCAATTAACATTTAAGATATTTGCGTATTTTAGAAATTAAACAACTTAGGACATGCTGATGAAAAGATAATAATTTATTTACAGAATGAATGTTGACACAATATGACATTAAGGGCCTGTTTCACCGCTTCCTGATAAGGCTATCCACCACTTAATTTGACAGATGGAGTATGGAAAATCTGTCAAATAACCCTATCGGGCAGGTGCCCGATAAGGTTATCAGGAAGTGGTGAAACAGGCCATAAAAAGACAAAACTTATCTAAAAGGTAAAACTATAAAAAGGTTCTATACAAACAGCACAACATTGAATTGACATAGTCCGTCCAAATGATGTAGGTCTGCTATTTGCCTAATGCCTATGGTAAGCCTTCGACAGATCTGTATCACCTTTCAACCTTATCCTGTTATCAGTTATCACTTATCAGTTATCACCGAGCAATAAAATTCATAAACGTCAGAACTATAATAATTGACGACAGTACTTAATATAATTTTAATAATTTACATAAGTTAACACGAGTTAACTGCTTATCAAATCTAATTATAGGAAAGCGGAAAACTCAATTTATAAATGGCATTTTCTGTCATGCATGCATGTGCTATCTTCCATGTGGTAGTGCACGGGTTAACCACGATATCTGTTGCTAATATTGTTGTCAACTACTGATCAATGATCATAATTCAAGACGTGATTAGTGGATAACTAACATCCATACTTCCATATTCATATCCATACTTATATTATAAATGCGAAAGTGTGTCTGTCTGTTTATCTGTCTGTCTGTCTGTCTGTTACCACTTCACGCCCAAACCGCTGAAACCAATTTTGCTGAAATTTGGTATGGAATTATGGATATACTTTGAGCCCCGGGAAAGGACATGGGATACTTTTCATTCCGGGAAAATGTACGGTTCCCGCGCGATAAACGCGTCATATATATATACGATAGTTTTATTACAGAATTAGCTTAATAATGCTTTTTGTAAATTAGTTTAAGTAACTATTGTAATTTTCCATCTTATTAGCAAAATATGGCCCTGAGCGAGTTTCTTACGCCGGTTCTTCTCGTCGGGTTAGTTCCCGAACCGGTGGTTAGGCATCATGTAGACGTTCTAAAAGTGTTTAAAACTTTAACTTTTTATAACATGAGGGTAAAAGCCTGTGGACAAATTTTTCCCAGCGGGCGTTCAACGACCTGCGCGTTCAGTACAACAATACCCTTAGGATGCTGTTGGGGTTGCCGTGGAGATGCAGCGCGTCAGGCATGTTTGCTGAGGCGCGCGTGGACGGGTTCGCGGCCATAATGCGCAAACGCTGTGCCTCAATGCTGGCGCGCTTGCGATCCTCCTCCAACGGCATCCTAAGAGTTTTCACCGACAGATGGGACTCTCCTCTGCTACATAGGTGGATTACGATTCACTGTTGTTAATATATAGTTAAAAATATGTAATTTTACTAACAATAGGTTAAGACTAAATTGTTACTAACACCTATGGATGAATAATCTGAAATAAATTATTATTATTATTATTATTTACTCATTTTCCCCGAATAATTTGGACAGGACTATATCTGGCTATATACTATAAACATGTATTTGAATTCAAATCATTTTCCCGGTTCCAAAGCCTCCATTTATGAAAAAAAACGAAAATTGTTAGTTATGTACTTATACAATATACATGCTTATACTTTATTCACTTACGCCTTCAATCATTTTAGTGATTGTTACGTAATGATTAATAAAATTTACACTGAGGCACAGGCACTGAATTCAAAATAAAAAAATAAGTAGGTAGGTTGAAAATACCTTTCCGGAGAAGTTGCAGAAATAATGTGATAAAAATTCAATGATTGGTCATAACTTCAAAAATCTGTTTACTATTTTGAGACTTGGAGTTATGTAAAATAATATGTATTGATGATTACAATTAAGTATGTATTATCTTTGATATACCTAAGTAGAATACCTACTTAGGTATATTAAAGATAATACATACTTGTAAGTCGAAGAGATCCTTCGCATCCTCTAAAGCTGTTTTTTTTTACGTTTGAGGTAATTATGACACATGATTCAAGTACATTATAAAGCAGCTACTAAGTAACTAGTACACCTTTATGCAACTTATGAGCCTTATTGCAACCAATCTAAGGGCGAAAATACCCTTTTCGTGTTGCATATTATGAAAAGTTTATTGTCGTGATTCTCTGGGCATAGAACTTTAACCTTTACGGATAAAATTCGCTATTTTATACAACATTCTCCTTCAACTACGACGCAATTACTCAAAAATAGTTTGAGTATGAGTAATGTAAAGTACTTCTTGAAAAAGTCTTAAGCCCGTCACAGACCTAGCTATAATATATATTAATATGTTTATAGCTAGGCATATTATTATATATTTTCTATACTAATTTTCGCGTGACCACACACTCAGCTATAATATATATTTCTGTGACATGTGGATTTAGTATAGATTAATATGCCTTGCTATAAATATATTAATATATATTATAGCTAAGTCTGTGACGGGCTTTAATCTGTCGAATTCTTGAGACACGCAGATAATAACGTCAATTTCCTTAACTGCATACATTCGTGCCTCAGTTCTTTTTGCGTGTCTCAAAAATATGAATTTCGCTTCTAAAGATTAAAAATACCACATCAATGGGACGTTTTATTTATGAAGTCTAAAGTTATAGAAACCTAAAACTAAGCTTCATCTTCGAAGTATGAGGCCTGAAAAAGGAAAATTTTACGATAACGTAGCATGATAACTCGTAAGTTGCAAGTAGCTCTAAAAGAGTCATGTAAACTGCCGACAAACTAAGCAATTTTAGGAGTAATTCTACATACTATTTATTCTGTATGGGTGGAGTCTGACAAGTTTCCATTTCCAGGCTTCGATGCTGTCATACAAACTTTTAAAATGCTTTCGCACTGAAATGTCAAACCACCCTTATACTCCTGATTGGTCAGTTTTTGATACCAAGACAATACAAAGATCATTCAGTCATCATTTTCCACTAATTTTCCTCGAGACTGTACACATCTTAATTCTTAACATTATTATGTAGTATAAGATCACGTTGCATGTTCAGCTGCGTCGTGCTAATTATAGCGAGCCCTCAGATAACCCCCGACCTCAGTCGGCCTTGGATCCTTTACTATTGCGAAAACGTCAAACATCTGTATTGAGATTCGGTATTTTGTATGTTTGTTACTACTTTAGACAAAAACTACAAAACAGAAGCGGTATGGTTTGGTAATTAAGAATGTGGATTGAAAAGTACGAAAGTATGAAAAAGCTACTTAGGTACTAAACTTTGATAAGAAAGATGAAATATGGATTGTTTTATTTGTAGGACAAGGTTACTCTTAAATTATATAACTATTAAACCTACCAATATACAAAAAAATAGCTGGTTAGGGTTCCATTTTAGGGTTCTGTAATCCACAAAATTTGGTCGACTACTGTACCCTACCGGCAGATTTTTTGTATACTTATTGGTAGGTTAATAGTTATATAATTTAATAGTAACCTTGTCTTACAAAATATAAAACAATCCATATTTTAGGACCATCAAATCAAGTCAAAGTATGAAATCCTTTCTGTCTCTGTTAGCTACCACTTTCGAGATTTTTCGAAAATAAAAATGTTATTCGTCGTATCAAAATGTAGCTACTCACAAAAAATTTGCTTGTACTCTAATCACAAAAAAATTTGTTCTAGGGCTCCCGTAGGTACTAAACATTTTCTAATTTATTTATTTATTAAAAAGCACAATACACAGTACAATCAAAATAATACAAGGCGGTTGTTTACATTGGTATATAATTCCTCGGGTAATTTCTGATCCCCGCAATATCTTGGTCCATATGAATTATTGTAAAATAGTAATGACTTCATCTTCAAAACACATTTTTTCCAGACTGTATACAACCAAGGTACAGTGCCGGTCCTATGAAAAAAATGGCGCCCTTGTATCTACCTTGGCAAGGTACCTTCTAGTACAGGGATGGCGAACCAATGGCACGCGTGCCATCAGTGGCACGTGACATAAAATTTAGGGCACGCTACTGGCAGAGTAGACAGAACTAAGGAGTACCTCTAAACAAACGGGAGAATCCACGTGAGTTGGATGCGAGTATCACTTTCGACATTTTTCACAATGCTGAATAACTCGTTAGTAGGTACCAGAGCCAGGCCAGAGCCACTTGTCACAAAACTAGTATCGAAATGATTATTTTACCAACAATGAAAGTAATATAATCATTTCGATACTCGTAATAGCCTCACTACGCAAAGGGGATACCCCTTATATTTATTATACCCCTTTTGCGTAGTATAAGCACTAAATTAGGCAAATATTGAAATACGCATCGAATCACAATAAAAATATTTAATGGTACGTTAATGACTTAACTGAAGATTTATTCAGAAAAGGGCACGTTGATACGAAAAGGTTAGCCATCCCTGTTCTAGTACTTACTCAATCACGGTGGCCTTACGTAATATATGTGCAGATTGTGCTCTACGCACAGGAATGGACGCTACCGTACATTGTAAAACACATAGGCCAGGAGCCAGGCTACATTAAGAACTTGAAAAATCATCGGCGTAAAATAATTATATAGATTCTTTTAAATATTTCTTTACATTTATATTCATTGGAAAAACGGTAGTTTAATAAGAAAATGTTATTTGTAAACAGACGGCTCAATTTTTTTGGAAAAATTGAGCCAAATTAGGCACTAGGCAGCACCTAAAATTATCGCCTTTCACGACAAAATATATTTAACTTGTCTAATTTTTTTAAAGTAATATTAAAAATAAGTAATAATAATTATTGTCCACTGTCTTTCATGGACATTATTTTTAATATGTTTACATTTTTATACATAAAAACTAAAAAGTTTATTCTGTCTCTCGCCTAGCTCCTAATAGTAGGGGAGGTAGTGCTATCGTTTACTAAGTCATTTCATACCGAGCAAATTTTTGTCCAGCGGTAGCTTAATATTTATCAATCAATATAATCAGCGTCAGTCGCCGCACCCGTGGTGGAATGTTAACTGAGAGTATTTCAAAGTTGTAAAAAAAATTGTTGCGAAAAGTGATTTTATACCGAATGAAACTTTGATGGATGATTATTGACATGACCATGTTTAACCAAAAAATCACCGTCAGCCGTATTGCAGACGGGGGATTCAACGTCAGTCGCGTTACTGAACATGTAAAAAAATTTGAATATAAAGTCATTTTATACCGTACAAAATTTATACAAGTGAATGTTTCTACTTTGTATTTAATAAAAAAAAACCGTCAGTCGCTAATACGACGGCGGAAAAACCGTCAGCCAGCGATATAAGTTATAACCAATATAGCCCTACTTCGCGCTCAATGTATCCTAGGGCGTCGCGTAGACGACATTTCCACCTGCAAACATTCAGTAACGTAAAGTAACATTCAGTTGTAACGATTTTCGCTCGGTATGAAATGAATTTTTAAACTGAGCGCGACCTCCCCTACTATAACCTATAGATAGCACTCACTAGCGGAATAAATACATCTTGTTCACACTCTGTATTCGATATATTTTAAGAAAGTCTAAGCTTAACTTTTTTTAAATGTTTTTTTTTAATATATTTTTTAAATGCACACCACACAATACTGCATTGGCCATTGTCTAATTGTCTATTGATTAATTTGAGTTCTATATTCGAATTTTAATATAGCTTGTAAGATTTATGCGTTTTTAAAACAGATTTCGTTAGAACCAGTTAATTTTCATAACTTCTGAATATGCATTGTGCACTTTCATTTTCCTTGATGCCAGCAACTGGTATTTCGTGTTGCACTGACGGATGTAAACCACTAAAATTGTAAATACACAGACATAATATTCACTCAGGAAGGGTCGCAGTCTGAAATTTTTAGAATTTATGAAATTTTGATTCCTTGACCTCCAACTAATCTAATCTAACCCAACCTCCAGAATTCTGTCATATTATGACAAAATACGCCTATTGCCTATGTCGCCTATGTCATAATATGCCGTATAAAATATTCCTATTATGCTGATTGCTGTATGATTTCATAATGCATTGCATTTAGGGGGTAGTGTCTATAACATTATGTCCCATACCAAATTCCATCCAAATTGCTCCAGCGGCTAAAAACTTAAATTAACAGATAGACAGATATACTTTTAAAGCTAAGTGATGACACATTAGGGTGTGTACGTGTAAAGAGTATACTGTGAAAGTAGCAGCGCTGAAAGACCTTTTTTTTCACTTTTGTATGGGCAAGCGCCTCGGCGTCACGAGTTTCCCCATTCCGAAGTCAAAAAAAATTTTGGTCTTTCAGCGCTGCTACTTTTACAGAGAACTCACTACGAGGAACA
Organism: Polyommatus icarus; assembly: GCA_937595015.1. NCBI lineage: Eukaryota > Metazoa > Arthropoda > Insecta > Lepidoptera > Lycaenidae > Polyommatus > Polyommatus icarus. Next base: position 5,249,606 of record OW569338.1, on the reverse strand, counting down.
CATACACACCCTAAAGTATTATCACTTAGTTTCGTTACACCCTGTATGAGTAGATATTATATTTTGTAAATCCATTTATTTTACATCGATGACCTATTTAGCAGTAGCAGCCAATACGTATTTGTATGCAGCAGTGCCGGCAGTTTAGGATCGCTAATACCTCAATAGTCAATACTCGATAAGTCAATACCTTCACCTCACCTTTGTTTCCTTTAATACAATAGCTGATTTCAATCTAGATTCTAGACTATTGCCTGGCACAAGACACTGAACGACTGTGCTTGTTTGGTGGACTAGTCGCTTAGTAGTAAATGCTTACTTGGTAAATATTATTTGGACTGGCATCGTCCAAACTATATTTTATTAATGTCTGGAGATACCTTTAATCCCGGGATAAAGCAAAGGATAGAATACCTATGTTTATATTCCAGAAAAATGTAACGGTTCCCGTAATTTTTTTTGTTTATAATATAAGGGGGCAAACGAGCAAACGGTTCGCCTGATGGAAAGCAACTACCGTCGCCCATGGACACTTGCAACATTAGAAGAGCTGCAGGTGCGTTGCCGGCCTTTTCAAAGGGAATACGCTCTCTTATTGAAGGTTTACAGGTCGTATTGATCCAAAAATACTGCTGGTGACAGTTCGTTCCAGAGTTTTGATGATAAACGATTTTTCCGCATTGAAGTAGGTATTTGCGGTCGACATCTCATAAATTAATTCAATTATTTTATATTCAAAAACTTAGTCCCGGATAAGGTTGAGGATAGTTTTTCATGCTGGAAAATCTACGGTTCTGTCACGCTAAACGAATCTATATTCCCTACTAAATAGTAATATGCAATTGGTAAAAAAATTCTGAATACACTTTCGGGGTTTAGAAAAATATTTACATTTTCAGTGTCAAGTCATAGGAACGTTTTCTTCAGATCAAATAGTATCTGCAATGCTAATATAATAAGGTTGATATTGTGTAACATTGCTAAGGTTATAATTATGAAATATAATGACAAACAGTTCAACTCCGCGCCCACCACTCGAGGGTCAATATTACTTAACTATAATATTGCTTAAGTTTAAGCAAGCTCAGTTTAAATGGTGTTAAGTTAAGCTGTGTTAGGGGCCTCTTTACTCCTAATTCCTATAACCTGGTCACAGAAACAGCAGTTACCTAGATCGCTAGTAGAAAATAGTAAATACCACTTTAGTGAATTGTGCGTATTTGGCGCATCTGTGGGAACTGGGAACGAAATAACATTATATTCAAGGGTCAGTTAGGCTGTGTTTCCACTGAAGCGGAGTGGAGCTTAGCGGTGCCGAATTGACCAATCACCATGCTCGAAATCTTCGCTCCGCTTCGCTGTCATTCCGCTGGAATAGCACGATTGGTCAATTCGGGCACCGCTAAGCTCCGCTCCGCTTCAATGGAACACAGCCTAAAAGATACCGTATTAGCACAGAATATATATTAGTTGATATTAGCCTTAGCAAATTAGCCAAAGTTCAATAGCTGAATTTTTGCCCAAGTTAAACACCGAACTCGTGCCATTTTGTTACTGTCAAACAAATTATAGCGATGGAAATACCCTTACAAAATTTGATCGAAGCTTGCAATTAATGCAATCTAAATGAGAAGCATCACGCCAAAACCTTGGAATGAAAGTGACACAAACAATAATAGGTTTTTATAATCTACTTAATTGCTACATGCAATCGAACTTAGATTTGTTACTGTTAATAATAATTAAGTATTATAATTAATTGAAATATCTTAGCTTCATTCCACACATACGTAGCATTTTCAAACAATAAAACTTCAAACTAAGATAACATCAGGGTCGTGTATTCGCGGTTTTCCTGATAAGGCCACCCTGAACTCTGAATTTCCGCGCTTCCGCGAGACCTTAGTAGCTGATAGAGTGTCCTTGCTGGGCCGGTTCCCACGATATCAGGACAAACATCCTCACACTCATTTAGATAATCATCAGCAAGCGTGAAGAGTAGTAGAAGATGGCAGAGCTAATAATGCTACGGCAAGGCTTGACTGGTTAAACACCGCGGCTTCAGAGAAAACCGACATGGAAAAATGCTTAATATTATGTTGTACTTCAAAAACGCAAAATAGTCCATAGACGGCTATATCGCTTACCATCAGGAAATCCATCTGCTCTATATTACATTCTGCTAATGCTAACACATTAGGAACCTTGGTATTTCATTAAAATTTTGTATTTTCACATACTCTATATTATATTATACACATGTCACATTACACATCCTAATTTATTATAATTTATAGTATGTTACACATTGCTTGAGCTTTGCATTGTTATGTTACAGCCCGTATAATGTTTAACTCGCAGAAAACCTTACCGTTCTATGCATTACAAAATAGTTACTCAATTGTTTATACAATACACAATATTTAATCCACTGTATATGCTCATATGTGTCAGTGTTATAACTTATAATTAATAATGTATTTTGGTGATATGTTGGCACATAATGTGCAATGTGAAGTAAAAGTGAACTTACATCATATCATTATGTAAATGTGCATATTGTACACAAAACAATCTCTTGGACAATACGGAAGGCAGATGCACTACATTTAAAACATGATTCAATGTGTAAAATCTAGAACAGAATAAAAAGACAATAGAAAGAATCCACTAAAATTTTAGATGAATCAAACGAAGATATTCCTATCGACTATCGACTAACTTCTGAAACTACTGAAAGTTGGATGTCTTTTCAGAACAAAAGCTTTGTCCACACTGGGCCTTATTTTGTTCATCAAGGGCATGCGTTATAGCGCAGTCAACAGCGAACGTGAGGCATGCCCGTGACGCGCGTTGAAATCGTAGCGCTCGCTATGACACTTTTCTTTCAACGCGGGTGGATTTTGACGCATTTAAATTATAGAATATACCAAACGAAAGTTGAATAAAAAGAAGATGACGAAAATTGAAGATGAAATTGCATAATGTAGACATAGCTAAAGTTCATTTGCTCGATTCAGAATTGTAATCTATTTGCTCCGCTATCGGTACAGTCGTCCAAAATAGATTATACAGAATACAGATATGGTAGGTAAAGCTAGTAGCTGGTTTGGAGGTTTATCTTATTTACCTTTAATCTTTGTTATCTGTGGGATGTTGACACTATCGATGTTTTATCAACATCGATTTTTGGTGTTTTGGTGTTTTCCACTAGATCACATTCATCATCAGCCTATCGCCTTCCACTGCTGAATCAATGAGCGCCAACCATCCCGACTTGGGCAGCCTTCATTCGCTGGCAGCCTCTTCAAACTCCGCACTGCTAAACTCTGGAACGAACTGTCACCAGCAGTATTTCCGGACCAATACGACCTGCAAACCTTCAAGAAGAGAGTGTAATCCTTGTTAAAAGGCCGGCAACGCACCTGCAGCTTTTCTTATGTTGCAAGTGTCCATGGGCGATGGTAGTTGCTTTCCATCAGGTGAAAAAATAAAAGTAAAAAAGTCGATGGTCCATTGAGCTGCAGGGTGTACGCTATTTTATCTAATCGTGGTCACCAAATTCCAACATTTGTCTGCTCCATCAACCGTCTGTCCTTCTGCAGACATGGCTAGCCCACTAGCACTTCTGATAATGAGGATTTTCGATATACCAGAGGGACGGTAGTCTTTCGTGTCAAATGTCGTATCAGACCACTATCAGACAGACATAATATGACAGCTATATCGTGACATTTGGAAGCTATTTCGTTGCTGTTTGACACAACAATTGACACGACCTACCGTCCCTCGGTGGACCGGTCCCACCTCTTTATTGTATGAACAATTTGTCAATAACTTAAGATAACATTGATTTCAAAATGGCGTCGGGAGACGCCAAATAAGATTACAATTTCAGTCACGGCTAAACCACTAAACGATGACGCAAATCCAAAACCCACGCGCTTTGAGACGAGAATGCTAAAAAGGGAGATATTTTCATCACATCCCATAAAAAGCTCATCTCTCCCACTCTCTATGTTTTATGGGATTTATTGTTACCATTAATGAACTTGGATGAAGCGTTCTATATTTAGGAATACACGTTCAAAAATAAGTGATTGTTCAACTTCAAACAAATCGTTGATTGTTCAACTTTTGGGCCTAACCAATCAAAATCGGTAATAAATAGATAAACTCCTCAAAAAAGCTCAGGAACTAGGCATAAGAAGTTAAGAATAAGTTGTCAAAGATTTTTATAATTACAGACATAATAATATATATGAGACTTTTTGGGAAGTGGCCAAATTAGATCAAACGCTGTAACTTGTCTCTTAGATGGACAGCTATTATACGCTCATCAGTGTCGCCTATCAATTTTTATGAGCCCAAAGTATATTATGTTCCTCCATCTTGATCCTTTTTGATCCTCCAACATAATAAATGACTGTCAAACTACATCCGCATTCAAAAACTAATATTAATTACTTCTTTTAATTATAATTAATCATTAATTATCAGCCATATCAGCTATGCCGCTACAGAACTTGAAGTTGTGGAATTTCGCCAGCTATTCGTTTGTATTCGCCGACTGCTGATAACGATTACCGAGTAAGCGATGACTCGATATTAGCAATTACTCGATTAATTTAAACTACTTATGCGCCAGTCTGGGTTAAATTTAACCTTGATTTAAATATATTTGGACGCTGTAAGCTTTCGTGAATCTACGTTACTACAGAAAAATTACGTATTGAGTTATGAATGCAGTATAATTAGGTATGTTCTTTTGATTATTTAGAACTGCATTCAAAATTTAACAAAATAGTGTTTGTGGGTTAGGACACAATATCAAATGCTTAACAACAATCATTTAGGTAATTTTTCTCGTTTCTCATATTTATGAAAGTAAACGAATGGTATTTTAACACAGAATAATATTTAGATTTAACTTAGATCATAGACCCAATGGGCCTTTACAGTAGTAAAGCTAGTCTAGCTAAGTATAGCTACTAACAGAACTTAAGTTTTTATTCAAGCAAAATTTTACTGTTACGGCTTTCCAATAAGTTTAGTTCCAGAGCTGCCAAACTTCTTGTGTGCTTATCAGATATGAGAATTAATATAAGTATATATTATTATGCTTTTCAACCTGGCAAGTTTTTAATACCAAAAAAACGAAACTATGTTATGGCCAACACCCAGTACAAACATATAATATCGAAATCACTTTCATTTGTTTACAAGTCAATCTGCTCCAAAAACCACTGGCCTCTTTAACTGACCCTAATACAGTGTCGACATCTGGTACAGATTCGAGGAACTTGTCAACGGCTAATGAAGTTCCAATGTGACCGTTGATACTGAGAGAAGATCAGACAGACAGACGGGTTATGTCTAGTCTACGTTAGAGATAATGGCCACTTTAGTCATGGTGGACTTAGGCACAGAATATATTACAATTATAGTACTCCGACTTAGGACTGCAGACTGCACATTTACAAATCATATTTTATGGAGTCACATATTATACAGTACGATTATTTTTAACCGACTTCAAAAAAGGAGGTTATCAACTTGACGCGTATGTATGTAATATTCCTAGAACTGCCCATTTTTTTTTAACTATAATATTATGTTAGTCTATATCAGCATCAGAGCAAATGTGCCAAATTTCAATTGTATGTATGTATGTTTTTATGTTTGTGTTCGCATGTCTCTGGAGCTACAAGTCCGATTTATGTAATGCTTATTTTGTTGAACTTACTAGGTATTGTTCAACTTAGGGAATAGTGCAAGTTTCATCAAAATCGATGCAGTAGTTTTTGAGACACAGAATTTTAATTCTCAATTACGTACAATTTTGAAGTCGATTAAGCACCTAGTTAGTCAAAAAGAGAATATTATAGAGAGATAACGCGCAACTTTATCTAATCGCTTTACAGCTTAGATAATTCTTGTCAATTCTTACAATTTTCCAAATATGTTTTTGTAGTGTTATCAAAATGAGACAATTTATAATATGCCAAAACGAAGGTTGTTTAAGCTCGAAAACAGTCAGCAAACTTGTGTTGTTGATTCCTTTGTATGTTACGTCAACGTGTGAATTTCACCGGGAACAACACAATACAATTAATATAATATTATACAATAGCGTAACTCAGCTTAAAATCAAATCCGTCAAGAACATATTTTATAAGTTAGACGCGCGTGCGATTAATCTACTCCTACAGTCCTCAACATACGAGGAGGCTGAACGATTCGGATCGGACTGATTGCAGGCTGATTGGACGTTTTGTTAATTCCGAAATGGACACGAGTCCAGTCAAATCGGACTGACCCACTCTGACTAGATTCGATCGGTTTCCTCGTATATATTATTTTATATGGCAGCAGGGATTTGGCATTTTAACACTGCAAGCGCCATTAATCATGTGTTATGTAAAAGCCATAGCAAACAGCTAAGTATCAGAAATCACGCTAATTGCTAATTGAAAAGTGCGCCTGTGGGCTTTAGTATGGAGATAGTCTACTGTTTACCATCTATGCTGTGTTAACAATGAAGACGTTTGTTATCTCCAGCCCCTAATATGTCAGTCGCTATCTGCGAGACTGCGGGTCCCTGACCAGGAACAAACAACGAGGGACAGAGACAAAACATCATTTGAATGGCACAGGAATCCTTCTTAGCCAATAAATTCGAAATATTCAAAATATTTTAAATGCAGACGCCATATTGGTCGAATCCGATCGGACTGTCTGCAAGGCGACCTAACCACAGTCAGCCTGAAACCAAATTATTATGAGAGATACTTAATTGAATGTTTTGCTTGTTGCACACGTTTACATTTTATTCAATCTGAGATATTTACTTTTCGGGAGTATATATAATACTGAAAATTGATGTTAAATTGTAAATCACGAAGATCCTTCATTAGATCCTCACGAACTCGGGAAAAATACTTCTAAAAACTTATTTAAAAAATTGGTACAGGTATTGCTTATAGAATCTTATTCCTTCCGAATAGAAGCAACTATCTCGGTTACTCTCCTACTAAAAAAATAAGCTGGAGGTCCAACGCATTAGGCCTTAGCTCTATGAAATTACAACTTTTTATTAATCTTTTCAAAAAAGGATTTTTTCCATCAAAATCCAATCTGCAAACGGAACAAAATATTCATTTAAGTATTTACTATAATATTATTATTATTATTTTAATATTGTAAGTGGTGAAGAAGAAGATGGATTAGATTGATAAAAGTTACATAGTAATTTTTGTGTTTTGAAATAACACTCATATTTTTTATCTGCGAGCTGACATCGGATTTATTGGTTGAGATAAGATGTCGAACTGTCAGTAGCTATGATAGATGGTCCTTCGAGCTCATGTTTGGGAACTACCAAGTTATCTGAGATTTGTTCATCTCATGACTATTTTCTGAGATTTTTGACTTGAGTTTATCTGTTTAATAGCTATGTTGTTTGGGATTACCCAATTGGTGTTTTTAATAATAATATTATGACTATTACTGTAATGTTTTCACTTTTTACGCTAGAGGCAGCCCCAGCGCAGACAGTAAACAAAAAGTTTTGTTCGACGTTTTTGGCAATATTCCATGACGTGTGCAACGCGGCGAATTTTGATCGGATTATTGACTGTATGTGCTAAAAGTGCCCTCTGCTCTGACCTTTGCGTATTATTCTCTATTATTGAACGATAACGTTGTTCATAATTTAAACAAAAATGTTCAGTTTAAATTTTAGAAAGAGATACGTTTAATACGATAGAGAGTGTTATCAGAGAATTGATTCATTGACAGCATGGCAGACCTACTATATTAATTAGCTTATGTCATGTCAATTTTAACACATTTATATTAGCTTCAAGTCATTAGCTCTTCTTCTAGAATCTAGGCAAACACAACCCAACCGATTTACCCAGGTCCGTCGTCTGCCTATGATATGATGTATAATACATTTCTCTGATAGTACGAGTACAAACTGCACCTTGATAAAGGTAATGATGAGAACACACAGTTATCACAGAACAAACAAAGGAATACCCGAACTGTAGCAATCACTCATTGATTAGATAGTTAAGTACCTCACCTTATCAAAGTTTTCGTATAAATGGAAGAAAAGTAAGTACTCACAAATGGTTTTGCTCGATCGAACAATAACGTCGAGCAAAACCTGCGGCACGGACTTTCGTCCACACATTCAGAATTGCTCGATAGTTTTACTCTAAATCGATATATTTCATTCCATGAAGCCGGCTCGATGCGAGCCTTCGAGTGGCTCGAAACGAGCCTTCGAGCTGTCAGTTTTGCGGTCCACACAGTAGGACTAAAACTATCGAGCAAAACCGTATGTGAGTACTTAGCATTGTGTAAGTTTTGGGAAAAATCAATATCTCTTCGGTACTTTGTCTGCTGCTTGTTACTTCTGTGCTGCTGCTTAGATATATTCAAGTTTTTCACAAAATATAACCAAGTATTTTTGCGGCATAATATAGCTACTCAAAAAACATGGAAGGGCAATTCCGCGCCTTGCGGAAAAAACAACAAACGAAAAAATATTCACAGTCCAACATAGAAAGTCCTCCTTTTTTAAAGTGGGTTAAATATACAAGCAAATAGGAATATTTAAAACGCACGTGATATATTATTTTGTTGAATTTGCCCAATCGCATATTGCCCAAAGTGAAAATTACTCAAAAATGATTACAAACAAAGATAAACATTGCTCATCGCCGCCTAGTGATGTACAGAATATTATCGATATTCCATAGTATTTGATTTAAACTACAAATTACATTTACTAACAAATAATTAAATGGTAAAGCTGTGTTTGTTACATAAGGTTTATATTTTAAGTACGATAAAAATACATGTTTATTATTGTTTAGAACCTTTTTACTGAAGGTCTGACTGATTATAAATATTGAAAAGTTGATTGTCGTCTACATGAAGTTATTAATTTTTTTTGTCATTCTCTTACAGAAATTATGAATATAATGTTCTCGTTTACAAAATTATTATTTTTTTTCCATTCACCTATTACAACAAGCGGAATCCACAATTATTATTATTATTATTAAAGCTAGTTTGTAACATTATCTTATATATAAAATTTTCGTGTCACAATGTTAGTCCACGAACTCCTTCGAAACGGCTTTACTGATTTTTACCAAATTTAATATGCATATTCAGTAGGTCTGAGAATCGGCTACTCGGTACTTATTATATTGATAAGTGAATTTGTTGAATAAATAATAGTAAATTATTACAACTCGAGAAAAACGACGACCATGATAGCGATGAACGTTGCCATGGTGACATACTTATTTAGTCACTTCAATAAAATAATACGGGCGATATGCTTTATAATATGGCAAAGAAACGTTTGCCGGGACAGCTAGTTATTTATAATATTTAGTTTGAACTTTCGAAATCTCATATTACACCTAACATAACCGCAATTACGTAATTTCAATCAGAACATAAACTCTTGTTTTTTCCCCGTTGGAATTGGAGCGTCGATAAATATGTAGGTATATGTGATATTAATAACTCATGATGAATAATATAAATATACAAAGTTATATGCGTAAAATTGTACCCAAAACTAATTCCTTTAATGGAATTATTTATCTCTCTTATTTCTTTCATAATTTATAAGATTTGTATAAAAGTATTTCACATTTTAATATTCTTCAAGGCTTTGGCTCAAGTTTTCTAAACTTGTAATACAGTAACATTTGGAAGCCATTCTTCTGAAACTCATGAATGATTTAAACTGCTCTTGTTTATAGATCCTATATTATGCAGCTCCAGTATTCTGGAGCCTGGAGTCTGGACTAAAAATAACAAAGGAAGCCTATTGAGTTATCTTGTTATAACAGCTCGTAAACATCACCAACATTCATCAGCAGAATTCTAGTGTCTTTCTCAATAAATTACACCATCAAACTATGTGTACGAAGAATATTTTTTATTATCGATAAAATATTTGACACATATCGACATCGGGATATCGATAAAACATTGTCGATATGTGTTTCACATCACTATATTATGTTACGCAACATGCAGGACCGGTTCCGTGGCCCAGTTCCCCGCAGGTGCGGCGCCGGACCGTCTGCCGATACATTGAGTCCAGTGTATCGGCGACTGGATAAACAGCGATACAAGGATTTTTAGAACCCCTATTCTTGTAAATACACGGTTTAAAACGGCGGTTTAAAATTTAAGTTTCAAACCGCTACACGGTTTGAAACTTAAATTTTAAACCGCTATATAGTTGTTTCAATGCTAAAGGTATTTTGGCATAAAACAACTATCTACACGGTTTCAAGCATTTGCTACAAATCTATTCGGAAATAAAACAATTTTTATTTATTATTTATTTATTTTATTATTCAAACTTCAGTTTTAAACCGCCGTTTTAAGCCGTGTATCAGGCCTTTTAGCTATGATTGTGTAGCTCTGTGACTGAATAAAGCAGCTTCAAGGATTTTCAGAAGTCAGCTGAACCCTAATTCTTATTTGTAACTTTCATATCAATATATATAAGTACTAATCTTCTAATATATTATATAAATCTCCTGTCACGAGGTTTGTCCGCGATGGATTCCTAAACTACTTAACCGATTTTAATGTTTATTTTTTTTAAATGTGTGCTTTTTTCCAACTTGAGAGATAGGATAGCTTAGATCTTTAATTATAGTCGCAATTTTATTTTATTGCAAATTATTTGTCTATAAAGAGCGACCATTGTTTATGCGACGCGGGTCACGGGATAGCGATGGACGTTGCCATGGTGACATACTTATTGTCACTAATAAATAATACGGGCGATATACTTTATATACCTAATATGGCAAAGAAACGTTTGCCGGGACAGCTAGTAATATAATAAGGATAGATACAATCCAAATTTAATCCACTTTCATATCTGTACTTATATGTAAAAGTGTGTCTGTATGTCTATCTCCTAACGCTTAATTAGCTAAATCAATGTTGATGGTTATAGAAATTTTGAGAGACGAAAAAAGACATCTAGAGATGATTTTTGTTGCGAAAAAAATTGTGGTTTCTAAAAATTTCGCAGCTACAAATAGGGCTTCACGCGAGAGCGAGATTTTTCTCGTCTTGTCTCGTTCTCGTCTCGCTTTTACGAGACGAGAACGAGACGAGACCTTTTGGAAAATATTCTCGGCGATACCGAGACCACATTCAGGGCAACCCGAGAGTCTCGTTTCGGGTCTCGTTAATATTTTTTTATTAAGTTTTTATTCGAAAAATTAGAAAAGGTCTACTTAAAAAACAATATATTTTACAAAATATAAAATCTGGTAACCATTCAAACTGGATTTTATCATATAAACACGTTAGTCATAAAATATTCCTTATTCTCTTTATTATATTATAGAAATAAATCATTATTCACAACTAAACGAGACGAGACGAGATAACTGGTAACGAGACGAGACCGAGACTCGAACGAGACTCCATTTTTTGAGGATTGACGAGACCGAGACGAGATTTTTGTTACTCTCGCTTACTCTCGTCTCGTGTGAAGATCTCGTCTCGTCTCGAATTCCAGCAGTGTAGTTAAAATATAAACGAACATTGATATTAGGAGCTGTGTTTTTGAGTTTTGGTTGTTTTTAGCTATAGATTTTGAATTGTTTTATAGCGGCCAAACTGGGCCGCTTGGGAGTTGAAGCGTTAAAAGTCATAAGTCATAACAATGTGTTTCAAATTCCACATAAAGACCACACGTAATATTATGTAAAATGCAATAAAGTGCTTTTGTATTGTATTGTATTGTATTGCAACTCTAGTTTACATACTGTAATTACAGCTTGTTAAGTATTTGTTAGCAATTACTGTACAATTAACATGTGGTCGGTCGATGCCCTCATTATACCAATTGGCTATCGTATGACGATACTGTCTGAGAAAATATCGAATATGATGTTCCACAATGCGATAAATTAAGTATCAATACAGTTTAGTCGACACACAATTACGAGGTATACCCTTCGATCATTAATATACTAGTGATCGAAGGGTATACCGTATAATATTGTCATACTTCAAGTACACAGGGTGAAGCCAAACGAGCGTAATTTGTAACTTGTGACTTGTGAGTCGCAGAATTTCTGCCGCGTATTTTCATACAAATCATGACTCACAAAATTACGCTCGTGTGAATCAAACAGGACTTTGTATGAAACTGAATGCAGCAGAATTTTGCCGAAACGGAATTCTGCGACTCACAAGTTACAACTCACAAATTACGCTCGTTGTCTTCACCCTTATACTACAATGACATTTTGACTTTTCTATCTCCTTTCTCTTATCACTTGAAGGGCTTTCAGTTCTCACACATAACTGCAAACTGGCATCGCATCGCAAATACCCGCGGCAAATCTTATAATAAAAAGAACATTGCGACGCGATGCGACGCGATCGTTATGTGTGGAAGCCCAAAAGACAGCTAGGTATAGAGAACATAGAGCACAATATACATATAACAAGATACAAATATGTATTGGCCAGCCAAAGATCCGTGTAATTAAAAATGGAATAAACCGGGATAACATTCATAAACAGGGATTTTTGTTTTGGGTTTTTGCATACGATAACCAACGTACTACGTGTGAATACGCACATCTAATATGCATGCGTGCGCGACTACCCGATAACGCCAACCGCAGACACCAATATAAATTATAAGCCTACCTCAAAACAATAGAATGATACATGCTTTATAGGGCTGTCAACTATCACTTATAAAAACTACCTTTTATTTTATTTTAAAAAGAACAATAGCTACACTATGTGCTTTAATAAGGTATAAAATATAACAATAAAAGTAGCCTACAAGCACTGCCCTTAACCACTGACGTGAATTTACTTGCACTAACGCTGACGTACGTCTCACGGACGTACGCTTGCTTAAAGCAGCTCTAGGTCAATAATTACATAAGAAAACATGATTATTTTATTATATATTGTCATTTCAGTATATATTGTACTAGTAAATAAAATATATATGTGATTATGTTTAATATTTATTTATATTTTTCATAGCAAACAAAAAGCTAATAAGAATGACCCGAAACAAAAATGCCTCTCTCCTATTGGCTCAAAATCTTAACTTATCAGTCTAAAACTATTACAGAACTAATTATATACTATTATTTATGAAATATTCTTTGATATAATAATTATTATTTTTAACAAAAAATTAAAACCGACTTCCAAGGTAAAAACAATAATAACATTAATATGAACTAAAAAGTATTAAATAATTTTTACTATCTAATAGTGCCTTTTTCCGAATTCGGCTAAACCTCAACTATTTCTGTACTCAATCTTCATTATTTTGAAGTCGGTACCAGATAGCTGAATCTTCAGTCCTCTGACAGAATATTTAAAATTTTTGGAACTGGCACCGACTTCAAAATTATGAAGATTGAGTACAGAAATAGTTGAGGTTTAGCCGAATTCGGAAAAAGGCACTATTAGATAGTAAAAATTATTTAATACTTTTTAGTTCATATTAATGTTATTATTGTTTTTACCTTGGAAGTCGGTTTTAATTTTTTGTTAAAAATAATAATAATTTCACTCTTTTTAGTTACACTAGTAGATAAATCTTCGCGTATATTTTACGTATCTTATTACAATTTGTTAAGAGTAAAATAATATAATATTATCAGTGAAGTGAACATATTGTGCTAAGTAATTTAACAATTTTAATACTTCAAGCCCGAAGCGGTCACCGGCGATTGCGATAACAATAGAAAGGCTATTGTGTCTCGTTTTTCCACGATCGAAGGATCTATCAGATAAAAAATTGTACAAACTTGCATAGGATGTAGCGTAATTTAATATTATCATAATTATTGACAGCTGTTCTTGTTAGCAAGAATTCAAATCGATAGGTACTTAGTGCACCATCTATCGATTAATAAGTATAACTAATTAAAAAGACACTTAATGACTTTGTTTTGTTTAAATGCTCTTTTTTTAAAATAACTTTATTTTAATTCTATTTGTCTATTAAAATTTTATAAAGTAGTAAAGTATTCGATTTGTATATAAAGTAGTTAGTAAAGTATTCGATATTCTGTCTTCTCTGGGCGGCGACGCCGACCGCCGTGTATTAAAAACAAACAGGTGTTGTTAATTGTTATACAGTACATAATTATTATTATTAGTATATCCATACCTATGCCAAGGCATAGGCAATAGTACAAGTACTATTATCTATTCTGTGCCCTGAGACATTGGTGGCCTTAACACGACGTGGTAATGATGATGATGACGATGATGATGATGATGATGATGATGATGATTATGATGATGAATATGAATTGCATAGTAGTTTATGCTTTCTGTTCTTAAAACAACGCCGAAACTCCCAAACGTGTATCTATAAGGAATCAGGAGTTCTCTCAGCATCATCGAAACCATGGTATACCTTGACCCAATATTTGACTTTTTGGTAGCGTATTCTTAGTACACTTCATATAAAACCAAAATCACCATATGTTTCCATATAAATTTCGAGGAGTTCCTTCGATTACTCATGGATCCCATCATCAGGTCACCACCTTTGTGAAAATGGGACCAAATTGGAGTGAAACCTAATACAACAAAACAAAAATTTCGAAAATCGGTTCACAAACGGCGGAGTAATCGTTGAACATACAAAAATAAAAATAATAAAAAAAAATATCCACAGCCGAACATATAACCATTGTTACAAATCGTTTGACGTATAGTGTACATAACTTAGTTCTCTCATACACTTTGCTATTTTAAAATTGTTTATTGTGTAACATATTATTTCTTTCAAGGGTAAATTCAAAATTATTGATATTTTACAAAAGTACACGGTTTCACTTTCGAATTCCAATATGTCAAGTGTCAATGTCAACTTAGTTTTCTTTTTATGTCTTTCAAGCTGTCATTTGGCAGTTTTTTTTTTTTTAAGAAGAAATTGTATAAGATTTACCTATTTTGTGTCTATGTCTAAAATAATATGCTATTAAAATATTATGTATTTAATATATACTAATATATAAAATTATTCTCGTATTAGCAAAACATATTAATAACTTTACTTTCACTCACGATTTTAATTATTGTTTAAAAATTTATAATAAGCTCTTAGACACGAGATGCTATCTGTTGTGTTAAATTTGGATTATTACTGTAATTATTATTATTATTTGTAACTGTCAGCTGGCGGGTGGTGCAGAGAAGCATACCACTTAGAATTAACTTAAATTAGGATTATATACCTATTTTAAACTTATTTAATATTTATTTTTATATATTTTACCCATTATACTTAATTACGTTAATTATATATTATTATTCTATAAAATATATTATTTTTATTGAATATTATACTTACATAAATAATTATTATAATATTATGTCTGATTCCGATAATGACTCATTTCATTCCGCAAGTGAATCTACTTTTTTATCCAACGATGATAGTTTTAATTCTGTAACAAACACCTTAGGAGAACTTTTGCATCAAACTTTTAACGTGCACAATTATAGTCAGTTACTAAATGTGTGTCATATCAACGCACAAAGTGTGCCTAGTCACTTTAATGACATTTTGGACACTTTTGCAGGTAACAATATCCATTCACTGCTGATCTCAGAGACCTGGCTAAAACCTAATCTACTTTCCACGACTTACAGTTTACCCGGATTTGTTTTAATTCGAAATGATCGTAGCGATCGACGTGGTGGTGGTGTAGGTATCTACTTGCGGAGCGACCTCTCATATAAAATTATTGCCAGCTCGCCTCCACATTATTCCGCCTCCGCCGAATTTCTGTTCCTAGAGGTCTGCATTACGGGAATGAAAGTTGTTCTTGGAGTTGTTTATTGCCCTCCTACTGTTGATTACTTTAGCCAATTAGAGTCTGTTTTGGAGTCGTTGAGTGCTGATTACGAACATCAGATAATTATGGGCGACTTCAATACTAATCTACTTGATGAATCTTCATCACGCTCACGCAGATTACAACACATTCTGGAGTCAACTAGTTTGCAAAATTTACCTCTGCATGCCACACATCACAACATCAATGGCGATGATACCTGGTTGGATCTAATTTTAACATCTAATCATTCGTTAGTTCATTCTCACGGACAATATCATGCCCCCGGTTTTTCTTTGCATGACCTTATCTTTCTTAGGTATATTCTTAGGCCCCCCAAAATAAAACCAAAGATTATCTATAAACGCTGCTTTGCACGTATGGACATCGATAAGCTTAAATCAGATGCCGTGAATGTTGATTGGAGTCCACTTATAGCTGCTACCTGCATCGATGACAAAGTCCAAGTTTTTAACAAGACCATTCATGCTCTTTATGATGTCCATGCGCCTATTAGGAAAGTTAAAATAAAGAGCGCTCCAGCGCCATGGTTGACTGCCGACATAAAAGTAGCCATGAGACTCAGGGACCGTGCCTATCACAAATTTAGAAGGAACCGAAGTGAGAGTAATTGGATGAACTTTAAAACAGCCAGGAACCGATGTAACCAAATGGTCAGAAATGCTAAACGTCGACATATTTTCCTTATCATAAGCAATTCATCCTCATCAACTAACTTATGGAAGTTTCTAGGTACTATAGGCGTAGGTAAATCCCATCACGCGGAATTGCCGAGTACTATTAGTTTGAATGACTTTAACGCCCATTTCTCTTCTACCACAACTGCACTAGATGCAAGTACTAAGTCTTCAACTATTACTTATGTAAATGGACTACCGCGTGCTAGTCAACATTTGTTTCAATTTGAACCGGTTTCTGCAGACGAGATCAAAACGATTATAAAATCTTTGAGCTCCAAGGCGGTTGGCTGCGACGATATCAGTCGTCATATGATTATCGCTATTGTTGATAGTCTCTTGCCAGCAATTGAACATATTATTAATTTTTCCCTTGTCTCCTCTACCTATCCCGACCTTTGGCGTAAGGCCTACGTCTGTCCTATACCAAAAGTTCAAAATCCCGCACAACCCTCCCACTTTCGTCCCATCTCAATTCTTCCTTTCCTCTCCAAAGTAATTGAGGCGTGTGTTCACAAACAATTGTCTAGGTTTGTATTCGACAACAATCTTCTCTCTCCACTACAGTCTGGTTTCAAGCCTGGGCATAGTACCACCACTGCCTTGTTAAAAATTATCAGTGACATTAGGAAAGGCATGGAGGAATCAAAAGTCACTGTCCTAGTGTTGATTGATTTCTCAAATGCTTTTAATAATGTGAACCATGATATCCTCTTGTCCATCCTATCCCACCTCAATATCTCGCCTGAAGTAATAAACTGGTTCTCTTCCTACCTTAAGGGGCGCCAGCAACGTGTTCGCATCGACGGGTCCTTCTCCGATTGGGTTCTTCTCGAGGATGGGGTTCCTCAAGGCGGTATACTGTCTCCCCTTTTATTTTCAATATTTATTAATTTGTTAGTGTATGTAATAAGCAGTGCACATCATTTATATGCTGACGACTTTCAGCTCTATAGACAGGTAACAATTGAAAATCTCTCCTCTGCTATCGATGCTGTAAACCGTGATCTTGATGCAATAAACAACTGGTCTGCTAATTTCGGACTGTCAGTAAATGCGGCTAAGTGTCAGGCCATTTTAATAGGAAGTCCGGGAATATTAAGAAGAGTCGACACTAAATCTATTCCGCCTTTACTTTTTGACGGCAGTGTTATACCCTATAGCTCTTCTGTTAAAGATCTCGGATTATACATTGACGCTAACTTAGATTGGCATACACAAATTGCTAGCGTTAGTAATAAAGTCACATATTCCTTGCGAACGTTATACCGACTCAAACATTTCTTACCATCTTATATAAAATTAATGCTAGTTCAGACTCTCATTCTCCCAATAATTGATTACTGTGACGTCTGCTATCTTGATCTTAATGTAGACCTCCTTAACAAACTAGATCGGCTCCTTAATAACTGCATAAGATTCGTTTTTGGCCTCCGCAAGTACGATCACGTCTCTTCCTACCGCTCAAAATTACACTGGCTCCCAGTCCGCCAACGCCGTTCGCAGCGGGCAGTGTGCACGCTCTACTCCATACTTCACTCTCCCTCCGCTCCCAACTACCTAACTCCTCATTTCAACTATCTATGCAGTAATCATGACAGAAATCTCCGTTCCACCAATGATTTGCGCCTCCAATGTCCTTCCCATAGTTCCTCTCTCGTCCACTCCTCCTTTCATGTTCAATCAATTCTTCTTTGGAATTCGCTTCCAAAGGAAATTAGGATGGCCGAAACTAAACAATTATTTAAACGCAAAGTTCATGAACACTATCTTAAATCGTTGACTTAAATGAGACAACAAAATCTATAATACGTAATTAGTTATTTTACCTATATATGTTGTAATATATGTATATATTTATTTTATATATGTATATATTTATTTTATATATGTATATATTGTATATAATGTGTTTATTTTATTTTACATAATATTATTATGAATATAATTATACCTTATATTGTATTATTCATTTTAAGGTATTTTTAATCCCTTTGTCCTCTTTTGGGTTTGCATCTACCTCACTTTCTCTGAACACCCTAAGGTTTGGCTGGAAGATAATGCCACGAGGCATTAAGCCCGCCTTTGTACGGAAATGTGCAAAAGTTTTAAATAAATAAATAAATAAATAAATAACCTCCTCGTTTTTTGGAAGTCGGTTAAAAAGGAATAAAACGCATTTTTTTATGGACTTGACACTTTTTGCGACACGGTATACAGATGTCATAATTCCCTCAGTATGGTATTCAAAAGTTATATATTTTTGTGCTTCCCTCTAAAATTCTGCTAAAGATACATTGTCATCACTATCTGATGAAATGAGAGTGATGGATTTCAGACTCTGCGACCTCTTCAGTCTCTGGTGGTAGGATTTCATTTTCCGTAAAAATAAAGTTTTCCTTAACAAAATTCTCAAAATTTTGATCGTTTAGATTAAGTATACTCTACCTTATGCAAGTCGGGCTTTCAGCGTTAAAAAAAAGTTTATTATAAACAATTTTAAATCTAAATAAAATATAAATTCAAAAAGGAAAAACTTACACTATCACAATACGTCTCCCAGACGTAACCTAGTGTATATTTACCTATTTGAGTTTCACCACACTTCTGGTCACCACCGCTTCGGCCACGTTACCGGTACCTAGGAAGGTACTGGAAAGGACAAGTTCATCCGACAAAGATTTTAAAAGATATTATCGTTTTTGTCGCGCGCCTACGTCTGTCAGACGTACGTCAGTGGTTAAGGGTTAAACACAAAAAAATAATATTTGCCATCATAAATGCTAAATTTTATTGAGGAGGATTTGTGAGCATAATATTAAAACTCTAATGGCTGGTTTACACGTCGTATTAAGTAGATAAGTAGTCAACTAAATTTTAACTTATGACTTTATACTTACTTAACTAAATTTGAACTTGCTTCTTGCTACTAAATTTGTGTTTACATGCAATTGATACTTTAAAATTAAGTTAAAATTTAGTTAACTACAAGTTATCAACTTAATACGTGTAAACCAGCCATTATATCTACAGGGTGTAAAAAAACTAAGTGATAAATGATAAAATATCATAATTAATAATACTTTAGGGCGTGTACTACTGATAATACTTTAGGGTGTCTACTGATAATACTGTAGGGTCCAGCGTCATGAATTTTCCCACACAAAAGTTTAAAAAAAAAGTTACTCTTTCAGCGCTGATACTTTGACAGCGAACTCAATATAAGGAACCCATGTTTCACACCCTAAAGTTTTATCACTTAGTTTTGTTACACCAGTTTAAGAGTTTTAATATGACAAAGTCAGCAATAAAATGAAGTCAGTACTCAGGTACTTTGATTTTGATGAGTTCCATATTATCTTACTGCTAACACAAAATTCCAGCATTCAAGTTAGTCACAATTGTAAAAATCCTTTTTGCTTGCTGGGATTTTTGGTAACTCTTAAAAAGATTACTCAGAAAAAAACTCTTTGCAAGCAGGTTAAACAAGCTACCATATCTACACACCATATCCATTTTTCACATAAAAGTAGCAAAATCAGTTCTTTTGCATCGAATTTTTATTTTATCAGAAGTGGCAACCCTAACAATTAAGGAATTTGGACAAATCAGCAGCGACCTTCCCCATCCCACCACGTGGTGAATTACAATCACTGTGGGTGGCAGACGGTAGTGGGACTCGCGATGAACATTGTTTACGGATTCCAATGATATTATATAGGTAAGTAATGTTCAGTATCATCATCATTAGCTTATAGCCAACATGGTACCAGCGCAGCGTCAACTATCCCGATCATAGACAGACCTCAAAAGTAATGACTAAATCGTCAAGTGCGAATTGGACTCCCACACAAAGGGTACCACAGTCCACAAAAAACGACTGACTGAAAATGGTGTGGGATAATTATTTAATTTATTAAAATTGCATAATGCGTACACAGCGTACTGTCAAGATCATTATTGTATGAATATTTCGAGTTTTAAAATAAAAGTATGCCACAGTACTTCATGCAACATTTTACTTAGGGCTCCCAGTTCCCACACAAAACTTTTTCGCATCGCATCGCAATGACATATTTTGTAGTGTGAGTTTTGTTGCAGATTTTCGCGATGCGAATTCGCAGTTTTGTGTAGCCCTTAATTTTGTCCCTACGGTAAGAAATAGCACCCTATAATCTTACTCCTATCCAATTAAGGTTACACGGCAACCTCTAAACATTTCTTCACCGGCACACTCTGATTCGCGAGCTAACAATGTATTGGGAAACGTTGAGTCATCGTGCCGGTGGTCGTGAAATATGTGCCTTTCTATGTACAGCACCCGAATGGCTATAGCTACCGTGGCTATGGTGACTGCCTGGACTCTACCTATAGTCTACTAGATGATGCCTCCATGATGATGACTCTGTTGCGCCAAAACTCGTTTACCGCACCGTGTATTTTTCGGAACAAAAAGTATCCAATGTCCTTTCCCGGGACTCAAAGTATCTCCATGCTAAAGGGCAAGATCCAACGTCCATACAATTTTGGGCTAGTTTTAAAAGTGCCTGCCAACGCAAATAAATCCATTATTTAAATAGAGCATAAGCTAAGGAATAATTTTAATTATTACACCAAAGTTCTAAGTCAAAGTTTGTTAATAATATATGGAATAAAACATATTAAAAGCAATAAGTAATCGATCCCAACGTTCCTATCCGAGTCATAGAACAGATTAGAAGCCAAATACCTACAAATGATTTGGAAAAATTCAAAGGAAGAGGGAACCTAGTCTACGTGCTTGGGGCTTGCAGGGCACAACTCATTGCTTACTTGGAATACTGGGCAAATGCCGTGCGTACCCCAAGCACGTAGATTATTCCCCTTCCTTTGAATTTTTCCAAATCATTTGCAGGTATTTGACTTCTAATCTGTTCTATGACTCGGATAGGGACGTTGTTGGGATCGATTACTTATTGCTTTTAATTAATAAAATAAGTTTGATTCCATTTAATATTAACAAACTTTTACCTTGAATAACAACTCGGAGACTTGACTTAGAACTTTGGTGTAATAATAAAAATTATTCCTTAGGTTATGCTCTGTTTAAATAATGGGTTTATTTGCGTTGGCCTGCACTTTTAAAATTAGCCCAATTTGGACCTTATCCTTTCAAGGCTTGAAGAGGTAACAGACAGGCAGACGACCTCCGTAGCTCATTTGGTGGGCTGTTGGTAACTCAAGCCGGGGGTCGCGGGTTCGAATCCCGCCGACGGAACAAAAAATTTTCAAAGTTCCTGGGTGGCTGTGTAATGTGTATTAAATATGTGTATCATGTAATAAAAATCCTAAATATATATCTATATATATAAAAATGGATCTCCAATTGTGTTAGTCGCGCTAAAACTCGAAAACGGCTGAACGGATTGGGCTGATTTTAGTCTTTAAATATTCGTAGAAGCTCAAGGAAGGTTTTAAAGTGACACGAAGTTCAACGGGACAGCTAGTATAGTATAAAAGTATTAAATATATTATCTCCGTTGTCTGGTACCCGTAACACAAGTCCTTTAGGTACTTAGCACGGGGCTAGACCGACGTTGTGTGAAGCGTCCATAGATATTATTATAATTGAAAGACAGATGGACACACTTTTGCGTTTATAATATTAAGTATTGATAGAGGATACAGGTAAAAGCAATAAAAAAATGTTTATAAGGGTTTTACTTAAGTCTTTCTCTTTTTTAAAAGCATAAGATACGATTGGTTTTAATTAACAAGACAATAGAAATAAAGATATAGCTGAATGTACAATGATGATCTGGATGACACTGACAGGTGAGGATGCGAGATAGATCTGGAAGCTCTCAGAAATTTAAACTAGCACCACCATCTTGTAAATTCAATGGCTAGACGGGGACGCCCCTGTCAATGTCATCCGAATACATACGTTCCATACTTATTGTGCTAGAAGTGAAAGTAATCTTATCATTTTAATGATGGCTGCTTGTATTTTGAGCTTTCAATACAATGTCATCGAAAAGCCACAGGATCCTGAAAAGACACTATACTGTAATCGGCGAAACATGGCGGTAGCGGTCATTGACTTCCTGTCAAAAACTTGTCATTTTCTATACAAAGCCACGATTGACAACATCTGATCTGATCTTGCCACACCCAGTATAAATATGACATCTATGATGTTATTCTGTGTTTACGTTAGTTTTTACCGTCTACCCTCAAAACAAAAACAATAAGTTAATTATTTATGAATGTGTTTTTTATGAGTGCTGTAATGTTCTGATCAAAGTTTTACAATATTATTGTAAGCCCGTACACTAGACCGTACGCTTAGAGTTAGTAAACTGATAAATATTGTACATTTTTTCAATTAAGTGAATTGTATAAATTCTTATGAGAAATAAATGTCTTAAACCATAATCTCTCTCTCTCTCATCATTGTCAATTTATATAGAAAATGACAAGTTTTTGACAGGGAGTCAATGACCGCTACCGCCATCATTCTGATTTCGGTCACAAGCAAAATTATTCAATAGAAGTTACATCAATAAAACACTTTGTATCGTTTATATTGCTTAGAAAATTAACATACGTATCTATGTAAGTGTTCGTGACATAAAAACAGGACAAACCTGCACCAGCAACTGTTATTTGCGAAGAAGATGTCTTATGTATTTTTTGTAATTACCTAATAGTAGGTCATGATATCAGCTGCATAATAAGCACATACGAAAATAACTAACAAGCAAGAGCGACAGATGCGCTTCAAAATTAAACTCATCTGCTGTGGACGATTGGCGTTATAACTCTCGACTCGCAAATGTGTGTATCTTTCTGTCTTCTCGCCCAAACCATTGAACCGCTTTAAGTAAAATTGGTCCTGAAGATTCCTTAAAGTCTAGAAAAGGCCATACGTTAGTTTCTAATGTGAATTAAGTATAGCAAATGCACGATTCCAGCGCGATTAACAATTATCTGCGTACCAAAGTTGCAGAAAATCTAGATACATATTATGAATGAGTTTATGTTGTTTTTGTATTTGAAATGTCGCCACACTCTCATTCAAAATGTCTTCCAAAAACCATTGACCTTTGTAACAAAATCTCCCAATCGTTTAAAAATATCACAATATGTAAATATAGATTTAAATGAGAACTTTCTTTCGTTTAAATATCACTTTGACTTCCGTAAACATGCGTTAAGTTTAAAATATGGTAACCTTAGTTGAGTTGAATAAACCGTGATTTTTATGTTACACAGCTGTCAAGAAGACATGGGACGATAGTATTTTTATTTATTCTACATACACAAATCTTTGTAAAAATATTACCGGAGAAATAATATTATGTACAGAGCCCCTAGCCAAGACGTTTTCTTTATGACGTCTTTATAGAACTGCCCTTGCCGAGTCTATAAAGAAGCGGAAAAGAAAACGTCTTAGCTAGGGGCTCAGAACTTTCTGAAGGTTCGAAAATACTTTAATTGTATCCTCTACGTGTTTTTTGTAAATGTCTTCTTATATTCATTCCAGAGATGAGCTTTGAAATAATTTTGTCTTGGGCTATGTGCATAGCTTTAGGCGTAAGGTTCATACAATGATACAGCTCTATTCCCATCGGTTTCATACCTCTAACATTTTAAAAATCTTTTGCAGATATTTTATACAGGCTGGAGCTACCCTCGCAAGAAGCAACCTTCGCTTCTAGACTGACAGGTGTTGGAATACTATAGTGCTTATGCTTACAATAAATATAATGTACTAACAAATAATAAAGCAAATGAATCATGCGCAACAATGCAAGAGGTCACCGAAGGTCCACGGCCATATTTAATAGAATTGTCTGCACTGAGGTCAAATAGTAAAGTCAATAATACATCTAGCTTCCTGACAGATGGTTAAGTTTTGAAGATCAGGAAGTTATTTTATAGGCCCCCCATATAGGGCGAGGCGGATCCGTCCCTTCGTACTGTACTGATCGCAGGTGGTTCTGACCGGCTTCGTTCATTCTCTTGTGTGCACGAGTCTGGTCGGCCTATGATCAGTCCGATTGATATGATTAGCCTCCTCGCACATAATGATAGCTTTAAGAGCAGGCTATCGTTTTCGATCAATTGTTTCGATCCATACCCGTTTTCATTAACCGCACTCTGACGTTAATTATAGTCCCCTAGCGGTATACATATACCTTTTTTTAAACAGGCAAAAAGCCCACTACACATTTTCAACACTACAACTCCTGTGTCGCCAGGATCAACAGTGGTAAGTAACCACGAAAACTCTTTGATATGATCTCAGGGATGCCCAAATGGACAAGCTAAATCTGTCTTGGGACCCTCAACGAAATTAATCATAAGACCTCTCAACGTTTGTATTATTTCACATGTCCTTTATAAGACACATGAATAATGAGAATAGGTTTTCTGATCACTGAGATCAGCGATCATTGGTAGATATCGTCCCACAAGCTCCGTTCATTTTGTCGTCCCGACAAAGAGACCTAAAAATCGAACATAGTGCCTTTCCATTATAGCCAAGCTGTCTTAAAGTTGTACACGTAACACGGCCTATAAAAACTATAAGAACAAAAAGATATTATGACTCTAGCACAGACTGTAGAGTCAATTGCATTGCACAAAACAGTACTTTCGATGGTCTCATAGGCCGTGGGCAGACACGCGGCCTTGACTTTCACGGTCTGCATTTACAAGGTTGTTACCGTGTTTATTGCTATCATCATCATATTTTTTGACGACCTCAGTGGCATTGAGCCACAGAGTGTGTGGCAACTCAAGCCGGGGGTCGCGAGTTCGAATCCCGCCGACGACGGAACAAAAAGTTTTTCAATGTTCCTGGGTATGTAGTTATCATAAGCAGTAGCTGTTTAGCTTGTCAAAAAGAGAGCCAAAAAAGTTTTTAATCACAAAAATAATATAAACCCAATAAAAAGTGTCAGGAATAGTATACTTGAAGCGTTGTAGTCTGCGAAAAAACGAGGCAAAAAAGAACTGGATGAAATAAGAACTGAAGTTGTACTAATGTTGCATTAAAATAATAATCAAGTACTGATGTCATTGTTGTACTGTTATAAAAGGTTAAAATAGTGAAAGGGTCTAAAATATAGATTTGAAGCTTATGACCTTTCACTGACATAAAGTAAAGCAGGCAAAGATGTAATAATGTAACAGAAGCGCAACTTTGATGTACTAAAGACCACTTTTTTGATAATAACGGCGTAACTAACAAAGATAATTAATTGGAGAACACGTGTTATTTAGAGAATGAAATCTGTTGGTTGTCTGGAAGGAACCGCTTGTAGAGACCTCCAATTTGCGCAAATCCTTTATTTTTATAATACATACTTATTTGTATGCTATAATTTAATGTGCAAATAAATAATTTTTAATATTTATTATTAGTATTGTCTGTATTTTGTTTAAATCAATTAAGTTATTAAGAACTCCATAATTGTGATGTTTAATCTAATCTTTCGATATTGTGTAAAGATAAAAAATATATGTACTCATTGTGTTGCATACTTTTATTCAGCAAATTATGAACAGCCACACTGCTAGACTCAAATGACTTGTTTCGATCCCTGGTTAAGTTTTAATCCCGTAAATATTTCAAATTCGACGCTTTCAAACAAGTAAGCCAATTAACAACGCTTTTAACAAGATCAACTACAGAGTCCTTACAAACCGGGTATTACTAACTTTGTAAGAGGTTACCCCTCTGTTCGTTACATGATCTAACATAATGTAGAGTAAAAAACCTGTTTCGATCTGAGTCATATATATGGCAGAATTTAGGCGCCCAGTCGGTGTCGGCTAAAAGCTTTTTACCCGTTTTGGCTTCCCTAAATAAGACATTAGCGGTTTCACATGCGCCGGCGATTGAGACTGGTTTTTATCGATCGGCCGTGTTGTGACAAAAGGTTTTAAGATTAGATTAAATATATAAAATAGAGGTATATCTTTTGTTTCTCTATCTGAGAGTTGAGAGAAAGTTTATATTGTTTAATTTGTTTTAAAAATAATTATATACTTCAGTCTTCGTAATTATGGTAACCCTCTGGTGACCCCAGCTATTCGTAACAAAAACTATCAGTATGTACCATCCATATATTTTCATAGTCAAGTTTCAGTTTTTCCATGAAAAGGTCTGTCTATCCATCTATTAAATGGAACTGTAGCAGATCAGAATTATCCCAATTCCCAAGATATTTTTAGATCTTTTGCTCTCCTTGGAGATAAGGTAAGCTGAAATGTACCAACTTAAAATTTAAACTGACACTATACACCCCTTTTTCCCCACATAATTGGGTAGTCTCCGTGACTACTCAAAATACTAAATCAAGGATTACACTGACGATGTGACTGTGCACTGCTTTTTTTTTCTTTTTTTAGCACTGGCAGTCTTCGTCACATGTCCAACCCCTGTTTGCTTAGGAGTTACTCTGACAGTGACTTATGGCGTGTTTTTTGGGCCAATAAAGTTGTTTTAGGATTATTTTGATGTTTAGTGTTGACTGAGTGTGTTTTTTGCATGTCTGGCCACACATGGATCTTCGTACCCAAATACAAATTAATCATACATTATTATTTTAACTTAGCAAAGCTGGGAGTCATTTACAGAAATGCTTTTACTGAAAGGGTAGTTCAAGCAAATTATTTGTTGCGACTTTTACTAAGATAATAGGTATGAGCTTTTTGTTTTACCTTTATGCTATTAATAAAACCGTAATATATCTACTCTTTAAATCTAAAATTATCAAAAAGTATATTATTACTACCATTTTATTAAAGAAAATCTACATCGTATATAAATAAACAGTTCATAATAATATGTATTGTATTATTATGTTTGTGCATACGTGATACGTTACAAAATTGGCTTGACAGACAGCGACAATAAAACAGTATGATATACTTAATCGTATAAGTATAACGTCTGTAAATAAACAGTATATTGTAAAGTCTCTAATTCTCTATTATTAGGAAAGTACCAAAACTTTAATAAGTAATAATAATAATAATAACTATTTATTTCGGACCACAAAAATCCATAGTGTTAGTAGATACAATTGAAACTTAAATTTCAATTGTATCTACTAACAATTGAAAATTAAACTTATAAACTCCTAAATACATACCTAGTTCTATCAGATGCTTTTCTAAAGCATCTGGCGAGTCCGGCGGGTGGCAACTGGCAACATTTTACGACGTTCGATTTTCAAACGTCGTTAAATATGTGAATGAAATGTTTATGGAGAGTCGTAATTCATCGTATTATGATAACAATACATGGACCAGTAGATTTTATGGTGAGAATTTAAGTTTATTTTTTATTGCTCAGTATTATAGTAATGTAAATATATTTGAGATTTATATACTAAAGTTTTGGCTGCTGACTACTGACAGTACTTAACAATATTTGTACAAAAAATATTTAACTTTAATTTACTAAGGGCACAAAGAACTAAGGTTATAATTTTTAATTATATTATGCCTATTTAAAAATGTAATTATCACTATTCGGCTTCTTTAAACGAAGGCGATATTTTTTTTTGTGTTGCTAGGCTACCTGCATTTATGAATCCAATAAAAAAGGGATCGTAAATCATTTTCGTGCCATAAAAACTGAATGATTCGGCTTTGTCCGACTACCTGTTTAAAGATTTAAAGGATAATAAAAGATTATGAGATAAATTTCACTTTTTAAAAGAAATTCCATACGGTCGAAAACTTTCGACGCAATAAAAAATATTTTATTTTTATGCGTAC
The DNA here is from genome assembly GCA_937595015.1 of Polyommatus icarus. Lineage (NCBI taxonomy): Eukaryota > Metazoa > Arthropoda > Insecta > Lepidoptera > Lycaenidae > Polyommatus > Polyommatus icarus. Next base: position 5,221,219 of record OW569338.1, on the reverse strand, counting down.
AAGTGAAAATATTTTTTGAGAAAATGTATGTTTTCACATGGTTTTTTGCCTTTACTTTAACAAATTAAAAAAGAAAACTGTATTTTAAAAAGATAAAACCGACTTTAAAATTGTATATAATTGAGAATTAAAACTCCCTATCTCCAAATCTACTGAACCGATTTTGATGAAACTTGCAGTGTTCTCTAAGTTAAACAATACTTAGTACAACAAAAAAAGAATTACTGAAATCAGAATGGCAGTTCCAGAGATATGCGAACACAAACATAAAAACATACGTCTTACATACATACACTTTTGAAATTTGGCACATTTGTTCAGACGCTGATATAGACTAACATACTTATATGAAAATTGGGCAGTTCTGGATCTTCTCTGGTGTTCTTTTTTTAAGTCGGTTAAAAAGGGAAATGTCTTATCGAAAAAAGTGTATGACGACCACCAAAAGTATGTCACTAGTTCAACTGACTTAAGTTAACTACGATAAGATGACCTAACGGAAGGGATAGTAGATAATATTATACTTAGTTATTTTTGATCAATATGAAAGTATTTTATTTCTCATATTAATCTTCTAGTAGCGTAGTTTCAAAATTTTCCACATCACGTCTTCAGAGAAGCCTGGATATTTTAACTAAAAAACTAATTAAGTACAAAATTCAAGCACAATATTTTTGTCAAATGTAATTTCCACGCAAGAAAAAAGTTGCACCATTCACGTATTAAAATATGTCAAAATATCGTTCCATCGACCATTAATTTGACGACTCTTTTACCTCGATATGCCATGTACATTGTCATTTGTCATACTCACATCAGCCTTATGCTTATACAAGTGGCAAGCGATTAATTTATTTATTTCAAAGGCACATCTACAACATAAACACAATCAGTACAATCAGTTACATTACTCATAGTAAGGGTTATGTGCTTATGTTAATTACAGATATGCACAATATTATTAGGTATTACAATTCATAAACATCGTCAGTACAATAATATTACTTTTAAATAAAAAGTGAAATCAACCTTATAATTATTATTATTGATCCATAAAAATAAAAAAATGTTTTTGTTTAGATTTTTAAATTTAATATGTTTAATATAAGGGAGAAGACCTAATGGCAGACTCTTTAAGGAAACATGAAACATTCGAATGTTATAAAATATATAATTTATGAAAATAAAGGATAGATAACTTCTTCCATGTCTTCAGTAACTCTTACAAAATAAAACTATTATAATTATTCTCTGACAAATCAATAAAAAAATATATTATTGGTCTTTTTGTAAACTTAGTCATAAGTACTAATAGATGACATCACAATAAGCGAACATCACTAATAGTAGACACCAATATGAACTAATAGTTGACATAGAACATTAAATTACATTTTACTTTTTTCATATTATTAGGTCTTTATTTGCCGTTTTTCAAAAGATTTCATTTACTTCATCATAGTAACTACATGCATCAGAAATATTATCCACGTTGTCTCCAGATTCTATTCATTCTTCTTCCATGCTGAAACTATGTATCCTTTTATTTTTATTTTTCATATTTTTTTCCTAGCAAATTTATTTTCAGTCTTTAGTCTCCATGCTTCTTTTGCCTCTTCTTTTTTCTTCTCTTTGTTTTCAGCTCTCCTTTTTCTTCTTTTTACTGCTACAAAACTAAAGCATCGATTTTTAGATCAGTGCAAGGTCTAATATTAGACACCATGTCTAAGTTCTTAGTTTGTTAATAGAATATATTTTTAGAGAATAGTGATGATATTTGCAGTAGAATAAAGTACAAAATAACTTTAGTATGTATTGAAAAACTAAAAGATGAGATCCATGTCATCTATTACGTTTTTTACATTTTCAAGAACTAATAGTAGACACCCTTTATATTGTTAGGGAAAATGGATAAAAGATCATAAATAAACATTAATTAGTGTAAACAACATGACCATTAATCCAATGAAGTCAATAGAAATTACAAAAAATCTAATAAATGTATTCAAAACTTACGTGCAAAATTTCGCCTTCCTTAACCTATTTGCTAAGAAATTGCCGGGTGCGTGTTGACGCGGTCACATCATTTACGAAAACTGATCCCATTTTAATTTTGTTCCCGAAGGCATCCCTAATATATTTTTTCACATCAACAGATAGCATAAGAAGCTTGTAAAATTTACAGTGTTGAGAAATAAATAGAATAATTCTTATTTTTGTGGCATTTTTGTCGTAAGTGTCATCTATTAGTTCAGTGTCTACCATTAGCGCCTTTCCCTTAATTAAAACTTAACAGCTACTACAGAATGACATTTTATAAAGCAATAATTCATCTTACTAATAAAGTTAAAAATATATAAATGTCCAAGTTATAAATTATCTAAAATACAAAATGCTTATTAAATATTATCACAAAATAGGTGTATAAATTCAGAATAATTCAATAAATCACAGACAAAGATCACAATTAATTACATAATGATAAATTAATTATCGCAAACGCTAACAAAATGTATGCGATTTGACATATTATTATGTATCTAGTGAAAACTTGTTATTGGCATGTCGTTACTTAATATGTATTATCACTGTTATAGTTAAATGCTGTTAGTTTTCCTAATAAAATAAAATAAATAAAATTAAGTCATCGCTTCGCTAGCGAATACTAATGTCAAATCCAATACATTTTGTTGGCGCTTAGGATAAGCGCTTGCCACTTATCTAGTAGAGCAGATAGTATAAAATGCATATTTGTAGACTTATATCATAGATTAAAAATTTATAAATCAAATTCGGGCTTCAGAGACTCCGGAAGCAAGTCCAGTTACATAGAATCTAGCTTCGTCTAAGACATGTTGGTATTCAGCTTACTGTCAAACCTCCTTATACGGACAGATCTAGATAGCCGCGTCTATTACTAGACCCAGACCTAGGTTAATGACTTTCTGATAGGTAATTACACTTGTCTTAATAAAGATTACGATGATATCAAAATAGCGCTAAGTAATCATAAGGTTATGTGTATCATGAAAAAGTAATTAATAATTATTATCGTGGAAAAAATACGAACTCATGTCCCTTTGAAAACTTAAAAGTGCAAGTCTCATACTGCGATTAAAGAGCAGCAAAAATAGCAAGGTAAACATTGGTACTGTATACTATTATAATATTATGTGTAATTGAATTACTGTGGTATTTTCGCCTCAAGGACTTGAGAAGGATGATAAAATTAAAATTGAAATTTTGTCTTTAATTTGAGCGACTTTATTTACAAGTTAAATTTCGTTTTTTAGCGTTTTAGTAACAAAAACTTACATTTGAAGGCTACGCTTAAAACATAAAATCAGACAGTTTCTTACTTTATATTCGTCATAAATTAAAAAATATAAATCCCAAATAACACAATGGTCGATGGTCTTTAAAATCACAGTAATAAGTTCTATATTTCATTGGCAATATTTTCAACCGCTGCCACAAAAATACGAGTTATGTTCTTGGGAACTCTACACCGTTCACCCCATTGTAAAAACGAGTTTTAATCCTTTCTTTCCTATCAAGATGACTTCATATAAAGGATTATTGTGGTAAAAAGTTAAGTGCATTTTATAGAGTCGTAAAAATAAAAAGTTACCGCTTTTTATTAGGTTACAGATGCGAAATGCTCCCATACTAACATTATAATGTTTGCATATTATTTTATTATGTAAGCATCAAATGCTGAAAGTCGCCGAGCTACTGAAAACAGAAACTGTGATTTGACACAAATGCAGCCTGCAGAGTATAACGTTCAATGTAGATTGTAGAGGCATATAATATTAAATATTAATGCCACAGGGAGGACTTTACTTTTTATCACGGGGAAAATACCTATGATTCACGTGCGATACTTACTATGATTACGATTGCCATTTTAAAATAATTAATCCTTCGATCGGGGATTCTTGGAAATGCTATTGTATCCTAATGTTGTCGCGATCACCGGTGCTCTTAAGCTAAGTGCTGACATACGGTTTTGCTCGATAGTTTTACTCCAAATCGAGTATTAATTACTGTGTAGACCGCAAAACTGACAGCTCGAAGGCTCGCATCGAGCCAGCGGACGGAATTAAATGTATCGATTTAGAGTAAAACTATCGAGCAATGCTGAATGTGTGGGCGAAAGTCCGAGGCGCGGCGCGGGGTTATGCTTGACGTTATTGCTCAATCGAGCAAAACCGTATGTGAGTACCTAGCACCTACTTAGCATGGGGCTTGAATGATTAATATAATCTTAAAATTATATACATTTATTTCCGAATAAGAGAGAATCGGCCAACATAAATTTTTCATATCAGAAATACTGTTGTAGCGGACAAGACAAAGAATAAGAATAAGAATAAGAATCATTTATTTGCAGAAAGTACCGTACAAAAGATGTTATAATTATACAGGGTTTCAGTCTTTCTACCTAATAACTATAGGCATGCAAAATTTATAGTAATCAGTGATCACACACAGAATAATTTAAATAAAATATATGAAAAACACATTTCATTAAGATAAAATTTATAGAAAGTGTTCTGTTTGAATAAAATTGTATTAAAATTGTTACTGTTTACTTAGTCAATTAAAATTTAATGTTAAAAAAAAAAAAAAAAAGAACAGAATATTGTATAAATAAGAATCATAAAGAAAATAATAATACATTTCATTCAAACATTTCATTAAAATTGTCAATTGGTATTCATTATGATCAATATACATAGCATAAAATGTAAGTCATAAAATATATACTTAAGTCATTCATTAAATTTTATTTACATTCATTTCATTCAATTCCATATTATATTCCATGTCATACATTAAAATAATTTTTAAATTTTGAAATGTAGTTACAACCAACAGTAATATAAAATATAATTGATTTCATACATAATGCAATAAATAATTTATATTATTGATTTTTATCATTCACATAGTCTAATAAATTATAATAACATTTTTCTATCAGAAACCTTTTCAATTGTTTCTTAAATTTTTTAAGATTCATTGCTTTTAGGTCTTTTGGTAATTTATTATAAATCACAGGAGCCATATGAAAAACACTTTTATGCATTAGCGTGGTATTTGTCATACGATTACATAGGCGGTATATGTCACGTTGACGCCTGTTGCTCGCTATCGATGCTAGCTCAAAAAGATTTGGATTTTGTTTAACAAATGTTGCAACTTCATAAATATATAGACATGTAAGAGTGAGAATTTTATATTTCACAAAAAATGGCTTGCAAGTATCGGTTTGTGATAGCCCAAACATAGCTCTTACACATCGCTTTTGTGCCTTAAAAACTATTTCAACATCTGTTGAGTTTCCCCAAAATACTATGCCATACCTTAGTATCGAAACCACTAATCCATTATATGCAGTTACTATTGTACTGACACTTGAAATTTGAGTTAATTCATGAAGGGCATAAACCGATTTATTAATTTTTTTACAGAGTAGTTCGATATGAGCTTTCCACGATAGTTTACTATCTATTGTGAGTCCGAAAAATTTGGTAGTTTGCACTTCAGAGATTGACTCATATTTATAATTAATATCAAATTTGGGAACATTAACACGTTGTTTAAAATGCATAAGCTTTGTTTTTTCTAGATTAGCTTTTATATTATTTGAGTCTAACCATTTGATTATGTCCCTTAGCGTGTTATTTATGTCTAGTTCATATGTTTTGTTATCTTTACATTTGATTGTAGCAGTACTGTCATCAACAAAAAGTGTTATTGGGTTGGAAGTCGCTTTAGGGAGATCATTGATATAAATAATAAATAGAAGTGGACCTAAAACACTTCCTTGTGGCACACCGTACAGTAATTTTAGGGCTTTTGAGAGGTATATTTGTTCTATTTTTGTTTTAGCGTTAATTTTTACTATTTTTGTATACTGAGTGCGATTTTTTAAATAGCTTTCTATGAGTTTTAATGTATTACCTCTTATGCCATACGCTTCAAGCTTAAATAGCAGAATATTGTGATCTACAAAATCAAACGCCTGCGTCATATCCATAAATAAGGCGCAAACTGGTGTCCTTTTATCAACATTCGACATTACTACATCTAGAAATTCATATATAGCAAGGTTTATGGTTTTATCTCTTCGGAATCCTTTTTGTTCCTTAGCTAGAATATTTTGTTGCTCTAAATAATTGTAAATAGTATTATATAAATGTTTTTCGAACACCTTGGAAAAAACAGGTACTAGAGCTATAGGCCTATAATTTTCAATATTTTCTTTATCATTTTTCTTAAATATTGGTTTGATTATGCTTATTTTTAATTTTTCTGGATATATCCCACTTTCTATACATAAATTTAAAATGTGGCTAAGTGGTGACTTAATGTAATCAACTACATATTTAATGACTTTAGTCGAGATGTTATCATATCCAACACTGTTAGTGTTTTTTAGACCTTTTATTATTTGTTTAATGTCATCAGGTGTACATGGTTTCATAAAAATGGAATTAAGTTTTGATGTCATATATTGTTTGTAAAAAGTTTGATTATTTGAATTTATTTGTGTCACTTTATTTATATAGTACTTATTAAAAGCATTAGAAATGTCATTAGGATTCGTTATAATATTATTATTTTGTTTTATATATGAAATAGTATCTGTTGGTTTATTTTGTTTTGCGGAATTTATGATTTGCCATATAGTTTTTACTTTATTGTATGATTTTGCTATATTATGGTTATTTTGAGCCCGTTGCGTTAATTTTACAATTTTTTTAAACCTTTTAGTATACTGAGTTAATTTTTGCTTATTCACTATAGTAGGACATCTTCGATAATTCCACAATAGTTTACGTTTTTTTGCACTACAAATTTTTATACCCCGTGATATCCATTTAGGTTTTTTGTGGATATGTATAGTTATAGTTTTATATGGGAAGCACAATTTATAAAACAATTTAAATATATCAAAGAAAACATTGTAAGCAATATTCGGATCACATGCATTATAAACATCTGTGAATGTAAGCTGACTAATACAATATTTGAACTTTTCAAGGTTTTCTTTGGAAAAATCATGCCGCTTCGTTTTCCAGTACTTAATTAAACAAATATTTTTTACATTGCACCTTAACAATTGAGAAGTGTGGTCGGATAATCCTAGCTCGATTACTTCAGATTTACACTGATTTTTGAAATTGTGGGCAAAATTATCAATACATGTCTGGCTTACATGTCTTGTAGGTTCTCTTATCTGCAATTTTAAATTATAGTTAAGAAGAATACATTCAAATTCTAGCGTTTGATTATTTTGTTTAAGGATATTAATATTAAAATCACCAGCTATGATTATTTTGTGCTTACGATAATTCATGTTTAAGTAAGCCAAACATTTATTTAATCTATTGAAAAATACATTTAAGTTACTAATGGTACTCTATAGAGGCAGACAACAACAACTTTGTAATCTGTAAGTTCTATTGCACAACATTCAAAAGAAGAGCATAAGGAAAGACCTAAAAGTGTTGAAATAACTTTGAAATTTAGTTCTTTTTTTACAAATATACATGAACCACCCCGCTTTGAATCATTTCTGCAATAGCAAGATGCCAAGATGTAGTTAGGGATTGGGCAGGATTCCTCTTGACCTGAGACCATAAAGTGCTCAGTCAGACATACAATATCAACATCAGTATTTTTTGAAAGTTCTTGCAGGCAAACAGATAGTGCGTTATATTTTGATCTTAATCCTGCGATATTTTGGTGCAGAACATTTAGATATTTACTGTCGAAAAAAAGCTGGTTCCGAAAGTTCTTCATGCGGTAAAAATTCTTCTGAACGTATATTATTATTTTCCTCTTGTATAGCCAGAATTGTGTAGTTTAAGTCTTTAAATATTATACTCATGCCACGAAAATTACCAAAGTTTGTCTGAAAGTTGCAGGTTCTGGAAAGAGTTTAATTACAACGTCTACAAATACGACTCGCTCTTTCATTGAGGCTCTCAAGCATATTTCCACAACGTTTATGGCAAAACGGGTAAGCTAAAACTATAATATAATCATAATAGGATTTATATAACAATCATATTTAGTATCAAAGTATCGAGGTTTGTCACGCCCAGACGTGAACTTTTCTCATGATGTATGACAGATTAGAGACGAAATGTACGGAGACAATAGACAGTTCCGTGATGCTCTGATGCAACATGTCACATCACTATTATGTAATGACATAGTGATGTTGCACAAGAACTTTTTTGCGATTGCGGCCTCAAATACTAGTACCGGGTTATGCTGTTTTAATGCAGTATAGCGGGTTTTCATTATTCCAATCCAGTGATACAATTCAGCTCTGGATTGTTACTAATGTCAACAAACTGGAATAATGTCAACAGCCGCGTAGCAAGCGAGGCAAATCCTCGCGTTTGCCTCGGGCGAGGCACATCTTGAGCGACCGAGGATTTACCTCGTGAGGCTCAGTCAGATCAGTAAGCGGCTAACGGGCAGTGGCCAAAGAGTAAAGACTTCTATTTAAACTGAGGTTCAGGGCCTCAGTTTAAATAAGTCTTTGGCAAATACTTCTATTTAAGTCTTTGACAGTGGCCCGTACTAAAATGCACTGAATTGCATTCTTATGCTTATCAGTGCCCGTCTACAAGCAGCGCTGGATTAGATCACTGGATTGGAATATTTACTTCGACTTCAAAAAGCCCGTCAAAATGGCCGATCTATTAGAAATTAGGAACCCCCATAAAGTCCATCAGATAATCACTTTATCCATCTCCAGGAAGCGTAACTAATATTATAAAAAGCTTTCTTGATTCAATTTTCTACACGCCAGAGATCGTAAAACAATTAAAAGAGATGGATATAAAGCCGTGGTTACACTAATTGATTTATTAAAAATACAAATAAAAGTTCTAAAATGGCATAGCGGCTCCGTATTTGCTTAACTTTAATCTAATGAAGTGTTTTGGCATAAAAGTGGCATAAAATCTACTCTAGGTATAATTTCAGGTAATAATGAAATCTCTGAGCCGTCCGTAAGACTTAATAATGCATTGAGTGCTGATATTACTTAAGGATATGCTGAGGTATATTCCACACTCCTTAATATTAAACCACAGTTTACTTATGTGTTATTTAGTTTACTATGGGTTATCCCGCGTGATATGTGACGTGAGGAAGGTCTTGTATCCTCTTACGTCAAACGCGGTTATCAGTTTATTAAATACCTAACCCGTCAAATGTTGTTTCGCATACGTAATGCATGACGACGACAAACCTTCTATTCCTATCTTGAATCAGCTATTAAAATCCGTTGGATAAGTAAGTTTTTTAGATTCTAATGCAGTGATTCAATCCAGTGCTGGATTATTACTGGAATAATGTAAACGGGCACTGGAATGCACTGGAGTGCAATTTAGCGGATTCCAGTGCATTTCATCACCCGTGAGCCGTAGCCGTACGTACAAGTTGTATTATTGCATTGTCAATAATTATTGTTAGCTGAGAAACTAAGGCTGGTATAAATAGTAGGTACTTAAGATGCGACCCAGTCTCAAGACGTGGTTCAGCTCTATGATTGGTCCAAATTATGACAGCCAACCAATCACAGATCCTGAACCGTGTCTTGAGACCGAGATGCATCTTGACTACTATACTGACTATTTATACCAGCCTAAGCTTCGTATTGAATATTTTTAGAAATATGTAACTAAAGTTACATGAAAATGACTCTAGATTGAAAATAATATTGCAAGGTTCAACATTATTGTTCCATATAGTAGCTCCCAGTGTATTCAAAACTTAAATGCTCTAAAGGGATTTTATGGGATATTTTGATGATCATAAAAGTATTTAGCGAGGAGCTGTTATCTGTGTTTTTACTTTATTGCTTATCGAAAAGTACCTGTAACAAAAAAATCATCAAAATATTATGCCGTGTTGTTAACGTTTAGTAATTATTCATGCTTCTCTCGACGAATCCATGATTTTTTTTGTTAGTCTTTAAGTATTTTTTTTTTGTTTTCAGTGTAATAAATAGAGAGACACGGGTATTTATAAAAACGCTGATCCGGCAAACGTTGTTTTGCCTATATAAAGTGTGGGGAATATGCTTGAGCCACTCGCACTGGTATCATTTCGGAGACATACTGCTATTATTTTACTTTCTACTATTAACGTGTTAAGGTTAACGATTTCGGGTTGACCGGGTATTGTGAAAACCCTCGTTGGGAAAACTTTTTTCTCTATACTATTAAGCTGGGAACAAATTATTATCGGACGTTTTCATCGGATGCGGCTTGTTTCTATCTGATTAATACAAAATACACCTTGAGCTTTCGGACGTCCGAACAGAATCTGGCTGGCCGGATGTTTTGCATCCGCGGACGTCCGTGGATGAATCGTGCACATTGTTAAGCTGCATCCGTCAGCCGCGACTTTTGAAAACGTCCGACAATTTGTTTCTAGCTTTAATGTAATGATTTTTATCCGAAGAGAACTTTTTTCTTTACTCTTAAAGATAATATTCTCCTTTTATTTTGGTATTATAATTATTTAAGTCTAAAGTCTAAACATGTGCAAAATCCCACGCCACCATCTCCGATGACACAGTGCATGACGCACGTTGCCCTCAATATGGCCTCAATTTTGCGATTAAATACAAATACAATTTACAATATTAATATATATATATATATATATATATATTAATATTGTAAATTACAAATATATATATATATATATATATATATATATATATATATATATATATATATATATATATATATATATATATATATATATATGTGTGTGTGTGTGTGAATACCCCAGATATTTTTTGTCTTTTCACTTTGTACTGAAAAAAGATATTAGGGTAAATTACTACACCAGTGCCAGTCATTGGAAGAAGCACAAAAACACCATATTAATATTGCTTTAAAAACTGACTGTTTTTCTTTAAAAGCAGGCGTTCTTTTACTTTAAAAACAGGAAATTGTTAAAGTTAAAGCAACATTAATAAATATTGTGTTTTTGTGCTTTTTCCAATGACTGGCACTGTCCAATCTACCTTATACATCCTTTTTTTTAATTATTTACGTGACACATTGCACAAATTCTTAAATAAAACTAGCGATTAATTTTATTCTTATTGCCAGAGCTACAGAGATGGCTGTGCAGCCATGTAATTTTAAAGCCATAATGTAATTTGCAGCAAGTTACAACGAAAAACAAAAACTCTAGATCTCTACCAAAACGAAACTTTAAAAAGCCCTCGTTTAGCCTTAAGCTCTACCCATTAAAAAATACAAACTACAAATAATATTAAGAATATTTATGTACTGTACATGAAATAATGAATATTTATCTAATTTCAGTGACACACATGAATCGGTGTCAAACCCCGCGTAGGATATTTTTAGCTCTATCTATATTAGTCACTCCATGCTGATACCAACATCCTTGGCGCAAGGATTGGCGCCAAAAACTACGCCAACTGTTCTTTGAAATGTCAAAATTTGAATGTAGAATTACAAATTATGACACACTTTTTTAATGAGATTTTATGCCTTAGTCAAGAAACCTTAAAGCCAAACACAGTTTTGGCTGAACCCGCAGTAAACAATAAAACGATACAATTTAAATAATATTAATAACGTATTTTCCAGTTCGGATTTTGCAATGAATTTGGTAATTTTATACTGTAGTGAGTAGTCTGTATGGCAATGAGAGATCTGTATAAACTATAATATCTCTGTCCTCTAACTTGTTGATTGTTGGCCTAATAAATTATGGACCTATAGGTACCTGGTATAGCTATAATATTGCAAACGTTTTAAGGATTGAAGGACATTCGTGACCTACGTAGATGGGCCATTAGGGAAAATTTAAAATAAATAGGGCCATCGGACTACTTAATATTATTAAGTTGTTAAAAGTTTACTAGATCGTTCTTTTTAACAATATCCATACAGTAAATGATAAAGATTCCTTTCTTATGACAAGTTTTAATATTATTTTACTGTGTATTGTATTGTAATTTGTATTGTCAGTTAGTCAGGACTCAGGTTAGGAGTCAATAGTCAATACAATGCAAAACAAATATCAGTCTCATAATATTAAAGGCTTATTTATATAAATTGCTCAAGGGCAGGGCAGAAGTTCGTAAGCTTTTCACAAAAACGAATGTACATACTTGAAAATTCTTCAAAACATCTTATGGTTAGGGAGGCGAGGTAGCTAAATGGCGTAATTCAACGGCGCCGTCGAGACCTATCAAAATCGAAAGATAAAATAATTTCGAAAAGAAAGGTTTTTCAAAAAACAGTTACTTGGGCATTCTCGAGCGCGTCAGATATTCATACTACGTATGCCCCAAGTGCCTTTGACAACATCGGTATACTAATCTGCCTGTTTGCGTATAAACAGGTAAATAATGTAGTAGTCAAAAATGCAAAAAAAAAAATTACTCGAGCGCGTCAGATTTTTGGAAGGGGTGTTAAGTAGGCCCCAAGGAAGCTCCCTTTAAAAAAACTGACGATTTCGGCGTGACGATAAGTTACGATGAATTTTTGAAAATGCAAAAAAAAAAGTTTTTTTGAAATACTCGAGCGCGTCAGATTTTCATAGGGGAGGTTTATCTCGGTATCCTGAAAGCATATTTTCTTAATCTGACAAAAATGTTGGTGGGTCCTCTTAATCTGACCGGAAATCAGTCTGTATTACATGTTTATGGCAAATTCCTCCTTTTTGCTTCAATTCTTCGCTTTGTTTTGCTTACGGTACGTCCAAAAAACAATTTGAGGATCAACAGGCTATTGAATAATATACATACATGAAACTGTACATGTTAATAATACTTTTGTATACAGATACGCGTAACTTTTTCCGAGTCCACGAAAATTGTCGAAAAGCTTTAGAAAAAAAAATTTGAGATATAACAAAAGTCACATAATTTAATCATCGTTATTTCATATCAATTTTTTTAACACCCTCAGTTTTCGAGATAATTTCGCTTCAAGTCAAAAAGTTTTAACTTTGGACAAAAATGTAAAGAGACCTTTTTTGTGTAAAATAAAATTACCTTTTTTGTTTATTTAAACTTTTTTTTTTTGTAAAATGTATCGTTCGCGAGTTCGCGACTTATATGCCGCAACACGTTTTTCGGAAGACGAAATGGCTCCTCCACACTTCCGGTCATGAGGAAACCGGCAGATTTTGTATTTTTAGTAAGTTTTCGATTATATATTTCAAATTAAAAAAAATTAAAATCGCGCTCGAGAATGCCGGATTAACGTTTTTTTTTTACAAGTTTGCGACCCTATAACTCGGCGGCGTCAAGGACTTATCGTCAGATTAGTTAAATTTAGTCTTAAAACACTAAACTCAACCCCCAATATCTTAATCTGACGCGCTCGAGTATTTCAGACTATCGATTTTTTTTACTAATCTGATCGTCTATCCTAGGCGCGCGTCACTACATATAGAGACTAAATACTTTACAAGGTGGTTCTATTAGGTCCAAGGTATCTCTCAAATCTTAAACTGCCACGGTCGAGTATTACCGAAAACTCCCCTATTCGCCTCCCTAACTATTAGAATATTGTTGTAAAAAGACCTTTATACGGCTTCGAAGATTTAATTTTTTTTTCTATTTTATTCTTAATCAAAGTAGGTAAGCCTTGTAGCACATAAAACTAAAAAGATGTCTAATTGCCGCACTTATAGTGCCACGAAAATTATTTACATAATATGTATATATGTAACTGCAGTCGAATGAAGATTTTGACATAAGCCCCATATTTTATATGTCAAAGTCTTCATTAAATTAAAGTTAAATCATCATTGAATGTATTTGAGTGAGTGAGGCCGTTTTTAATGTGGTTTTGGTTCCGTTAAAGAATACAGATTACAGACGTTGGAACCATGGAAATACATAAGACCAAATATATAGAGCCAATGGTTGAACATCACTGAATTGAGTTAGAGCCATCTGCAATCGGCCTTATTGTCTTATTGTGTCTGGCTTTTGCTAAAATGCATTGCGCCAATTAGGTCCCACGCAGACTACTATTGATAGCTGATATTGATAGTATTTGGCCTTACATTACTTTATAAGTACAAAGTATATTAATATGCCTAGGGGCCTGTTTCACCACTTTCTGATAAAGTGGCGAATAGGCTATTCACAACTTTTTTGACGGATTCTCCATACTTTATCTGTCAAGTTAAGTGGTGGATAGCCTATTCGGCACTCATCAGAAAGTTGTGAAACAGGTCCAAGTATCGATACAGTAATAATTGTCTACGTTCTATAATAATAATATGTATATTATGTTGAAGGAAATATATTGTATTTCCTTTCTTACCTAAGGATATTTTAAAACTGAACAAAAAAGTATACGGTCTTTACAAAAAAAACTTTTTTTTTTCATTTTTTCTTTTTGTACGACAGTCGCAATGTGTGCTTCTGAGTTGACCCCGACGCGGGGGATATTCACAATGCAATAATTGCTATAATGGGCATTGTCCAAAAAAAATCACATGTACTTTTTATATTTTTTTTCGTTAAAATAGGGTATTTTAAGAATATAAATTAAATAATTTTGAAATTCATTGGCTAGTTTTTTCTCAATAAATTTTTAAAGTTTCGCTCTGACGTCATCATCGGCGGCCAATTGACCTCTGCAGTATGTTTTTTTTCGTTTCAATCTTATTTATAATGGCTGCTTTGTCAAATATAAGTTATCATTATGTGAAAGCTGATGCGAGAAGCTTACCAAAAGTTCGAAACGTAATGTTGGTCGAATTTATTGCTAATTTAACGCCATTGAAGGTCAAACTAAGGTTAAACATATTTGTTCAAAAATATAAGTAACTAATGGGTATTTTTTTCGTTTATATACAGAAAAGCGATCACTGACCTTATTCCTCGAAATGTTTTTGTAATGAGCAAAATTTAAAAAAAATGGACAATCCCCATTGCTATCCTCGCACACGTGTTTAGATATAGCCATCGCTGGAATTTCCGTTATTATGCCTATAACATTTCATATTTTTAACTTTTAATAATGTAAGTTTATATTACTTATAAATAAATAAAAAAATATATATTATAAAAATGTATTAGATATGTAAGATTAAAATAATTAAAATGTGCATTTTTATATACATAAAATGAAAAATTCTACCTAGCGAAGCTGTCCAAATTATACACAATCGACAATCATTGACGCGGCAATCAAACTTCAAAGACTATTAATCCTTCGATCGGAGGTTCTAGGAATTCCCATTGTATTCTTTTGTTCTCGCGATCACCGGTGCTCGCGCGGGGCCTGTATTAGAAGTAGAGAGGCTTGTATTAGGAGTAGGCAGTAGTCGATAGGCATATTATCTTATAAACATTTTATGCTACTCAGAAATTATTTTAATCCTTTTAAATTTTTTCGTGGTTTTTGGAGTTTACTCCTTAAGAATCGATTTTTATATATAAGGCGCCCGGTATGAGAAAAATCCGAGGGGTAAAACCTACTAACAAGTAACGAAAATGTGTCACGTTTTTGGTGCGCATCTTTAGTGCGCAACTTTCTAATTTGGCTGTGAGTGTATTAAGACCATAAAGGTAATATACCTATCGGAATATTATATTATATTATATTATTATATAATTATATTATTATATAATATTATATTCCGATATGTATACGAGTATTAACTTTATGATTAAGACGTACATAATATGGTATGCTGTATAGGCGACTATACCTATATAGTATATACTATATGTTATTGGGCTTGTTTGTTTCTATTAGTGTCGATGTATTTATATTGCTATTTTTTCAGTTGAATAAACTCTTTTTGCGTATGGTTAGATACTCGTACTTAAGGAGTAAACTCCAGTCGTGCGTCGGAGCTGACACACTTTTATTTTTTATTAAACCTATCCTAATGAGATAAATTTAAGCTGCAGTACTGACTTATGACGTCACAAACAGTGAATTATTCGTCTGATAATCACCATAATCTCGTACTGAATAATACATGTTGTCTGCCACGTGTGGGTCTGTTTTTGTCCGTTTTTTGCGTCGAATTCTTTCGCGATCCAAAAAAAAAAGACAGTTTATTGTCAGTTTCACATTGTCTGGAATTAAAGCTTGTTGGTAAATGATTTAAAAGTAGGAACGTTAATCGTAAATATACAATCAAATAATTTTTGCTTAATATTTAAGAAATGTTTTTTTTTCGTTTCTGTTGTATCAAATATTTTGGTAATTTCCTTGTAAGTGAACATTGAAAATAGCACAATTACAATAAAATATTTTAAATTTTCCGGATCAATTGCATACGTACAAAATTAACTTTACAGCTGGGTTTCTAAGCTTCAGGAAGAAAAATTCAGTTATTTTTCTTGTCCTAGCAATACTCTGTTTACAAAACTCTTCGCTCATTTGTTTTACAATATTTTAATGTCGTCCGCGGCGCCATTTTTGGCGTTTATTTTGACCGGGTGATGTGAATGTACCCCTTAAATTCGTCTCATTATAACAATCATCACGTATACAGTCGGTATTCAAGGACGTCCATGTATATTGTATAAAAACGTAATGTAGGCAAGGGTTAGATTGAGAGATTACTCTACGCATACCAAGTAATGACATAACGAATTCGTATGCATCAAATACGAAGGTTATATAAAATATAATAAAGATATTATGTATTACGGTGTGATTGTTCAAAAAATATAAAGGTCTGAGAGCCTTTTAGTATCTCTGAAATGCCTAAAGTCTTATGAAAATTTTAAGTTTACACGTTTCGAACTTAAAAACTGCATTTACATTATAAGTACAAAAATTTGCATCATTTCAAACCGTTATTAAAAACAGAATTTCAAAATCAATGATTTCTCTTTAGTTCTATTTTTTATCTACACAACTTAATAATTCTGTATAATATAGGCAATTAATTTTTCCTACTCTTATATTATATAAGCACGTATCACGTATTTTGTAAACTTTGTGCCAAGTAGTTATCAAGAAGACAGTATTTTTGGGGTTACAAATGTACCGAAACGGAATTTGACACAAAAGGTGCGGGACACCTGCGACGCTAACAATAGTTGCCCAAGGGTGCTCTACCTCTGCCCTTCCGCTTGGCTTACTGGTACATCCCACACATAAAATGTTGCCGATATAGAGTTAGAACTTAGAAAGCCGAATCACACTTTTTAGGGTTCCGTACCCAAAGGGTAAAAACGGGACCCTATTACTAAGACTTCGTTGTCTGTCCGACATCAGTATGTCTGTCCAGGCTGTAACTCAAGAATGGTAATAGCTAGAGAGTTTAAATCTTTACAGATTACGTACATATCTCTTGCCGGTTGCCGCTATAACAACAAATACTAAAAACTATATAAAATTTATATTTAAGGGGGCTCCCATACAACAAACGTGATTTTTTTGGTATTTTTTGCTCTATATCAATAATGGCAACAAGACGTAGGTACTTCAATTTTTCTCAAAGTCCTTAGTAGTATGTGTACTTTATTATTTAATAATAATATTAAAAGAAAATAAAAAATTAAGGTGGGCTCCCATCTCCCATACAAAAAAACACAATTTTTGGCCTGATTTTGCTCTATAATGGTACGGAATCCTTCGTGCGCGTGTCCGACTCGCACTTGGCCGATTATTGAGGATAGACGTGTTAAAATTTCAGTAAGGTTAACTGTCAAAATTAGCTGATATAGAATTAATATACCCGGCCGTCGTTGTTTTGCTACAAATACTACCTACTACGTAGAGTGGCAACATCCTTTGTGACTCAAGGAAGATCTATCGAACGAGCAAAAAGTTATACCTCCAACTTTCAAACTAGCGCTATTCAAGTGCGCGCTATTGGGTTCGCTACAATTATTTTTACAGCAAACTTGCAGCCAGATTTATTCATGAAATAAAAGTGAATTGTAAAATATGTATCGGCAGATACAACGCCACATGTTCAGGAATTTATATTTCCCACAAGATTGTGAGCAGTCTTTGTGTTAGACCTAATCGCGCGTTTTGAAGTCTAGTAGTTTAGTCTGGACAGTAATCTCCGGTCTGGCATCATTGAATAACTATTATGTTTTAGTTCTAAATTCTATTGTACAGTTGCAATCTATAAATATATTATTTTTATATTATTCATTGCAAATAATCGTTGATTTAGATCACTTGCACCAAAATTGATGGAAATCTCATCACAATTAAAAGTGTATCAGTGCCGTAAATAGGGCGGTGCCGCCGGTGCCCAGGCACAGGGCGCAGACTCTGGGCGGGCGCAAGAATGGCCAGACCAGGGAGGCGGGAGGCCTGTGGCCCTGGAAGCATTGCTCTGGGTACCTATTAAATATCTAAAAAAAACCCGCCAAGTGCGTGTCGGGCCACACGCAATATAGGGTTCCATAGTAGGCCGCTAGTTTTTTTTTTTAAGTTGTGTATGGTTAATGAATGTAAGTATATGTTTTATAACGTGTTTAACACTACTAACAACATCATCGAGCAGTTATTTTCAAAGGAATTTGAACGACAAGTTCCTTTATACTACGCCGAATACTTTTTTTTTAAGTGATCGAATACTACTCAACTTGACGTTCCGCGCGGCTTCGGCCGCGTACAGGTTCACACCAAACTGACTATACGCCGGTCGCCGCTGAATGTGAGCGAGCGTTACACAGTTTATTGTATTTCCATACATATTCACTTTTTCGTTCACACTTAACGGACAATACGCCGTTACGCTAGGCGTAGGCGCGGACATTCGATACCGTATATTTTGTATGGTTTTCACGTTCACACTGCAGGGGCTTATAGTGAGCCTGCTCACATTCAGCGGCGTAAAGTCAGTTTGGTTTGAACACGGCGTAAATTAGATATTTCACAGAGACATCAATCCACAAAAAAGCCCGTGATTCTTCACGTGGTCTACTTTATATCTGATCCAAATAACAGAAAAAATGCTCTAGTTCGTGAGATAAGCACTTTCAAATAGTTTCCCCCGTTTTTTCCACATTTTCCTCTATTTCTTCGTTTCTATTAGTCTTAGCGTGATAAAATATGGCCTAGAGCCTTTCTCGATAACTAGGCTATCTAACACTGAAATAATTTTTCAAATTGTACCAGTAGTTCCTGAGATTAGCGCGTTCAAATAAGCCCTTTCAAATAATTTCCCCCGTTTTTCCACATTTTCTCTAGTTCTTCGCTCCTATTAGTCTTAGCGTCATAAAATATAGCCTATAGCCTTTTTCGATAACTGGGCTATCTAACACAAATAATTATTCAAATTGGACCAGTAGTTCCTGAGAGTAGCGCGTTCAAACAAGCAAACAAACAAACTCTTCCCAATTATAATATTAGTATCCATAGATAACTTATAAAGTCTTCTTAGCCGTGATAGTTTTCCTTTTAAATTCAGCTGATTTCCTACTCCCGTGAATTTTTTTACATTTCCAGAAGCAACCGTTTAGCTGGTAGAAGGGGAAGAAACTGGACTCTAACGATTATTTCCACTTAATAAGGCAGGCAGGCAGGCAGGCAGCTCGAAATTATTAGGTCCGCCATTTGCCTATGAATTAATTTCTTATCTAAACTAATATAATAATAAATGCGAAAGTGTGTCTGTCTGTCCTACTGTTTGTTTGTCTGTCTATTATCTCTTCACGTCCAAACCGCGGAATTGATGTTGCTGAAATTTGGCATGGATATACTTTGAGTACCCGGAAAGGACAAAGGATACTTTTTGTTCCAGAAAAATGTACGATTCCCGCGTGACAAACGAGTCTTGGCGCAACGGAGTTGTGTGTTATCTAGTAGTAATAATATATTAATAATAATTAATATGTAATATTATCTATGGATGGTGCTAAGTACGTGAAGGACTTGTGTTACAGGTACCAAATAACGGAAATACATATTTTAATTAATACTTTTATACTAAACATATTTAAGATTTTTATTATAATATGATACATTACATTATATTTAATACACATCCATGACCCAGGAACTTTTTAAAAACTTTTTGTTCCGTCGGCGGGATTCGAACCCGCGACCCCCGCCTTGAACTACCAACAGCCCACCAACTGAGCCACAGAGATCGTCAAAGTAGTATCATAAAGCATAGATTTAAATCTATGTCATAAAGTTACAACATTTCTAAAACTCTAAAGCTTACGTAATCTCTCAAGATCTAATCAAAAGCAGTACCATATACCAGTAAAGCACTAAATAATAGATAACTTTTACAAGTGAAAGCTCCAAAAGTACAAAAAACCTAATAAAATTGCCTTAGCCCTATAAATATGACTTTCCCTTGCACCATAACACGCGGATTAAGAAAACGAACAAGTGCGCTTGAAATAATAGACTTGGTTCCGTATTAATAATTCGCAATATATGTTTGTAAACAAAGGCAAAGCGATTTAGCGATTCGAAAAAGCAATAGGAAACAAAAATAGGATTTGACGATTATTGTGATTGATTAATAAGGAAGGATATTTTGACTAAAGAATGCCTAAAGACTCTTTTTTAGACAATATTTAGAGCTTTGAAAGCTACGCGTAGTACACGCCGCAGAATGTATTTTTTCCACTGGGAAAAGATTGATACATTTATTTTTTTACATAAATTGTATTATAGTACTTGTACCTATGTTTAATGACTTAAGGATAATTATGTAGAATATGTAGGTACGAAATGTGAAGTCAAGAAAATTATTTTAATTTAAGATTCTCTAAAATATATGACTTGTTTTCATTGATTACGTAACAAAAAGGTTTTTAACCAGGATGGAAGTACCCTAAAACGATTAGATTTAAAACGCATATACACGACACGTAGCTTTCTCCCACATTTTACTTTCCTTGATCTGTATTCAGGGTCGTGTAGTTATCAAGTGTTACCTAAATCTTATTTAATGTCTTTTGAACAGATTGTATTTATGATAAGCTTATATTATACTTATTTTAGGAGCAATATATTGAGTATTTAAGTGAGGTTGTGTGTTGAAATTTATATTGAAAGTAAAGTAAAAAAAAAATAACTTGCTTATTAACTAGTTTAAACGTTACTCGGAAAATATTACGAATCTATTAAGACTCAATTATCCCATTCAGTAGTTTAGGCGCTACAAAAGCACAAATGTATTACAAACAGACTTAAATACAATAGACTGAAAAACGCCATCCTCCTTTTTTAATTCGCCGTGGTCGAGTAAGTTACCAGAATAAAAGCTATGAAAGCAAGAAAATTCTTAGCTATGCGTTTATAAGACCTATCCAGTATCTAACCATAAACACTAAACACTTCGCACAATATAACAATTTGAAGAATATAAAACTAATACCTACTTCTAAAGCTAAAGTGTATTTGTCTGACTTCTGTCTGTCTGTCTATTTTGGTATGGAGACACTTTGAGCGTAGGGAAAGAACATAAGAATATAGTTTTTATCCTCGAAAATGTACAGTTTCTTTGCAATGCACGAATTTCGACAAAAAGTTGCGGGCAATATCTAGTATTTAATAATATCATAATAATCGTTTGTCTCGCCTTACGTCCTGTCATTAGATGTACCGTTGTGGTCAGATAAACCTCAATACAGTTACCTAACTTTAACCCTATAATTTGGATAATGATTTTTTAATGATAACCCTGTATGGCCCAAATCAATGGACTCGTAACGTCAGAATGTACCGTAAGAGAATTTGTCCAAAGCAATATCCTGTGCGTTTCTCAAAGTGGGCGGTAAACATAATAAGTTTGGGAACCCCTGGATTAAATGATTGTTGATTCTTTGATGAAGTTAAACTACGTCCACTAACAGTGCAAAATTATGGTCTTTGAAAAACCGAAATTTGCGCTAGTAGACTCGTATCCATGGTAAGCAATAGTACCACGTGCCATAGACAACTTATCAAGTGGCAAGGGCAGATCTAATCTTTTGTTTTGCAACTAACTTGGCTATTCAATTAATCTATAACAGTTCACCTGTCAGATTAGCACATAGGAATGCTGTTTCATTACTATTCATAACTCCATTGTATAGGCACCATTGATATACAAAAAACCCTAGGCACAGAGAATTGATTGTAGGTGGTATGATCGTTTGTTATGTCTTATTCGATATTATTGTAAGTAAGTAGCTGGGTCTTCATTGCTTTAGCTATAGTTGGAAATAAAATTCTTAGCTTCTCAGGTTTTACAAGGTCGTTACCAAAGACAGCCATATTTCGAAACGACAATTTACACGAAGGACCCTATTGGCTATTGCTGCATGTAGCCTGATAGATAAACGGGTAGAAACGAAAATGAAAATTCATATTGAAAGCTTTTGAAAACACGAGCATACCAGCGGAACTTTATGTGTATCGGAGCTTAGATTTAAATTGATTTAAATCAGACACTAGATGCATATTCGAACACTAGCGGCTAATGAAATACTAAAAATTCATTCATGAATTCCCTGAAGTTCTTATACAAATTCATACAAACCAGACGTTTGTATGAATTTGTATTCACTACCAATCGTGAACTCTTTATTCACTGTTTGTAGATCCACGTATTAGTAGTATTCCAACTCGTTAGTGTTTGATTGATGGGCCGCAAGACCATTATCTTGTACTCAACTATCATGTCACAATCAATTTATTCCGCACTGGTTACATTATTATCGAACCGGTTGTAACGACGTAATTATTAATTTATTAACTGTCAACCACTTTTAGTGGTTACTGCTTTGTAACGACGATTTTAACCGACTTCCTCAAGGCGGCTAACTATTTGTCAGTTATATTATGTGTATGAGTATGTTTTTTTACGGGTTTTGGCCCACCACACATTCCCACCACTGTATCTCCTATGTCGCCAGGATCGACAGCGGTATCCAACCACGAAAACCCTTTGATATGATCTCAGGGAGCCCGAGGGACAAGCTAAAACTGTATGAGTATGTGTGTGTACTGTGTATGAGTATGTGTGTGTATGTTTATTTGTCTATGCAGATAAGTTCAGTGTATATAGCACCAAAAGTGCAAAAAGCGGGTCGTCGCATCGCTTTGCGTCCCGTCTTGGTTCAAAAAAATTGTTGCATTGTAGCCTGCACCCATACTGAGCTTTCGTAATACAAATATTTAGATTTAAATTAAATTAAAAATACTTATTTCGGATTGAAAGAAAGATACTACTAGAACATAAGGGTCAATTCAGACCGCAACGCGACGCGTAGATGCATTTCTAAATTTGTACTGAATTGACAGATTTAAATTGCGTAAGACGTCTTACAAATCTCTCAAATCCAAAATACAAATTTGGAAATGCATCTATGCGTCGCGTTGCGGCCTGATTTGACCCTTAGAGGTTAATATACAAGTAAATTGCCTACTTGTAGGAAGATAATATAAGAGAAAGATAGAACTTCCGGATAAGCTTATTCACTTTATATTCAAAACGAGGTCAAAGAAAGACCAAAAGCAAGGTTCCACGAGGTCACATTTTCACCTTTCGAATTGAAATAGCTGTACCAACAATCTGTTATTTGGTGCAGACCACAAAAAACAAAGGAATCAATACACAGTTATAATTCAATAGCAGTTGAAATAACGCTCTACATTTGTAATAAGCAGGTTGAAGGCGCCATTCGTCCAAATCACTTTGAACCGACATCTAAAAAAAGGAGGTTCTGTCGAGGCTTAAATTTTTTTCGGTTTGTCAAAAACTAGTACTAGTAAAAAAAACGTGAGTGAAAGAATAAGGTAAGTTACATGAAAAAACTTCCCGTTTTTTTGCCTAAATAGAGGCTTTAGAGCCGGAAAATTTATTTGAAATAGAAAAACTATGGAGATTATGATGTGTAGCCAGATATATTAGGTAGGTTATGAGTAGATAAGTTACAAGTTTTATTAAAATGATTAGGGAACAAATGAGTTATTGTCCGTATGTTACGAAATGTTACGTCTTGTTCGATTCTTCCACTCACGTCTTCTTAAATACTTCTTTAGTCAAATACAGGTTTAGCAAGATAGAATACATACTGACAGATTATAGGGACAAATTGACAGTATTCTTTTTTATAATTTATATCACTTTGTTAATAATTCTACCGTGGAAACTCTTTTTATGGCAGCCATGCGAAGAATATTATGGTGTTTTTAATAACATAAAATATGGAATGATACCTAACAATTTGTGTAAATATGGCCAAGCAATTTTCCATTGAAAACCGATGGTTGGTATAAAGCATTCGGAAATTGTAGTTTCCGTATAAACAAGGATATAAGTATTAAATTCCTGTGATATTATTATTTTTACGCTTATAATATTATTATAGCACAGTTATAATTTTTATACTAAAAAAGAAATTAGACTAATGATGTCCTATTAAAAGTTTAAATAGTTCAAGTTTTTCAAATTTCAATAAGTACATTAAATTGTATGTATAATGTAATTTTGCAGCAGAGTACGAGTATTAAATTTTATTTAGCATTCTTGAAGGTATGTATTTAAAAGTTATAAAGCTCTGAATATTAAGGATTTACATACGTGCAAAATACGTACCTACACAGTGGAAATCGTTGTCATTAAAATCTGTACTATCCGTGTTCTAACTGACCATGACATGTCAAAGTCAAATTGTCAATTGTCGAAGTGGTACCTGGTTCTTAAAACAAGCGGAAAGTTGGATGGAGTTGAGTAGGTATGCAAAATATGAGTGACGCATTCTGTAAATAGAAGTTAACTTTAACTCAGAAAAGCATGGCCATGATTCTGATTTTTTTCAGGAGGCATATTGATCATTATTTTTACTCTAGGTGGGGTGTAAAAAATGCGCCCCTATTAAATCCTAATTATTATATTATAATATCGTTCAACGCGGATGGTAAAATATTGTATAGAAACTTGCCAACCTTCTTTATGCATACCGGTAAATTATTAAATTATCAATTATCAAATAATCTAATAATGAAATATTTCATACCGGTTCAACTGGTATTCTATTATGAAATAATAGTAATTAATTATAGCGTAATAGTTTCATAATTTAAATTAATTACGAAGATGGAATGTGGTATAGTAACCTAGAAACGTATTAGTATTCATCTGTTGGTTTTAGTAGTATTTTTAGTAAATATGGCATTTAGATGTAAATAAAAAAGTGAGTGTTTCTACTGTGCTCTGCGGGGCTAACATGGTCACATTTAGCAATTCCTCTCAATCAATTCACAAAATGAATTGTCAAAACTGTCAATCTCACGAATGTCAAATTAGTACGAATTGCGATATGCGATTTTTAGAAAAATAATTTATAAATTATGATTCATAATATGATTCTCCAAAGCAATAATTTTAGCCCCGCTGAAGTTTGTTTACTTCTTTTGGCATCTCTACTTTCTATAATCAAAAGCTTCCGTGGCTCTACTTTTAGTATCACATGGTAGCACTGAAATTTATAAATTGGTAAGGTCATGTTAGGTTTATGTTAGATGACTTACCTCACTTTCAGGAACCAGGATCTATCTGTAACAATAATAATAACATCTTTAATTTCTTCATTACCTTTCTGAGGGCTTATTTCACCACCTCCTGATAAGTGGCGGATACGGGATAGGCTATCCACTCCACCACTTAACTTGACAGATAGAGTATGGATAATCTGTCAAATAAGTTGTGGATAGCCTATCCGACACTTTATCAGGAAGTGGTGAAACAGGCCCTGAATCTTGTTTTTACAAAAATAACTAGATTAATAAATCTGTATAAAAAATATTTTAAATCTGATGACTAGTCTACGGATTGATGCTTATTATTACTTTAGTAGCTTAAGAAATGTTTAATTTAATAAACATTTTGTAATAAAATATACAACCCTGAACCTATTTAGATGTGTAAGAATTTTAAGGATACACAAAAAGCGTAATAGGTGAGTTTTTGTAATGAATTCTGTTGGTTTTTCATTGTGCTCGTATTGTAACGATTTATTAATAACTAGATGAGGAACTTAGTGATGTGATTATGGTTCATAATTTAACAATAAATTATGTTGTTTGGCCGCAGCCCACAAAACCTAAACTTTAGTAACAGATTCTTTCAGGAAAATATAAAAGATATTTTTAATTTTAAACTAAGGTAACGAAATTTTTGAATATTTAAGCGATATAAAATTAAAGCACTAATACTTAGCAAGATTTATAGATATTAGACACCAATATCAAGACCAAATGTTTTCATACCTGTAACTTGCATTTTTACGGATTAGTAATTGAAAGATTAAAAATATATATTCTTAACTTCTGAGGCCTTACTCCTGAGTAATATTTTTTTATTGGAATATTTCTTTGCATATTAATTCTAATTAGATGTGAACGTAAATATTTACAATTTAGTGGAAACATTTCTATATTGTGTCAATATTCGATATACTCTATCGACAAGTGTAGCAACTAGCACATCACTATGGGATCGATTCGACGAGTGGATACGGAAGTGTTGTGATTAGTGCGCGCGCGGCGTGAAGGCCGGGGCTAAACACTTCCTATCCCACACGTGGGATACACGCACTTCTTCCTGTGGGATAAGTGTTGTACAGAGACACACAGAGGGTGAGTGAAGCTAAACGAGCGTAATATTATGTGAGTTGTGAGTCGCAGAATTTCGGTCGCGTCAATTATTTTTCATACAAATCATAACTCACAAAATTACGTTCGTGTGAATCAAACATGACTTTTGTATGAAACTGAATGCAGCAGAATTTCTGCCAGGCGAAATGACTTCGCTCGCTTGGCTTCACCCTATAAGTTCCGACAGACTCACATCGCATGTTTGATGTTTCTCAAACGTACCAGGTACAACTAATATATATTCTGTGCCAGTGTCTAGTGGGCTGTGGATTGTGGAAGTTGGAACCATAAAGGTAATATACCTATCGGAATAGAGAAACAATCCCGAGCTGTCAAGCTTAACCAAAATTTGATTTACATCTGTGTATACAATTATGTTTACGTGTGCGTGTCAGTGATGTACAAACATCTTGTAATTCGACAAAATATCGATCATGGAATAATAATTGTAAGATTGTAAACATAATGCCGGCTGTACATTCTCGCCGAGACACAGCGAGGCGGCCCGGGTGCGAGAGTGTAAATGGGTGCGCTCGCCTCGTCTCGCCTGTCTCGGACCCTCTCGGTCCGTTGTCGGTATTTTGCGCCCGAGACAAAGGGTCTCGCGAGGAAAACGAGCGCACTACTGTACACTCTCGCGTCTTTCACTACTAGTCCCGCCGTTGTTGGACAGTGTAGAACAGAAAAATAACAATAATAAACGTCATTATCAGTCATCATATACGAGAAATAAAATTAAATATGATTATAAATCTTTGGATTACAATGATATCTTTCGATGCATGGTGAATGGTGAATGGTCGTTTTCCACCATCTTCTCTGAGTTCTTATCTGCGATTGAACTAAGCAATAATAAACATGATCGCACTCGGGCAAGGGGCTCTCGCACGAGACTCGCCCGAGAGCTCTCGGCGAGAGTGTACAGCGGGCATTATAAAATGGGATAAAATAAAACTGCATATATATAATATAATAAAATTGTAATTTTGAAGTAAAATGTGACTTTTCTTCAAAATGCTTGCTGCATAATTAAGTACTCGTATGCATGATTTTTTCTTCGGAGTCCAGTTTGGATGGTTAATTATTTTAAGTCATGAATTTCTGGTATCCAGGTCAGCAGGAAATCTGAAAAATTGGCCAAGTGTAAGTCGGACTCGCGCATGAAGGGTGACCGGTTTCAACCGGGCATTTTCTAAAATCCGGTACGATACGACACGACATGTCATGACACGATTCGACACGACAGGTTACGTCACGTGAAATCCTACACAACACGACACGACTTCACTAGACCCTATTAATTTTCAATTCACTCTCAATGAGCCTACTGAGCCCTTTTATTTGATGCCCATCTTGCAGAAGTGCTTTCAACTATTTCCCTATCTTGGATGAGCAGCCGTATTGGATGTAGAATGACATTACATCTGTGGAAATTTCAGAAGTCTATTACTATAGTGGTTCTTGTTATACAGCCTGAAGACAGACAGACGGACGGACGGATGGACAGACGGACGGACGGATGGACAGACGGACAGGCAACGAAGTCTTAGTAGTAAAGCGGGCTGCGGGACCCCACTACTAGGGCTTAATTTTTAACCTTTGGGTGCGGAACCTTAAAAATGATAAATTATGCATGATAGTATATAAACTAATTATAAACTACGGATGAGTATGTTATCATTTCAACATTCCTAGATAATTAGTATACTTAACTAAAAATATTTTCATATCGACACAACTTATCGATAACTTGATGCAGCCCTAGTGTAAAATAGATGAAAATTGTTTACACAAAATATCTTTAAATTGTGCACCATGGCTAGTCAAGTTATGTTTTCCGTATAATTAAACATATACAGAAGTGAACACGGACGTAAAAATACCAATAACTCGTAGGGAATTGGCAAAAATAAACTTAAAACTAGGTCCTGTCGATGTAGAATAATTCACCTGTGAAATGAATATTTGTCCGGGTTTTTTCGATGTGTGGATCCAGAATCATTCCACAAACACTTAACCATGTTTCTAGAGCAGTATTTCTTAAAATTATTCATTATTTAACTTAAAATCACAATTTTTCTGAGAGCCCAAATTGACAACTATCGGCCCAGGGGCAGACAGACTGTCAAACAGATGAAAAAAAAGCTATGCAACCTCAAATCACGCTTCTCTTTCTACCACGCAGTGTTACTGATAGTGACATCTCGCTTGCTCAGGCCTTTGTTTCTCTAT
Source organism: Polyommatus icarus (assembly GCA_937595015.1). Lineage (NCBI taxonomy): Eukaryota > Metazoa > Arthropoda > Insecta > Lepidoptera > Lycaenidae > Polyommatus > Polyommatus icarus. Next base: position 5,192,333 of record OW569338.1, on the reverse strand, counting down.
TCCGATAGGTATATTAACTTTATGGTTGGAACATAATATGACACATCAGTCATCACAGAACTTGAGATGTTGTGGGAAACACAGCATTTTTTTTAATTAGAAGGCAAACGAGCAAACGGGTCACCTGATGGAAATTGACTACAAATGAACATTCATATTCTTGAACCAGCCTTTTTACCGATAACCGATTGTATTATGGACCATCCATGAAGTATGACGTCACACGGTTTTCATGATTTTAAATTAAAACTGAAAGGCCGAATTTCACCAACGTCTGTTAGTGTTCACAGCTTGTTAACCTATCAACACCCAAGTGGTCAAATTCGACCGCGTAAACAATAGATTACCAAGAATTCGTGATCAACGGATTAAAATGTCATGTCTTCTCTTTCATTCATATGAAAAACAAAAGATATAACGTGATACTAATTCGAGCAATAACTGGTGAAATTTGACCTAACCGCCGTACTCAGAGACATTTAATTATGATTAACCTTCAATTTAATGAAGAGTTTTACAGATAATATATGGGGCTTATGTCAAAATTATGAATTAATTACACTTAAGTAGTAGTAACTCTGAGTACGGCAGTAAGACTCTTTACAGTCTTACAAGCCTTTTTGCGGGCTATACACTCTCGGCGCGAATTGCTATTCACGGATGCTACGCGCCGTGAACACGATGCGAACAAAATACGAAGCCGCGAAACCCTCCCACACTCGCGGTTCACGGCCTTCGCGGGCTTTCGCGCCGCGAGTGTAGTTTTAAGATTAATCTTGTTCTATGTTGGTTTTCTCAACGTCAACTAAAATTAATCATGACTACCGATTTGTGTACTTAGTTCCATTTTAGGACATTACTGTAATGATGCAAAATTGCATGTATCATTATTATATCGTTAGGATGAAAATACCTGAGCCTGACCAGTCTAACGTTTATTCGGTTGTTAGTTTTTTAGCGACTTCCAATAAAAAAATGGTTGTTATGTTCATCAGTTTTAACTCCTAGATTTCCACAACTTTTACAGACTTCCTTAATTTTTCTGGGATTTAAACATAATATTTTACGTACTTTTTTATGTCTATATTAACTACAATGTCATCAGAATCGATTCAGCGGTTTGAGCGTCAAGAAAATACATACAGGTGGACTTTCTATATTTATAATACCAGTATGAATGTCAACAGTATTTTGATAAATAAAAAGGTACCTCACCGGGAGCATTCGCGTGTTACTGTAATGCAACACAATAAATTCTACTTTGAGCATTATACGTGATAGTGAAGGCAACTTGCACTATGTACCCAAGTACATAGTGCAAGTTACCTTCACTATCACGTAGCAATGATGTTATATTAAGTTGTATCAAGATGTTACACATTGTAATTTGTATCATTACAAGGTGCCCATTGTAATGCTCGACGGGGCTAAAATGGTCACATTTAGCAATTCCTCTCAATCAATTCAGCAAATGAATTGTCAAAACTGTCAAACTGACAAATGTCAAATCAATACAAAAAAACAGAAATGAATTGCAAGCAGAGTTGCATTTTGCGATTTTAAAGAATTGAATCATATTCATATCATGATTCAACAAAGCGACCATTTTAGCCCCGCAGTTCTCCTCCCTCACTGATTAATGCTCGACTTTGTAACGTTATATTACAAGCGAATGTCCCGGTCAGTCACCTTTAGAAAACTCAAGAAGAATATCCAGAACAAAAATTAGAAGCAATTTTCTAACTTTTTCATGTTGGCCATGACAGGTCAATCCTACGCTCAATTACTGCCAAAAAAGTCATGGGTGGCAATTTCTACTGCAAAATCTTCTACAATCTACAAGTCATTTTGAACCTAAAAATGAAGCGACAAAGTACCAATTTTGTTTAACCCCTCAAATGCAGCAATGGTATAAAAATGACCCAAACATGTGCTTCCTAATTCCGAGAAATCACTCGGAAAAAAAGTTAATGTTGTGAGACTTGACACTTTAGGTCATTTCAGTTTTACTGCCTTTTAAGACATAAATATGTCACCAACAAACAAAAGAACATCGTGATTAATGATAATAACCTCCTGTGTGGAAGTCGGTTAAATAAAATTTTCTTATTAGATAATTACATACTTTATATTTATAACAATCGTCACTAGAACATGACAAGACTTTTCCCGTGTGATATCCCGTGATTCCCGTTGTGACTTGTGGTAACACCACAAGTCACAAGCATTTTTTGAAACTCGTACTCATAAACATATGAGTACGAGTTTCAAAAAATGCTTACGCTTTTATAAGCTTTAATAAGGGACTATCCATAAAGTATGTCACAACTCACAACTAAATGAAGTGTGACATGGGGTGACAAAATTTTGTGGCATCACCTAAAGCCCGTCACAGACCTAGCTATAATGTTATATTAGGCATATTAATATATATTTTCTATACTAATTTTCGCGTGACCACACACTCAGCTACAATATATATTTCTGTGACATGTGGATTTAGTATAGATTAATATGCCTTGCTATAAATATTTTAATATATATTATAGCTAAGTCTGTGACGGGCTTAATTGCTCTAAGAAAACTTTAAATAAGTTTATTAAGTAACTATCGTTTTGGAGGAGTTGTGAAATTATATTTATATAAATATATTAAAGCCTGTCAAGAAAGTCATGACAGGCGGGAAAATTTTCTAAACGTAATCACGCTTAGAAGGTGTATTTTTTTCTTTGTATTTTTACAGAGAACGCTTATTAGTTATTACATTTTAAATATTGTCACCTTGCCCATTTTTATCTCGAATTAATAAAGTTCTCATATTTTTTATTTCATTTAAAATTTTTCCCGCCTGTCATGACTTTCTTGACATACTATTATACCTATGTTAAAAAAAATACTCTTTTTTACTTACCCTTTCTGTCTAGAAATTTTATTATTGGCTCTTATCAAGAACCTAGAAATTAGTAATGACGCTAGTAAGTAATGCCAAAATATTAACCATGCCTAAATAGTAGTAACGCTTAATTCCTAATAATAATTATTGCTTAAACTTAGGTAAAATATTATTATGGTGTATTTTAAGCCCCCTAGGCACATTCAGTGCAAAGGGCCTACTTGTTTACAGAGGGTTAAGTCTTAAGAGTTTAATATTTAATCTAGTCAGGTTACACGGAAGAGTTGAACAAATAATAAGCCTTTGACGATTCGCCGACATAAGTTGTTATACCGACGTTTTGCAAATAGACCCGTTTTGAATAAACATTGCCGAAATTGTTGATGTTAAGCAAAAACAAAGATTGTATACAATCGGAAGGCTTGTAAAGGCGGCGACTTTGGCCACCGGAGTAGTGTTATGAATTATGATGCAAATATTCCTGTGAAAAATAATAATCATAATATTTTGTAGAGCAAACATTTTTGAGCTTTATACTTCATGCTCACTTAACCGAATTAACCGACAGCCAAAAAGGAAGCGTATTATTACTTGCAGTTCAGTTTTCTGGGTTAAAACACCTTTTTTTAAAAGAAGGATAAATGCATTAAGCATCCCCCGCCGCCCCCGGGGTGGGCAAAAGAGGCAGAGTAGACAGTAGTTATGTCTATTGTGGAAGGGGTATGCCGGACTCCCAAGTCCCACCGCGACAGAATTTCACCGACTAAAATCCCCCATGAGTGCCTTATTTCTGCTGTAGTAAAAATACCTATTTTCTAGATTTTGGGGTGTTAACTCCCTAGATAAACCCCCTCGAACCGCACCTGAAGTTCATCGCTCCGGGTCTATCGATCCCACGCGACGTATGATCACTAGTGATGTTACGTGGTAGACAGCCATAATGTACTATTAGTATATTAGGGCTAGTCATTTAATAACATATGTTAGTAACTATTAAATGACTAGCCCTTTATTTAAAGTGATATTAGCAATTTTGTCCCATCGACCTTTGCAGGTCAAACTGAGGGTCACGAACAGGTCAGACCTGCACTCTTATCCATACAAATTTTATAAATGCTAAAGTTTTTCTGTCCGTCTGTTTGTCTGTTACCTCTTCGTGGTACTTTGAGTCCTGGCCCCCGGGAAGGACATGGGATACTTTTTATCCCGAAAAATTAACGGTTCTCGTTAAACGAATATTGGCGCAACGGAGTTGCAGGTGTCATTTAGTAACTTAATAATTATTAGTCAGGCGTAGCTAAGCACTTTTATAGTCGGGGCATTTTAATAGGCCACATTTGACAGTTCATCAAAATTGCACCACGTAACCTTGTAGCGACGTGCATAAAAAATAAATATTTTCGTTTTGTTATAACTGCACAATTGATTAACTTTTTTCAATTACGATTACATATTTATTGTAGACATGACCGATACGAATTATTTAACGATTTGCTTTTACTGATAAACAATTCTAAACGTAATAAACAAATTCTGATCTTAATAATTGCACGTCGCTACAATGTTACGTCAGCTGACCTTTTTTCTTTTTAAACTCTAGGGATGTTACTCTAAAAATCGAAAGCTAATAAATAGTATCGATGCATTTATTACTTGTAACGAAATATCCCCATAAATCAATAACCACGTTGTGAAAAGTAACACATATTTATGGGAAATGAATAATGATAATACTAAATTTAACAATTTTTATGATTCAAGCGAATAAATGCAATGTTTTTTGTAAATTATGTACTTGTCTTTTGGTCCTTGAATTTGCAATGAAAAAGTAATAAAGGGTCAGGAATTTGTTTTTGGTTTTACAAATAACGTATAAAATTCAAATATTTTATTTCAAGTCCGTATCGATTTATTCGTTTTGGTCGATGTTTTTACGCAGTTCACCTCACTATGGAGATTAATCTGACAGATGTCAAATGTGGCCTATTAAAATGCCCCGACTATAGCGATATAAGCGTATAAAAAATTAAAGTTTAATGGAGACAAAAATAAAAGCAAGTAGTTAGGTGCATTTTTAAAGTAAAAGATAAAGGTAAGGTGCATTTGTAAAGTAAATATCTAGGACACATTGTGACGTCCACTTTGAAAGACGACACTGATATCGAAAGGGAGCGAAGGGCGCTGGCGGTTAGGGCAAACATGGTTGTCAGGAGGTTTACAAGATGCTCGTTAGAAGTAAAAATGACGTTGTTTGGAGCTTTTGGACATCCTTCTTCACTTGCAGCCTCTGGGCAGCATATACGCAAAGGGCCTACAGCGCCCTTCGCGTCCAATATAATAACGCGTTCAGGATGCTGGTGGGGCTCCCCCGATGGTGCAGCGCTTCGGCGATGTTCGCGTGCGGACTTTCTATATATATAAAAGAAAGTCGTGTTAGTTACTTCACTTATAACTCAAGAACGGCTGAACCGATTTAGCTGAAAATTGGCAGGGAGGTAGTTTAGAGCCAGGAGAAGGACATAGGATACATTTTGTCCCGGAAAAATGTACGGTTACTGCACAATATACATTTATGATTTGCGCGTAAAATATTCAATCGATTTTTATGAATTTTGGTATGGAGATACTTTGACTCTCGGGAAAGGACATAGGATACATTTTGTCCCGGAAAAATGTACGGTTCCCGCACAATAAATTTTTATGATTTTCGCCTAAACTATTCAATCGATTTTGATGAATTTTGGTATGAAGATACTTTGAGTCTCGGGAAAGGACAAGGGATACTTTTGGTCCCGGAAAATGTACGGTTCCCGCACAATAATATTTTATTTCAAGAACGGATAAACCGATTTGGCTGAAAATTAGTGGAGATATAGCTTAGAACTAGGAAAAGGACATAGGATACATTTTATCCCGGAAAAATGTACGGTTACTGCATAATATACTTTTATGATTTGCGCGTAAACTATTCAATCGATTTTGATGAATTTTGGTATGGAGATACTTTGAGTCTCGGGAAAGGACAAGGGATACTTTTGGTCCCGGAAAATGTACGGTTCCCGCACAATAAACTTTTATGATTTTCGCCTAAACTATTCAGTCTGTTTTTATGAAATTCGGTATGGAGATACTTTGAGTCTCGGGAAAGGACAAGGGATACTTTTTTTCCCGGAAAATGTACGGTTCCAGCACAATAAACTTTTATGATTTTAGCTTAAACTATTTAATCTATTTCGATGAAATTTGTCATGAAGATACTATTTTAATCTATTGTTTTCTTAATTATACCAATTCGAATTATATAATCATCGTTAAGACAGGACAACGTCTGTCGGGCCAGCTAGAAGTTGGACGAATCCTTCCTATGCTTCCTTATTAGTTATAACATTGAACAAAACAATGTACATCACGAAGATATTCAGGTGTGGGTAGCGTGCAGCTTTGTGGGAATTAATTATAGGATTGTTGAGGTTTTTGTATGAAAATATCTTGAGATTCGATCAAGGATCCACCGCGTGTAGGCTGCAGTTTGCTATTGTGTCTAAAATATTTGTATGATGTTTGTATGCATAATTCTTTACTGTTACTGCCTTAATACTTTCAGTGTTATTAAATATTATGCTTGTGCGACCGATTTTAATTGATTAAATTCCATGAAAAGTCTATCAGAAACATTTTAGTTGAAATCTTCAATGAGCTTTTATCGGTTTTCTCAGAATACGGCCGAAGATTAGATTACGTTTTTCAGATTTTAATGGAAAATAGTGTAGTACATTTTTTTTGTTTACAATTTTTATCTACTTTTTAAACAGTAACTAATCTAACAGTGACTATAAAGATTAGGTATAGGTACTTACAAGAGTATGTTAGCCATAAGTCATAACTCATAATGTTTTTTTTTGCTTTATAAGAAGCTTAAGATATTTTTTATAACTAATATTATTCAATAACATTATAACAATTGCGCATATTAATTAACAAATACGTTTTTTGTTTTAAGCACAAATATCAATCAAGTCAACGAACCGGTGTCAAAATTAATATCATTAAGAGTGATTACCCGAGTGATTTGTTGCTATAGTCAGGTCGCGGATGACAGAGAAATCCGGCAATAGACCGTAGTAACCGCTTTACTCGTCTCTTTTTCTCGCGAAAGTGTCTAGATCTATATCTACTTTTCCTAATTTGTAGAAGATTTGAATCTCAATTCCTTTAAAAACATAATTATTATAATAATATTATGTATATACATATTATTATGTTATGGGCTATGGCAAATGACACACCTAACTAGACCGCACGGGCAGACAAATGGATTTTATATTGTACAGTGCAAACTCCATGTAACGTCACTCTATTTAACGACAAACTCTCTAAAGCGTCGAAATCATTGGACTTTGGTTGGTTTAGCTTGTCTACCATACAATGATACACTCTACATAGCATCACACCCACTCCCAATAACGACATCATCACAACAAATGAACAGTAAAAAGTACCTTTTAAATTACTAAAATTAGTAAAAACTGCGCAACTGTGTACGTTTTTTTGTCGCATTGTTATCCTAGCCCGCAATAAACTCGACTTTCGGCATCATGCATACAGAACTTTTTAAGAAATTCGTTCTTTTGTTTACAAATTGAGATTGATTGCACGTGTAGGCTGTTTCAGACTCTAGCTAATAATAAAGAGTCATTGATTTTTACGTTATCATATTCTCAGTTAAACATGTTACAAACATAGAAAATCACTGTATATATTGACGAAAAAGCATTGATTTTCCTTCTCTCCAATTAACGGCCACTCTATATAACGTCATAAAATGCACGGTCCCTTCAGTGACGTTAAATAGAGTTAATACTGTATATCATGTCAACGACACAGACACGCGAACAAGTAACGGTGTACGTATTGGTGTAACTGCGAACTAATATGTCATATTTGTTATACTAATTAATGATATAATATAACTATACTAATATCATAAACGAAAAAGTTTGTTTGTCCGTTACCTCTTCACGATCGAACTGCTGCCTGCCTAGCATACGCCAACGAGATATATCTCACTCTCGAGATAATTAAAAACTACTCGTCTCATAATGTCAAAATCTCGACATTATCTCGACAAAACACTATAAAATGTGTTATTTCGATGATAGATCTAACTACGCGAGAAAAAAATATGTTTGTCATGCTAGGATCAATAGAGATGAAGATACAAACTATCAAACATCGAGAAACATGTAGAGTGAGATATCTCGTTGGCGTATGCTAGGCAGGCAGAATCTATGTTGATGAAATTTGGATAATACAATATAATATTAATATAGTAAAGAGTAGACGCGAGGAAGAAATAAACTGACTTGATTATTTGCAAAGTGTGTCTGTCTGTCTGTTACCTCTTCACGCTCGAACCGCTGAGCCGATTTTTCTGTAATTTCACATGGAGATACTTTGAGTCCCGAGAAAGGACAAAGGATAGTTAGAAGTAGTGGCGTAAGGGAGTTGCGGGCGTGATCTAGTAATAACTAAGGAGTAAGGAGTGAATTTATTTTACACTATAGAGTAGGTTATAATATAAAATATTATATCCTTTGTAAGCTCAAAAATGAATAGTAATAAAAATTTCTATGTATCTTTTCTGTACTCAAAATATTTCCATACCCATACAAATCTGTTCAGCGTTTTAAGAGAAAAAGAGGAAGTATCAGAGTTAAGACCGAGCTCCCTTTTTTGCTGTGTTTTCTAATAAGTATTACGATCCCGGAAGACGACTGACACAAATGAAATTGAGGTTTATTTAAACGGAAAACACGATTCACTTATTTTGACTCGATAGTTTTATTTTTCGAAATTATTATTTTTTTTGGGCTTTTCAACAAATATCTGTTACACTTATTGAGTTACTATCATTCAATAACTTGCCAACTACAATCACTCACTTTATAAAATATTAACTAAAGGAAATATTAGTATTTTATATTTTAATTTTTAAGTAATCATCAAAACCATTTTTGGGATTAGCGAAATTTACTTTCGTGCTATAATGCGCCGGACCGTTGTTACGCGATATTGTTCACTATTAGCTACAGCGCAAAATACATTTCATGCGGGCACGATTCATGGAATTATAGTATCGCGATTGGACGATAGCCGTGTGTGTAGGCGGGGCTAGCGTTTTGACAGCAGGCTCTTAACAGACAGACACTCATTTGCATTTATAGTATTAGTATGTCCATGATATGGACAATATTATTACCTAAATGAGCCAAGTTGTACACATAATGGGGTTGTTACACTGACGTGCATCAGACTTGGCACGGAACCGAACCTGGACACACGCCAGCAATATCAAAGTTTGTACTAATGGGGATTTGAGTAGTTCACAAGCTTTAGGTGACACATAAAAATATTTACTCTGGATAGGAAGCGTATTTTGTATAAAGGTCTGTTCACATTGCAAGGAGACGAGGTGAGACGATGCGATGCATTTTAACGAACCATTCAAAACTAAACTATATTCGCTACACAAGAAGAAACACCTTGAATTAAAAGACTCTAAACGTGTTTACGGAATCGGGTGATCCAGATTCCAGTATAATGAATAGGTATATAATTTACCAGATGATACAGCGGGGCTAAAATGGTCTCATTTAGCAATTCCTCTCAATCAATTCAGCAAATGAATTGTCAAAACTGTCAAACTGACAAATGTCAAATCAGTACAAAAATACAGAAATGAATTGCAAGCAGAGTTGCATTTTGCGATTTTAGAAAAATTAATCATATTATGATTCATATCATGATTCTTCAAAGTGACCATTCAGCCCCGCTGATCTGGGAACACCAGACCAAAATTAGTTTACCCCGCAGAAGCCCTACAATTTTTCTTGATAGAAACTATAACATTAGTAATATTATTATGTCCTTCCTGGGCACTCAAAGTATCTCCATAGATATCAAATTCCAGTGAGTTAAAGGGTATCAGACAGATAAACACTTTCATATTTTTAATAATAGATAGTAATATGGATTTGAATTAACAAAAATAGTTTTTCCGTCGCTTATATTATACGAGTGATATAAATATGTCGACTAATAGGATTTTTTACTGAAGCAGTAGACTGTTCCGGTTAAGATCACACGAACAAAGATACTATCATCAGTCATGCCAAGCCGTTGATATCAAATAATAGATCCAGCGATGACGAGAACGCGTTAATAATATTATTATCATATTCCTTATTTATATTACTAAACAGTAAACATAAAACAGAAAACTTTGAAACGTACTTTTCTAAAAAAAAACTAAATTTTAGATTTGGGTGTGCTGCAGGTCTAAATTTTTGGAATAAAATTACTACTATACCTGATTACTAATACCCGTTTTAGAACTTGAATTCTACAGCAGGTATTATTTTTGCTTACCATTGCACAGTGCACTACATGTTAGACACATTTTATTTTTTTTTTCAGGGGTTACACAGTGAAGGTTTTAACAATAAGTCACATTTCAGAAAATGTGATTTATTGTTAAAACGGACTTTAGATTACAATGCACTATTGGTCTAACTTTAATCTGTTAAAGTTAGACCAATAGTGCATTGTAATCTAAAGTCTGTTTTATTTATTGGTTAAATATAAAGTCTATTTAACATGATTCAACATCAGCGCCTCGGGTTTAGGATTAACATGATCTAATTAATTTGAAATAGCTTTTTGTTTGTTACTAGCGATTAACAAAGACAAGGTAATAACCACCAGGAAATAACCTACATATTAAACATAGTCATTCTTTTTTATGGATAACTATTATATTTTATAAGACCCATATTGCGAAGGATAAATATTACGCCGAAAAGCATTAATAATTTCTTCTTCTTTTCTAGTTATCGTGCTATAGAAATTAGAAATCAGATTTCTCACGTGGTGGGCTATTTTTTTTTTTTTAATATTGAAATGTTATCGGATCTGTGAGATTAAGATAGGGGACCTTTGGTATACCCCAAAGAAGCTTCCATATAAAGCACTGACGATTCAAAGGTTAGGTAAGCCTGTAGGGACATTTTAAAATATGAAAAAATAAAGCTTAATATTTTCCAAACTAAGCTTCGCAGATATTTTATTTTGCACTAAACTAAATGATTAGTCCTTGTTGTCTATAATATACTTACAATTTACCTAAAAAAGTTTTTTTTTAATATATTTTCTTTTTCAAAACTTTAAAATGACTGCAGTTTCTGAACCCACCGCTAAAATAAAAAAAACGCTCTTATTATTTTTTTATCAGTTTTACCTAACTTAAAAAATCTACTAGGTCTCCATGACGCTCGAGTGACTACACAAATAGCACCCTCACCTCCCCTACTATAATGTTAATTATCTGTCGGCTGGGTTTGGCGTAATGCGACCAAACTACGTAGGTCCCCCATCTGCATAAGAATCAACTTCTCTGATAGTACATTGCGTTTTTGACACGGTTTATTGGTTTAGCATTTTCCTCAATCAGTAGGAGAAAGTAAAGCAATGACAAGGATGAGTGGACGTTAAGCAACCGTACATGTTGCGCAAAGCGTGTGTAGAAACGTGCCCATTGAAGGAGAAATGGACTTAACAGTGCGTTTAGTGCATAGAGTATGTTGTGAATAGAATGATTAGACGTAACTGTTGTAACTTGTAACTGTTGTAGGATTAACCTTCTTTGCTACCTAACCTAGGATTAAGGCTGCGTTTCCACCAAAGCTGAGCGGAGCTGTGTTGCGAGGAATGTGTTTTTGAGAACCAATAGCATCGCCGCGCTGAGCGATGTCATGGTAAAGTCATGTCAGAAGCGATTCTATTGGTTCTCAAAAACACATCCCTCGCAACACAGCTCCGCTCAGCTCTGGTGGAAAGGCAGCCTAAAAAGGAGCATTTCTCGGTAGTGGGATAAAGAATAGACCTTAATGATTGCTAAGTTGACTACTATACCTAAATTATTTTTGTGCACATTGCCCATAATAGTATAATATTATGTTCTAAGTAACATGACACATAATATGATAGACCTTACATTCATGATCCGGGAGTTTTCTACAGTTATACATACATATATTATTATGTGCCTTGTAACTTGTAGTTAAATCATCAATACAGTAACAACAGTGCGTTTACTCCAGATTCCAGACTCCATAGAAGCACAGTCCAAAGACGTAATAGTTCTCCTACAATAATTAACCACTAATGCATTTAAACATTTTTTAAACATTAAAAAAATAGTATAATTAAATACATTAGTATTCAATAGCAGAATATGTCCTGGTAGGCATAGTACCATGTTAAAAAAAATCATTTTTTAACATGTATTCTAACCTCTTTGGTAACTTCATGCGTGTGATACACATACAAAATCTCTATATGTATAGCACACATAGCGATGCAAAAATGGACTAACATAATTACACTTTTACATTCTTTAATCGGTAATTAATCATTTAATGGTTTTCTAGTTATGTTACCGTTTTCCAACTATGTAATGTGGACTACTGCGTACATGGCTAAGAAATGTTTTGGTGTTCATCATGATCATCATTAATTAGGACTTTAGAGAGATTTAAAGATTATGTAACTTGAATTGAAGCAAGAGTTTGCCAGAAAGTGTATAGACTCCCAACTAGCAAAAAGTACTCTTATAATTATCACAAGACAATTTTTTTCACTTACTGTACTTCAGTATGTTTACTAATAAGGGTTAGAATTTTCATACTCATAAAGGCTTATAAGTGTAATTGTAAGAATAAACTGACTTGAGCATAAAATGCATTTTTCAAAACTATTAATAGTGCAAACAGCATATGTCAAAACTACTTTAAGTAATCTATAAGTGCAGTACTCTTATAACGTAAGTAGGTTGAGAGAAATTTGCTAGTTGGGAGCTATAGAGCTTAAGGCACGCCCCCTACGGAGATGCCGTTATTTACCGTTTTAGAGCCTTTTAACTCATAATTTGAAAACTACAAAATTATAAGAAAAATACAGCAATAATCCTCAGTATAATATCTACATATTCCTTTTCACGTTAATGATTACTATTTTTGTTATTACTCATGATTCCCTAGTATTTAAACACTACTTTTATTTGAAATACACGCCAATAGATCGACAATTTCATTAACTATGTTAGTTTTGAACTAAGATAAGTAAAAAAAATATGATTATCATTTGCTCAGGGGATGGCCTTAATCAAAATTTAGGTAGTCAGTGTATGTGTCGCAGCCAACTGGTTTAAATAGCCGTTCAATCAAACAGCTAGCTCTTTACTTTACTGAACAACGCTACTCAATCACAGGTTTCAATCAAAGTCGCCGTTTGATTGAATTAGTTCAGCGCTCACCACCGCGGCGCTAGGTGCGTTTTGTTTACAAAATGGCGTCAACTATCCCGGTGTTTGTGATTGTTTCAAGATGATATTTTTCGGAAAGAAAGAACTAAATATACGTAAATCTCCCAAAAAATTACAAAAAGTTTTCCTATTCTCTCTAATTACATAATTAACCTTAGGTCACCTTATTTAATTTGTCATTTAACTAGTTGGCTAAGCGTCGTCTAGCTGTAGTGTTGTCAACCATTCATCATCAGTCAACAAGTCAGCTAAACGACGTATAGCCGTGTGATTGAATGACGTTGTTCAGTCAAAGGGCTAGCTGTTTGATTGAAAGTCTATTATACCAATGGCCTGCGACATATGGACTATGGAGCTTAAGGTGACGCCGCGTTAAAGTATTTTTTTGGTGTAATTTAAAAACCACAAATACATTTCATATTATAAGCTATGGGCAAATTAAAGTGTATGCTTGAAGTTTGAACCAATCTATGTTCTTTGGAAGCTTAAATCACTCACCTCTGTTGGCAAAATAGGAATCCCTTTTTTCAGAGGTCTTTTTGATTGATTATTCTGTGTTCTAAAAGTTGACTAATCGTGTTACGCTATGGGTAATTCAAATACAAAGACATGATGAATACTGACAATGAACTTTAATTTCTTAGCTTTAGTAATTGCTGAGAAAAAACGATATCGCTACAGCCAAATTATGATGGCGTCGCCATAAACATAAAAGTTGAGTAGCCATTAAATCTCTCTGAGCACGGCCTTTACTAGTGATATAATAGCAATATAGCTAGCACTACCGTCTAGTACTTTTTTTTTCTACTACAAAAATTTGATACTACGAAATTAGAGCTATCGTTTGTATTTTAAAAGGTGGATGTTGAGTGCATTTTTGTTACAGGACTATTAAATAATTTTACACATTTCGGCAAATCCAAAATAATTGATGACTTAGCCGTAATAAGCAGAAATGTTTTGTGTGTGTCATTACTCATTACTATAATTTCTAATAATTACTTTCCTCGAAAGCTGAGGTCTAAGTACTAAGTAGGTCTTGCAATGACGTCTAGAATACGTAAGACCTAAATATCAACAGTGGGGTTCCGCGAAGTATGCGAGTTGCGCACGCGCCGCTAACGCAACCAAACAATAAGATCTTTGGCATTTAGTAATCATCATTGTTTGCTTAGGACTCACACACATTTGAAGTATTTATGGCTGTAAAACAGCCTTACTTAGCTAAAACAGACTTAGAAACTGACCTGACTGAAACTGTATTTGCTAAAATCAGAGAAGACAGAATTATAGAGTATGCCGACTTAGAACTAATGTTGAAATTTTTAAATTTGACGTATTATGACGAAAATCGTCGCTAGGGTTGTTACCTACGAATTTAAAACTATGACATAATATTGCAGGCATACATTATAAGGTTTTCTGTATTTCTCGGGATGTATAAATAAAACACGTTAATTTTAAATTAATTATATTTACTTACACACTAACTAGTTATTACAAAAAACAAGTTGTATAGTTATTAATAAAAATAAAACCGACTTCATATTGTTTAAAGAAACATTATAATTATTTAAAACTGCCTTTCTCAAAACTACTCTGTCCGACTGTCTGTCCGTCTGTTTGTCTGTCTCCTGTACGTATCTCAAGAACCGCTATAGCTAGACTTCTGAAATTTTCACAGATTGTGTATATTTTCGGTTGCCGCTCAACAATAAATACTAAAAAATATAATATAGGTACTTATCTATTTAAACAACCAACAACAAACGTGTTTATTTGGCTTTTTTTGCCCGATATCAATAATGGTAAAAGGTAGGGTCATTAAATTTTCACAAAGCCCTTAATTATAATATACTAGCTTTTTCCCGCGGCTTCGCTCGCGTTAAGAAGTATTTTTATATACAAACTTTCATCCCCTATTTTAACCCCTTGGGGTTGGAATTTATGAAAATCCTTTCTTAGCGGATGCCTACGTTATAACATCTACCTGCATGCCAAATTTCAGCCCGATCCGTCCAGTGGTTTGGGCTGTGCGTTGATAGATCAACATGTCAGTCAGTCACCTTTGAGTTTTATATAATATATATAGATTATGTACTTTAATAATGACTAATAATATTACAATAAACTAAAAATGTAAGGGGTCTCCCACACAAAAAATACTTATTATTATATAGTCTGTGTTTCCTGCTCTTTTTTATGTGAAATTGGTAAATTTACACTTGGTATTGCATTTTTTTTAATTGTTTTCGACGAGAGTTCGTAAGAATATTGTGCTCAGCAAAATGATATTCGCAAACTAAGTAGCTCTTATGTGGCTTATGTAGTAAATCTTCCCGACATATTAAATGAAGCCACTCGGAACGTCTGTAAAAAAACATCCATACTAATATTATAAATGCGAAAGTATGCTGTCTGTCTCTTACCTCTTCACGCCCAAACCGCTGAACCGATTTTGCTGAAATTTAGCATGGAGATACTCTGAGTCCCGGGAAAGGACATGAGATACTTTTTGTCCCGGAAAAATGTACGGTTCCCGCGCGATAAGCGAAATTTGGCGCAACGGAGTTGCGGGCGTAATCTAGATAATAATATAAAATATAATAATAATAATAATATAATGCAAAACTGTGTCTGTCTGTCTGTTCTTCCAAACCTCTTCAACCAACCTCCTCACGCCCAAACCGCTGAACCGATTTTGCTGTAATTTGGTATAATGCAGATAGGTACTTTAAGGAACAATGTACGGTTCCTTCGCGATTAACGAATTTTGGCGCAATGGAGTTACGTTTAGTCAGGGCGAGCGAATCGAGCCCTAGTGTATCCCATAGCCTTAGCACTTTTGTGGTACACTTTACGGTCCACTAACTTTATGTAATGAGTAATGAAGGAAAAACAAAACCTTACATTTATATTCGAACTAATACAATAAACAAACATATTCACCTTTCAGCATTAGCAGGAAGATTAAACAATACCAATGTCGGTTTCAACAAGGTTGAATTAAGGCACCCGTAGACGCTGCAGTATTTTCCCGGCATTATTTAAATTTAACTAATTAAAAACTCGACGGGAAAGAAAAGTGGATCGCTCGACGTGTTCTTCTTGGTCGTATTGATCAAGTATTGATGTTGTTTATGTTTTGGCACATGCTATTAAAATTGTCAGAATCCAATTTTGAAATCTATATTTTAAAATATTTAAAAATAAATTATAACAGCCAGCGCGAGGCACATTCCGTTCATAATCCGACTGAAACCCGACAAGCTTGACAGATATTGAAACCTATTCGTCTCTTTGAAGTCGAAGTACTGGTAGTTATGTCTATTGTGCTAAAATATTACTCGTATTGTAGATGATAGATCTTAAGGGGCGTCCACAAATTACGTGAGGTGTTTAGGGGGGGGGAGGGGGTTGAATAAAATCTCATGAAATCTCACCTTACTCAGAAATTGTTAAATTTTTTAAATGTAACTAGATAGATACTATATTATTCACGAGAGAGCTGTCATTCCATCTTTATTGATCCCTAGACGACGCCCGCAACTCCGTTGCGCCAAAATTCGTTTATCGCGCAGGAACCGTACATTTTTCCGGGATAAAAACTATCCTAATTCCTATGTCCTTTCCCGGTAATCAAATTATCTTTATACCAAACTTCTGCAAAATCGGTTCAGCGGTTTAGGCGTGAAGAGCTGGTAACAGACAGACAGACGGTCGGACAAACAGACAGAATTTTATTATTTTAGTATGGATGGCAATTACATATTATGTATTTACAAACGAAAAGAACAACGTCTTTATGTCCTGGTTCAAGCACTTTTTTTTTGAGGGAATTTCCAGCAGCCATTTTGAAGGTTATAGTGACAATAAGAAACAGTTAGACTCCCACACTGGTCACCGCTCCACCGTTATTATTTAACTGAGATGTAACTGTTACGATACAATTACTAAACTGTAATGTTATTTGCAGGTTAAACTAATTTCGGTTGAATGACTGACTAAAATGTTTGCACAACATTCTAAAGTACAGCTTTAGTAGATAACTAGTCGACACTCGACGCCCGCAACTCCATTGAGCCAAAATTCGTTTATCGCGCTAGAACTGTACATTTTTCCGGGATAAAATATATAAAATATAGGGTCTATGTCCTTTCCCGGGACTCAAAGTATCTCCATGCCATGCCATTGAAAGGAACTACAGACTACTACTACTCCCACGAACTACTGGAGCAATTTATTATTCGGCACAGATATAGAGAGGACCACGTACGTGACAACATAGGCTATTATTTTTTGTGGGAAAATGTACGGTTTCCATGAAATTATGAAAAAGATGTTACGCGGGCGAAGCCGCACGTAACATCTTGTATTATAATATTAAAAAAATAATTAGTAATCTACATGATATGATACGTAACGTGGTTTGCCATATTTTTTCTATCGGTATCACATAATAAAGAAATAAAAAACCAAATCACCTCCAAATCGTTGAATGAAACCACTTTACTCCTTCATTATTTATCAAAAGAATATATAAAAAATATCTACTGCTTTGCAATACATAAGTTGATAATTTAGTTTTTTTACTTGTTTGAAATATGTATAATATTAAGCCTTAAAAAGGTTTTTTCTCCTATTTCGCCCTATCATGGACGCGGCGAGCTTCGTAACCGCCACCGTACAAGGCGCGCTGTTATGAATGTTATTTTAATGTCATTTACGTCGATATTCGCACTGACAGACAATGATCAAGGTCATTGGCGGATATAGAGGCCTTAAACCGCTGAAATGTTTTTGATAAAAATTGGTATGGAGATACATACTTAGAGACCCGACTCCCGGGCAAAGGATATCACATGGCATATTTTTATTTTTCGTTTCTCATGCGGGAACCGTCAATTGAGTGGAATCGCAATAGTTTGTCCTTTCTTGGGACTAAAAGCTTTTCCATCCAAATCAGTTTTCTCACTTTTAACTCTCTTCCGTCTATTTGCAATAAAATTTCAAATATATTACCTTCATATAAAGTATAAGCAATATTGTTTGTGGACAATAAACCACGTCTATTAATCTCAGAAATGTATTGTTTAGCTATTACTTTAATAGAATATTATGTTTATGGCGTGGTGGTTAAGATGTTTGTTACTTGTTGATGTTTACTGAAACTATAAGCTGGAAGGAGGCGGTACACTCACGAAGATAATTCTTAAATAATTATTTATATTTTTTTCACATCACTTCTATTTATTTGTGAACTATCCTGCCTCCCTGCCTGGAAGAGATCGCTTATAGCGAGGCCGCCCTTGCCCACATGAATGTTTTAGTTTTTATTTATTTTAAGTCAGTCTGTATACCCAATTATATATGTGAGCAATAAAGTGCTTATCTATCTATCTATCTATCTATATATCACTTCCCTCCTAACATATTTTCTTACCGTACAAACCTTCCCTTGACTTCGACAATTCCACAAACATTTCAAGACTAAAATTAGCCAAATCGGTGCAGCCGTGCTTAACTTTTAACGAGACTAACAAAATTAAAAATTAATTATTAACTTTTTTTAAAGAAGGTAAAAGATAAAAATCGTTATGAGAAAATAATACTCCCTACTCCGTCTCTTTATACCGCTCAACGAAAATATTGTCTGCTACTGTGCCTGGTGTTCCGTATTTACTCGAACCAAAAACGTTTTATTATTGAGTGGAAGAAGAATAGAAGGAGCATATAGCATAGGTACTTATAAAAATGTTATGTCTATGAAAGTTACTTCTATTATTTAATTAATATTTTTATTATCCCTGTAATGTTGGCACAGCTGAGCTCATTACGTATCTATGTTACATTGAACCATTGTAATTTCTGTTTGTATTTGAATATAAAAACAGTAAGCAAACCTCGAATTGATATAAATAATATTTGGCAACATTTTAAGAAATTAAAACTATTGTACGGTTAGGTTCAATTCAGACCGCAACGCGACGAGGCGAGGCGCGGCGCGGCATTTTGTATGGATTTAACAGATTTCGAATTATAACTTTTTCTTTCGACTGTACTTGTGTCACGTAGTGTAAGCTATATTCTTATAATGCAAGTTTTACGACTAAGCACTTTTGTTTATATATCCGTTTGTCCGTCCATTAAAACTCCATATGACCAGGTTACTTTAACTGTGGAGGTGATGGTTTCACGAGTCACGAGTCACGACCTATGCTATACCGTTTAATCCTTCAAGCCCCATAGGAGCACCGGTGATCGCGACAACAATATAATACAATAACATTTCCAAGAATCCGCGATCGAAGGATTAAGGTCAGGACTCAGGTCACACCTAAAACGCTGCATTTTTATTTAGCAAAGGATTCAAAATTAAACTTTACGCTGTATGCAATAATGCACATATTTCATTGAGTGACGCCGTGCTACGCAATCTTAAATGCATCTTAAATTCTAACAAACTTGTATTTCCATTTTCCTTATTATTTATTAAACAATTACAGCTGTAAACCTCAGAAAGATTTTGCTATTTGCTTCCTTTTTCAAACAATTTGCGGGTACCGTATTATCTAAACCCAGTCTGGCGTGGCGGGAAAACTAATCTATAGTCTGTGCGACAATAGACTTTTTACAGTTATTCCACTCACCACACTGCACAAGGTCACACTTCCTAGTCTTATCAAATCAGGAAAACCGTACAAAAAGCAATTGAAAATCTTACATCATGAAAAAATTAAAGAGATTTTTTCAACAGCTCAGTAAGGGCCAATTCACACCGGAATGGCAGCATGTAATATAATAATATATTGCATATTTGCACAATTATTATAATAATTAATACGTAATTCACACTTAACACTACCCATTTTCTACGTAAGTGATCTGTTTTTTTTTTATTTTAATTTTTCATTACTGTAGGTATATCAAAAAACATGACATGCTCTGCCATCTAGTGGTCAATAGTTGCCAAAAATAGAAACTGCCATCTAGTGGTCACTAGCAAAACCAACTCGTAAGCTATCTTACTTCTTACTTCCGTATATTGTCACTATGGCGCTGCATTCGTATATGTTTTCAAAATTCATTCGATGAAAATTTTAAATGAACGAATGAGTTGAGACTGACATACTCGATATTTTCGATAACTTTGAAAAAATTATTTCCTCTGTTTTTAATATATTTCAAGTTTCTGTGAATTCTTTCTGTTACTGTAGAACGAACATAGTCGTATAATTTATTTTGTTACCAGTAATATGGGAGTATAAAATTATTCTTAAACTTACAATTTAATTTAAATACTTATATTGTTTTTGTTTAGTGGAAAAATAATTATTATTTTATTACTCAAATAATATAACGTCATCTTATAATGTTACGTAATTTCGGTAAAACAGAAGAAGCTGCGGTGTCCGAGTGGTTAAGGAGATGGACTTGAAATCCATTGGGTTCTACCCGCACAGGTTCGAATCCTGTCCGCAGCGATTCATTTTGCCCCTATTTACTTTAGCTACTAGCATAATGAGAAATATTTTAATTTCGAAGCTGTTGATTTTAGCTGCAAATAAAAAAGTTTTTAGGTACTTTTCCCATAATATTGTTATTTTTGTTTTCACAAAATATACGTAATGTGTAAAATACAACGAAACATAATTCAACTTTAAGGGCCGATTCACACCGGATCGGCAGCGGCCGGCAGCGGCGCGAAGAGCACTTTTAGTGTGAAATAATTTTAAACTTTATTTACATACTTATAACTATTGTACGGTTAGGCGGCTGCCGACGGCTGCCGACGGCTGCCGACGGCCGTCGACGGCTTTTAGAAGTTTTCAAGCGATACTAGTAGTTGTAAGTATGTAAATAAAATTATTTCACACTAAGTACTCTTCGCGCGGCTGCCGGCCGCTGCCGATCGCGCCTCTGCCGACCGCTGCCGGCCGCTGCCGATCCGGTGTGAATCGGTCCTTAAAGCACAAAAAATGACAAAAAGTTCCTTCGAGCCGGATTTGAACCAGCGACCTATGGATTCACAGCATGTTTCCTCTACAGTCCACCGCTCTACCAACTGAGCTATCGAAGGCTATGACAGCTTTGCAAAATTATTGATCTGTAGCCATTTGAAAAAGTGTATGTTTAGATACCATTACATAACCCTTTTCGAGATAGTCATTACTCATTATATATTATATTTTTGTCATGAGGACTCATTCAATTTCTTTCAAACTCAAACTATAACACAGTTTTCAATTTGTTGTAGGTACATACTACATAGTAAGTAACAAACAGACATAACTATTTAATATATTTATTATTTACCAGTTAATACTCCCAATATGCATTTAAAAATTGGGGAAAACCAAAAATACTTAAAAGTAACCACCACTGAGCTTTGTTTTAGCTCCGTGGTAACCATCTTCATTAAAAGGTTTTTGTCCCCTAAAAAAATAAATAGTAAGTAGGGGAAGTACGGACAAAATGACAGGGTGTTTTGTTTTTCAATCATATTTTTTTACAATATAATTAGTCTCAATGGTTTAACATTATCTTAGGTTCATTGACTATCAGTAATACATTTTTTAATTCAATAAAAACTATAATAAAACATACAAAAAGAAAAAATATGACTAATCACAAAAACCATTTTGTCCATAATATAGTATGGACAAAATGACATACACATTTTAAGAACAAAGTTCACAATAATTAAATCGTTTGAGATTCTTTCTAGCCATTTAGATCAAGAATTCTTGGCTCCACGACTGCAGATTAGTTTTTCTTTCGTAGTTTCGCGGCATATCCCCTTAACAAAATTATAAATGTTAACAGAAATACTGTACAGTGTACATGTTATGTCATTTTGTCTAAATGTAACCAAAAACAAATAAATATCAAAATTCCATCAAATAATTTATATTTTATTGATTGCAATAAAATTCATGGAAATCACTGGCTAGTAGCATAGTTCATCGATTTTAATACAAATAATAACAAATAACAGCAAATAGCTCGCCAGAAAACAGGAGAAAACCATCTGTTAAATAAACTTTTGAAAGCGAGAAACACGTTTGATCCGCTTACTGCGGCGCAACTGTGAGAATAGCGCTCAAAGTCTGGCAGGATTGTTAATATTATGACTGCCGTCACGTGATACAATTGCGGAAATGTGTCTAAAACCCCCCAATTTTGAAATAAGGGCACTATGTAATTTTGTCCGTATATGTCATTTTGTACGTATTTCCCTTACTGAAGCAAAACGTTGGTTTTGCTTTTAAAAATTATTACGACAGCTAAAAACAATTAGGTATGAGTCTTATAATTGATTTCTTAAAGCAATATTTATAAAAACAAAAAAAAAACAACAAGTATATATCGCACCCCCAGATCAAAACAGAGCTAACTCAAAAATTGGCGTTTTCGAGTTATGAACGCCATGAAATTCCTTGTTCCAATATCGATCGACCAACAAAACAGATTTAAAAATATCTTCAATACTCCTCGCTAGATGTCGTTAGGAGTCCTTTTTGTTGAACGAGTGGCACCCAACCCGCCCCCGCCAAAACGGAGACATTGCCAGTTGTGATCAGTTTTGTAAGCAGAGTGTACGTATTCGTTATTAACAAAGAAAATTTATTTTGTGTTGTCTCCGTTTTGTTAAAAATTTACGCAGGATTATTTGGAGTTGTCGCCATTTTAGTGGTAAGTACCGAGTGAATTAATAAAACATTTTGAGTTAAGTTTGTATTGATGGCAGATGATGCAAATATTTTGTTTTCATTTAAAATTATTTCTGTGTTGTTGATTTTTTTTCGAATTTCTAGTTGATCTTGTTTTGTTGAGTACATTTTTAAAGTCTAATATTTTTTAAAATATTAGTTAATTTAAACTTTAAACTACTAGTACTTGTCATACGTTGTATTTATTTACGATTTTATATTAATTCTAGCAAATACACAGTACGGTTTGTTTAAAATTATATTTTTTTTTAGTTAGACCCTTTTAGATGACAATAAATAAAATATGTGTACTAAATTCTCAAGTTCTCAATATTCCTGGGTCATAAATAATTTTTATTAAATAATAAAATATATTATATGAAGTATAAAAGTGTTACCGGGTACCAGACAACGGAAATATTAGTTCCGTTGATACAGTAAACACAAAAAATGGGTTATGGGGGCTGTTTCTGTAATAAAATACGATAGTTGTAAAATGTGCACGTGTTTCTTCATTTGTTTTAGAAACTTTATAACTTCAATACCCTTTTTTGTGTTTTTATGGTAGGCTTAAAATATAAAACTTCATTTAAGTTTATTTTTATGACAATAGGACGAAACCTCGCAAAGAAAGAATGTTTTTTACTAACCGGGTAGAGTCAATAATAAAGTGCCTGCCACATAAAGGCGAAGGAGGTAGACCTTAGTAGTTAGTCTTTTTTTGCATAACAAGTACGTAATATACATGAGTGCTTAAAATATTGCTAGTTCCTGACCAAACACACTATATAATCTTTTATCTTGTAATTGATCTGGCGATCTTGTAATTGAATAAAATGTATGTTTTATTTTCCAGATAAACAATGAAGCGTGGTCAACTGTTAATTAATATGGTATTAGACGACAGGGACAAAGAAAATGTTACTGCTCCTCCAGCTATTCCTATCGAATCTATTTCAAGCGACTCGAGGCAACAGCATCCTAGTGGTCCATCCTACTACATTTCACCTGCCCGATTTATTATAATTAGTGTTACCTACTGTAGTTTGTAAGAAGTGACGTTAAACTTATAGCATTATTGTATTATTTAAGATAAAAAAATGTAATTTAAATGAATGTGATCTCGAAGTGCCATTGCTAGTATTTAGAATTTTTAAATAAGGTTCAATGTTCCTATAGTGAGAATCAAAGACTTGATTTTAATGTTTTACGTTTAAAAATTAGTTTTTCTAGAACTGAATGTTACTATATTTTTTAATTTTTTATTTTGTCATAACAGAAAATGTTTTTTTTATTCTTTAATTGTATTTAAATTAATACGTTTGATTCAATTTCTAAAGAATTGTGTTTTATTGCTAATCCATCAACATTCTTGTTCGTCACATACTTGATCAAAAGTTGATTTAATACCAATTGTTATTCAATTTCAATCCATTTTTATTCTCCAATAGTGGGACAACTCAAAACGTACTTCATAAATACAGGATTAACTTAAAATAATAAAAAAAAGTAGGCCGAATTGGCCATCAATAAGGAAACAACTTAAAAAATCCATTTCTCTTTTTTATTGTACAACTAAAACATGATATTTTTATTTAAAAAAATATTTAGCCGCATTTGTGAAGCATATACCTCGACAGAAAACTTCTACAGTGTACCAGAAATCGGTAATCAGTTTTTTGCATTTCCTGAAAAAAGTGTTTTTTTGAGTTAGCTCTGTTTTGATCTGGGGGTGCGATATCAGGTTCGCAGCTCAAGTTTATTTTAAGCCGATCCATCTGCATTCTGCATACATTTTGTGTTATTTTCGTATCACTTTCGCTAGCTTATACTATCACCCTTGACTTTTGGGTTGTAGAGCCAAAAAATAAAGGGAAGTATGGTAAGGTGGGGTAAGACAATCACGCGGGGAAGACTATCACAGTATCATTTTAACCTTTTGTACGTGTAAAGTAGCGACATTCGTGTTGTGAGCCGAGAACTTTTGGAGTGTAAATTACCACCCTAGTTACCAGCGCGGCGTGACAAACTAGAGAATGAAGCTGCGAGTGCGTATAACGTGTTAAATACACTGTCATGATAGTCTTCCCCGTGTGATTGTCTTACCAGTTACCACTCTTACCCCACCTTACATAAAAAATATATTGTATCAGCCGAATATATGTAGAACCTCCTCCTTTTTAGAAGTCAGTTGAAAATAATATTTTACTCTGAAATTTTGTTGATTTTGCCATTGTTTTGGTTAGAAATTTCGATTTGTTGTTTTTATTAATATAATAATTTTATAAACAGTAGACATGTCAGACAAACACTTAGTTGTTACTTGTTGCATATTCTATATAGGTAAGTGGTACCGGTAGTCGGTAACACTGTCCTTATGTCGGAATACGGAACGCTAAAAAAGTACCCATCCTAGAGCCTAGAGTCTAGACTCTAGACTCCAGACTCTAGAGTCTTAATGTGCCTACGAATTTTCAATTTAATAAAACATATTTATTTATAAATTATGTATAATTATGTATATTAATACTAGATGACGTCCATAACTCATAACCAAAATTAGTTTATCGCGCGGGTTCCATACATTTTTAGGGATAAAAAGTATCCTATGTCCTTTCCCGGGAATCAAAGTATCTCCACACAAAATTTCAGCAAAAACGGTTCAGTGGTTTGGGCCTGAAGAGTTAACAGACAGACAGACACGCTTTACAATTCATAATATTAGTATGGATTGTTTGCCAGGTAATCAATTTTAACATTGCCCCATTTAAGCATATTGCTGGTGAAACGAGCGATTAGGTGGCCATTTTCCCTCGCACTCGGAGACGGATCCGATCACAAGAACTCATTTGCTGGAGGTCATCTGATAAGAATAAGATACCGTAGAGTTACTGAACCAGAGATGTGGGAATATGTAATGTGTCGCATGCCAATTTACTTGAAAATACTAAGGTAAATAAATATCTTTATTTTTAAGTTCTATATGACGCCCTCAACTTCGTTACGCCAAAATTCGTTTATAGCGCGGGAACCGTCCATTTTCCGGGATAAAAAATATCGTTAGTCTTTTCCCGGGTCTCAATGTATCTCCACACTAAATTACAGCAAAATTGGTTCCGCGTAGTGAAAAGGTAACACACAGATAGACAGACACGCTGGCGCGTTTAAAATATCAGTATCGAAGTATGGATGTTTGACAATGTCGCGAATAGGCAGAAAGGTAACAGGACTTGAAATAGTACATTACGCACCTAGGGCAGGAAAAAGGCTTTCTTATTGACTGACCATGGTGCGTATACTATTTTTGTCATCGACGGAGGCGGAAAACGCTAATATCTGTAAGCGCAGCGGGAAGAAAGTTGACGTTTTCCGCCCGGAGGTGAGAAAAATCTTTTTGGAACAAATATTTTGTACTCATCCACGCTGATTTAAAAACACCGAGCCACTTGTAATACTGTGAGTTGTGACCGAGCTTATAAACATAGAACATAATGGCTACTGGCTACTGACTAGATTCGTAGTTTGGAGATGCTTTAAATTGCATTGCTTCGGACGACTTTCGAAGGTTACAAATATTTCAGCAACCAAAAACCCTCTAAAACTCTACTAGGATCAACACAAACACAACATTATCTACGAAACGCAATCATCGAATGTTTACAGCTCATATCGAGGGAACTCCCGCGGGAACATTTCGGCCTCAAAATTTGCACGATGGCGCATTAAATCGCCGTGAAACATTGACGTCATCGGTTTCAGCAGAGCACAGCCTCCATTGTCAAACACATATTTAATTACGTGCCCGTGTGCAGTGCGGTACGCGCAAATCTGTCCACAAAACACCGTACCTCGCCCCACTTTATAACGCTAAAACCTACCCTATTTGGCAAAAAACAGGGTTGGATTTTAATCCCAGATCTAGTGTAGGTTACGACGTTCACAAATTGGGTTCGCGGAGCAAATTTCGGCCGATCCTGCGTCTCTTTACGCCTGCGCAAAAAACAAATTGAAGCGCGTAGTCACAGTGAGGCGGCGCGCCGGCTCGCGCGCTCGCCTGCCGTGCACTCCGGGAAACCTGGCGGTTAATAACAACATGCCCCGAGTGTAGTGTATGTCAATTGAGTCTGTGTCTTCCGTTGTGGATGGTTGTTTTGAGGTAAGTTGTGAATCGCGCGAGATTACGTTCATACATGATTTGCCCTTGTATGTCATTAGAAATAATTTTGTTGTTTTAAGTCTTAGTATATCTACATTATAGGCTTATAGCACAGATTACTTGTTATTGTTCTTTATAGAGAAAATCTTTCTAAAGTACAGAGAACTGAGAATCAGCGGTTCTTGGTAAAACGCGAACGTCGTTTTCAGCTCTCAGTTCATTTGTCTTTGTCACTGTTTTGAAAACCCTTTCTGAGTCGTTATCCCTATACCTTCGCGTCCCGTCTACTTGCTATGATGGGTATATTACTTGGAAGAAAAAGTTATAAAAAGGATATTTTATTGTCACTTTAGGATATTATGTTGATGTTGTAGAGACTGGCAAATCGTTATATTTTATAGATTTTTTGGGGATCCGTTTTCAGTCAGAACTAAAACCCTTTAAGAGGTATAATATGTATTATTCGAAGTTTGAAAGCAGAACTACAAAATACGGCACTAATGAGTGATGGCTCATGGCAGGTTTACACTAATTTTGACTTTACATTTTAATCCAAATAATGTAAACCCGTTATTCAATCTACGAATAACTTCAATATTAATCATTCAAGCCCCATAAGAGCACCGGTGATTGCGACAACAATAGTATACAATAGCATTTCCAAGAATCGCGATCGAAGGATTATTATTAATATCATAATATTGTAATTCCAATCTAATTAACTTAAAGCACTAACTATAATGCAACCTCTCAAGTCTCTACAATGCAGAGACTACATGATGGATAAAATATACTAGAGCACCTATGAACACGAAGAATATATTTTGTATACTCTATAATATTATAGTACGGGAGCCCAAGAACAATTATTTTTTTATTACTATCAAGCAAATTTGTGAGTAGCTTAATTTTGAAATGAAATATCTTTGTTAGCTACCACTATCGATATAAAAAATATGTTGTTCAGCTTATCAAAATGAAGCTACTCATAAAAAATTTGTTTGTAAGTAATAAAAAAAAATGTTATAGGGCTCCCGTACTATTATGCTTGATCGAGGTCAATCTGCACGCTATACACATGATACAATGGCAATCAGAGAGTAGGTAATGTAATCATGGTTATTGGATATAACTACATATTAATTTTTTTCTCCCGCCAAAACTTTACTTGACACTGGCCATGGTTTACAAGCCGAGAGCCATAACAAGAAAAAAAAAAACTACATATTATCAACTGATGAATTTATTAGTCACTAGATGACGGCCGCAAATCCGTTGCGCCAAAACTAGTTTATCGCGTGGAACCGTACATTTTTCCGGTACAAAAAGTATCCTATGTCCTTCTCGGGACGCAAAGTATCTCTATGCCAAATTTCAGCAAAATCCGGTTCATCGGTTTGGGCGTGACCAGAGAGACAGAAAGACAGACAAACTTTAATTATGATATTAGTAAGGAAGTATAGACTCATCTTCAAGGCCTGAAGAATAATATTCTAAATACTTATTATATAAAGTAAATAGGTAATCTATTGTTGAGACATTCAATCTTATTGGAATAAGAAGCAGAGCTACAGTTCTAGGAACGGGAAGTTCTAACGAGTCTAATAATAGACCAGCATTATGTACTTGTGCCACTCGATGTACATTGTACAATTATTAGCTAAATACTGAACAATATAGGTAGAACTTTGTTTACTTGTTAGTTGCTACTTGCTACCAAGCAATAAGGGCGATTTACACTAAAGTCTTGTATGCATGTACTAAATTAGGAAATAAACTGTTATTTAAAAGAAGATGATCTGAGTTGAAAATGTTAATAAATATAATACATAATTGTATTTATTACTCTTGTCATCTTGTGCGTCAATTATACTCTGCCACAAACTATTCAATAGCTTTGTCCACATAGTGCCTTTTTGTGTTCATCAAGGGCATGCCTTATAGCGCTGTCAACAGCGAACGTGATGTCGGCACTACATATAGGCGAACGCGTTGGCCGCCGCGTTGGCCAACGCGTCGCCTATATGTAGTGCCGACAAAACGCGTCGGCCAACGTCTAAATACCTACCGCCAACGCGCGAGTCGCCTGTTCTACACATTGGGCCAACGCGTTGGCCAACGCGTCGGCCAACGCGTTCGCCTATATGTAGTGCCGACATGAGGCATGCCCGTAACGCGCGTTGAAACCGTAGCGCGCGCTATGACACTTTTCTTTCAACGCAGGTGAATTTTGACGCGCGTCACGGGCATGCCGCTAGAGCTGTAGCAAACAGTATGTATTCGGTACTGAGTAACGGGTACGCCACCTAGTACCGAGTGACGAAACGTTACCCACGAATGCGCTTCGTTACTCGCATATTTCGTAGTTGCTATATTTTTTTTAATTTAATATATTTTTTGGCTAAAATGTCGCGAGCATATCGTTTACCAGCTAATGAATAGCGTTAACGCTTGCAGTATTCTAATTTTTATTTTAACTTTAGAAAAAACTCAAAAAAGATTTTATAGTCCGAGTTCGCTCAAACATTTTTTTTTAATTTTAAATTTTTTTGTGATTGGCTTCATTTTGATAAGATGAACAACAATTAATAAATAAATTTTTAAAATTTCGTTTTGATGGTCCTAAAAATATATGGATTGTTCTTTGTGTAGGCCAACATTACTCTTAAATTAAATAACTATTAGCCTATGAAATATACAAAAAATCGTCCAAGTGCGAGTTGGACTCGCGCACGAAGGGTTCCGTACTGTGAATTGTGATAGAGTGAAAGTAGGGAAAAATTGTGTTCTTTGTAATATGGCTATAAATTAGAATAAAATAAATAATTCGATTACGAGCAAAAAGGCCAAAAAAAGAACACGTTTGTTGTATAGCAGCCCCACCCAAATATTAACTTTATTTTGTTTTTAGTATTTGTTGTTATAGTGGCACCAGAAACACACAATCTGTAAAAATTTCAGAGGTCTACAGGTCTAGAGGGACACTTTTTGCCTCGGAAAATGTACGGTTCCCGCACTTATTTACTGCACTACAACTTTTATTATTTTCGCCTAAACTATTCAATCTATTTTGATGAAATTTGGTATGGAGATACTTTGAGTCTTGGCCCTTGGGAAAGGACAAGGGATACTTACAATAAACTTTTATGATTTTCGGGATAGTTTGGGATGAGTGCACAATGACACTCAAAAATATACACACTTTTTTATTGATTATACCAATTCGAATTAAATAATCATCGTTAAGACAGGACAACGTCTGTCGGGTCAGCTATTTATTTAAAAGAAAAGGGTGTTAGTTATAGTCCGTCAAGAAAGTCATGACAGGCGGGAACATTTTCTAAACGTAATCACGCTTTTATGGTGTATTTTTTTCTTTCTATTTTCACAGAGAACGCTTATAACATTTTAAATATTGTCACCTTGCACGTTTTTATCTCGAATTAATAAAGTTCTCATATTTTTTATTTCACTTAAAAATTTTCCCGCGTGTCATGACTTTCTTGACAGACTATACACCTGTCTCCTCCGAAACCCTTATTAAATTTTATATGCGTATTCAGTAGGTCTGAGAATTGGCTACTGGCTACTTTTTATATTGAAAAGTGCATTTTGTTGAACAAATAATTCTATTACTTACAACTCGAGAATCGAGACTGACGGCGACCATTATGTTAAAATTATATTAATTACAAAAATAATTTCAGATACACTTCATTTAATTTTAAAATGTGTAACACTGACTGAGTGTGTTATGTACACATTATAAATATTAATCAAGATTTTTCTTTAATATAATTTCAATAATAGTAAA
Source organism: Polyommatus icarus (assembly GCA_937595015.1). NCBI lineage: Eukaryota > Metazoa > Arthropoda > Insecta > Lepidoptera > Lycaenidae > Polyommatus > Polyommatus icarus. The sequence goes on along the minus strand of OW569338.1, from coordinate 5,161,376 downwards.
AAATTAAAAAGCCGACTAGTCGGCGCTTTTTGCCGACTATTCGCCGACTAGTCGCCGACTACAAAAGTGGCCGGATAGTCGGGTAGACTAGTCGGCACATCTCTAGCTTTTGCACTTAAAAATTTTAACTTCAGTTCCAAATTAAAAAAATAACGGATGTTAATTTTTTTTCTTCTAAGTCCGACCTCTTGTTACGTAGTATACAGTTTACATCCTCTTTGCTACTTAGGGATACTGCTCGGCGCGAACTTTTTTTTAACTACCCTCAGTTGGCAATAATCTTATTATTGACAACTTATTTTTTTTAATAATTATGTATGTACCAAGAGTCTAGGAATTTCATTATTATGACTTTAAACGAACTTTAAAAAAGAAGGAGGTTTCTTTGTTTGAACGCGTTAATCTCACGAACTATGTGACCGATTTTAATGTTATTTCCTACAATTACAGAGTTAACCACAGGGGTTTTTTTGCGGGAAAATGTACGGTTCTTTTTCATTTTTTTATTTAGCCCTTATTTACCCGGTAGGTCCCTGGAACTCCATCGAAAACTTTAAGAGTTCATAAAACCGTTAGTTTTTGGAGTTATAACTTATTATGCGTTAGTACCTTTAAGGAGTGACGTGCGAAACGCGGGGTAGAGCGGACGGCGCTGCGAGTCTCCGATCGGCAAGTAAACACGTTAGTGGAGTCCGTGGGACTCCACCGGGGTATTAATTTTATAGTTTTAGCCAATTCACAGTATTTGGATATATACATATATTTTTGTTTTCTGTTGATGTAATGGCATCTCGTAGTACTATAAACGTCCTCGTTGAAGATTTTGAGTCCATGGTGAACAATCGGGTTGTGAAACTAACTGACAGCGATACGGATGATGAGGGTCAGCAAAATTGAACCAGCTTATGAGTCTAGAGCCTTATGTGGTGGTGTCTAAAACCGAGAGCTCTCAGACTACAACTCTGCTTCGGAGTATTCAGATACTTCGAGTGATGATGACACGATGATGAATACCGTACATACGTGCCATAGTTGTAGTAAGCCTGTGTGCCTTAGCTGGACAAAAAATATGTAATGAATGACTTTGTCAACAGCCGCGACTGAAAGGTCTTGCACGTTTTTGTTTTTTATTTTACCCATATTCTTTTTTTTTTTTGCTTGTAATGAGCATTTATGATGTCCTTAATAAGTTTTGTAATTCTCATTTTTTTTAATATATTTATTAGTGGCTAGAAGTTAGGCCTCGTAATTTTATGATAAAAAGTGCCTTGGAGTCTAGGAGTTCCTTAATAAAAGGCTGTAATTCTTTAATTTTTAAGTAAAAACCACTGACATGGTATGAACTACGTACTAGACTCGACAACGCAACGCAGTGATCGGTCACATTCAACGTAATCTATATAGCAGCAGTGCACTTAGTCGCCCGCGAGCTCTTCTACGCGCCAGACGTACAACAATCAAAAACGAAACCAAAAAAAGTCGCAAAAATGCCTAGTTGTGGGTTAAGATACAGCAAAAATTATTCCAGTAACACTTCCAAACGCAACGGAATAACATTTCATCGGTATTAGCATTCTTATTTAATTATTTTCAATTAAAATACGAACATTCAATTACTAGGCGAAGACGCGCGCCATTTGCATTGTCATAGAGTAGTAGAGTCAGAGTGTAATGTAGGCAGAATACAGATCTATGATAAGACGACGATGAATGAAGTACTTACTCACGTAGACGAGTTTGTACTTTGTATTTTCGTAATATTTAAAATATTACGTACATTATACATGCGTACATTATAATAATTTTATTATGGTACATATTCGAAAATATTTAAGTAATTTAAATAAGGTTAGCTATAGTGGACTATGGCTCCATACTCAATTATAAATTTTATAAAAAATTGAATTTTTATTTTTATTTTATCCACTTACTCAAATAGATTCTGCATTCATTCGAGTGTAGGCACAAAACTGTGTCAATTCTGCGGTACTGATCTATAGCAATCACCGCCCCGCCTCCCACCCCGCTCATGCCTCAAGTGCGACATGTTTTTTGTTTGCAATGGCTGCTCTAGTACGTAGTAATTACTACCTCAGTGGTAAAAACCTATAAAATATTAAAAACAAATAAATAATTAACAAATAAATAACAAGTATTTCACTTTAAAAATGTTCTTATTTCATATCAAATTTACCAATTTGTTTCCGGGAGTCCGAGGGACTCCACGAGGTACGTTGCGCAGGTATATAGTCACCGGGTAAATCAAGGGTTAAGCAGAAGGAGCTGCGTGGAACGTCTATCTAAATTATAATAAAAATATATTCTATACAAACAATGATTAATCCTTCGATCGGAGATTCTTGGAAATACTATTGTATTCTATTGTTGTCGCGATCACCTGTTTCTTATGGGGCTTGAAGGATTAATGTAAAATGTTTTTTATAGATTTTACATAATAATACTCGTATTATGACCAGAAGCGTCTCCTTCCTTGGCGGGGCCCATATAAAAATTGTTTGGGGCCTGGATAAGGCTGCTTTTTTACTTTAAAGAAATGTTAAGTTTTTATTAATTTTTACTTACGAGCCCCTGTTGACAGGAGACTCCGTATAATTAATACGACATATACGGCAGTAGCTACGACACTGCGTATCACAAAGAATTAATACATTAATCTATCATTGACTCCATTTTGCAGTCGACATAATAGCACTGTTCTTCTTGACCTGTTCTAGATATTGCTAAAGTCTAAACCAAAAAGATAGGGCTTAGAATGGCTTAGGGTTCCTGTTTGATCCAGTCCAGTTTTATCAATTGAAATGCCAAAAATGGATATTTGGATACACAACATGGCAAAAAAGAGTGCGTTTTAAATGAGGGCACTTTTCTTTTATTACAGGCAACCCTACGCTACGCTTGAACGCACTTTTGACATGTACTAGTGTTGAGATTTTTTTTTAATTCGTCCCGGTCGGGACAGGCAACGGGAGCGTTGCCCATACAGCCATTTCTATGTTTTTCATCATCGTTTTCATGTATCGTCAGGTCTAAAGTGTAGTCAAAGTCTAAGTCAATACAGTCAAGGAGTCAAGTCGGTCGATTCAGTAAAGTGGTAGACGCTTTACTGAAACTTTCGATGGAGTTTTGGAGGGAACACAAAATAGCACGTTTCTGGATATTACATCACTTTCCTACACTTGTGCATGAACACGAATATCTAATGGTTAATATTCTACCAATATTACACATTAAAAACCCAGCTAACACAATTTTAGGAAAATAATACAAAAACACAACAGCACTCTTTCACATGCCCGCCAAAACTCTAGTGTTGAGATTTTTTTTTTAATTCGTCCAGGTCGGGACAGGCAAAGGAAGCGTTGCCCATACAGCCATTTCTATGTTTTCTCTATTTAATGAATGATAGTGAAGGCCGAAGCCAATTCTTTTTTATAATTTTCATCATTGTTTTTATGTATCGTCAGGTCTAAAGTCTAGTCAAAGTCTAAGTAAAAGTCAATACAGTCAAGAAGTCAAGTCGGTCGATTCAGTAAAGTGGTAGACACTTTACTGAAACTTTCGATGGAGTTTTGGAGGGAACACAAAATAGCACGTTTCTGGATATTACATCACTTTCCTACACTTGTGCATGAACACGAATATCCAATGGTTAATATTCTACCAATGTTACACATTAAAAACCCAGCTAACACAATTTTAGGAAAATAATACAAAAACACAACAGCACTCTTTCACATTCCCGCCAAAACTCCTCTAGTGTTGAGAAGTACTGTAATGTTGCCATAAACAAAAATTTTGTCACCGCGCCAAAAGTTTTTTTTTTTTTGCCAAGCTGTACTGGCAATGCACATTGCACACCAAACGTAAAGAAAAAATAGGCGGACGGACACGCATTCATTTATTAGTATGGACATTGGACTAGGTGGTTTTATTTCTTTACAGCCGTGTTTAATACACCGTCGCAGTGTCGAAGTTAGCGACTAATTGGCTGGGACAAGATTTAGTGAGCGGTTATTGAGTTAGCCGAGCTCGTTACTCGCGAAATGACGCTTCTACCTCAAATTGAGTTTAGTTTTTTTACTTTAAAGTTCTATAAAAATACTTAACAAATCATTTTTGTCTGTCAATTTGTATGGATAACTCATCTCAACCTCTAACTTTAGCAACAGACATCTGTCAAATTCTGTGGTCATTATTATAGTTATAAGTTATTGTTAAATTAAACCTTAACTTTGACTATAACTGCAACTATAACAACGTCTGTGGTGGGCACCACAGACGTTGTTATACCCTTTTTTTTTTTTTTTTTTTTTTTTTTTTTTCCACGCAGTGAAATGCCGTGACGCATTCAACGCAGGGAATGGGGACTCCCGCTGCGGATATGTGGGGCTCGCCGCGGCGAAGATGGTGAGTGCCGCGGCCCTACCCACTAAAACACTGCGATGTTCCTGACTCCTGCAGCTGGCGAAATACACGGGTCCCGACGAGCATTACTCCGTTGTTCCGTCAGCGCAGCGCCTGCTTGGTCTTCGCAGGCCCCTCTTCTTGGTGGGGTGTTGGCCCCCTAGGCCGAACAGAGGCCCCACGGCCTGTTTAGGCCATCCTCCTCCGGTGATGTCGCGATGCGCAGGAACATGGGCGCATCACGACCGTCTCGGGACTCGGTGCAATAGGCAGCGGCGTCCCCACACCGCCACCCCGAGTACCCCTGCTAAGGCGGGACGTTTCGGCCATCTTGGACGTTCCGTCTACGCCTCGGCCGTCGTCTCCGACGAGGGTCGAGCGCCTCCCTCTCTCTAACTCGCTCGGCTTCCTCTTTGGAGGAGATCACCTCCTCGGCGAATCTCTCCACGACTCTCCAATGGTGCTCGCTGCTCAGCATGGCATGCACCAGAGCCGGCAGCGAGAGGTCTGGTCCGATGGCGGCTGTTAAGGCCGCTCTTTGTCTCGTCCATGAGGGACAGGCCAAGATGGTGTGATCGGCCGTGTCCCTGTCCGCGGTGCAGTGGTGGCACCGCGCTGACTCCTCTCTCCGGGCTATCTCACACAGGTACCGACCGAAGCAGCCGTGCCCGGTCAGCACCTGCGTAAGGCGGAATGAGAGAGCGCCGTGCTTGCGGTTCACCCAGTCCTTCAGAACCGGGCGAATGGCCTCCACTAGGCCTACACTGACTCGTGGCTCCAGCAGGCGCTCCTCCCACAACTCCAATGTCCTCTCCTTGGCTTGAGCCCTCCACCGTCGCACGGCGTCTGGAAGGGGGTTGCTGCCTCCCGCGCGGACCTCTGCGCAACGCCAGTAGACGTCGGCGAGGGCTCCCGCGTCTATGTCCCACGGGATGCTGCCGGCGAGCAGGCACGCCGCATCCTTCGATATGGTGCGGTAACCGCGCACTGCCCGCGTCGCCATTACCCTCTGCAGTCGCCCCAGGACGCGTCCATTGACGCGCGATAGGTTTTCAGCCCAGATCGGCGCCCCGTACATACACATGGAGCGTATTACGCCCATGTACAGGCGCCGACATTCCAGGCTAGGGCCCCCGAGGTTCGGGAGCAGAGAGGCCAGAGCCCCAGCAGACCTGGTCGCCTTCTCGGACAGCCGGCGGAAATGCTCCTTGAAGGACCACCGACTGTCAAGGACTAAACCGAGGTACGTCATGGAGGACGCCACGCCGATTCGGGTTCCACCAACCAGACGTTGTTATACCCTAAGTGTATTTTCTTATTTAAGAAGAGTTTATCTATATTTATTATTTATCTATATAATACCTAATATTAAGGGCTATGGTTCTTGATTGGTTAATCTTTAGACGTTAGCCAATGTAATAGCTCGAATAGACCAGCTGTCAAAAAACCTAGGAATTGGCCATTATTAGTCAGTGAATCAACCAAGTAGCGTCGTGGTTTTGACCAAATAAACTACTCAGAAATTTGCTAGGGGTGATCGAAAAGATACGGCAACCTTCAGTACTCGAATGGTAATATGTTTCTGAGTCTCAGGGGCCACCCATAAATTGCGTTAGATCTTTCAAAGATTTTTTACCACTCCCACCTCTATGGTAAGGTATCATGAGACCTCAACCAAAGTAATAATCTCTTATCTTATATATAAAATTCTCGTGTCACAATGTTAGTCCGCGAACTCCTCCGAAACGGCTTTACTGATTTTTACCAAATTTTATATGCATATTCAGTAGGTCTGAGAATCGGCTACTGGGTACTATATATATTGATAAGTGCATTTGTTGAATAAATAATAGTAAATTATTACAGCCTGAGACTGACGGCGACCATTGTTTGTGCGACGAGATAGCGATCGACGCGACGTTGCCATGGCGACATACTTATTTAGTCATTTCAATATATCAAATAAATATAATGGCAAAGCAACGTTTGCCGGGCCAGCTAGTAATATATGAAATTCTTGTGTCACAATGTTAGTCCACGAACTCCTCCGAAACGGCTTTACTGATTTTTAACCAAATTTTATATGCATATTCAGTAGGTCTGAGAATCGGCTACTGGGTACTTTATATATTGATAAGTGCATTTGTTGAATAAATAATAGTAAATTATTACAACCTGAGACTGACGGCAACCATTGTTTTTGACGGGATAGCGATCGACGTTGCCATGGTGACATAGTCACTTCTATAAAATAATATGGCAAATATATTATGGCAAAGCAACGTTTGCCGGGACAGCTAGTAATAATATAATGATAATATCTATGAACGCTTCACACCACGTCAGTTTGGCCCCGTGGCAACAGACAAGACAACGGAAATATATATTCAATACTTTTATTGTATTTTTTTATTATATTTAATACACATCCATGACCCAGGAACTTTGAAAACTTTTTGTTCCATCGGCGGGATTCGAACCCGCGACCCCCGGCTTGAGCTAGGCACCAGGCAGAAATTAAAAGTTATGCTTCAAATAAGGTAAGTTACCTTATTTGAAGCATAACTTTTAATTTCGACTCAATGATCATAGTTGAGCGGGAATTCTCCCACTTCCTGCTCGATGGTGGCGCCAAAAATGACAGAGCTACCAACATTCAGGAAAGAAAAGGAGGTAAAAACTGCGGAAACGGAAGTGCCTATCTCAATTATTATGCTTCAAATAACGGTCTAGTGTTTAATAGGTGCATTTCTGGCAGGCCATAAACATAAACAAGTATGCTATGTTTGGGAATCCCAGTGTATTATTTGGAATTTAACAAAATATTCTAGCGATCGTTAGCTTTTTTAGCCTACCAAAAAGTGCCAAATTAAAACTCGTGAACTAAAATATTGGTAACACGTATTTAGTGACAATAAATAATATTTAGTCGGAATTTAATTTTAAAGGCGTCCATACTCGTATATTTTTAAGGCAGCCAATAATAAGAAAAATAGCATTTATTTGATAATATTTTAGGAAACGTAATTTGGTGATCAAAATATGCATTTTGGTGATCGTTTCGAATTTTATTGGTAGCAATTAGGTACATTTTTGGGCATCATTTAAACATAAGCCGTTTTAAAGTGACACGAAGTTCACCGGGACAGCTAGTCTATATAAAAATGGATTTTCAAATGTGTTAGTTGCGCTAAAACTCGAAAACGGCTGAATGGATTGGGCTGATTTTAGTCTTAAAATGTTCGTAGAAGTCCAGGGAAGGTTTTAAAGTGACACGAAGTTCACCGAGACACTATGTTAAATAAATCTAATATGTTTAACTGAAAAAAAGTAATTAGTGAAAGGTCATTAGTAGACATTGGATTATATGCATTTGCATACTTGCATATGCAAATGCATATTATAATGCCACTTTTTAGGCGATAGTGCATATTTTGGCAATTTTTCGTTGATAGTGCATATTTCGGTAGTTTTATGTCCTCGTAGTCTCCAAACTAGCTATCATTACACACACCGAGGCCACAAAACAGAGGTACGATAGATCAAAACACTTGAAATATGTGGTTCCATCTCCATCTAAAGAATGCAAAACACCCAATAGGTATAATATCATTCTAAAAACAAAATTTTTCTTTGTAGTTGGTAACATGAGAAAAAAATGAATAAAGTAGTTAACGATTTAATAAATTTCCATAGGCATTAAGATTACAATCGAAAAATCGGAAAACTCTTCAAAAAAATTATAATTTTTATTACGTAACTTTTGATTGTGCATATTCCGACCATTTTTCGTGCATATTTCGGCACTTTGATCGTGCATATAATCCGATGTCTAGTCATTAGTGTGTGAAAAAATAACTGAATGGTGCAAATGATTCCTCTAACCACATGAGATTTGGCTAGACACCTCCCCCTAACCTCCCCCTAAATATCTCGCGTAGTTTGTGAACTGACCCTTATGTAATGAGTGGTAAAGTAGATTATCGCGTGACACAGCGTTATAGTGCCAACGGAAATGCCATCAAAATAATGTTTGCTAAGTAGAGCTCGTACACTCCACACAAAATTCATAAAGCTGTTTTGTCACTTTCCTTCTTTATGCAGATGACAGAGACAAATAAGTTTTATAATCAACAATTAAGCCCGTCACAGACTTAGCTATAATATATATATTATGTAATATTTCTGTGACATGTGGATTTAGTATAGATTAATATGCCTTGCTATAAATATATTAATATATATTATAGCTAGGTCTGTGACGGGCTTTAGATTAGTAGTCAACACTAGATGACGCCCGCAGGCCGCAACTCAGTTGCGTCAAAACTCGCTAATCGCGCGGGAGCCGTACATTTTTCCGGGATAAAAAGCCCTATGCGACTGTAGTCCATAAGATATCTGCATATAAAAAGTTAATTATTGTCCTATGGGATAAATTTTATCCCAAAGGACAATTTATGTGCCTTGTATACTCCTTTTACTTTCTACATTTGCCTAATATATTTGGTTAACAATTAAAAAGAAACCATAATATTTTTATTTTTTTAATACAGGATGTCTAAGTACACTACTTATAAGTTATTAATTTAAGGCCGTCCCCCGAGCAAACGACCTTGGCCATACATTTGCCGCGTTGCCGAGATCGCGCCAAAACCCTATTATTTTTACTTATCTTAGTTCAAAATTGTCCTAAAAAAAATTTAAAACGGCGAATATGTAGTTTATGTTATTGTCGATCTATTGGCGTGAGTTTCAAATAAAAGTAATTTGTAAATGCTAAGGAGATGCTGAATGTATGCTCGAATTTTAACAAATTGGTATTACTTTGGAAGCTGATATTATGAGTTTATTAAACAAAAATAGAAAATTTAAAACGGCAAAAGGAATGTTGATATACTGAAGATTATTGCTGTATTTTTATTATAACTTTGTAGCTTTCAGATTATGAGTTTATATGGTTTTAATTACGGTCAATTACGGAATCTCCGGACGGAACGCCCAGGCCCCGCGCGAGCACCGCGCCGGTGATCGCGAGAACAAAAGAATACAATGGGAATTCCTAGAACTCTCCTAGAAGTCTCAACTCTCAACACTGTATGAAACAGTTGACTTTTTTCTTCTAAGCTCTAAAGTTTTTAATTCTGCACAGTTATAAGAAGTGCTTATTTTCACTCCTGAAACTTTGGATAGTGTTCAAAAATTATCCTCTATATCTTTTCAACACAAGACACCTTTTATGACCACACAAGCACTTAGGGGTTGCAATATTTTTGGCGCTGGCTCGTATTGCTACTTGACCAATAGCTTATGTAAGCCACTCAGCTTATTTGCCGACCCAGATTTGTACAAACGATGAAAAACTTATTTGGTTTTTTTTTGCGATTGAATGTAGTTTAACCGACTGATAAAAATGAGTTTTTTTCTGTCTTATAAAATGGGCTTTAGAATATATTGTATTCTGTGGCTTTGGGAGACATAATATAACTTCATAAACAGTGCGATTTTGCCGCAAATCGCACTGTATTCTTTTCAACAAACTTCCAAAAAATGATGTTTGTCTAGTATAGACAGACCTCCTTTAAAGACAGATGTCTGTCCGTTACCTTTTTACACTCAAGCCACTGAACCGATTTTGCCTAAATGTTGCAAACGTCATATCAGAGTACGAAACGTCGATCAAAACTTTTTGACAAATGTCTATGCTGGTGCTGCTCCTAGCGTGAAAACATTGCATTTGACGACCTCTGTGGCTCAGTTGGTGGGCTGTTAGATCAAGCCAGGGGTCGCGGGTGAGGATCCCGCCGACGGAACAAAAAATTTTCAAAGTTCCTGGGTCATGGATGTGTATTAAAATATGTGTATCATCTTCTAATATATATAAGTCTCCTGTCACTATGTTTGTCCGCGATGGATTCCTAATCTACATAACCGATTTTAATGTTTCTTTTTTTTTTTAATGTGTGCTATTTTCCAATTTGAGAGATAGGATAACTTAGATCTTTAATTATAGTCGCAATTTTATTTTATTGCAAATTATTTGTCTATAAAGAGCGACCATTGTTTATGCGACGCGGGTCACGGGATAGCGATGGACGTTGCCATGGTGATATACTTATTTAGTCACTAATTCAATAAAATAATATGGGCGATATAATTTACATAATAAAGGGTGTCCAGCGGAAATTTTTCAACTTCAAACTGCAATTATCGAAATAATAGCAGGGTGAGGTGAGCGGGAGTGGTACCATTGAAAGCGCTAAACTTACGGATTTGTTAGTAGCTATGAGTCACTGGACAGGAGCGCACCGCTCGTTCGCGGTTGAGCAATATCTAACGAATGGTGAATCGTTGGTTCGCGCGAGTCAAACGTTTTGTACTCATTTTAATATTCGGCGTTTAAGTGATGGGCCAAGCACGCAACTTATTTGGTCGTGGGTACAAAGATTTAGGAAAGAAGGGACAACTCAACAGCTCAACAGAACTCCTCCAGGACCATCAACATCAGCAGCAACGCCCGAACGTTTGGTGTGCCATTTCGGCTAGCGGTGTAATTTGGCCCTATTTTTTTAACCAAGGAGAAACAGTTACTGCTCCGGTGTATTGCCGTATGATAGACGAATTTCTGGTACCGCAATTGCAGCTGTATTCAGGTTACAACAATAGGACACAATTTCAGCAAGACGGTGCCACTCCGCATACAGCTAGGGTGGTCGATGGAAAAGTTAAGAATATTTTTTTCAAATAAACTCATCAGCAAGTGCAGAGACACCTCATGGGAGCCCAGGTCACCCGACCTCACGCCCTTTGATTTTTTTCTATGGGGTTATCTTAAATCGAAGGTTTATGAGAACAATCCCCGGACAGTTCAGCCCTGCAGGCCAATATTCGCCGTGAAATACAAAGCATTACTCCAGAGCTTTGCCGTCGCGTGATTGCATTAATGTAAGGGTCCGACTACAGGAGTGCGTATAAAAAAACGGCCATCATTTAGATTTTAGATGATATTGTGTTTAAGAAATGAAATCCGCATTAATGTAGCACATTTAGTTTTAATAAAAATAAATAAAATCTATGTAGTTTTTTTTATGAGAAATTTTAAAGTTGAAATTTTTCCACTGGACACCTTTTATATACGAGTATTATGACAAAGAAATGTTTGCCGGGACAGCTAGTATTATAATAAAAATCTTAAATATATGTATAGTATAAAAGTATTAAATATATTTCCGTTGTCTCATGTCTGGTACCTGTAACACAAGTCCTTCAGGTACTTATCATGGGGCCAGACTGACGTGGTGTGAAGCGTCCATAGATATTATTATTATTATATTGCAGTAATATGTTCTATTGATATAGGTCTAAGCCTGAAATATACGTTTTTCGTAACTTTAGTATTTTTTTGACGTGAGAACGTCTTATGATTCGATGGGGCCTGCGTGCACGAAAAAACATGACGCAATATGCGGCGTTACCTCGCTCTGAGGCGTTCCATTTAAGGCTATGATGTTGTCACGTTCAACTATCGTCAGTACACCGCACAGAGCACCATACAGTCGGGGAAAATTGTGCTAAGCAGAAATGTACAGTCGGGAAAAATTGTGCTAAGCAGAAATGTACAGTCGGGGAAATGAGTTGTTTAGCAGAAATGTACTGTCGAGGAAAATTGTGCTAAGCAGAACTGTACAGCCGGGGAAATGAGTTGTTTAGCAGAAATGTACAGTCAGGGAAATGGGTTGTTTAGCAGAAATGTACAGTCGGGGAAATGAGTTGTTTAGCAGAAATGTACAGTCAGGGAAATGAGTTGTTTAGTAGAAATGTACAGTCGGGGAAAATTGTGCTTAGCAGAAATGTACAGTCGGGGTAATGAGTTTTGACGTGACAACGTCTTATAATTGGATGGAGCCGGCTGCACGCACGAAAAAACATGACTCATGCGGCGTTACCTCGCTCTGAGGCGTTCCATTTAAGGCTTGAAGTGCAAGCGAGAGCGCGGAACGAGCGACAAAGAGGCACGTTGTCACGTTCAACTATCGTCAGTAAACAGACTTTACAGACAACCGTTTTTTTATCAGACTTTTAGGTTCAATGTACTATTTGAAATATACGTGCCGTTTTCTGTCCCAGTCACAAGTTGGTGAATAACAATAAAATATGAACAATAAAAGCATGAAACAATACAATACGAGTACGCACGATCCTTCTGCTCTTGTTACAAAGTTCAAGCTTTTAAAAAATACAGTTTTTATTTGATAGTCGTTTTAGGCAAAAAGTTGGAAGCTTAAATTTTTGGATTTTTTATGAAATCTTTGTGAAACTATGTTTTGTTTGTACTTATATCATATTATAATTAATGTGAAAGTGTGTCTGTCTGTCTGTCTGTTACCTCTTCACGCCCACACCGCTGAACCGATTTTGCTGAAATTTGGCATGGAGATACTTTGAGTCCCGGGAAAGGACATAGGACACTTTTTGTCCCAGAAAAACGTACGGATCCCGCGCGATAAATGAGTTTTGGCACAATGGAGTTACTGACATTATCTAGTTACTAGTAGTAGGTACTATAATGTGTACGTATACGAATAACATAATAAAACTGGAAAACAACTAACACGGAAACAAAAGTTCGGTTCGAACACAAACTATTATATTACCTTTTGTGTGATATTGTATAATCTACAAACACTATTAGACAGCTTATAACTTTGCATCCAAGCTGAGCAAATAACCGGGTTATACGTCACTTCTCTTCCTTTTCATTATCTATGCAATAGGGAGTTTTGGCGGGCATGTGAAAGAGTGCTGTTGTGTTTTTGTATTATTTTCCTAAAATTGTGTTAGCTGGGTTTTTAATGTGTAATATTGGTAGAATATTAACCATTAGATACTCGTTTTCATGCACAAGTGTAGGAAAGTGATGTAATATCCAGGAACGTGCTATTTTGTGTTCCCTCCAAAACTCCATCGAAAGTTTCAGTAAAGCGTCTACCACTTTACTGAATCGACCGACTTGACTCCTTGACTGTATGGACTTTTACTTAGACTTTGACTAGACTTTAGACCTGACGATACATGAAAACGTAATACAAAAGACATGGCTGTATGGGCTCTGTTCCCTTTGCCTGTCCTGAATGGGACGAATCAAACCAAAAAAAAATATCTATGCAATAGCATAGATGATGAAAAGGAACAAGCAATAGCTTGTTTAATGAAATTTTACGGAAGCAATCAGGAAATATAACGATGATTAAACTTCAATTTAATAAAAAGTTTGACAGATATATGTGTACCAGAGTCTGATGGCAAAAAGTGAGAAAATAAATTGACTCTAATCTCTAGCAATACCGGGGTAATTGAAATAAAACATTTTGATCCTTTTCTTTTAGCAGTTAATCTGTGTATTAAACATGCAAATATAAAAATTTATCCAATGATTTAGGATATTTTTTGAAAATTTGCTGTCAAAAATTGCCATCAGATTCTGGTAGACCTATAATAATATATGAGGCTTATGTCAAACTCTGCACTTAATTACAGTTGAGTAAATTATATATTCTCTCTTATGCTAAGTACTGACATACGGTTTTTGCTCGATAGTTTTACTCTAAATCGAGCAATAACCACCGTGTGGACCATAGACTTATAATATATACTGTCGTATTATAGGTTTATGGTGTGGTGTGGACCGCCAAAACTGACAGCTCGAAGGCTCGCTTCGAGCCGGCTTGATGGAATTAAATATGTCAAATATGTCATTTCCTTCAATTTGGAGTAAAACTATCGAGTCAAACCGTATGTGAGTACTTAGCATTACTCTGGAATTGAGACCAAGGCTGGGAAATCGGGGTGTAGGACGTAGGTCGACCTCCAACTAGGTGAGACGACGATCTCTGTTTAGTTGCGGGTCCATGTTGGATGCGAGTAGCAGGAGATCGGTCATCTTGGCGTTCATTGAGAGAGGCCTATGTCCAGCAATGGACGAATATAGGCTGATACATTGAGATGTATGATATGATGATGATGATGAAATTGTATTCGTCTCTGAGTGCAAAGTATGCAACAATAATTAGAGCTACTGATGATATTATTATCTGATGAATAAATAAATAAATAAAGGTGTATTCACCCTTTTTGGCTATTACACCACAAGAATAATACAAATTTAAAACAAAAACAAAATAGAACGTACACACGCACAAGATTACAAATAATTTCGACAGATGCAAATGGTACAAAACAATCCACAATAAAATATGTAACAAGCAAAGTAAACGACAATACAAACAATAATGTGCATATTTAATAATGACATAACAAGATTTCAAAGTTCAGCGAAGTAAAGTAGGGAGTGCAATGATCAAAAACTGAATTGGCATCCACTCAGGTAATGACCGCAGTTTGCAGTCCCTGATTTTCAGTGGATCCAGACTGTCAGGCGATGACAGACCACACAAGTCACCAGTCCTATTTTAATAAATATATACAAAATAATACACATATATATACAGACATAGTGTGTATTAATCATTGCTAAGTGGTAATATTTATGATAATTACATTGTAATCTAAGGCTAGACAATTATTATACAAAACTGTAAAAAACTTGCTATTGTGAAATGTGAAGTACTGCAAGCCGTCGACTCACAGTAAACATGCGCCGACGCGCTGTACCCCATAGACATGATAAATAATATAAGCGTATAAGTACTTTATGTAATAACTTGAAACTTCAAGGAGGAGACCACGCGCCGCGCCGTACTCTGCGCGAGGGCTTTGCGCTGCACGATAGTCCCTTTTATAGTTTGTCCATTTTGCAATAAAAATAATACTTGGCTGATTCAATAGAAGATTAGAACACGATGTATATTTAACTGAGGATAATAAGGGTAAGTGTACATAATATAAGCACATAATATATAAGTAATAAAATTTAAAAAATAGGTATATTTAAATATAAAATATTGTCCATACAGTAATCAACATGAATTAATAGTGTACCTTATAATATTATATTATGTCTCTATTCCGGTTTAGGTATAGTCACATGACAACGAGTCCGTTCGATTGTCGGTTCCAACTTCCAAATAACGTGTAACTACAGACGGTGACAGCTGGACTGCAGCAGATACGGTCAGCATACCTGGCTGGCAATGTTGGAGCACCCTGACCCACCGTGCTTCGGCTCAGAAATTGCAGAATTGGGTGAGTAGTAATGACGACATGATTATTATTACAATTGGTGTGATGTAAGATCGTTAATTTAAAGTAGTACTTATGTAATGATTCTTATACTAATGTGACAAATTGCAACTTGCAAATGATAAAAATTACTTACTTAACTGTGTAAAATATAATATTTAAGTAAAAAAAAAAAGAATAAGATAATTTTAAAATAAGTTACAATATACTGATTTGTTCTTGTAGCAATAGGGTCTTAAATTTGGTCTTAAAATTTCCAATTTCTTTCAGAGCACGGAGAGAAGGTGGCAACAGGTTGTTCCATATTTTGCTCGCCAGGTACCTAAAGCTACCTCTGAAAGCCGACGAATGATGAAGTGGAGCCACTAGAAGATAAGAAGACCATCTGGTGGTAACGGTCAGCTGATTATTGCCAGCCCACTGTAGTTTATCGTACAAGTAGGACGGGGTTTGAAACTTGACCACACTAAACAGTAGCGTAGCCACATCCAGCTGACGGCGAGCTTCCATCTTCAACCATTTCAAGTTGTTTATATATGGCGTCCATAGATATCAGAAACACAACAGATGGCGTCACATGGGCGCGAGGTGGTATGCTGCAGCAATATCTTGCGCATGCATTTTGGACCTTTTGTATTAAATGTTTAGAACGGATGATACGAGTGTATTTATAATTTATTAAGCATTATTTTTAATTAAACGACTTAAACTGGCACCTGTCTCCGTTTATATTTAGTTATTTACCACCGATAAATCATTTTCCATAAAAGTAAGCCAAAATTAGTAGTTAGCTTACCTGTGTTTCTGTGGGGTTTAAGGTAAATTTACATAAAATATTATAACAACACAGTAGAAACTTTTATTGTATCGATTATACTTATTTACTAACTTACTGTATTATTTTAAGGGGTTTCATCTACTTTATTATTCGTAGGGTTCTATATACAAAAGGTAAAAACACGACCCTATTACTAAGACTTGAATAAATATAATATTTTAAGGTAGCGCCCATACAACAAACTTAATTTTTTGCCATTTTTTACTCAATATTATCAAAAAATAAAATAACGGCCACCTGAAATGTTCACAACATACTAAATTATATCTATACTTTAATAATAAATAATAAGATTAAAATAAAATAAATAGTGAAGGAATACCATACAAAAACACTATTTTAAACTTTTATCTATTTTTGCTCCATGTACATAATATATTGGTACGAAACCCATCGTGCGCCAGCTTAGTTCGCACTTGGGCTATTTAATTTAAAATAAAAAAATAAATAAAAATTATTTTATTTCCGACTTCTGATAAAGCAACCTCTGTTTTTTTGCACCGGTTTTTTTTTTGTTTTTTTTGTGTTTCTTTGGCTTCAGAATAAAGTGTGAATCAGGATTATCTGTAGCAAAATCGACGTCTTCTGACGCATTAATGTTAATATTTTCAGTTGTTTCTTCCTCTGTGTCTCTCGCCTTAGGTTCTTCGGCAATGTTAATTGCTGTTTCTTCTCGACTGTTCTCCATGGCTTCTGATATTATACTAATACCGACGATCCACGTGGTACAGTGATTTAGTGCGTGACTCGTCGTACTCGGGGTTCGTGGGTACGATTCTCGCGTTGGAAACGTGTTATTTCCAATGTAGAGTAGAGAAATAGAGTGCTCTTGTGTACTGCGCAAACACTTAGGCACTTTAACTGCGTATACTGGTTTTAATGAAACGCGCCTTCGTATGAGATTACTTAGGCAACAGCTCTACACGATACTTCAATGAATGAATTAGGTGCGTGCTCTTTTATCCTGTGTGGTTTGGAGTTTTTACGTCAGAACATGTTTCATATGTGTCACTCCAATGACGTCCCGATGAGTTCGATTCATGTTCGGTGTTGGAGGATAACGCCTATATTATATAAGTTATAACAGGGGTTCCCAAACTGTACGCCGCGGCGCCCTGGTGCGCCGTGGAAAGGCAAGAGGGGCCGCGCCGTGAGTCGATCCTCTATCAGGATCCGAAACCACATATCTTCTTATATATAAAATTTTCGTGTCACAATGTTAGTCCACGGACTCCTCCGAAACGGCTTTACTGATTTTTACAAAATTTTATATGCATATTCAGTAGGTCTGAGAATCGGCTACTGGGTACTTTATATATTGACAAGTGCATTTGTTGAATAAATAATAGTAAATTATTACAACCTGAGACTGACGGCGACCATTGTTTGTGCGACGGGATAGCGATCGACGTTGCCATGGCGACATACTTATTTAGTCACTTCAATAAAATAATATGGACGAAATACTTTATATTATGGCAAAGCAACGTTTGCCGGGACAGCTAGTTATACTATAAAATAAAATAAGAATATGAATTATACAAAGTAGGCAGATGATTAAATATATTTTGTTTTTTTGTAATAACTACAGTAAAGAAGGGCGCCCGCGCCGTGACAAAATATTGAATGTGTAACAGCGCCGCAGGCTGAAAAAGATTGGGAACCCCTGAGTTATAACATTATCCTGTCTTATTCATTATTTCCACTTAATCGAACATACTTATTAAGGGTTTGCCTGTTTTGACCGCATTATGAATAATTTTATTAATTAATTACAATTAATATAATTGTACAGAAGAGTTACAGATACCATTTCGAGTCTTCATTGATGTCTACTAATTTTTAAATCTAAAATCTTAGTCCCAAGGATTTTAAAATTATTATATTCTACTAGATGACGCCCGCAACTTCGTTGCGCCAAAATTAGTTTATCGCGCGGGAACCGTACATTTTTCCGGGATTAAAACTATCCTATGTCCTTTCCCGGGACTCAAGGTATCTCCATACCAAACAGCAAAATCGGTTCAGTGGTTTAAGCGTGAAGAGTTAACATACAGACAGACACACTTTCGCGTTTATAAAATATTATAGTATGGATATAGTCAAAATGAAATAGGCCCCAGATGTCATTGACCATTTTGGTCTCGGAGCTATACCAAAAATGCTCGCACTGTATTTTGTTAACTTAGACCATTATAGATTCATTGGGAAACCCATTAGCCACATTTTTTTTATTTATTTAGCCACATTTTTCCACACTGTGCCTTTTTCTGTTCGTCAAGGGCATGCCTCATAGCGCAGTCAACAGCGAACGTGAGGCATGCCCGCGACGCATGACCTCTGAACGTCCAAAACTTTCGCTTTGTTTTTAAAAATGACAGTTGGCGTTGCGTTTATTGACGCATTCAATAATTGAATGCGCCAAAACGAATGTTTAATGAAAGAAGATAACGAAAATTTAAGACGAAAGCTCATAGTGTGGACATAGCTAGAGATCTTTGGGGAAACCTCTTGATAACTTGTAGAATGATAATCTCAACTTTTTATGACTTCGAAGGTGATAAACTTCATAATATGAGTGTTCATACTGAGTTCTCATCGAGTACGCAAAATACAATATCATCTGTCACTTAATTTTGAATCGCGGTTTGCATAGAATACGATGACATTTGACAAGCTTTTTCTAACCAGAGATCAATGACCACTATGGACAGGATTCGGCAATACGAGAATAGTGCCTTTCTCAAAATTTTCCCGAACTTTTGCACACAACTATTTAATTGCACACAACTTGTGGTTAAGTGGTTATAAAATAATCGACATTTAGTAATGGTTTTGGGCACGGCAAATATTTATAAATAAATTTAAAATTTAATAATGATAGATAATCCTGCTTGGAAGTATAATTTTTAACTGGCTATTTGACCGAGCTTTGCTCGGTATTCGATAAAACACGAATAAAATTACATTTTCTAAAAATGATTCCTAGCTAGATCGATTTATCGCCCCCGAAACCCAGTATACAGGGTGTAACAAAAATAAGTGTGTACGTGTTCCTTGTAGAGAGTTCACTGTGAAAGTAGCAGCGCTGAAAGACCAAAATTACTTTTGTATGGGGAAACTCGTGACGCTAGGGCCCTTGCAGCCCATACAAAAGTAAAAAAAAAAACGTCTTTCAGAGCTGCTACTTTCACAGTGAACTCTCTACAAGGAACACGTACACACCCTAAAGTATTATCACTTATTTTTTGTTACACACTGTATACTAAATTTCATGAAAATCATTGGAGCCGATTCCGAGATTCCAATTATATCTATAATGATTTATGAGTTATGACTTATCTATGAGCAATTCTTGTATATAAATATATATAATCGGCTCCAACGATTTTCATGAAATTTAGTATATAGGGAGTTTCGTGGGCGATAAATCGATCTAGCTAGGAATCATTTTCATAAAATGTCATTTTATGTGTGTTTTTTGAATTTTTGGAATACCGAGCGAAGCTCGGTCATATAGCTAGTAATATTATAATACAAGAATTGCTCGTTTGAAGATATAAGATTAATTAAACAAAGTCTGCTTTTCTTAAAGTCATATATTTCAATAGCTATACTATCGCAACAACAATTATTGTAGCTAAACCAAGCAATATAATTTAATATAGTATTTTATTGCACAAGTTACCTAATACCTAACACTATTGTTGTTGCTCATGCCAAATAAAAGAATCGGTTAAAAAATGAAGACGTACCTAGTTCAAATTTGCAACTTCGGAACTTCAAACTCTCCTCCTGTCAAGTCGCGTCTTTTTCATGTTACGATAGTCTACTTGGGAGCAGTTGAGATAAAGACTGCGGACTTACTACGAGTAACTACAAGTTGTATATTACTGGGAGGGAATTTAGTAAATTGTATTCCTTCTCATAACCCAGTGGGACGGAAGACCGACACGACCGGCGAGAGATCAGGCGCAGGACCGACTTTTTCCATGCCCATCCGACACATGGATCATCTTACTGGTCAGACAATCATTTGATCAGCCTAGTCCTAGCCAAACTTGGAAATAATGTCATGTTTCCAATCGAACCCACGACCTCTGAGTCAAGAGCCTCGCTCTATACATTACCAAATAGACCACGGAGGCGTTAGTTAGTGACACATATGGGACTGACGTAAAAACTTCAATCCACAGGAAAACAGTTTTCTAGTGAATCTCGTCATGGCATAGTATAAAAGAGCATGCGCCTCATAATATTCATTCTTTCATTCGTTGAAGTACCGTGTTGAGCTGTGGTCTAAGCAATTTCTCATACGAAGACGCGTTTCAGTACAACAATTACGCAGGAGTAATTTTATAGTGCCTAAGTGTTAGCGCAGTACACAAGAACACTCTTCCTTTACTCGTAGAAATAACACGTTTCCAACGCGGGAATCGTACCCACGACCCCTGAGCCAAGAGCCATACTCTACGTCAATAGTATAATATCAGAAGCCATGGATAGCAGGCGAGAAGAAACAGCAATTAAAAATGGCGAAGAACCTAAAGAAGCGAGAAACACAGTGAAAGATGCGACTAAAAATAATGAAATTAATACGTTAGAAGACGTGGATTTCGCTATAGATAATCCTGAATCTAACCACAGAATTGTGAAAAGGTCTATCATGGACTTCGGCGATTGCAGCGCAGGCATGGTGAGAAGAGGATTACTGTGTATTCCACAGAAAAGCAATGGCAAGGAACAAAAATAGGCAAAATGCGAGTCGAGCTTGCGCACTAAGGCTTTCGTACAAATACATGACGTAACAAAACTTAGTGATAATACTTTAGGGTGTGTACGTGTTCCTCGTAGAGAGTTCACTGTGAAAGTAGCAGCGCTGAAAGACCAAATGTTTGTTTCACTTTTGTATGGGGAAACTGGTGACGCTAGGGCGCTTGCCCCACACAAAAGTGAAAAAAATGTTTTTTCAGCGCTGCTACTTTCACAGTGAACTCTCTACAAGGAACACATACATAATTACAAAGCCTGAAGTATTATCATTTATCACTCAGTTTTGTTACACCTTGTAGGCTTTTAATTAACAAAAATAGGCAAAAAGTTGTGTTTTTGTATGGGAACCCCCATCAAATATTTATTTTATTTTAATGTTATTATTAATTATTAAATTTCTAATACGATTCAGTATTTTGTGTATATTTCTTTTACTTACTTTACGCTTACTTGTCCCCCTTACATAATTTTATTTTGCTTACGACTATAAATAACCCAAAAGTGAATTTTAGAACCATTTTCATCGGAGATTAATTTTTTATGACCGACTCCTAATCTATTTTAGTACACTTATGATCGTAATTGAAAAAGGTTGACGTATAAAAAGTGGAAACCTAAAACAAGGGACTCCAGTTATCTGTTGTACACAGATTTTAAATAATAAATAAATACGTATATTTTATATGGAAATAGGTTGGAAAAAATTATTGTATATACTTAAATAATAATTACATATTATTGTTTTGACAACAATCTTGAATAAAAGTTAGAAATTTATTATAATATTAGGTATGTTGTTTTTGTTATTTACCAAAATATGACCCACCAAAATATTGTAGAGCCTATTTAAATAATCGGCCAAGTGCGAGTCAGACTCGCGCACTAAGGTTTCCGTACCATTATAGAGCAAAATTAGCCCAAAAATTGTGTTTTTTTGTATGGGAGCCCCCCTTTATTTTTTTTAATATTATTATTAAATATTAAAGTGCACATAGAACTAAGGACCTTGAGTAAAATTTAAGTACCTATCTGTTGCCAATATTGATATAGAGCCAAAAAGGCCAAAAAAAATCACGTTTGTTGTATGGGAGCCCCCTTAAATATTATTTTTATTTTGTTTTAGTAGCAGACGGACAGACATCGAAGTCTCAGTAAAGTCTGTTCACTAGGAAATGTCTAAATTCCACTCGAGAAAAGGATAATGTTTTGCTATTGTTTGTTGAATTGCCGATAGTAAAACCATTTTGCCGCCACTTAAGAGTTAGAGCAATCCAGCAGTGTTGATACTTGATGAAATTATCATGTAAATTCTGAAGAATTTTCAAATTACATACATATATTTTATTTAACACATATTTTACAACATTTAAAACTAAAAAAGTTATATAAAACTTAATAAAGTGATATCATTCAGAGTCTGTTGAACTGGTGTCTTCAGAAGTGGCATTTATTAAAAACCTATTTACAATATGTTCGTGCATTAAAAAAGAATTTTCGATGTCAATTGTATGTCTAAAACAATTTCGAAATATTTGATTTTCAGTCTTAAGCACTTCTTGCTTTATCAGCTCAATTACACCTGCAGCTTGCGTAGGACTTGAGTTGTATTGCCGAAAGCCGATTCGCTTTCCCACGGTCTGAACATTTTTACACTTCACTTTTTTTAATAAAACTTCACTTATTATACTAAAAAGGATTGATTCCTAACACTCGACTAACTCGTAAGGTATAACAAATATTACTGACTAGAAAAGGTTTAACTTTTCTTGAAGCGCTCGTAGGTAAAAAATGCATATAAAAAGGATCAAAGTCAGTCGTTCCGAGTATTGCAGATGCACGTGGTCGGCGGCAAAGTGGTTTTACTATCGGAAATTCAACAAACAATAGCAAAACATTATCCTTTTCTCGAGTGGAATTTGGAAATTTCCTAGTGAACAGACTATAATAGGGTCCGGTTTTTAGCCTTTGGGTACGGAACCCTAAAAAACACAGTTCGTGACTTATTATTATTTTATTTATTATACATTTTAACAACAAAATATACTCTTTTTGTACACGTATGTTAAATATCGAGTTGGTGGGGTTCTAAAATGACAACTCCTCACTCGGTTACAAGATTTTTTGGGGGAATCTGAACGGAATATAGCAAAACAATGTCTACCGGGTCGCGTGTAAGTTGTAACGTATGACGTCGTTTATATCCTCTTTGGGGGTTCGTTATTTATAAAAATAAAACATTCATAAAAAACAGCATTGAATCTTTACAATAAAATTCGCGTTCGAAATTCAAATTGATAGTATTTCATCAGAACTCCTTTGTAAATGGAACAAGCCAGCTCCATCGCTCTGTAATTAAAACCAGGGCTGCCACGAACTCGTGTTATATGATGGTGCCAGCCCTGATTGTATCAGTGTTGCCACGGTAAAAAAGAATGTGTATTTTTAACGGCGGTTTTGCAAACTCCTAAAATATTTAATCATGAATTCTTCTTTTAAGTGTTTTTAAGTTCTAAAATCGTGACAATAATTATTTCAAAACGAGCCGAAAATTGTTATTATCTTCACTATCATAACACACACTTCACAACAGTTGCCGCAATGCCGCGAAATTGGTTTATGACGTAGGAACCGTACATTTTTTCGAGATAAAAAGTATCCCATGTACTTTTCTGGCACAGATCTCCATATCCAATTTTAGCTAAATCATTTCAGAAGTTTGAGCGTGAAGAGATAGCAGACAGGCAGACTTTCGCATTTATAATAAGTAGCACCATTTTACTTACCTTCTTATCGCAAGTTGGCAACACTGGTACCGTATTGTACAACCCTGATCTTTTAGTAAGTATTGAACACAGTGATTAATACTAGAGATGTCACGAATATTCGGCAACTATTCGGTATTCGGCCTATTCGGTCTTTTTTTTTGCTATTCGGTATTCGGCCGAATAATACGCACTATTCGGCCGAATACCGAATACCAAATCATGTAAAAAAACACGTATAATTACTTAAAATTAAGTATTTATTTCCAAAACACAACACTTTAGTAATTAAAATTGATTAGTGGTAATGTTGTGATGGATAAAAACAAGTTTTCAGCATTTTTTGGTAACAAACGATTACGTTTTTCATCGTAAATATTACCAGCCTCAGAAAATAACCTCTCAAACAGGAGAAGAAAGATAAACTTTGGCAAATTTCGAAAGGTTTGGGTATTGTTTTTCGTTTGCTGACCACCACTTGTAAGGATCGGCCTTCCGATCTAGGCAAACTATTTTCAAATAAAAATCCAACTCGTTTGCGACAGCATTCTTCCCCAGGTCCTCATCATCATTAGCATTTCGCATATTATCTGTAGCGACTTCATCAAAGCAGTTCCAGAAACTGTAGTGTATTTCAATAGTATCCTATCATTTTCATTCAAGTTTCTTTTCTTACGAAGTGGAGAAGAATCGTCATTGGTACTATTCTTAGAGCATTAAACCAGGCTGATTTAATGCTCTAAGGTACTACTAGTTTGTTTGCACCCCGCCCCGCGCCAACCACCACCACGGCCTTAAACCAGCTACCGCGCCCCCGAAAAGCGTGTATTTTGTGCCGAATATTCGGCGCTTCGGCCGACAGCGTTGCCGAATATTCGGTATTCGGTATTCGGCCAATTCACTATTCGTGGCATCTCTAATTAATACTGATGGATATCGCTGAGCCTCTGCGCAAATGAATGACGTTTATCTACGTTTCGTACAGATCTGTGTCTGTTGTGGGACTACTTTATACCGTATTAAGCTGTGTTTTTTTCCTGTAAACCGATTTTCAGACTAAATGCTTTTTCGTTTCAGTAAACTCTAAATAATATATACACACACACACACAAAACACAGTCAAAAATTGTGGGTATTTTTGTTATTGTACGCAAAAACTATAAAACAGATTTTGTTTTTTGCAAATTTAGGCTTTGAATTACAAAGTGTACTTTATATTATATCTAAAAAGTTATATTGTTTTCATCCAATACTGTATGTAATAACTAAAAATATTTTGGCTAAAATCAAGTACTTATGAATTTCAATCTCAGCAAAATCAGTTGAGTGGTTTGGACGTGAAAAGGTAACAAACAAATGTATTTTCACATTTTTAATATTAGTAGACAGTAGTATATAATACTGTATACAAGTAAGTAAGTACTATTTATTCAACCTATAGGTTGAAGTACATAATATTATGATTTATGAATAAGCCTCCACCAGCTTCTAACGAGGTCTAATTCATTTCCTTTGAACACAATAAATTACATGTTTTTCAAACTAAATTAGGTCTATTTAATGTTATTTATTTTATTTTATTTATAGAAACTAGAAAGCAAAATTATATACGATTTTTCATATTTCTAAGCCAATGTGATGGTCAGTTTAGGTCAGCTCAAGTACTATTCAGACTCTGGTAATACAAAGCATAAGTAAACAAATATGCAAAAGTTGATGACGCCCGCAACTCCGTTGCGCCAAAACTTGTTTATCGTGCGGAAACCGTACATTTTTCTGGGATAAAGAGTAGCCTATGTCCTTTCCCGGGACTCAAAGTACATCCATACAAAGTTTCAGCAAAATAGGTTCAGCGGTTTGTCCGTGAAAAGGTAACAGACAGACACCCTTTCTCATTTATAATATTAGTGTCTCTCTTGTAACTCAAGTATTAGTCATATTGCTATCTTTGTTAATAACTTTATCTTTGTTATCTTTGTCTAATTATCATTTATTTAGTATAATAATTTGTCACTCAATTTGTAATGATGTGTGCGCCTATAATTGGTACATACATCAGATCCTTACTTTGCTTCATTATTTTGTATGTGTATCAATGTATGTACTGTTGGTGAACCTTAATAAAGTAAATAAAAAAGTATGGATATAATCACATGACTAATCAATCTAGAATTTTCCTGGTCCTGTTTTAGTTTTTTAATCCCCTTAGAGATGGAATTTTTAAAAATGCTTTTTTTTTTAGTTTTATAATATTTAAATTAGGCATTTACTTTGATCCATCAGTGTGCTTTCCTGTTTATAATTATTATTATAACAAGTAATAAGTTAAAAAATTACCCGA
Source organism: Polyommatus icarus (assembly GCA_937595015.1). Taxonomy (NCBI): domain Eukaryota; kingdom Metazoa; phylum Arthropoda; class Insecta; order Lepidoptera; family Lycaenidae; genus Polyommatus; species Polyommatus icarus. Next base: position 5,135,041 of record OW569338.1, on the reverse strand, counting down.
ATACGTTAAAATACAAAATAATAACAGAGCAGAAAATAAAAAGTTTTTGACAGGGAGTCAATGTACGCATTTTTGCCGAGTACAGTATAGTTGTTAGAGCGCTGTGGAGGCATATATAGACCTAGACTCAAATAGTAGAAGATCATCATTACCCTTCTTTTTGGCTTCGCCGTAGTCGAGTCAAAAGATAATAGAGCAAGCTCTATAAATAGGCATAGAGAATTTTCGTTAGCCTATCAATTAGTTGGCTTGTTGTTGTTCACCCCACTCTGTAGATCGCCGACCCGGGGTCAAGTCTGTTATTTAACCCGTCTTCATGACGCCATTATGATCGAACAATTGTTCGATGTTGTTTTGAACAATTTAATTGTTCAAAACAACATCGAAATTCAAATAATAAATCAATTATAATTGTTTGTTTATGTGCTGTAAATATTGAGTTTATTTACCAGGCAACAAAATTTCTAATAAAATATTATTAAGAAGTGATTAGGATTCAGAGTGACACTTGACCTGACTGAAAATATTTCGTAAGATAGAGAACAGGCGCGGCGAAGAAGAGTAGAAAGTTCACTCAATTTAATCAAGTAAAATCATTCACAATCAATGCAATTTTTACATTTCTTCATTATTTTCTTAATGTGACGCTCTCTGAAATGTTTTGATGGTTGCCTGGAAGACATCGCTTTTAGCGATAAGGCCGCCAACATTGTACTTCTATGTAACTTATGTGTATGTATAACTGTATGTATATATTCGTGGTGTATAATAAAGATTATTATTATTATTATTATTATTTCTAAAGGCACTCCCGGAGTACACTGTACATCCCGTTAGGTTCGGGTTTAAAGAATACCCGTATAACAACCCGTTATTTTAACCAACTTCCAAAAAGGAGGAGGTGGTATGTTCGGCTCTGGATATATTTTTTATTTTTTCAAGAAATTCCATAACGAAAATAAATCTAACACCCCTCCCCCACTCCGACCGGCACAGCGGAGTGCATCGTCCGATTCAGTTCGGCAAACTTCGGCACGGTGTTTGTGTGCGTGCGACTAGATGTATACGAATTATAATTGCATAAGTTGATAAATGTTGAAAGAATGCTATGCTATAGCTATGACAGCTTTACCGCGGCAATCCCCGAGTGCCACACTTTTTTATTCTATGTTCGAAACTTAAATTTCAAAAAAAGAACGCTCCAAATCGGACTGTTTTTATGTGTATGTGCGACATGACCTCCGTGTGTGACCGTGTGTGACAATGGCGCGCTGCGGCGCTGCGGAAGTGACGTCATCGACGACGCGCGGGAAAATAATTTTCCGCTTGTTTTTTTTTACGTATTCATTATGAAGGCACTGGTTTTCAGTGTTTTTATGGTTCCGTACCCAAAGACTTCGTTGTCTGGCCGTCTGTCTGTTTGTCTGTCTGTCTGTCTGTCTGTCTGTCTGTCTGTATGTATGTCTGTCTGTATGTCTGTCTGTCTGTCTATCTGTCTGTCTGTCTCCAGGCTATATCTCAAGAACCGCTATAGCTAGACTTCTGGAATGTTTACAGATCGTGTAAGTATATCTGTTGCTGCTATAACAGCTACTGGCTGCTATAACTAAAAGTAAAATAAAGTTAATATTTATGGGACTCCCATACAAGGAACGTGATTTTTTGACCTTATTTGCTCGTCAATAATCTCTCGCTCGTAATCAATAATGATAACAGCTAGGCACTTGAAAATTTCACAAAATTCTTAATTATATTTATACTTTAAAATAATAACAAAATTAAAAAAAAGTAAATATTTTAGGAGGGCTTCCATACAAAAAACACTTTTTTTAGTCTACTTTCGCTCTATACCGGTACGGAACCATTCGTGCGCGAGTCCGACTCGCACTGGGCCGATTTTTTTCTATTTATTTATACTATTTTACTCATCACTGTTAATTGGAAACTGGAAAATAAAAAAGGCTTGAAAAGTAAATAATAGCGTGCAACAAAATACGATAACAATTTGGATAATATGCTATAATTGTACAACAAAAACCTTTTTTCTGTACTGGACATAGGAGAGTTTAGCGATTTAAGCGTGACAAAATAATAATAGATGCAGGCAACATAAATAAACCTTAATTTAATTAATAAAACGTAAACAATAATAAGACGATATAATAATAATGAAACTCTCTTTACCGTGGTACATGTACTTTTTAGGGCTCCGTACCCAAAGAACTTCGATGCTGTCCGTCTGTCTGTCTCCAAATCTTCTTAAATAAAATACCAGAAAACAACCAAGCAATAAAGGTATTATATTTACAAATCTGTATTTGCGAAACATCTTCCATAAATAAAGTACAATCCCAAACTCAACCAGTATATCGCGACCCGGTAGCCGTACTACGTCTGCGCTACGCGGGGTCAACTTATACTGGTTTCCTCTAAGAGTTGGCTTCAGCTTTTGCTAATAAATTTTTGGATGTTATTCTTTGAGATAATTTATTTTTATTGCACTTTATGAACCAGAAGACGCTTATTTATAAAGTTATTGTTTATTTCCCTTAATTTTCCCTTTGTTATGTACTAATAAAATTAATGTTTAATATCCTAATTAGAACGGACAACCGACATTTTATATTTAACAATAAAATAATCATGAAGTAATAAGATGTATACTTATACGGAATAAAATATGTTTGATTTTTTAACTTTTTACAATATCATTTTAACTTATCTTTTTCTGCCATGTTTTAGAGAATTTTGCTATGTAATAATTAGGGATTGCAAAAAACGGATTTTTAAAAAAATCCGGATTTTCGGATTTTTTCATCCTCAAATCCGGATTATCCGGATAATCCGGATTTTTTGTAAATTTTTAAATATTTTTGGTAAACAGCTCTGAATGTGAGATATTTTCTTATTATTTCTTTATTTAACATTCATTATAAAAGTGCAAAATAAAACGTCTTAAAAATTAACATTTTTCTTAACTTAGCGATGTGAAAATCGCAAAGTCAAGGAAAAAAGGAAAAGATGAAAATAACAGTATCTGGTACTTTAAATGTTATTAACAACTTAAAAATACCTTGATTTTTTTACTATTTAAATTTTAGTTAACATGAAAATCCTAAGCAATCTTCCCTTTTCGGAGACTTCGTCATTTATAATAAATTTTTGCACCTGCAGCCGTCAGCCGCACATCATCAGATTATGCTCCAAGATCTGCAAGCCCTAAGGCTCTAAAGTCTAGTGGAACTTAAGTAACTAAGTGGAAAAAATAGGTCAAAGGCACAAACATTGATCAACAGTACGAGTCGTAGGATTGATCCTACGTCGAAGTAGAGGAGCAAGAAATTCACTATGACAACGAGTACCTGCACTTGGGCCAATTAGTTTCTTATGACTACAGAAAACAGAAAAACTGGTCCACGAAGAATAGTAACTTACCAATCTCACTGAAGTGCAGACTCGTTGATATGTGTATTTCGCTCGTCATAACCAACGATGCGCAAACACGATCATTGACTGATTTACGATTTATAAAATATTTTTTTTTATTTGAGATTAATGATTTATAAAAGTTCCAACTCAGGGTTCGCCAAAGAGCAATAGAGTTCAAATCTCAACAAAACAAAAAAAACGTAATGTGCTCCCATACAAGAATCAGAGACGTAGGAATTAAGACGGCCAAGCTAAAGTTGCAATGGGCTGGTCACGTTGTCCGCATACATCTAGGCTGGTTATCGACCGAGTGGTTATCCTACTATTATTAAAGGCCTAAGGAAAGATAGCGCTATTCTCTGAAAGTGATTTTTTCCTCCGAAGGCAGATCACTGTAATCCTGACGTTACGACGATCCTTGAGGATCTGTTGTGACTCCTTCGTATTAGAGTACCGTATATAAACTACTATAAACTCGCCACTGGAGGCATATCAGCTGGGCTGGCAAACGGTGACGCTGGGGCAAGATAAGTGAAAGATTTGGGTGGCGCCTTTGCCCAGCAGTTGCATAGTATATTTATATTTTGCACAGAATAATGACTTAATTATAAACTTACTTTATTCCTTCATTTAATTAGACAGAATCACAGATCGGCAATCGGCATTGGCTTCGTAAACAATTATAATTTATAATCATAACCTCAATGTAAACAAAAGCAACATATTTTAGAAAAAACATTGTATTCAATATTTTTTGTTAATATTTTTATTAATTGTATTTTTATTATTAATATAATATTTTATTAATTGTATTCAAAGTTCTAAAATAATTGTAAATTTATCATAGTTGCATTTATATTATCATGTAGAAAACATAATAAATATAGTAAAATAAGAGCTAGGTTATAAGAAATTATGTTGTTGTTTCTTATAAATAAAAATTAAAATGAAGAAATGTAAAGAAATGTAATTATAACCACCAAATAACTACACAATGGAATGTTAGATATACGGAATTCTGAATTTGGTACGTGTAGACCACGTAAAGTTGTGATAGCGCCTTTAAACAAATGTGAATTTGTATGTCAGATATTACACAATACATTTAAATTAATTTTATATTACGTAAAAGCTTCTTTTTCATAATTTTTATCTACTATTCGAAAAAACCGAAAATCCGGATTTTGAGAAAAAAAATCCGGATTTTTCATGGGCCCAAAAAATCCGGATTATCCGGATTTTTCGAATTTCGAAGTATCCGGATTGCAATCCCTAGTAATAATAATATGTTCTATTGATTTATTTCTGTGGTTCTAAGTTTTAAAACCTTTCATTTGGTATATCTCACACGCTACAATGGTGGGAAGGTTGTGCTCTTCCTTTTTTTAATAAAATTGTATATTTTTGTTACTTAGCAATCAGAATAAAAAGACAAAAGACGGAGTTTCAAACAATAACCATTATGCCACAAACCTACATGTTTTGTGAAGAAAACAAAGGAGAAGAGTTCAAAAACATCTTACGTAATACGGTCTTTGTTGTGATGAGAGCAGCCAAGAAGCGCAACGCCTGGGGCTGAGGGCTTGCACACTGGACTGCGGATCCGCAACGCAGGAAATTGAGTTAGCTGCGATTTTTTATTGTGACAGTATCAATTTAAATGCAGCTAACTAAAAGCCGAGCTTTGTGAGGGTTCGCGTCGTTTTTCTGCGTGGTGATAATCTACGCAGTTTTTTTTAAATACCTATATTTTAATAGTAACCATACCTTGACTTACCGATGATTTAAACACATCTACATATAAATAAAATTACCATGTTAAAGCTCAAATCAATAGACGTGAATCGTGATATTTTTTACCATAAAGTGAACCATAAAAGCGCGTAAGTTGTGGCTGTAGGATATACTAGGCCTCGCTTCGCTCGCCCTGATAATACATACCCACAACCGTCTTCAGTTAGCTGTACTAAATTTATTACTTACTAGCGACCCGCCCCAACGTCGCACGGGTATAAAATATATTATAGCCACTAAAAAATATATGCCCATAGCCTTCCTAAATAAATGGGCTATCTAATACTGAAAGAATTTTTCAAATCGGACCAGTAGTTCCTGAGATAAGCGCATTCAAGTTAGCCCTTTCAAATAATTTCCCCCGTTTTTTCCTCTATTTCTTAGCTCCTATTAGTCTTAGCGTAATAAAATATAGCCCATAACCTTTCTCGATAAATGGGCTATCTAACACTGAAAGAATCATCAAAATCCGTTGCGTAGTTTTAAAGATTAAAGGGAACAAAGGGACGTGAGGGAATAAAGCGACTTTGTTTTATAATATGTATAGACTAGATGACAGCCGCAACACCGTTGCGCCAAAATTAGTTTATCGCGCAGAGGAACCGTGCATTTTTTCGGAATAAAACTAAAAAGTATTCAATGTCCTTTCCCGGGACTCAAAGTATCTCCATACAAAATGATTCGTAGATACATGGCGGACCTACGTAATTTGACCAGACTCAGTCGATAGATGTCTAATATTGGCCTCAACAAAACCCGACAAAATTACATAGGTTCGTCATCTGCCTACAAAAAAAATCTCTGATAATACATGTTCCAATACATAATATACAAAAAAACATCATTTTCTCAATAGCAATCATGAGTTATATAGAGAAAATGTTGCTATTTTTATATTATAATATTTTCCATATTTTCACGAAGGTCACTCGTCTTTGATATCTGACAAGCGTCCCCTGGGTCATCAGTCAACCCCCATTACACCTACAATAGCCTTGTGACCGCGTTCGAAATTGGTTTCCTTATACCTTACTTATTACTACATACTTACCTTACATTATAATAACTTAACACTACAATAATTATTATAAATGTATTGTAAATACAAATCTATACATCTATATCTATAATATGTTTTATATAAATTTAAATAGATTTTAATTTTATTATTTTCGTTAAAACTCGGGAACGACTGAACTGATTTAGATAACATTAGTCTTGAAATGTTCGTGGAAGTCCAGGCAAGGTTTATATTAGGAGGAAAGTGATAAGAAGTTCACCGGGTTATCTAGTTATAGCTCCTAAAGTTATATTTTGAAAATAAAAAAACATTATACAACAAAATAAGTTGTGAAATAACGTGCCATCGAGGAAATCATGTCAATTCAATATTAATCTTACAGGCCCCATAAGAACACCGGTGATCGCGACAGCAATAGAATACAATAGCATTTCCAAGGATTAATTGTGATCTGTTGGCTGGGTTTGACGTAAAGCGACCAAACTACGTAGGTCCCCATTTGCCTAGGAAGGTCTCTGATATGATGAACTTCTCTGATAGTACATAATATCTCATTTTTATTGCAAAGCAAGAGAGACGAAAGCTATTTGAGTTTTATCCACAAAATATAAGAGAAGGTAAAAAAGATTTGATAAAAGTACAACGGAGGTTCACAAAATAATCAGCTAAAAGCCTCTACAGTCTACACGTATTTAACGTTGAAACACCGAATTAGGTAGTTAGTGGAGTTTTTGTGTTAATAAATATAACAACTTCGTTATAATAACAATTTATTATTAATCATAAAGTAATTCATTGCAATTATAATTATTGGTCTAGGTACTTACTTCATGTTTTGTTGTGAAAAAGTTGACGTAAGCTCTTAGCTCAAGAAGTAAAAACATGATGTATTAACTAATCTATTGACAGTATATAAAGTATAAACTATCTATGGTGTTACGATAGAACAAACATTCATACATTATTCATACCAAATACATACATGTTGTCAATATAAATAAGAATATTTCTTTTAGCTCCCCCAATCACCCTACTCTGGTAAAAAGTAAAAAATTTGTTATTAGTTCGCTCAGTGTTCTTTCTATCCGTCAAAATAACACGTTTTTACTCTAGAATTCTAGAATTTTCATTCAATTCTTTATCTAGAAATTCTTGGAACAACATTACAAACGCTCTACTTTGTGGTTAAATCGATTTGTTTCAATTTATTCTGTGCTAGTTTACTTTAGTATGTACTAACTACTGTGTTGTGTAGACATTTTTATAAGGAAACTAAAATGACTTTAAGGTGGTATAAACTAACAAAACACGCGTTTGCAGTCTTCTATATTTATGTAGTCAAGTTTTCAAACGTGCAAGACACGGACAAGCAGATACAAAGTTTGCTGGGGAAATTCTTATTAGTAAGTGGGTATACATTTTTGGTAGGGCCTAGGAATAAGACCTTGTTGCTAGGTAAATAAACAACATTTAACTATACTTTCTTTGTTGCAGGTTGCGATGGGAGCTGTAAATAAGGTCTATTAAACAAAGCAATATTTTACCCCGTAAGTGACGTTTCTTCCAAGATGGCGCCCGCTGTCAAACTGGACAGTCATGGCGAAAAGTGCTAGTAAATATTTATCGTAAAATAAAACAATAATGAGAAGATGCCGCAGCGATCGTCGAGCCTGATGCGGCCGTTCGTGGTGCTCGCACTGCCCGGGATGTATCTGCTGTACAAGTACAACCAGTATCGACAACAACAAATGGAAACCGCGCGGCGCCGCGTCACCGAGCGCGAGCTTATGCACCTTAACACCAAAATCGTGAGTTTTTATTTTATTTTATTTTACGGTTAAGGACAAGACTGTGCCCAGAAAGGACATGTGAGTCCTTTTGAGCAGTCTTAAATTTACATTTTTAAGGAACATTACATTTTCAGCCTAAAAGAGCAACTTAACAATTACAAAAGTTTGAGGATAATAAATTTTGAGGAGAATATAAACAATAATATGATAACATAGATTGTAAATTCTAATCAGTAAATAACAATAACATTAACAGGATCTTATTCTCTAGCGTGCTGAATGTCTTATAAAAAACACAAGATTTTTTCTAGGTATCCCAGTAAAAAAAACTAGCACAAGACAAAAACATGTAACTAGGAGACACGGTCTGTGCTTAAGGCGTTAGATTGATCGCCTGTCAGCCTCTTGAGTTGGGTCGTATTACATTTTTTCGCTACATTTATGTTATAAAATACTAAAAAGTATAGCACGGAAAATTAAAAATCTCGGCTAATTAGTAGTATAAACTATAAAAGTAGATAAAACTTATTAATAAAAGAAATGTTTAAAGTCTAATGAACAGTTTCTAAGGATCTTTGACAGTTTTAAATATTTTCAATAGCTGTTGATTGGTCAATTACTGATGTCATTAGCCAATAAAAAGTGGTAGTGAATAGATAAACTCCTAAAAAAACCAGAAACATGTGATAAGTGTGTTATGTTTTTCTTTACCAAAAATATTCGCTGTATAAGATGCCAAAAAAATTGCCGCAAGCTTTATCAAGATTCAAGGCAGTTAAGATATTATATGACTTATCGAATATAAGAATCGCACTTTTGGCAGCCATAGGATATTGGATATAAATATTGCAGATAAAGTATAAGAGTATTTTTGAGTGAACTTGCTAAGTAAAGATTTCCCAACGGAGTTCTCTATTATAATTTACTAAAAGATGTGTGCAGGTGCCTGTAGTTTGTGCATCTTTGATAGTATACACGACCAGCTTAAAAAATAATATATAAAAGTAAGCACTTTTATAAATAATCGGCCAAAAAAAATGTGTTTTTTGTATGGGAGCCCCCCTTAATTTTTTATTTTATTTAAATATTATTATTAAATATTAAAGTACAATTATATTTAAGGCCTTCGTAAAAGTTTCAAGTGTCTACCTCTTATCATTATTGATAACGAGCAAAAAAGGCCAAAAAAAACACGTTTGTTGTATCATGTATGGGAGCCCCCCTTAAATATTAATTTTATTTTTATTTTAATATTTGTTGTTATAGCGGCACCGGAAATACACAATCTGTGAAAATTTCAGATCTCTAGCTGTAGCGGTTCTTGAGATACAGCCTAGAGACAAACAGACGGACAGACAGACATCGAAGTCTCATGAATAGGGTCCCGTTTTTACCCTTTGGGTACGGAACCCTAAAAAGTTATATTTGTATAGAACATTTTGTTTTTAACAAAAGAAACATTGTGTATATTTAAACTAAACCTCTTTTAATGTCTTTGTGTGCAGTGTATTATAAGGAGTGTTAAGCTTAATTCTTCTATATACTTTTTAAAAATTTTCGATACGCGTAAAAAGAGAATAGTTTCTTATCTTTGTTTCCGGTGCTCTGGTGCATTGATTCTCTGGAGTAAAGTATTATAAGCATTTCTAGTATAAGCAACAAATGCTGATAAAACACGAGTGCATCATCAACGTACAACGTTATATTTTTAGGTTCGTAGTATTCGAAAGTGTTCTAATTTATGGAGCATGCATAATAGAAGATAGCGTGTTCGCGACCTACATTCGTCGAGTTGAATTATAAACTTGTTTTGATTTCGTTTGTGAATATTAAATTATTGTAGCAATTATTTTGATGAATCTTTGAACGTAAATCGTAATTAATTAAAAAAATATATAATATGTACTCATCCGCCTTTTACATTTTCTGTTTTTTGGATTTTGTATCCTTAATGCTAAGGTACAATGAGGGTTCAAAATCTAAGTTTCGAAAAATTTAAAAAGGAAGGTTTGGATTGAAAGTTGAAAAAAGTATTCGTTTGATACTATAAACTAGATATTGTATTGTTTCGCTGAGCCAAATTTCTTGTAAAGCCCTGAAGCTGTACATTTTCCCAAAACTCGTGACTTCTCAGGACACAAAAATAATATGTTCATATCGAATTTCGAAGATTTGGTTATCAGGAAGTAACAAACAGAAACTCACACATTCGTATTTATAATATTTTTATATGTATGTCCAAGTGGCAATTTTTTGGCACAACACCTGGTTAGTTGTGCCATTTTCAGCAAAAAATTGGTAAAAAATTCAGCGGGACTGCACCTCTACTTGGCAGAAACCCAGAAACGAGAGACCTAGGTCCAGCTCTAGATTCAAATGGGTCGATAACGCTTACGACAAACCGGGGTACTTCGACAACTTGGATGCGATGATTTATAGGCAGCGAAACTATTAATTAATTGTTCGGAATCATACGTCCTACAACTTTTCGTCATCGTTCCAGGGGAAAAATATACCATCCTCATCACCATCGCAGTGCGTTTTTCGCGTAACTTACAGCCACGTAGACGGCACTGTGAAACTCTAAAATTAACTGTCGCCAATAAAACAAATTAATTAAAAAAAAACAATAATAATATAATTATAGTACCCAGATTTACTACGTAATTTCTACCTTATTACTAACAAAGCGAGAAGTTTAGTAAGATATACCTGAAGCATATTATTTGCAACTACTCTACAATTTCTGCAAAACTTGTACTTACGACTAAAAGCTGTAAGTTTTCAACTTAAAACAATTTATTTCTGAGTGAGTTAATTAGCGAAAGCAACTTACTTTCGTGGCGATGTATGTTAATGGTTTTCTCTGGAAAACCTTCAAAAAGAGATACCCTGTACACCATACAATTTTTATAAAGAGAATAGAGATAGACATAAGACAATGCTTTAAACTTCATGTTACGTAAAATGTCGAAATTAAAATATTGTTGAAACATGTTTTGTGAAATTGTGCCAGACTGTACCGTATACTACGTATGGTCAAAAACAACCATGGGTCGAGTCACAAAATTCATGCTAATGACATTTAATATTATGTTATAATATGCTTCGCTCCGTGGTATGCAATTTACTACAAGCTACTACATTCTAGGTCAGTAAATGTTACTTTGGCAATTGCAATCGGAAACCAACATACAAGTTCCGAGTTGAGACCACTTTATATATTTTAATTAGTACAGGCACGTGCAAAAATGTTCTGGTATAATTTTGCGGAAAAACTTCAATTAATTAATTTAAGTAGTGTACGGACCGTCGCGTCGCCTGCTGAAAAATTAATATAACGTAACGTACGTATTAATGTTAATATAACAGCAGTAACTATACTGTACTTGGCGAAACATGGCGGTAGTGGTCATTGACTCCCTGTCAAGAACTTGTCATTTTCTATATAAGCCGCGATTGACAATGAAGTAGATGTTGTCAATCGCGGCTTTGTATAGAAAATGACAAGTTTTTGACTGCTGGGAGTCAATGACCGCTACCGCCATGTTATGCCGAGTACAGTATAGTTTATCGCGGTAAGCGTACATCTAAACGCAGAAGACAACTCCATGTTCTTTCCCGGTATCTAAAAAGGAATCACCTCGTTTTTAAGTTTTAACTTCTCTCTTTGTAAACCAAGTTTAAAAAAACTCACCCGAATTACTGTTTTGGAAAAAGGTGGAAGTAAGTTGACTGAGGTCACTCCAATTGAAACTTTCGAACACGGAATATGTTTAGCCGGCCTAAGATGCGCAAACGAGAAAATCTCGAGATATCTCACTCTCGGGTGAATTTCAACATGTCCATATTTTTTTTCATTTCGGTGAACTTTTTTGTTTCCATGTTTTTTTTGAGTTTTTACCGAAGTTTCCTCTCAATTTTAATGTTTTATGACTACGAAACTAATGACATAAAAATTCAATAATAAACAAACGTAGCACACACGTTTATATTTTAGCTGTCACCGAGATGAAAAAGTCAGTCACCGAGATGAAAACAAAATTCACCGAAATGTAACTTCACCGAAATAGTATACACCGTGATTGTAAAACAAGCGAAATAATGTATTTTATGGAAAAATTTTGACACTTTGGGTTACACTTTTGCAATTATCTCTTTTGCCTCCGTGACGTACCGATGATAAGAAACGTGTCCATTATCAAGGCAAATGTTTTTATTTGAATTTCTACAGCTCAATACGGCCATTTTAGGAATTCAGGCATTTTTAAAATTCCGATTTACGTCCGATTCCGATAGCAGACTAAAGAACAGACTTTCGAAAGACGAGCATTGTTCGTCGTTTGGGAACGCGATATTTCACGCGAAGTACATACACATGCGGTATCTATCTTAATCTATGTCTGTGACTATCTATTATAACCAAAACTACTTTTTGAGAGGATTCATTAAATTCTAATATTAAATAATCATATTATTATATTATCTCGTACTGTTTTTGCTAATTCAGTCATCAACAAAAGTCAATATTTTAGGTAATCCTAATAAACTACATGAGGTCAAAATATCAGTCTCTGAGTTTCTTATTCATAAAATGAAAGGTAAATATTGCGTCCTTATAAATATTTAAAGTTAAAAAAATTAAAAATATTGACGTTAGACGAATGTTAGGTGTTTTTCGTTAAGGAATTTCTTGATAAACGCGAACAAAGCTATGCAATAGCTCAAAAAAATGAAACATTAAGAAGCACCATATTTCTTTTTTATTTATTAACATTTTTTTACGATTTCGCCGATTATTATTCATTCTGTATAAAACAACTTTAAAAATCACCGAGATGAAAATGCATTCACCGATATGAAAACTATTGTCACCGAAGATCACCGAAAATCACCGAGTCACCACTGCCGTGATTTTTTTCATATCGATGATTTTTTTTTCATTTCGGTGACCAAATAGGTCACCGAATTCACCGAAACAGAATCACCGATATGAAATTTTGCGACAAATCGTTGAACATTTTGACACCTATAATAATTATACCGATATCTATACTACATACTGATACATTTTATTAAATGTGTTTGTAAGAATATAAATTAATACTTCTAGCTGGTTCAATTAACATGATAAATTGAATCACGGAAATGTAGAGAAAAGTGTCGGGTGTCACCGAGACGATATACTTACGTTTTTAGCTGGAACATGCAGCGACGCTGCAAACCACCTCTAGCTCCGAAGGCACAAGCATGACTGGCGCTTGAGTTCGAGAAGCGGCATTACGTTCAAAAGTACTTCTGGTCTCGACAATTCATGTTTCTTTTTTATTCACCGAATCAAGACCAAATGTTGGGACAGTTTTATTTCTCCTATTTTGAAAGTATAACGATTGAGATTATGAAATTTGTATTGATTATACCTCCATTCTTTAGGAATTTATTTTTTCCTCGGCTGATGAACTTAGGACTAAAAAGGTCACCGAGGGGCCTAATTTCCACCTTTAGAATTTTTTATTTTTATGTTCTAGTTATCAAATTAAAACGTGTCTGTTACCTTTTTTTTTTTTTTTTTTTATACTTTTATTTATCAATAATGATTACAAAAACAATGTTAAACGGCGCAATATAAGCTTATACAAGTTTTACCATGCGCCGTCCAGTCGTTGTTCCACATATCCAAAAATAAATAAAAATTATTACAAGTACATTGATCATCTATTAACGTGTGTAGTGTAGATGTAGTGTGTAAGGCGTTGTGATCATACGGGCGCGCGGGCGCACTCCGGGCCGTGCGTGAGGCGACTGACGGTGACGCGCACGGCACGACCCACAGCTGCTCCCGCGCCGTTCAATACATTTACAACCGGTTAGCAGTTAGTAGTTGGACACTGATTATACAGGATGTTAACGGGAAATTATTAATTACTCACAGTGAGGTGTTAAGTTGTTTAATATATAAGTTTTTAATTTTGATTTAATATTCTTTGGGGTTAAACTACTTTTTAAATCTGTATTTAGGTTATTGATTAGCTTAGGTATTACATACTCGAGACAGTTTTTACCGTATGAATTTGTAAACTGTGGGACTTCTAATTTTGCTAAGTTGGCGCTGCGAGTATTGTAATTATTATGTTTTAGAACTTGAATATTACTGTTGAAGAATTGTTCGACTAGTAGACGGTATTTTATTTTGTCGTGTATAGGAATAATATTACAATGATTAAACAGACCATCATAGTTATTATGAAATTTTGATAGAATTTTGGATGGAACAATTTTTTTTAATATTCTTAGTTGTAGTTGATAAATAGTATTAAAATGAGAACGTGAAGTTAAGCCGTAGGAGCTTAGGCCATAATCAATAATTGATTCTCCTAGTGCGTTATAAAGAGTTAGTAAGTTTTTGTAAGAGATTTTCCATTTAATTATGGAAAATTTGGCTAGGATTGCTCTTAGCTTCATACAAACGCTATCAATATGGTCAGTCCACTTTAAACGATCATCAATGATTAGGCCCAGGTATTTAAAGGTTCTCACGACTTCAATTTCAGGACAGGTACATGAGCGTCCCTTTACAGGTGTAGAGTGTAAGCATGTATGTTCATGTTTTTTTAGTTTTTTTGGGGTTTAAAACAAGACCTGAGTCGTGTGACCATTTGACCAAGCTATCAAAGTCCCTCTGAAGTTTTTTAAGAGCAACATTAACATCCTTATCAGCAGCAATCATACATGTATCATCTGCGAATTGGAATATTACACAAAATAGTATGACAAGGATGACATTATTAACATATCCCAAATAGTGAAGTGGGCCCAATACGGACCCCTGAGCAGTGCCCTCTGTTACTAGGATTTCATCACTCAAGCTACCGTCTACCTTCACGCGGTAAGATCGATCTTTGAGATAATCCTCCTAATCCGATAATAACCTCATATGGATAATCACACAAACAATACGATGAAATTTTATTTAACCCCAAAAAGCCATTTCACACCCCCAATTTCACAGTAGCCAGGAAAAAAAGCGGTTGGGAAATTCACCGATCTTGTGTAGTTATATTGTCGATAACGACATAATGTCAAAATCATTTTATGTCGATAGATTTTGACGACAGATCTACATTCTACACGAGAAAAAAAGTATGTCATGTTAGGGTCAATAGACATGAAGAGAAAAGCCATCAAACATCGAGAAAACGTGTAGACAAAATTTTCTCGTTGGCGTATCCTAGAGGGGCAGGTATACACGTACACTTTGCAGACTTTGCAAATATACACTTTGCACTAAGCTTTACAATATATTATATCAAGAGTATTCTTACGAAAAGCGTCTCAATCGAACCGTCCCGTGAAATCGAGAAGAGCGAGGGAAAACTTACTGTCATTTATAAGTTATGACAGGCCGTCTTCTTCTCCTTCTTTCTGTGTCGTGCAAAGCACGCCAGTCGCCACACTGTATAATGAGATGAGCATGAGTTCACTGTTCTACATACTTTGTTATCGAAAACAAATAATTTGGCAAATGTATAGGCTGCTGTCGAGCTGTCAAAAAGTTTTTGACAGCTTCCATACATGTTTTGAACTCTTATTTAAATCTCTGTATCACAGTAGACATAACTACTCTGTATCATGTATACTAACACAGAAATTAAACTTTTGTAATTAAAATCCAGAATCGTTATTTGATATAGGAATCAATCAAATATCAATGTTTCTCGTATTGTGGCGAACTCAACTTTGTCAGTGGACCGCGTGAAGTTGAACCATTTTGAAATTCAAGCCCACCGGCGAAATAGAGCAAAGTCGTGGTGAGAGCCGTATAATAAAAGGTTGAGTACCACTGATCTACAGTCTACCTTTGCGTAGGTTAGCCCTGAATGAGCTAATAAAATCAGCTACACCCATTTCGTTGATATTTGTACACACGCGACGCTGTCATAGCCACGTTCATAATAAACTTTATACTCCCGATCATTTATCTTCAATTTTATTGTTACCTACTATATACTAATAATTTAAGTAGATCTATCAGATCATTAGGTGTGAGGTTTCTTTCGACTTCTCTCACCCTTATTGACCGACTTCCAAAAAGGAGGAGGTAATACATTCGGCTGTATGTATTTTTTATACATCATCATCCAAAATATGCCGCAGGGTATATATAAGCTAGAGAGATTTCGTTTAATAAAGAGTCAGCCTTCTATATTCAGCATATTATACCTATCCAGTATCCGAAAGTATCAATATGCCTTCCTATTTTAGTGAGATTCGACCTTCTCTAATAAAAAAAATATTTTACTTTGTTTGTCAGGCTTCTTTACTAGCGTATCGGACGAATGAAAAAAAAAGTATTACCACAGAGTTAACGTACATAAGCATTACTCAATCATTATTATTTGTCTGTATACAATGCTACAAAATTCCTGAGTACGTTTATGCACTTTTACTAAAGTAAGAATACAATAACCGGTGAATGGTGATTCATATTTTGCCATTTTGCTTTTTCCCAGAAACTGTTTTTCAATGAGTCATAAAAGTCATACCATATGTTCGGTACAATCGATATTTTTACGTAACGCCGTGGCGCGCGGTCTCGCCGCCACGGTTTGATATTAGAATTTCAAATTACTGATGTTTATTCAAACCTAGAACACGGTTGCTAGACGGCACGAACTATTTTTATACGTTTTGCAAGTCGGTAAAACATAAAGATATTATAGCACCTGGGATCACTTCGTTTAGCCCAACTGATGTAGCATTGTACTCGTAATTCGTATAATGACAACTTCACTGGTATTTAACAAAAATGGTGTAAACCATCAGTATATTATAAGTCTATGGTGTAAACCGAAACTACGTATTTTTTAAACGACTTCCAAAAAGGAGTAGGTTATAATATTATGTTCGGCAGTGGATACATTTTTTGTATGTTCAACGATTACTTGGCCGTTACCAGTCCCACCAGTCCCAAAAATTGAAAATATTTTGTCATAGAATTCACGATTCTGAGCTGGTACCGACTTCAAAAGAAGATTGTAATAATTAATTGTATAAAGATATAATTGAGGTTTAGGGAAATTCTGAAAAAGGCAGTAACTATAGAGTAAGAATTATTTAATATTTTTAGTTTATTTTAGAATGAGTAATGTTATTGTTTTCACTTGGAAGTCGGTTTTAATTTTTTGTTAAAAATAATTAATCAATCATGTATGCAATCGTGGTCATTTTCTGAGGTTTAAAATTTAAACATTCTTTGTCGTCAAGTGCAAATGCAAGCTTTTAAGACTTGATTAAGGCTCAGTTTTCTTGATATTGTAATTTGGGACTTATATAACTTTAGGTAAAATTTTAACCTCTTTGGGAACACAATCCTTTGTGAGTCAATATGACATTACATCAAGACAGGAACACAACAAGTGCGAATTTAAAGTTTTAAGCTGCAAGAGCCAGTATTTCAAATCTATAATTTTTTTTAAACGAACTTTGGCCCACCTCACATTCCCACCACTGTATCTCCTGTATCGCCAGGATCGACAGCGGTATCCAACCACGAAAACCCTTTGATATGATCTCAGGGAGCCCGAGGGACATGCTAAAGCTGTCTTGGGACCCGCAACGAATTTAATCAGAAGAAGATGTAGGAGGAGTAGGAAATATACAATTTCAAATCTATCAGTAAATCTTTTTGGCTTTGCTCTATCATTATGTGGTAAAACTATTTCTTGCGGTTTCCTCGTACTCGTTAAAAAAATGATTGCTTACCAAACAGAGTACACCGGAGACCCACTTCGACATAATTGGCGCTCCAGGCAGCTCACCCGTAAACACGCTGTAAAGGCTAACCTAAAAATAGAACAAAGGTTTCGGCCTGAACTGAATTGTTAGCAAGCCGCGGCTCGTGATATTCAACGTAATGAAAGGTTAAAATTGTGCATAACTCTACAAAAATGTAGACGTGTGGCGAAGAATTCAGACAGCTCGGCCATCTTACGAGTGGTGCTGTTTTAAAGAATATCTGAAAATATCTTACTGGTGTGTACCTACTCAATTATACAATACAATAAAACATATTTTATCATGTGCCTTCACTCTTATCGTGGCCATAGAAAGAGTTAAAAATCACCGCCGCATTGATGTGTAGGCGAGGTACCGTAAATTTTTTAGGACTTTATATTTTATCGGCAGCGATGTGATGCCGAATTACAGCTTTGTAGGCCTTATAGTCTCTGAGCAAAACCGCGGACAGGCAGACGGACGGACAGATAGACAGACGGACAGACAGACCGAAACTATAAGGGTTCCTTGTTGACTACGGGACCCTAAAAAGAGCTTCTACGGTAGAATAGGCAGAGTAACTGATTGTCAGTTTCTCCTTTATCTGTGCCTACTTCTTGTATTCTTTCTTTTTGCTGGGGCCATACCCAAGTTTGTTAAAATCGAACCTGCATTATTTTGTATCAGAATCAAAGGTCTTCCCTGGATTGCGTATCAAAGGTCTCCTAAATTGACTCCCCTAGGCTAGAGATCCCCAAAGTGCAGGTTCGGCCTCATATTGAATATTGTTCTCATCTCTGGGCAGGGGCGCCAAAATACCAACTGCTCCCTTTGGATCGTATCCAACGAAGGGCCGCTCGAATTGTTGACTGCCATAGTGTTTCAAAAAGCTTGGACCACTTGGGATTACGCCGAGATGTAGCTTCACTCTGCATCCTCTATCGGTTGTATCACTGTCACCAGTAGTATTTCCGGACCTATACGACCTGCAAACCTTCAAGAAAAGAGCGTATTCCCTCTTCCTCTTCTGATGTTGCGAGTGTCCATGGGCGACGGTAGTTGCTTACCATCAGGTGACCCGTTTGCTCGTTTGCCCCCTTATTTATGTAATAATAAAAAAAAAGTGTGTGCCCACTGCACACTGACGTGCCGTGGTAAGCAGTTGGCGTGTCTCGGAAAAGGTCATCGCACTTAGTTCTAGTGCCATTAAATGCCAAAAAAGGGACATCTTTGGACGATAGGGGTGGGAGTTCAGAATTAATTGGTAGTGTACGTCCAAATATTTTTTATTCTTAGATGTATCATCTAATACTATTGGATCCGACCGTAAAATCCTGCATGAATCGTTTTTTTTTATTTGCAGGATTTTACGGTCAGATCTTAGGATATAAGAAATTAATTCATAGGCAGTTGACTGATCTGCGTTATTTTTAACCCCCGACAAAAAAGAGGGGTGTTATAAGTTTGACCTCTCTGTCTGTCTGTATGTGTGTCTGTCTGTGGCATAATAGCATCCAAACGGGTGGACCGATTTTGATCTAGTTTTTTTTGTTTGACATGATCGAGAGTGTTCTTAGCTATAGTTCATCATCATCAGCCTTGAAGAATTCGTGAAGGGCCGATTAGCAACTTGCAGTCGTTTGGTGGGTTTTATATTTTGCATTCTAGTTTGTGACATTTATGAATAAGTATAATAATATACACATTAATGGAAAGTTGACCTGGTGCTGCAGCATCGCCTGGTAATCAATAGGATACTCAACTCCTACACCAACTTAGCGCAGAGGTTTCGTGTTGTGGCTCACTTTAATTGCAATAGGTAACTAGTAAGACGTAGATAAACAGTAATTATTTGCATGCTGCTGCTACAGAATCACCTGGATTCTATAGGAGCCGATCTCCATATGAGCTCAAAGCGGACGATTCATGTTTGGACTCATATTGACTGCCTGATCCAAGAGGACATTCATAGAGTATGGTATTCATTGGGATATGATCCTGTTGATAGGAATTATTCTGCACTATAACCAACATAAATTTAAAAAGCATGAAATAAAATTAAATTAAGAAATTTAAAAAACCCCCGCCAAACAACTTTAAAAAGCAATTAAATAATTACCTATATTTACTGATTTTAAGTTTAAATAATTCCTGAGTGTTAAGTCATATTTTAGTCCATAATTGTTGTCAAGGTGTGTCGGGGGACGTAGATGTTTGATTTTACATAACATTATAATTTAAGGGTCAGTTCACAGCGAACTGAATCAATCAGTGACTTGGCGATACAAAAATATAGAGAAGTCGCTGTTGGCGGTCCCCCGACACACCGTGACAACAATTATGGACTAAAATATGACTTAACACTCAGGAATTATTTAAACTTAAAATCAGTAAATATAGGTAATTATTTCATTGCTTTTTAAAGTTGTTTGGCGGGGGATTTTTAAATTTCTTAATTTGGTTGGATTATGTCAATTCAATATAAGTCGCGATCTGTCTGCAGGGTTTGACATAACTCAACCAAACTACGTAATAACTCACACATCGGTTTCAGTGACGGTGGCCGGTTTTATTGAACCAAGCCAGTGACGCAAGAGTAATTTTATAGTGCCCAAGTGTGTGCGCAGTACACAAGAGCAATTTTTATTCCTTTTACTCTCATAACCCAGTGGGACGGACGATCGACACGACTGGCGAGAGATCAGGCGCAGGACCGACTTTTTACATGCCCATCCGACGCATGGATCATCTTACTTGTCAGACAAGGTGATCATCAGCCTGCATTGCCCTAAGGCCTAACCAAACTTGGAAATAACATGTTTCCAACGCGGGAATCGAACCTACGACTTCCGAGTCAAGAGCTACGCTCTGGACCACTGGGCCACGGAGGTCAACCACCTGCCCATGAATCAACTTCTCTGATACTATCAGAGAAGTTGAACTTGAATACAAAAAGTTTGCACACTGCCCTAGAACACGGAAGTTCGCTATTCTAAAACCACGCTAAATACTCTATTCTCGGTCCTAATAGATGAATCAATGGCCTATTAATAGCGGACGAGAGGGAAAGTCCACGGCCGACGAACTGCCTTGGCATTGTGCTTGTTTACAAGAGACACCTATTATCTTCTAGCTATTTCTAACTTAAGCTATCTTTGCTCTTTATCGTTTTAAACGAAACAGAGATCTATTGACATTTAACCCATCAAGCCCCATAAGAACACCGGTGACCATAGAATAACAATAGATTTCCAAGAATCTGCGATCGAAGGATTAAGTAAATACAACATGATGTGATCCGGAAAACGTTGTTTTGCCGTACGGTTTTATTACGTGATCTCAAATCACAGTTATAATTTCATATGTTGTTATGCCACATCTATCTCTGAAACTTCAGTAGGCGCGATTTAGAGCTATGCGCAGTTATTCCGAGGTTGAATAATATAGATCCCGGACGATTCTCAAACTTAGTGGATCCGAGAATATGAGGGATAAGCACACAAAATTTCAACACAATCAGTCCACCCGCATTGGAAAACATCGCAACATAAGTTATTTACGGATGTAAAATAAAAACAATACTCTGTGTAAAACATAAAACTTTTACAGCCATATTAATAAACAAGACATAATTAAAGTACTACTAATTGATATATTATGTTGATGTCCTTGTCTTAAAATATATTGGAGTCCTCTGTATACGCTTAGAAGTAGAAATTGGCAATCAGCTAAAAATGCAGTTTTATTGACTCGAAGAAGCCGGCTTGTGAGCTAGACGAGTAACGAGCCACTTAGATTTATGTCTCAGGTGTAGGGCTTCGCCAGTCTAGACTTTAGATATATTCTAGTGCTTGCTTTATACTTAGTACTTAGCAGTGTGTTTCTTTAGTGTTTTATTCTAGTGGTCTGTTTCAAGACAAAGAAGACGAGCACGTTGGCATTATCCATACTTATAATATAAATTCGAAAGTGTATCTATCTGTATAATTTTCATAAAAAGTTTTGAGGCATTGAAGTAATTTTGTTCACAAAATGCCAATATTTTTTTTTTATTTAAAAAGTTTGCCATTTCCTAAAATGGATTTTTTTAAGTTCAGAAACTGTTATCATTGTTAAAAGCTTATATTCACGAGTGTATTCATTCTTGGAAGAAATTATAAACCCTTATACTATTAGTAGGTAAAGGAACCACTGAAGTCTGAAACCACTTATGTGGCGTTTTGTCTTTTAGGTCTAAATAAATAAAACAAAACGTCAACAGAATATTTTACAATTTATTGTTAACAAATGAAGAAGGTCGGGGTACTATGTGCCTGATCTGGTTTTGGTTTAGGTTCCTTTACTCTCCTGGTTTAGCGGGGGGAAACGAGGCTCCGGCGAAGTCAGGAACCAAGAGGAAGTCCAGCCTGCGATGAACTGGTATGGCTCTGGGGAGTGTCCGGGACGCCAGCCTCTTCCAGCCAGGATCCAGGGGCTAGAGAGTCACCTCTTCAGCCTCGACTCTCGATCCAAAGGTCGAACCCTGGAATACCCATCGTCCACTTTTAAAATATATCCTATGGGACTCCTCTGATAGTGACACCCTGCTCCGCGCGACCAAGCGAATAAAAACCATAAGAGTAGATAGTCGGTGCAGAGGTGAATTACTATCAGAACGGAGTAACATGTTTTTTAAATAGCGAAAAAAGTGATAATAAATAAAATGGAGATGAAATAACATAATTTAAAAACTAAAAAACAAAATAAAAGCTAATAACACGAGATGTTTCGCATGATGAAGCATAAATTACAAAATGGTGGCGAATTAAGCAGTTCAAAACTAGATAAGTACGTAATTTTAACAATATGCAACACTTACCCTATCGGGGTGCAAGACGACACTTATATTATCAAAATATTAATTCCGAAGTCTGTAATTAATGTTACTAGGACTTATTTATTAAAAATCAAATACTGATCAAACTGATGATATTTAAATACGGTGTTAGAACGTAACGACTTCACGGAGACAAAGATAATGTGACGTGACCGCGCTCCAGCGAGTTCCGAGAGTGAATGTCGGAACAATGGCTCGCGCGACGGCCCGTGATTGGCCGTTGACCGGCTTCGTGCAGCTACGTAAGACCGCCCGTGGTGCGAGTACAGTGAGCGGAACAAGTGTTTCGCTATTAATTAAATAAAAATTACATTTTTTTTTGAAATTTATAACTGAAGAATTACAATAATTAAGGACCATGTACGTGCAACGTTACATTACCCCCCGGGTCACAAAAAGGATTTTATTCTCCCGAAATAAAATCCTGACTAAAATAAAAGGAAGTTGCTATTTTTTTTACTTATTTAATCCAACTAACTTTAAATCCTTAATATGCCAAGCACCAATATTTTTACCTGACATATCCTCTAAAATGTACACTAAAGGGGATTTTTTCTCCTTCACTTTACATTTAATGAATTTTGGTGCCAGCTTTTTACTAAAGTATTTGTCCTTATCACTTAAGACAACGCACGCTTCATCACAACGTCGCCAACTTTAAATTCAGTTGGTTTACGACGCAAGTTATAATGAGACGTGTTTTTGGCATGAGCATGCCAAAGTCTGGCCTGGACTTTGTCGAAAATATCTGACAGGCAACCTAGATTTTCCGCATAACAGTCACGTGGAAGGAAAACTAACTCATCACCAATGTCGTTGTCTACGTAGTGAGTTCCGCAATTAACTAATTCTCTGCCAAAAACTAAAAATGAAGGAGTATAGCCCGTTGCCTCATTAACCGAATTGTTAATAGCGAACTGAACCTTAGGAATAAAAGTGTCCCAAGACCGATGGTCATCCTCCACGAAGGTTGATAGGCACGTAATAATTGTACGATTATAACGCTCGACTGTGTTGATCTGCGGAGTGTATTTCGGCGTATAAAACACATTGGGAACGCTATATTTCTTAAATAGTTCCTGAGTAACAGCACTAATAAATTGAGTACCGTTATCCATAAAAATTGTTTGTGGAACTCCATGCGAAAGAAAGACGGAGTCTTCTAAAAATTTACAAACTGCTGCAGCTGTTGCAGAACGCAAGGGAGAAATTAAACAAAATTTCGAAAAGCAGCAGGTTACGACTAAAATGTAACTATTCTGCTTCCTCGTTACGGGCAGAGGACCCATTAAATCCACCGAAATGGCTTGAAAAGGGCGGCAGCATTGTTTTGGACGACCCATTTCTCCTAATATTTGATGGTTCTGAGCTTTATAAGTTAGACATTTAGTGCAAGAACCAATAAATCTGACAACATCCCTGTGCATTCCTGGCCAAAAGTAGCGTAGCGCAAGACGACGATACGTTTTAAATACTCCGAGATGCCCAGCTGTCGGCTCGGCGTGATTTTCTAAAATTACCTGTTCTCGTAATTCTTTTGGTACTACCTCCTTCCACGCAAATTCCGAAGTTAAGTCGGTCGAGTTATGTCTGTCCTTGGTCAATCTAAAAAGTGTATGATTTTTAATGAAAAAATTGGGAAAATTTTGGGGTTTTGAGAGACAAGAATCATAGATGTTTTTGTACCACGAATCTGATGTAGTCGCAAACATTTCTGCCGTACATATAGTGTTTACCGGAACGGCCCTACTTAGTGCATCCGGCACTACGTTATCAACACCACGGCGATGCTTCAGCTCAAAGTTAAAAGCGGACAATCTAACACCCCAGCGAGCTAAACGGCCTGTTGGGTTGTCTATGGACAGAAACCACTTTAGCGCGCTGTGGTCCGTATAAACCGTAAAAGGCTTACCGTTCTGCAAATAGCATCTCCAGTGTTCCAAGGCGATTAGTACAGCAAGTGTTTCCCTTTCGGTAATGCTATAGTTCTTCTCCGCCACTGACAATGACTTGCTCATATAAGCAATTGGGTGTTCCTTACCATCAATTGTTTGTGTTAACATAGCACCAACACCACAATTGCTGGCATCGGTGTGGACCTCAAATGGCTTATCATAATCAGGGCAGGCAAGAACTGGAGCAGAAACTAAGCACTCTTTTAGTTTTTGAAAAGCTACTTCTGCTTCTGAAGACCATACGAATGGTGGTCCACCCTTTTTACAAGATGTTAATTTATTAAGAGGAGCAGCAATAGTACTAAAGTTTGGCACAAAACGACGGTACCATGTAGCTGTCCCAAGGAAACGTTTAATGTCCTTACGACACGTAGGTGTCGGGTAATTGAGGATAGCTTGTACTTTCTCGGGATCCGTTCGTAAGCCATTGCTATCCACTACGTAGCCCAAATATTTAAGTGAACTACGGAAAAATTGGCATTTTTCTAGGTTGACCGTAAGATTAGCCTGTTTTAATTTCTCTAAAACCCTCTGTAAAATGGCAACATGGGAGTTGAAGTCGTTAGAGACTATAATTATGTCATCAATGTAGGCAAAAACTTTAAGCTCAAATTCGCTAAACAGTTTGTCGACCAGCCTTTGCTGAGTTGCAGGTGCGTTAGTCAAACCGAACGCAGTACGTTTGAAACGAAACGTACCACGATTTGGCACGTAGAAAGCAGTTTTGTCCCGATCCTCTGGAGCTATAGGAATTTGCCAAAATGCCTTAGATAAATCTATGCTGGATAAATAACGAGCATCACGAAGATTATCCAAAATCTCTGATACGTACGGCAAGCTGTAAGCATCGCGTTTGGTGACCGAATTCAGTTTACGACTGTCGAGGCAAAAACGGGGCTCACCATTTTTTTTGTTGACAATTAACACAGGGGAAGACCAGGCACTCTCACAAGGCTCGATAACGTCGAGTCTCAACATTTCATCCACCTGCTCAGCAAGGATACGTTGCTTTTCTGGAGACATGCGGTAGTAGCGTTGTCGAATAGGTTGAGCATCACCAGTATCAATTCGGTGAACGATTGCATTGGTTACTCCTAAGCCCTTGCTTTCGACAGAGATTTCTGTAAATTGGTTAATGACCTTATCCGCAACTAATTTTTCGGAATTAGATAAATGATCGTAAGCCTGTATGATGGAGGAGCGATCCGTATGAATGCTAGCGGCAGCAACTGGAGAATTAAAAAATAAAATGTTGGAAAGTCGATTTGGAAAAATATTAAACTGTTTCCAAAAATCAATTCCTAAAATAAAATCTACATTAATATCTGGAACCACGTAAACCTTTATAACGTGACACGTATTTTCAAAATAAACAGGTAAGTTCAAGTACCCAACACTAGTCATGGTATGACCACCTGCCGCTGAAACAGTTATATTATTATCGTTATTAATTTTAAAACCCAGATCTTCGAAAACCCGATGAAAATTATTGCCTATTATTGATACGGCCGCACCAGAATCCATCAAAGCGTGAAATTTTATATTATTTATAAAAACAACGGCATAAGGCCTCGGATCGTTAGCTGTTTGACTACGCAGAATTGTATTTATTTTATAAGTAGAAAAATATAAACCTATTGTATGTAACCATTTAGACCAATCTTCACTGTCAGTCTTACTACACGGTTTCATACCGGTATTACAATTCTGCGAGGGAACTAGTTTTTTGACGGAGTAGGCCTATCCTTATGGCATGTCGGACAATCTGGTGTTTTAACACCTTCGCGACCGCAAACAAAACAAAGAACCTTATCCTTGTCGGCCTTACATTGCCTTAGGTTATGAGTGTTGCTGCGGCAACGCGGGCAGTACAGAACCTTGGGGGTAGAGGACATTGCATGTACATAATTATTATTATTATTTGAATTATTTTTAAAATTGGAATAACTTTTACTAGTGTGTAAGTAATTACTCGATTTTGACTGAGAATGACCCGTATACGCAAATTCAGGTGCCAGAGTTTGAGAAGTGACTCTAGGAGGTTCGCGAAAGCCAGAAAGTCGTGCCTGTATATTTTCATAATTACGACATAATGATCTCAAGACGTCCACACTATCAATATTAGCAGCAGAAGCTAATGTGCTCGCGTAGCATGGTCTTATATTATGAAGAAGAATTTCTAGTTTGTCTTCATTTGAAAGCGGCTTAGATAGGCGAGAAAAAAGACCTGACATAATTGAGAAATAAATTACTATATTTTCCGTTTCGCCTTGCGTCCTAGCACGAATCTCCGAAAGAAGCCTATAATCATAGTCTGCCTGATCAAAATCGTTTTTAAGTAAAACAATAAGCTCGTTCCAATCTGAGACCTGATCCTGAACTCCGCGATACCAATGTAAAGCATCTCCTGAAAAAATTTCTGTGGCATACGACAGCAATTTAGTAGATGAAATATTTCGGGCTGTACTAAATTCAGTGACACGTTGTATAAAGGAACGAACACATGATTTTCCATCGAATTTAATTCGAGTCAGTTCGCCTGTAACTCCACGTTCACATGTCACGTTTATGTTTAAAGGATCAGCTGTCGATTGATTCCCAGAACTAGAAGAGGAAGAACTTAATAAGGAATCAACAGCTGAATCCCTAAGCATAGCTGTTCTTTTAAATAATTCCTGAAATTCAGCGACCGCGGCATTACAAACGTCCCTATACTGGTCATCACAAACGATCCGATTAAGTCGGTGATAAAGGTGATGTAGGTAGTTCTGAGCCCGAAGTAACGCATTCTTGTCAGGCTTCGACGACAGAAGCACTTTGACCTTGGTAAGAACGTCGTTAGCTCCCTTAAGGTCCTGACTAATTGTAAAATGACTGTCGAGGATGTCCTCCGAAGGAAATAGAGGTCCTAATTTAGAAATTTGTTTCCTTAAATCCTCGACAGTGTTTGCTGGTTGTTCACCTCGAATAGCTACCTCATATTCTAGCTCAGATTTCTGAAGCGACAGAAATTTAATATGATATTCCATAGTGAAATTTAAAGTGGTAAACCGCAGAATTAAAAGAATGCAAGTACTAAAGTAGCTGAATGCTATTTCCCAAAACCGAAAAAAAAAAAAAATTTAAAATGAACTGCGCCGCAATAAAAATAAGTGTTGCACAAAGTTATACTAAAGCTCCGTTCTGTTACAAAGCTGAAATAAGAACGTTATGGTTGGCAAACATGAAGATGAAATAAAAACAAAACGAAAATGAGGCAACTGTAAAAAAAATAAACAATCACCAAAACAAAAAGAAAAAAGCGTTATTGTAACTAATGTGTACACTCCTTAAAACATTTAAAAAAATAATAATTAACAACAACAAAATTTATTAAAACAATTAACACTTCAGAACTCGGCTGTACTTTAACATTGAACAGTAGTCAACAAAATGGCCGTTGAATGTAAAAGAACGTTACAATTCAATTACGACACAATTCATAAACATATTTCGGTAATATACTATTAGCAAGGACAGTGTACACCTTAGTTATTAGCAACCAAAAAATAAAAATAACGTTTAACAAATAAAATAAAATAGCACATGCACACAACTATTAAAAAGCAAAACCAGATCCACTTTTAAAAGTACTAACCACGTTTAAGGGCGCCAGTGTGGCGTTTTGTCTTTTAGGTCTAAATAAATAAAACAAAACGTCAACAGAATATTTTACAATTTATTGTTAACAAATGAAGAAGGTCGGGGTACTATGTGCCTGATCTGGTTTTGGTTTAGGTTCCTTTACTCTCCTGGTTTAGCGGGGGGAAACGAGGCTCCGGCGAAGTCAGGAACCAAGAGGAAGTCCAGCCTGCGATGAACTGGTATGGCTCTGGGGAGTGTCCGGGACGCCAGCCTCTTCCAGCCAGGATCCAGGGGCTAGAGAGTCACCTCTTCAGCCTCGACTCTCGATCCAAAGGTCGAACCCTGGAATACCCATCGTCCACTTTTAAAATATATCCTATGGGACTCCTCTGATAGTGACACCCTGCTCCGCGCGACCAAGCGAATAAAAACCATAAGAGTAGATAGTCGGTGCAGAGGTGAATTACTATCAGAACGGAGTAACATGTTTTTTAAATAGCGAAAAAAGTGATAATAAATAAAATGGAGATGAAATAACATAATTTAAAAACTAAAAAACAAAATAAAAGCTAATAACACGAGATGTTTCGCATGATGAAGCATAAATTACAAAATGGTGGCGAATTAAGCAGTTCAAAACTAGATAAGTACGTAATTTTAACAATATGCAACACTTACCCTATCGGGGTGCAAGACGACACTTATATTATCAAAATATTAATTCCGAAGTCTGTAATTAATGTTACTAGGACTTATTTATTAAAAATCAAATACTGATCAAACTGATGATATTTAAATACGGTGTTAGAACGTAACGACTTCACGGAGACAAAGATAATGTGACGTGACCGCGCTCCAGCGAGTTCCGAGAGTGAATGTCGGAACAATGGCTCGCGCGACGGCCCGTGATTGGCCGTTGACCGGCTTCGTGCAGCTACGTAAGACCGCCCGTGGTGCGAGTACAGTGAGCGGAACAAGTGTTTCGCTATTAATTAAATAAAAATTACATTTTTTTTTGAAATTTATAACTGAAGAATTACAATAATTAAGGACCATGTACGTGCAACGTTACATTTATTACATTTTACAATGACCTTTATATTATACAAGTACAAAAGGGGTAATAAAAGTACATAGTTGTTTTGATTGTCAATAAGTCTGACCTCGCTTCGATTGACCTTTTAATAAAATATTGAGTCGAACTAAATTAAACCTACAGATTTTAATTATGCTTATAACGAATAAAATACCTCTACCTCATGCCGAAAAAATAATAATAATATCCGAACTTTTTTGTCTGAAGCCTAGTAGAAGATCCTATGTATAATATAAAATAGAATACTGCTAATAAATATTAAAAGAACGATAACAAAATCTCAGCAAAGAATACTAAACGATGACGTCATGAAATCTGTACTATCGCATACCTCATCCCACGGAGCTCATACATAAAGCGGACCGCCATTACGAGGAGTATTCGGCCCTCGTAAAACTGAGGCCATGAATGTGGCGAAAGTGCGATGTATTGAGTTTGATACTAGGATTTGATGCTAAGCGCGTTTTTGTTTTAGGTGTGAATAGGTAGATTAAAAAAGGTAGGTTCAAAAGGACACCCCCTTTTACTTGTTTTTGTACGTATCGTCGTAGTTAAAAACAGATTTTATTTTGTTTAAAAAATTTATCATAATATCGTAACTGCCTATCAATTTGAGTTTGTCTTAAATTTTAAATAGGGCATCGTAAGAATTTATAACAAGATACGTTTTATTAAAGTAAAAAAAACCCTAGTACAACCAAGAAATAGAGCATTTAAAAAAATGTGAAGTCTTATTTCATAAACAAGAACCTTTCTCATTAGATTCTTTCTATATTAATTCACGCACAGTACATTTAAAATAACAGAATATTTCTTTGAAAGTTTTATACATTTTTTCGCACGTACACCAAAAGTTTTATTTCATTGATATCACAAGTTTGAGTCTGCGTATTTCCGCTTGCTTACACCGATGCATTCAGAATTCATGGCCACATAAGTTGTCACGATTTACGAGACATTAGGACTATTCATCTCTACCCGTCGAATGTCACACGAATGTAAACATCTATCACAATACGCGTCCATAAAATGGCTATTCCTTTATCCCATAATGTATTTGTATTGCCTGAAAATTAGTTTTCCCTGGATGCTAAGTTTTATGCTACTAAAATCTAAACATTACGAAATGAAAATTAACCAGAAAATATTACATATTTAGTACTCCAATTCTACAATAATAATAATAATATGCAACATGAGTGCAGCTACGTTCCTTATCCTATCAAACTACAAAATGGTCTGCAATTGTACCATTGAGGAAATGGATTCCTAGAGAGTTGACGGACCAACGTCATTTGGCCGGATCATGTCAATTCAATGTTAATTATCTGTCGGCTGGGCTTGACGTAACGCGAGTGTTACGCGAACAAACTACGTGCCCCATCTCTGCATCTGCCTAGGAATCAACTTCTCTGATAATACCTAGGTCAAAAATACGTAACATAATATAAATGATACAATATAGAGAAAATATAAAGAAAATATAGGTATTCTCTACGCCTACGGTATACTTATGTATTTTTCCATCATGGACAACTGACACTCGAGTCTCAAGTGGCTGTAACACTCGATCGTTCTCTGAGTGGATAGAATTTACATATCTACAAGTGCAGCCGAAGAAATATTCAATTCGCCACTTTTCGGCCTTATTTCTTCGTGATAAAGTTCAAAAGTGATAAACTAGATCTGCCTTCGACTGTACCTTCGCCTCGAGCGAAACTGATGCAAATGAAATAAAATCTAAAAATACACTTTAATATACACACCGGCAAAATTAGAGGAACATAACAAAATTTATTTTTTTTTGAAAATTATTCGCTGTTTTTTATATATTTATTTATTTATTAAATAATTGACGATTAAAAAATAAAACTTATATAAATTTAGGGCATAAAAACGTGTAAAATAGAAAAAATCTGCAAAAATCAAAAATTAAGAAAAATCTTTGAAATTTCAGTAGTAAGTTTTTAAGTTAAATTCTTCATTTTTACTTAAGAAATGCCATGTTTAAAGCGTGTAATGCCTTCTATGGATCTCAAGAGGGTCTGGATACGCCATTCCATGCTAGCATTTTGATTGCAGTCGATCATTTCCTGTGGGATATTCTTCTACTCCTCCAGTAGCGCCAACTCGAGCTTTTGAACACATTTTGGAGCTGGAGTTTTAACTCGTACCGTTCACCCATTGATGTGCCATACGTCCTCAATCGGATCCACATCCGTAGACCGTGCTGACCTCTCCACCTGGGCTACACCAGCATCATTTAGGTAATAATACCCGATGTTTTTACTCTATGGACGCGCATAAAATTGAAGTTACTGCCTAAAACTGTCTAAAAGGCACAACATGCAGTTCTAGGATGTTTGTGCTATAGCCCTGTACTGTCAAAGTACCATCATTAACAATCATCAGCTCCGTGCGGGCTCCAAATCATATGCCACCCCAAACCATTACGAAGCCTGCATGATAGGCCACTGTGTCCGTTAAGTTTGATGGGCTATAGCGTTCCTTACGATTTATCCACATTCTTTATCGCCTGTCAACAAAATTTACACAGAGTTTGCTCCCATCACTGTACAGCACACGATTTCACTCACTTGTTAAATTTTGATGTTCACGCGCAAATCTTAGCCTGGCTCTTTGCGGTCCTGTCTCAAGTTTTGGTGCCCTTGCTGGCACTTTTGAGTTTAATTTAACTTCTTTGATTCTTCTTCTTACTGTACAATCACTTACACGTCCATCTCGGACCTGTTCCGACAGGTTTCGTCTCTGCAAAGCAGTTTGAGGTCGATTTCTTAAGGCTTGTACCCTTACAAAACGGTCATCCTGAACCATTGCCACCCGAAGTCTGCCTTGTTCTCGTCTCCAAACGTAAGATCCAGTCTCTCTGTAGCGTTGAAAGTTACGATGGACCACGAAAGCCGACACACCTAAGGCTTGACTGACCGAACGGTAGGTGTGACTTTTCTCTATCGTGGTTACAGCTCTAGCAGTCGTAAATGCTGGAAAATCACTAATTTTGTATCTAAGCAATGTGTTCTTCCAAAAATCAAACAATCAAATGAGCTGGCATACCTTGCACCCCGCTAAAAACGCCATTCTTATCAGAAACACTTACAACGTCAATCATCGAAAAACACTTAGTAGGGCATAATTGCAATAAAAATCTGTTAGCTTCCCAGTTGTGTTCAATATTTTATTTCTTAAATGAGCTTAGAAACTATAAAAAAGGATTTCACACAGCCCGACCCACTTGAATTCAAGTTGTGGCCCTTTTTACCTATGTTCCGCTAATTTTGCCGGTGTGTGTATAACATGAGAAATATGGAGTTTTCTCATTATTTAGCTATATTTAGCTCTATCTCTAGAGAAAAATTACCTAGGAATTTAATAACGTAAATTAGCTTCAGTAGCTCCATATTGACAAATTGCTAGATGACTTAACTTCAGTTCAGTTTCAAAAATTCATAAATGTAATGTACAATCTTTTTTATTTATTACAAGATGGCCCGGTGAACTTCGTATCACTAGCACTACCCTCGGCCTTCCTAGACCTTCCCTGAACTTCCACGAATATTCCAAGTCTAAAATTAGTCAAATCGGTTTAGCAGTTCTATAGTTTTAGCGAGACTAACAAAATTTAAAATTTATTTTTAATTACATAAAAAATGAATTTTAAATTTTGTTAGTCTCTAGAGATCTTAAACTCTTTTACATTTACTTGTAAAACATTTTCTGTTGTTTGTTATAATACTTTCATTTTAGACGGAAAAGCGTTTAGTTGGTCGGGAGTCGGAACTAAATACTAATCCCGGTATCCCGGTATTGCATTCCCTAGTCCCGACCAACTAAACGGACCATCTAGAAACTGTACAACTATTTTTCTTCCGAACGGCTCAACTATTTAGTTGGTCCGTTTAGTTGGTCCCGACCAACTAAATAGTTGAGCCGTTCGGAAGAAAAATAGTTGTACAGTTTCTAGATGGTCCGTTTAGTTGGTCGGGAGTCGGGACCAACTAAACGAACCAACTAAATAGTTGAGCCGTTCGGAAAAAAAATAGTTGTACAGTTTCTAGTTGGTCCGTGTAGTTAGTCGGGAGTGGGGACCAACTAAACGGACCAACTAAAAAGTTGTAAAAACTAAAATAGAAATACCAGCTCTATACATTTACATCTATACAACACCGTAATTTAGTTGGTGTACACTCCTACAAATTCATTAAGGCAAGAAGGAAAGTTAATAAGACTCCACAATAGGGAAGAAAGTTAATAAACCGCCACAAAAGGCAAGAAAGACTCATACAATGCGTCTGGTAGTACTGCAAGTAAGGCTCAATTCACACTGGGCGTCAAAACGACGCGTCATGTTTTTCGTCACAGCATATTATTCTTCTCTATTGTTCTATATAACTTAAGTAAAATTTTCTGATTGGAAAATATGGAAGTGCCGACGGTCGTTGTCACGCGCATTCGCTCTTCGACGCTAAAATATTTTTTTTTGCAGATATTTGTACTTTATAATAGAGAAGAATATTGTCCCTTGGCTAATAACACCACTCAAGTCGAAATTGGTGGTTTTTACATTTTAATATCATACAACTTCTCATTGCGCGTCAACCATTTCTCTACACCTTTAGAATTGGCAAAAATAAACTTATGCGGTGTTGTTAGATAAGGGACGTTAAATGAAATATAAATAATTTTGCTTTAAGGCGACGCCTTGATAATTTGGCTTTAGCGATATCGATTTTTCTCAGCAATTACTAAAGCTAAGATATTAAAGTTCATTGTCAGTATTCATCATGTCTTTACCTTTGAATCACCCATAACACGATTGGTCAACTTTTATAACACATAATAATCAATCAAAAAGACCTCTGTAAAAAAAGGGATTCCTATTTTTTCAGATTTAAGCTTCCGAAATTTGTACATAGATTGGTTCAAGCATACACTTTAATTTGACCATAGCTTATATGAAATGTGTTTATGGTTTTTAAATTACGCGACAAAAACCATTTTGTCGCTGTGCCCTTTCCATTTTTTGCTGTTCCATTGCTTGTTTTCGGGTTTGCGGGCCGGCTTCTCATAGAAAACAAACAATCTAAAATATATCCAACACGGTTTTTAGGGTTCCGTAGTCAACAAGGAACCCTTATAGTTTCGGTCTGTCCGTCCGTCTGTCTGTCTGTCCGCGGTTTTACTCAGAGACTATAGGACCTACAAAGCTGTAATTTGGCATGAATACACATATTAATGATGGCAACAAAATGGTATGTGAAATCGTAAAAAAATATTTTTTTATGGTTAAATATAATTTTAACTACACATCAAGCGGGGATGAATATTTTTTTTCGCGCCCACCCCATCGTGTGGGGTGTCGTTGAATAGGTTTTTTAAAAATATTGCGAGTATTCATAGATCATTTTCCGATTTAGGGATCCGTTTGTGAAATATTAAGTTTTAAAGTGGAAAAAATCGTTAGAGTCCAGTGTCCCCCCCCTTCTACCAGCTAAACGGTTGGTTCTGGAAATGTGAAAAAATTCACGGGGGTAGGAAATATGCTGAATTTAAAAGGAAAATTGTCAAGGCTAAGAAGACTTCATAAGTTATTGAGTAATAGTCGATCAACTAAAAAAAATGTATTCGGTGAAGTATAAAGGAAATTTTCATTCAAATTCCTTTGAAAGTAACTGAGATGATGTTGTTACTAGTGTAAAACACGCTATAAATGTACGTTCATTGACCATAAAAAAATTTCAAAAACTACTACGGAACCCTATATTGCGCGTGGCCCGACACGCACTTGGCCGGTTTTTTTTAGTTTAACGCGGCGTCACCTTAAACATGACGCGTCGCTTCGAGTCTGCCCCAGTGTGAAATGAGCCTAACTCAGCCAATCGATAGACGTTTTCGCGAGGGACCTTGAATGGATTTTTATATGTTACCGATTTACTTTATACGGTTTCAGATTATGTTTTATATCAAAGACATTCATGCGGCTTATATAGTTTATGTAAGTTGCTCCGACAGATGTTGTTCTGTTTAACTAAATGGAATTAATTATTAGAAAACTACATTAATGCTAAGTTGCTAAGGTTTTTCGACAGAAGTTTACTTTCAATAGATTTGATGACTGGTTAAGTTTTTAATGTTAGCCAAACAAAAGCGTCAGTAAAAAAACTCTTGTCAAAAAACCTTGCAGAAACCGTAATATAACACCCATGCTAATATTATAAATGCGAATGTGTATCTGTCTATCTGTCTGTTAACTCTTCACGCCCAAACCACTGAACCGATTTTGCTGAAATTTAGCATGGAGATACTTTAAGAAGTTTGAGTCCCGGGAAAGGATAAAGGATACTCTTTGTCCCGGGAAAATGTACGGTTCCCGCGCGATAAACGAGTTTTGGCGCAACGGAGTTGTGGGAGTTATCTAGTACGTAATCTATACTTCTATACTAATATTATAAATGCGAAAGTATCTCTGTCTGTCTGTCTGTCTCACTTTCACACCAAAACTACTGAGCCGATTGTAATGAAATTTTGTACACAGATAGTCTAAAGCCTGAGAAAGGACATAGCCTACTTTTTATCTGGAAAAAGGGGTTGTAAGGGGGTGAAAATGCGTAAATTTGTTCAAATTAAGTTAGTTCCAAAAATTCATAACTGATGGCGCTAAGAGTCGCCTACATCTCGCTATCGCTTGCTCATAAGTCTTTCTATAAGAGGTGGCACCATATTAAGTTACGTTTCTCGATTCTTTCGATTGTTATTCACGTTCTTAAATAACTCACTACTCAGTACTTTATCTATGTAGTGACGTAACCTTAAACCTACCAATGATAAATAGTTTATGGGTAAAGCTAAAGTTGTGTAATAGGGGGCTAAATAAGCTTTAAATTTGGTATAAGTAAATAAAGTTTACTTAATTTAATAAATGAAATATTATGTGCACACTGCACAGCTGTTTTTGGGTATTTTGATTTAAGGGGTACCAGGGTTTTAAAAAGGTTTTATATTTGACACCAATTTTGTTGACACCGCGCGCTATAGACCGAAGTCACGCAGACGAAGTCGCGGGCAACAGCTAGTATAACCATAAAGTATAGCCCAGTTTTGTTCAAATCCACCACTAACCTTAGTTAGTTAGTACTAAGGTTAGTTAAAACCATAGTACCTCTGCCTCCGTCTTACGAATTTCCGATCATGTCACGTTGCCTGACGCGATTTTAATATTTTTCACCCATAAAAAAGTGTACAAAGTCACTAAAGAAGTTTTCACTTCAAAAAAGCCGGAGTCTCAACGTATTTTCTTCTGTTTTGTATTTAGCAGAGCGATAGAAGTAAGAGCTATCTTAAAATGTATTTTCAACTGCAGATACAGGCAGTAAATTAAAGCTTTTGTTCGTGTTGTTGAAATTCCCCTCAAGAGAATATTTGTTTCGTTAAGATAAACTATATACAAACTGGCCACAAATGTAGTATTAAGTATATTTAAAATGTATTTCTAACTTTGTATTCTTAACTAATTACATTCTTAACTAATTACATTTTGTTTTTTTCTAACTGAAATAACTCAAAAAGTATATCATTTACGACATTTGCCAAATAATATTTATTGTTTGTAAACATCTTCCCTATCGATTGGCGTATGTTTCATAGGTGTACACCAAAAATACGACATTTTATATGTACGTGTATGTTTAGGTATACGAATAAAGATCGTTGATCTTTTATCCTTCGGCGCTGCTATATTTATTGTGACACAACTCCCACAGTTACAGCTTCAACACCTCAGTGGTCCAGTGGTTAAGAGCGTGGCTCTTGACTCGGAGGTCGTGGGTTCGATTCCCGCGCTGGAAACATGTTATGTATTTCCAAGCTTGGACAATGCAAGCTGATCACTTGATTGTCTGACAAGTAAGATGATCCATGCGTCGGATGGGCATGTAAAAAGTCGGTCCTGCACCTGATCTCTCGCCAGTCGTGTCGGTCTTCCTTCCCACTGGGTTATGAGAGCAAAGGAATAGAGAGTGCTCTTGTGTACTGCGCACACACTTGGGCACTATAAAAATTACTCCTGCGTAGCTGGCCTTGGTTTCAATGAAATCGGCCACCGTCACCGATACCGGTGTGGGAGTTATTAATTAATAAGTGACACATATCCACCCTAAAGCATTATCATTCTGTTTTGTAAAAGCCCAACACACTAGTCCAAAACTTATCATCAACATCCTGA
The DNA here is from genome assembly GCA_937595015.1 of Polyommatus icarus. Classification (NCBI taxonomy): domain Eukaryota; kingdom Metazoa; phylum Arthropoda; class Insecta; order Lepidoptera; family Lycaenidae; genus Polyommatus; species Polyommatus icarus. The sequence goes on along the minus strand of OW569338.1, from coordinate 5,097,443 downwards.
CAACCTAAAGGATCCTATTATGTTTATTTTTGTTTCTATTTTCAAGTGGGAGGCAGCTAAATATAACATGGCAGGCTTTTTCCGTTTCGTATAATTGATTACACGAGTAATGGACGTCGATCGTAAGGGGATAGCACAACAAATTGCGTAGATGTTTCCAATATAGGGATATATATTATACAGAGTATGTAACATAATACCCCCTGGTTTCATTGAAACTAGGCCTGTTATGAAGGAGTAATTTTATAGTGGCCAAGTGTGTGCGCAGTACGTAAGAGCACTCTCTGTTCCTTTACGCTCATAACCCAGTGAGACGAACGACCGACACGACTGGCGAGAGATCAGGCGCAGGACCGACTTTTTTCATGCCCATCCGACGCATAGATCATCTCACTTGTCAGACAATCAGGTGATCAGCCTGCATTGCCCTAACCAAACTTGGAAATAACATGTTTCTAACGCGGGAATCGAACCCACGACCTCCGAGTCAAGAGCCACGCTCTAAACCACTAGACCACGGAGGCGTTTGTCATAATATGCAACACTTCTGAGTACCCAAGTTAATATCAAGTAATCCAGGCATCGACCCAGCCTACCCAGGCTACCGGTAGCAGTGCTGAAACCAAACAATCAATCAATCATTTATTTGCTTTAAAAATGTATTCATATTAGTTCATAACTCATAAGTCATACATCATTTAATGGTGGCAGAATAAACGTTTATTTATTTATTTACTCAGGTCTTACATTATTAACTATAAAGACAGCATGAAAGACTTACGTTTGCTTTCTATATTTCTGTGATAAATGGCCTAACATCATGAATTTGCCCATACAATAATAAAAAAATTTATTTTTTAGCTGTGCTACTTTCATACTTGAGATGAAGTACTGTTTTGCTGCTTACAGATCTCAATTCAATATAATATTATGTTATCTTTATGTTTTTACACGTACTTTATCCTTTAATAATAATATAATAATAATAACTATCTATGGACGCTTCACACCACGTCAGTCTGGCCTCGTGCTAAGTACCTGAAGGACTTGTGTTACAGGTATTAGGCAACGGAATGAAATTTTATACACATATATTTAAGTTTTTTTAATTATAATATACACATATTTATTTTAACTTTTTGTTCCGTCGGCGGAATTCAAACCCGCGACCCCCGGCTTGAGCTGCCACATACTCAACCAATTGAGCCACAGGGGTCAACAATAGGGTAAAATTAACTAGAAAATGTCTATAATTATAGCAGTATTAAGGTGATCTCTCTCACCTAATAAAAGCTAGCTAGTTAGATTGAAGTAGGTGATGAGATGCTATTATTATCTTCATTCTTAACCTTTGTCGTTTATAATGAAGAGATGTGATCGGCCAACGATATCGAATCGAAAAGTTGATACGATTAATTTACTGCTTATAGCACAGAATACATAATATAATTAGTACCTCTTATAGTTAATTTACTTTGTAGTCCAATCATTTCACTAGAGTATTGTATCTCGACTGTAGTGGCCGTATGTTTCAATCCCGCGTTGGCAATACAAAATACGCTGTTTAAAATGAGGGCACAACGATGATTAAGCTTAGAGACCCATGCACTCTGTACAATTACTACAACGTTGCTGGCTTAGTTTCACCCGAATCGCCAATCGGTATGGCAAGTAAGTAAGTACTAAGTACATATTACATAATGATATAAGGTATTTCGCCATTTTACGTGAAGAGGTAACAGACAAACAATAATACTTAATAATAATAAAATAATTTATTTCCTTATTTCACAATAATTTTGTTACATAGTAATTAATATACAAAAGGGATGAGATCCACCTAGTAAATGTCTTGAGCAAGGAGGTAATATAAGTCTTGAGACACTTGTGTCAGGTGAACTCGCCCTTCCATAACTATTACTGTGTAAAATACATTTCAGGAAAGAAAGAGATATTACTAGACATCGTATTATATGCACGATCAAAGTGCCAAAATGTGCATAAAATATCAAAAGTCACTGAATATTAATATTTATTATTTTTAGGGTTCCGTACCTCAAAAGGAAAAAACGGAACCCTTATAGGATCACTTTGTTGTCCGTCTGTCCGTCCGTCCGTCTGTCAAGACCCTTTTTCTCAGGAACGCGTGGAGGTATGAAGCTGAAATTTATATCAATTACTCAGGTCTACTGTCCCTTGAAGCTGTGAAAAAATCAAACTTCTAAGCCAACGCAATCAAAAGATACAGCTGTTTATGCCGCAAATTTTCGACACTTGCAAGGGAATCAAAACCTACAGGGTGCTTCCCGTGAACTCAGAATCTTGAAATTTGGTACGAAGCAACGTCTTATAGCATAGATAAAGGAAAAATTACGAAAACCATAAATTTTTAGTTACATCACATAATTTTTTTTTTTTTATTATGACTCGATTGTCGTAATGAACGAACTTTGTAAACCTTGCAGGTTTGTACGGAACCCTCGGTGCGCGAGTCCGACTCGCACTTGGCCGGTTTTTATTTTGAAGAGTTTTCCGTTAACAGTACCTCCGGATTTTTTTTAAATAAAAACGCCAATTTTTATAATTTCATAAATTCCAGGATTTTTCACTTCTTATACAGCACCAATAACAATTTTCTACTAACATTTTCCGATTGCAATCTTAATGCCCATGGAAGCTTATAAAATCGTTAACTACTTTATTAAAATTTTTTACTAATATTTCCTGTACTGCACTCTACGAAGAAAAATTTTGTTTGTAGAAAGATATCGTACCTATTGGGTGTATTGTATTATTTAAATGGGGATGGAGCCACATAATATTTGGAGTGTTTTGATCTATCGTAACTCTGTTTTGTGGCCTCGGTGTGTGTTATGATAGCTAGTTTGGAGACTGCGAGGGCATAAAATACCGAAATATGCACTATCAACGAAAAATTGCCAATATTTTATGCACTATCCCCTAAAATGCACATACTTGCATATGCAAGTATGTAAAATATGCATATAATCCGATGTCTATTGTCTAGATATTACATTTACAAAAAAAAAGATAACAATATTATTTTATGTATGTGTGTCTGTGTGTGTATGGTGTGTGTATGTGTAATGTGTATAATATTATGGGTGTGAGTGAGAGTGATTGTGTAAATAGAGAGACTACAAAGAGAAAAAATAGATTACCAGGTATTTGAGTAGTGCTTCAGTTTCTTTAATACGTTTTAGTAAGTAGCCATGTCTGTACAATTTCTTTAAAGGTTTGATAGGAGACCAAATAGATATCAAGAATTTTATTTACTTTATTATATATGTGTACCGAGATTGATTTATACTGTCTTTGAGCAAAACGAAACACACAAAAAGACTTTCGCTTTTATATTGGGTCATGTAGGTGTCTTCTTACATAATATTATGGATAATAACTTCGTTCTACTTCAGCGTATATTCCTGAAAGTTTCAAAGCAATTTACCTCATCAGTCACGGCCGCTTTCGGCTAAAATGTGCACTTGCCCGGATAATGTTCAAACTTTTCACGACAAAATGGATATGAAGACTTAAATTTTTAAACCGACTTCCAAAAAGGAGGAGGCTATATGTTCGTCTGTTTATTTATTATTATTAATTTATTATTATTTAAATGTCATACAAATGTTTTTTTTATAATTATTAATTACCTAAGTACGAATAATAAAAAAATCATAATTACTTAATTAGCAAATGCAAAGAAAAAATAACTTAACGAAATCGGTTGCTGTTTTTGAGATTAACATTCCGTTCATATTTAAATTATTACTATAGATCGAACGTTGGCGGTTGTATAAGAGACGAATAATATCAAGCACACACAGCACTTACCTTGATCTAGAACTTGCAAAGGTGCCTTCTGGATTCCTGTTGACTGACTTCCAAAAAGGAGGAGGTTGTATGTTCGTCTGTTTATATATTTTTTTGTATTTTTTAAAATGATCCTGAGTCTTGACACACTCAATGATACAAATTGTATGCCTAGTAAAATATAGATAGACTATAATAGTTAAATTATTTTGTAGGTATAAATTCAATGAATATCATTTACTTTTTCATCCATCCATATTAAGGTTATAAACGCGCAAGTGTGATTGTCTGTTTGTCTATTACCTATTTACGCTACCGCTTAAAGATTTTAAAGAAATTTGGTATGGATACTTTCGGCCACGTAAAAGTATTTAAAAGGATAGTTTTTCGCGGAAAAATGTACGGTTACCATATTATATGCAATGTGTGCAAGTGCATTGCAGGGCGCCATCCTCTAGGGGCGCCAAAACCCAAAAAAGTTATCCTAAAGGGGCGCCAGAATCCTTTTTTTACACACAGGCGCCAGTAGCCCTTACGGAGGCCCTGCCTTTACTTACTATACTTACCTTTTTATGCTATAATACCTTCTATCAGATTCAAATGTTATTACGATACAACCTTTTGGAATGTAATGGCATTTAATGGTACCAATGCCCACGTTTTCAGGGAACCGCCTGACATTTTAGTAACGAATAAAACCAATTTCGCGTAACGCAATTCTGAAAGGTCACAACCCACATCGTAAACCAATTCACACAATATATTGTATAGACTGCGCACAATTTTAAGATATATATTAAAAGAATCGTGATAAGAAAAGTGCATCTACCATTTGATAACGATCTAAGCTTGCTTTTGCTCCTACTCTTCGCCCCACCTGAGAAACCGACCATTGGGCCCATAGAGCCTTACATTTTCAAACTAAAATAACTCAGAAAGTATATAATTTACAACATTTTGTCATAGAGTTATATTAAGAGGCCGGGTACCCTTGGAATTTCTCATACATACGTAATTCTAAAATCATTTTCTCATACGAAAATATTTAACATGTTTGAGTTGTTTTTCAGTTTAAAATAGTAATTACCTAGGTTCCTGCACAAAAATTTACTTCAAAATATTTAAACACAATTTTTTTTTGTTTTAAATTTTTTTTTAGTAAATTTACTACTAAATATTTAAACACTAAAAAATAGAGTAAAACACTAAAAAATATATAAATAAATAGTAAATTTACTACAGTATTTAAGTACTTACTAAAAAATATTTTTTAGAGTTTTAAGTATTTTGTAGTAAATTTACTATTTATTTATATATTTTTTAGTGTTTTACTCTATTTTTTAGTGTTTAAATATTTTGAAGTAAATTTTTGTGCAGGAACCGAGATAATTACTATTTTAAGCTGAAAAATAACACAAACATGTTAAATATTTTCGTATGAGAAAATGATTTTGGAATTACGTATGTATGAGAATTTCGAGGGTACTCGGCCCCTTAATTAGTGTTTGTAAAGATTTTCTCTTTTGATTGGCGCATGTTTCATAGGTGTACACCAAAATACGACATTTTATAATATGTACTTATGTACGAACAACAACGAACCTTATTGGCATAGGTACCTAAACTTAAGGTACCTATGCCAATAAGGTTCGTTGTTCTTTGCCAAACGATCGCACAGTTGTTTGCGCCTTATAAGAATTTATTAGACGATTGTGTAGGCCATTTTCGTGAGAGCAATACATCATTCGGACGAGTTCGTCCAACTGGACGAACTCGTCCGAAATTCTGTCCCAACAAATCACGTCGAGAATAAATGGCAATTATACACGTGCCAAAACGGACGGGAACTTGGCACCAGCGCTGGAAAACTTGCGACTTACTGGCACAAATTCCATTACAAATTTCGGTGGATCTTCTAGATGCTCCTCGTATTTTATCTGGACGACTTTGCCGTAATTTTTTGGGAAGAAAATGATAGGGAATGATGATATGATCGAGTATGTATTTTGGGCACGTCCAAAACTGATGGATTCGTCCTATCGCACAAGAAGCTATCTACATTCCACAAATAAACGATAATTCCATTTACCACGCGAAGAATAACAATCAAAATATTGTATAAGTTATCTGTAAGTATTTCATAATACCATTATTAATCGTGTGTATTCAATTAATAGTTTTCATTGACATAAGAAAAAGTTTTTCTGTTTTCCATTAAATCAATCCATCACCAAAATCTTTATCTCGCACAACAATTCGTACGACGAGTCCCACATACCTCGGTGGTCCTCCCCAGGCCCCGGGGATGCGTAAATGCATTCCCCCAACGATAAAAAAAAAGTTGAAAATTACAATCTACGATTAAATATTATAGCTGGGGGTAGAAAGTCTCAACAGCTTTTATTTATAACTACTTTAAGTACAACGAGTGTTAAAATAATTAGGGGTTGAAAATTTCAACACCGTCTAGCAACGTAATAGGTAGAAAAAAAAGAGGATTGAAAATCTCAACATAGCATAACAATTTTAAATTTTAATTATAATGAAAACTATAACTTGGGGGTTGAAAATCTTACCACCATAGCACGACGCTAGGTCTAAACATACGCGACGGGGGTGAAAAATCCCCTAATTTTTTAAACATGAATAAGACCAACAAAAAGCCTTCGCCCTTCAGTTGGCAAATCGGTGCTACCGCCGCGCCAGTGGTTGCTTGAGGCAGTCACGCGATATCCTGCCCCACCCATTTCGCTGTCAAGACGAGAGGTCGTTGAACTTACGCAAACGGGCCACCGTAGCGCGCTACGGCTACAATTTTAGTGGTTAGTATGCTGAATTAAGAAGTTTGGCAGAGCTTCATATAAAATTATTCACAATAAGCTACAATTTTAGTGGTAGGTAATGCTGAAAAGAAGATTAGCAGAGCCTTGAATAGCATTTATTCACAATAGAATAAATAAAGTTTAGCTCATCAATCTCCAAGCGGCAGCCGGCTGCCGCATAACAATTGAAAATCTATTGTACCTGCGATACCCACGAATGGAGGTGATAATTTAAGAAACTATCTTCTTAAAACTACTCATAAGAAAGTCTTGGTAATTTTTACAGCTTTTAGCATAACAGGTAGATACAGCTTGTAGGTACGGTTTGTACTTTGTAGCTTGATTCGTGTAGTTGGTACAATTATTGTGTTATTAATATAACATTTTTACACTAATGCCTGTAAACTATTAATACACGATTTCATCAATATCTAACTCAATATTGTCTATCAACTAGAATCAACCCCTGAAGAAGTCCAATGCAAACACATAAAAGTCAAGGCTTGTAAGTAAACACTACTGACTACTGCGACTATAAACATATTGATGGCATGATGTGATGAAACTTTTATGAACTATTACAGTATCCTTAGTTTACGACTGTTTGTACTTTTTGTGCTTAATCAATGACAGTGCTACTGTGTAGACACAGTTTGGTAAACATTATGGGTCGTGACACACCGGAATGGCAGCGGCGAGGCGAGCACGTTCAGTGTCATAAGATTTTAAACTTTATCTTCATTATTGTAATACATAGTATCGCTTGAGAAATCGTCGCTGCCGGCGGCTGCCAGCGTCCACGAGCGGCCACGAGCGGCCACGAGCGGCCACGAGCGTCCACGGGAGGCCGTAGATTTCTCAAGCGATACTATGTATTACAATTATGAAGATAAAGTTTAAAATCATATGACACCGTAAGTGCTCGCCTCGCCGCTGCCATTCCGGTGTAGCGCGGCCCTATGAGTTATGACTTATGAGATATTTAGCTTGCAGTTTTTGAACTACATTATCGAATTTTTCGGAGTTACGCAGTAATATGAAAGTAAAGTACATGTATTTATAGGATTTTGCCTAGATAATTCCCTCAAATAGGTTCAGCCATTTAAGCTTCATGTTACAGAAAAACCGATGGATAGACAGTCAGACAGATATAATTTGTATTCAATTCGCTTCACTCTTTAAATAATATTTACCGCATATATTCTTTGCATGCACTTTGCAACTCACTGACAATTTCATCTTTGTATGTGCATTAAGACGCACCTTTAGGTTTAAATAATTTATACTACATCAACAAACTACCTTTGAAACTATTATTTATACTAATTAATCCATAGACAATATTAAAGAGCCGAGGGCATATTTTGCTATGGCATTAAAATCAGGCGCTTAACCTAAAACTCAGGCTCTTGGGGGAAAAGCTTAGATCGCAGAAAATTGTTGGAATCAGCAGCACCTGAAGTATGCAAGTGCACTCCTAGCGTTGTGCTCAGGGCTGGCACAAGTGTTTTTGTAAAGACGTAAAGTGTGAAGGCGACTGTTTAGAGTTTAGACGGTAGTTAGAAACACGTTTTGTCTAGTGAAGTCTTATTATGCTAAGTACTCACATACGGTTTTGCTCGATAGTTTTACTCCAAATCGAAGGAAATGACATATTTGACATATTTAATTCCATGGAGCCGGTTCGAAGCGAGCCTTCGAGCTGCCAGCTTTGCGGTCCACGCGGTGGTTATTGCTCGATTTGGAGTAAAACTATTGAGCAAAACCGTATGTAAATACTTAGCGTTATAGAAGATTTTTTTTGTTATAAAGTAAACAAAGGGCATAATAATGTTAGTCAAATTTGCCGGCAAAAAAATACCACAGACCGCGTGATCCCTGTAAGTTTTGTAAAAATCCTATTCAGTTACAAGTGCTTACTTAAAATACGGATCTTTAATCATAATTCATATTTTGTGACATTTGTTTTGCTGTAATGCTAGTAAAAAAACGTAAAGCTAGAAAAAAAGAAAAAAGTTAAAAAATAGCAACTTTTAAACTGTCGGTAGCCCTAGCTGTACTAGTGCTCAAGTGCCCTATGGGCTTACACAGCAGTACTGTGGGGAGAAAAGGGAAAATGCATCCTGCCTTTGTTCTCTAAGCCCTGTGTTTTTCATTCCTCACTTTTGTAATGTAGGTTAAACGTGTTATATAACATAAACTCGCTTTGAAATGAATATTTGATTGCGTTGCGCGTTGTAACGAAGGTTGGACAAGAAGAGATTACAGACTCTTAGGCCCGTATTTTTGGTCAGTACTTAAGATGCGACCCGGTCTTAAGACACGGTTCGGCTCTGTGATTGGTCCAAATTTTGACAGCCAACCAATCACAGAGCCTGAACGGTGTCTTGAGACCGAGATGCATCTTGAGTACTGACCAAAAATACGGGCCTTAGTAGCCAAAAGGGCAAGATTTAAACATTACAAAACGTCTACTTACAGGGATTACTGTAAATATAATTATTATATAATAAGCACTTTCCAGTTAATGAAGTGCGCAAAGATTCATTCAAATCCGTTTAGAGTATTTGCAAAAAATTATAAAAATCGTGTTTGTGGATATTTGGAAGATTATTATCAATATCAAGACCATTACATCATTGCTTTTAATTGCCGCGTGAAAATTCGTTTATCGCACGGGAACCGTACATTTAAATTTACCGGGATAAAAGTATCCTATGTCCTTTCCCGGGATTCAAAGTATCCCCATGCCAAATTTAAGCAAAATCGGTTCAGCGGTTTGGGCGTGAAGAGGTAACAAACAGACAGACACACTTTCGCAAGTATAATTACATCTTATTTAAAAATTTTGACTTCACCTTTATGTTCAGTCTATGTCTAAAAATTCGGATTAAACCCGATACAATAGCGAAAAAATCTTAACAATCGGTCCACAAATTGCGAAGTGATCGTTGAACATACAAAAAAAATATAAACAGACGAACATATCCTCCTCCTTTTTGGAAGTCGGTTAAAAAGCTACTACGTAAATACAAGAAGCAAATTTTCGTAACAAACCAATTCGCGTTTGTATTGACTTTGAATATCTGACCTTGTTGCTAAATCGTCGTATTTCCTGTCGCGTGCAATCGATGGAGCCCTAGGGCTCCGGAGCTCAAATATCCGGAGCCCGATGTCGCTATAAAGCCGAACTAAAATGCAAAATATCAAACGACTTTTCTCTTTAAAACTGTAATGAATCTTGCGATTTTTTTTCTTTTTACAAAGGCGTGTAACTTTTTGTTATTAAGAATGGAAATAGAATTTAGCTGTATTATTTTTAAATACATTCAAAGTACCTTATATCTTTAATAATATTAAAGATACGTTAACTGCATCATAATATCATATGCACTTTAAAGTCCATTTTTTTTTAAATCACTTGTATTTTCCAATGTTTCTTAAATGAGGTTTAGTTAAAGTAGATTTGCATTAAAATATAAAGCATGCAAAGCCGACTAGACTCCATTATTTAAATTATAAAAAACTATATATTATATAAACAAAAAATATTAAAATTATTAAAATTCAAATATGCATTAAATCATATTACGTACAGTGCATAAATTTTAATTAATTTGGAACAATTTTCAGGATATATCTAGAAAAAATTATCATAGCATTTAATTAATTCAAGAAATGTGAACACGAATAATTACGTAAATAATTATTACTTTTGAAAAGTAATGCGCAATAAGTAATAACAATATTATTATATTATAATATCACTTTTTTTAGCAATTTGTTGCTTTAAAATTAAAATTATTGTTGCTTTCCAAAGTGATCCTTCTTCTGTGATGGATCTATGCTTGTGCAAAATTTTATTAAAATTGAAGTCATGTTCTTCTTTACATAACTACTAGAATTAGATAATCCTGAAACTTGTTTTTCGTGTGGGAACCGTACATTTTTCCAGGATAAAAAGTATCCCTTGTCCTTTCCCGGGGCACATAGTATCTCCATACCAAATTTCAGCAAAACAGATTGAGCGGTAGGACCTTAAAAAGGTAACAGAGAGACAGACAGAAACATTTTCGCAATTATAATATTTATTTATTTTGTATTTAGATGGCTAACTCTTACTATAAAATATCAATCAACAATTTAAATTCTTAAATACTAGTAACAAAAATATTTTAACGCATACAACATACTATCACAGAATTTTTCGATGCGGGTTGTCGATAAAACAGGTATATATCAGTTGCCACCAGGGACGGTGGAGTCTTTCATTGAGATACTATACATTGAGTCTTTCGTGTGAAGTCGTGTCAGAAAGACATATTATAACAGCTATATCGTGACATGTGGAAGCTATTTCGTGACATGACAGCTGTTTAACACAACAATTGACGATAGCCCCTACGGCTACATAGCGCCAATCTTAATCCCTCATTGTGACGAAACGAATGGAGACACTCCCTGTTTAGTCCACTACGTTATTCGCTTATTTTATCGTAGTGACGTCATTCCACTTGTTTTGACTACGTCACGATGTCCTACTATACCTACTACGTTACTCTTGTGTCCACTGCGTCACGATTTCCGCTACGTCACGATGTCCACTACGTCACTTTGTCCCACTGTTTCGCTTATGTGCCCCATTATGTCATGGACCGTTTCTTGCAAACGGTGACTTGTCGTTGGTCTCTAAATACATAATTCCTTTCATCCTGTGAACAAAAATATTTGAAATTAGGCTCTCTATTTCTAAAAGTGAAAGAGATCGATAAAAATTTTTCACCCGTGCGAGTTTATTACGCCGGTTCTTCTCGCAGGGTTAGTTCCCGAACCGGTGGTAGGCATCATGTAGAACTAGTATCAACTTTGTTAACCTATTTAGAAATAAATATTTTGATTTTTGTCCTTTTTGACGTGATAACGCCTCATAATTCGATATGGGGCGCGCCCGATAAACATGACAGTTCATGCGGCGTTACCTCGCTGACAGCTCTGAGCATTTACACTTTCAAGTCTCTCAACAACCGTAGGGCCCACCTGGGCCGCGCTCTTTGTTTCGATTATATTACGTATTTCGATGACTTCGAGAATACTTTTGTATAAAGAAGTTTAGTTAGTTATAACCTTTGATACATTGACCACACTCTGAATGAAAAATAAATAAACAATCTGTGAGCTATTAGTATTATTTCGGCTATTTAAAATTGTGCTCTATTTCCTACGTGTCAAGGTATGACTTGTGCTTTGTTCGAAGATTTAACTGGATTTCACGAATGTATGTAGCGTTTTGTATTGCGAATAGTTTATTTTACTCATTATAAATATTTTTAGACAATCATTTGAAAGAAATACATCGAAATAACTTTAGGTTACAGTCGAAAAAGTTTGTTTCTATTTATAGAGATTCGGAAGCGAGGGTTAAGGGGTTAAGGATAGTTGAACGTGACAACGTCATACGTTGTCACGTTCAACTATCGTCAGTAAACCGACTTTACAGACAACCGATTTTTTATACACAGATGGGATCAATTAACAACAATATTATATTCAAAATTACCACGTAAGTTTGAGTATACATTGTGAGATTAAAATAGTCTTGGTCCAGACTATCTGAAGTCGGGATACGTAAAAATTTCAAGCTAAATAAAAAACTGAAACTTATAGTGGATAATCCGCAAATTTCCATAACTTATTTGGTGATGTTTAATATACTTAAATCAAATAGGCTAATAATTTCATCATCAAACTATACTAAACCTTTATACAAATACGAAACTCTAAAACAGGGGCAATTCTGGAACATTTTAGGTAACTCAGTGCCCCAGTGGCCGCCTGAGACTTCCCTAAATCATGTCTTAACTTGTCTCGCAAACGCCAACGTATTTTATACCCCAACCCCCTCACAATAAGGTCGAAATTTGGTAAACGAACGTTGAACTGTAGGGGAGACTGGGGACGCATGTGCCCGACTTCCGTGTGACACAATATTTGAGTACTTTAGGCCTCTGAGGGACAATATTTCTGCCCATCCTCCTTTCTAACACATTTTGTCTATGGTCCATGTAATATGTTTTAAACTGCTTTTTAGATATTAGGGAAATGGTGTTCGGTTTTATAGGCTTAATAAATAGTTGAATATTCAAATAATTAATTACACTAAGTGGATTTAATGCATATTAAATTTACCTTAGTATAAATTACTATTAAGTAGCCTTGCTTAAAGTGTTACTTCAATATATTTTAACGTTATGCGTAATTTCATAGCCACTAACACTGAAAGTTGAGTGAAAACTGAGTTACTTACATTTGCAAGAGAACTATAATTTATCATTTCCCGAAACTCGAAGTACCAGCGAGGAAATTGATCCCTATGCATTTGAGAGACCAACGTCATTTGGTCGATCATGTCAATTCAATGCTAATTGTGATCTGTCGGCTGGGTTTGACGTAATGCGACCAAACTACGTAGGTCCCCCATCTGCATAGGAATCAACTTCTCTGATACATTAAAATCGATTTAGCAGTTTGTGCGAAATTGTATTACAAATAAAAAGATACGCTTTCAAAGTTTTCATATTTGTACGGATTTGGGTTTGATTCACCTAATTCACCATAGTGAAGATTACCACTTCACTTCGTATCATTTATGCTTTTTATATCAACAAAGGTTTTATGAAGCAAAGATGGCGTCTTTCTCATCAAGTCAGCCATCATTATCGTTATAAATCGCTGCATGCACGTGACCACAAAAATAGAGCTTCTATTGCGTAGAGCTTGATCTTTTGAAATTGATAAACACATCTATACTAATATAAGTTTGTTTGCCTGTCTGTCTGCCTGCAGGTAACAGGCAGACAGACAGGCAAACAAGCTTCTGAACCGATATTGTATGTATACTTTGAGTCCCGGGAAAGGACATAGGATACTTTTTATCCCGGAAAAATGTACGGTTCCCGCGTGATAGACGAATTTTGGCGCAATGGAGTTGCGGGCGTCATTTAGTTTGAATTAATTACCCGGGCGGGTGACATGGAATATAATTTGCATAGTTGCGTTTATTAGATTTAAGTGTGGTTGTTATTAAATTGTTTAATTAACAAACAGTGAAATTAATAACTGTCTAACACACTGACCTGGATAGTAGTTATATAAATTTACTGCACAGTATACAATTATTATGTAATCAGTAATTTTTGAAATTAAATTTAAAACTGAATTATTATAAATTAAAGGGAGTGCCACCGCTGCCGGCGCCGGCTCCCAAAAATATCAGTAATGGGAGCCGGCGGTAAGTTGGTACACTGCCGGCAGCCGAGATATAAAACAACGGCTGCCGGCGCTGGCACTCAAAAATATGGGAGCCGGTGATAATCTGGCACTCAAAAATATGGGAGCCGGTGATAATGCGTAAAGCGCTAGGTTCCAGTGCCGATACACAAATTTTAAAACGAAATAATTATAGTCTCAAATATATTTGACTTTATCGACTTCCAAGGGTATAGCTTTTCCAAGAATCCCCGATCGAAGGATTACTATCCTTACAATAATATGACCATATTTTATAACCTTATCATTTGTACTTTTCATAGTCCTTTAGCTCAAGACTGATGCTTTTGATCATTATTCTGTCATTTGACCAGCGATGTTCGCCGAATAGGCGCCGACAGCCTATTCGGCAAACATCGCGTGACTTCGGCAAACTTTGGAGTACGGAAAACGGCGCCGGCAGCCATTACGGCTAACGGCGCCGGCAGCGGAGGCACTCCCTAAATTAAAATTGAAATCAAAATAGCAAATAGAACTCTACGAGACCGTAGCACTTCGTAGCACGTCTACGCGCTCCCGGTGCTACACGCGTAGCTTGCTACGATCGGGTACATAAAATATTGTGAATAATCGAGCACCCATTCCCTACTTAAAGTTAAGAGCTACTTAAATCACAGGAATCAACAGCGTTGTTTTATGTTTCACCTAAACTTCACAAGATAATATTTAACTGACTTAATAATTAGACTAGCCTATTATTATAAAAACACTTATTAAGTAAAAATAAAATAAAGAATAATCTATTTTTTTCTGAAGTGCACGAGTAAACTAAATCAAAATTGGCCCACCCATTGGATGCCATACACACAGACAGACAGACAACTTAGAACCCTCTATTTTCGTAGGATTTAAAATACTCACGGTGGTTGCGCAGCATCGCCCATGTAGCCGTCAACATTGTAACCGCACTTGGAATTGTTCCGCCAGTTCTTGCACAGGGTTGCCGGGAACCCAGCCGGGTTGCTGAGCGACTCCGCGTATAACCGCCACGCGCGGTTGTGGCTGCAACCGTCTGAAAAAACAAGAAAAATATAGCGCAAAATATTAAATACCAGATGACGCCCGCAACTTCGTTGCGCAAAAAATCGTTTATCGCGCGGAAACCCTACTTTTTTTTGGGATGAAAGTACCCTATGACCTTTCCCAGAATTCAAACTATCGCCATGAATCATGGAGAGGTAACATACAGACATACGTTCACATTTATAGTATTAATAGTATCGATTTATAATTTGTTTATAACTATTGCATTTTTTTTCAGCCCCTCTTGGAATTTTGATAGAATGTTCTAGATGGTATTCCGAATTGAATGAGACCAAAATCATAATTTTCGGTGCATGAGATCAGGTGTTGACGAAAATGGCACTTGTTAATCAGACTATACGAAGTGTTTTATAAATAAAATACCTACTTTTATGTGAGTGAAACAGATTTTTTTCATGTTATGAATTAAATTTAATTACTTCCTATTCACTTATGTAATTAGGTAACATTTTCTACTATATAACACATACATTTATATTATAAACCGTCCCCTTTATATCAGGACCACTTTAATAAAACTCTTAAACCGCTTTAAATCTAAACGCTCTTAACCGAATATATCATCTTATATTTACATTCGGATCACGTCACATGATCTAACGCCATATTGGGTGGCATATCTGGTATTGACAGGCGATGTATGTTGGCGGGCCGCCAAGTTATGTTCGACCTGCAGTTCCGTCCGTTACGCAAGTGACCTGCTATGCCAGGTCGCTATATTATGTTATATGAGTCGTGTTGTGCCAAATTGGCTAATTGATAAGAAATATATAAGCTTTTTGATAAGATATATGTAAAACCAGATGATGCCCGCAATTTCGTTGCGCCAAAATTCGTTTATCACGCGGAAATCGTACATATTTCCGGGATAAAAAGTATCATATGTCCTTTCCTGAGACTCAAAGTATCTCCATGCCAAATTTCAGCAAAATCGGTTCAGCGGTTTAGGTGTGAAGAGGTAAAAGGTAACAGACAGACAGACACGATTTCACATTTATGAATTATGATATTGTAAGTATGTATGGAAGTATGGATTGAGATTATTGTAATTTAGGTGTAGGTATAATATAACTTAAAAACTACGATTAAAAAGTCAAAATAAATATACATAGAGATAAACTACGATAACATGGCGCGCCCCTCCAAAATTCAAAACGTTTGAAGTGCGTAATTGTCTTGCACGGTCGGCTAGTTATGATTATTATTTGGTTGACCAACAAATCTTGGTAATAAGTGACATTAAGTGAAATATTACGAGTACTCTAGATTGGTTGAATACTTACTGCATACAAACTCTTTCATAAGGATGTGACTTCACACATTGAAACAGTAATATGGAGGGGCGCGCCATGTTATCGTAGTTTATCTCTACTTATGCTACAAACCGTCGGTGGCCAAATTATTATACTCACTTGAAAAACAATACGTTTTTGTGCCTCATAAGGAAAAAAAAATATCTTTAAAAAAGTTAATATTTTTTTAGCCTTATGGTAAGGTGCAGAGTCCTGCATACATATGCAGGTTCCGTCTGGCTGCTATTCAGCCATCTGGGATGGAGATGACTTTGTAAAACTAGCAAATATTGGTCTTAACGCGTGGTTCCTTCAACCACGTGTAGTCGGCCATTCCCGTTTGAGCTTATCTCGCCCCATGTCGTAACCGGCGAAGGAGGTTTAACTCGTTCAATAACATAGCTTTTATAAAAAATTTCATGTCGCCTTCGGCGAACAAACCAGGGATTGTCCTGGAGGATGTGAATCAATTGGGTCATATTAAGATCACGCCTTTATCTTCTTATTTAAAAATACCGGCCAAGTGCGAGTCGGACTCGCGCACCGAGGGTTCCGTTAAAGGCAATTAGATCTAAGTATTTGATATGAATTTCAACTTGATAGCTCTACGCGTTCATGAGGAAAAAAGTAATAAGTTTATATTTATTAAAAAATATATATTTTGTAATGTAACTAAAAATTTAAGGTTTTCGGAATTTTTCCTATATGTGTGCTATAAAACGTTGCTTCATGCCAAATTTCAAGATTCTAGGTCGACTGGAAGTACCCTTTAGGTTTTGATTCCCTTGCGAGTACTTGCGAGTTTCAAAATATGCAGCTTAAATTGCTGTTTCTTTTGATTGCGTTGACATAGAAGTTTGATTTTGTTACAGCTTAAAGGTATTATAGACCTGAGTATTTGGTATGAATTTCAATTTAATACCTCTACGCGTTTATGAGGAAATGGGTAGTAAGTTTAAAATTATTAAAAAAAAATATATTATGTGATGTAACTAAAAATTTATGGTTTTCGTAATTTTTCCTTTATCTATGCTATAAGACGTTGCTTCGTACCAAATTTCAAGATTCTGAGTTCACGGGAAGCACCCTGTAGGTTTTGATTCCCTTGCAAGTGTCGAAAATTTGCGGCATAAACGGCTGTATCTTTTGATTGCGTTGGCTTAGAAGTTTGATTTTTTCACAGCTTCAAGGGACAGTAGACCTGAGTAATTGATATAAATTTCAGCTTCATACCTCCACGCGTTCCTGAGAAAAAGGGTCTTGACAGACGGACGGACGGACAGACGGACAACAAAGTGATCCTATAAGGGTTCCGTTTTTCCCTTTTGAGGTACGGAACCCTAAAAATGAAATGAAAATAACTTGTTTTCCTCCTTTCAGAATTCCTCAGACCAGTGTTTTTACATTGTAGCAAACGCCAATCGCTTAGCATGCATGCATCTGGGGTAAACTTAGGTTTTTCGTTGGACGGAAACAACTGAAATTCAGTTTCTTCAGTTTCGCCTTAGCATTCTGTTAGATAAAGCTACGCCAGCATCATCTAACAAAACTTTTATGACTTTCAGGGGTTTTCTTCTGTTCTCAACAATATAACGCCTTGTTTCCTCTCCTGTTCAAGCAGTCGAAAGACGTTTTCTAAAACATTTATCAACTCGCTATGTTATTTTACTATAATATATTTTTATGATAATGTATTTAACTTAAAATTACATTATCATAAAAAATAACCAGCAAACATTAGAATCATGTGTTATTTATACATCACCTATTATTTATACATTATAATAAAATAGATAAGACTTAAGTATTGCTTTTTATAACACGTTTCACGCAAAAAACATTTTTAGCGCCTGTGTCTAACTCCCTATTGCACGCACTTAACACAGGAAAATATGGCATAAGTGACTGTCGTACCAAATAGTGTTATTATTATTATTATTATTTATTAATAAAGTACAGCCACATCGCATACATTTTTTACTTAAACTAAAATGTTTTATGTTTTATTACAAGATTATTATTGAATAATAAATGTAACTGACTCCCAAAATGTAGAAGACAGCCTAAAGTAACAAAAAATAAAAGAAAAAACTAAAACTAACAACACAAAATGGCTAAACAATCAACCAATACGAATCTATGTAAAAATCTCACACTGAGTATATTAATTTGGCCAACCACTGTAAATCTGAAAGTGTTTGTCTACAAATTATATTATAGTTTTTTTTTCGACAGTTTTTTATGTTGGAAAAAATTGCGAAATAAAGAAATTTTTCTATTATACATATATTATAGACTACCTTCTTCAAAAATTATAATATCCGCTATAAGCAAGTATGTACGAAATAAAATAAGACATACTGCCAAGCTTTTACAAGAATACAACCCCAGCGAACAAAGGCTTTTCATAAGTCATTCATAGACAATAATTGCGGGCGCCCGATGACGTCACAGCATCGATCCTTCGGAAACTGAGACCAGAGACAAAGAGAATAATTACTTATCTGTTATTGGGTCGCTGATAAAATGTTGTCACGGAATTTATTGTGAGAATAAATTGATTACTGAGTTGCAGAAATGTTGACGACACCTGTCGTCATGTTTTATTGCTTTATTGAGTTCGATATTATAACATTTACAATCTATACTAATATTAAAATGCGAAAGTGTGTCTTGTTTGTAACCTGTTCACGCTTAAACCACTGAACAGATTTGGATGAAATTTGGTATACAGATATACTCGACGAGAGTTTCGTTGCTGAAAACTGTACAGTTTCGACGCAATTAACTTATTTCGGCGTAACGGAGTTGCAGGCGTAATCTATATTTAGTCAATTTTAAATGTTAATGTTTAAAGCAAATGCCTGCACAAGGTACTGAGCTAGTATTTAATAATTGTATGTTGTATGTATTCTACTTGATTTTCAAGTATATCTTAAATCTTTGAATATTGAGCACAATTATATGTTACTACAACAGCTTATCCAAATAATCTCTAGCGTAATCCGTTTTTCATCCCATTATGTTTTGCTGTTACCTTTTAACCACTAAAGCGATGTTAATGAAATTTCAAGGTAGTTGAGTCCCGGGAAAGAACATATTATCACATAGGATAGTTTTTATAGCAGAAAAAACAGGGTTCCGGATTTACGACCGACGTCCGACACCGACTGCAAAATGAAGTCGTCGCACGGCGATCTGCAGTTTTCATACTGAATTCTATATCCGCAGTATACGGACTTCTCGAGCAGTTCTTGAGCGGACGGTGGCACAAACAACGCCGAACGCGACCGCTCTAGAGCAGTCGGTCCCGCCTGCAACTTGCAGTACGTCTATGGCCAGTCTAAGATATCATCGTAAAAAGACTTCGGTGAAGAAATCCCCAAATTTGCAAATTACATCATCAAACTTTTGACCCATCAATCCCCAAGCGGCAGCCGGCTGCCGCATAACAATTGAAAATCTATTGTGTCTGCGATACCCACGATAGAGATGTTAATATAGAAACTAACTTACAGACCAAATCCAGCTCATTATTGTTCACCAGCTGGTCTAACCAGCAGCCTGGTTGGACCCACTGTCCGGCGTTGGGGTAGAAGTCCACATCCCCTATGGCCTCAGGGAAGCCGAATACTCCGGGGTTGGTGTGAATGACGTCCACGAATGTCGCATCACCTTTACTGAGATGACCGTTCTTGTCCTTGAACCGGTAACCTGGGTAGGCGGGGTCCAGACCTGCAAATATGGCAGATCAGTCGAATTCTACTATTTGCAGAATGTGTAGCTTCGTACCTCATTCGATCTTATTTCTTAACGTTTGATGAGAAACGAACGTTTTTGTTTAGTTAGTTATAAGAAAAGGTGCGTAAAGTAAACTTGTGTTGTCTCTGAAACTTCAAGTTTCATATTTACTTGATTTGACCTGCCACCAATAGTTTCTTTATGTTTTTTCATACAAAGAAAGAAGCCTACTGGTATCATCAATTAATATTCAAAACTTAATGGTGGCACTTCACATGGCTATTGGTATTTGCTATTGGCTATTTGTTGCATTCGGCAAAATTATTGACGTATACACATTAGTCACAAACAAGCAAATAAAGGCAAATACGGCCTTCCACACATGGACGTTAAATATCAAACTTTTACTTGATTTTGTTCACTTGCCTATTTTACTCTTTTGACGTGCGTCATAAACCGACAAAATGAACGGATACATGTTTGGTATTGGTCATATTGGCCAAATAGGCAAATAAGGCCAATACTTTGGATACTGTCTACACATGGTGATTGTTTGGCGGATACATCAAATACGCAAATATAGAAATAGCCATGTGTAGTGCCACCATAAAACTGATTATAGTCAATTTTATTATTAGGTAGACAAGTACAAGGAAGGCGCATTATTTGTGCAATAATAGAGTATCAACATTGTCGATAATCGAGCCTTGCACTACTATTCACTATTCACGATTCCCGTTTGACTTGGATTCAGAAAATTACTGCGTTGTTATTGGTCAACCAGGCGCCGCGAATTTTATTGGATAAAATAAAAATAAAATATAAAATAAAAATATATTTAGTAAACATACAAGGACAGAGCACAGCCAGAGTTTATACCACAAAAGAATAACAACAATTTGACATGACGCACTGTAACATATTATAACATTGAAGTACTTAAAAACTAATGGGTGATTGGTTATGGCTGTGCAATGCACACACCGCATGTTTAAAGTAAAAGCCACTCAAGCATCGACCGCGGCAAGCCGTGGCGCCTGATCTTCCGTGGCCCCCTGAAAATATTGTGCACTTGTCACTTGTCTACACAAGACATGGCGTTAAAGGTAGTTTTGTCTCGACGTATTATTTTCCTCTATGATCTCGACTTATGAAATGTTTCATACCTGTAATCCGTCCCAGCATCAGCCCTCTCCCCTTCAGGGCTTTGCCTCCGAAACCCGCGGCCTCCGCCCCGAGCGAGAATCCAATCACATGCACCGAACTGGCCGGCAACCCTGTAGAGTTGAGGGCCTGAACGAAGTCCGCCAACCGCTGGCCCATGTACCGCGTATTTTGGACCGCTACCACATACCTGAAACACAACTTACATTATTTAATGCATACTAATATTATAAATGCGAAAGTGTGTCCGTCTGTCGGTTAAATCTTCACGCCCAAGCCGCTGAACCGATTTTGCTGTATGGAGATACTTTGAGTCCCGGGAAAGGACATAGCATACTTTTTATCCCGCAAAAATGTACGGTTGCGCGCGATGAACGATTTTTGGCGCAACGGAGTTGCGGCGTCATTTAGTACCACATAATAAATTAGAATTAAAAACAAAACAGGTATCAGCAATTTTTTCTAATCATCCCCTATCCTACTCCCGTGAATTTTTCACATTTCCGTAGCAAACGTTTAACTGGTGGAAGGGGGAACGATTTTTTTCGGTTTAAAACTTAATATTTCACAAACGGATCTCTAAATGGGAAAATGATCTTTGAATACTCGTAATATTTTTTTAAAAACTTATCCAACAACATATCCCATACGGTGGGGTGGACGCGAAAAAAAATTATCCCCGCTTGATGTGTAGGGGAGGTTCCATATTTTTTTAAAGATTTTATATACCATTTGTTCGGCATCAATGATATTATATAAGGCCCTATAGTCTCTAATCAAAACCGCAGACAGACAGACGCACTGACAGACGGACGGCGGACGGACAGTCCTTGCTGACTACGGAACCCTAAAAACCGATATAAGCTTTTTTTATTATTATGGAAATTATAATATTGCTTCCCAACAAGCAAGAATAAAAACTTTATTAATTCTTGAAATTAAATCCTTAAAATGAATTACATCAAATAATGTATTATATAAAGTTTTTGTTTATGTTTAACTTTAGCGGTGTTTTATATCCTTATTTGTCTTACAAGTTGCCGAATTTAATGTCCCAGAACCGGCACACTTTGTGGCCAAGTGAAATATTTTAATTGCTCTGCTCTGAAAAATGGCCAAACCGTTATATTGTACCAAATGGCCTAGGCGGTTAATTAGACCACTGCACTTTTAAATTTAAGTTTCATAGCTTTTTAACGGTTTTTTATTTGTATAATTTGAGGCAATAGTTAATATAAATAGCTATGCTATATATGCAATACGGTCTTCTTGAAAACTTTTGAAATAGTAACAGTTGGCTAAATCCAAGATAAACATCTAAAGAGAATACATCTATAAAATATATAAAACTCAAAGGTGACTGACTGACATGGTGATCTCTCAACGCACAGCCCAAACCACTGGACGGATCGGGGTGAAATTTGACATGCAGGTAGATGTTATGACGTAGGCATCCGTTATGAAAAGATTTTGATAAATTCCAACCCCAAAGGGTTAAAATAGGGGATGAATGTTTGTATTTAATTATACTTCTTAACGCGAGCGAAGCCGCGGGCAAAAGCTCGTTACATACAAAAAAATAAACGGAATACCAGTTGATTATTTGTCTGCTTCTTGCTTTTAAAAATATAAGATGAAAATCTTACCAAGGAAAAACAACCAGTCGTGACCAATCCACCACTATGAAGTTAAAATCCCCCGCGGCGAGGAACGCTGAAAACAAATTAATACTTTCAACTTTGCAGGTAATTTACTTCAAACTTTACGCCTAAGTATATCCTAATTAAGAAGTTAAATAATGTGAACTCCGAACATAGTCAAATTATTATTTGACTACTTTATAATAATTCTTATATCTATTTAACCCCGAAATATCTGTTTACCGTGCGAGGACCGCACATTTTTCCAGTAAAAAAACTCAAACAAAATTTCATAATTCGTGACATTTACCAGCACGGTCATATAGGCATATTATCGTGATTCGTGACACATTACAGCTAAGTATATCGTGTATATACAGCCGTTTGAAACGATAGACCCTATTTCCACCAAAGCTGAGCGGAGCTGTGTTTCGAGGAATGTGTTTTTGAGAACCAATAGCATCGCCGCGCTGAGCGATGTCATGGCAAATTCATGTCAATGACGCAATTATATTGAATTTCAAAAACACATTCCCCGCAACACAGCTGCGCTCAACTCTGGTGGAAAGGCAGCCTAAGGCTACATAGCGGCACCTGGTGTCAAATAGAATTTCAAATACCCTCATTAGAAGAAAATAATCAAGAATTATGTTTACCTTCTTTCAAAGTAGTTGTGCTTGGTCCAGTGGCCGCTTCAGAGAAACCAAACAAATATATGACAGTCGGTCTTGTGACGCTGAAGTTGGTGGTGGCCAGCCCACTACCACCCACCGCTAGCTGCTCGAACTCATCTGGGTTTGACCTAGAATAGAGTTAATTACTCAGTTTATATATTAAAAGTATAAAATTGGATGGCAATTTCTTTAGCGGGGAATCGCAATTTTGAATGGGTAAAATCTAAATGTAACGTACTTAAATGAAAATTTTATACGTTTTGTCACGTTTGAGACCACACATAGATAAAGATAGATACCGCATGTCGCTCCATTTGTATGAAAACGGGCGTGTCACTTTTTTCCTACCACTGTGACGTACCGATGATAAGAAACGCGCGCGCCGTGTCCATGATCAATTTCTATTTGAATTCCTACAGCTCAATACGGTACTTTTAAGCATTTTGGCATTTTTAAAATTCCGATTTACGTCCGATTCCGATAGCAGACAAAATAACAGACTTTCGAAGGACGAGCATTGCTCGTCGTTTGGGAACGCGATATGGCACGCGAAGTACATACATATGCGGTATCTATCTTGATCTATGTCTGTGTTTGAGACCGAACTTCTGCCGGCATTATCAAACATTCTGTATCAATTTTCGAAACTACTAATATGGCGCTTTGTGTAAGTCATGTCTGGCCCTTAGAGGATGTCCATAATTGGCGTGAGTCTTTTTTTATCAACGTAAGTTTCCGTTTAAAAATTACCGTGTGAACAGCTTGTACACGATGTCTCGTGTGTCATCTCTGGCACAGCAGGTGTCACAGTCCCCGACTGGTGCTGACATGTAGCACACCTGCACTACACCTGCAATAACAGAGGAGTTGTAGATGCGTTCAAACCTAGCCCATAAATAAACAAGGGATGTTTGTGGCTTTATCAACAAGGTAAACTACACCTTAGCTTAACTAAACGGGGTTTTACGAAGGAGCAAGCGTAATCGTGCTGAATAATGGCAATGCCAAAAAAAGTTACAGTGCTTAGTGTTTAAGTGATAGTGTTAGTTTTTAGTATAATTATAATTATGTATTCATAAGGTATTCATAATATGGGCCAAGATGCCTGAGTTAAATAAATAACTAAATAAAAAATAAATTAACACTTCATGCTATAATGATAAGTAAGTACTTAAAATTAAAGGCTAGAGTTTAACTTAATGTTATTCGTATCGATAGTGATAAAATAATAACATGCTGTTTCTTTTTCAAAAAAAAGTGTCTAATTTGAAATTAAAGCCTTTTTTGTCGTTTTCCAAAAAGTTGATAAGTAATTAAATTATTGTAGTAACTAGTAAGGTCAAGGCAGGAGCGTAGCTAGCGAGCGTAGCGGAGTATCGCAATTAATAAGGCATAATAAAATTGGCTCTTCCTGAGGGCCCCCAAATAATTTCTTATACGGGGCCCCATCAAGGCACACTACTCTTCTGGTTCAAGGCCATTGAAATAATGTCATCAAAATGTAACTTTAAGTTAAATCTAGTTCATGGAAGATTACTTCATTAAAAACGTATTAACCATGACAATCAATGATTAACAACTAAAATAGGTTACATAGCTCATTTAGGGCCTGTACTTCATCGCTTCCTGATAAAGTACCGGATAGGCTATTCACAGCTATTTTGACAGATTCTCCATACTCTCACTGTCATTAAGTTAAATGGTGGATAGCCTATCCAGCACTCATCAGGAAGCGGTGAAACAGGCCCTTACACTATTTACAGCAAAAATGATCCATACTTTAATATTATTATAAATGCGAAAGCGTGTATGTCTGTCTGTCTGTCATCTCTATTCTATTCACTCGCAAAGTGCTGAACGAATTTTTCAATCAACGAATTTTGTCGCAACGGAGTTGCGTGTGTCATCTACAAGAACCTATAGACAATATCTATATTTTTTTTACTAGATGACATCCGCAGCTCCGTTGCTTTAAAATTAGCTTATCACGCGGAAACCCTACATTTTTGCGGGATAAAAGTATCCTATGTATTTTCCCGGGACTCGAAATATCTCCATTCCAAATTTCAACAAAATCGGTTCAGCGGTTTAGCTGTGAAGGAGTAACAGACAGACACACTCTCTTATTTATAATATTTATTAGTATAGATTATTTGAGATTGCCTTCCCACGTCCATAACTTTTATGTCTTTCATATGAATCTTTTGGCTGCGTATGGAATACTAATAGATAAACTAGTATCACAGACTACTTAGGGATACTATATCGACTACGAAATATGATAGTAACCTCTAATAAAATATTTCGTATTGAAGATGGTATAAAGCATATTATCCTCTTTCAGTTAGATCCAATCTTATGGTATTGCGTTGGAAAAATAAATTAAATAATATTTGTATTTATTCAGTTTTGTGTATAAAATACTTATTTATTTTTAACTTTTTTATTAATATACTAATTGAAATGATTTCTCGAAAACGTTCGAAAGATATGAATACTTTAATATTTAAGTACAACGAACACGACGAATCAAAGAAAATTAACTCACCAATGAAAAATGAAGCCAGTTGACAGCTGGTAGTACCAAGAAACATTTTGTACTACTTTTAATAAATCGTGAATTTTGCCTGAGGGAGAAGTGGAGAAAGAACTGAAAAATTCTTGTACCAGCGCATTTTACCCCGCACAATGCGTCCTCGTTAAAAAGTTCTAGATTTTTTTCCAACCCATTTATAAGAACGATGCAGCAATTTTCCCCGTAATTTTACAATTTATGTATAATATACTGCAATTTATCTATAATCACTATTATGTACATAATACACAAACATTATACAAATTGAAGGTAACTTTACACAAAACTGTCGGTTCGATGGTTTTCCGCAAACTGAGTTTGAGCCGCGATGTGACGCAACAATTTCATTATGCCTTAGCGATTAACCACGAAATAACCGTGTAGCCGAACTAATTTGGACCTCCATAATACTATCAACACCTTGAATCTCATTATCTATTGCTACCATAAAGCTGAAGAGTGTTTGTTTGTTGGCGCTAATCTTTAGGAAGCACTGGTTCGAATTTAAAAAATATTATTTTAGTCCTGGATAGTCCATCTACAGCTGGATAGTCCATCTATAGAAAAAGACTTTAAGCTATTATCACGCTGTAAACAATAGGAGCGTAGAATCAGTGGAAAATGTAAAACAAAATATGGGGAAAATTGTCCCACGTTTGTTATTATGTTGATGCTGACGAAGTCGCGGACAACAGCTATCACATCGTGATTGGTGACTGATTAAAAGATGCACAATATGTATGCACTATGCAGTCTTGAACAAAAAAGTTTTGTTCTTGTTATAAAGGTACTACTCAAGTCTTCAAATTGAAAACATTGGTATGGTTGTTTGGTGTTTAACTAAATTTTATTAAACCCTTAAACCTAGTAAATTTTTATGTAACATTTTCATTACAAAAACACAATCTCTTGATCAATATTCAATACGTATTGAACAAAATTGAATTTAATTTCGGCACAGTTACAATAACGTCCGTGACATTAGATTAGACACCAAGAATGAAGGTTGCCTGAAAAGTGAAAACTAGGTTCTAGGTGTTTTTGGAATGGGAGGAAAACTCGCGACAGAATGGGCATTGTCCAAAAAAAATTACATGTACTTTTTATATTTTTTTTCGTTAAAATAGGGTATTTTAAGAATATAAATTCAATAATTTTGAAATTCATTAGCTAGTTTTTTCTCAATAAATTTTTAAAGTTTCGCTCTGACGTCATCATCGGCGGCCAATTGACCTCTGCAGAATGTTTTTTTTTCCTTTGAATCTTATTTATAATGGCTGGTTCGTCAAATACAAGTTCTCATTATGTGAAAGCTGATACGAAAAGCTTACCAAAAGTTCGAAACGTAATGTTGGTCGAATTTATTGCTAATTTAACGCCATTGAAGGTCAAACTAAGGTTAAACATATTTGTTGAAAAATATAAGTAACTAATGGGTATTTTTTTCGTTTATATACAGAAAAACGATCACTGACCTTATTCCTCGAAATGTTTTTGTAATGAGCAAAATTTAAAAAAAATGGACAATCCCCATTACCAAATTCGATGCAGTAGTTAATATATTATATATATGACAATGGTTCTAAAACTTTTTTGGTGGCGGAACCCTTTTGAAAAGTGAAATTTTCACACAGTGGATACCTTATGGATATTCATCAAGAATTCTGCACCAAAAATCATTTCGTAAAATGGCTCTATGCTGGTGTTTGATGAGTGATGACATTTCAAAAACCAATCCATCAATCCCTTTCGAAACCTACAAAGGCTTTGCGAATCCC
The DNA here is from genome assembly GCA_937595015.1 of Polyommatus icarus. NCBI lineage: Eukaryota > Metazoa > Arthropoda > Insecta > Lepidoptera > Lycaenidae > Polyommatus > Polyommatus icarus. Next base: position 5,069,553 of record OW569338.1, on the reverse strand, counting down.
CAGGGCTCCACAAAGCATACTTTGAGAATAGCTGGTATATGAGAAAGAGAATAGATTGGCAGGGCCCCCGTAAGGGCTACTGGCGCCTGTGTGCAAAAAAAGGATTTTGGCGACCCTTTAGGCAAATTTTTGGGACCTTGGTTTTGGCGCCCCTAAAGGTGGCAATTTGGCGCCCCTAGAGAATGGCGCCCGTGTGCATTGCACACATTGCACATATGGTAGCGGGAGCCCTGTAGATTGGATTGCGCGCCGTATGTTTTGCTATGAACAATAAATAAACCGATTTTTCGATTCTGTCGGTACTTCCGGAGTGTAACTTCTTATTTGGTACTAAAGTCCATTAGGAAAGAAAAAATATGTTAAAATATTCTTCTTCATTATAGTAATTTATATTTCTGTTTATTTACCTCATTAATACTGTATGTAATTAGCATAGTAATAGTTATGTAATTATTATTAATTTTTGTTGTTACGCTAGCTCTACAGTTTTCCATATTTTTTCATTTTGCATAGAATTTGATGCGACGCACCTAATATTTTGCCAAGTGAATTCGAACCACACGACTTTGGAATTAGAACTTTTTTAATTCAAAGCTTATAAGAATATAAATTGACAAATTTTAGAATTAACCGAATACACTAGAAGTAAGGAAACTACTTTGCTCTATTTACCGACATTTGGACGTTACATTTCATTTTTCTAACATCACATTTTATTCATGTCCCAATTGATTTCAAATAGAAAATACATTCCTGACAATTTAATTACTTTTTATTCTATGAAATATAAACCGCGTCCAGACCATCTATTTGTAACTTGCAAAATTTGTTTCTAGGACATCGAACATCGAACTAATTCCTGAAAGTGCGCTAACTTTAAATGACAATTTGTTGCAGGACAAGTTGCTCAACAAGTTGGAGGAGAATGAACCTGAGTTGGCCACAACGCCCGAGGAAGAAGTAAGTTACACTCAAATAGACCTACCTATTATAGTAAGTAAGGGAGAAGACCTAATGGCAGACACTTTAAGGAAACATGAAACATTCGAATGTTATAAAATATATAATTTATGAAAATAAAGGATTGATAACTTCTTCCATGTCTTCAGTAACTCTTACAAAATAAAACTATTGTAATTATTCTCTGACAAAT